>OY770105.1:4399605-5779731 GCA_963669365.1 Verbascum thapsus | reverse complement strand
ACACACACAAAGAAAAGAAATTACAGTAAAAAATCACAAACATGGGAAGCTACAATTATTACAAGATGTTTGGGCTGTTTAACCGGAAGTTCAAGATCAACGAGGCGGTGGCGCCGCCGGACCTGAGGGAGGCGTTCCGGCGGTACGCGGAGGGTGGGACCCACATGAGTTCCAATCAGCTGTTGAGATTCCTCGTTGAGCACCAGGGTGATCATGGATGCACAGCCGTTGATGTGGATTTGATCATGCACAATGTGTTCACACATCGCCACAATTCCGATAAGAGTTTAGGATTCAGTCTTGATGACTTCTTCTTTTACCTCTTCCAAGATGATCTCAATGGCCCTATCAATAATCAGGTTAAATTCATATCTTCATTTTTTTATGATCAGAGCATGATTAAGGGTGTAAATCAGTCGAATCAAGTTATAATCGTGTTTGAGCTTGTTTAATTATTAATCTAGTCAAACTAGCGTTTATCGAGCCAAACTCGAGTCAAATTTGAGTTATTTAATTATGTTGTACATGTTTTTATTATTTTTTTTTTATCTGTTTTTTATGGGTTTTATTAATGTGATCAGGCATGATCTTAGAGAGTTTTGACATTAAGGTGTTTGAATTTAAGGTCGAGTAATTAAAAATGGTGTTGTAAGATATAATATATCACGTTATGTTTTAAAAGGAGTCATCATCGCCAAGGGATGTGGAGATGTATTGGGAATGGGATTATCACAATTATATTGGATGCTTTCAATTATGAATTATATGTGAATATGATGAAACAACACATTTAGACCCGAGAAAAGCGATGTTTTATTTGCCCAAAAATGCTTATGGAAAATATGTCTAAATTGAAACGAAAAAATTTATCGTAATTCCAGGTACACCACGATATGACAGCCCCGTTGCAACATTATTTCATATACACAGGTCACAATTCCTACTTGACTGGAAATCAGTTGAGCAGTGATTGTAGCGAAATCCCGATCATTAAAGCCCTTGAAAACGGTGTGAGGGGAATAGAGCTTGATTTATGGCCAAACTCTGCTAAAGATAACGTGAATGTACTTCACGGAAGGTATGGTAAGCTTCTTTTAATATATGTACATATGAATCAAATTTTCTTGGTGATAATGTTTACTTGATTCGAAAGATGAACCATTCATCATGCACGGCTCTGTTTGTTTATGTTTTTGAGTCGAAATTTTGATTTTTTCTCGGGACATATGAAAATAATAGTTGATTTGATTGGTAAATGTGTGGAAAGTTTTATATATGACTAATAGATAGTTATATAGTATATTGAAAAAGTAGAGTTGAAAAAAAAGAGAATTTGGATATAATTTTAATGAGAATTTGGTGTGTTAAGTTTATTTTGAATATTGTAATTTAAAAACTTGAAAATGGATTTTGAAAACATAAACAAACAAAATGTAAAGTTTGAATCGATTTTCAGGACGTTAACGACTCCAGTACCGCTGATCAAATGCTTGAAGTCTATTAAAAAACACGCTTTTGTTAAATCACCATACCCCGTCATAATTACTTTAGAGGATCATCTTACACCAGACCTTCAAGCTAAAGTGGCAGAGGTAAATTTTATTCTAAACCTTTATAAACTATACTAAAAAAATTCACTAATGTGGAATTTTATCATTATTAACTCGATAAAAACTCAATTTATGTGTAGATGGTGAAACAAATATTCGGAGAAATGCTATATTGTCGCGAACCAGAGTGCTTGGATGAATTTCCTTCACCCGAAGCATTAAAGCATAAATTTATACTCTCAACAAAGCCACCAAAAGAGTATCTCAAGGACGGAGAAACCTCATCGCCAAAGGACAAAGAATCAACTGACGACGAACCCGAAGCTGATGACAAGGTTAAAGGCGAAAATATACATTCCTTTTAGTATATGTATAGTTAAAATTGCTAAAAATAACTCGACTTTTTCAATATTTTTTTTCTGAAAACCAGAGTGATTGTGATGATGATGAAGAGATTGATCAAATTGAAACAAAATCGGGCAATCTCGGGTCATCGGAATATAAGCGTGTAATCGCCATTCATGCCGGGAATGCAAAACATGTAGGTTTGAGGCATTCATTAAGAACGAAAATGGATGTATTTAAACGACTTAGCGTGAGTGAACAAAAACTTCAAAAGGCTGCGGAATTATATTCAGCGGATTTAGTAAGGTACTCGTTTTTTTTTTTTTTTTTTATATATATACTAGAATTTTTTTTTTGAATTTTATAGATAATAACCTTTAAGCTCGTATTATGTCCATATCGTAATAAATTTTGTACATTTTTTAGGTTCACTCAGAAAAATATATTGAGGGTATATCCTAAGGGAACAAGAGTAACGTCATCAAATTTTAGACCGATTACGGGATGGATGCATGGTGCCCAGATGGTTGCCTTTAATATGCAGGTTATTTTAGAACACTTGTTTTCCTCTTTGAAATTCACAAAGCCGGATGGGATTTTCTCTATATTAATTCTTATGCCCCCAATCTTCTTTATAAGTTAATTTGGGACGAAAAAAGTAAATAAATTGCACATCTTTAACGAAAATTTACAATTATCTTTATCTTGGATTTAAAGTGAATTAAAAAAAAAATCTATTTTCGAGGCCTTATTGATTTTATGGAGTGTAGAAATCTGCCTTTTTCAATGACATTTAGTTTAGTGAAATTAAATTTCTTTCGAGTATACCATAATATGCGCCTTTATTCATTGCTAGACTTATTAATGGCTATTAATCATATAACAGGGATATGGAAAATCTCTATGGATGATGCATGGAGTGTTTAGAGCAAATGGATGCTGTGGTTATTTCAAAAAACCCGATTTGCTTATGAGAAAAGGTCCAAACGATGAGGTGTTTGATCCCAAATTACCATTGCCTGTGAAGAAAACATTAAAGGTGAATTAAAAAACTAAAAATTCATTTAATTTTATTTTCTGGTAAATATTTCATATAAGTTGTTTTTATTCGACAGGTACTTGTATACATGGGAGACGGCTGGCGTTTGGATTTTAGCCCTACGCACTTTGATGCATATTCACCGCCCGATTTCTATACAAAGGTCAGTCGAAATAAAACGATCAAGTATGATATAGCACAGGGGTATTTTAGGTATTTCACCACTCACTCTGTCGGTGAAGAACCCGAAGGGTAATTCATGAAGGAGTTGAATAATTTTATGGCGGACCTCCTTAATGGAAGACAATTTGTGATGAAATATGCAATAGTAACATTATCGAGTTTTATTAAAAACCTTAAATAATATATTTGGGAACAAGGTTTTCTATTCCAAATGGTCTTCCATCTTCTATTACACATATTAAATGTTTGACAACTGTCAAAATATTTACACATGTTAAACATCCCTTATTATTAATAATAATGGTATTTGTGAATTACACGTGTGACGTGTATTAATATGTGAAGTAAGAGATGGAATAGGAATTTAAAACATAAAATCCTATCCCGTATATTTGTACAATCTTAAGTAGCGAGGAACTCAAAATTGTGCTACCAAAGAAACATATACATCAAATTCTCATCTCAAGTAAAAAAAGTAAAAATTGAGGGATAACTACAAGAGTAAGAGTAAGAGTAAGAATATGTATTAATTTGATGTGACTGATCTACGTAATTTATGTACTATAACGAACAGATAGACCAGAAACAACAAATGGTACATTTTTATAGACCAAAACTTAAGTTTACGCGTGATTTAGCTCAAATCTCGTTAGGTCAATTTGAACCGATGACTGTTGGTCAACCAACATTCGGAAATAAGAAAATTATAAACTACGCTCAACTGTCTTGAGCTGCCTACGTACCTAAGAAATTAGAATCAAGTCTATCGTAGTTCTAATAGATTAAATAGATCTATTATGTGAGTGAGCCTCGTATAGAATAGGAGGTGGTATTTTAGAGAGAACTCACCTCTCTAAATGAACTAGTAGAGGGGTATTTATACACTTATTTGGTTACTGTTTATGATGTGATGGTTGGTCCTAACAATGGCTGCCACGTGTCATCATATGTAAGGACCATCTATCCTTGGGTCGTCGGGTCGGGTCGTACGATGACCCGACCCATCCATTTGCCTAGTATGCACTTTGCCTCGTATACAAAGTACCTCGTAGGAAATTGCCTCGTATGACACATCATCATGGCTAATTTATAATCTAGAGATAATATTTGAAGCCACTATTGTAATAATATTACAATTGGACACACATCAACGCGCAATAATCTCATTATAGGACGCCATTCACTAATAAAAACGGTGTATTGTTGTATGGTCTCAGGTACATATGTACGGGGTCCCCGTTGATGCAGCAAAAAGAAGAACAAGGATAATAGAAGATGATTGGGCGCCTTTTTGGAACGAAGAGTTCACATTCCCGTTAAGAGTTCCAGAGCTGGCGTTACTACGGATAGAGGTACGTGAATACGATAGATCAGAAAAGGACGATTTTGGCGGGCAGGCGTGTTTTCCGGTATCCGAATTGAGACCTGGAATAAGAGCTATTCCGTTGTACGATAAAAAGGGAAAAAAATATAAGTCTGTTAGGCTTCTTATGCGCTTTCAGTTCGAATGACAAATTTAATGCGCGATTTTTGTGTGTATAATATAGTAATTCTCGTGTTTGTTAGAAACGAGTCGAATATGATGAGTTTGCGTTTGTTTTTTATTACATTTCGATCAACAATGTTTGATGGGGACTAAATGTGCTAACTATTTGAATATAAGGTAGATATTTTGAGTGCATAAATTTCAAATTTATAAAGGTGATTATATGTTTTTATCATCATCCTACATGCAAACGTGAATATATATGTATGTATATATTATAGTTAAATCTTATCCTATATTTGTTTAGAGTTAGTACGTAGTTTATATCACTTAGGGAGTCAAGAATATTATTATTTTGTTTTTGCTTTAATAATTGATGAAAGGAATGAAATGTTATATCAACTTGCGTAGGTATATATTTTGGAATCAATAATTGTTAAAAAAGATGAAATTGATCAAGTAGATTATTTCAAATACATAACCCTCTTTACCTTTAGTGTCCTCTTTTCTTAAAGCAATTTAATAATTCATTACATTATTTGGAACATTTATTCTCTTTCCCTTATGTGTCCTCATCTTTTATTAAATCCTTAATAATTCATTAAATTATTTCAAATATATGTCCTTTTCCTATCCTGTCTCTTCTTTTCTAAAAAACATCACAAAGAATTGCTTAAGAAACTACAAGTTACTTGCCAACTAGTGACATGGGTTGATGCCTCATGACAACATTGTTTGGTCAAGTTGCACAGTTTCATAAAGTGCATGGGCCAAATTGATAGGATATTGAAGTTTGAGGACCAAAATGATATTTATTTATCATCGGAAGAACTACGGGGCGAACTTCTAACTTTATATCCTTTCGTTCCAATTAGACTCATTTGGCACTTTGAATCCTTAAATTGTAAAATTATAAGTTTATCGAAAGTAAAATTGGTAGCTTGCATCTTCAAGGTACATTAATTCACGTTCAAAGTTATGCAAGATAAAAAAAAAAAAAAAAATTAGACAAATTTTTTATCTTTTCAAATGATCATTTACTGTGTTTTAAGCCGATAAATTTAAGATTGTTTATAAAAACAATGCAAGGAGGTACTTTTGCATAATTAATTACTAGTGTGCGCCCCGTGCTACGCACGATATGTTATTCGGGTATGGTATTTTATTATTTGTCAGTGTAAAAGTTTTTAACTATAATTATGTTGAAAAGCATCAAATAATGTCACAAAGGTATAATAAATGAACAAACATCGAAATACATGTGTGGAATATGTTACATCTGTGATATTAGATAAAATGTAATATAATTGACAAATATATAAATAGTTCATAATTAGTTTAATCGTTAATATATGAATTTAAATAAGAACGTAAAACAAAGAAAATAATAATTTCACTATTTATGAACGTAGAAATCGTAATCTTTCTGGGAGATATAGACATTCTTCAGACCAGTCCACAGGTAAAATAAAATTGACGGTTCTGCGCGCATTTGGCCTAGCAAAGCTTGGTGGTACAGGAACGATAAATGTAAATGCTCGGTTGTTGAATAGGTTGACGTGGTCTTGTAATAGTTGTTTTCCGTTTTCCTAAAAGTGTTATATAGTATGTCAGAATATTAAATATTGTTGAATAATTGAATCCCAAATTAAAGTAAGATTTTACCTTTTCTTCGAAACTCTTGAAAAAAGCTGCTGGCTATGTTTCATGAGCCAGCAGCTTTTTTCAAGAGTTTCGAAGAAAAGGTAAAATCTTACTTTAATTTGGGATTCAATTATTCAACAATATTTAATATTCTGACATACTATATAACACTTTTAGGAAAACGGAAAACAACTATTACAAGACCACGTCAACCTATTCAACAACCGGGCATTTACATTTATCGTTCTTGTACCACCAAGCTTTGCTAGGCCAAATGCGCGCAGAACCGTCAATTTTATTTTACCTGTAGACTGGTCTGAAGAATGTCTATATCTCCCAGAAAGATTACGATTTCTACGTTCATAAATAGTGAAATTATTATTTTCTTTGTTTTACGTTCTTATTTAAATTCATATATTAACGATTAAACTAATTATGAACTATTTATATATTTGTCAATTATATTACATTTTATCTAATATCACAGATGTAACATATTCCACACATGTATTTCGATGTTTGTTCATTTATTATACCTTTGTGACATTATTTGATGCTTTTCAACATAATTATAGTTAAAAACTTTTACACTGACAAATAATAAAATACCATACCCGAATAACATATCGTGCGTAGCACGGGGCGCACACTAGTAATAATATAGTAGATAGGGTGATTGATTGCTGTGAAATTAATTACGTCAAAAAGTAGAATTTTCACTTTTTTAAAATACTAGTAAACAACACGTTCGTTGAACGTGCATCATATAATTTTATTAAAGTAATTGACATACGTAATTATTGTTCAACTTGAAAATGTTATTAATCTAGAACTTAAATAATAACGTAATTAAATGAAATATTACTTAATAAGTTAATAATTTAAAAAAATAAATATCAATTGATATGAATGAATTAATCAATTCTTATAATAGCTAAGTTAATTAAAAACGAAACACAAATATAATGTAATTAAATAAATGTTTATGTAACATCTTTCATTTATAGTTATATCTTGTCTACTTTTTAATTAGAATGGAATACTTAACTTCTTTTTTCTTCTTAGTAATTTTTTCGTATTCTTTTAATAGTTTTCCGTATTTTTGTTTCTTATTTCAAAATTATAATTATATATTATATCCATTTTCTAAAGTCAAGGGAGCTCTTTTCACAATCATTAAATGTGTATGCCTTGTCTAAAAACTTCAATCTTTGTCTTTGTAAATTATAGTTGGTTGGCATGATACATCCCTTTTTTGTTTGAATTTCATTATTATTAATTGTGACTTTTTAAGTTTTAAAATTGAGTTTCCTTGATATAAATAGAAAAGTAAAACGTTATACGTTGCATAAAATTTGATGCACAAGATGAAAAATAACTAAACATAATGAAAAACTTTTCTCTCCTTCAATTTGATAACTTATTGTATTTTAGTTTTCTATTGATTGAAGATTTTTGAATAAGTGCGCATAGAAAATTATATATGTATCTTGAAATCATAATGGTTAAAATAAATATTCCTAGATAAATGCATTAATCTTATTATGAATTATATGACTATCAATATGAAGTTTTAAGAAAATTACGTTTATAAGGCACGATATTTATTGCTGAAAAACTTAAGAGAAATAGAGTATACTATAAATTAAATAGGCAATTTATAACATTAACTTATTTATAGTTGATAATCAAAAATATAATTATGGGATAGTGACATTAAACCGCCCAAACTTTCCGTGTATTAACAGTTGAAACAATAACAATTAGAAGTACAAATGTCACATGTACGAAGAATTTGTAACATGATAATATATATCTTTCAATTATAAGTGTGCAAACAATTAACAATATCAATTATGAAAATTCAGAATTAAGGAAAACAATAGATCAAAAAGTAACAAATTAACAATAAATCAACAATTAACAAAAAAAAATTAATGTTTAAGGGATTATTTAATCATACTTGTATATGGAGATTAACATATTAAGTTAATTTGTAAAAGGATAAATAATAAGAGATCAAACGCATACTATTGTATATATATGTTTTTTTAATTATATTGATATATTGACATGTTAAGTACTCGTACGTACCCATCCATAAGATATCGTGAATTATACTAATTCTCTACGAAATTGATATCCCACTATTATAAGCTTTGAGTTCTATCATCACCAACAAGTTGTTGGTCTTTGTTTACTTTCTTAATTGTTGTTTGTTCATTATTAAATATTGAGATGATTAGTTTATAATAGAATAAATAGATATATATTGTGAAATTCAGATATATCAAATTATATAAACATTACTTGAACGGCAGTAAGCTAGTAATAAGAGACTAAGTAATATTTTAATTGAAGAAGAAAAGTAAAAGGATTTTGCACCGTGTATATACATATATGAAACTTTCTTGTAATTTTCTTTATTAATGAATATATTTATACCAATATTAATATACATATATATATAATTTCTTTATAGAGTCCTATTATTCTTTCTTTGCTAATTTTAAAGTCCTAATATAATTAAACATCTAATTACTGTAGATATATACAACTAACTTTTATTATTTACTATTTGACTATTTTGCCATTAAAAAGTAAATTAAATAAGGACATATTAGGTAGATCAAAAATTCAAAGAAACACCCATACTTTTATAATAGAATAGATAGATAGATAGAATAGATTAATTTTACAACACAAAAATATCGAAAAATTAATTAGTCCAATATAAAAAGATTTATATGCCCACTTAATAGAAAACCTTTACACGTGAAACACACGATTGAACAAATTCTATTCATCAAACTTTAGCTTTAAACTAAACAAATATTTCTTTCGATTCCAATTTCTAATCCACTATTTTCTACTACTCCTCTGCGCGAATATATACGAAAACGATGATCACATTCGCGAACAATCGATGTCGAAGCAAACGTACAGAGTGTGCTGCTGCTTCTGGCGGAGGTTCCGGTTGGCGGCGGCGGAGGCGCCGGCGGACGTGAAGGAGATGTTCGAGGATTACTCGTCGAACGGTGTGATGAGCGTTAATCAGCTCCGGCGGTTCCTGGTGGAGGTGCAGGGGGAGGAGAACAGTGATGAGGAGGCTCAGATGATAATGGATGCATTGAAGCATCTGCACATATTTCAACGGAGGGGATTGAATCTCGAGGGTTTCTTTAAGTACTTGCTTGGGGATGTTAATCCTCCTCTTAATCCTAAACTCCGGGTAACTTCTTTTTTTTTTTCCTGATTTGTTATTTTGTTTAAATTCGACTGAGTCGAATTATTCGAGTGAATTCTATCTTTATTTTATTTTATTTTTTTCACACAAAACACTAGAACGATTTGACTTGGTTTTTATATTTTTTTGTTGATGCAAGTAATTATTATTGTTATTTTTTGTTTCAATTTCAGGTTCACCAAGATATGAATGCTCCATTATCTCATTACTTCATATATAGTAGCCACAATACATATCTAACTGGGAATCAAGTAAATAGCAACAGCAGTGATATACCTCTCATTCGTGCACTTGAGGGAGGTGTAAGAGTCATTGAATTGGATCTGTGGCCAAATTCTACAAAAACTAAATTACACGTTCTACATGGGAGGTAAGTACGAATATATTTTGGAATGTCTATGCTTCTCATTATATTACCGATATATTCATCCATCCATGCAATGTCGATGTGAATACTAAATAAGTTTGCACTCATCAGATGTTAATCTTTGAATATGTGATGGATCGAGTGTGAATGAATAAACCAAAAATTTGAGGGGATGTGGAGTAAGCTAGACGACGAAACTAGTTCACTTCTAATACGCAGTTAAGCATAACTTTCTATATTGTAGGGAAACCATTTTTTGGACAATGAAAGTAGATAGCGGAAAATCTTAGTGGGATGGAGGTAGGCTTGTCAATGGCCAGACCCGGAACAGTTCAATAGAAAACGTACCCGACCCGGACCCAACCCGTAGGGTCTGAGTCCCGGACCTGACCCAGACCCGATGACACTAGGTAGCTTGGGTCCGGGTACAATTTTCACCCAGAAAATATCAGAACATTACCCGAATGTTAACCGTTGAAAATACCCGCGGGTCTATACCCGAAGTTTACCCGTGGGCATTTACCCGACGCGGACCCGATTCGAAACGTACCTGGCCCATCGGGTATAACTTATTTTTTTTGGACCCGTCGGGTATGCGATTGGCTCCGGATAAAATATGTTTTTAAGGTATTTCATGGGTTCGATTTGAGTTTGGTATTCCCCGCCCATTGACACCCGTAGACGGAGGGATTAGTCGTTTCTCCATTGCACAGAGTCCATATTTTTCATTACATGCCTGAATTCTGAAAGTTGAGTTCTCGTCTTAAAGAAATATCTTTTACGTAGGACATTGACGACCCCTGTGGAACTCATCAAATGTTTGAGGTCAATTAAGGAGCATGCATTTTCTACATCTGAATATCCTGTTATAATAACACTTGAAGACCATCTCACTCCGGAACTTCAGGCTCTAGCAGCTGAGGTATTAATAGTCAATAAGGGATATTTAAACACTCCCACAATGTCATAATTCACATTCTTAAACTATGTAGATGATCACACAAACATTTGGAGCCATGTTGTATTCCCCTGGTTCAGATATTCTTACAGAATTTCCATCCCCTGAGTCACTAAAGAGACGCATTCTTATATCAACTAAACCACCTAAGAAGTACTTAGAGCACAAGAAAGTCAGAGTAAAGAAAACCGACTCAAACAAGGGACAAAGTTCAACGGAGGATGAAAGCGGGAGCAGAGAAATTACAGATCCTAAACCAAGGAATGACTACTATAAGGTACATTATTAAGTTATCCACTCTCTTATTAGACTAATAGTGTTTATCTAAGCTTATTTCAAATAGCTTATAAGCTATTTTTGGAGCTTAAAAGCTCTTAATATCGAGAGATTATAAGCTGTTTTACCAATAAAGTTACCATAATACTTTGTAAGAGCTTATAAACTTCCAAACAGCATGTGAACTGTTGTAAGGAGATTATAACCTCAGACAAACATCCTCTAAATTCATTTTATCCTTTTTTCCTGAGTGCCAAAATTTCTCCTTTAGGATGATGATATGGATACTGAGGAAGATGACGAAGATGATCCTAAGCTACAGCAGCAAGCGTCTCCAGAATACAGGAAGTTGATTGCTATTCTTGCTGGAAGGGGAAAGGGAGGAATGCAAGAGTGGCTAAGGGTTGAGCCGAATATAGTGAGACGTCTTAGCTTAAGGGAGCATGAGTTAGAAAAGGCCATCACAGAATATGGAAAAGATATTGTCAGGTATAACTTAAGGCATAATGTATTACGTTTAACTTTGCGGAACATTTAAAGGGTTCTAGTAACTCTTCTTTATTAAAGAAAACTTAGTTAAATATGGCCACCTTTTGAAATTTTTGACATTTCTAAGGTTTGAAGTATATAATTTTAAAGCAAACAAAGTTCTTGTTCTGGCTTATGACAATAAGTACTCTTTTTTTGCATATTTAAGGCCCTTACACAAATTTGAATCGCTTTAGTATCACAAGATATGCTGGTTAAAGAAGCTAAAATGTCGATATTCTTACCTTTTGTGGGCTATAACTGTTCTACAAATGACATGCTTCACCAATGGTTTGAAATTTGAATGATATCTTCAACAATTTCTAAAGACATAATATATTCATATAATTCTTGTATAGATTCACCCAGCATAACCTATTAAGAGTATTCCCCAAAGGTACACGACTCGACTCTTCCAATTTCAATCCCCTAAATGCATGGATCCATGGAGCTCAGATGGTCGCGTTAAATATGCAGGTTAGTCATGTGAACATTAAATGATTTCTCAAATAATTTGCACAAAATTGATGACCTTATTTATACGTCAAGATTTAGGCATATAAATTTTCTCGCATTAGATACATAAAACAAGAAACTTTTGTAACAGGGTTACGGAAAATCACTTTGGTTGATGCACGGAATGTTCAGGGCCAACGGCGGTTGTGGTTATGTTAAAAAACCTGATTGTTTGTTGAAGGCTGGTCCCAATGGCGAGGTTTTTAATCCCAAAGCTAACTTACCTGTCAAAACTACGTTAAAGGTGAGTCGATAATTCTGGAGGGTATTAATTTTCTATATTTTATTAACCCCGAATCTGCTTATTTTATGCATCTCGTTTAACTTTCCTTTCGTTTGGAATAGGTAACTTTATATATGGGTGAAGGTTGGTATTATGATTTCTCTCACACACACTTTGATGCTTATTCTCCTCCAGATTTTTATGCTAAAGTAAGTTCTATTGGTCATTTACACTTCACACTTCAACTTCTTAATGTGTACCAAACATGAATTTCATTTTAAATCATAATTCCAAAAGCTAGTTGTAGTAACTTGATAATGCATATATAATTCTCTAAAGTAAGTGAAAGATCAAAGCTAATGTGAAACTCTTCTCATTTTCATACTACAACTATTGAATCACTATATCGAGTATTCCTAAGTACGGGTGGCAATATGGGTCCATACATATATTTGTACCCAAACCAAACTAAGTTTTCAATAGGTTGGGTCCTAACATTTTAGTTCCAACTTGGTGGGCTTTTAATAATATTTGGGTCCAATTGGGTCTTAAATTGGGCCCAATTTGGTTATAAATTGGGTCCAACATATTATCCACTTTGAGTCAATAATCTACATTTTACACTCTACAATAACCCCTTACACCACTTTGATTCATAATGGGTCCTTATTGGTCCATTTTGGGTCCTTGTTTGGTCCAACTATGATGCATATTTTTTGACATTGAACCCAATAAGACACAACCCAAATGAACCCGACCCAAACCCAACCCAAGCTTCCGTTATATAATATATATACACGAACATGGCTGTGGCTAAAGTCTGTGTGAACAGGTAGAAATAGCTGGAGTAGCAGCTGATGCTATGAAGAAGAAAACAAAGATAATGGAAGATAATTGGATCCCAACATGGGATGAAGTTTTCGTATTCCCATTAACAGTCCCTGAATTGGCTTTGCTTCGTATTCAAGTTTGTGATTATAATACATCGGGAAAAGGAGAGTTTGGAGGTCAAACGTGCCTCCCCGTCTGGGAACTCAGAAAAGGTATTCGAGCCGTTCCACTTTACAGTCGAAAGGGGCTCAAGTACAAGTGTGTAAAGCTTCTTTTGAGATTTGAATTTGTTTGATTATCATTTGTAAAGATATATACAAGTGTGCCATACTCTATTGTATAAGAGTTTTCACCTTTGAAACTCTTTATAACCCAAAATATTCGATTGCAATACCTATATTTTGTTTCGAAAAAATAGATCATAATTGCATATTTAGTTGCATTTAGTCCCTTTGTGCATATTTATTCTTTTACCTATAATTTTTCTGCCAAATATATAGAGTATTATTTGTTAAGTGAGATTGTACTACAATATTTAACTCAAAAGTATGTGTATATTCGATTAGCAATTGTAAATCATTATGTTCAGAATGCATAAGAGAAAAACACAAGTATTTTTCAATTATATACATATGTAACAACAATACACAAGTTTTAACTAATAGAGTTTTCTGTTTTATCAGTATAATGCACACAACCATCGATATAGACTCTGCACTGACTAGAACATTGCAATCAAATGTGATTAATACTGCATTTAGTAGTTCATAAGTTGATAAAAAAATCGAATACAAAATAATGCAAAATGGTTTTATCTCTTGGGAAACATAGTTTATGAACTATTACTAATGCAATTATTAATAAATCTTTGAATACAAAATCAGATGTTAATCTTTGAATATGTGATGGATCGAGCATGAATGAATAAACGAAAAATTTGAGGGGATGGGAAGTGAGCTAGACGATAGAAATTTATTCAGTATAGCAATAACTTTCAATATTGTAGGAAAGCCATTTTTCGGACAATAAAAGTAGATAGCGGAAAATCTTAGTGGGACGGAGGCAGGTTTGTAAATGGGCGGGTATTGCCCACACCCGGACCCATTCAATAGAAAACGTAACTGACCCGAAACCCGACCCATACCTGATGACACTACGTAGTTCGGGTTCGGATTCAATTTTCACCCGTGGGTATTTTACCCGAACATTACACAAATTTTAACCGTTGAAAATACCAATGGGTCTATACCCGGAGTTTACCCATGGGCATTTACCCGACCCGACCCAAAATTATAATTCAAATAATTGAACACTAGTCAGTCTCGCTAATTGGGATATATATATCCATTCTGAGAATAGTTTGACCTGGAAACTAAAAATATAAAAAGAAAACAAACAAGAACAGGTGTGCCTCAACATAAATATATATTATACAGTAGAAAGATGATTGCTCTTCTTCCTTGTAGCAAGAGTTGAAGGAAATGAAATAAACAAAGCCAAAAATGTTAAATATCAACAAAAATATGGAACAACAAAATTGCATGTCACAGGAAAAACCTCCTCCGGCTCCGGCTGGTATCCATTTCAGGCTGCAATTGCGAAAACAAAATGAGTTTACAGACCCGACCTGGAATTAAATTAGTCGCAACCATTTCTATTATTATATATGGTGGGCTCCACATAGATCCCACCATATTTAAGTGACAGAAAAGTTTTGAAGGATGATTAATTACCTTGTGTACCCATTTATATTCACCTCCTTTTGTATCAAATGTTCCATGCTGAAGACTGATTAGCTTCAATGTGAACCGAGGACCGCATTCCTGCAAATTCCAAATTACAAGAATGTGACATCATTCGCTTGAAATATCAGTATTTTGAACCAAATATAGAATTTTATCAAAGATTTCTTAGAGACTGAAATTATACTCGAATTTCACCTTTAATAAATAAATTACTTTTTCAGCAACCAGAAATTACCTGCCTACACGATGCCCCAAACGTGTGGTGAAGTTTGTCAAAACTAACTCAGTTGTAGTTTAACTAGTATATTTACGGGTGTTCATGAATCGAGGTCTAGTCGAGGGAAACATGAAACCTAGTAGAAAGGCTAGGCAACAATTTTCGGTCGATCGTATCGCTCGTTTGCTTAAGACCGGAAAATACGCCAGAGATTTTTCATGAACGCATTATTATATTGGATATTCATAACTTTCACATTCTATATTATGAAATACATATTTTAAATAAATCCGAAAAGTTGTTATCTTATATCATTTACATTTCTTTGTCTATGATCAATTACATTTTACAAAACTAGATGAATTGATTAGATTATTATATGACATGAGAATTATAATAAATTATATAAAAAGAAATTCTCCAGTTTTGATGAAAATATTTAACTATATAAGCGATCTTATTTATAAGCAAACTTCAAATTATTGAAAATCTAAAGAGTTTGTTCAGTGGTCGTAAGCTAATTAGTTAGTAAATGATAGTGCTAAACTCATTTATGCATGCGTAATAATGAAGTACTTGACATAAAAAAACTACATGAAAATATGAAAACTATAGTGCAAAATAAAAGAAGAAAAAGAGAGCAAATGAAAGTTGGACAAACACTTCTATCAAATCATCAATACACAATAATGGGTTAAAGAAAATCATTACATATTTAACAATATTTACCAATACAAACGTCGAAAAATATAAAATAACAAGTAATTCACTACCAAGAATTATACCATTTAAAAGATTTTTAAAAAAATATGCAAATTATAGTTTCGTCTTTACTTCAAACATCACAAGATTAAAAAAGTCCGAGTAGTGATTTTTTTATATTTTTAGTAGGTTTCAATGTGTGATAAATCAATGTTATTATAACCTCTTAATATGCATAGTGCATTCTCTAATTAATTATACGTTCACTAATGTCTTATTTTAATTAAACTAAGATATTTTTTCTAAGTTTATGTTTGTTTCCTCGAAGTGCGGCATATATTTTTTTAACAAAATTTTTCTTAATTTCATAAATGTTTGTTCATGTGCAATACACGTATTTTATGCTAGCAAGATAGACATTTTATTTGTTATAAGTATTCTTAATATTGACATGGAATTCAGGTCTCATACTTTGTTGTTTGCACAATAATGTGTAACAATTGATGAGCTTTGGGTCGTGTAGGACTATAAATGTTTGTGTAAATGGAGTGCAACGTGAGAGGGCATGGGTTTGAAGGTATGCCTATGGGTGTCAATGGACAAATCAAAAATTTGAATTTGTGTTAGAGTTTGGATTTGGACCCAAATCTTTAAATTGTGTTTGAATCTTGATCGAGACTTAGACCAAGCAGGACCTTAGCCCAAACTTAGACCCATCCAGACCCAAAACTTAGATGTAGGCTAAGTCCAAATTTTAATAATATATACACAATTCTATATCTCTATCACTGTAACCCTAAAAACATTTATTCAACGTGAAATCCAATTTATCCCGCCAATTCAACATTCTATACATACACATTGTCGCTTCCACACATTTCCCTATGATTGATAGAATCTTCTTTGGGCTTTTGAAACGGAGAAGCTAACTCAAATCATACAGACGAGTGGTTCTATCTTAGACCGGGATCAACAGTCCCGACCTATAAATTCCACATATTTCATGTGGGCTGGTGGTTTTTACCACCACCCACTACCAGATGAAATATATGGTGATAACTAAACTGGGACTATTGATCGGGGCCTAAGATAGTATTTCACCAATATAGATCATCGACATCCATTTTTTTAGGATTGAGTCAAGATTTGTCCCATTGGGATCTCTAGAGATTCCTACTTTATGCCTTAAAAGTGGCCCATGGGATGTAATTATGTTATGGTTAGATTAAATTAGGTGGGTGGATAATTGAAAGCACCTTTAACTTTATACTTTATAGAAATGTTTTGAAACCTAATTCAAACATTTAAATAAAAGTTGACAATATCACAGGTTATTAGTTCAAGCAATGTCGCTCATGGTAACGCAGTAAATAACAATTTGTATATATATAAATATTATTATAAATATAAAAAATTGCGTATTCCATAACATTTAAAACTATTTTTATTGTGTTTCCACTGTATTTATATAAATTTATGCCGATAGTATATATATTATATTTCTAATATATATGCTAATATTAGAGTTGAGAGTGGGGATCAACGCGAGTTTTAGGAACTTTTAGGATTGCAGACATGAAAAATAGAAGAATATGACATGCGAAAATATTATTTAGCTATCAATTTATATGATTTCAAAATCCTATCAATTTTCTCAACTCAATACTGGATCGAGCAGATTAATGGTCGAACCGTCGGCCACACAAATTTGACAATATATTTTTTGTAATGACTGATTTTTACATTCACCTAAATCAATTCAATAATCAGATCATGATTTTATTGAATCGGGTAGATCGAGTTGGATTTTAAAACACTGTTACATATAATGAAAGATAAGGACACAAATCTATAAATATTGAAGTCGGTTGACAAGAATAGTAACATTCAAAGGTGTACACATCAATAAAGCAAATATACAGAGAAAATACACTTGCATGTTGAGTGCCGACAAAACTTGGGAATCAATTTTGATTGATTAATATGAACCACCAGATTATGAACCCAAAGTCTTACAATTATAATATCTTGCCCTCATTTAAATAACAAATAAAATTCATAATAATTATAAAAGTATATGAATTATTTTTCCTTCTTCTTTTGTTGTCTATTTAATGAGCATTAAAATTCATTACTAATTGTAATTAATAACATATTAATAATTGTTTATGTAACGCTCCTCATAACGAGTACTATCCTTAACGGGCCCCACTGTCCTTCTCCCCGCCATTTTTGAACCTCCGTAACACACAACACAAGCAAGCAGAATCAAATTTTCTCACTTTAATTCAATTCTTTTCCTTTTCCTTACGCAATTCCAATCGTATCTCCATTTCAATCCCCCTTTGTTTCTCGATATTCAGTAATGTCGAAACAGACGTACCGAGTGTGCTTCTGCTTCCGGCGGCGGTTCCGCCAGGCCGCGGCGGAGGCGCCGCCGGATATCAAGGAGATTTTCGGGAGGTACTCCGAGAACGGAGTGATGAGAGCCGATCATCTGCGGCGGTTTCTGGTGGAGGTGCAGGAAGAAAAAGAATCGACGATCGAAGATGCGCAGGCTATAATGGATAGCCTCCAGATGCATCTCAACATATTTCATCGCCGGGGGTTTAATGTCGAGTCCTTCTTTAAGTACTTGTTTGGGGATATTAATCCGCCTCTAAATCCTAAGCTCGGGGTAATATGTATATTTCTGCGATTTAACTCAAATCTAGTTTCATTCATCTTTCAGCCGGTCAGCAATATATATATATATATGATATTATTTGATGTTTTAAGTGATTAAACTGATATTTGGTTTTATTTTGTTTCTAGTTTTTCAGAAAATAGTAGAATGAGCTAATGGTCTATGTTCTTTTATAAGACAAATTCTTCTTGTTCATGTTGTTGATTCTTTGATAATTAAGTTATAGGTCTATATTATACATACAATATTCGCAAGTTATTATTTTGGTGAGAATAATTAAATACAAAATCAAATATATAAATGGATGAAAAAACTTAAATTAATTTGAAAATTTGACTAAATCACCTTTTTTTCTTTTTCAGGTTCACCATGACATGCATGCTCCATTGTCTCATTACTTTATATACACAGGCCATAACTCTTACCTAACCGGAAATCAACTAAGTAGTGACTGTAGTGATGTCCCGATCATAAATGCGTTACATAGAGGTGTAAGAGTTATCGAATTGGATATATGGCCAAATTCCACGAAAGACAATGTTGATGTTCTGCATGGGAGGTATGCCATTGAGTACCCTTTTGGTTTAAAGATTATATAACTGATTGCTTGAACTATATAGATTAAGGATTAAACGCATTTTTAAGCATCTTGCGTCTTAATATGTTAGCCCTTTAATAGATAATTGAGTATGTAAACCACATGACAAATACTATGATTTATATTCTTGTTTATAGGACGCTGACCACTCCTGTTGAGCTCATCAAATGTTTACGGTCGATTAAGGAACATGCTTTTGTTGCATCTGAGTACCCTGTTGTAATAACACTTGAAGATCATCTTACTCCAGATCTTCAGGCTAAAACAGCTGCGGTATACGTCTAATTCTTACAGGGTTCATTAGGCAACTTCGTTTATTTGTAATAACTTTGTTTTTTGTGACTCGATCAATACAGATGATCACTAAAACATTTGAAGACATGCTATTTTGCCCTGGTTCAGAATGCTTGAGTGATTTTCCCTCGCCTGAAGATCTAAAGAGAAGGGTTATTATATCAACTAAACCACCAAAAGAGTACTTAAAGGCCAAGGATGCTAAAGTAAAAGAAAGTGATTTGAAGGGGAAGGCTTCAGCTAGGGAAGAACCTTGGGGAAGAGAACTTAACAGTTTTAAAACCAAATTTGATGATGAAAAGGTGTGTTGTTACACCATTTCCAACTTAAAGGGTGTTTTATATACTTTAAACAAACAAAATTGGAGTTTCTTGAGCATATGCTTATAAGCTCCCGATAGCTTATTTTTAGAGCTTATAACCTATAAGTTATATTATGGTGTGTTTGGATTGAAGGATCTGAAACTATGGATTTCAAATTCATCGACAAATCCATTTAAGTTTGTTTGAATGAATTCATGTTACGACAGATTTCAAATCCCTTGTCATTCATTTTGACCTATTTTCTCCACGTCTATGGTGGATTTCAAATTACTCCATTTTAGAGTCATTTGAAATCCTTCCTCAAATCAAAATCACTCGATCCAAACACACCCTTAGGGATCTTGAGAATAAGTAGATAAACTTAATCTTATCAAAATGTTTCTTCTAGGATGATGATTCAGAGGGGGACGATGAAGATGATGATGATTCGGAGGACGAAGAAAATGAATATAAGCGTTTGATTGGTATTCATGCGGGAAAGGGAAAAGGGGGAATGGAGGAATGGCTGAGGGTGGATCCTCATAAAGTGAGACGGCTTAGCTTGAGTGAGCAGCAGCTTGAAAAGGCCATTGAAACTTATGGAAAAGATATTGTGAGGTACCTTTAATATGTAATAATTTTAGCTTTTGAGTATGTTTTATCTACTTACCTACATGTGAAGGATTTTGGATATCTGTATAGTTTGGACATTTCTAATTTTCCCATTTGACTACCACACTTTCAAAAGAATGGAAAATAAGAAAAAAGTGTTGGAGATGTGAAGTTATTGAAAGTAGACTAAGAAAGCTACAAGTCCTTGGTTATTATTTCTTCGGTTCAGGTTTACACAGAGGAATATCTTGAGAGTATACCCTAAAGGTACTCGTTTAGACTCATCCAATTACAACCCCCTAATCGGATGGATGCATGGAGCTCAAATGGTTGCATTCAATATGCAGGTTAGTCCAAATTCTTTTTATAATTGCTAAATAGAAGCTTTACACAAAAATATAAGCTTAAATTAAACAATATGCATGTGAGAATTACTATTTCCAAAAAAAATAGAGTCCTTTATAAACAAATAGTACATTTGACTCAACGAGATGATTTGGCAATGTTTGTTTAAGGTTGATAGAAATATGTTTATGTCTGAACAGGGTTATGGGAGATCACTTTGGTTGATGCACGGCATGTTCAGGGCCAATGGCGGTTGTGGGTATGTTAAAAAGCCAAACTTTCTATTGGAGGCTGATTCAAATGGACAGGTTTTCGATCCTAGGATAAGATTACCTGTCAAAACTACTCTGAGGGTATGCTTTATGGCTTTTTTGATATTCTAAATTCACTGAATTTGCTATATATGAATAGGAGGTCTAATTTCATTCTCTTTTATTTGATTTTATATCCTTTATGATAAACAGGTGACTGTATACATGGGTGAAGGATGGTATTACGATTTCAGTCATTCACATTTCGATTCTTATTCTCCTCCAGATTTTTATGCTAGGGTAAGTAGCCATAGTTTTCTCCAGTGGATTTCTCCTATGACTCTGTAACTTTATCTGCTGTCTAGAGGTTAGCCGGAAAATTCTTCTATTGTGTTGAGTACACAAAAAGGTCCAAATCATGTTACATCTAACATATTGTGCATGTCCCTGCTAATATGGCATAATAATTCAAACTATGTTCAACACCAGCACCAATACCGGTGTATATAAGAATTTTCCGAGATTAACCCAATGTATGGATTCATTTCAAAAAACATTTTGAAAAATGTACTTGAGAGATTCCCTAGTGGAATGTGTTGAGATGAATGTGTATAGTTTGCCTGAGTTGCAAAGTTAGAGAATTAAGTTGACAGGTTCACTTGAACAAGTCATTTTGAGAAAATGCAATGTAAGGGAAATAGTGTACGTTTTCGAAATGTAGAATCCGATTTCCAAATAGGTTGAAAATTAAGGAGTATCGCTTGAAAATAGGGCTACTTTTTTCAAAATGCTTGGGCTCTGTCTGTTTATGTTTTTGAGATAAAATTTTGAAATTTTCTCGGAAATTGTGTATTATGAAAATTCGTGTGAAAATGGTAGGTGTTTATTTATGTTTTTAGAAATAGATAAAAATTGTAAGACATGTCAAATCAATAGTGATAGTGATAGAAACAAAAATAGATAATAGTTTATTCAAACGAGAAATAAGTAAATAAACAAGAACCAAAGGTTCTTGCCCCAAATTATCAAGAACATCAGTTCTTGATCCCAAAGCCAAAAGAGGCTCCCAATTATTGATCAACTATTTGATAAGAAATAATAAAACCCTAGCTAGCTTATTTATAATAGTACTAACCCTAATTACTAAAATTAAAGACTCATAACTAAGGAAAGTAAATAACTAAAAATCCTACTAATTAGGAAACCCTAATTAAAGGATTTAAAATATCAATTCTCTTCCTAAAAATCTTCCCCTTATAATTATCTTCCAAAATCTGCTCCATAACAATTCCACCCCCCTTAAAAACAGCCTTGTCCCCAAGGCTGAACTTGGGAAATTGTTGCAGACATTTCGTCAAGGTCTCTTTTTTATCTTGACAGACAATAGGAAGAATTCCTCTTCGGTTAAGAGATGCCACGTTCACAAACTCTTTCTTTCGTGATGTTGGTGAAAGCTGAAGAGTAGTATCTTTTACTGTCTTCAAAGATATGGCTGCGTCAACGGGTTTAAACTCACAACGAGAAATTTGCACCTCTTTGTCGTCGATCTTCGAGTTGTATGGAATGCGTTGGTCTTCTTTATGTTTCTGGTTGTCAGGTGCTAAGCCTACATAATTAGTCCCGTCGAACAAAGGCAACAAAGTTGGTGAAGGGTTTGATCGGTAGGGACTCGCCTGTTCCCCTGCCTCATTGTTGGCGAATTCCAATGTTGTTTGAACTGGGGTGGGCGTAGGCGTAGGCGTAGGTGCTGGAGTTGTGTGGGGAAGTGCAACGTGGAGGGTTGGGGCCGTGTTGGGGAGGGCGACATGCATTGCTTTTGCCAGATGTTTGATTGCTAATGTTATTTCAGAAAGCTGAATTTGAATAGCTTTCCAATTGTTGTCTATAACTTCTTGATTAGCAGCCAGTTGCATCAAGTGAGCCTTCATCTCTGCCTGGTCAGCTTCGACTCAGTCCATTCGCTGGTCGTTACTAGCATGGGTATTGGTCATAGTAGCGGGGTGTCGGATCCGGCAGGTCGGACCAAATTGATAGAAACAAAAATAGATAATAGTTTATTCAAACGAGAAATAAGTAAATAAACAAGAACCAAAGGTTCTTGCCCCAAATTATCAAGAACGTTAGTTCTTGATCCCAAAGCCAAAAGAGGCTCCCAATTATTGATCAACTATTTGATAAGAAATAATAAAACACTAGCTAGCCTATTTATAATAGCACTAACCCTAATTACTAAAATTAA
Source organism: Verbascum thapsus (assembly GCA_963669365.1). Taxonomy (NCBI): domain Eukaryota; kingdom Viridiplantae; phylum Streptophyta; class Magnoliopsida; order Lamiales; family Scrophulariaceae; genus Verbascum; species Verbascum thapsus. Next base: position 5,756,547 of record OY770105.1, on the reverse strand, counting down.
AGACTCATAACTAAGGAAAGTAAATAACTAAAAATCCTACTAATTAGGAAACCCTAATTAAAGGATTTAAAATATCAATTCTCTTCCTAAAAATCTTCCCCTTATAATTATCTTCCAAAATCTGCTCCATAACAGATAGGTTGATGGATGATGTGTATAATAATTGTGTCAGTGGTGTATATAATGATTATGAAAATAAAAAATAAAAAATATTGATTAAAAAAGGGTAAAGTATGAAAGAGAAAGTGAAATAATGAATGATTTGATTGGTAAATGTGTGAAAAATTGTATATATGATTGATAGTATGTTATATAGGAGATTGGAAAGTAGAGTTAAAAAAAGTAGAATTTGGTGTGTTAAGTTTATTTAGAATTTTATGATTTAAAAAGTTGAAAATGGGTTTTGAAAACATAAACAAACAAGGCCTTGAATTTTCTCATTATTTTCAAAACAAACACTACTTTGTACCTTTTTGAGTGAGCAGCGAGATGCTATATAACAAATATATATACGTCATATCATTGGTCCAGGGTCTCATGGAGTAACAAGAATTTGTAAATTTTCAGGTGGGAATTGCCGGAGTACCAGCTGATGTTGTAATGAAGAAAACGAAGACATTTGAAGACAATTGGATACCAACATGGGATGAAGTGTTTGAGTTTCCATTAACAGTTCCAGAAATAGCGTTACTTCGTATTGAAGTTCACGAGTCCGATAAGTCTGAGAAGGATGATTTTGGTGGCCAAACGTGCCTTCCGATATCAGAGCTTAGAAAAGGCGTTCGAGCTGTTCCACTTCATAACCGGAAGGGGCTCAAGTACAACTCTGTGAAGCTTCTTATGCGATTTGAGTTTGTGTGATACAGAATGTATTTTTATGAGCCTGTTCTGGCTCTTATTTGATCTACAAATAATAATGTGTGTGTGTATATATATATTCATGAAATTTGTGTATTGGACACTTCTGCTTATGTACATGGCTCACTGTGCTTGTATAGACAATCAAGTGATATTTTATACAAAGTTAATACGAGAATGCTATACATGAATACTTTTTTTGGGGACGGAGTTTCTCTATTCCAAATCTGTATTCCATCTTTTATTTCAATGTATTAGATGTTTGACACGTGTTATTTTATACATGCACTTACTAAAGTTTGTTTAAAATGTGTAAATATTTTAACACATATCATAGAACTTTCAGTATTCCGCAACATAGCCATGAAAAAACTAAACCCAACTCCTTGATAATTGTTTGAGCAGCAATTCTTAATTGAAAGCAGCGAAATGAGGTTTAGGGTCTGAACGATACGGAAAATAGGTCGTTCAATTGTACTTTTGGGGCGATACAAAATTGGGCGGTATACAGTATTTTTCTTTTAGAAAATAGATTGAATCAACATAATATGTGTTTTGGTGATGTATAACATATTTTTATTATTTTTTCATATAATATTAATTTATTACTATTGAAGTAGTCTTAACAAAAAGTTTTAAAAAATAAATCATCTCATTTATAATATAATACTACATATATAAATAAATAAAAATACAAAATAATATTGTCTAAATTCTCTATTATATCTAAAAATGAAACAGATCACTTGCCATGGGAATTCCCTACTGTGGCTTCATATTCAACGATATAAATAATATTGAAAATTATTCAAATTTATAATATCAAATTGATTTTGTAATATGATCCACTTATATTAAAAATATACATTGAATAGATTTGAGAAATATTAATTCAATGGTCATGTACATATGTTATGTAACTATTTAATTTAGTAATAAGACCCATTAAACATATACATTGAATAAACTCGTGAATTACTAATTTCAAGTTCATGCATAATCATCTTATAATAACAACAATTATTATTATTATTTATAAGAAAATAATATTAATTTATTAATATAGGGTTATTTTGATCTTAATGTAAAAGTTAAAAAATGCAAACACTCCTAAATGATTAATATTTTTAGTAATAATAATTATAATAACATAATAATTATAACATAATAATAACTATAATAATCTAATATATATTATGTATAATATTTACATATTATATTATATATAGAGAGATTATAGGTATAGATATTAAATATGACATATTCAATTTTTATGAACCATTCATATTAATATACGTTCAACAAATTTTTTAGTATTAATGAGTTCATGTACATTCATTTTCATTTCAATTTATGGTATTCAAACTGATGATATTCAGAAAAACGTTGTACTCAGCCACTTGACCACCACATCCAGTGGTCGGGCTTGAGTCTCATGCGACTCTACGTAATCAAGGATACCGATCTTGAGGTAACTATTTACATTTCAGAAGATGATGATCTAAATTCTAAAATGATCATCCGCATTGTAAATAAAACGTAAAGCATCTATATTTACGCGGTGCACTTGAAAAATCACCATTGTCGAAAAACGTAAAACCTATACATAAATCATTCAAAACCCAAAAAAAAAAAAAAATGATTCGTAGAGCAAAATTCAGCAAGAATAAACCTCATATATCATACGAACGCGTAAGCCAAGGATGTTTTAGCGCCTCTCTTGCAGTAGGGCGTTTCTCGGGATTTACCTCAAGCAAGCATTTTAGAAAATCAATGAAAATAGAATCAGAAAGCTGAAGATGATATTCCAATGATGACTCTTCCGGGATTATGTACTCCAACTGATTTGTACCCTATTATACAAGAACGTTTAATGCCAAATGGAAAGTCTATAAATTCTGAAACATAATTGAAATAACCGATAAAAACATACCTCGTCTATATAATACAGATCGTATTCGTTTGTAAAATACTTGTGTGTCTCTTGGCCTTTCTGTAACATATCCATGTCAATGGGACCAAACAGTGCTATCATGCGTGCAAGAAGCGTTACTACCGATTCATTTGGAAAAAGCACCTGTCAGACAGATTATTCGAGGTAAATGCTGAGTATGCACTTGTTGTATACCAATATCTTTGCCAACATGAAATGCACGATATTATTAGGTAATAAAACATCTCGGTCTGATTTACATATTCCTATAACCTATACCTGGGACCTAGGCTTGTCAATGAGCGGGGATTGCCCAGACCCGACCCGTTCAATAGAAATCGTATCCGACTCAAACCGAACCCATAGCGTAGGGTTGGGTTGGGTTGGGTTGGATTTGGGTTGGTTCCAACGGTTTGGTTCTTAAATGGGTTGGGTTCTTAAATGGTTTTAAGGTGGAACCAACACAACCCAAAATAGAACCAAATTCAACCCGACTCTATATCTTACATTTAGTTCTTTATAATTTAGATTATTGGCAAGCGACTTGGGCCTAAATTGAAATTAGTAGGACCGAACTTGGAACCAAGTTGGAACCAAATAAAATTCTTAGGAACCAACCCAACACAAACTAGTATAATTGGGTTGGAACCATGGTTCCGGATCTATTTTGCCACCCCTACCCAATCCGGACCCGATGACACTAGGTAGTTCGGGTCCGGGCATAATCTTTACCCGTGGATATTTTACCCAAAAAATACCCGAATTTTTCCGGGTCTATACCCGAACGATACTCGAAGTTTACCCGTGGGAATTTACCCGATATTGACCCGACCCGAAATATATCGGGCCCATTGGGTCTAAATTTTTTGGGCCCCGTCGGCTATGCGATCGGGTCCATGTAAAATCTTGTTTTTTTGGGTATTTCATGGGTCCGGTTTGGGTCTGGGTATTCCCCGCCCATTAACACCCTTACTGGAACCTATAAGTCCATTATGCACAAGACGAAGATAAAAGATGTGGAAGTTGCAAATGGTGACATATTATTCAACAAACATATATCAAGAAGAGAAAATTCTACCTCCCCAGAACATAACTCAGCCAAAATGCATCCAACGGACCACAAATCGATCTTCTGATTATAAGGAAGGCCTAACATAACCTCTGGAGCCCTATACGAACGAGATTGTACATATAGGGATAGATTATCATTCTGAAAGCAACTGCTACCAAGATCAATAATCTTTATCTCACATCTTCGATAACTTTTAATCAGGATATTTTCGGGTTTTAGATCACAGTGAATGATTCCCAAATCATGCAGATATGATAATGCCTCCAAACATTGTCGGGTTATGGCCTGCAAGGACATAAGCATTCGATTTCAAATAATCTATGCTAAAGTATTTGATTTAGATATGATACGCGTTTTTTATAAAGATAATAATAACCTGTAGCCTGTCCATTGTAAAATATGGTTCACCTCCAGATTCTTGGTTGTATTTCTGGAATTCATACAAGTTCGCTCGTAGAAGTTCAGTCACAATAAATAAATGCTCCTGTTGAAGAATTACAAAAAGGAAAGTATAACGCCATCAGGAATTCAAACTTACAATATAATATATATATATATATATTCATATATATAGATAGAGATATACTTTTTGGTTCACAGAAACAATCACTGTAACAACTAGCAAACACGAGGTGCATATATGATCAATATCATCATATAGTAATCTAAGGAACAAGATAGATGAGAAATATCATCGATTATCATAACGACTTTAAACTTTCTGTTAATAAAATGGATGATGAGCATTTGCAAACTTTTTATCAATTTTCCTTCCCTTCTAATTCAAAAAAATCCCACAAACGCAACAAAAGTATTACGAACCCTTTTATTTTTGAGAGTTTGAGAATTTAATAATCTTGGGTTAGGTTTTTTATATTCAGTATATAAAAATCTCTGAATAAATTTTTTTTTTATTATTATTATTTGGAGACAATAAATAGAGTTATTGTGGATAGCCTCACCAAGCATTTCCAAACTTGAAAATTTTTACTTCGAATATTCCCTCGAGAAAGTCTATTTTCACTGCAACCAAACATACCTGATGGTAGAAGTAATCATAAAGGCGTAAAATATGGTGTTCATCAGCGGGATCATGTTTGTTAACGAACTTGAGAAGTTTGATCTCATCTAAGCTTTGATCGAAAAAATCCTTGTCGTTCTTTATGATCTTTAAGCAAACATCCATTCCCGAGCAAAGATCATGAGCCTGAACCACTCGGCTAAAAGCAGCGGATCCAAGAAACTCTGTTACATAATATCTACCCGCGATTATACTGTTCATTACAATAGGGAGCTCCTTGTTCTCTTCAAATCCGGTCCTAAAAACATGTTGTAAGAAAATGAGTTCATCTGTTTTCTCGAAATTCTTGAATGCCTAAACGATATTAGCGAAATATACATAATAACTCCGTCGATCCCAATTTTTTTAACTTTCTTTTGTGTGAAATGTTACACCGTTACATCGAATATCAAATTAAATATCATTAAGCAGCAAATTTTCCTATTACAAACTAGATAGAATGAAATGTTATTAAGTAGAGAATATGATCTCTAAGTACGTAATTTATTGCCCCTATTTCTTTTTCGAGGACATCCAAATAAGACTACTTTTTCTAAACTGGAAAACTTTTCGTCAAACTAACATCTAAATTGAAGCAATAAACTCCCAGCCACTATTATAAAGACAAAACCATAAACATGTACAAAATTTTCAATTTCTGAACTCGCAGATAGAATTATCAGCCAGTTCAAACTGCAAAAATAATTATTAACCACTCATGTGAACATAAATAATCTCAGGGTGTGTTTGGATCGAGTGATTTGGAGGAAGGATATGAAATGACACCTAAAATTTGAGTCATTTGAAATCCACCGTAGTTATGGAGAAAATAGCTCAAAAGTGAATATCGAGTGATTTGAAATCCATTATAACTTGGATACATCCAAACGAACTTCATGGATTTGTTGACGAATTTGAAATCCACAGATTTCAGATCCTTCAATCCAAACACACCCTCGGGCGTCCAATGCAGATAATGAAAAAAGAATTAAAAGCTAGCAAACAATTTGCATACCTGTTTTTTCTATGTATAATTCTCAGGCTGAATATTTCATAATCGTCTTCTTTATTATCATACATCAGAAGCTCATCAGAGATAGAACCACCCTCTTCACCTTTATTATCATTCATGAGGTCTTGATTGTCATTTTCACTCGGCTCACTATTCTTCTTCAAAACATTGAATTCATCGGTACGTTTATCATCATCACTTTTGCGTAATTCATAATATTCATTATTACATTGTTCATCTTTGAGGTTGTCCAAATAGTTAATGCTTCCTTCTGTCAGAAAATTGTATTTGATTTGATCATCCTCAACGGGTTCACCTGCTTGAACTGTCGTTATAAACTTATCTTCACTCGGGTCAACATCGAAATCTCGGTTACTAAATAATGGTGGCATAGCATAATCTTCATCCTTTTCTTTGTACCAAAACAGGTCATTTTGCATATCGAAATCAGGGTAATCTCGAGCTGTGCCAAATTGCGATAAACGGTCAGATGAAGCTTGAGATGTTGGTCGAGTTGTACGAATCCCGTATGGGTTTGTGAAATCTGAAATTAAATGAAACATTAATAACAACAAAGATTCAGGACAATTAAACAGCATTGATTTGATCTTCCTTAATTTTGTCAAAAAATGAATATATACTGAAATTACTATGAAATTACTGAAAAACAGAGGACTAGCAAAATTAATTGTTTAGAAGAGTATAAATCAAATCAATTACTTATCCAAAATTAACCAACCTCTGAAATGTCATAAATATGCATTCAAACAAGAATGTTTAACTTAAATTAATGAATAACAAATCATCTCCTTTAATTGGACATGAAAACAAACAGAAAAAACATAAATAGATAAAAAAAAAACAATTAAAATCGAGATAAAATTAATGTGCAAAATTGGAAAATAAAAGGAGGGGAAATCAAATTAGGATAATACCAGAAGAAGAGTACAATTCAGTAGTAGAAGAACCCAAACTGACAAACTCATCATCATCGGAAGAACCCTTTGAGCTCCCATCGCCACCAAACTCCGGCGGGTGGTGGCGCGTGGCCGGAATTCTCAACTGCGGGACCAAGGGAAAGACGAATTTCTCAAAATCAGAAGAGCCCAGTTGAGATTTCTCAAAGACATCATCCATGAGAGCTGATTCACACTCTGATAAACCATTCTTCCTCAAGAATTCCAAAACCCCCTCCAATTCAATTTCATCATGCTCCCCCGTGTCCATAACTGAACAAATTGAATTGTAATTACTAAAGATATTCAAGAGAGAGATATATTGGTGATCAGTTCATGGGCCGTTGTCTGAAGGGTACAAAAGTGGGACAAAATTGATGATTGACGATGGTCATCACTTGGGATTTGCATGTCTCTCTCTCTCTCTCTCTCTATATATATATATATATTATATATATGTGTGTGTGTGTGTGAATATATATTTGTATACCTTACGTAGGTTTTAGTTGGTTCTATTGTAAAAGAGAAGCTAACGGTTGAAAAGTCATGGAAGGGGAGGAAACAAAATTCAAAGAACCATGGCGGATTTTTGAAGTGTAGGAATTCGATGTATTCTAGATTGTCTTTTTCTGCCTTCTTTCTGTATTCTCTTATTTCTTGACCTTTTTCTTTTTTCGCCTTTTTCTCTTCTCTTAATCGATGTAAGAAAGGAAATTATTTTTTTATGCAATTGGATGCTTCTAATTGAAAATATGTATGTAACAAAATAATATTTTAAGATAATTATAAGTTTCCAAAATTTAAAGTATTATTAGTATTATCAATATATATATATATGCGTAACTGGTTTGTATAATGATTATAGAATCCATTCGGGTCTACCGAGCTACCTAACGTATCTTTTAGTAGCATCAAGTCTAAATGTATTTTGAATTGTTTGTCGTGGTCATATTCGAGTTATCCTTAGCTCGCTTTATATTATTTGTGGAATCGTATTATCGAATTTACTTGAAGTCGTATGATGTAGTACGAGTTGTCTATATTCTCTCTAAATCTCTCTTTTATGTTTATAATGGATTTTATTTATAGGAGTGATATGCTATACAGATGGTAGAATGATGTGTGAAGTATTATACACGTGTCCTAGATATTTGGACACGTATTTTGAAAAATGACGTGGGATTTTATTATACACGTATCCTAGATAAGTGTGTCAGATTATCCACGTCATCTATATATTTGACTCGATTTAAGTTTAATAGTATTTTGTAAATAAATATTTCTTATTCAGGTACTCTTGTATAAATATAAATATGAGTCATATAGAATGTAATAATGCTACTGTACGAGATATGTTTCCACACATCCAATTAAGAAATTGCAGCATTGTAGAAAAAAACACTTGGAATTGGAAAAAGTAATAGTAACAATAATCTCTGTGCATATGTGAAATAATATAAAAATAAATGTTGAACTTCACTCCAGAACAATTCAATTACATTATATGGTAGTGGGAAGATATTTATATAAACCGGGTCTTGGGTCTTATTGGGGCAAAATGGTTGAATTAAGTAATTTAATATTCTAAATTCATAATTGATGGCTGATAATGTTGAAAAATGATACATGGGAAGTATTAGTTCAAGTTGTGCTAATAAATTATATATTTATTTTTCCCATATAAGTGTGTAAAGGCAATACATAATATACTATAATGTGTAAAAAAGATAGTCACAATTTAGTCCATAAAGTATTACATCTTTTAGTCGCTAAAATGTGAATCTCCCAAATTAATCGAAATAATAAATTTAAATATGGTCAAAAATTTAATTTTTAAAATTCGATTCAATTGAATTTTATAAAGGAGCATTTTAATTGATTTGATAAAATATCAAATAAAACTTAAACATGAATTCTAAACCTAGTTAATAATTTATATAAATTTTAAGCAACTCAACCTAATTCATTTATATTCTTATTTTTTCAATTAATTTGTTAAAGTAACTTGTGAAAGAAATTTATTATATATCAACGAAAGTCAAGTAATTTATGTTTGTTTATGTTTTTAAGTTAGAATTTTAAAAATTTATCGGGAATGGCGTATCATCGAAATTCGTGTGAAAATGGTAGGTGTTTGTTTATGTTTTTAGAATTAGGTTGAAAATTGCAATGTGTCAAATCAATGATGATTGGTTGATGTTTAATGATTGAATTAGTTGTTTTTGTAATGATTATTTAAATAAATAAATATGTATATGAGTGTGTAAAATAATGTATATATTAATTGTAATTGATGAATGTGTAAAATGATTGATGTGTTGATTGATAGGTAGTTAGTATTGGAGATTGAAAAAGTAGAGTTGAAACCAGAAAATTGAGATGAAAATTTGGTGTGTTAAGTAGATTTAAAATTTTGTGATTTGAAATCTTGAAATTGAATTTCAAAAACATAAACAAATAGCACTAATGTGGGATTTTTATATTCACTCTGCTTTTTATACCATTTCATTCGTATGATTTGTAGATTGAAAATAAATTAAACTAAATGCTTATTAAAATTTTGTTTGAGCTCTATTTTTAACACAAAAATTCGAGTTTAGACTTCCTTTTTTTTTGTTCAACGAGTTTTGAGCTGGAGTTGAATAATTGATATAAAAATATATATAAAAAATTAACCTAATTGAGTTGGATAGTTTAATTTGATTAAAAAATTTCCAAACTTGATTTATAACCTAATAACCCCTAATACAAAATAAGCTCAAGCATAATTTTTGAAAATTCAATAATAATTAAAAAACAGAGTTATAAATTAATTATCATATTGAAAATTTGATTTATTTATAATCCTCATTATTCGGCTATTTTATCCTTAATTATTTACTTGTTTCAACCTTTTCTAGAAATATTTTAATTAATGCACTTGATAATTTTTTAATATATAAATATTCAAGAAGAAACTGTAGTTCTACAAATAGTATCTTCAGTGATTTGACTTATTACTAAGAAAATAAAAGAAAAGACCCCGAGCTAGTGATTTGCAAGTTGCAACCATATAAGCTTTTACTGACCATAATATTATTGCAAATAAATATTTGAGAAATTCAATAAAATTAAATAAAATCTTATATCTGAAATTTTCATGAATTGATCAGTAATCATTTGATCAGCAACTTATCATGATAAAATAATTCAAAAGTTATGAGCTAATAAAACTTTCAACTTAATTACCCTTGACCTTTAAAATAGGAATATAATTAACCAACTGTGTTATAAAATTAAGATTTTTTTAAATAATACTTTGTATGAATACAATATTAATTTTAATATTTTCTACGTTTTTGCATCATACAAATAATAATAAAAGTGTTTCAATTAACATGTTGATACAAAAGGAAAATACGTGGATACATAAATTTTAATCAACCTATCAATTTGAAATATATATGAAGATATATATATATATTATAGCAAAACGGTGTGGGACCCAATTAGCTAATACTAATTTTCTAGAATTTTGAATTTTTTTTAATATTAAAATTTTGGTTTGTAATTAAAATCTAATGATTATATATTTAAGTCATTCAATTAACCCTACTTGATATTTTCCTTTTTTATGGCTTGCATCTAATTATATGGGAAGTTTTTTTACCATAATTTTATTCATAAATTAATAGGGCTGAATTTTACCATAATTTTATTCATAATTTTAATAGGGCCGAATTTTACCCTAATTTTATTCATAATTTTAATAGGGCCGAATTTTATCATAATTATGATATTTAAATTTTAAAATTTTGGTCAAAGTATCATTAATTAGTTACTATATAAAGAGTTTTTCTATTAGAAAAGAATATTAATCACACCAAGAAATTAGGAACTTATAAACCATTTAAGCAATCAAAATCTACTCCCAATCAAATTATATTGATAAAGCCTTCGGGTATAAATGAGTAGTGAAACAGAATGTCACACATGTATTTATCCATCTTTAATATTTTATTCATGTTTCTCACTCACTGCTCAACACAATTTTATGTTTTGATATGATTTCTTCTAGCAATTATTAATTGTTTTTTTTTTTGTAATTTTGATTGTATCCTAAGCATTTAGTCGTTTTATAGTATATATATACAAATATGTTTTTGTCCAGTTCTAAACCCTGGTTATAGTTTGTTTTTATCTTTAAGTTTAACCTTCATATGTTTGTATTTTGCATGTCAATTTCATCTTAGCAGATTTTATGGATTCTAACCAATACCTCATGGGTACGTATGTTTTAATTATAAAGTTTAATTTCTTTGATTTAACTAACATCTAATTCTACCGATAACTTTAATCAATTGGATCCTAGTAGTTGAAAATCCGAAGATCAAAAAGAGGAACAAGTTTTTCTCTTTCATAGTATTTAGAAGGTTAGTTTTTTTAATTTTCATACCACGAATTTTGAGAATCTTTTATTTGTAGTTAAATTTTAATTTGATTTATTTCTAAATATTTAGTGTTATTTTATATTATATGGAATATAAGAATGTTACTCATTTTCTCTATTTTTTTTCTTCTTTAAATTTATATAACCTTTGCATATTCCAGCTAATATTCATTTTTTTTTTCTTATTTTGTTTCTCAAAGTTATGAAGTTTTGATATCATATTTCAAGGATCAACACATTACATTCAGGTATAGACACACTAACATTTACAATTTTTCACTTATATTATATCTCTCATTTTGCTAGAAATGCTCAAATAATTTGTCAATTCTTATATTTATGCTTTTGGTATTCATGCAGGTTTTATAAAAATTTCCATTCTTTCATTATAAATGATACATGCATTATACTTTCTACTTTTATGGATTTTTTCATAAGATGTTTCAATTACAAGAAATTTTTGCAATAATTTTTGAGTTTTTAAATTCTAAATTTTTAGAAGGCAAAGAATAATACCATATTTTTCAAGCCAAATATTAATAATCTAACATTAGAGACTTTGTGCCCAATATATAGGAATGTTGTAATGGGTCGGTCAACCCCATATTTGCCATGGGGTCATTTCAAATGATTTATAGATCGATGACTCATTCTTTATATTTATTATTTGTTATAGAACCATTGATAACCTTTTTATAGCTTAGTAATCAACTTACTTAAACTAAATATGAATCTTTTATTTACAAATCAACCCACATTTTTTAGGCGCTAATAAGACTTAAAACTTATTGTATTGAAGATCTTTTTTTATGTTTATTTTTATTGCTATTTTCTATTTTATATGTTTACACCTTATAATGCTATATAATGGCCATGAATAATATTCTTAGAACTATTTTTCATGGAAACCTCTTGATCATGTCATTTTTGGATTTATTTTATTTAATATAATATTTTAGTTGTAAATATTTTTCCTCTTCATATTCAAATGAGAATAATTTTACTTTACGTGGTATTATGTTTTTGTCTTTCTATTGGTTTATCAAATATTTAAAACTTATTTGATAAATATTTTTGTGTGGATGTGACATCACTTTTATTTGTCATTTTCCATCATTTATTTACCTTTTCTTATTTATAATTTTTTAAGTATTTGTTTAGTTTTAATATCTACACATGATTACTCATATTGGAGATGTAATGTTCCTCTCATAAGTGTTCAACGGGTATTTTACTCTAAATAGAGATTACATAGTGCAAAATTTGTGTATTTAGATTTAATATTTTTAGCTCAAATGGTATAATATAATCATTTTTTCTTTTTCCTGTTTCATAGCTAATTGCTCAGAATAACTTTTATAAAAATTAATTAAAATATATATCTATTACAAAAAAGTTAATCAAAAACAATTGATAACTAACTTCTTTCATGATATATAACATTGTATTGTTAGAAGAGATATTTTAGGACAAAAAATATTCATATAAAAGACTTATATTTTAAATTATTTAATTAAATAATCCCTGTGCATAGCACGGGGCACATGCTAGTTTCTATATAAAAGAAAGTGATTAACTAATTCTTAAGCTATGAAATGAAAGGAAGTTTTTCTAATTTTTTCTTTATATTTTTCCAAAATATACTTGTACATATATCTATAATTTTCATCAAACCATTTGCCAAAAATTATTGTAAGAGAATTATACTCATTATACTTAATTTGTTCTTTTTCCTAGAAATATCGTATAAATGTTCCCAAATCTATATTCTACAGTATAATCATCACGATTCATATTTCGAAAAATCACGTGAGTAATAATACAAATACTATTTATATGATTTATAAATGGGAACAATGATGGATTGAATTAAGTGTGGAAGTTTGTACGCGAAGTAAACAATCCAATAGTTAACAAACAATAATGAGAATAAACTTGTCATTCTCATTATGTATAAAGATTTCAACATCTAACATTTCAATAAATACAGTTTAAAGAAATTAATTACTAAGTTTTTGGTTCGATAAAGAGAAGAAATGGATTGTTGTTATTGACTTAGGGATATAAAAATGACAATGACAATTTTTACTATTAATAATAGAGTACCTTTTATCATTTGGTAGCAAGTTATTCGAATCTATCCAAAATTGAATTAATTTGACGTGGAATTTTTTAAATTTAAATTGAATTTTGGATGGATGGATTATCAATCCAAATTTGATTTTCACCATGAACCTTGATATCAAAATCTCAACCCAATAAAATCGAAGAATACAAATTTTGCAACGAATTTAAGAAGACGGCACAAAATGGATGAAAATTCATTTGATAAGTTATGAATGAACGCCAGATAAAAAAATCAATAAGTTCATAAACATTCAAAACAAATAAACTTAAAACTCACGAATTTACTCAAAAATATTATATCCTTTTTATTAATGAATTCATAATCTATTCATAAGCCAAAATACAAGAATTTTAATTTGAAAAAAAATTTAATATAAAAATATATATCAATCCGAATCAGACTTCCTACTTATTTAAACAACTAATTTACTTTATCAAAAACAAAAAATGAAAACACAAAAAATTAATAAAATATAAAACATGGCCTCATTTTTGCCATTATTTTAATCAAGAGTAGGGATTATTGAAGCAAATTAGTCTGACAAACTCGAGTAAATAGTTGAATTTTGAAGCCATATAACTTCAATTTTATCGAACTCGAAAAATATGTATATCTATGCACTTGGTGGAGTCTCTTTTTCGCCATGATATGAATGGTATGATTTGATACTCTCCAAATCGGAATGATAGTAACATGCCAATCTCGTCACACTTTTTAATTTAATTAAATCGATATCTAAAATCTAGCGTTTATTATAGAAATAAATAAAAGTGTTTTAGGGGATTGAAGGGTACCCATGTGGCTTTGCCTCTACCAATAATTACTAACATTGTGTTTGGCAAAAATACACTAAGAAATGTTTGGCTTTCTTTAATTCTTTCTTCCAAATTAAAACGAAAATCTTGGTATTTTTTGCAATTTTAATTGTAAATTAGAAAGCTATGTACGCGTATATCTATATATATATATATGTGTGTGTTTTCCTTTGTTTGTAAAAAAGATTTATAAGTTAATTAACTAATTATGTATATCAAGTTCATTTGATGCATACAAGCACACATATACATATGTATATATATGTAGAATGCATTTTACGCCCCCGTGCATAAAATATTATATAATCAATTGTTGAAAAACACTCAATTTCATTTATTAAAACAGAACTAGTATTCTACTGTTGTATGTAAATTCATTTTCATACAATTAATATAACATATCATTTTTTTAATTGGAAAGAAAATATTTAAATGATATGTTATATTATAAATTCATTAACAATATAAGTCATTTATACTATGTATACTAAAATATATTCTTTTAACTCATATACTGATTTACTCAAATAATCTAATATATAAATCTGGAACAACACAATCCAACCTAAATCTTCTCATTAGAGCAAACTTGTTGCCGCTATCTTTAGAGTGTGTTTTGAATAAACCTCACTTTTATATAATAGCTTGCAAATTATGCAAAAGAGATAAAGCAACATAGGTTATCCGTATTTGACAGCCTCATCAAATAATTATTCTTTCAACAGGAATCCAAACCATGATAAAAAACATAACGAGAAATATATCGACTGCAAGAATACACTATCATATGATGTGATCATCCACCTCGTATACGAAATACCTCTAACTAGTGAACATGAAACCAAGTAATGGGTCGTCCGATTATGGGCCGGTTACCTCTGTACCCGAACCGGCGAACAAGATGACAACAAGGCATCAAATCAAATGTTTAATTAGGAATAGTGGAATAAATGATCTACAAATATCCCATTGTAAGTTCAAATTAGGTACGGTGTTTAACTCTGACCCTAATACGAGCTGATCTCCAAATAGAACTACGTTAAATTTAATCCCGATTATGATATACCAGTTCAGTATAAATATTGAATACAATCGAAATTCTGACAAGAACACCAACCAACTCTATCATGATTTTTCTATACGTAATCTTAGCTAAACATTTTCCCTAACTTATTACACTTGTTTTCCTGTCCCTCCCATTCTGTACATACTAACTGTAAACTTGCGTCTTATTCACAATTCTTTTTGCTTATAATTCTTGTATTAATTATTCAATTCGATTAATTTTTGTAAAATATGTAAAATTGATCCCATGGATTTAGAGCCACCTATTTAAAGTTTTACGGTTCAAAGGTAGATTTTGACTTTTTAATGGTAAAATTAAATGATGATAAAATTAAAGGAGAATTTTGTATACTAGTAATATACGTTTTTTACTCTTCAAATAATTCTACTATTAAAAAGAAACTCATTTTAAATAATGAGAATTATTTGTGAATTTGGAATTTTTTAATCGAGGACAAATATAAGAAATATATATATATTCCTATTATAGAATTACTTGAAAAAACCTTCCTATCGCGGATTGCTTTTAAGTAATTATATGCTTGATAGGCTATGAGTGAAAGCTATTTGATGGTTATGATTAAAAGGGATCATTAATACGTCAAGTTGATTAAAGACATTCGGCAACAAAACATTTGATTGTGATTTTCTTTTTCATATTTATTTTTCATCTTTTTATTTATTTTATATATAATATTTACATTTAAAAATAATTTTTCAAAATAAATCTCGAATTATCAACTTTCAATATTAACATTTTACTTTGATCTTGAAACGAGAAAATTGAAAATATAATGAAAATAATTGTAGCACATGAACCCAATGTCCGTAGCAGAATGAAGATGATTGTATAACAAATGATATGAAAATTCAATTGTATTAAAATAAAAGTGGATTATAAAAAATGCATAAGTCACTAACCACACGAAAACAAATCAAGCTTTCAACAAACGATCTCAATATGGGTTTCTAAATAAATTGCGAGTTAGTGATTTTACACCAAAACTAGATTCAGTCAACAATTAAAACATTATTGCAATTAACAATTAAAATAAATAAAACTTTTAATTATTTTAAATAAATAAAAGAAAAATGGTGATTGAAGATTTGGTAAAGTGTCAATAAACATTGGTAGTATGAATGTGATTAAAAACCTACTTTTCACGGGAGCATCAATGATTATCATTTCCACCACCCACTCATTATAATTATGCTCAATATTTCTTTTTCACTTTATACTTGCTTTTTCATGTAATCCGGGTAAAAGCATAAAGTTGATTCATATCTTCTTGGACCAATCTTTTTTCTTTTTCTTTTTCATGCTTTAAATTATCAAATTCAAAGTTTTTATGCTTCAATTTGATTAAACGTGGGGTTGATAAGGTAGAGTAAAATGAGTATTCACCTCAAACCTGTCCCATTTAGAGTTGATTTAGATTGTATTAAATAAGTTACACGAAGAGTTATAAATATAATATAATATTATTGCTCGAATGGATTTTGAGGTTGGTAGAGGGTTTGATGCAACCCACTTCACTAAATTTATTAATTAAATAGATATTTTATTTTATATTTTTACAAGAATTAAGTTTCAAGTAAATTAACTTAATATTATATTTGATGCACGAACACAAGACATGGCGCACAACACGAGCACGAAATACGATATTTTAAAAATATTATGACACGACACGGCCTCGAAACTGCTAATAAAATGTGTATATATAATTATATATCATACACATATATATGTTCATTAATTTATGTTTTTAATTCATAAATTACTCGTTTCATTCTAATTTAAATATGACTGGTTAGAATAAATTATAAGAATAACTACTGTATATTATAAATTTGTAAAGTTATATATGTTCGAAAGAAAAGTAAATACTTTAGTTTCAAAATCACAAAAACAAAAAGTGAAATAAAATCAAGTGTCACAAATGAGGCATACATAGTAGACATACCCTCTAACTGCGCCGATTATAGTGTTCATATTTTATTTTTTTCATTCTATTTAAGTAGACAAATTTATTTTCATATTGGACACGGTGTCAGAGAGTGTCGATCGAGTGTCGTGTCCGATCAGATATCCGACATGACACGTTGTGATTTTTTGAAGTGTATGTACATTTCAGGTTATATTTTATGGTTAAGTCGAAGAATTTGAAATATGACTTGTTCTTAATTTGATGAAATACTCCAGTAAATAACGTACTAAGATCGATGTATAATTTAAATTTATGTATGTGACTTGATTATTATGGTGTGAAATTTCACGATGCTTGCTATGTGGTAGTTCTATTAGTTGTTGAATTATTCAAATTCAAGTTTGGTCATTCCAAGTTGGTGTAGATCATCCAATGGATTATTGATTTATAATATTTTATGAATAAATATAAATGGGGTGGATAGCAGATTTTGTCAAACACGCCCCAAATTCGCCTCAATGTTATTCCAAATTAATAGACACTACTATAGAAGTTATTAAATTTAAGTAGCAAACATGTTATAAATAGCTTAAGAAATAAATTATGGAAATTTTTATTGATATTCCGAAACATTCTTCAGCAATCAGTTTTTTTTTTATTTCATTAATGTGTTGTAGTTAGTTGATATAGACAATAAAGATACATATATAATAAATAAAGCGACTTATAAAAAGTTCTTCGAATTATTTTAAATAATAAACATATAAAATTAATTAAAATCTCTTTCAATAATTTTGTAGTATATATAGAAAACTAATTATAATATTTTAGATCCGAAAAGCCATTAATTTCTCATTTCAGAAATACCCTCCATTTTTCAGACTATGAACTAGCTAATTAATGTTTTTATAAAAACTAAACTGAAAACTGGTACTGGTTACAGTTTCGTTTTAAACTTTTGCAATCTTTTCGTATATTTAAAAAATAATATAAAATATTTTAATTTTTGAAAATGTTAAACTCAAGAAAAATAAATATGTTTTTAAAAAAAAGTAAAATTACTACCCTACAACATAAAATAAATAGAGTTCTGACGAAAAAGAAGGAATTAAAAAAATCTGAGCCTAAAAAATCGAAGGCAATAAACTGGTTAGGCGCAGTCACATTTAGTAATTCTATATAAATAGGAGGAATATAGCTAGTGAGTAGTGAGGTACATCACCTTATTGTCATTCTATTATATTTTCTATTATTATTATTTTTGGAAAAATGGTTCATGTTATTTATTTCGATTTGGTAAAATCAAGACTAGAAAGTTTTGAGTAAAATTGGATACAATTATAAAGTTATTCCAAATGCATAATAAGTACCCATCTTGATTTCCCTCAAATTTTGGGAATTTAAAGCACTAAATACGTTTATGGCAAAATTGCAAATTTGATATAAAAAATATTGAGATTCTAATTTTATTTTTTTATTTTACGTAATTTAAAAAATATTTGTAATAATTTATAAAAGTTGTAATTTCATTCTTTTTCTTAAACAATATTAGTTCCATACTTTATTGTCATTAAAAATTACCAGAATATAACTCTTATAAATTTGCATTTGACCCCCCTAAACTTTACAATATATATTAGAAACCCCCCTAAACCAAGATTAATGCCACCACTTTATCCTCTGAGAATTAAGTAAAAGAATAATATGTTTCAGGGGCAAAAATACATTTTTTGGTTGTCAATTTCGTCAAAATTTAACGAAAAATATCATATGAGACTTAATTCGCTTAAAAAAAATACTAAGTTTGCAATTATTGTAAAATATTGAAAGTTTATATAATATCGTAAAGCATTGACTAAAATTAATATTGTATCTTGCTGAACAAAAATTAGAATTACACCACATTTTGCCTTTCTACTGAAAATAATGATTAACAAATTTCGCCCAAGTCTAATTATTCTTATTCCAATTTTTCAAAACCATAAAACTTTACGTTGACTTATAATTCATACTAACTCATGACTGTATCATTTCAAATAATACTTCGTTATGAATTTTTATCTTTTCTAATATTTTGGCATTTATAGGAAAACATATTATTTTTATTGATTAAGATTAATCCTATACGTATTATTATGATTTTTAAAGGGAATAATTACGTACTAAAATCGTTCTTAATTTGGAGTATTTAATTATTAAGGCTAGAGGGCGACTAACAAAACAAATTAACTCCTTATTTAATTCTCTCTAGCATTATTGCATTAAATTGTATTTATTAAGCATGGTCCAATTCATGGAATATTTATATGTCTTATGAAGGACTATCCAATCAATTAAAGGCCTAAAAATGTCAAAAAAAAAGAATATATATAATTATATATATATATATATATATATATATATATATATATATATATACAGCAAAATTAGGTGGCTAAAGATTCTTCAATTATACACTAAAGTAGGTGGTGATGGATAGTTAATCACGAATTTAATTTAGATAATCATTTTCATCATACCAACTAGTAGAATATTTATTTCTTTCCTCTTATTTTTTTTTTCTTTTTTTATTGTCCTTTTCATTTTGAAACATTATTGGGATTAAATAGTGCAATAATTGAAAGACAAGTCGTGATAATTATGCTTCTATTGGTAAAAGACGTAATGTGAAAATGCTATCTTATTAAGTTAAGTCCATTAATAATTGTTTTCTTACATAATTGATATGTACTTTGTTCTAATGATATAAACGTATTTTTTGAAGCTTCATAATGAGGAGGAACAGTAAAAAAGTAACACCAAATGTATAGATTTTGTAATTATTAAAGTTTGCAAAAATACTAATTAATATGTGTAATTACTAAATACTAACAAATGAAAATTTTGACATTATCACTATTTTGGAAGTTTTTATTATATATGTGGCACTAATATTGTTACAAGATTTTACCAATATTTACCATCTAAAACTTTGGTGTATGACATTATAAAATATAAGGAAATATTAATCTAACTAGTAGCTCAAATGTACTTATATATTTGCTAAAAAAATTTAATCATTGTGTTTCTCATCCGTCATCTGCATTTATTATCGTGTTAGTTACGTATTGACAAAGTCGATTATTAATAAGTAATCAACAAATCGAGAATAATAATAGTCTTTTTTTTTTTTTTCCATGTGAGACAAATGGAAGCCAGTGAATATTAGATTTTTAACGAAAAGAAAGAAAGAAAAAAAAGACGATCTATTCCATTTTCGAATTCCGACCATGTTAAATTATTAATTTGGTAATTCTCTGATCAGCTTATAATTAATTTTTCGTATTTCAAATTTCAAGTGATTTTTGGTGTAAATTTAATGCATTTTCAAGTTTTTCGTATTTCAAATGTTTGTACTAATGTATTGCTTCTAAATTTAATTTGTTTTCCCTTCAAATAAATTTGGAGTAGGCCCATTAGAAATACGAACCTATTTCCAGCCCAACAACTTAATGGGCCGAATATCAAATATGGTAAATTTACTCAATTGAATCACAAGTCCAATAAAGTCCGAATCTGGATATTGATCACAAGTACCAAAACAAAGAAGATTGTATAATGGTGAAATATTATTTTTTACATTTATATGCAAATGTTTGATTGTATAATTGTGTGTATAAATCAAATATGATATTGTGATGATTTATTGGTGATTTCCTTAGTTCTTGTTTGGATTTGTTGATGGGATTAGTAAGAATTGCTAGGTAAAAATGGTTGCATATTTACTAAACTAAGAGAGAGAATTAAGGCCACAATTTAATGGGTATTTCTCTTAGGGTGCGTTTGGATCGACAAATCCATTTAAGTTCGTTTGGATGATGATGGATTTCAAATCCCTTGTCTTTTATTTTGAGCTCTTTTCTCCACAACTACGGTGGATTTCAAATGACACCATTTTAGGTGTCATTTGAAATTCTTCCTCCAAATACACTCCTCAAATCCAAATCCATCGATCCAAACGCACCGTTAGATTTCAGATTTTTTATTAATTCACAATGATTAGATAAATAACTCAATAATAAAGACCTTTATCTACCAATATTCTTAACATAATAATAAGTAAGTGAGTAATGATATATACCACCGTTTTTATACCACCAATTTTTCACTCCTTCTATTATTGGTAAACAATAATTTGGATTTAACTAATTCAATTGAATTTAATACATTCATCATTTCTAAATCAAAGGAAGGCGAAAAATCAATAATACGAAAACGGTGATATATATCATTTCTCTAAGTATAAATTCTTCTTATCATATATTTATCCTCCATCTCCATAATACAAGAAGCCCTAATATTTGTAAGTTCGTTTGATGTAGGTCATAACTTGTCCCATATAATAGTATACTAAACCAAATGTGATTTTATAATTGATTGGACAGTTTATCTTATAATAGTCTAAAATAAATTCTCATAATATTAACGTTAAATCAAGAAATAATGGAAATACGAACTCCCCCCCCCCCCCCAATTCGCTGGATACTTTTATCAAAAGAAATATTTTAAAAAACAATGTTATTGGTATTTCTTAAAAAGAATTTAAAAAAATATCTCTCATAAATAATTTTGAAAAACTTCTTAAAAAAAGGGGAAAAATGTCTTTTGCTATTCGTGATTGGACAGTTAACACCATTGATTAAAAATATTTTCTTCCGCTATTTTCAATATCAAAAGTTAAATTAATCACATAATCTAATGCAAAATACAGAATCGTTTAAAATAAGACCTATTATGACTATTTTTTTACGTTTAAATCAATGAGTTTGACTAAAAATATTTAATAGAAATTATATTAAAATATCAATACAAAGAAATTTCTCATAATTTAAAACATACCACATCAACCATTATTATTATTATTATTAATATTTATTTTTCTCTGAAAAGACTATTTCAAACCAACATCTTACACCATATTTCTTATCCCTATAAACACGTGTTCTTCACTTCTATCATATTGTTTCTTCATTATTTTTTCCAAATATATGGTGCATACACCCCACTAATTGTAAAATAAATTATGATAACATTAGAGTTAAATGAAAGAAATAATGGTGGGGAAGGAAATAGAATATTGATAAATGTTCCTATTTATAGTAAAGTCCAAAGTGGAGACAAGAAAAGCCATATTCTAATTATATCAACTTCAACTTCAACTTTTTTCTTTTCAACATCTCAATTATTGTTTCTTTACGTGGAAATTAAATGTTTTTTTCCCAGTTAAAGCCTGGACAAATATATACTCTCAATTCAAATGCATCTCTTACCAATAAACATACACATTTGCATTCATTCATTCATGGCCCCTCTAATCACTCATCATGACATGCTATTATAATTTTTGATAATTGCAATTTACCTATATGTGAATTCTCAAAATAATGGAAAAAACCCGTGTAAAATATTACAATAAAAATAAAAACGAGGCAATACATTAAAATTTTAACCTCATCAACATAAAGAATGAATAAATATTATTATTTATAATAAATAAATATTTTAAAATTTAGTACATTATAAAACATTAAATATTAGCAATTCATATATCTAAATCTATGGTTGTTATTATTTACTTGAAAATATAATAGAATTTAATGTTTGATCATTGATCTCTAACACATTAATCTAGTGATAGTAAAATCAAGAGCAAAATTGTCTAGAAAAAGTTAAGACAACATAACTACTTGCAAGCTAAATTGCTCCATTTTAATTTTTTTTATAGAGAGGTTAATTTTTTATAGAGAGGTAAATTGCCTATATTTTTTTTCGCAAAGAGACTTTTTTCTATTTCGAGAGTTCACGTGAGGTAAATTGTAATTATCCATTATGATTTCTTTTTATTTTCTTTACTTCTTTTTCCATCAAACCACTTGATGTATGGTCGACACGTGTTTTGAATATGTATAATAATTGACTATTTCTAATATATGCTTGCAGTAACTATGCTGAATATCACAACATACAAAAAAAAATGGAGATTATTAAGGCAATTATATTTCGTATATTTTTTTTAAATATCGAGTAACTATGCTCAGATTCCATGACTTGTTTTTGGGTCATTCATTTTTCATTTGTTGAATATACTGATCATAAAATATGTATTTCAATATTTTCGTTTCCCATCTTTATTTCATTTCATTTTTATCAAATTTCATTCATATGTACCAATTGAGTTCTAAATAGTAGTATTGAGGCCATATATTCTTTATGGGACAAACATTTTAACCTTTCATTACCAAGCAAGCTTTCAAATAAATAAATAATAATAATTGGAAAGTCAAATAATAGTTTATTTTTATTTCCAATAGCATTTGCATATTTCAATCAATTGTTGGCCCCAAAATAGACCGACCTTGCTTTCGAAAGGGTTCTTTCCCACTCTTATCTTTTGCTAATAATTCTCTTCATATGGAATAAATAATTCAATTTCAGTTGACATCAAATTTTATATTTTCCTTTTTGTGACTTTATTTACTTTTAGTAATATCTTAATTAAATCAATATCTTATTGTTAAATATGAGGTTGATTTCTTTGGTTATCTATTCTTTTAATTACTTGTAGTATATTTCTTAAGCCCAAAAGGGTCTAGTCAAGATTGCATTTATATGGTATACATATATCATTATTTTCAGAACTAGGGCTATTGAACGTTCAAAAAAAATTATACTCTTTTTAATCACTTATTTTTTTTAAATTCTCGACGAAATGAGATATCTCGCTAGATAACTTATTAATAGTTTTTTTAATCATGGCCCATAAAAATTGTGACATTCTAAAATTAAAATAACAAGCTTGAATTTTCTGTGTTTTCTAAATTTTTATATCTTTTAAGTATATTGAGAAATACTTATCAAATGCTCCAAAAGACATGGCAAAGATTGTGCCACGAGGTTGGCCAAAAGATGGGTTCATTTTTCTCCTAGGATTTAATTGATTAATTCAAAAATAAAGCAAACTTTAGTTAAAAAAAGTACAAAGCTACAAATTGAATTATTTCTGAGCCATATATGTGTTTTGTTGTGATTGCCATACAAGTTGCTATCTCCCAAGAACATAGGATAAAGTCTTATAAAATTATATCACATTTAAATAATATCAATTTGACATTCCTCTACCAATATCTGATAAGTATGAAGGTGGAATGGAATTTTATTCAACTAAAAATTGCGTAATTTATGGGTTTAATTATTGTCAATGAAAATAGACAACCTTTTATCTTTCAACAAATTACTTATCAGATTTAACACATACCAGAAAATTGCTACATGTGATTTTATTAGTGGAGAAAACAGTTTAATTAATCAAATCCATTACTCAAAATTAGTGATATATAATTAATCCATTTGATTGAACTAGTTGCATGAGAGAAAATTGCTAATCACAAATGGCCACCCCACCTAATAAAAAAGACCTCCACTAATGACGTTTCAAACTAAAATTACCAAGTTAAACACTAGGTTAAACAAGGATTAAACACAAAATAATAATTGTCTCACTTTGAATTTGACCATTGCAAAGGGCTCTTGATTTTAAAGTGGAGTCTAATAATGGAGAATATAGAATATGAGATTTGGTAAAATGAGATGTACTCAAATGGGCATATATTGCATTTTAGAGACATGGCCGGATAAAAAAGATAATAGGGAAAATTGTAATTTTCATCATATAATTCAACTCAATTTAATTATGGAGTTATTTATTATGATTTTATTTATATATAATTTAATAACTTTTAAAATATTTCATATTTAATTTCGATATTCAAAATTTAATGGTCAACTCACACAGTACATAATTTAACCAGGGAAGATTTTGTACATATGAATACATGATATTAAGAAATATTGTCATATTGAATATACTCCACTTTAAAAAAAATCAATCAAAATGTTAACTAATAGAGATGACAGCTAGATTTTAAATATTTAAACTAAATATGAAATATTATAAAAATTATAAAACTTAATATAAAACATATATAATAAATGAGATTAAAATCAAACTCGAGTAATATTACTAGATAAAAAATATAATTTTTCCGTAAATATATAATAAAGTCAAATCCCATCAACCTTTATAACAAAAGCTATATATTCACTAATAATGGTGCAAGGAGTTTTCAATAGTAAAAGTGAAAGCATTGTTGAATATGTCCCAAAGTTGTATAGTGGCAGGAAATCAATTTATTTATTTTTTGGTCCCCCAACAGCCTAATTTTTCGCTTTATGAAAATAAAATGTTCCTTTTCTTGTTCTTGCTAGTGAAATACCAATCCAATGGGGCATAATCGCATTAACATTTTTTGCACCATAAAGCATGTACAAGAAGCTTTATGTATAGAATAATTGATCTTTGAACTTCATAAATGAGTGGACAAATTCTATTCTTTGATCTTTCATAGAATAAAGGGTTAGTAATTTTGATCTTCCATAGAATAAAGGGTCAGTAATAGAGGTTTTCGTGTAGTACAATATATATCGTTCTCACGAGAACTGAATAATTAAGTATTAATTTTTTCAGTTATCGATAATCTAAGCCTAATGAGATTGTAAGATAAAATGTAAAGAAAACTAAACAAAGCGTTGAAAACTGGTTTTGATTATATGTGACTAGCAATTCCGGAATCAGGGTCACCACGACATATATTATTAGTTCAATCATATCATCAATTTAATTACGATCGCCACTTATGAAGGGCACTATCCAATATTAATTATTACCTTCTTTCAAATCATAATAAAATACCCAAGTTAATTAATCACCTACGAAAGTGACGATAAGAATTAGCTCAGATTCATTAAGTTCTGTGATAGTGTATCGATTCCTCAAACGCCTAAAACTACGTTCGTGATTTAGGATCATAGTTTTGAATACTATGGGTTCCGATTTAGATGTCACCTTTCAGAATTTTCACATAATATCTATGAACATATAAATATATGGCTGGCAAATTCACAAACATTAATTACTAAGAATTCAAATCATAAGCGTAGGCGATGTAACGCCAAAGATTGTATAATATATATTGATAACATATTATCGGGCTATTCCCGATTCCAGAATAAAATGGATTACTCCATTGATTCTAAAGTACAATCAATAGTAATAAGAATAAACATAATAAATTGACAAGAATTAAAACAGATTAAATAAATAAACTCGATAGAACCCGTTGTCAAAAAATTTATTTACAATCAAGTCTGAATCTTCTTCGATCTCTAATCCGTACAATCAATTCTGAGAAAATAAAATTCAAACCCTAAAACAGTATTGGGAGGGGGTATTTATATCTTTGATCCAGAAAAATAAAAAGCCTAAAGAAAACATAAAAGGCGTTTAAACGCCAAAGCAACGCTCCAAAGCCTAGCGTTTAAACGCCGAAGCCTGGCGTTTAAATGCTCGGCTAGAGCTTCCTTTCGATCCTCAATTTTAGCATCATATCTACCATTTCCATTGTGAACTTCCGATTTTCACCTGCGACACTTAACGAAGCTATTCAACGCATAATGAGGTAAAAAAGAAAAGAAAATGGGAATTAAACGTGATATAACAAATGCTATAAAAGGCGTATAAATGAGGTTTATCAGTAATGAATTGGAGAAATTAATAAATTATAATTATCATAAATTTATTGGTGGATCATAATATTTCAACCCTTAAAAGATAAAAATGTGGCCCATATGCTCTAAGTTTGACTTGATTTTTATTTAAGATTATGACAAATACCTAATAATCCATGTCCATAGTTTAGTTTTTCAATTTGGCCTAATGAATATGTTTTACTTGCATCAATAAATAAATTTATAAAGCCGAGATAAGAGATTATAACTATTAAATGTTTCTCTTCAACTTAAATTAGGTAAAATTGTAAAATTGATACTCTAAATTGTAATAGACATTTTTAGTACACTAAATTGGTTGGGTAGTGTTTTTGGTTGGTGGGTGTCAAATTCAACAAAAATAAAATCCTACTAGTAAATATTTGTAAATAGTAATAAGTAGAGTCGATCCCCAAGGACTGATGTAGATATCTCAAATTACTAATATCAATTATGGGGGGGTTCGGATTTAATTAATTAAATTCGAATTCAATGAGGTTGAAAATTCTAGTCTTCGAATTATCTCGATATTGATTCTATAACTCGATCATCGATGCAATGATATTCAATGTTCTTTAGTAAATTGGCTATAGTTATTAACAAGCTTTAATAACCTAGTCTTTCCTTAAGTCTTCGATAACCAAAATAAGCTCTTTGATTATTCATCTTACCAATTAGACAATCTTAAACAAGCTCCTAGGATTTAGCCTATCGATAACATTCATGCATTAGAAAAAACACCAATTCTAGTTAACAAACGCGTAAGCTCGATTCATTTAAATTAGATTACTAATTCCCATATCAACTAATCGAAAACTTGTCCATAATCGACGTCACTAACTGCAACAAAGATTAGGGTTAACTAAATAATTACGGATTTGGGTCCTAAATAGCTTAATATGATTTAAACGACTAAATAATTGGCCAAATTAACAAATCAATTGAAATACATTATCAACGGGGCACAGAGAAAAAGTAAATACTCAAAGAAACAAAGAAAATAAAAATAGAAATTCAATCTCACGAATTAATGGAATCAAACCTCGATAAATCCTCGATGTTTCCGTGAGCAGTAAGCAGCAGATCTCCCCTTATTTTGGGAAAGCTGGCTGCCGTACTAGAAAAGTGTGTTTAGCAACATATAGCGATGAAAAACGTCTACAATGTATTGAATTCGAATGCTAGAAACAAAAATTAAAACCTAGATGTTTATTGTGAAATAAATTCCACTTATTTATACCTAATAGAGTTATAGTCAAAGTAGGAAACTAACTAAATTAGGATTTTAAGAATCCTAACATAACTAAAATTGTTCAAAAATGGAAATAAAATTCCTAAACAAAAGGAATAACTCCCAACAGATTTTGGAAATAAAACTCCATAAAGAAGTAGTAAAAATCGAGTTCCATAAAAAAAAGTCGAATTCTAGCAGTCTTTGTTCTCTCGGCAGATTGGTTCCTGGAATTAAGTGTGGGCACGCTTAATTCTGCAGACCATTCTGCTGCATTTTCTTTGAACCAAATCAAATTTCATCATTTTCCCACCATTTTGCCACATTTTCCTCCTATCTTTTTATAATCACCTAACAATCCAAATAATAGCATAAATCCATGAGATAGAAAGTGCAAATATAACAAACAACATAATTATAAACATGTAAAACGTGTATAAAATACACGTTAACATTGGTACACAAACTTGATTAGTACAAATTACACTGAAGAATTTTAATTTCATTGTCCGAGATTGATAATTTTGACAAAAATCTGAGGCTTTGATTGATTTTTTAAAAAAAATTTGGGCTAAAAAACATTAAAGTTTCTTCTAAATGACTAAAATGACCTTCAATTTCGGAAAAAAAGTTCAATTAATAATTAATTGAAATATAAAAAATAAAAATATTTAACAAAGTATATTAAATTGAAAAGTTTATAGAAATATAGCTCTAAAATTCCTAAACCTTAAATTGATCAAAACAATCCAATTCAATAGTAAACCCTTTTATTTTCTGCAAAAATATTTCATAAAATTATAGTTTTAGTTCTCTCTTAATTCAGTTAATATGGAATTTATAATATATTATTGTTTTAAAACATGTTAAATTGATTATAAAAATTTATTAGAATCTTACTTATGAAACTCACCTAGTTCTTTTCCAGTAAAAATTAGAATTATTCAAATTTATGAAATTTTTTGTATTATATAAACATATTTAAGCAATAACATTCTTAGAAAATAACGGGAATTCTCGGATAATCTAGTGGATATTTGTAGGAATTTAAAGTTATATATTGAGAATTTCTTATTATTATTTTAATTAATTTATCATTTGATAATATTTTGATAATTCTCAATCTCTAACATATTTAACCGAGATAAATTTTTAAATTCAAAAGTGAAAGATACTTCAATCCTTTTCGATAATATGAAAAAAGTGAAGGAAGAGATGTAAATTTAAAAGTAAGATTGCGAATATCGAATACTCATGGTTTAACAAATATATGTGAAATTGTCCCCTTTATAAATCATTATGTCATATCAAAAAAATATTTAGCTGCAATAAATAGAACCTAGCTAAATGGAGAATTTTATTATGATTGTTTTTCACAGCCAGACTTTATTACTTACAACTATTAATATGTTAATTTGTTGTCAAGTTATATTAAATTTCGTACTCATAAATAAATTATAATCAATTAGATGGTGAAAAAGTTATGGCATGTCTTGATCAATATGTCATGTATCTGAGTTATTGGCTATTTGGCTTTCAGCAATAGAGATTACGAAAAGATCTCGAATCTCAATAACAGGATATTATTTTTAAAAGTCACAAAAATTAAATATTCCAAACTTTTTGTAGATCTTAAATTTTTCTATTTATTGAGGGGATAAATGCAAAAAAAAACCCTGTGAAATAATTTATTGGCTGAAAACCCCCTGTGAAATAAATATATGCTAAAAACCCCCTGTGAAATTTTTTCGTTGCAAAAAACCCCCTCGGTCAGTTAGGTCAGCTACTCCCTGTGAAATAAATGCAAAAAACCCCCTTTGAAATAATTTATTGGCTGAAAACCCCCTGTGAAATAATTTATTGGCTAAAAACCCCCTGTAAAATTTTTTCGTTGCAAAAAATCCCCTAGTCAGTTAGGTGAGCTACACGCGCCGTATGTGCGTTTTTTTTTGTTTGTGATTATTAGACATTAAGGGCCTGTTTGGATGACTGTTTTTAAAGTGTGTTTTTGTTTTTGCAAAACAAAAACATGAAAAAGGCGTTTGGTTGGGCTTGTTCCCACTTTCTGTTTTTGAAGAATGAAACTCCAAAATCAGCTGTTTTGCAAAACAGGTTTTATGTGTTTTTAAGTTTTACAGAACAGTTTTACACTCCAAACTAAAAAAACACGGCATTTAAACCCCTCATTCAAAAAAATATCTTTTCTCTCTCATCATTTCAATCATTCTCTCATCAAAACACTCATCTTTGCAAAGTGTTCACGTTTTTTTTTTTTTCAAAATAGTCAACCAAACAGGATTTCAACATTATTTATACTGTAAAATTGTTTTGATAAAACTGTTTTACAAAACTATTTTACAGAACATCAAAAACAAAAACAATCCAAACAGACCCTAAATGACTTATTCATTTACTTTTATGTCCCTTTTGTGTATTGTACTTATATATTCATTTGGGATACACTTTTACTCATGTTTACACATAAAAAACAATATTAAAGATAGTTTTTCATAAAATGTTTCTTTTATTTTTAGTAAATATGCCTCATAATATTTAAATTTTAGACCATTAACATATAAGTACTTATATATTCATTTGGGATACAATTTTACTCATGTTTACACAAAAAACGATATTAAAGATAGTTTTTCATAAAATGTTTCTTTTATTTTTAGTAAATATGCCTCATAATATTTAAATTTTAGATTATTAACATTATTGTTTTTACTATTATGAGGCATATTTACTAAAAATAAAATAAATATTTTGCAACGACCGGGGGGTTTTTTGCAACGAAAAAATTTCACAGAGGGTTTTTAGCCTATATTTATTTCACAGGGGGTTTTCAGCCAATAAATTATTTCACAGGGGGTTTTTTGCATTTATTTCACAGGGGGTAGCTGACCTAACTTTCACAGGGGGTTTTTTGCAACGAAAAAATTTCACAGGGGGTTTTTAGCCTATATTTATTTCACAGGGGGTTTTCAGCCAATAAATTATTTCACAGGTGGGTTTTTTGCATTTATCCCATTTATTGAGTCCCGAACCCCAAGGGCCCCCCATGCCCCAACCCGATAGAGCAATAAATCATGGTAACCCAGTCAATCACAGGGGCTATTAAATTTTTCTATTTATGAACGAATGGAATGAGAATCTTATGACAGATTGACAGTTACTAAATATATTACTAGTGGCAAAATTCAAGACGGTTAAAAATTTAAAATTTTAATAGCCAATTATACTATAAAAATATCAAAGAAATGTATCAAAATTTCAAGAAATAATACAAAACGCTGTGGATGAAGGCGTAGTCATAATGCACACAAGATGTTGGGCAACTTGCAATGGTGGGCTAACAAGAAAGAATGTATTTGTATATATAATATAGAAAAAAAAAAAAGGCTACATGTCACTCAATATTGTATAAACTAATTTTATATGTTAATATCTTAACATAGTTATCAAAATAAAATTGCATATTTTGATTTATAATGATGTAATATACAAAAAAAAATCTATAAAATAAAAATCCATCACTACAAATTGCCCATAAAAAATATTTTTTCTTAGAAAAAAGAACATATAATATTACATCTAATGATTCCATTTTTTATGAAATAAAATTGCATCCAACACCACTTTATCGTCGTATCTTTGCTCTTTAAAAAATGTAAATCGCTTTCTTTAAAAGAAAATAAAAAAATTATAATAAACGTGTTGATAGTCTGTAAATCCCTTTCTTTAAAAGAAAAAAAAATTAGAAATAAACATCCACACTATTGAGGCCAAATATATCGTCAAACACCTATGTAAAATTCGGCAAAAAATTGTATAAAAAAAGAAAAATATATATGTTATTCTACTTTTGAGCAAATAATTATTGAAAAGGCATGTAAGAATCTATAGAAAAGAGATCTTCCACTTGGGGATTCTACTGTAGAGAGGGACCAGTATTTTGCCCTTTTGAAATTTGAGAGGCCATTAACAAATGTTATTCGAAAGCGATTGAACTTGATGGATTTGAGTTGATACAATATGTATAACTTGTATATGATTGGTGATATATATTATTATTATTATTATTATATAATTCTGTCACTTTTAACAAAAAAAATTAATAAAAAATGAATGCAATAAATACATTTTATTAGGTTAGTCATTAAATTGCAAAAACAAAATAAAAAATATTAACATCCTTCAATTGATATTGTCACCATTTATTATACTGATTTTTTATTGGATCATATCAGTTTGAATTGAATTCGATCCACCAAATATTGTTTATTATAAGAGGTGTAAAAAATTGCACTACCACAATCCAATATTGTGTAGTGAGCAAACCTTAACGAGCTTGATTTACCCTACAATAATCCTAATATATATATGCGGTCATATTGGTGTATATTTAAAATTAATTTACATAAAAAAATAAAAAATGAAACCCCAAATTAAAATAAAACTAATTACATACAAATGTTTTCCTCTACATGATGAAATAATTGGGAATTAAATGAATTAATTCAGGTGGAATTTAGCTATATAATAATAGAGCCATATCTTAGTTGTGCGGATATTCCCTCCAATGGAATCGGAAAATATCTTTTGTAGAAAGAATTAATTTGGTACAATTAGAAAAAAGTAGATGAAAAGGTTGCCAAAGGAGGTGAAAACAAATGGACATATCAAATCAAACAACTTTTTGGACTCCCAATTTTCCTCTTTCTATATGTTGTAATTACTAACTAGTGTGTGCCCCGTGCTACGCACGATATATTATTCATATAGTATCATATTAGTTGTCAGTGAAAATCAAACTGAATGTAATTAAATATCATAAAATAATCGAATTAAACCAAGACGAATATAAAAAGGAAAAAAAAACACAAAGCAAATCATATTTGAAATCATAGATACGACGAACATTAACACCATCCTTAGCAAATTGAATTTAATGATTTTTCAATGCATTTTTAATATTCAAAGTAACTCATGAAATTGTTATTGAAGAATTCAACTACTGTCTGAAATAAAAAAATAGAGAGTAAATAAAAATGGTTACTTATTTTGAAAAATTAATATATTGTCAATCTAAAATGATCAATTATATTTATTATTGGAAAATAATTTATATTTATTAAATTAAAATTATTAAATCTTCTAGTCTCGAAAGTCATAAAGTTTGCAAAACGAACACATATATAAATTTTGAGTACTAAAAATTATTAACAATAGTATGCTCAACAATATTAACATAAGAAATAAAAGAAAGGTAATAATATTTTACGCACATAAACGCCGTAATAATATTTGGTCATCAAAGCATAATGGATATTTTAATCAACCTTTTTTTATTATTACAATCTTGTTTTTACAACTATATTTTTAATTCTCAAATTAATCAGTAAACAACATAAAAGCATTAATCAAATTCTTGCTTACCAGATATTTTAATCGTTTTGCTTCAAAAAATAACAAAACAATGATTTTTTTAAACTTTAGCATTTGAAGCCCCACTCCCAAGTCATTACGCAAACCTGATACGCAACAAACATTTTATTAGTGATATGTTGATAATACTAAAAATTGTGTAATAATGATTGTATTATCACAATCATTGCTATAAATTGACAATAGTAGTTAGTAATGCACCAAATGAAGCATTATACATATATATTATATACTCTTTAGTAAGTAATATTGGTATTATCAATAACATTAATAATTCAAATGAAATTATTATAACCTGTCCTGAAAATATTGAATTGCGTGTGATCCCGATATATTGTTCCTTCTACCAACAAAGAAAAATAAAATAAAATTAGGATACATAAATCTGTTGCTCTAAAGAAAAATGAAATATATACAGTTAAAAAATTTCTGTAAATTAGTGACATGCACTAATATGTGATATTCATCAATAGAAAATGTCTCACCTCAAAAAATGAAAATGCACTTGCAGCTACAGGCTACTTAAAAATCATTGTAACATGTATTAGTGAATTAATGAAATTATGACTAATTGAATCAAGAAAATGAAATTACACTCTTAAAAATATGTGATAATTCAAATGAAATTATTATAACCTGTCCTGAAAATATTGAATTGAGTGTGATCTCGATATATTGTTCCTCCTACAAACAAAGAAAAATAAAATTAAATTATCTACAGGTAAAATAACTCAAATAACATAAGAAATGAACAAACCATACCTTGGTTTGGTACTTTAATTTGCTTCAATGAAAATTTTGTGAAATTGTGAGGAAAATATATAATAATACATATATATGATTGATATATTAAAGATATATAAAGAAACTTTGACAAAATTTAAATTTAAAAACAAAATAATTGCAAATATCCT
Organism: Verbascum thapsus; assembly: GCA_963669365.1. NCBI lineage: Eukaryota > Viridiplantae > Streptophyta > Magnoliopsida > Lamiales > Scrophulariaceae > Verbascum > Verbascum thapsus. The sequence goes on along the minus strand of OY770105.1, from coordinate 5,722,053 downwards.
AATTTAAATCTATCCATTTCGGTTATATAATAGTACATATATATGATTGATATATTAAAGATATATAAAGAAACTTTGACAAAATTTAAATTTAAATAAATTAATATAATGAAATTTGAGTTAATTAAATTAATTATTCTTAATCCATTTCGGTTATATAAAGATATATTAAAGATATATAAAGAAACTTAGACAAAATTTAAATTTAAGTTAATTACCATAATGAAATTTGAGTTATTTGTCGTGCAATACAAAAAATTTGGAACAAAATTTTTTTGTAAATAAAATGGTAAACATGGAATAATTTTGGGCCACACACCTTTTAAAAATATATAATAAGACATATATATGATTAATATATTAAAGATATATAAAAAATACATATATATGATTGATATATTAAAGATATATAAAGAAACTTTGACAAAATTTAAATTTGAAAACAAAATAATTGCAAATATCCTAATTTAAATATTTCCATTTCGGTTATATAATATATTAGGGAAGTATCAATTAGTATATGATTGATTTAAAAAAATAATTAATATTTAAAAAATAAGCCAACCAATAAGAAATTTTTATGAAAGTAAAATAATTCAAAATTCTAGAAAATTAGAATTTTGAGATAATGGGAAAATTGAGATAGTGGGGAATTAGTTAGGAAAGAATAATTACGAATTACTAATTAAAAAAAATTCAAAATTCTGAGAAAATTCTATTTGGTGAATAGTAACCATAACCTTGTTTTAATATAGAGGAAGATTACTATTTCATCAATCACATTTTTTATAAACGATAAGCATTCCATATATAGGTCGACGTATTGGTCCAAATTATTATTTTAGGATTCAATCACAAAATATGACATAATTTGTTTATAACTCTAAATTATAGAATATCTTTTTCATCATATCAATAAATAATTAAATACGTTAAGTGAAGGGCTCCTTGTGCGCGTTGGGCAGTGGTCTAGTCTCTGTGATTAGCTGAGTTACCATGATTTACATCCTCCTATATGCTCTGTTGGACCGGGGCATGAAGGGCCCTCGGGGTTGGGAATTCAACATTTTGGAACAAATAAATAATTAAATACCACTGTTAACTTATTATTAACACTTCTAAAAACAATAAAAATTATCAAGTTGTTTATTTTTCCTTATTTAGAATTTTTGTGCGAAGATTAAATCAAACCGATAAATAATTGAATTTGGTTTGGGGTTGAAGGAAAATTTTATCAACCCCTGTGTGGTAAATATATGGTAAGTATGAGTTTGTTGGACCCATTGTGTTGAACACTGTACACTAAATTTATTAAACTCGATGTGTAATAATATTTAACGGGGATAATTAAGTGTGAGGGGTTGGGGTCCATGGTGAGGATGACTAATTTCACAAAACTTTGAAAAATTCTAAGTTGGTCTGGGACTGTTAGTCACGGCCCACTTAGGACCACACGTTTTGAATGTTTGGTGGGTGGTTTTTCTTTTGAGGGGTGGAAAAACCACGCATCCCCCCCCAAATGTGTGGCTGTAAGGCTCCGGGACCAACAGTCCCGGACCAAGATAGAATCACTCCAAAACTTTCAGATTCCCAAGTGATGATGACATGATATATAGAGATGTGTGGTGAATTTCATTCCCATGTCACTTTCAACCTTTATGGACACCCTTAATCCAGGGACGAATCCAAGAATAAAGAGTTGAAAGGTCGAATTATTATTAAAGTGTTAAAATAACAACTTGTTAAAAATTAAAATAATAATTTTAAATTAAAGGAAATAACCCAAAAAACAAAAAAGAAATAAATGAAATTTAACTTGTTAAAAAAAAACAAAAAAAAAACTGTAAATAACCCAAAAAAATAGGAAATAGATGAAATCATTGACCAAATCCCCAAGGCTTATAATCGCCCGGCCGGCACCCTGTCCAAGGTCCAATAAAAAGTATAGTAGTACAGTGTTAATAAGGTTGTTGATGAGTCGAGTTTGGTAAAAAAATTTGTCTCGTGTTCAAACTCGACGAGCTGTAAAAAATGCGCTTGAGAACTCGTGCATAAGTCAAGCCGAGCTCGAGTACAAGGAATATAATTTTTTTATTAATATATATTTTGAATTTTATAATTAGTCATGATTTATAATTCGTAGCGTGTATTGAATATGAATTCCCGTGTATTTCAATGATAATTGTTACAATACAATATACATGTATATAAATGTAAAGAACAACAAAAAAAGCCTATATATAAGCCTATCTATATGCAACAAAAATATACATAAGATATTGTGTAATATATACTCTAATTGGACTCGTTCAGAGAGAATTGGGATCAAGCTCGGCTCGGCTCGACTCGAATTTACATCCCTCTTAAAAAACACCATATAAAATATTATTTTACAGCATAAAATATAAACCTAAGAATTTGAACTAATGTATGTGGGTAGGGGTGTTCACGAGTCGAGTTGGACCAAAAATTCGAGGTTGAGCTCGAGCCACAATTTTTCTGACTCGAGACGAGCCGAGCTCGAGCTTGAGCTAAAAAAAAATAAGTTTTTTTTATAAAATAATAATTTTTTATAATTTTGTTTTTGTAAAAATATATGATTAATTTTAAATTTATTCATATATTATTAAATGTAGTCATAATTAATGTCAAAAATATTATTATTTATACATATATGTTAATATATCATATTATATAAAAATATATGAATAAATATTTATTTTTTTATATATTTTAATTAAAGATTATTTTTTTTATTCCAGCTCGCGAGCTGGCGAACATGCATTTTTAGGTTCGAGCTCGACTCGATTGAAAAGCTCGGCTCGAACTCGAATCGAACTATTTTTGAGTCAGCTCGACGCGTGAACAACCCTATATGTGGGGTAGAATTTTTAGTGACATAGAGATTACATAACCAATATGAGAAATTTACATTCCATAATCTAGTGCACCTTAGAATTTCTGGACAAATCTATATCACACGACCTCTCACCAGTTACTTGTTATTCCAAAATACCATATATGCCCCCACACATAACTTTACATTTCTACATTCTCCCCACTACCAACATCTATCAACATTTATGACATATTGAATTCAACAAATTCAAAACATACATGACACATTTTAAATTGAAATCATCCATCACACTTTAAATATATAGTTTATATCAATTAAATTCTATATGAGATATAGAATTTTGGTAAAGCTCAAATCACTCAAAAGCCTCATTTCAACTTCTCATACCTACAAAACAATATATTATAGTATTATAAAACAATATGGTCCCTATTTCCTATCAATATCTTGATAAAAACATCTCTCATACAAAACACACCACTACTTAATTAATTAACAACAATAACATTCCAATATACTATACTATTACTCTCAATAACTCTTTTGCCATGCCGACGCCGGTTATCGCCGCCCGGCAATGCCTAACGCAGGAGGCAGCAACCGTCCTCGACGAGGCTGTGGCTGTGGCACGCCGTCGTGGGCACGGCCAAACGACGTCGCTCCACATGGTCTCCTCACTCCTCTCCCGTCCAAACTCATCTCTACGCGAAGCATGCACCAGAACCCGAAACAATGCATACTCAACTAAGGTTCAGTTCAAAGCTCTCGAGCTTTCGTTGAGCGTTTCGTTAGATCGATTGCCATCTTCACAAACGATTAAAGTTGATGAGCCTCCGGTTTCGAACTCTCTCATGGCGGCTATTAAAAGATCGCAGGCTAATCAAAGACGGCAGCCCGAGAATTTCGCGTTTTACCAGCAGCAGTATTCTTCTTCGTGTTCTTCGGTTCCTGTTGTGAAAGTTGAGCTGCAGAATTTGGTGCTTTCGATACTTGATGATCCTTTAGTGAGTAGGGTGTTTGGTGAGGCTGGGTTTAGGAGTTGTGATATAAAGCTGGCAACCTTAAGACCTGGGAACAGTTTTCATGCACACCAAGTGTTTGGATATATGTCGAGGTATAAAAGGCCTATCCCACCTTTGTTTTTGTGTAATTTGAGCAATAGTGAGAATAATAATGCCGATGAGGTGATGGGTAGTAAGGATTTTAGTTTCCCTTTTATGGGTTCTTTTTCTGGGGATGAGAATTCAAGAAGGATAGGTGAAATTATGTTGAGGGACAAGAAAAAGAACCCACTATTGTTAGGGGTTTCTGCCAATGAAGCCTTGAGAAGTTTCATTGAGATTGTAGAAAGGAAGGTTAGAACTGTTTTGGCTGAAGAGTTAAGTGGGTTGAGTGTGGTTTGTGTTAAAAATGAGGTTTTGAGGTTTGTAAATGGGGATTGTGATGAGGGTGCATTGAAATTGAGGTTTGATGAGGTGAAAAAGATGTTGGAGAGTGGTGATGGAGGTGGGGTGGTGGTGAATTTTGGTGATTTTCAGGCATTGGCTGAGGATGATGTTGGGTTTGATGGGATGAGATGTTTGGTTAATGAATTTGGTAGGTTAAGGGAGATTCATGGTAAAACGTTGTGGGTAATTGGAACAGCATCAACTTATGAGATTTATTTCAAGATTTTGAACAAGTTTCCATCCATTGAGGAAGATTTGGACCTCGAAATTTTGCCTATAACTTGGTTCAGATTTTCGATGGGAGGGTCGTATCCCAAATCCAGGTAATTTACTTCGATTTAATGTCCCTTTCTCGTTCGTATTAATATCTATACTCGTAGATTTGTGAACAAGCTTGATAGTTTTTTAATTGGTAGCATGTGTGCTTAAAAGTATCATTAGTAGAGTCACTATTTGGCGAAGAAGAACATTGCTTGTAGCAGGAAATAGCTTTCTTTGTTAACAATCAAAATGATATAAGCTTTCTTGATAATTTAGAATTTAAACATAAATCTTCCTTTGTTAAAGTTAAATATAAATCTTGGATGCATTTTAGAGATTAAAGGTTATTAGATAATAGACATTAAGTGACTATAACTCGTTCATCCACTGATACAACTCAAGTCGAAAAATTCTTACCTACACTCAGTTTCCACACTAAAAGGTGCGGATATTGTCACGTCAACAGTGGGACCCATGATAGGATGATCCTTACAATTTGGTTTAGACACCAAATTCTTCCTAGTGCTTGGCTATAGTTGGATTGTAAGATAGTGCTATAACGCGTTTTCTAAATCCATAAAGATAAAAAAGAGTAAAATATATGGTAATCTAAGGGTTTGTTTGGATTGAGTGATTTGAAATCCATGGATTTCAAATTCATCGACAAATCCGTTTTAAGTTTGTTTGGATGATGATGGATTTCAAATCTGTCGCCATTCATTTTGAGCTCTTTTCTCCACAACTGCGGTGGATTTCAAATGTCATTTGAAATCCTTCCTCCAAATCCACTCATCAAATCCAAATCCATCGATCCAAACGCACCGTAAAGGTTCTTGATCCTCAAATCTCTAAAATTCCATTCTTTTATGCTTATCGTGTGCCGTTTTTGAAAAAGTTCGATCTTATATATTCTGACACGGATATATACATAAATTCTCCAACATGTTTAGGTTCCTTAATGCCCTACTAAACATGCTTTGTCAATTCCCACAACTTGTTAAGGTTCTCATGTAACTTTTTCAACCTCATAAGAATTATCCACCCTTTGTTTTCTGATCACATATCTCTGTCTGAAAAAGACTAAGGAGAGACAATTTAGTACTCTTCAATAATCCAAGCAAACCACTTTGATTGACAGAGTTCAATAATTTTGAGTTATAATTGACCTACCTACCGGAGCTGTTCAATCACAACAAACCCTTTTTGATGCTGAAAAGGAAGATGCTACCAACAAATTTTGCTGAATTAATATTTTCAAATTGAACTAATTGCTGTGAAATTAATTTATATCATACATCATGATTGAAAGTTCTATTTCATTTTTTGCCTGTTAAACTTCGTTTGAATCATTTCTAATTATATAATATATTTTAAATACACTTCAATATTATTTCTTCACTAAAAGGTCCGTCCTGTGCATGAAATGTGAATAAGAACTTGGGTTGTATTCATCATTAACCTAAAAACAAAGAAAAATAACTATAGATGGATGCACTAGTACAAATATCTTTTAACCCGAGATATGATCTTTGATTTCTGAAAAATATATATAAGTAATACCTTTTTTCCTTAAATTATTTTGCACTTAAAATTGTTCCTTAAAGATCATATTTTTTTCATAAATAAATATAGTAATTCCAATGCAACTGAAAGTCTGAAACCATAATATGTATTTGTACAAGACCTTAGTACCATTTTTGAGGCCGCAAAAATACTTTCATTTTATCATAAGGATGTTCTATTTAATTTTTTCCGGGTTAATTTCTTTGAATGATTTCTTATGTATATATTGAATACACTTCAAAATATATACACTTCTTTGTCCATTTAACTTGTGATGATTTGATACTAGCGCGTGATGATAAAATTGCAGTTTGATGGATTCATTTGTTCCTTTGGGTGGATTCTTTTCAATGCCACCCGAGACTAAAAATCCCTCATCCCAATATGTCGTTCGTTGTCATTTATGCAATGAAAAATATGAACAAGAAGTGGGTGCACTTTCAAAAGGAGGACTTTCTGCTTCAGTTGCTCAACAGTATCAATCTAGTTTGCCTTCTTGGTTGCAGATTGCTGAATCAACCTCACACACTGGTTCGATTTACACACAGGTATGTTTATGAAAAAAGAAAGAAAGAACTAGTAAAAAAATATTTATAAAATTAAAAATTGGGATTAAACGTTAGAATCTGTTTTTAATGTTCGTCTGGAATTGTGCCAAAATGAGAATATTAAGTTGTCGTGTTGATTTGAAATTTCATTCTGAGAAAGTATTGATTGGTTTTACTTGTTTTCAAATGCAAAATAAACAGTTTCTGAACATGGGTTGTTACCTTTGAAAATTCGAATTCAAAAATTTGCAGAAATATTTTGGAAAATGAACCAACTTGAGCCACAACATTTTTTGCTTCATTTTTCATGCAACAAGTCATAGCAACTTGATTTTCGATTTTTTCAGTGCAGGGCAAAGATGATAGATTGTTATTGAACGCAAAACTTATCGGTCTCCAAAAGAAATGGGACACTATCTGCCAGCAACATCACAACAATCAAACTTTCTCAAAAGGATATCAATTTCCACGTGTTCTCGAAAACGCGAAAGAAAATCCAAGCAACGACAGTGACAACCACTCTAATGAATCATCAACTGATTTACAACATATTTCTTCCCAAAAAGGACTTACTTCAGTGTCGAAAGCCCACAATCTGAATCTTTTATCGAAATCTGTTGAAAATGATGGCCACACATCTCCGACTTCAATTACATCAGTGACCACTGATTTAGGTTTGGGGATTATTTCAAAAAAATCATCCAAAATATATAACCATAGCCAATCTATGGTTGATGATCCCAAATTACTTCACAAAGCTCTTTTGGAAAGAGTTGATCAACAAGAAGGTGCTATTAGTGCTATTGTCCAAGCAATAACTCGAGCGGGTCTCCATGGGGTTAACCGTAGTGATATATGGTTGAATTGTCGAGGACCTGATAGGTTTGGCAAGAGAAGAATTGGTGTGGCGCTAGCCGAAATACTATATGGAAGCATAGAAAGTTTTATCTCTGTGGACCTAAGTTTTGAGGAAGGGATAGCTCATACGGATACGATATTTAGATTCCAAGTGACGAATAAATACGACTTAACAATGAGAGGGACGGTTGTTGATTACTTAGTCGAAAATCTAAGCAAAAAGCCATGTGTTGTGTTTCTTGAAAATATCGACAAGGCTGATCTTGTGGTTCAAAATAGCTTGAAACGGGCCGTGAAGACTGGTAGATTTATCGACTTGCATGGACGAGAGGTAAACGTTTGCAATTCTATTTTTATCGGAACTACTTCAAGGTCCGTTAAAAGTAGCCAAATTCACAAGAAATCAAGTAAATACTCAGAGGACGATATATTGAGAGTTAAGGGCGGTTTAATTCAAATATCAATCACATTCGATCTTAACGATGGCCTTCTTGAAAACAATCAACAACTCTTTGATTCGATTTTAATAAATAAGCGTAAGCTTAGTGGAAGCTTGGAAATAGCAAAAAGAGCACATAAGGCATCATCAAACTCTTACATCGACTTAAACCTCCCCGCTGAAGGAAGTGAAATATGCAACACTTGGTCCGAGGAATCTGATTCCGATTCCGATTCCGGGAATCTTTGGTTAGAAGATTTCGAATCGCAAATCGACCGAGTAATTGTTTTCGATGAATTTGATTTCGATACACTTGCGGAGAGACAATTCAAGGAAATAAACGAATGTTTGCGCGAAATTGTGGGCCCCGAATGTTCGTTCGAGATTGAACCAAAGGTAATGAAACAGCTCATTGCAGCTGCATATTTGTTTGGCAGTAAGAGTGTGGAAGATTGGATTCAGTGTGTTCTTCGATCGGGTTTTTTGGAAGCCATGGGAAAGTTTAGCCTCGATGCTCGTTCGATCGTAAAAATCGTTTCATGTGAGGGTGGTATTTGTGAAGAGCAACCTGAAAGTCTCCTTCCTGCATGTATTATTATGAATTAGTGTTAGATTATATATATATATATGTATATTATATATGTTGTTTTTGTAATTAAATGTATACCAATACCAGTTGTATCTAGGTAGTGTTGTTCAGACTGAAAGTCCCATATTTTGTTTGGGTTTTGCAGGTTAAGTTTGTGTAATATGTGATAAGTTCAGTTATTTGTAATTTTCCAGGCCTTTTGTCATGTATATCTGTAGTATTTTTTCAGATGGATTTTTTTTGTAAGATTATCTGTGGTTTAGCATAGGCTTGGTTTTTCTGAATTTTTTTTAAATAAATAAGAATTACTAATCGAATAAATTTAGTACGAGCGCTTTATTTATTATTTTTTTTTTTTGTGTGTTTTTCTCATTGGAGAAAACATTGATATCTGAGTAATTTGATATTATTATGAGATAAATATTAGATTAACAAATGCATCTGATTTACATGTTTTTATATACATATTTTTTATAGAACTTTTTGTGAGAGTTAGAATGAACAATGAATTTATTTTTGTTTTAATTCATTGTTTATTTTTGTTTTAAAATGAAAAATTAAATTTATTGAGCATATAAATGGCCCGTCATGAATTATTCCTACAATTGCATATACCCTCATTACTTTAAAGGGTAATAGTCCCTCATGAAAATCCATGATTTATGCCAAATTCTCTCATCCGCACACAACCTCACAATGTTTAAGCACTATATTAACTTACAAATGATTCCTTTTGTTAATGAATTTATCAAATTTAAGTCTCCAAAATTAACAAATCATTTAATTCTTGTAATTTGTTAATTACTAAATTGTAAAGAATCAATATGAGTATATATATCATTTATTTGTATAGTTGGAATTTATATCTTTTGGGTATAAATGCTCTATACCAATATTATCATTAGCTAAGACTTGTTTGTCATTGAGATTATTAAAGCCCATGTACATGTTGGGCCTCAATCTGACAGCCCAGATAATCAAAGCCCGTCCTCAGTCAAAAGCCCGACTGCAGTGCAAAGACAAAAACACGGAGGGACTAGTTTTGTAATTTGTTGTTGATATAAAAGAGTCTTCTTTAGGGTTTCTAATTCATTCTAGACTTGTTCAAAACCCTAGCCGACTCTGAAATCATCTCTCTAAAAAGCTCTGTATATACCTTTGATATTTTTGATTCAATAAAATACGTTTTGTTTCTTGTTTCTTTATGGTTTTTAACATGGTATCAGAGTTTCACACTGTTCAGGGGTGAAAGAGATATCATCTGTTTTCACACAATCATTCTTATCAAGTGAAGCATCATTGGATATTTTATTAGGCTGTTGAATCTGACCAGGCTTTTTCTTTTTAAATTTTTTAGAAAAACCAATAAGCTGGAAACACCTATCAATGATATGACTAGTTTTGCCACAGTGATCACATAGTCTAGCAGGATTCTTATTGGTATTGTTGTTATTAGTCATATCAGTAGTTTGAGATGAAAAAGCAGAAGCATGTTTAACAACATTAGTATGAGCGGACATGTATCTATGGGATTCTTCTTGAGACACAATATTAAACGCACTCATCACATCAAGTAGGGGGTCTACGCACAACAAAGAATTGTTCATTTAATCCCATAAGAAATTGCATAAGTTTCATTTTTGAGCATGTTTTTTTGTATTTTCAGAAGCAGAACAAGTACATGGAGAAATATTAATGAGAACAGCATATTCATCCCATAGCATTTTCAATTTGCAATAATACATAGAGACAGAATCAGAGCCTTAACGGATCTGGGAGATTTTTTGATGTATTGAGAAAATCCTAGATCCGTCAACCTTGTTATATGTACAACTTAGTTGTGACCAAACCTCAGATGCAGTGGTAGCAAATACAAGACCAGCATATAGATCCTTACTAACCGAGTTTAACAGCCAAGATAAAACAACGACATTGCATCTATCCCACTGATTCCTGAGAATAGGGTTAGTGGGATATGTCACAGTGCCTAAGGCAAAACCCAATTATTTTTTTCAGTTAATGCAATGGTTATAGCTCTACTCCAAATAGCATAATTATCACAACCAGTAAGGACATATGAGATAATGGATGAGTTCGTGTATTCAGATCCATGCAGATATAAAGGATCATTAAGATCAAGATTGGCTATGGATGTGGTGCTAGAAACAGTAATACTGGGTAATGCAGCAGAAACAGTGATATCAGCCATCCTAATATTACAGAGTACAGATCAAATAGGAATAAACAGGCAGATAAACACACAGCAAGAACGCATACACCAGAACCAAAAGAAACGAAACAACCGTTGATAACCATAGATCAACGGATATAAAGAAACCACAAGGTTAAAGACAAAGGCTAAAATACCCCTGTATTTTCAAAAAAATATAGAAAATAGAGGTTTAAGCAGCGGAGATGGTAGAGTTAACATCGATCTTCCCAGAATCTGTAGGTAGGGAAAGAAAACATGTTACACATCATCATAAAAAAAAAACAGATAATAAGCAAAAAAATGGTAAAAGAGGAACGATACTGGTGGTGGATCAAACCAAGAAACCACCAAAGGACTTTTGCACTGGTGGATATACGACTGAACAGAGCACAAAAAACCAAGAGCATGTACACTAGTGGCCAGATCTGAGTAACAAACCACTCAAAAAACAAGGAGAACTACCAGATCTGGTCAACAGAGGCCCGATCTTCCTTTTTCAAGGCACAAACAACTAGATCGGTTTAAGAAAAAACACCACTGAATCACTCTTGTAGAATAATAACCGTTCACTGCTCAGCACCCACACAGGCACATCCTCTACAACCGGTTTATTTTGAGGTTGTTAACGTCGGATCTGAAGAGATCAGTAGGTGACTGTTCCGGCGAGGTGTCGAAACAAGTAAAGAAAAAAAAAAACAGATTTGTAACAGAGAGTTACAGAACACGAATCAACACGAACCCAAGAAGTTAGGCTCTTGATGCCAGGAGCTACTGATCATATGGTGTCTTCTATGCTTTCCTTAAAGTCTGTTAAAAGAGTTGATAATAACATGACTATTAACCTACCTAATGGAACCAGTGCGAAGATAACTCACATTGGAAACTTAGAACTACTCCCGGACATAACTCTTCGTGATGTCCTGGTTGTTCCGGAGTTTCACTATAACTTACTTTCTATTTATAAACTTGTTAAAGACTGTAATTGTCATGTTATTTTCTCTCATGACTGTTGCATATTCCAAGCCCCTCAAAGTGGAAAACTTCTGAGGATTGGTAAACAGGATGGTGGCCTTTACATTTTTCATGATGCTAAGGTTCTTATGATAATTCTTTTTGTGGTTCATCCCACTTATGGCACAATAGGTTAGGACACCCGTCTGATGCGGTTCTCAATGCTTTAAAACCTACCATTAAACTAAATGTGCCTATTAAGACTGTGCCCTGTGATATCTGTCATCATGCCAAACAAACTCGTGAACCGTTTCCTTTAAGTAAGCATGTCTGTAAATCTGCTTTTGATTTAATTCACCTTGATTTGTGGGGTCCATACATTGTTTAGAGTCATGATGGTTATAGATTCTTTCTAACTATTGTTGATGATTTCTCAAGGGCCACTTGGGTTTACATGCTTACGTATAAATCTGATACTACATCTGTTCTGAAATCATTTGTTGTGATGGTTAAAAATCAATTTTCTAATACTATTAAACGTGTTCAATCTGATAATGGAACCGAGTTCACAAAATAATGAATTACGTAATTTTTTAAATAATTTGGGTTCAAACAATAGTTTACATGTGTTAAAACCCCACAGCAAAATGGGGTTGTAGAACATAAGCATCGGCATCTTTTAAATGTTGCACGTTCATTGTCTGAACGTGTTCTTACTGCTGTGTTTTTGATAAATAGGACCCCCAGTTCTGTCCTTAATGGAAAGACCTCTTTTGAAATGCTTTTTGGTTTCTTGCCTAATTTTGCTATTTTACGCACATTTGGATGTCTATTATGCTTCAAACTTCTCTACTAAAGATAAATTTGTCTCTAGATCAACAAAATGCATGTTCCTAGGCTATTGTGAAAACCGAAAAGCATATAAGTTGTTTGATCTTGAGAATAATTCTGTTATCATATCTCGTGATGTTAAATTTTTTGAGGATATTTTTCCTTTACAATCTGACAAATCTGATTCTGCAGGTAGAAGCACTTTCTTCGACAAGAGGGGGCAGGGGATTCAACCGTTATTAGGTATAGTTGTCGATGATGAAAAGGCTGAGTCTAGAAGCAATGTTGATAGCAGAACTGGGGCTATTTCCCCTAGTGATGAGGCTGTCAACATGCTTCCGGATATGTTAAGACTTATTATGCTGAGAATTAATAAGAAAAAGTGCATTTGACATTTTAATAATTACAACTTAAAGTATTACATATATAAAGAATACAACATTATGTTTTACTTATAGCAGTTGCATAAGTCAAAAGTAAAATAAAATCTAAAGAGTGTTATCATTTCACATTTTCAAATTTATTAAATAATTAAAATTTAAATATATAATCAAATATAGTTTAAAATATTAAACATTATAATTTGATGCTTTATATATTATTTTTAACAATCTTTTGAAAAAACAACATAAACTATGTTGGCCTTCAATTAAATAGGACGACTTGAAATTCTCTGGCCAAAATCATTTTATGAATATATCTTATGTGTCGAACTTATCGGTAACTTAATAAATCTAAACCAAAGTTGAATAACATGTTTTTAGTTAAAAATGAATAATATAATCGTTAATGATCTATGTTTTTAAATTAAAAAATTAAATTTATTGAGTATATAAATGGTCCCTCATGAATTATTCCTACAATTGCATATACCCTCATTACTTTAAAAGGTAATAGTACCTCATGAAAATCCATGATTTATGCCAAATTCTCATGTGAACACAACCTCACAATGTTTAAGCACTATATTAACTTATAAAATGATTCCTTTTGTTAATGAAATTATCAAATTTAAGTCTTCAAAATTAACAAATCATTTAATTCTTGTAATTTGTTAATTACTAAATTATAAAGAATCAATATGAGTATATATATAATTTATTTTTGTAGTTGGAATTTATATTTTTTAGGTATAGATGATCTATATCAATGTTATCATTAGTTGAGCCTTGTTTGTTATTGAGATGTTCTCAAGAACTTTCGGCGATTGTCATGGTTCCGCGGCTTGGGACATGACATTTAAAGTACTAAAGGATACACATCAATAAACAAATGAATTTTTTTTGCAGGTTTTACATAATATATGTACTTTTAATGAAAATGAATGCAATTAAGCAATTGTCATGTATAAACACATGACCAAATTAAGATTTTCATAATGTCTTTTAATAATTGTGACAGAAAATGTCAGATGCATACTATGAGACTACTTTTTCAAGTTTGTAAGAGATTCATATATGTCTAATACTGCAATTTTTTTGATAATTTGAATGTTGTGTATATTGAAAAAGTTGAATAACGTTACAAAAGCCCCATATATTAAAGATAACTTACAGTACTTAACATGTGAAATTACAAAATATATAATATAGTGCAATTACGTATCTATAACGATATAAATTGTACTAATACATGCTAAAAACATATTATAATTTGGTACATGTAATACTATAAATATTTGAATGAAGGTTCAATAAAATTATCTTACAAATCACTTTTTATAATCTAATAATATTTTTTGATCAATGAAAAATTATTTCTTAATGTACGTTCTAAAAGGTTGGAGTTAGTAAATCGTACTTTATTAATTAAACTATAAATTTAAACACACATTTTATGAGTGGGATATAAATTTTTAATATTGATATTCTTTTCCAAATTGTTGGTTTTTGATGTTTTCTTCCACTTACAATTTATAGCTAAAATGTTAAATTTATCAGATGAAAAAGGTAAATTAATTAAAATGGATAAATTTGGATTTTTAACCGGTAAATGCATGAGAAAAATTAAAAATTTAAAAGAAAATCTTGTGTATAACTATTCTATTTTAGATTCAACTACAAACCATCCCTCTTATAATAGTATAGATTATACCCCATTTGTCTTCAAATGTTCTATTTTGTCCTTGTTTTGACCAAAGAATTCCTAAGTGGGTAAATGTGAAATTTTAATTAAAGTGGATGTAATAGAAACTTTCAACTTTAAATACATGATCTCATAAAAAACTTGATAATATCTCGTAATGAAGTGAAAAATCAAATTTATGCCAATTTGCGATAGTTTAGATTGAATTTAACTAAGAATACATGTTAAGAATTTCTTTGTTAGAAGTTTTGAGGATGACAAGATATGATTAAATATTAGACCCCTGAAAAATGTAAGTTCGTATTTATTAGAATGTCATGTATTAAGCGATAGAAAATATTTTGAGTTGTAACTTTTAGTATAGGTGTTTTTGTTTGTCTTACTTTGTTTTGTTGTACTTTAGACGCTTGTAGCGTTAGTAGAATTCTGAGTGAGTGTATTGAAGAGGTTGAAGAATCAGCAAACCTAAGCAACAAGCAGATATCATCTGTAAAATCAAGTATCTCAAGCGACGCGACCTCAAGCGACATCTATCTATGTTCAAGACAAGCTGAGTTACTCGATGACTTTCATCATAAGCAACTGAAAATGTCTTCTCAAAGCATTTAATGCTCAACAGACATTTATTTAAATGTATTTAATGCTTGTCAAAGGCTTTACTGTATATACTACTGATGGAGTACGGATAGAACCAAACCTATTGGATGTCAACATAAGACAACTGCCGCAGTCTGACAATTGCAGCAAAATATGAGGGATTCACCAACCACCCTCTAACCTTTCCGAGTGATTAATTTACACGCGCCACCAAATAGTCCTAACGGATCTATTCAAAGACCTGCGTATAAATTGAACTTCATAAGTCTCTCAAATGAGGAGTTTTTTCACGAGCTAAAAGATCACATATCAAACAGAAATAGAAAAACGATTCAAACTTCTTTGTGAAAGCCTCTTATCCACTCCAATCTTTTGAAGAAGCTTTAAATATTTTATTGAAGTTGATCCTCAGAAAATTGAATCCTAAACATCCACTCTGAGATATTTCTCTTTGTCTCTTTTCAGAAGAACCAAACCGAATAAAATATCAACCAAGTTTTTTTACTTAAACAAAATAAACAAAACCTATTTCTGTATGAAACACTCCATCATTTCTTTCAAACTGAGTGTGAGGAAAACTGTAGGATATCTGCCGTATTTCTGAGTGAGATAAGCAGACCACTAGAAGTGTTCTTGGAGCAGATGCTTGTGTAGAAAATGAGTTCAAAACATTTTAGTTTTTACTCATTGTATTGGAGAAGACTCTGTGTGAATCTTCAAATTCAATATAGTGAATTTCTTCGTGACATCAAAGAAGAATGACGTAGTTGGGATTACACCACCCAGCGAACCTTGCAAACCCGCTCTTTTACTTATTGCTTTATTCTGCTCTGTTGAGATATAAGATATATATGGGTGTAATGTCTTATTTACCCTTAGTAGTATTTTACCCTTAGCGGTGTTAGATATTTTGGGTATATAGTGGTTTTTTGTTGACCGTGTATTCCAACAGTACATTTTACTTTTCATTCTTTAGAAGAACATCTTCTTTGTATATTCTTCAAGATTTCTTTCTGAATAAGTCAAGATTTCCTTTCTTTAATTCTTCATGGCACCAGAGCCATATCTGATTTCGATCTATTAAACGTTCGTTTTCGCTGTGCATCGACGATCGGTGAGTTGTGTGGTTTTTAATCTGCTGAGTTGCTGAAATTTGTGGAGCTATTGAGATGGCAGAATCCAGCGAATCAAGAGGGGCTACCGGCGCGATAACCACTCAATTGACTGGTAAAATTGATTTCTTCGATCCATTATATATCTCACCTTCTGATTCCCCAAATATAGATTTGGTGGCTGAAACCCTAAAAGGCAGTGAGAACTTTAAAATCTAGAGTAGAGAAATGGTTGTTGCTCTTGAAGCAAAGAATAAATTGGGATTTATCACTGGAGAGTGCAAGAATCCTAGAGAAGAATCAGCCACATATCATCTATGGAAGAGGTGTAATGCCCTGGTGAAATCATGGATCACTCGGTCCATGTCAAGAGAATTAGTTCATGGTGTGGTTTGCTGCGAAACTGCGGCTATGATTTGGAAAGATCTGAAAGAACGGTATGATAAAGTCAATGGAGCTCAGATGTACTCACTGTACAAACAGATCAACACTATCTCTCAAGGATCCAATTCAGTGACAGACTATTATTCCAAATTGAAGAATCTGTGGGACGAATATGAGTCCTTGACTCCCAGGCCAGCCAAAGAAGTAACTAAGGAGTATGTAGACCACATGCAACAAATCGAAATGATGACCTTTCATATCGGTCTGAATGACTGCTATTCCAATACCCGGTCACAGATTTTGATGATGACACCACCACCTTCACATGCTCAGGCTTTCTCCATTATCTGTAATGAGGAAGGGCAAAGAAACATCGGTTCTAGTCATGGTATTCAAGACTCTGCAGCCTTCTCCTCCAGCATATCCTCAGAACCTTCTGCTCAAATCAGTAAACCCAAGGTCAAATGTGAAGTGTGCAACTATAATGGGCATACAAAAGAAAGTTGTTACAAGGTTATTAGCTATCCACCAGGCAGAGGACGAGGAAGGAGAAGGAGGAAGGTTTACTCAAAGCAGAGGTCAAGGAGAGATTCAAGTCAACCAGACTTCAACAGATACTAATCAGGATCACATGCAGTCTGATCCGCAAGGGAACAACAATGTGTTCACCTCATAGCAGTATGCACAGATACTACAATTGATTGGTCAGAATGGAGAAGAAAAGAACAAACCTGCTGCTCTTACATGTATTACAGGTATATGTATGAATATCTCCTATAATAAATTAAGTGATCAAGAAACCTGGATCATAGATTCAGGTGCCAATCATCATATTACAAATAAGTATCATCTCCTGGACCAAAATGTGACCCCTTGTAATCAAAGTATTCAAGTAAAACTTCCCAATGGGAACCTAAATACTGTTACTCATGTTGAGTTATGGAGCCTGAAGGACTGTACATCCGGGCCACAACCTCGCCGATCCAATTCTGATTAGGGTTCTTAGTTAGTTTAAATAGCCCTATTCTCATTGTAATCAAATAATTCGAAATATAGTGAAAATATCCTGGCTTGGCAGTGCCCCAGACGTAGTCAAATTCTTTGGCAAACTGGGTAAACAATTTCGTGTGTTTTTATCGTTTTTCTTTCTCGCGTTTATTCACAATAGTCGATCATATTCCTAACAACTCATATAGGAAATATTACCCTAAGTAAAGACCTTGTCCTTCTTAATATTCTTTATGTCCCTGAGTTTGAATTCAGCCTTATATCTGTATCTAAATTGTTAGCAGATCATGAATATAGTGTAAGTTTCAAACATGGAGTTTGTTTGATACAGGACCTCAAGAATGGAGAGACTTAAATGGTTACCTCAATTGCACATTAGTCCAGATTCTATACAAAACAGTGTTTGTCCTATTTGTCCTCTTACGAAACAAGCTAGACTCAAGTTTTCTGCTAGCACTTCTAAAACCTCCAAGACTTTTCTAGGTACTGTTGGGTGTTTTGATGAAATTTAAAACAGAAGTGGTTTAGCTGCTTACTAATTTTTTGTTGTATGCTCAAAATCAGTTTGATACTCATATTAAAATCATAAGAACTGATAATGCATGGGATTTCTTTAGCTCTAAATGCACTCATTTATTTAATTCAAATGGCATTGTTCATCAAAGTAGTTGTGTCTACACTCCTCAACAAAATGGAGTGGTTGAAAGAAAATATAGACACATTTTAGATGTGGCTAGGGCTTTAAAATTCCATTCTCAGATTCCCATTAAATATTGGGGTGACTGTGTCTTAACAGCTGTTTACTTGATTAATAGAACCCCATCTACCTTGTTAAATGGTCAGACACCTTTCTTTAAATTGAACAATATATTGCCTGATTATAATCATTTAAGGGTGTTTGGTTGTTTATGCTTTGTTAAAATTCTTCCTAATCAGGACAAGTTCCATGAGAAAAGTAAACCATGTATTCTCATTGGTTATTCCAGTACACAAAAGGGATATAAACTGTTATGTCTTTAAGATAATACCTTTTGTGTTTCAAGAGATGTTGTTTTTCATGAAGGGATTCTACCTTTTACTGATAAATGTGATAATACTGTTGATCAATTTGTTTCTACTGATAACTCTATGTTTTATCATGATCTTATTGGGCCTTATCAGCCTATTATGGAACCTAACTCTTCTTCTGACAGGAATTTACCTTCTAATGAGACTAATTCTGAATCTGTTTCAGAATCTGAAACTATCTCAGAACCTGTTCAGAACTCTAATGATAGTTTGATTGCAGATCAGTTAAGGAGATCTGTTAGACAGACTAAGCCCCTGTGTGGGCTAAAGACTTCTATTCTCCTTATATAAATTCTACTGGTAACTCTTCTTTGTATCCTATTTCCAATTTTATTGATTACAGTCAGCTATTTGCTACATATAAGCCTTTATTGCTTCAATTTCTCAAGAAGTTGTTCCTAAAACTTATAAGGAAGCTTTTGTTAGTTCTAAGTGGCCAGAGGCTATGAGTAAAGAAATTCAAGCTCTTGATCTTAATCATACTTGGAATATTGTAGACCTTCCTGCTGGTAAGAAGCCTATTGGCTATAGATGGGTATATACCATCAAGTATAAAAGTGATGGTTCTATAGATAGGTACAAAGCAATGTTAGTAGCTAAGGGGTTTACCCAATTAGAGGGTATTGAATATACTGAAACTTTTGCCCCTGTTGCTAAACATATTACCATTAGGATTGTCTTGGCTATTGCTTCTATTTTTCATTGGTCAATTTATCATATGGATGTTTCTAATGCTTTTCTTCAAAGTGATTTGACAGAAGAAATTTATATGGAGATTCCTCCTGGATTTGATCACTCCTCTGCTGGTAAAGTATGTAAGTTAAATAAGTCCTTGTATGGCCTGAAGCAGGCCCCTAGACAGTGGAATAAAAAGTTCACTGAAGCTTTGCATTCATATGGTTTTATTCAGTCTAAAGGTGACTATTCCCTCTTTGTTAAATCAAAAGGGGGTGATATTCTGATTTTACTTGTTTATGTTGATGATATACTCATCACAGGAAATAATGAGTCTTTGATTTCTGATTGTAAATCTTATTTACATCATATGTTTCTGATGAAAGATTTGGGTGAATTGAAGTTTTTCTTAGGGATTGAGATTGCCAGGTCTTCCCAAGGAATCTGCTTAAATCAGAGGAAGTATATTCTTGAACTTCTTGAGGAAACAGGTATGTTGGGGTGCAAGCCTGTGGGCACTCCTATGGAAACTAACCTTAAACTGACTTCATATGATATGATGTTGGGATTAATGTTGTTTCTGATGATAAACCTCTAAGTGATGCTGCTGTTTATCAAAGGCTTGTGGGTAAACTTCTTTATCTTTGCCTTACTAGACCAGATATTAGCCATACTGTTCACATTCTTTCTCAGTTTATGCATAAACCTAAACAATCTCACTTAGAAGCTGCCTTTAGAGTATTAAGATATCTTAAAGGTAAACCAGGTTTAAGTTTGTTTCTATCAGCTAACAGTTCCATGCAGGTAAGAGCTTTCTGTGATTCTGATCGGGCAACTTGCCCAATGACTAGAAGATCTATTACAGGCTATGCAGTTCAAATTGGACATTCCCTAGTTTCCTGGAAATCTAAGAAGCAAACTGTGGTTTCAAGGTCATCTGCTGATGCTGAGTACAGGGCAATGGCCACTGTTACCTGTGAAGTGGTTTGGATACTTAGTATTTTGGTAGATTTGAAGATCTTTCCAAAGGAGCCTGCTGCAGTTTATTCAGATAGCAGCTCTGCCATCAAAATAGGAGCCAATCCTGTTTTCCATGAGCGAAGTAAACACACTGAAGTCGATTGCCACTTCATTAGAGACAAAATTCAAGAGGGGGTTATCTCTACTCACTACATTCCAACCAAGCAGCAACCTGCTGATTTATTAACCAAGTCTTTGAGCAAAGAACAAGCTGAGCTGCTGCTTTCCAAGTTTGGGATTGTTGACTTGTTTTCTACAACCACTCACCTTGAAGGGGGGGTGTGAAGATATAAGATATATGTGGGTGTAATGTCTTATTTACCCTTAGTAGTATTTTACCCTTAGTGGCGTTAGATATTTTGGGTATATAGTGGTTTTTTGTTGACCGTGTATTCCAACAATACATTTTACTTTTCATTCTTTAGAAGAACATCTTCTTTGTATATTCTTCAAGATTTCTTTCTGAATAAGTCAAGATTTCCTTTCTTTAATTCTTCATGCTCTTTATTGCATATCATATAATCTAACAATTAAGTAAACGTGTTTTTTGCATAAAAAGATAAAAGTGACTTAAGTTCACTAACTGATTTTTGCTCAACTATTTGTTAAAACCAAAAACTAAATTTTTTTTCCACTACGTACTTAACTATGAAACTAAGTTTTGATGGCTACACCTCTTTGTAGTATTCACGACTGGTTCTACATTAACATACTCTTACCAATAGTGTACGTGTACAAAATTTTTGAAATTGAAAAAGAATTTCAGAGTCTATTCAACCCCCTTCTAGAACCTTTTATAAACCACTTGGGATCAACAATACAATTAATGAAGTGATATCAAATGTCTGCCAAAATATCATACTTGATACCGAATATTTTTATTTGGCTACATTATTTTATAAATTTATTTTAATTTTCATTTAGATGAACTGGTAAATAATAAAAAAAAATAAAAATAATTAAGATACTGAATCAACTTTTACTACAAAGTAAAAAATATCAAACAAAATTATATTCAAATAATTTTTTATATTTGGTCCAGAACAATATGACAAATGAACTCCATACTAATTTAATCTACCTCGAACTTTTTTTAAACTCAAAATAAACATGGAGTTTAAGTTAATTTTAAGGATAGTATCATAGTTCCATGCACATTAATTTAAATTAGCAAGTTGCCAGAACAATATGACATCAATTAATAAAATGAGATAAGTAAGTAGAATATAAATATATATAAGGTTCTAACAAAAAAAGAGGACCAAGAAAATATAGGGAAATAATACATTAAAAGGCCAAGAGGAAAGTACAACAGATAGGGGTGAAAATGAGTCGAGTTGAGTTGAGCCAAACGCATAAATATTTAAGCTTGCTTGAATTTTAATCGAGCTTTAAAAATTGTGTTTGAATTTGGTTTGATTGTTCATCGAGCCGAGCTCAAACGAGCTTTAATCGAGCCGATCACGAGTCGAGCTCGAGTAGTTTGAATATTTTATACATATTTTTGTTATTTTTTGTTAATCGAGCCGAGCTCGAGTCGAGCTTTAAAATTTATTGAACAGAAAAAGTTATTCAAGCTTGGTTTGGTAAAATGTCGAACCGAGCTTTTGGCGATCGAGCTCGAATCGAGTATCGAGTTAAATTTTCACCCCTACCAACAGATTCTCATAGGGGTGAATGTTCTATTTTATTATAAGATGAGGCGACTGTTGTATGCACAAAATAAGCATACTAAACTAGAATTAAATTAAATAAGGAGAGTAATCAGTTTGATTATTTTTTTAATTTTTTTATTGAGAGAAATACTATCATTACACTATTTGTGACGCTTAACTAATGACCATTGGTTAGAAAGAGTCAAGGTGAGATTTATAATGTAAATTTTATTGAAGAGATGATTATCCGACCAAAATAAGTGGACCGTAACATAATTATACGGAATAGGAGGAGTAGTTAGTGCAATTAATTCTACTTTCATAACCTTTACTTATATTCAATATCTTCTTATCTTTAATATAGTCTTATGTTTATTATAACACATAACATAGGCATTTAATTGAATGTCTATTCTGATTGTAATATTTCATAAAATATGACTAACTTCAAATTTATAATTTTAATTTATTAAAATTGATAATATTTTAGATAAACATAAAATAACATGGTAGAAATTATGTAAATGATAAACTTTTAAATGAGCAAGAGTTTTGGGCATTGATTTCTTTATTTGCTTGATGCTAGGGGTGTAAGAGAATGAGCTCGATAATATCATACGTCATATGTTTTTTATGTTTTTAAAAATTGGTTGGGTGTTGTAAAATGTGTCTAATCAGTAATGATTAGCAATGATTAAACTGATGTGTAATGTGTTAAATAATTGTAAAGTATGAAAGAAAAAAGTAAAAATATATAAATGATAATTAATTTATGACTATTTGATATGATGAATATATATTTTTCCTTTCATTCGTTTGTTCTAATCTTCAGCTATATATACATATTTATACATATTCAAGTATCGTTCAGACGTGTTACAATAATTAATTCCACCATCTAACCCAAAATTGACAAGTTGCAATATTATCAAAAAGAATACTATTACTTAAAATTCTGAATCGACGATTTTCAACAAATCGGTTTCACTTGAGTTGTTCAAATGGATCATGTAGATTTATGTCAACTTCTAATAGAAACACATTAAACGGTCTTAACAAGAAATATACTACTACGTCTTTGAATTAAAATAAATAAAAATAAGAAATAAAAAGACAACGTAAGGATCCAAATTTTGAGTATTAATGAAGAGACTTGTCAATATAGAAAGAACTCAATAAAAAAAATACAAAATATAAATTTATTTGATTCAACATTTCATTCAATCAAAATTTCATCTTTTAAGCAATTATAGTTTATTAATGAATTACTCATTTTTTAAAGTTATTCTTGAAGAATTTAGATATAAATCATTTTTAAGTTAGGACAACATTTATGTATATGAATTATTTAAACAAGATCATATGATTCATGTGCAACACACGCGTTTCTTACTAGGCTCTAAATGCTTCATCGAATTAGCACATGGTCGTGTGGTTTCTGCGTCTTTGTTCCATCCATGGCTAGCCGCTGTTCATGTTAACACGCCATTAGAACATTCTGCGAGGTAAGTACTTGTAAGGATTTACCTTCGGAAGTTACCGGTTTAATATTGGACGTTGGAGGTGCTAGTTGCTAGTGAATTCTGGAGACCCTTTATCCTGATGTTATTCACTATTAAACAGAGCTGATCGACTAAACTAGGGTTTATGTGATTATGAAATCTAATTAAGAATCGACAAAAGAGAATTATATGTTTTTACCATCAAATACAACTATACACTCCAATCACTCTAGCCAAAGTGTTTTTCCAATTGTGAAAAGACCATATTATCCGTATTACATAAATTAAACACTTGATAATATTTTATTTTAATTACGCACTGTCTAATAGTATAACATAATAGAGATAAACTGTAATAATTTGCATTTCAGGATTTGGGAGAGGAAAAGTTGGATGAGAACATAAAAATTTCACTCCTACTTACATGTAGAATAATGTAATTTGTTTAGTAATTGATAGGGGTGATCTTTTTTTTTTTGTAAGAGGTGACCCTAATGTGCTCCTCACATTGATCATGATATATGTATATTTTGTCTTTTCTATATAACATTCAACAAGGTTAAATTATATATAAATCTTAAATTTTATAAAGACGCTTAATATACCATTAAAATTAACTATTTGACTAAACATTTACTAAGGCTTTGTTTGTTTATGTTTTCAAATCCCATTTTCAAGTTTTTAAATCCCAAAATTCAAAATAAACATAACACACCAAATTTTTATCCAAATTTACTCTTTTTCAACTCTACTTTTCCAATCTTCAATATAACTACCTATCAATCATATATACAACCTTTCACACATTTACCGATCAAATCAATCATTATTTCACTTTCTCTTTCCTATTTTACAATTTTATTTTTATTCACATTATCATTATATACACAACCAAAATAATTATTCCACACCTCATCCATCAACCTATCAATATTGATTTGACATATTTCACAACTTTCAACCTATTTTTAAAAACATAAATAAACAACTATCATTTTAACATATGAATCATGCACATCTTAACAACATTATATGTATACATACTAACATATGAATAACTACAAAGTATATGATCAATTTGAAATACATAATATAGAAACTCATATCTAATGATGTATTATATGATTTAGGTATATGTATATATATTTTCTAGATATTTTGGAGTTTAATGTTGTAATTATACAATAAATTAATTGATTGACTTAAGAATTGTAAGCTATTCTAATATAAGAATGAACATTGTGAAGTGCAAGCAATAGATATCAAGCTTGTGATGTATTGATTAGCCCTAAGAATTTATATAAGTTATAGCTATTGTAGATAATAAAAGTGGATAATGGTAAAAGTAATATTTTCCGCATAAGATAGAACTATACCAATAATTTATAGCTATATATAATAAATTTTAAATAAACTAAAAATATCAAATTTAGTTATAAAAGCTACACTTATATTTATCTATGAAGTTATGAAAACATATACCCATGAACATTCATATTGAATAAAAATGAGTAATACTAATCAATATACATATATACACATGTTTAACTACCAAAAAATATACAATATAGAATATATTAGTGTAATGGTTGTACATATGAATCATACACATCTTGACAAGATTATATGTGTACGTAGTGACATTTGAAGAACTGCAAAATATTAATCAATTTTTGTAAAAGACATATGTAGAAATTCGTATTTGATTATGCATTATATGAATTTATGTATGTTTATATGAATTTATGTATATGTATATATTTTTACATATTTGAGTGTATTGTTTCATTTAATATTTAGAAACTTTTAGATTTGTGATAGCTTGATTTATAACTAACCAAACAAATCCTCTAAATATGAATTGGGAGATTTGTGCATATTTTCCCTACAAAAGAAAATGAGTACGCATTCTAAGTAAAGATATTGCATCAACATTTCAATAGCACATACAACGTACTTTTATTTTCAGGGTTTTATACACTTTGAGACAAACAAGTTTTGGGAATTAAATTATGCGACAAACTATTTTACTACGGTCTGAAATTTGCTTCTCAAATAAATTGTGGAGGAAATATAGAACCATGAAAGTATGTATGACTAAGATGATTAAAATTAATCATAAGCATATACAATGACCGATTCGATAAAAATGGCAAAATCTGATAATATTTTCCAAAAGAAGTACCAAAGAAAATAAAAGGATAGTAATCGAGACACTAACATTTTCTTTTAGTGAGAAATGATATATCTCCAATTAGTTTTAAGTTACTAATTAATAACATTGTAATATTCAAAATTTAAAGTGTCTTTTCCACATGCACGGAGCTTTAATTTATATATTTTAATGTTATTTTAATTTTTCTTGAAAGTCACCGCACAATATCTTCAATTATTAGCAGGATTCTAAGACTTCTATACCGGAAACGATTTTCACCCATGAATGATATTTTCCCAATAGTATTATTACAAACATCGTTAAGATTCAAATTATTCCTCTCTATTTATAACATCTATTATGATTCATATTATTAAATACTTTAACAAAATAATAATAATTATTCTTATTTAATTTTATACATATAATGTGGTCAGCACGTCGCTGATTAATTTGGTTAGTCTTTATGTTTCTATTGTCATACAAATTTATAATCAATCTTTTACAAGAATTTATTGGTCATATATATATATATATATTACCTTTAACATATATACAAGTTTTAATTCAAAATTTTAGACACCTAAGAAAAGTTGTATTAAATTTGCTTTCAGTTTTAAATTAATATTTTTTTAAAAATTTATATATTATGAAAATGTACATTGTCTAGAGTTTTGTTATCAATTATGCATAAAAGATATTGATAAACTTATATACATATAATATCAATATTTTTTCTATTGTGTTATTTAAAAGTTCATCTTTTTTATTTTATATAGGTTTAACTATCGAAACAAAAATAAGTATTTTAATTTTAATTTTTTAATTTTTGAATTATCTTTAATAATTTTAAAATCACATGGTTTCATAGGTACTTTTTCCTAAATATATGTTATTTTATACTTTTTTATAGGATATTCATAAATGGCAAGAGACACACCCTATATAACATATTTGGCAAAATTTGTGAGGACAAAATTTAAGAATTTATTTTTACTAACTAGTAGACTCACTAAATTAGCCGAATAAGCATTCCTTTATATGTTCTTTCCATTTCTTAATTCCACGACCATGATTCAACAAAACACATCAAGAACTATTCTCGAAAAGTTGATAAAAAACAAGAATCTCATATAAAATTAGCTCATCATAGTCGGGTCATTCTATGTTACACACCACTGGATGACCCAATTACAAGACATTGAGCCCCCACCAATTAATTCCCATTTCTCCTCCTCTATTTACGTGCTCCACTTTAATTGATTGTTGTGCTCCACCATTTTAGTTTGTCATTTTCCGTTGAGATATTTCAAATAGGGAAAAAAAATTTCTTTTGTCGTTTGTGTTTTGAAAATTTGTAAGGGAGTATAGATTTTATCTTGGTAGACTTGCATGATTTTCTACCAAGTATATTATATGTATGCATATCAAGTTGTGGTTTGTCTTGTGCAATATTGAAACTCAATTTAGAGATAGTCGAAAAATTGACCGAGTCACTAGTCACTGAATTGTTGGATCAATCGTGATCAAACCAGAAATACCATAATAATACAATAAATGATAAAATAAATATTATTAATAAATACATAAAAATTGCGAATTCCGTAGATTTTGAAACTATATAGAAATTGTGAATTCATGAAACTATATAGAAATTGTGAATTCAGTATATTTTGAAACTATTTTCATTGTACCAACTCTCTCACTATATATATATGCTAATAACGTAAATATATTATATTTAGACATATATATATATATATATACTAATATTAGAGTTGGAGAGCAACATGGTTATCATAAATTTGTAGGGTTGAAGACGAGAAATAAAGTAGGATGAGAAGTGAGAAAAATATTATTTAGCCCTCAACATATATGATTTTAAAATCCAATTGATTTTCGTGACCTAATGTGGATCGAACGGTTCGATGACTGAACTACCGGGTTGCTTAGGTTTGATGGATTTTTCTAATGATCGGTTTTTTCACCTACCTGAATCGATTTAAGAACTGGTTCACGATTTTATCGGTTCAACCGGTCGGGTCAGGTTGGGTATCAAAATAGTGATACAATGACCAATATTATCAAAATCGGCAAAACCGCAATTTAACCTAAATATGTTTGAAATTTATATTTTTATCTTATAATAATATTATTATGCAAGTTATTACTTGTACTTAAAAAAGAAGAAGAAAATTGATATAATGTTAGAGCTTTCATTCACAATAAATATCTACATATATCAAATTTATGAGAGCATCTCATACTCACACTATTTTAACTCGAGTTGAAGATGAATTGACACTAGGTTGACGAATGTATTTCTTTCTTGTTATATTTTTATTTTCATTTTAATCCATTTAATTTTTATTTGTTTTTAATTTAGTTTTTGTAAGTTGATGATGTTTAAATTATGTCCACTTTAGTCCTTAAATAAGTTATATTATATCATAATATTTGTTATTTTTTCTCAAGTGTATACGAATTTTACTTTATAATTTTATTATAAATAAAAATGTATTAAATATATATTTTTAATCATAAAATGGAATTAATTTATGAAATACCAAATTGAATAAACATATTTTAGTTAATTAATAAGAAATATACTCCAGTTCTAAATTTTATTATATAGTAACATAAATTAATGAAATATATTTAATTGGATGAAAATGTACAAAATTTAAATTTTTGAGTTTATTTTGTAAAATATTTTAAGAGTATAAAAAGAAAAAAATTAATATTTTTAAGAATAATCTTTTTGTGTATAAAATAAAGTTATGGATTTGAAATAAATTTACTGTCCATACAAATATGATGTAACATTTACACCAAAATAATGCAAATATATTGTCGTCTTGGAAATAACCTTTACAACGACACACATCAATGCTAATAATTGATGGCTAGGAAGTGGGTGGTTAGTATATCAACATCGAAAATGGAAAAAACATGTGCACTAGTGAGTTGTCTTCGTACACTTCATCTTATAAAATTATGATATTCATATCTTTAAATAAAATATGAATGTGTTACTCAATATTCTTGTCTAAAGATTATTAAATTTCTTAATTTTAGAAATAAAAAAGATTGGAAGTGTTAAGAGTTTTCTTCTTGGTCATAAATAAGTACTGTACTAGTGTGCAGAAAAAAATTGCTACAATTTTTAACAAAATATTGAATGTAATATTTTGTTATACAAAGTCAATCAAATACATTTGATTTGTATTATAGAAAGTGATTAAAAACAGAAAAGTAACGAAGATTAGATATATCGTAGTAAAATGCTCCTTATAAGATATTTTCACTATAATTAAATGGAAATTACTGTTGTTCGAAGGGATTAAAAACTGAAATCTACAATTTAAGATCAATTTTCTTTATGTCATAAAATATATATGAGTAATTATTAGGGAATCATACTGCTTCAACTCTCATTAATGTAATGACAAATATTTTGATAAATATAATTCACATGAGTAAAAATATAATGAGTAGACTTTAATTTATGTTTGATTATATATTATATATATATATATATAATGAGTTGATCAAGATTTTTTTTAATTGTTAACCGCCATGTGATTTACATATGTTGTAAATGATGATAAAGAACCTATTACAACGAATTTTCAACAAAACTTTTCTTTTGTTATCTTTTTTAAAAATGATTTGCTATAAAACGATAAATTTTTTTCCTTGTACATCTATCTATTTTCTTTTATTGTCTTTCTTCTACAAAACTTAATTTTCATATATGAAATTGAACCTTAAAGAAAGACATTGAATAATGACTCTTAGCCCTTAGGACATAACTTAAAGCATATGTCTGGAAAACTACTATAAAATATTATCATAAACTGCAGTAGTTGTCAAATTTTGTAAAGACTAAAGGTACATGTTCATAATTAACATAAAATTGTTGGTCTCAAAAGCAATAACCAAATTTAAATATATATATATATATATATATATAGTAATAATCATAAGAATGTAATTATCAGAAAAGAACAGTATAAATAACAAAACATTTAAGGTGTACATGTTTATTGTTGAGCTCTATTTTCCATACAAGAACTAGAATTTGTTTAATGAAATCCTAATAAGTAACAATCATACTTAATTATTTTACTTAATTAAAATTAAGTCCCCATCTATTGTCCTAATTGGAATTTTCCTTTGAGGCCCTTGGTCCTAATAAAAAGTCTGTATTCATCAAAAGTCATGGCTGAATACAATGCAGGTCTATCCGATGTTACCAATTTCTTAGCCGGCTGTATAAGTAAGTCGCTTTTTGGATTGTAGAAGTAGGCCAGTGAAACACGCTCTTGCGCTGAATTTACAATCACTCTGTGCTCAACGCTTTTGTAAATCGCATTACTCATCACCTAATTGAATTTCAAAAAAATTGCGTCAGTATAAGATGGGAATATTTATTTACACACATGTAAGCATATATTTATGTAACAAATCCTCAATAATGCACACTAATATCACAGCATGGGAAATTAAGAATTTTTATATGACCATAATTATCTTTAAAATGATAAAATAGTAAGCATATTAATTTGTGACAACACATATATTATAAAGTTGTTCCAGCAATTTCTGTTGCCTCGAGTTGTCCATCATGTCAACTTAATATGCAATTGTTGAGTAATTCATATACCATATTGATAACTTAAATTCAATTTTTTGTCACTATAAAACTTGTTGAATTCCTTATTATGGAAAAATTAAAATTTGTCACTTAATATATAAATATATATATATAAAAGTTGTCACTTACTATAAATATATATATATATATATATATATAATATACACATATTGTTAGGAAATTTCTCTGTTACACGTTTTGATGATGACAAGTTAGGCAAAATTGTTACCCCTAAAAATGTAAATTTTATTTATAATAGAATACTTTGTACAAGCGATAAGATGTTTTGAGTTGTAACTTTTAGTATATGTGTTTTTCTTTAGTCTATCTTATTGTTGTATTTAAACGCTTGTAGCGTTAATAGAATTCTATGTGAGTCTATTAATGTGAAGAGGTTGAAGATCAGCAATCTAGGCGACAAGAAGAGTACTGACCGAATAAAGTCAAGTATCTCAAGCGACATCACATTACAAGCGACAACTTTCCAAGTCTTCTCGCTGCAATACTTGAAGTACTTCGTCCTCAAGCGACTTAGTATTAAATGTCTTCTCCAATGCATTTAATATTTAACGGACATTTATTTTAAATGTATCTAATGCTTGTCAAAGCATTAATTTGTACACTGACGTGGAAGTACGGTCAGCGCATATTCATTGGATGTCAACATACGACAGACTGACATTTGCAGCAGAATTTCGGAATTCACCAACCACATTCCTGACATGTTTTGAGCGATTCATTTACACACGCTTATTGAATGGTCCCAACGGATATATTTAAATTTTCGCCTATAAATAGAACTTCCATAAACCCTAGAAAAGATGATTTGAAAAAACATCAATCTTATGTGAGCCAAAACAAACTTTAGAAAGCATCTTATTCATTCAAATTTTTTAAGAAGCTTTCAATATTCCTATTGAAGTTCATCCCCAGAATTTCGAATCTCAGTACATCCATTCCTGATATTCATTCTTTCATTCTCTAGAAGAATCAAACCACATTGAATATCATTCAAGTTGTTTGATCTTTTATTAAACCAAAGAAAAGTCCTTTCTGAGTGAAAAAACCATATCTTACTCTTTCAAACTGAGTGTGAGGAAAGAAGAATGATATCTGCCTATATATTTGAAGTGATTAAAGTGGACCATTGAAGATTTTGAAGCAGACGCTTGTATAGCTAAGGAGCTCAAGTATCTCAGTATTGTATTCATTGAGTTGAAGAAGCCTCTGTGTGAACCATTCAGATTCATCATAGTGAATTCCTTCGTATTATCGAAGAAGATGGACGTAGTTGGGATTACACCATCCAGCGAACCTTGCAAACTCTCTCTCTTCTTTTACTTATCGTATTGTTGATATTGTTTATTGATTCAGATATTATAATCAAGCGATCAAGTAATATATACTGAATAAATTTAATACAATTAAGATTAAACGCTTAACACCTAGCTAAAATAAAGACTAAAATCTATTTACGATGCGAACTTAACTTTGATCTAAGCGTTGAGCATTACTACAGTTTGTAGCGTTCATAACTTGATCTACTACGGTAAATTTTAACTCTCTTAGGTCTTTGACAAAATGCAATTAATATTGTCAGCGTTGTGATATCTTTAGCAACAGCAATTTAGCATTTTTAAACACAAATGTTTTGAGGGCCTATTCAAACTCTTCATGGACCAACATATATTGATAATTTATATTTTGATTACGGCAATTAACATCATATTAGAATGACCAAACTTTGCTTTTTTCGATTGCAGAATTAGCATATTATATATAACTTTTCCCTTTTTGCTTTCTTGTTCATTCCTACTCAAGCTACATGAATAATGATGAATAAGGTTTCAATTCGTTGGACACTCTCTTCTTTTTAAAAAATTACTTCAAAATAAAAAATTCAAAGCTTATTATTTGTTGGGTATCTCTTACAAATTTTTTTTAAAGTAATTAGATAGAAAGATAATTTTGAAGAAATTCTTAAAAAAAAAAAAATTGGTTCTTACTATTTATAATTTGATAGTTAATACTATCGATTAAAAAAGTTTTTTTTCGGGATTCTTTCAACACAAAAAATTAAGTTAACCACATATTCTAATACAAATAACGCAATGTGTAAAAAAACATCAATTGCTACTATTTTTTACGTCTAAATCAATAAATTTGACTAAAAATATTTAATAGAAATTATATCTCAACACAACAAATATCTCACATTAAAAACATATCACATCAACCACAATATTTTTCCAAAAAATAATTATCCAAACACACATCTCACACCACATATTTTATCTCTATAAATATTTTTTCCTCATTTTTATCAATGAAATATTTTGCCTAAGATAGATATTCTATACAATTGGAACATAAGTTTTCAAGTCACATTGTAAACTTGGCACTTAACATACATATTGGTGTGTAAAGATATGTACCATCTATATTAATTTAAATATAACTTGTAAAATATATTATTATTTACAAACTAATATAATTAAGGGCAACTAGATGCAGAACCGGTCAGAGAGAACCATATGTTATTTATTATGTCAATCAACGACTTTATTTTTAGACGCAAATCTATTTAGATATACAAGGAATAAAATATATGTTCAACGGTATGCATTAACTCCATATACATGAACCTAGATATAAATAAGTAATGTGCTAGTTTTTCCTTTAATAATTTGGAATTTGAAGTCAAGACATCTTATTTGACTATCAAAACATAAAATTAAAAAGAATCATATAGTCAATATATCCTTATTGAACTTGAATTCTATACTCTTTAAGAATCACTCATAGTATTAAAAAAAGTAATGTTATATAGTTATCATTTTCTCAATGTTTTAAAATGTGGTACAAATTATATACAATAAATGTATATAACTTGATCTTCATCATTTATATTTATTATATCAAGAAAAATCTTACCATATTAAATACAAATAAAAAATTAATTAAAAATAATCGATTATATATAACATTTCTCTTCGAATTCTTTAGATATGCACGTTTATTTTGCAACAATTGACTTTTGCATGACAGGCTTGTAGATATCATGGCCCCCTCCATGTGTCTGTGTTTCATGAATTCTAGTTTATATTAGATGAACTCGTTTGAAGAGTTCGGTGGAAGTGATGAGACTATAATTAATGTTGTCGATGTCACATTTAATTGAAGAGTTTGGTTATAATTCATGAAACATACACACATTAAATAACCACTCTCAATTTCATTCTCTTGCAATGTAAATATATGAGAACTTTAGGGTGAGTAACTCTTAGTAGTTTCATTACATTAATTGTTGTTGGTTGGCAATATTTTATAAGGGGTAAACGTATTTTCAAGACATTATATTAACTTGGCAACTTTTTTTTCTTCTCAAAACTATTAAGATATTACTATCTCAAAATGCATCATAAGAAAAATCAACATCATCTAGACTCTAATGGGTGGATATGACATTCATCACATATTTTGATTTTCACCACCTATTCTCATTTGAAAATCACCTCTTTAAAAATCGTATGACAAATCATTTGATTAATAATTTAATTGGCTAATAAAGTACTTTATGCCGATTGTGAAAATATAAAAAATGCCAAATTCAGAGCGGATTTTCAATGACATTTTAGTGTGACATTTTTATGTTACATCAATATGTATATATATATATATATATATATAAAAGAGTCACGTGGCAACAAAATTTGAAAGGAGAATAAATAATGAAAACTACCATACACATGTTCGGTAACCATTGATGTAAAACCAAATAGTACACCCAAATGTCATAAGATATCCTTTGCCCACAAATCTAGAGGCACATCTTTCGCATGAAAATATGAAATTGAGTGCTAAAATCATCTCCAACCCATGTTTAAAAGCATGGGTTGAGATCAATTTGGCATAAATATGGTGCAAACACTATTAATTATGCCATTTTTTGGCGCAGTGATTTTGTTTTCTTTGTTTTTAGTTTTTTAAAATTGCTTCAATTCTTTAAGTTTAATTATGTTTACTTTAATTCTTATCAGGTCTGAATTATTTTCATTTAGCACTTAAATATATAATTAGCTATAATAATATCTTATGAGTTATATTTTGTTCAATTACACATTAATTCTAATTTATAATTTAATTATTAATTAAAAAAATTGTGAATTTAATTTATAATTTAATTTAAGTTTATATTTTTAATTCAATATATAATATAATTCATTTGTATTTTTAATTATTTACTAGTAAAAGATTTTTACTATTGTAAATTTTATTAATAAAGTATATTTTCTTGGATGAAAGTGTATAAAACGAAGAAGTTTTGAGTTTTATTTGTAAAAAATTATAACATGATAAAAAAATGAAAAAAATGAATATTCTGAAATATTCATTTTTGGTGCGAATAAGAATAGTGTTATGTGTTGTAGTGAATTTATTACATAACAGTAAATTAGCGCAATTTTTGCACTAATTTAACATAAATGAGTTTTTGGATTGGAGATACCTAAACAAAATCTTAATATCTTTCTTACCATGCTAACTCATTCATCACAATATCAAAAAATTTATGCATGATGGATTAAACAAAAGAACACAAGAGTAAAGAGTTAGAACCTGGATTTGATCTCCAATATTGACTATGATTGCATGTGGAGCTGGTTTCACCGTAATCCAACCATCGCCTCGCCGGACTTGGAGCCCCGGGACATGTTGATCCGGCAGAAGAAAGGTCATGCCACCTGGATCCGAATGTGGCGAGAGGCCTAGAGTCATGTCGGGTTGAGGACATTTCGGGTAAAAATTGACCCGTAAACAAGCCCCAATATCGTCCCCACCAAAAGCATTTTGTAGATAATCTTCATCCAACCCTAGATTTATCGATAAAACCTTGAGTAAAACCCCACCTAGCCTCACCACTTCTGCTGAATATTCGTCAATCACTTCCCTGTACAAGTTTCATTCTTCATTATTTATTTATCAACTTCTAAATTTGAAATCATGTAATTATTATTTTACATATATCAATCATTGTTTTTGTCAAGAACACTATATTCGACATTTTTTTTTTGGTTACACTATATTTTACATATGGCATATGCGTTAAAAGTCCTATGATGCACGGATATGGGACACGGCGCACGACACGACACGGACACGAAATACGACATTTTAAAAAAATTAGGACACGACACGGCCTCAATACTGCTAATAAAATATGTATATATATATATATATCATAGGCATATATATGTTCATTAATTTATGTTAAAATATATAAATTAGTATTTTCATTCTAATTTAAATATGACTTGTTAGAGAAATAAACGATAAAAATGACTATTGTAAATTATAAATTTATATTTGATTTGTAAAGTTATAGATGTTTGAAATAAAAATAAATACTTCAGTTTTCAAAATCACAAAAAATAAGTGAAATAACATTAAGTGTAACAAATAATGTATATATAGTAGACATACCATCTAATTGCGTCTATTACGGTGTTCATCCTTTATTTTTTTTTATTTTATTTAAGCGGACAAATTTATTTTCATATTGAACACGGTGTCGGAGAGTGTCGGACGAGTATCGTGTCCGATCAAATATCCAACACGACACATTGTGATTTTTTGAAGTATCCATGCATCAGAAAATAAAACTATATTGAGCCGGCAGAGTTGAACAAAGCACAAAAGTACAATGGAGAGTACATCAAACTGGGAAAATGGTTATTTTGCCACAAAAGTATCATTATCAACCTGTTTGTGGCTTAATCCAGCATATAAAATCATTTTAAATACATTCATAGATAACTGTACACATACACCACGTGTTTTATTATTTTATTAACATATCTCGACAAAAAAGCTACCTGAGTTTATTGGGAAGAGCAGGCCACTTGTTAAAATCCTTCAAATTGCAAGGCAAATAGTGAAGAAAGTAATAATCACTCCAGTCAAGAATGGCGCCTTTCTCAACCCCTAGGCGGCTCCCATAGCCTTCATAGGTCTTAGGAGAATTGGCATAGCCTTGCTTAACCTCCATAGGTTGGTGGAAAAATTCGCGCCAAACCTCGCGGGCCCGGTCTAAAAGCTCCGGTTTAACTCCATGATTAACCACTTGAAAGAAACCCCACTCACGACACGCCTCTGACACGTTTTTCAACGTTTTTTCTTTGGAATTATCGTCGAATATACCTCCGAGGTCAATCAGAGGTATGTTAGCCTCGATCGGGGTGGACCCCACCGAGGGTCTGGCCTCGGGGGGCTTGATATATCTCTCGGGAATCGTGTCTTTGCAGGTGTCTGACAGGGACTGGACCGGGACTATTGGTTCAGGCCAGTCTCTTGGGCAATCCATGTATTTGATAAAAGGGTTTTTGCTATGATGAATATATTATAAGGGCTAATGATCAATTTTGATGCATTAGATAATATTGGAGATGATGAGGGTTTTATAGTACTAACTGGCTAGGAGAATTGGGCGGTGGAGATGTGTGGGGGCTGTGTGTTTATTGAAACGGTTAGAAAGTTAATGAGACTATATTTAGTATAGGAATGTGGCTCAAGGATTGGTGGTAATGGTGCTTGCTTGTTAAAGTTGACGTGATGATAGAAGAACGTGTAATTTGTGTGAGATATATATTATTATATATATATAGTTTTGGGTGGGGGGGGGGGGTGAATTGGGAGGGGTATTGGGGTTGTCATTATTATATGCACAAATGTCGATTTTCTGTTTGTTTATTTTTGTAG
The DNA here is from genome assembly GCA_963669365.1 of Verbascum thapsus. Classification (NCBI taxonomy): domain Eukaryota; kingdom Viridiplantae; phylum Streptophyta; class Magnoliopsida; order Lamiales; family Scrophulariaceae; genus Verbascum; species Verbascum thapsus. The sequence goes on along the minus strand of OY770105.1, from coordinate 5,684,816 downwards.
TATGGTAAACGTTTCAATGGTGACAGGTTCGATGTACGTATGAAAATACAGATTTACATGTATCGTGTTACAGATTACACATAATTATAAGTGCATAATATATATATAGTGTGTGGATTTATAATCTAGCAAAGGCTGGAATTATTGCAAATTTACTATACAAGATTGTGTAATAAGAGATGTCTAACCCTAATCTTTGTTTCTTACTATTTGCATAACGTAAAGATTTTTGTGAGCATCTATAATATTAGGAAGTTGTTACCTCATCATTCCTTGTTGGGTATAGAATTCGGAATAAAATAAATGGTGGTATGAATCCTTGGTAAGGAAAATTATAGCCAGAATACGGTTTGGTCGAACTCAAATATATTTAAAAAAATGAATGATCTATCATACAATACGTGAAATTTACTTCTTTCTTTTTTTTTTTTTTTGTAAAAATACACTTGAGCTCGGCAAAATCAATTCCGAGCTAAAAATTCCATGTTTAACACAAAATAGTTCCATGTTTTTTTTACATCTTCCTTTTAAGTTAGTAAGTATTGATTTTCTAAATGCATCAAAGTCAATTAAATAAAATTTAATACTTATAAATTAGAAAAATACAAAAAATAGTGGTATATAATTAATTATTTTTTCAAATGATATCTTTTTCGAGTTCACCCTCTAACGAGGGAAAATTCTAAAATGGACCGGGACCAAAAGTTCCGGTCCATTCCCCACCACAAGTTTTGGGGATGGTGGGTGGTTTTTCCAAGGTAGGTAGGTGTGAAAAACCACCCTCCACCCCCAAATGTATGGTATGCATGGGCCAGGACCAAAGATACGGGTCCATGAAAGAATTGCCCATTTAACGAGATACAAGTTGTTATGGTAAAAACCTATTTGCTTAAGTTCAACTAACTTCATTTATTGCATTTATTTATTTGACCATATTTACAAAAGTGATTCGAAAGTACAAGTGAGGTGTATATATATGTCGGCCAAAAAATTAACTACTTAAAGTTTGCTGACTGAAATTATTACACACACGTTTTATAATATCCCAATAATATATTTAAATACTCTGATCCAACTATCATCATTAATTACAATTTTTTTTTTATCATTTCTTATATATAACATCTCTGAAGAATTATGTATTTTTGGTTATTATTGTAATATAAAATTTCGCCATTTTTTTATATTAATGTGTGAAATACCCATTCTCTCTTTCAAACTGAGTGTGAGAAAGTAGTAGGACATCTCCCAATTTTTAAGTGAGAGAAGCAGACAACTAAAAGGGATCTTAGAGCATAAAAGTAAAGGCGACTGTCTGAATCTTCGAATTTGATATAATAAATTCATTCGTGTCATCGAAGAAGAAGGACGTAGTTGTGATTACACCACCTAGGGAACCTTCAAATCTCTCCATTTACTTATTACTTTATTGTTTTGATCATTATTCCACATCTTATAATTTAGCAATCAAGTTAATCATTGTTGCATAAAAGTAAAGACGACTAAATGTGAATTGCTAAACACCTTGCTAAACCAAAGACTAAAATTTTTTTTCGCTGTGTATTTAACTCTGATCTGAACGTTGAGTACTACATTTCTTTGTAGTGTTCATAACTTGGTCTACGTTAAGTTTCCAAATCTAATAGTTTTGTTCACGAAATTTTTTAAAGTTTAAAAGTAAATTCAAGGTCTATTCAACCCCCTTCTACCCCATTCTAGACCCTTTCGTATACCACTTGGGACCAACAATTATCAAAAAAGACACTTAAAATTATATTGTAAAGATTATTGAGAAATGATGAGAAATTCAATGACTAAAATGTTAGTACTTGGCAATGTTGGCTAAAATTTAGAAATACTAAAAGTCTAGGACGTTGTTGAGTATTTTAAAGTTTAAGCACTAAAACAATATAATAGTAATATCATGTTTTTAGTTAATGAAGATATAGTAGTCTAATTACGTGGCCTAAATCCAACTTTTATAGATGGAATTTTCTGGAAATAATTAATGTTATTATGTGCCTAAAGTTTTAGTATTTTAGCAATTAATTATCTATATTTTACTTATGTGACTCACTTTAACTAATTTAAGTATTTGTAATTTGAATTATCAGCTTAATTAATTTGGGTAGTTGCTCAATGTTCCTTTTTCTAATTACTATTATTTATGTTGATTACAATGATATGTATTATAAATTATATATTGGGTGTTGTCTAAATTAAGCAATCTTTCTTTAGTTATTAATATTAATTTCTTCTTTGTTTGATACAAATAAATTTTAGTTAAGTCTACTATATCAATAAAATAATTATTTGTTTAGGTTTTATGGTTTGGAATATCGAATGCTGCTTATATATAGAGAGAGAAGTTTTAATCGTCTATAAAGTATTTATTATCAATTGTTATGTATTTTTATATAATTTATATGGGCTCCAAAGGGGAAATTATATTATATATATTTATTAAGGAGAGGAGTTGATTTTGATAATTAAATAGCTGATGTTGTGGATGAGATTTGTTCATTATATTTAAACTTGAAAAGCTACTTTGAAATATTAAAATATATAGATAATTTTATGTCATATAATATAAAGATAATTAATATATAAGATGTTTTTGCACTAAACTACTGTAAGAACTAAGAAGGTTTGATAAATGAATAGCCAAATAACTAATGTCTTTATCATGTTAATTTTGATAGTACATTAAGAGTTTTAAAACTTAAAAATTAATATAATATAATCTTTATTGAAAGTACCAAAAAAATTAAGAGATAAAAACATTCATATATCATGATCAACATGAGAGGTGTACTAAGGATCATCCCATCAATTTTTTATTATACTAAGGATGACTTTATTAATTATTTTCAAAATACCTTAGTATAATATAAACAATTAAGAGAAGGGTAATTATGTCTTTTCACAATATGAAGAAACATATCTCATTATTCATATTTTTATAGCATTATAAAATACCTTAGTATAATATGTATAATTAAAAGAATGGTAATTGTGTCTTTTCACAATGGTAAGAAACGCATCTCATTATCTATACTTTTATAGAAATACTAGAAAGAAATCACGTGGTATGCACGTGGTCCGTGGTGTTGAAAAAAATCTGAATAAATAATTAAAAATTAATATTCAAAAGACTTTGTAGTATTTCAAATGTTAGCAAATAAATTTAACTTGTAATTTGTTGATAGTTGTTGAATTATTATTGTAACATAGTTTGATGATAAAAAAATGTTGTAACGTAGTTAATTTTTTATTTCATTATTTAGTCATCAAATATTAATATATTTGCATCCTTAAATTGATTTATATGAATGTAAAATGATAAAAACATAATCGTGTTTCTTAATTGGCATAGACTTGTTTCTCTTTTTTTTTGTTCACTCTTTCTAATAATGTAGATATTATATAGTATCTGTTTATGTAGTTTTATATATGATAACAAAGATTATATTCTTTAATGTGGTACTATAAAGGTACATTAGTACTTAAAATATTAATCTTTTATAAATTTGACATATAGTACATTATATGTGGAAATTGCACTCCAGTTACTTTTTCGATTTTAAGTTCATGTACAATTTTGTACTTGTAAGTTATTTCAATAATTTCAAGATCCGCTAACTTCTAATATAAAATGAAAACAAATTTTCGCAAGAATATTGTTGCTTTAACTTATGTAACCTTATATATATAAACTAAAAAAGCTTAAATATAAATATTTTAGTATAAGATAACAATATCTTCAAAATACATGCGACGTCAATGTTTTTAGAATGAAATATTATATTTTACATATTTCATTATAATTAGTTCTTTTCTTCTCACAGGAGGTGCCAAGATAAGATTTCATTCTATACAATGACTCATAAGTTAAAGCTTATTAAAAATGACTCACCACTACAAAATATTAAGCAAAATTATATTTACAAATAAATCTCAATTAAAACTCAAATTTCATTAAAGTAAACCTATAAAATTAGGATGAACTGAGTCATATGCTAAATATGATGGATAAAATTCTTTTATTATTCATTTTTTTAAACAATTTATCTCTAACACCTCATCCTTAAAAATTATAAGTGCAAGGACTCAATCATATCGTATATTACAACTTCTCATATATAATTAAATTTAATAACTACACTAGCTAAATAATTTTAAAAAATATGGGGATCTAACTATTTTTTCTTTGACTAAATAATTTTCTACTATTAGACGTTTTTTCTCAATATATCTTAATTATGCTATATATTGGATTTGTCTAAGCACAATATTTTGGACTATTTAAATATAAATTAACCTTTAAAAAGAATGTGATTATTCTTTTAGCATGTTCATGTATATGATCATGAATCTAATATATTTATCACATAAATCTGTCACACACAACTAAATTTATTTCTTATACATGTGTATATATCTTTTTGAAAAATATTTAATGTAGAGCTAAAATGAAAGACGAAAGTAATATTTTTTATGTTTTCAGATTAATCTCATCAAATACTTATTATTTGGTCACAACATAGCTTGAAAATTGAGATGACATGGATGTTATCTTAGAGAATAGAGCTTTTTCTTTAATATTTTTCATCTTATGCACACCACTTTTACAATATTGTTTTGTTATATTTCTCATATGTAGTTAAGTTTCCAAAATCTAACCCTTATAGAATTTTAATTAATTTGTTGAAAAAATAATATTTTGCTCATAGCATTTAATATTTATAATTTTTAATTTACAAACCTTTCAAATTTATCACTATTTATTTCGTCCGTCTTAATAATGTTTTTGATAGTGTTATGAATTATAAGGTCTATCTCTGTATTATCATATTAATGTCCGTAAGAAAAACTTTAATAAATATTTTTGTCAAGAATATAATTCATCACATTTTCATCATATAAGTTATTCTTTAATATGTAATACAATATCCATGTCTCACAAACGTTATTTCTTTTTTCCTTGTTTGGACATGTCAGAATAAGGTTAAATTTTCATAGAATATTTTTCTTAATCAACAGTCGAAGTAATAATCTAATACTAATAGAGTCCTACAATGAATATTTTGTCAGAAAAATTATCAACCATCAATTATGCATCTAGATTTTAAACAAAAAGCTAATAAAATGTATACATCAAATTTAAAAATAATTTTGTGAGTTTTTAGGATATAAAACTGAATTTTAGAGAGTTCATACTAATTCTTTTAATAAAAATAGTCAATTGAAAGTAAATAAATAAGAATATATCTATTAATAAAGATAAATTGTTTATCAACTATATTGATGGAGTTATTAAAAGGTAAGATACATATTTTCAAAAAATAAAAGGCAATGTGCTTTTAAATAAATAATTAATCAAATATACTTAGAGCATTTGTCCACATGATCTTATTCCTAAACAAAGTAGAATTTTATTCTTTTAATTAGATTTAATAGTATTCAACTATTAATGAGTTGCTATATTCTCTTATATATTATAACTATTAAATAGTATCTCTTTTTTTTATAAATAATATTTAATTAAATAGTTTCCAAGAATTTTAATTTAAGAAAGAGTGTGTAAGTCTTTTCATGTAGAACAAAATAATTTTATTATTCATACATTTATATAGGGAATAGATAAATATAGAGTTTGTTCCAATATTTCCATATTCTCATAAATCTAATCATATTATTAGGATGACTATAAGTATATATACAATTACTGCTTTTAATTCTGAGTTTTACATAAACCACTGATCTTGTATAGCCAGAACCGTCAAAACTAGATGAACACTCCATCTACTGAAACTAAAACTTTATATTTAACTTAAACCAGAACTTCATTCCATAGCAGTCATACAATATGTGTCCTGGCAAGAAATATTATCTACAAAAGCCTCACAATGCTATATAAATATTAATCCATACTAAAACATAACTCACTTTACTAGCAACGTGTAAATGCTTCCTTTATTCTCCCATCTTAAAGGAAATATAAAACAATGGGTGAGATCGAATGACTAGACTAACAGTTTGCTTTACCTTTTACATTAAAAGTAGAATCTGCAGTGGAATACAATAAAGATGAACATCGATAATGGCAAGTAAAAGAATAAGACAACATATTATAAGGCGAACAATCGAGCACAGAATGAAGTATGAATACAAGAATACAACTCATGTAATTTACAATCAAGCCACAATCTTTGTGATTCATCTCTCTAACATATACCAGCGAGAGACATCACACCTTTCGAAGTATGAACATAAGAATACAACTCATGTACTTTAGAATCAAACCACAAAGATTGTGATCCATTTCTCAACTAGCACCTTTCGGTATGTAATATATGTTTCCTAGTGTCGAAACTCTGGAGGTGGTTCCTACGGGCTCAACTGGTGGCACACGCCATCACAAAGCACTTAGCTCCACTCACTAATTTTTAGGTCTCGGGACTTTTGTGGTGGCTTATACGAGCTCATCAAGAGGTGGCCCCGCCATCGAGTGGCATTTTGATCCGTATAGCACTTAGCTCCCTTCACTCTATCTTTGAGAATCAAAACTTTAAATCAAGAAAAAGACACATTGTAGATGGATGTATGATAACTGGAGTCTAAAGGTGGTCCCCACTGTGTAGCACTTTGCATCGAAGCTTTGAGAAGTGGATCCCACGATAGTAGCATTTTGTCCTGCATTACACTTAACTCCATTAGCCGACGGAGTAGAGCCAAGAATTACAACAGGTTCAACATGATTAAGAAGATATGAACATGGTATTGGTACGACAAGACATAAGGTAATTGACACCAAACAAACCGATGACCACTTCCAGCCAGGAGATGTAACCAACGTGAAATGAATAAGCGATGAGAACAACGAGATATTAAATCCAAACGGGGCATCAGATAATCGACAGTCATCACAAGTCAATCATGAAGATACCGATTTCATAGTTGTACAACGAAAATAGACGATCTGTAGGTAAAGTTGGTAAAGAACTACACACATGTTTAAAATGCCGACTTATAAAAGGTTTACTTCAAACAAGGCTCAAACAAGCTACATATATACACAACTTCATGGTAATAATTTTTATAAACACTCAGAGCATCATTTCTTTATGAAACCTTACAGAATACAAGAAATCATGTAGGAGAATATACCATAAAAAACTCAGATTTAATTTACATGTTTAAGTGAGTAAAATAGATCATCAAAATATAGAATACCCTCTTGCTCCAAAAAATTCCAAAATTTTATGTGAACCCTCTTGATACGATTGTAATATACAGTAAATTGTTCAGAGCAAAAAGTTCTTGAGGTGTGTCAAAAACACTCAAAACAGTGTCATTTTTCCATCCCATAGCATAGACTGACATTTGCAGTAAAATAATTTAACAAATTTTAGCATAATTTCAACATTTACCAAATTTTTTAGAGGGATTCAATACACACATATCTTAATCAATTCTTTTGTATAAAATAATTAGCTCATATATATGATCACTCATTTACAGCCATTATAATAAATTGCAACAACTGAAATCTTGATTTATTTACTCTCATGCCAAAAAACCATCATGCATGTGTTTGATTCTCAAAAACCTCTTAAATTGATATGCAATCAACAAAATAAACTTCAAACACACATAAATATAATCATAGGTTTACAAATAATTAGCCAAATCAAAAACTCATTCATGCAATCCAAAGTTGCAGTCCTATAATCAAAATTCACGTTTCATGCATAAATCAAACTACCAATCTAATAATTCAATGTTTAATTTCATAACAACATAAATAACTCATGTATAAACATACATTAACACAATTGAAAGTGATTTACGCACTTAGTTTCAAGAATTTAGAACAAGGTATTAGTATAGCTCAAACATCCCCACAAGACAGCAGCATCTGATTCGGGTCTAAATCTGGAATTCTTGTAACTGCTATGTAAAATCGATTTCGATTATGTTGTATCTTATCCTCATATGAAAACTATGACCTAAAGAACACTCAATTCAGAGGTTTTTTGCGATGACAATTCTTGAAAACAAACAGATTGCCAGGCTTGGGTTTCCTTTATGGGATTGAGATTTTCCTCTATATTTGGTAACTCTCTAAGTTTTAAGGAAGCGTGTAACCGAGCCGAGTTCGATGGAGGTTAATAATTTTTTCAGGCTCGAGCTACGAGTCGAGGTCGGTGATTTTTTTAAGTTTGAGTTCAAACTCGTCGAGTTTAATTTTAAGAGTTCTCAAGCCCGACTTGCAAACTTAAAATTATAAGATGAGAATTTTGATTAATTTTTTAATTATTTATTAATTGTTTAATATATATTTATTAATATATTAAAAAACGAAAAGCTCACGAGTGAGAGTGAAGTGGCTTGAAAACTAAAAGCTCGAGCTCATTCGAGCCACCCTATATAAACCCCAATAAGGACTCAAGTGCAATTACACATTCTTTCTATTTGAACTATTCCACTTTTTTATTTTAATTAAGTACATATAATTAATTATCAATACATATTATACTAAACATGCTAGTTTAAATGCTACCACAAACAAACTATTTTATAATAAGTCACTAAAGCAAGCATCACCAAAGTATAAATTAGTAAGAAAAGAATGACACTTACCTTAATTTTTGTATAAATAAGGGTCGTAATCAAGGTTCAAAGTTTCGTTTCTAACATAAGTTTCAATTTGTTAAATATAAGAAATATTTCGCAAAAGTAGAAGAAAACTTATAAAAATGAGAAAAAAACGAAAACAATGTGAAAGAAAGTAAACAACTATCTTTATTCATTTTTAAAAATCAATATTTTGTTTCAAAATTTATACAAGTACACCAATACTTGATAAAAATTTCACGAACTAAGTGATAGTATTGGATTCAAATTTAGCGCTCTTATAACAAATGAATTTTTATCCTCTATTTATTCAACTCTCCTTCTACGATGGTGATCAACTTGATTTAACAATTGTAATTAATTATCTAGAGCATTTCTATCTAGATATTTACAAAGAATATTCTAAAACATCTTTGAAATTTTCTAAACATCTTTATTAATTATTAAAAATCAATATTTTGTTTCAAATTTTAAACAAATATACCAATAGTTGATAAAATTTCAATAACGAAATAAGTGATAATATTGGATTCAAATTTAGCGCTCTTACAACATATAATCGATAAAGTTCAAGCAACTTAACCTATAAAATACAAAATTGTAAAAGTATTACGGTATATACTTTTAAATTATTAAAAGAAAAAATCGCTCATATAAGTATGCATTATGCTGATTGTTAAAATAATCATTTAATAACCTATATATCGTTATAAGGAAAATTGTAATATCTTAATTTTTTGTGTTTTCTTACGTGCATATATATTTGAATATAAATAAAATTGTCTATGATTTCGTTGATTAATTATTTAGAACTTACTTAGTTATATTTTGGACTTAATTTAGTAAATTGTTAGATTTATAACTCTTTTCTATTTTTTTCTTCTTTTGTTTTTTAAATTTTATTCACTATTATACTTTATCCCAAAAAGAAGTTCCGTTAAAACTATGGAAACACAATGTTTCGATGGAAACAATGGAAACATTACGAGTTTCCTTGGAAACATTGTAATTTTAAAACTGCTTCATAATTTCTTTTCATTTAGTTGAAAAATGGAAACTTTTCCATAAAAAAGAAGGAAAATTAGAACCATGACTCACATTGAGAACATCAACTAAAAATACGAATTTGAAAACCAGTACAAAAAAGCCTAATGGTAATAGCTAGCCTATCAGCCTATCAGTATGCCCTAAACAAACAAGTAATTTACCTCCTAAATCCATTCAATCGACGAATCCCTTTTCTTAACGAAATTGATCACCAAACGAAACTCTGAGTTTAGACGATAACCCCATCCTTGGACTGAATCTCCTTTCTCCATTTTGTTGGCGCAAAAAAATCTTGTCCATTGATGATTAAGAACTAAAACCTTCAAACTTGGCCATCTCTTAAGGATTAACTCATAAGGCCTTCCTTCTCCATCAAATGTATAAACCCTAATTCCACTTTTCGATTCTTCATCAAACACTAATCTTCTCTCCTCTTGTGTCAATGCCTCCAAAAGCTTCTCACTTTGTGTGACGAATAGACGTCCCAAGCCCACATTAACGTCCGATTTTTCCAACTTCTTTTCGAACAAGAATTCTGGTTTTGACCCTCCGTTGAGTTGGATGTGTCGCAAGATCCATGGATGAATAGGGTTTTCATGTTCTTGATTCTTCTTTTCTGAACATCTTTCTTTCTTCAAATTTGCAGAAAATGGCTGTTGTTTTGGCTCGATGATCATCTTTTCTTGTTCATTAGTGTTATCATTAATCAACATGTTGACACCAATTATCTTGAGATTATCGTGATCGATGAATTTTCGCTTCTTGAATATGCAGTAATCGTCTGCAGATTTTTGATTATCAACAAGAGCCCTTTTCTTCGATAAAGAAATATTAGTTGGTTTGAATATTTCAGTAAAGAAGATTTCTTCCATGGCTGTCTTTCTCTGCGGCAAGAAAATTAATTTTCTTGGTCTCTGAACATTAAAGAAATCGATTTCTTCAATGATGTTTTGTTGTTCTTGATGATGATGATGAACAACAAAAGATGAATTTACAGCAATCAGCTTCATAGTACCCGTGTTCTCCAACTTCTTCATCCTTACTGCTTAATTTTTTGTTTTCTTTAAGAATGAAAAATTCAGAAATTGTTTGTATGTTTCAGTGTGTGTTATAGTTGCATGTATTTATATTTTATAGGCCTTCGAGGGGTTTAAGGAATATTAGGAAATAACATGAAAAAACATATAATTGGACACAAATTCTAAAAAGGAATGTAGGACTAGGAGTCAGTTTTGTGTTTAATTTAGTCCAAAAAGGTATCCTTATTTTGGAAACTAAAATAAAATCTCCTATGCAATCAAGTTCTCTCTCCTAATTATTAGGAAATAATGAAGTTCGTTGTTTTAGATTATGGAAATTTTCCTTTTGTTTGATATATTTGATTTCCGTAATAAAATTTTATTTTTTGAACATATTATAAACAAATGTAATTTTAATGACAAGCTTATTTCCTCATAATTTATCAAACTATACTTAGTATGCTACTTTCTATTTTTTTTATTAATATTAATTTATAAAGAGAAAATACCCTTTACTTTTATTTAAAAATTAACTTTCACTTATAATGAATTGGATAATGAAAAAATATCCTTAAATGACAAATAAAAAAATGGTACCTTCACAATTTAAAATTTTACAAATATCTCACGAATCGGGTATAATAAATTTTAAAGAGATACGGGTACGAGTAATACCCGTCGTTGACAAACTCTAAGCCTGACACTATGTGATCGACACCATTTCGAAATTATATATTCACATGAGACTTTCATGTGCATTATCACACATAAATGGTATAGATCATCCACGAGTCACTTAAAATATGCCTTTAGATAAATATATCTATCTGAAGTACCAAATAATATTTTCGATTGAAGATACTCAACCCATCAATTTTTTGTTCAGACATCCCAACATGCTATTTTTTAAATTAATTACAATTAGTAATTTTGGATTAAACAGATAGGATTTAATTTTTTTAAAGAGACGTGTATAAACAAAATAAATTTTATCCTTAAGTTCTTAAACCTAAGAAATCAATAGTAATTTAATCCAAATTATAATGAATGTTAGGGTGTCGGGTTTTTCTGAATAAAAAGTGAAATAAATATTTAAGATTGAGATAAAATTACATGGAATTTGTGTATGTAAGAGCTTTGCTTTAATAACTCTACTCAAGGAAGCAGAAGACATGTTTTGCACCAAAATGTGAAGAATCTAACAAACCTTTACATACATAAAATTTGATTTATTCAAATCCATTTCTTCATAAAATAAATCGACCACTTCTTAGAAAAATGATTTTTTTTTTTTGGTTTAAGATTCAATTGCATTAAAATAAAGGTAAAACTTGTACAAAAAAAGCGCATAAGGGAATGGCCCTTACCGCACCAATGTAGCTATAGTACGCTACTCCAAATTACAAGGAATGCCCAAATTAGGTTTATCCTAGTACTAGGTAAATCAACTACTAAGCTATATGCCACAATCCATGATGTGGTTATCATTTATTCACTTCTAAAGGGGTTGTTGTATTATAACCAAGAGAGGTTTTTTAGCCTTTTTATTAAAATATATCATGAAAAGGTTGAAAAAGGGCCAATGTATAAATAATTAGGAGAGGTCGATATAATTTTTTCAAACTAAATTCGATGAGTTTGGCCAGAAATAATATAATGAAATTGAAACTAGGAAGGACAAAATGTAATCAGTCTTACATGTATTACAATTATTTGCTTGGAGTCAACACAGGGTAAATTTAATTTTTTCTTCTTATAATTATTTTGGAGTATAATTTTGGTTTTTTAATATATTTTACGTTAAGTTCACTTATTTTTTTAGATATCTCGCATTAAGCACCAATTGAATTTTATAGTCAAAATTTAAAAGTAAATTTCATCAGTTACATTTTGACCAACTTTTTATTTGTAGATTTTACGCATGAGTATCAACGACTCAACCCATACTTGAATGGACTCGTCGCGGAATTTCCATATCAACTTCGAATTGGTGACGGATGGATATCCTTAACCCGAATTTGATTGCTACAACGAACCGCGGTACTAATAACATTAACCCGATGAAGTCAACGAACATGAGCGTTGGAACGGAGTTATGAAGACATGCCACAAATGGGATGTAAAACCATTTTATAAGTTTGGAATGAACGCCACGAATATAGATTCCAATAAGTTCAAAAACGTTAGAATAAGGATTGGAGTTAAAACTCACAATTTTAATCAAAAAAATATTCTCTATTTTTTATTAGTGAATTAGTAGTCTATTTATATGCCACAATAACAAGAGTTCTAAACATATATATCGCATGGCAAAATTGCAATTTTGATACACTAAATTGGCGTGTCACGTTTTTGTACTTTATATTGGACCACTGGTAATTTAGATACATTAATTATGTTGAAAATATCAGCAATTTCAACACAAATTGACAGAAATATTGGATTTTCGCCGGAAAGACTCATCAATTTGGGAATTTTTTCAATTTTGGCGGGAAAATTGCAAAATTTGAAGGATTTTACATATGTGTTTACCAAAATGCTCACAATCTTCAATTTCCCTCAATTTAATCTTATTTTCACCCTCAAAATGTCCCAAATTAGTGGATTCTTTTGTGCCTATTGTTAAGATACCTTTTAATTCACATTATTATCCTTCTCTTTTTTATTTTCACGTGAGAGCGTTAATATTTTAAAATTTCATTAAGAAAAATAAAAAACGAGTACACGCCAACTTAGTGTATCTAAGTTGCAATTTTGCCTATATGACATGTGGCGATGAATAAAAATATTGTGATATTAAATATAACATATATTTGAGCGCATTCACGAATGAATTTTGACACATGGCGATGAATAAAAATATCGTGATATTAAAAATAACTTATATTTGAGCGCATTTGCGAAGGAGTTCTTTCATATTAACAAAAAAGGTCAAAATATTATAGAAATTCTCTCCTTGGCTCGCGGTAGAATGACTCAATGACCAGCATTCTCCAACAATAACTAACTTGATCGTTTTCTTTTTCATTTCACGTGTCTTGGATTTTCTTTTTAGCGTGAATTCAAGCTTATGGAGTTAGAACTTGTTCGATTTCCAAATTCTCCACGAAAGTTCTTGTTGAGTTATATGAGCAAATAACGAGTGTTATTTATCATTGTTTTTATTATTTTTGTAAAGTGTACATTAATCATGATTCTTGACAAATACAATTCGTTAAGTTTATTAAGAGCTTGAATTCAGTTAAATATTATTCAATCTATGATTTCTCATGATTCTTAATATGATGAGGAGGACATTTATATCACCAATTTATTTCCTTCCTCAAAGTCAAAACACTACAAAGTTTACTAACAAAATTATCAGGTAAAAAGTAAATACTAAATTGTTCTTTCAAAACCAAATATGGAGTTCATCCATGAAGCAAATTCTTCACGATAACCATACTCACAAAATTCCAGCACAAAACAAATAAAATCATATAATATTTCTATTTCGAGATGATATTCAATCTCATATTTTATTCATATGCGCACGTCATCTACAATAATTTACGTCACTTAAAGAAAACAACTGCATTTATTATTTCTGTTTTAAATTACAAAAACTACACAAATCTAATTAAAATATTAAAGAAATGAAACTAAACTATGGATTAAAAATAAAAAGCAAGGTTCAAACTTTTGTTTTTAACATAAGTTTCGGGTTGTTAAATATCACAAACGTTTAGGATAAGTAAGAGAAAACTTGCAAAAACGAGAAAAAGACGAAAACAATGTGAAAGAAAGTAAACAACTATCTTTTTTCATTTTTAATATCAATATTTTGTTTCAAAATTTATACAAGTATACCAATAGTTGATAAAAATTTCATGAACTAAGTGATAATATTGAATTCAAATTTAGAGCTCTTACAACAAATGAATTTTTATCTTCTATTTATTCAACTCCCCTTCCTCAATTTACGATGATAATCAACTTGAAACAATTATAAATTATTATCTAGAGCATTTCTATCTAGATATTTACAAAGACTATTTTAAACATCTTTTGAAAATTTTCTAAACATCTTTGTTCATTTTTAAAAATCAATATTTTGTTTCAAGATTTATACAAGTATACCAATATTTGATAAAAATTTCGATAACGAACTAAGTGATAATATTGGATTCAAATTTAGCGCTCTTACAACATATAATCGACAAAGTTCAAGCAAATTAACATATAAAATACAAAATTGTAAAAATGTTGCGGTATATATTTTTAATTATTAAAAAAAAAAATTGCTCATATAAGTATGTAGTATGTTGTTTGTTAAAAAATAATCATTTAATAACCCATATATGTTTATAAGGAAAATTGTAATATCCTAACTTTTTGTGTTGTCTTACGTGCATATTTGAATATAAACAAAATTGTCTATAATTTCATTGATTAATTATTTAAAACTTATTTGATTATATTTTGAACTTAATTTAGTAAATTGTTAGATTTATCTCTTTTTTATTTTTCTCTTTTTTTAATTTTTTTTAATTTTAGTCACTATTATACTCTATCCCGAAAAAAATTAAGAAACTTTCAGTTTCGTGGAAACACCGAATGTTTCGATGAAAACAATGGAAACATTACGAGTTTCCTTGCAAACATTGTAATTTCGAAACTATTTCATAATTTCTTTTCGTTTAGTTGAAAAATTGAAACTTTTCGAACTTTTCGATCGAAAAGAAAAAAAATTAGAACCATAATAGTAATTACAGGGTGTTACAGTGCTAAATTGTGTTGATGTAGAGTTTTCAATAAATATTAAAATATTGATGAGAACTTCTGGAATAGCCAAAGTTTTGATTTCATATTTTAGAAAAATATAAAATTTATAAAAACAATTAAAATATCTGAATAAAACTTTGTATATCTTTACTTAATACAATTATATATATATTACATGACTAATATTATGTATCTTTGTTTATAGAATGAGTTTTTTTAAGAGATATGATTAAAATTTCTATTAAAAAAATAAAATAAAATAATAATAATAATAATAATAATAATAATAATAATAATAATAATAATAATAATAATAATAATAATAATAATAATAATAATAATAATAATAATAATAATAATAATAATAATAATAATAATAATAATAATAATAATAATAATAATAATAATAATAATAATAATAATAATAATAATAATAATAATAATAATAATAATAATAATAATAATAATAATAATAATAATAATAATAATAATAATAATAATAATAATAATAATAATAATAATAATAATAATAATAATAATAATAATAATAATAATAATAATAATAATAATAATAATAATAATAATAATAATAATAATAATAATAATAATAATAATAATAATAATAATAATAATAATAATAATAATAATAATAATAATAATAATAATAATAATAATAATAATAATAATAATAATAATAATAATAATAATAATAATAATAATAATAATAATAATAATAATAATAATAATAATAATAATAATAATAATAATAATAATAATAATAATAATAATAATAATAATAATAATAATAATAATAATAATAATAATAATAATAATAATAATAATAATAATAATAATAATAATAATAATAATAATAATAATAATAATAATAATAATAATAATAATAATAATAATAATAATAATAATAATAATAATAATAATAATAATAATAATAATAATAATAATAATAATAATAATAATAATAATAATAATAATAATAATAATAATAATAATAATAATAATAATAATAATAATAATAATAATAATAATAATAATAATAATAATAATAATAATAATAATAATAATAATAATAATAATAATAATAATAATAATAATAATAATAATAATAATAATAAGGATTTGGTTGTAAAGAAGAAATGAGTGTCATAAAAGTTTATTAAAACAGAGTAAACGATATGATACAATTTTGTTATAAATTCATCATTCAAAATTAATGTAGAGTTTTTAGGAGGACCAGATCTTTCCTACCTTCATATATTTGGTAGGCGTGGTCCCGAAAGAAAATTTAAATAATATTTAAATTTAACTAATAATTTTTATTATTGAATAATGAACACTAAAATTTTAGAATAATTATAAAATACTTTAATACTAAATTTGAGGAATTTAATATTTAATTAAAATTGTGTGGAATTTCGATATTTTAGTGTTAGATGGATATTTTGTAAAATTGAATTGAAAATAAAATTTCACTTAGAATCCCAAAAAATAAAAATAAAAAGTTTAATCAAAATTTAATAATGTAATTACAATTTACACATGAGACTTACTCTAATTTGTCCCATGACTCTTTTACATGGAGCTTCCCTGTAATATTTAATTCTACTATTGGCCCTAAAATTGGAAAGAAAATTCACATCAAAATCCTAAATAATAATAATAAGAATAATCATAATAATAACTTGTCTATCGATAATTAATGAAATTTTATTTTGATAGGTTTATATAGCTGCAAATTGCAATTTCCACCAATGTCCTTTCTGGCGTTTTGCTTCCGTCTCAGGTACTTCACCTCTTCCAAACATAAATTTCATACTTACTTTTTATATGCTATATATAAAATATAAATACATGTATATGTATTTATATACAAGCATATATTACATAAAATTGGTATGCTAATTGTCTATATTTCTGGGGTTCGTTTTTTGCAGCTTGGGCAACAATTAAAATTTTATCAGCTTCAATGAGGAAAAGGGCCCGACTTTTAGAACCCAAGGTTTGATTATTTTCGACATTAATTTACTTTCTTGAAAGAAAAAAATCTGTTGATTTTGATTTTGATACAATGATAAGTATAATAATTTGCATATGTAATTTGCTGTCAACAACAATGGTATTTGAAGTGTTGTTACATCTTACATGTTAATGTGAATTGAGATATGATATGTGAAATTGAAATCATATGATATTCTTTTTATAATGATAGTTCTGACCCTTTTGTTCTGTTTTGATCTTCTTACAAAAGGATGAGTTTGATCCAAAGGATTATATCAGTTCATTGCCCGATGATATTCTTGTATCGATATTATCCCGTTTAACGCTCAAAGAAGCTACAGCCACAAGCAATTTATCAAGGCGATGGCGGTATTTGTGGACTCATATAGGTGTATTAGATTTTGATGCTAATGATACATTGGATAGAATTGCTGCAGACACGAAAATACGTAATTTCGAGAGACCAAAATACATTAATTGGGTGAACCGTGTCATTAGGCAACGTAGAGGTCCAATTTTGGATGTCATTCGAATTAGTTTCGATTTAGACAAGAGTTCGAAATGCGCAATTGATAATTGGGTTAAGTTTGCAATTTCGAAAAAAGTTCAAAAACTCGAATTGGACTTGTTGGAAAACGGTGAAACTCTTCGTACGCCAATGCGTAACTATACTTTTCCATATAAACAGTTGAGTAACTATAAAGGGTCTTTACCGAAGAACATCAATGTAACGGGGTTGAAGTGTCTTAAAGCTCTTTCATTGAAATGTGTAAATGTGAGTGAAGAAGGTCTCGGGTTTTTGTTATCAAGCTGTACGGTTCTGCATTATTTATCAATACATGGCTCGGGGGATTTGGTTAATGTTAAAGTGAGTGGGTCATCACTTAGGTTGAAGTACTTAGAGATAGTCTTTTGTTTGGGTATTGAAACAATTGAGATCTCTAATGTAAACCTCGTGTCATTTGGCTATTTGGGTCCCGCAATTGATTTAACCATTAGTAATGTTCCGATGCTTGACGAGATCTCGATTGGCGAGGGATATTCGGGTTTTGAGAACAATGTGTTTAGCCAGATTTCGTGTTGTCTTAATCAGTTAGAGATTCTTACATTGGATATATATCGGCCCGAGGTAAGAAAAGTAAGGCCTTTGCTTATTTGTTTGTTTTGATGCTTGATAGGTAATGTTTGGTCTCATTTAGTTTCTTATTTTCTAGGAAAATATGAAGATTTTGAAGTTCCCTTTGTTGCCAAATCTGAAGCAGCTAATTCTGAAGGTTGGAGCTTGGGATGATGATAGTTTACTTGAGTTCACCTCCCTAATAAGGGCATGTCCTAAGTTGAACAGATTTGTTTTGCAGGTACTCGTTAAATTGTCCTGTTAACTGTAAGAACGATAGAATTTGAGTTGTGTGAGAAAGTAGGAATGTTATATATATTTGTTGAAATGCTCATAAATGGTTAAGATTGGCAGGTTACTGATCCAACTCTTCAGATGGTAGTTTATATGATTTGATACAGAAAATTGTTTATATTTTCATTTAAGTTCTTCTAAAGCTATTATTCACATAATCTTAGATCTGGAAGAGAAATGTAATCAGACATTCATTTCCAATGCAAATTCTTGTTTGCTAGCATCTTTTCCACCTCGGTTAGGTTCCCGTTAGTTATCTTTGTATTTGAATTTTTTATGAGATTTTTTACCACAATATGAAATCCCTTATTTCTGTATCATGTTTCATCATGTTTTCCACCGTAGATGCATGTTAAGTGTATATAATTCATATGCAATCAGGATGTATATGTGATGAGTAGGGGTGGCAAAATGGTTCCGGAACCGCGGTTCCAATCCAATTAAACTAGTTTGGGTTAGGTTGGGTTGGGTTTGGTTCCTAAGAAATTATTTTTGGTTCCTAATTGGCTCCAAGTTGGGTCCAAGTTGGGTCCAACTAATTTCAAATTAGGCCTAAACTGCTTGCCAATAATCTAAATTATAAAGAATAAAATGTAAGGTGTTGAATCGGGTTGGGCTTGGTTCCTTTTCGGGTTGACTTCGGTTCCCTTTTTGGGTTGAGTTGGTTCCACCTCAAAACCATTTAAAAACCCAACCCATTTAAGAAAGGAACCGTTGGAACCAACCCGAACCACCCGATTGCCACCTCTAGTGATGAGGTATACAAGATGAACTACCAAATTAGAATAGAGTATCTGAAATGGTATATTACCCGTTTCATTTAATTCTGTTGAGGGCCTATGTTCAAATGCTTGCTAACTTGTGCTTTTCTTTTTTCTTTGTTTCATCTACAGCTAATATGGATGTCACCCTCAAAGAGACGAAGAAAAATAAAGCAAACCTCCAAATGTACCCACGAGTTCTTGAAATGTGTAGAGGTTTTTGGGTATTATGGGCGTACAAGTGAGACCGAGCTTGTCATGTACTTTATCGAGAACGCTGTTGCCCTCGAGAAAATCGTGATTGACCCTCGAAACCAAATTCTCGATAGATCACCTGTTGGGATCGGCCAAATCAAGAAAGAGGATCTGCTCGAAAACGCGCTAAGAAACAGCTCGAAGCTAAAAACCGTCCAGGTGTCCAACTAATAATCCTATAATCTTGAAATGTACATGCAAGAAGCTAGAGAAAGGATATATTTACTGAATTTTACAATCATTTCCGAGGAAACAATAAAATTCCCTTCTGAAAACTGAGTTAGAACTTAGAAGGTTAGTTCATATATCAATATACTATACATGTGTATTCTAGAGAAAACGAGGTTTTTCTGTTTCGTCGTAAAATAGTACTATATTGTAAGTAGTCACCTTTGTAAGTGGATTAGCTTGCTACATTAAGTTGCTAAATACTTGACATGAATTGAACATCTCATGTCTTGATTCACATTGGTTTTACTACAATATCTTTGTAGACTTTTTGTCTTTTGGTTTAATGGTTTGATCTGGTATAGTTATACTTTAGAATAGATAAATATGAATTTTCACATCCTAGACCAGTTGTATTATTTGTATCTTTTAGGTCTGTGCATGTGAGACGCAAGAAAGGGAGCTTCGTTTAGCAGTAGTTTCCTTGTTTGTTCGAGTCTTTTTCCTTATTTACGTTGGAGTCTTTATTATGGTAATTATGGTTAACATTAGTATAAATAGGTTAGCTAGAGTTCTGTTATTTGTTATTCATTATCAGACATAATCTGAACATTGGGATCCTTTGGCTTTTTGGGATCAAGAACATAGTTCTTGATATCTGGAAGTAAGAACCGTAAATTCTCGTTAATTTATGTTATTAATTGTTCTTTGAATTTATCACTCATTAGGGTGTGGGTGTGTGGCTAAGCTTATTTCAAGAGTTTATAAGCTCCTAGTAGTGCTAGGGTGTATGTGGTCGGGTTCGGATGCTTTTAAAGTGAAAATCCAACCTGAATCTACTTGAGTGGGTGGACAAAATATCAACCCGAAATTGCATAATTATCTTTTCGAACTGTGCGGTTCAGTAAGTTTAATGAATTTAGCAAGCAGGTCGGCAGATTGAGCCATTGTATTGTTGTTGAATCTAGTTAGTAATAAACTAAAAACATATTAGTCATAGATTTAATTAAATATTGAGTTGGTGGGATGTAGAAAAGCAACTACTGAGAGCCTGTCAGCTATGGGCAACGGGCAACCTAGGCTGGTTTACTTCTCTTGTGTGGTTTGCAGGCTATTACACAAGAGCGAGGTTTACCCAGTGCGCACCTAACGGTAGTATGTAAGGAGTGAAAATTTAATATTATTAAAATTAAATTATCATAAATATGTATAACATATTTCTTTGGTTACAAAAATTAAATTTTGTTAATGTACAATAAAAATAAGTGTTCAAATAAGATATTTAATTTCTTTCTCCGAATAAAAATAAAGTGTGTTATATAAATATGAACAAGAATACTATCGTTGGAAAATATTTATATAAATATGAACTAGAATACTATCGTTGGAAAATATGTACCTAAGTATTATTTATAAACGTGTTAATCTTTAATATTTATACATTTGTGTGAATCTATACAAATAGTGGTCGGGTTGTGGTCTAGGCAAATTATAAGTTTTAAACCGAATATTCGTTCCGAAAGTGGCGGGTGACAAGAATTTTACATGTGAAATTATAAATTTATAATTTCACATATAAATTATATATAATTTTTTCTCATTAAGTTCTTTTTCAAAATATCTTGGATGGATCGAGCAACATGTACACTTCACATGTATAACATGTATGCACCTCAAATTTGTCCCTACAAGATGACATTTTAGATGTAAATGCTTCTCAATCCAGCCAAACCTAACAAAAGGACGAAAGTGAAATTAAAATTAAACTTTAGTAGCATAGTATTTGGTACTTCCAAGTTCCATCCAAAGATTCAATTTAATAGGTATGCACTTTCCTTTTATTTACATTTTTAAATTCTATTTTTTAAATTTGGGATTAAAATTTTTCAAATTCATTTTACTAAAGTCATTCTCATTAAAATGCATATTTTTCAATTCTATTTTTTAATCCTTGGTGGGTGTCGAATCCAACAAAAATAAATTACCTACTCGAAAAGATTTGTAAATAGTGACAAGTAGGGTCGATCCACAGGGAATGGTGTAGAAATAATTCCTAAGTTACTAATATCAATTAAACAGGGGTTTTGGATTTTGATAAACGAAAAATAATTTGAAAACAATTTAAACATAAATTAAAACGCAAGTAAATAGGTAAATTTCGAATTCAATGAGAGATGAGATTCTAGTCTTCGGATATTTCGGTATTGATTCTATAATTCGATCATCGATTGCAAATAAAATAGTTCAATGTTCTTAAATAAATTAGCTATAGTCGTCAACAAGCTCTGACGACCTCGTTTTTCCTTACGTCTTCGATAATCAAAACAAGCTCTTTGATTACTGCTCTTATCAATAAGACAACCCTAAACAAGCTCTTAGAATTTAATCTACCGATAGCATTCAAGCACTAGAAAAACACTAATTCCGATCAATAAACACAGAAGCTCGGATTATTTAAACCGGATCACTAATTCCCATAACGACTAATCGAAAACTTGTCCATAATCAACGTCGCTAACTGCTACGAATATTAGGGTTTACCAAACAATTACGGATTTGGGTCCTAATTAGCTAAATACGATTTCAAAGATTAAATAATTGATCAGGTTATCTAACCTATTGAAACATATTATCAACAAGGCTCGGAGAAAAAGTAAATACTCAAAGAACAATGAAGATAAAAGCACAAGCAATCTCACGAAGTTAAAAGAAATCAAACCTTAAAATCCTTTGACTAGAATTATGTGTTTAGCAACACATAATCAAGAATCGTCTACAAAAGTTGAAGAATTCGAAATCCAAGGCTAAAGCAAAAACGTGAATAGTAACGTGAATAGTAAATTAAAAGATAGATTGTCTTTGTGGAATAATATTCCACTTATTTAAACCTAGGGAATCCTAACTAAACAAGGAAACAAATAAAATATAGGATTTTAAGAATCCTATTCCAACTAGGATTATTCAAAACAATGAAATAAAATTCCTAACATAAAGGAAAACAAATCCCAACATATTAGGGAACTAAAAACGTGCATCCAAAGTCAAATCCAGCTGAAAAGTCGAAATCTTGAATTTTTCTTCGTCTCAGGACAGAAAGCTTGCATGTTTTGGGCGTGACCATCTGGTCACGCTTAATTCTGGTAACCTTTCTGCTTCCATCCATTTGCAAAGTCAATCTTATTCGTTTTTCACCTCTTTTTGCCATCTTTTCATTCCATTCTCATATAAACACCTAGACATGACAATAAAAGCACAAACCTATGAGATATGGACTAAAAAACATAACAAACGATGCAATATAAAACATACGAAACGTGTATAAAATACACGTTAACAAATACCCCCACACTTAAGCTAT
Organism: Verbascum thapsus; assembly: GCA_963669365.1. Lineage (NCBI taxonomy): Eukaryota > Viridiplantae > Streptophyta > Magnoliopsida > Lamiales > Scrophulariaceae > Verbascum > Verbascum thapsus. The sequence goes on along the minus strand of OY770105.1, from coordinate 5,661,377 downwards.
TGCACGTCTCGGGCAATGTTTGACAATTGGGCAACGCAAAATCAACAAACTTCAAACACTTGATCAAGTAGAGGTTTATGAAACAAAGGACAAAATCGAGAATGTTAAGTTGACATATGCAAGTATCAAGGACATCAATGCCACAATGAACCAAAAACCAACACAACAATCTCACTTTGAAAAATAAAAATGCACGAAATTAGACGACCATTCTCACAATCCTCTCCAATCACTCGTGTATAGGATTTCGTGTATCGCTCAATTCTTAACATGTTAATACGATCCCATAGGCTTGCTTATACACCGAAATCTCCACTACTGTCGAAAGTATGCACAAACGAATCAAAAGGTCTTTTATTCAAGGTTGTAATGGGGCTTAGGGCTCGGGGTAGGAGAAAAAAGGTAATGAAAAGCTAAGTCCATAAATTCGAAGAACATCAAGACGCTATTGGGTAATTCTAGCAATAAGGACCCAAATACCTTTATTTTCATCATCTCTCGCGACTCGCTTCATCATTTTCCTTTTACTCAAATTTTTTTTCTTTTCTTTTCTTTTGTTTTCTATTTTTTTTTCGAACTTGTTCGATATTTTTTTTTTCAGTTTTTTTTTTTTTTTTTTTTTCTTTCTCTGTTTTTTTTTTTTTTTTTTTGATAAACCCTCCTTTTTTCTTTTCTTCCGAGGTCCCCCACACTTAATCAAAACACAATATCGTCCTTAAATCCCAAACAAGTATAATGTTCTCGATGTTCGACTCATTTTGTGGACGGGTAAAACAAAGAGATATACAAAAATGGTGAATGCTCAAAGTTCGGGTTTTCAAAACAACAAATATGCTAATAGGCTCAAGTGGGCTCACTAGGGAAAAATAAAAAGGTAGGCTCATATGGCTAAGTGGTTAAATCCTAATGCCTTTATCACTTTCAAATGTGCACACAATCATGTAACCTCGAAATGGTTCAAAGCAAGTTCTAGAACACGTACTAATCATGCAAGATTCACACAAGAAAGAAAAATTCACATGGATATGCAATTAAATCAAGGCTTCAAAAGCTCACATGGTGGGGTTGGTTGAACTAAAACGTGCAATTCTATCGTTCTCATTCAAAGTCATGCTAGCAATTGAAATTCATACGACACGATATTCCATCAACAAGCACACGGTCAAATCAAACAAACTAGACTCGATCAACCAATTAACTAAAATTATACTCTACAATCACAAAGCGAAAGAAATTTTGAAAAATTTTATTGTGCCAAAAGTAAACAAAAACCAAAGAACATGTGCCAAAATTAAACAAAACCAGAGAACATGCAAAGCAATTGGAAATCATCCCCCCACACTTAAAGTAGACATTGTCCTCAATGTAAAGCATGTAGAAATCGACAATGCATAAAATTGAAAAATGATGAAAGGGTGACTTCCCTGGGGCATCACTCGGTCGTGATGCCAAGGTGTAGGTGGAGCTATGACGACGGCGAAGAGGATGAATCGGTTTCGGCTAAAGACTCCGACGAAGAGTCGTCGGAAGATAGTTTGGGTTCCTCTTCGACGTCGGTCTCGACTCGGTCTTGTTCGTGTGACCCATGATGCCGGAGAAGATGGTGGATGCGGCGGTGAAGAGCGGCGAGAGGTGTTGCTGCAAGAAATTTGAATGGAGAGGATGGGTTAGAGTGGTGGCGTGAGATTAGGGTTAAGAAAGAAATTTGGGAGTTTTGTGTTTATGAAAGATTTTGAAATAAAAGGGTTTAAGGAAAATATTTTTGTTATAAGGAAATATATATATATAAATATATTTCTTTTCTTATTTTTTTGATTTTTCGATTTTTTTTTTTTTTTTTTTTTTTTGGATTTTATGATTTTTCGATTTTTTTTGGATTTTTGAAAGAAAAACAAAAGGGAAAACAGGGGACGAAGCAGAAAGCTCGCTAATTTTAGGCGTGACCAGAGTGGTCATGCTTAATTTTGGTGATCTTTCTGTTTTTATGAAAAAAACTTAATATCAAAATGCGAAAAATTAAAAACTAGCATGGGTTGCCTCCCAAGAAGCGTCATTATTTAACGTCTTCGGCTAGACGATGCTACAAAGTTATGTAGCATGGTTTGGCGGCTTCAATTCCGTTGTTTCGACATCGTATTTTTGAGATCCTTCACAAAACGGTTTCAAACGATGTCTATACACCTTGAGAATCTTTCGTGTGGTTGGATTTTGAATATAAACTGCACCAGATGAAAAAATGTCAATGATAATAAATGGTCCAATCCAACGGGAACGTGGCTTACCCGAAAATAACTTGAAGCGAGAATGGGCAAGAATAACTTTTTGTCCTATGACTAAGTTCTTTCTTGAGATCGTCTTATCTCGAAAAGGCTCCGTTTCATTCTTGTAGATCTTCGAATTCTCGTTTGTTTCATTATGAATTTTTCCTAACTCTTGGATTCTCAACTTCGGTGCCTGCGCAATAGATGAAAGTGTTTTAGCAGTTGATGAATGTAAAGAAATACGAGAAACATCATAAGTAAGCGAAGGAAGGGAATCAAGAGCTATTTTCGTGTCCTCTAGTTCTTCACTGATTTCGATCTCCTTTCCCTTCTTCTCAAGGTTGGTTGTGGTCGATGCTACTTGTAATGGATTACCATTCTCGGGCTCGAACATAGTCTGCATCAAAGGGTCAATAACATCTATACCAAAAACAGAATGATAGTCAGGAGGGTACTTCATGGAATCGTATATATTAAATTTTGTAATTTGTCCATCAAATTCCATGGTGAGAGTCTCATCATGTACATTAATTATGGTTCTAGACGTTTTCATAAATAGTCTACCAAGCAAGATAGGAGCAAAATTACTAGACTCATCGTGACCCATGTCAACTACATAATAATCGGCGGGGAAGACTAGATCGTTAACTTGAACTAAGATGTCCTCAAGAACACCATCAGGATAAGCATGAGACCTATCAGCTAATTGTATAACAACACCAGTTTCTTTTAACTTCCCTAAATTCAGTGATTCATAAATTGAACGTGGCATAACATTAATGGAAGCTCCTAAGTCTAGCATGACTTTTTCAATTCGTATATTTCCTATCCTACAAGGAATCGTAAACATACCTGGATCTCTACACTTCGGAGGTAATTTCTTTTGAAGCACAGCAGATACATTTTCTCCTACGTGTACCTTCTCGTTGCCTATAAGCTTTCTCTTAGTCGTGCACAATTCCTTAAGGAATTTAGCATAACGAGGTACTTGCTTAATGGCATCGAGAAGTGGAATGTTTACCTTGACCTTTCGGAATGTTTCGAGAATCTCTTTCTCTTGTTCTTCTTTCTTTGCCTTGACAAATCGGCCTGGGAAAGGTGGTTGTATCACGAATGTTGGTTTTCTCATGGTAGGCTCTTTTTTTTTCTTTACCAACTCCTTCTCTTCGTGCTTTGAGGTTCGTTCGGGTTCTTTCAGTTCTTTTCCGCTCCTCAAGGTAATGGCATTTACATTCTCTCTTGGATTCATGATGACTTGCGATGGAAGCCTGCTCGAGTTTTGTGCCACTAATTCATTCACGGTGGTAGCCACTTGACCGATTTGCTTCTCCAAATTCTTGATAGCATTTTGATGTTCTTGTTGAACCTGTTGTACGCCCTGTTGAAATTGTTGAGTGTTAGCGATCAATGTTTTCATCATATCTTCTAAAGATGTACCTGAGTTTTGGTTTTGATGAGAAAACGGAGGTCCTTGAGGCTTTTGATAAGGTGGCCGTGGTGCATAACTCAAGTTGGGGTGATCCCTCCATCCAGAGTTATATGTGTTCGAGAAAGGATCGTATTTTCGTTGAACGGGCCCCGAAAATCCAGCTGCGTTTGCTTGCTCAAAATTCTGATTTTGTGCGTTAGGACACACTTCGGCCACGTGGCCAGTTCCGGAACATATTCCGCATGCGTTAACCTGTTGAGCGTTACCTAGAACCACTTTTTGCATCATAGATGTCAGATCATTTATACGTTGATTAAGCAATGATACGGTTACCTCATTTGATTCTTTCGCCTCTTTCGGTGCATGATCTTGTCGGAGACTGAATTGTTGGGAGTTGGAAGCCATATTTGAAATCAGATTTCTTGCTTCAGTCGGAGTCTTGTAGATAAGTGCACCACCACTAGCGGAATCAATCACGTTTCTATCCATAATCGTGAGTCCTTCGTAAAAATACTGGATAAGAAGCTGCTCAGGAATCTGATGTTGTGGACAACTTTCGACTAATTGTTTGAATCGTTCCCAGTACTCGTAAAGAGCTTCGTCCGTAAACTGTCGAACTCCACAAATCTCTTTCCTAATATTTGCCACTCGAGATGCTGGAAAGAATCTTTCAAGGAACAGCTGTTCCATCTCGTTCCACGTATTGATCGAGCCGGAAGGGAGAAAATAGAGCCAATCCCTAGCTTTATCGGCCAAGGAAAAAGGGAAGGCTCTCAGTTTGATTTGATCTTCGCTCACATCTTTCGGTTTCATAGTCGAACAAACCAAATGGAATCCCTTCAGATGTTTATGCGGGTCATCTCCTGCAAAACCACGAAAAACAGGTAGTAAGTGAATGAATCCAGATTTTAATTCAAAGTCTACCTCAAGATTAGGAAAAGGTATGCAGAGAGGTTGTTGATTAGGATTTGGCATGGCCATATCCTTCAGAGTCCTTTCGTTGCCATTAGCATTAGCACCGTTAGCAGGTGCAACATTAGCATTAGCAGGGGCTGCGTTATCCATGTCGTATTCTTCCTCCAAATCGCTAGAAGAATCAGTACGTTCCAGTGTAGAGTGATTTCGTTGCCTCGTTTCCTTACGTAAACGGCGAGCTCTCTTTTCGATCTCGGGATCGTATTCAAGTTCACTTCCACGAAAGGTCCTAGGCATACAAAAACTTAAACAAAACAAGAAAATATCAGTAGCACAGGAAATAAATCTATTAACACCGTTCCCCGGCAACGGCGCCAAAATTTGGTGGTTGTCGAATCCAACAAAAATAAATTACCTACTCGAAAAGATTTGTAAATAGTGACAAGTAGGGTCGATCCACAGGGAATGGTGTAGAAATAATTCCTAAGTTACTAATATCAATTAAACAGGGGTTTTGGATTTTGATAAACTAAAAATAATTTGAAAACAATTTAAACATAAATTAAAACGCAAGTAAATAGGTAAATTTCGAATTCAATGAGAGATGAGATTCTAGTCTTCGGATATTTCGGTATTGATTCTATAATTCGATCATCGATTGCAAATAAAATAGTTCAATGTTCTTAAATAAATTAGCTATAGTCGTCAACAAGCTCTGACGACCTCGTTTTTCCTTACGTCTTCGATAATCAAAACAAGCTCTTTGATTACTGTTCTTATCAATAAGACAACCCTAAACAAGCTCTTAGGATTTAATCTACCGATAGCATTCAAGCACTAGAAAAACACTAATTCCGATCAATAAACACAGAAGCTCGGATTATTTAAACCGGATCACTAATTCCCATAACGACTAATCGAAAACTTGTCCATAATCAACGTCGCTAACTGCTACGAATATTAGGGTTTACCAAACAATTACGGATTTGGGTCCTAATTAGCTAAATACGATTTCAAAGATTAAATAATTGATCAGGTTATCTAACCTATTGAAACATATTATCAACAAGGCTCGGAGAAAAAGTAAATACTCAAAGAACAATGAAGATAAAAGCACAAGCAATCTCACGAAGTTAAAAGAAATCAAACCTTAAAATCCTTTGACTAGAATTATGTGTTTAGCAACACATAATCAAGAATCGTCTACAAAAGTTGAAGAATTCGAAATCCAAGGCTAAAGCAAAAATGTGAATAGTAACGTGAATAGTAAATTAAAAGATAGATTGTCTTTGTGGAATAATATTCCACTTATTTAAACCTAGGGAATCCTAACTAAACAAGGAAACAAATAAAAGATAGGATTTTAAGAATCCTATTCCAACTAGGATTATTCAAAACAATGAAATAAAATTCCTAACATAAAGGAAAACAAATCCCAACATATTAGGGAACTAAAAACGTGCATCCAAAGTCAAATCCAGCTGAAAAGTCGAAATCTTGAATTTTTCTTCGTCCCAGGACAGAAAGCTTGCATGTTTTGGGCGTGACCATCTGGTCACGCTTAATTCTGGTAACCTTTCTGCTTCCATCCATTTGCAAAGTCAATCTTATTCGTTTTTCACCTCTTTTTGCCATCTTTTCATTCCATTCTCATATAAACACCTAGACATGACAATAAAAGCACAAACCTATGAGATATGGACTAAAAAACATAACAAACGATGCAATATAAAACATACGAAACGTGTATAAAATACACGTTAACAATCCTCTATATATAACTATTTATTAATCACACCATTAGTCATTTACACAATAAGCAATTAATAATTATTTATTTTACTAATATTTTTATTTTTCTCTTTCATACTTTACAATTATTTAACTCATTATAATTCACATATTTATAACTTAGAATGACACCACATATCACAATAAACTCACACGAATTACATAATTGGCACTTTTTAACAAGTTTATAAAATTTTCTATTAAAAAGATTAAACAAACAAAGTCGATAAGTTGAATTTTCTATTAAAATTTTCTATTAAAAAGATTAAATTTTCTATTTTTTTCATGTTGATCAAGTTGATAAGTTGAAAAGAATGCAAGAGGTTTAAAATTTTACTATGTATCTTTAACCTATGCAACACTGCTGGATGTTTAAAGGTCATTTGATGTGACTCAATTTTAAACCTCAATCATATTGTATATTGAATGACAATAATTTAAAATCTTATTTCCTTTTTGTTTCCTTCGTTACTGTTTATAAAATTATATTATTGATAATAATGCAGTGGAAGTGAAAAGACACAAGTTGTATTAAAAATATGCAATAGAGAAAATAATTATAATAACTTAACATGAATATTTTTCTTTCTTATGGTGATTCCTGATAAAATTTTACTCATTTTAAAAATAAATATTCTACTATTAACATTGATGACTAAGATTCATAGATATATTTAATAAATATTCAAAATATTTAAAGACAATAAGCTTAGAACTATTAATACAAATTTATTATAGATATTTAAAAAAACAAAATTATTAAAAATTCTAGGAACCAAAATCATAATTGAAGTAATAAGTAATTTCTTATGAAATAAATTAGAATTATCTCAAATAAGTATAAATTATCTTGGTTACACTAATAACCTCATTCCATATGTTATTATTGGTGCAGTCTTTCTTGCTCTTTTTAATAAATAAAAAAAATGTTAAGCATAAGGTCACCCAAACTTTTTTTGGATATTAGAGTAAAATGAAGAAGATATATAAAGAGGGAAACATATTTTATTACCATGAATTATATTCAACGTATCAAAATGTATATTCATATTTTATGTCATATATACCATCAATTGCCCCCACCTAAATAAATAATTTAAATGAAATATTTTAATCAGTTTTAACTGATATTATTTATCACGACTTACAACTAAAAAATATATATATTTAATTGTCAATTAATAATATCCATACAAATTATGTTTGAACTTTGATAGAACATTAAAATAATTAAAATATTACGCATCAGCCAAACCTCTAAATTCTATGTTTGATACTAGCATTTAGATTCGTCAAAGTATAATATGCATTTTAATTTGAAGAAAAATTAGGAGATGTAGTTTAAGATTTTCACCTAAAAATAATGTGCATGTAATATTTTAAGAAGTACAATTTATATTCTTATGTTTTAGTTTCAGTTAATATACATGCAAGTAACAAAACAAATCTCAAATAATTAATGCAATTAACTATTAGGGCTAATTAATTATATCCACATCTAATCTTTTAGGCTTTTAATGCAAATATACTTTGCATTGTTAAGGTCCTAAGTATACACCTTATTATTATAGATATATTAATTTATTTTAATTAATTACTATTTGTCTTTTTTCCATTAAAAACGTAAATTATACATAGGTTTTTGAGACATATCAATAAAGTAATAAATATGTCTCATATTTTTACAATAGTATAAATTATAATAATAACAATAATAATAATAATAATAATAATAATAATAATAATAATAATAATAATAATAATAATAATAATAATAATAATAATAATAATAATAATAATAATAATAATAATAATAATAATAATAATAATAATAATAATAATAATAATAATAATAATAATAATAATAATAATAATAATAATAATAATAATAATAATAATAATAATAATAATAATAATAATAATAATAATAATAATAATAATAATAATAATAATAATAATAATAATAATAATAATAATAATAAATAGATGGATGGTTCAATATGGAAAGCTCACGTTAGAATTCTAAATTTTCTGACAAAGGACAATTGCAAATGGCGTCCTAATGAGTTTCTAAAATATATTAAAATAGATATGTTATACAGTTATAGAACTAATATTTGTAGATATTTCATCGTGAAATTAGTTTTTTAAAGTTCCAATATAAATATATTTCTTAATGTGGGAGTCTAAATGTAAGTATGTATTTTATTAATATGAATATATACAACTTATTTTAATTAATTATAATTTGAGTTTTTTGACATTAAAAAGTAAATTGTATAGGAATATTTCAGATATATAAAAAAATTTAACAAAAAAAACGATTCGAACGTTTATATATTAAATATAATATAATATATATTATAGATTTGAAAATTGAATGAAAATAAAACCTATAGTGTACACAATTTTCAACTGAAAATACTTATATTTCTCATTTTTCATATTATTCAATAATTATTCATTTTTTTTATTTTTCATGTTTCATTCACTTTACCAATTCATACAAACTTCTTCTCTCTCGCCTTTCTTCTAACGCTATTTCTGATTACAATAGTGGTGATATGGTGAAGCAAAACATTCTCAACTTTATGCACATTTTATACATTTTTCAAGACCCATTTTGAGCATTTCTAGGGCTCTTTTTTGGTGTTATTTTACTAGTTTAATATTTCTACTTAAGAAAATATTTAACTAGTATAATATTATTTATTAGTTTAAGTACAGTATTATTCATATAATCCTTGTTATTAACTAAAAGTAATTAGACCATCGCTAATGAGAGGTAAATGGTGTTGGGTTGTCTCCAAGCCAGCGCCAAGCCGCCAATAGCTGCGCAAAAATTGCGCAGCACATTAATTTCAGTTTATAATTAAATTATAAATAATTTTTTATTACAACTTATATAAAATGCATATTTTATTATTAATTATTAATTATTTTGAATTTTATTTTTATTAAAATGTATATAAAGTAATACTATTTTTGTGAATTTTATTAACATAATATATTTTTTGGGTGAAAATGCATATTATATAAAAGTGTCGGGTTTTATTTGTGGAATATTGTAAGATTATAGAAAAGATGGGAAAAAAATATTCTGCAATATCATTTTTGGAGCAGTGAATAGTGTCTGGAGTGTGTTGGAGAGCGAATTTACTATAATTGTGCCAAATTGGTGCAATTTTTGTATCAAATTAGTGCAAATCACTATTTGAGTTTGAGATGAACTTAATCATTTTACATATTATCAACTATCATTAATCATTCAAACCATTTTAAAAACACAACAAAACAAACTCACCATTTTCACAAAAAAAATTCAAAGACTACCCACATGGGAGTTGATAGCATTCCAATTTCATTTTATTTTCTCCTCAAATTACAGTAAGTTATAACTTATATATCCTCTCACTGGCATAGATTTATTGCATATTTTATCAGTAATTCAATGTCAGAACAATGCTGGATTATTGACATTGGCTATACAAAAACCCGAATCAAGCCAGTAACCTAAGCAATAAAAGCTCGATGACGAATTAAAAATTTTCGTGATGGGCAATGTAGTATTGTTAAAAAGTGTTTCCAATATCAGTAGTGAAGAGGAATGGATATGGCAAACATACCAAGAGTCCTAACAGCAAAACCACAACTCCAAGAGCTTTATATTTGTCGTCAGGATCGCTAACTTCCTCAGATAACGGCGCAATTGGTCCTCTCTGCAAGAAGAATATCAGAACCACCCAATAAAACGCCACGTCGCTGAACAATGAGGCCAGCCCCAGAAATACGATCGAGGCAGCAGTAAACCGAGATGCAGCCTGCCAAATCAATATATTAACATCACCAAAGTTTCTATTCTAAAATTTGATTCATCATGATTTTGTTGTTGTTAAATGTGAGAGATGGTAAGGATTGCTAGAGGCTAGGGGTGGCAATTGGGTTGAATGGGTCGGGTTTAGGTCAGGTCCATTTGGGTTGGGCTTAAAGTGGGTTGGGTCCAATTGGGTCCAATGTCAAAAAATATGCATTATAGTCGCACCCAGCAAGGACCCAATGAGGACCCAAAATGGACCCAATAAGGACTATGAATCAAAGTGGTGTAAGTGGTTGTAGTAGAGTGTAAAATGTAGATTATTGACTCAAAGTGGAAAATAGGTTGGACCCAATTTAGACCCAAATTGGGCCCAATTGGACCCAAATTTTATTAAAAGCCAATCGAGTTGGAACTAAATTGCTAAAATGTTAGGACCCAACCTGTTGAAAACTTAGTTTGGTTTTGGTCCAAATATATGTATGGACCCAAATTGTCACCCCTACTAGAGGCGTAAAAGATTGAGATTTGAATTTTTCATGTTGCATTTGTCCTAATTTCACTGTCACACATCACTGCACGGGATGTTAACAAAGATTTGAATTTACCTTTCTTCCCCATATGGCAAAAGAAATCCGGCCACCATCAAGCTCTCCGGCAGGAACACTGTTAATGGCATTAATAAGAAGGCCAGCCCATGCCCATATTACTAGAGGATTGATTGACACTGGGGTACCCTCTTTAAGAACATCTCCAAGTAGTAGCTTAGCTGTTTCCATAGTAAAAAAGAACAAACTCTATTTCAGTTAAATAAGATGCAAAATATCTGCAAACGACAATCTAGTTAGAGTGTTAAAGCATGAGGGGAAAATTGCAGTATTAGTGCCATACAATAGGTCCTCTAGCAAATTTGGCCTCATTGTTTACAAACTTGCGAAATAGTCCCACAGACGTATGTTTTGGCCACATGTACTTAAAACTTGCAAACACACTCACTTTTTGATTTACGTTTGGAGTTTAGAGTTGTAAAAGTTCAGTGGTGTTTATGCAAATTATCCAATCTAGCCTAAACCCAACGCACGCATGCATATCCTACAGAACCAACATTGCGATTTTATCTAAAGAACGATAAACGGGATGAAAGAGTTAAAAAGACAAAAAACACTTAAATATGAAAAAGCACTTAAAGTAAAATGATACCTATTCCCCCAACTAGAAGAGATTCGTGAAATACTGAAGGATCAACAACAACGCCTAGTCCATCAGCTGGAGGCAAGATGAATCCTAAAAGCAGAAGTATAAAGCCCAAAGCAAACCCTGCTGAAGGACCAGCAGCTGCAACTTTCAACAGATCCTCACGCTTTCGTACAATATTTAGAATTCTTGTTATACAACCAAACGAACCTATCTGCCATTTAAATCTCATTAGAATTTTCTAAGAAAAAATTCCAATCTTAAGTATATGAAGTAGGAAAAGGAATACAAATATAGATAAGTTTGTATCTTGACACCATTTCTAGGTAACTTTAAAATAACTAATTGAGATTCTTAGACCTTGTTTGTTTATGTTTTTAAAATCCATTTCCGACTTTTTAAATCACCAAATTCAAAATAAACTTAACACACCAAATTTTCATCCAAATTCTCCTTTTTTTCAACTCTACTTTCCAATCTCCTATATAACTAACTATCAATCATATATACAACCTTTATCATTATTTCACTTTATATTCATATTCATTTTTTTTTTTATCTGTATTTCTTTATTTTTTATTCACATAATCAATATATACACAACTAACACAATTATTCTATACATCATGCATCAACCTATCACTATTGATTTGACATATTTTACAACATTCAACCTATCTTTAAAAACATAAACAAACAACTATCATTTTCACACGAATTTCCATAATACACAATTTCCGGGAAAATTTCAAAATTTTATCTAAAAAACATAAACAAACAAAGTCTTACTGTTTTGTATTAACAACTAATCAAAATGCCTACGAAGTGCTAGTTGACAATGTGTTCGAATAATATATTTCATATATTTGAAGTTACTCATGTACATGAAATCCCACAGTTAGAAAATAAATGCATCAAAGCGTATAATTGACCGTTAGAACTAATGCAGAAATAGCAGTATATCTCACCTGCCAACTAGGAACAAAATAAGGCACACCAAGCTTAATTCCAGCCTCTTTTGCAACTAAAATATGGCTGATTTCATGTACACCTAAAATAAGTGCAGTTACAAAAGCTCCCGGAAGGCCACTTTTCAACAAGTCGATGTTGTCAAAAACTGATCTGGAGAAGAGAGATAAATTAATGTTATATTCGGGAAATTTTCAAAAAATCCATATAATGATTGAATTTATATAACCATGACAAAATGAAATCGAACCTTCATCCATATGGATAAATAGAATAAGCAAGTCAAGAAAATCCACAATAAAGTAGTAACATATGGTAGCAGAAATACATTTTTACACTAAAGTATGGATTTGTCATCATACATTTTAAAAAGCAATCTTACCCTTTGTAAGAAGTCACCTTTATATCATACTTACCTCATACCATTTTTATAGTCTATTTAGATGAGTTAAAAATGGGAAAGTTTTAAATAATTTCATAGAAAGTTTATCATATCATAACTTTAAGTAAGAAACCTTTTTGGGGGAAAAACCATTTTCAAAATTAAGCCCGATTTTGGGAGGTCCTAAATAGAAAATAGGAGCGGTGAATTTGGAAAATGCGTCATCAATATGTATAAAATAAAAAAAAAAACTCACAATAGATTTTCTTGTAATGCAGGAACATTACGGAGAAGCAAGGTAAATATAGTGACTAATCCAAAAGCCCCAGCAGCAAACCATTCTGGAACAGCTGCATTTCTCGAACAAGTACACAATATTTAAATGATTTAAAATGAAATCAATTGTTTGAACATTCATATGATATTCAAAAAAAGGCATTTTTAAAATAGCAAACATATAAAGAGTGTTAATACACTACCAGCCGTATCTGGTTGCAAAGTCTTTCTTGGCACCACAACTGCTACAGGTTTATCATCCTCGGGATTAATGAGAAGGAATAATTTATATTGATCTCCCAATTTATCCTGTACATAAAAATGTAAAAAACATTTATGAAATAATATGACCATGTCGAAAAATTGTTCGACATAAATAGAAGGCTATAAGAGGCACCAACTTCCAATCTCTTTGCTATTTTCTCGTAACTTTTTGCAGGTACCCCTCTTAGGTTCCCCTTGAATAGTACCCCACCCTGTAACAAAAGATACGAAATAATACAATCATTACAAACATGATCATTATATGCCCATGAAAATTTAGTTTTTGCACAATACAAGGACAAATAAAGGATTTTAATTTGTCATCAAATGAACTCACTTCATATGGTTCCTGGCTGGTCACAAAGAACGTGTCGAAACCAAATACTTGATTCTTCAGAATTTCGATTGTTTCCTTTGGGATCCTGACCGATTCATCAAATTCTTGCTGCTGTTCATAAAGTTTAGAGGAGAAAATGAAATAAAAGATTAATTTATATGTAGAGATAAATGACTAAAATGGATTTATAAAAGTATTTCAAATTTGATTCTACATTGTTATCACCTTCACACCTGGGAGGGGCGATCCACTTGCAACTTGAATATCATTAACTTCCTGTCAGCACAAGCTCAACAAAATAAAGGTGGTGGATTTCAGGCAAAGCACCTATATAATGTTGCAAAGAAGAGCAATGAAAAGAGGGGTCAACCTCAATATACATCAGAATATACATCCTATTTACATTCAACACAAAAGTTTCCAAGAAACATATATTCTAAGTTGCAGTGTTACATCCCGCTTACCCCGTTATAAGTTCAACCAGTCATGAAGGCATTAAGGATTGAAGGATTCGTCAACAAATCCATGAAGTTCGTTTGGATGTATCCAAGTTATAATGGATTTCAAATCGCTCGACATTCACTTTGAGCTATTTTCTCCATAACTACGGTGGATTTCAAATGTCTCCATTTTAGGTGTCATTTCAAATCATTCCTCCAAATCCCCTCCCCAAATCCAAATCACCCAATCCAAACACACCCTAAACTCTTTTATGAATAATCAAGAAATATGAAGATAATCTGTCCTTAGAGAGTGCCCCAACATTGAAACAACCGAACCACATTCTCCACCAAAATACGGGATAAAGGACACTAAATTAAATGAAAAACATTAATCTAAAAATGAAGCTATGAAATGTAACTGAATCCCTTTGGCAACAACAATAAAAAGCAATAAGTAGAAGCCAATCACTGAACAACATATATCTAGATTACCTCTATTATGGCCTGAGCCTCACTTGTTTTTTCAACATCATTGTTTACCACACTTTTAGTCTCAAGGATATCGAAAGATTGATTGGTACCCTAGGAAGAGTTACTTGTACATCAGCAACTAAAATACAGTAACATTAACACGGCAAAAAATCAATCTACTAAAATTAACAGTAATTCAAACAAACGAAACTAATCACTAACCACATCCTGAGAACTCTGCTCGGAGTTACTCGTTGATACTGAATCATTTTCTCCATTTAATTTTATTTCCTTCAAAATTCAGAACGCATTTCAACCAAACAAAGAGCAGCTAAATGAACAAGACATGTTCAAAAAGAACGAAATAACGATTACAGAAAATCCCAAAAGCTATAAATGGATGAAAAAACCAAATAAATTACCTCTTCATTATTACTATCAGGCTCAATTTCGGTCTCACTTGCTCTGCAAGCCACGTCTAAATTTCCCCTAAATGTCGCACTAATCACAACATAATCAAAATTTCAGTAATCAAATTGAACTCATTTTCATTACTCTTACAATTAACACAAGAAGGTAAAAAAAAATATTAACTAATAGTAAACCTCAACAAGTGGTGAGAGCTGAACTTCAACCCCTTAAGCCCATGAGAAGATAAGCGAACGTGACGGCAAGAATTACACAGTGACAAGGGAATAACGAAATTCCCGCCGAAACTTGCGGATAAATTCATAATTTCTGCAAAACCCAAATTTTTATTGAGCTTAACTTGATTGAATTTGTACCAACATTGAATCTGGAATAAGGGCTTGTGTATGTAAAGTATAATTCAAGTGTTTTTGTTTAAATTCTTGATGGGAATTCTGTGGGTTTGGACTTGGACATGGAGTTGTGCCTGGGGTTTGTAAATATCTTATCTTTTGAAGTGGTTTCAGCAGATTGAAATGGGTATTATCTTTTGTATATTATATTTTTCCTGGGTTTTTGGGTCGTTATTTCCGTTAAATATACATAGGTGCCCAAAATCCAATTTGCTTTTTGATTGGCAAGTCAGATTTAGACACGTATTATAGTTTGTGACAATACCCTTATCGTTTTAGGCTCAAACTCTTAATCCTGGAAAAATCTATACAACATCGAGTTTGGAGTCGGTGTAGTATAGAATTCTATATTCAAATTGATTTAGGTCGTAAATAGACGGTTGACCCAAATCAAGTGGAGGGACACTGATACGAGTCTATCTAATTCGTCGGTGAGTTATAGACTGCACTCGTGGTTAATCCTACCTAGATACCTTTCTCTAGGGTCAAGTCTGATAGTATTTCGTATTGTATGTTAGGATCGTATATGAGTTAATAGTAACTCGCTATATTTATGTGGAATCATACTATTAGCTCTAGCCAATTAGTGAATTGTAATGCATAATATGGTGTTACTGTTTCAATCCCTTCTTACGTCATGGGAAAGTGTATTTATAGAGTTGACACGTTGTACAGATGGTAGAAAGACGTTGAGGAATACCGCACACGTGTCTATGGAGTGGATCATCGGGTCTAAAGAGATATTTGACCCGTGGTTTAATAAACACACAGATCTTTTAGTGTTTCGCAATTATATGGCCGTTAGGGACCTTTGTGTAAATAAGAACTACATTGAGTCATTCGGTTTATTTTATTCTTATCTACGAGTCTAACTAATAAGACCTATATTTCTCTATATCACAAACATAACTCAATACATGGCCAGAATTGGTGGAAAGTTTATGATAGACAAAGTTTAATGATATTTATCTCCCTCTCATTGTAAAGTATATATATTATGTGTGGTCCCCCACACATATATGTAAAATAAATAAAGTAATGCATATTTGCCTTCTCTACTGTGAGCCTGTCAGCTATGAGCAATATAAGCTGGTTTATGTCTCTTGTGTGGTTTGCATGCTATTACACAAGAGCGACGTTACCCAGTGTACACCTAACGGTAGCGGTTGCGGGTTTCCCTCGTCATTAAAAAAAACAGATAAAACACAAATTAAACCACTCGCTATTATACTAGATCTAACATAAAATTACCCCAAATTTAGGTCTAATCATGAATGAACCATAGTAAGTAACTCTTAAGAATGACAATTGATCAATGTTAGCGTCACAATTAACAATTTGACCATTTATGAATACTAGTCTCTCAAATTTTATTTTTGTCTCATTTTCGTCTCTTCAGACTTTGTGCCGTGTTGGTCCTCAATTTCCAAAACCGACTCAATTTAGTTTTGAAGTCACGATTCTATTAAGAATTGATGAAAAATGAACTTTATTCTGGATTTTGCCACTGCATGTAGAAATATCCTATCTATTTGAGGGAATATTTCAATATTTTATCAAATTCCAACATAGTTGTGTATATAGTATCAAGATAATTTTGAGAATTGGAGGATCAATATGCGTTTTTTAGAGTTAAGGGGCTAAAGTGATATATAAGTGTTTGAGAGACCAATGACCACCCTAAGACTTGATCTAACAATTTTTACTACATTAAATGTTTTCCTTTTGGAAACATGTTATTCATAATGGTTCATGTATTGTTATTGACACTTTATATTTAATTTTTTTTTATGAAGAGGATAGAAAAGACCTTCATAGTATAAAATAAAATTATTGAAGACTATTAATTTTATTCATACTAATTATTTAGTGTAAATACGTTAAAATCAATCCAATCCTAATAAATCCAGCAGCATGAATAAGAATAATATGGAGCTAGTGTACACAGATCACAGATGCTTCTGATGAAGCTAGTGTAGACAGAATTGCTAGATGTTGGGCACTTTTTATAATAGGCGTGATGTGCCTCGACACCACCAGCAATGTGATCGCGTGTTTCTGGATCAAGATGATAAAAGACAACCCCGCAATCAGATCGTATAATTGGGGGAGTGCCATATTGGCAAACTTATACCGGAACTTCTCGTTATCATCCCAAAAAGGCAAAAAAACTATCACAGGACCTATGAACTTGCTACAAATATGATACATTTTAGTTGTAGTATGTTTCAGTTTTACCATAATAATTCATATTTGTGAGGTTGACATATTTCTTTTAATTTGTAACAGATTTGGGCTTGGTCATGGATAGGTAATATGAGGCCCAATGGACTTCATCATAATATGCCAGGAGTTGATGATAGCACGAGCTCCGTATACGATAAGTTAGTTATATATCTATATTAATTTTGTTATTTTAAATATTATTGTTTAATTTTTAATAAAATGAGTTTTACTTACTTAATTATGTTATTCATTTTTAAGGTGGCATCCGTCTAGATCACGATGATATGTTGCTTCTAACAATCTCCCGGGACTGAGAGAGCATCATGACCTCATGTCCTCGAAAGATGAGCTTGCTGATGAGTCTGATGATGACTTGGGTTTCAGTCTTTTCGATTAAGTTCTTGTCGGCTTGCATTTTGAGGCCTTCTCATAACTTCTTAGTGACTTTATGTTTTTGTTTTTGTGAGGGCTAGCCTTATAGTTTTGCATGTTTTCGACTAAATATTGTTATTTTGCATGATGTTACTGCTTGTTGAGATGATATATAATTTTAGTACTTCTCATCTTTACATGGGCATTGGTGATATTAAAACGATTTGGAGAATTTATGGGAGAACTTGGGAAAATTTTAAGGTGGACTGGGAGTGTTGATCCCGGTCCCCTTAGAACCACACATTCCCAAGTGTTGGGGTGGTTTTTTCCATGGGTGGGTAGGAAAAACAACCCCCCAACACCTAGAATGTGTAATTCTAAGTGGTCCGGGACCAACACTCTCGGACCACCAAAGAATCACCGGAGAAATTGGGTACAATTACTGCAAGATTTCCACTAAAATATTTCCACTAAAATATATATTTGTGTAACTAAATATAAAAAATGATGTGAATATTAATGAATTAAATTTCTTTTTACCAATACTAGAGTTTCCTATTATTTTCAAAATATATTTGGATGAAAATTTGGAAGATGGTTATTTTAAAGTGAAAAATATTTTTATGTATATAGAATACATTTATGGGATTTTTAGTTATTTTTTCAATTATAAAAAGATAGTGAAATGGATATTTTAACTGGAAAATCCTTTTATAAATTCTTTTGGATGTAAAATTACATTTTTGGGGACATTTAGTAATTTTTCTTATTATTATTTTATTGGATAGTCAATATTAAAACTAAATTTCCCTTGCACACACTTTCCACAGTACTACTACGTCCCTAAAAATAACAAGGAAATTACGCACAAACCCCTCACCTTTTGTGTAATTATCAAAGACTCACCCCAACTTTTGGAAATTACAAAAAATCCTCTAATATGATTGCATTTCATGATTCACAAAATGCCGACCGCAACTAAGGTTTGATGCTTTTCATATACTACTTTTTAGGATGAATAAATGAGTGGATTATATGATGATCATGATTCCCATACATCAATGATGTTTATTTGGATAGAAGAAGAAACATTTTTTGTTTTGTTCGAAAAAGAATTTGTTACTGAAAAGAAAATGAATTTATATGTAAAAGGCTGATGTAATTATAATTAGGTCTATTAGTTAGTGGGCATTTTCTTTGTCAGTATATAATTAGATGTGTTTGGAAGCACTTTTTCAAAAAAATTCATTTAAAAAATTGACTTTTTTAAATTACGTTACTTTGGTAAACACATTTTTTAAAAAGTACTTTACAACTAAAAGTCAATTTTCTTATACAAGAATGTATTTGATAAACTAGTTCAAAAGTACTTAATTAACAATTTTTTACAATATTACCCTTATATATATTTGCAACCATAGTGTCATTTGATACATTTTATTATTAATATATATATATATATATATATTGGTATTATAAAAAAAATTATTCTAGATTTCACATTTTCAAGCTGACTTATATTTTAAAAGCTAATTACTAAGAATTATCATATTAATATCATGAAAATTATGAGTTGAAGCTCGACCTCTTAATAAAAAGTGCTACTTGAAATTTGGACTAATTTTAATAATAATAAATATATCATTCTCAATTTCGAGTATAGTATTAAATATATCATTACCAATAAATATATCATTACAAATTTTAATAATTATATATTATTACAATACATAATTAAAAATATATTACACATAAGAAAATAGGAAAATAGGAAAATAGAGGGTAAATTAGTAAAATAACAAATTTCACTAACCATAATATAAAAGTGGGGAAACCAACGTGAGAAAAAGTCACTAATTCTCACTTCTTCCAAATTGACTTATTCAAAAGTCCTTTTAAAATAATTCACCAAACACACAAGTTTTATCAAAATAGACTTTTAAGACTAAAAGTCCATTTGAAAAGTTTTTCCAAAACACATCCATTAAGTTATTCAATATGACGTGAATAATAAGTTAAATACTACAAATAACAATATACATATACCAGATAATATTATAACATTCATTGAAATGGTAAAACTTGGGGTTACATAAATAAATGGGTCCCTAAAAGCATGCCTTTTTATTATGAACACCATATAAAATAGGAGTATAAATATATTATTGGACTTATAAAAAGAGAAATGGATAAGTTCTAGTTAGGAGCACATGGGAAGAAAAAGGCCATAATTTTGCACAAAACATGGCATGGTTGCTCCCTATGAAACTATGGCATGGCTCACAAAAACCACCTAGGACTTTCCAACCAAATCTAGATAACTATTGTCATTTATTCTTATATTTTTTGAATAATATTTATTAAGAAAATATTTTTATATTAATAGCTTCTTCCTTTGTTAAAAAAAAGTGAAATAAATTTAATACGAAACCCTGTATGTCATTAAACTACTCACTTAATTATTGACGGAATGGTGATTTAGCGCATGACTGAATCAAATTAATTTGTTTTGTCTATTTTCTTAATAGAGAAAGTATTTAGCAATTTTAAAGTAACGAAAAAAATTTATAATAAACTTTTTGAATAATAAATTTTCTATTTTTTGTATATCCGAATTAGATTAAATAAGTTGAACGCGTCTTTCATGTTCATAGTTATGGATTCAACTCAGATTTTATCGGACAAAATGCACTATAAAACTATCGGATATTGTGGGACCATATCATTCTAAACTTTTAAGGAATTTAGCTGTCAAAATGCTTTTCATTATTATTTAAATGAATGTTTACCTTGTGAGTACAAATAAACATCCATTCTTCCTATTAATATAGTCCAACATGATTTAGAGGATTTTTTTTTTGTCAGATTTGTTTCTATATTTATAATGTAATTATTTATTTTTACTTTATAGTTAATAAAAAAAAATTAGTAATGATGATTATCGATTCAATAGCTAATGCAACAACGTAACGGTTTTATTAGAATAATAATACTTATAAGTTCCCAAACATTCCCTCAATCTCATTTTCCTAATCATAAATCCCAATTTCAACCTACCTTAAATATTACAGCTAGCTGCTTGTATATATATATATATATAGATATTACGCGGCAGATGGACTGAAAGTCGCTTTCCAAAGTCAAAAGAGTTGAAAATAAGCTGACGCCTGTCTGAACGTGCAAGCCAAACAAACCGTTGACAAAACCAACTTCAAAATCTGAAGAAAATCATAATGAAAAACTGTTGAGCCAATTACATGCCACATGCGTGTCATGTGAGGAACATGCACTCCTGTCTATCGAGGGCAATTCACGTGTCTTGCCCATTGGTTTATTAACAGAGACATGGATTTGTTTCAAAACTCTACTGTAACTCATTAGATAAATATTATGAATATGTTTGGAAACACATTTTCAAATGAACTTTTATGGATGAAATTTCATCTATAAAAATATTAATTATTTGGTGAAAAAATTTAAATGAACTTGTAAAATAAGTCACTTCTCCAAAAATCTATTTTAAAAATTGCATATTAGTCACTTTTGAAAACAAAAATTCCACCGCTTCTATGAGAAATTATGTAAGAAGTTATCTACTTAAAATTTCACCAAATATTTTAAATTTCTAAAAGTACTTATTTAAAATATTCATTCGAAAAAAGTCCATCCTACAAATAAACTTATAATCTAAAAATGAATCCAAACGCATCCTATGTATTTGTAAAAAATTAATAATTACAATTATTGATTGGATAAAATAATCCAAAATAGTCTAAAAAAATAATAAATTACACCAAAAGTAACTAACATAATAGTGGATCCGCGTTATATAAAGATGGCAGGTCGGGTCGACCCAACAACCTACAACCTACGGCCTGGACGATTTAAATCGGACATTATAGGAAAGGTGTATAAAATCCCCTTGATTCGGTTGTCACCAAGGCAATATCCCCATTTATTCTCATATAATTAGCCTTATGGCCTTAGGAATCATGAACTTTTAGCAGAGTAGTAGAAAAGTACTCTAGTACGAGGCTAGAAACCACTATCGACACATCACCAATTTAACATATTACAACTATGAATTGACTTGATCCTGTTTAACTATATATATAGACAACTTGATTTATTCAAGTGCAGTCATAAGTTAACTCTCCATCCAACGGGACTTGGTTTCAACTTTTAAGGCGTTGGTTTAGTCCGATTTATCTAGCAAATTTGTGCTAAATTATGTATTATTCATCAAATAGATTGTAATACAATTGTGATATTATTTTGAAATAAGAGATTTTAAATGTTTATTAGCTGCTAAAAAAAAGTGAGTTTGGTGTCACAAATTGGTATATATATATATATATATAGTACGATGGAGTAGAGATTTATGGTGAATTGATGAGTAGCAAAATCATGACTCCTTTTTCTATCTTTTTTTGAAAGAAAAGAAACCATTAATACATAATTTCTCTTACGTTAAGATATCATACTATTTCTATTTCAACAAAAGAACATTTTATTACTTAAGTTCGAAAGAAAACACAAATATTTATACAAAAATTGTCATACCGATTATTCTATGTAGTCATAACGTTAAGTTTGAAAGAGAACACAAATATTTACTAACATCATCATTCATTATATTAAAATGTTGAAAGCTAAATAACAACAATCTGTCCATGACTAATCAACCTAGCACAATAATTAATTTTAAACCAAATCATACTTTAGAAGGAAAGTTATCAAAGTATATCCAACCATCGTATTAAACTTAAAACAATTTTTCGTATTAGTTTAAAGAATTTTGACATCTTACATATACGTTTCACATATTCTAGATGTGAGACTTGGTTTAGTGAATTGTTTTATACTATACACTTAAGTATCCATAATTCTGTGATCGGGATAATAGTCACATACACCTATTTAATATTTACAATCTAATCAAACAACGATTTTGAACAAGCACTCAATACACATTTATAAATTTAATAAAACGATTTTGATTACCGACATTAAAAAATAGAAACAAGATTAAAATAAAAAATAAAATCTAGGCGTGAACAACACGTGGCATGGGGGATTGGAGCAAATTTTGAAGCGGTAAACGCGGAGAAGATAGGCGAGTCCAACATCAAACAGGAGATTAGAGGAATGTTTGGTGCCGCCAAATTAAAATTTTGAAATGTCTGTGGAATTTAATTAATATATAATTCAGTGGAATTTTGGTCTTCGGACAACCTTTTCCAACACTTATCCTTTTCCACCTTTCTCCAAATATATATATATATATATATATATATATATATATATATATATATATATATCTAATCAAGCTCCATATGGCGATTCATGAGCAATACAAGTTTTCTGGATTGGGTCATGGACTTTCCAAATTGACCCTAACCGATTAGGATCATCTAAGGACCATTATTTAATTACAATATTTATGAAGGACCTAAATATAATTTTTCTCTTATGACGTGCCAAGGTAGAGTAAAATATTGCGTGTTTACTTTTAATACCTTAGTACCACTATTATCATTGTAATATAGATAATTACGGAGAAGTGTTTGTTAGATTTGTAGCACCCCGACCCCAGCCTCATAGAAGTCGGGTTGCCACCGTGACTTTGAGAATTTTCCAAAGAATATAAAATATTTCGTAAATAAATACAGCGGAAGACTTCGTTATAAAACACGAATATTTTTTTTTTCTTCTTAACTTTAAAAGCTACCATGCAAAACTAACTCGTGTCGTACCCACATTTGCAAATCAAAACCTTGTTATAAGCACCTGAAAATGTTTACTTAATAATTGAAAAGAGTAGTTTCCCAAACATCAAGCATTATCTGATTTATATCATAGACATATATTAAAAACGTAACATATATATGTTTCTAGAGGGAAGTCCATACAGCCGGCTACTCATCCACTTCGTCGTAAGCTAGACCTGAAAAAGATTAAATTGAGCAACGTAAGATTTTAGAAATCTTAGTGGATAACGGTTACGTGCATTTGCATTGAAGAGATTAACCAATACGTCGAAAGCATCATCCAAGGTCCGAAGACCTGGCCTAACTCTAAGGTTCGAAGACCTGGTCTACTCCAAGGTTCGTCAACCTAGCCTAACTCCAAGGTCCGAAGACCTGGTCTACACCAAGGTTCGTCAACCGCGGTACTTTACTCAAAGGTTCGTCAACCTGGTACTTTATCATGCCGTTTCATCTAATCCAACATAAGAGTTACTCTAGTCAATGTAACTGAAAATAAACATTACCCACTTGACGTTTCACTTAGTTGAGGGGATGGCTCCTGAAGTATCCGGTCGTCTCGTACTGCACTCGACCGTTCATCAAACATTTAGATTTTAAAACACATTCAAAAACATGTACATACATATGCTTCTATTCTCTTCATTAAGCATCATCATGGATGTGTCTCAAAATGCCCAATATCACTTTTAATCATATCAACACAAAATGATTTTAAACTAGCAACTTATGGTTTAAATGCACTCTTTATTGTAACAATTTCATAATTCGTATATTCATCCAAAATTCATGAAATTAATCATGCATTTTTTGAAAATTCCTTATTTAGTCATGCTAAAACAGTGGATATAAATTCAACCCACAAAATTTTTAATAAAATATTTATCATAATCAAAATTTCGTTTGAAAATGCTCTAAAACCAACAATCTTCTAAAATCCACTATAAATCGTATAGTTACTAAAATATTCTGAAATTTATAATATAAACTTATAACATCATGTATATAAACGTAGTAAAACAGCTTTGAAATATTCAAGTCGATCGATTTTATAAACTTTTTCTTCTAAAGTTAAAAATCACAAGAAACCCATTCAAACAGTACCATCTTTGAAAATTCACCATAATTCGTGTATTACTACAAAAATTACCAAATTTTAACAATAGACTCCGAACATCATAAAAAATAACATTCTAAAACAGTTTTCTAAAAATCCAAGTATAAAAATTTATAAAAATTGGCAAAGTGGACTGAAATTTTCAGAATTTTCACAAGTTGCTCAAACTCACATTTTTCCTTAATAAAATGTAAATTCGAGTTTTATAACTAATAATCCTCAACAAAATCTCCTTAACTCATATTATTACACATGCAAGAAGTTTAGACTTGATAATCAAACATGCAAAGTCTATTTCAACATGCAATTCCACAATCAACAATCAAAATAACATATTTTTTAGGATCTATCACATATAACAAAATATTCAACAAATTTCATCACACTTATAGGAAATCACTCTTAAATCATACATGCAATGATTTTGGGTAAGAGAATTAAACATGCAAAGCCTATTTCTACATCTTTTTGCATCATCAACACTTAAAATGATATTTATTTGAAGATCAACCACATAAAACCAACGTTATTCATGAAAAACTCTTCATATTGTGGGGATTCATCTTTAGATCACACATGCAATGGTTTTAGGCAAGAGAATCATACATGCAATGCTTGTTTCAACATTTATTTGCATCCTTAACTTCAAATAAAGACATATTTTGACAATCACCACACAAATCAACAAAACCCATCATATTAATAGACATCCCTCTTTAGATTATACATGCAATACAAATTTAGCAACATAATAATGTTCTTAAGAAAGAAAATGATGAAGATTAGTAAACAGAAAAGAAAAACTAGCCCTTGAAAGTAAAATGAAATCCTACACTTGAGCACACTTTTCTTTTCTACTTTCTATGTTTTTAACTTCTTTAACTCCTTTGGAAAAGAGAATTTTTTTGAAGGAAAAGTGAAGCCTTGAGAGAGTAGGGGTGTTAGAGATGAGTGAGAGAGAGTAGGAGTGTTAGAAAGAAGGGAGAGAGAGAGAGAGAGAGAGAGAGAGAGAGAGAGAGAGAGAGAGAGAGAGAGAGAGAGAGAGAGAGAGAGAGAGAGTTAATGTGTAAAAGAGATAGGTTTGTGTAGGAATAGAGACATATGAACAAGCTTAATTAAATGGTTTCTAAGATGAGTCATGGTAGGGAAAGAATTAGGTGTTGACACCTAATATCATGCAATGGTGTGGAGGCTTCTAAGTTAGACACCTGTCATTCCCCAAATAAAATAAACATATCTCTCTCTTTATATATATATATATATATGTGTGTTAATAAATATATATGTTAATTATATATATGTTAATTTATATATGTGTGTGTTAATTTATATATATATATTTATATATATATGTGTGTTAATTGTTGGAATTATATATCTTACACATGCAACTTATCTATTTATTTTTCATTCGTTCATAATTACATATTGAGTGCATCACGATCGAACTAGGTTTCTTCGGGTAGCTATCCTGCAAGACTTTTCAAACTTGAGAAAATATTTGCTCGTTATTATCGATTAAACGTAAAACTCATCTAAAACATTAAGTGAATTAGCAATAATAAACTATAAATAAAAATTGTATCTATACGCTAAAACCAATGTATGATAAAATGGGGTGTTACAAGATTAGAGAAAATTCAATGTGTAATATTATTGATGATGAGATATTTATTTATATTGGTTATAAGACTTGGTTATTAACTCAAATTTAACTATAAATTAGGAAAAGAATAAAATACAAGAAATTTAACTATTAATGTTGGGTAGCCTCAAACGTTAGTATTTATGGGGCACCCAATGTTAGGAAGCCTCGGACCTCAAGAGGTAGAAGGCTTCTAAGGTTGGGAAGCCTCGATCTTTAGTATTGTGGGGTCTATGTTTGGTCTGGCTTCTCATGTTGTTGAGCCTCGAACCTGAGGTCATAGGTGGGGCTATTAATGTTGGGCAGCCTCAAACCTTAGTATTGTAGGGGGGCACCCAATGTTGGGAAGCCTCGGACCTCAAGAGGTAGGGAGCTTCCAAGGTTGGGAAGCCTCGATCTTTAGTATTGTGGGGTCTATGTTTGGTTGGGCTTCCCATGTTGTTGAGCCTCAAACCTGAGGTCATAGGTGGGGCTATTAATGTTGAATTTTAAGCTAATTCCTGAAGTTCTTGATGAGTTTCGCCATCAATGCCTTAGGGGATTAGGGCCAGAAGAATTGTCCGAATAAGAATGAAACTAATCGAGCTCCGTTTGATCTCCCAGAAGGGGAAGCTGAATCAGTTGTAGGCGTTGCTAGCAAATACCACTAGTTTTGGTTTTGGGGGTCAGATCCCCAGAAGAGGAGGGTGAGAAGCCTAAGACTTCAAGAGGTAGGTGGGGCTTACCACGTTTGTGGGCCTCAGAACTTAAGCGATGGGTGGGGCTTACAATGCTAGGAAGCCTCAAACCTTAGTAGATAGGTGGGGCTTACCACGTTGGTAGGCCTCAAACCTTAAGGGATAGGTGGGGCTTCCTGAGAAACCACAAACCTTAGCAGGTAGGTGGGACTTACCACGTTGGTAGGCCTCAGAGTTTAAGCAATAGGTGGGGCTTCCAATGCTGGGAAGCCTCGAACCTTAGTAGGTAGTTGCGGCTTACCACATTGGTAGGCCTCAGGCCTTAAGTGATAGGTGGGGCTTCCAATGCTGGGAAGCCTCGATCCTTAGTATTACGGGGGAGCGCCCAACGTTGGGAAGCCTCGGACTTCAAGTGGTAAGGGGCTCCCAATGTTGGGGCACCTCGAACCTTAAGTGGTAGGAGGCTCCCAATGTTGGGGCGCCTCAAAAATTAAGTTGGAGGAGTGCTCCCCGTGCTGGGGCGCCTTGAACCTCAAGTAGTAAGGGGTTCCCAATGTTAGGAGGCTTCAAACCTTAAGTGATAGGGGCTCCCTATATCGGGGCACCTCGAACCTCAAAGTGAAGGAAGGCTCCCAATGTTGGGGCGCCTCGAACCTTAAGTTGGAAAAGGGCTCCAAGTGATGGGGCGCCTCGAACCTCAAATAGTAGGTGGGCTTCCATACTTGTGAGCCTCGTACCTCAGAGGGTTGGGAGCTTCAAACCTCGGGGCGTCCACCCTTAGGAGCCCCGACCTTCAGAGGGGGGCGTCCACCCTTGGGGGCTTCAAACCTCAGAGGAGGGCGTTCACCCTTGGGCGCCTTGACCCTCAGAGGGAGCGTCCACCATTGGGGGGCCCCGACCCTCAGAGGGGGACGTCCACTCTTAGGCGACTCGACATTTAGAGGGGGCATTCACCCTTGGGAGCCTCGACCCTCAGAGGGGGGCATCCACAATTAGGTGCCTCAACCATAAGAGGGGGCCATCAACCCTTGGGAGCCCCGACCCTTAGATGGGGATCTCACACTTGGGAACTTCAAACCTCAGAGGGGGACGTCCACACTTAGGAGCCTTGACCCTCAAATGGGGACGTCAACCTTTAGGGGACCCGGCCCTTAGAAGGGATGGGCGTCCACACTTGGGAGGTCCATGAGCCTTCTCCATATCGCTGACATATGGATGCCTCAATCCCGCCACCGTGGGGGTCAAAGAGTGATGTGCCTAAACCGCAAGCGCACGGCTTCGGTGCAGTACAAAAGATATCGTTCCCACGAAGACCGAACAATCAAGCACTAGCCTATCAATTATCAGTAATCTAAGCCTAATAAAAATACGAGATAGTTGTAAAGAAAATTAAACCAAAAGCAAGTAAATTGATTTGATTTGTATATGATTGGAAATTCCGGAATTAGGGTTTACCACGATATATATTATCGACTCAATTATAATACCGATTGAATTACGATCGCTACTTATGAAGGACACTATCCAAATGTAATCACTATCTTCTGTCGAAGCATAATAACATATCTAAGCTAATTAACCAACTACTTTCGTGATGATTAGACTAGACTCAGACTCATTAATCTCTATGATAATGTATCGATTCCTCAAAAGACCTAAAACTACTTTCGTGATTTAGGATCCTAGGTTTGAATTCTAGGGTTCTGATATAGACGTCACCTTTCAGAATTTTTGCCTAATATCTATGAACATGCAAATAAGTGGCCAGCAAATTCACAAGCATTAATAATCAAGAATGCAAATCATAAGCATACGCGATGTAAAATCAACGATTCTATAACCTATATCGATAACATGCTATCGGGCTATTCCCGATTCCAGAATAATATGAATTACTCCATAGAAACGAAAGCACAATAAACAATTAATAAATCAAACATCATAAACGACAAGAATTCAAAGAGATTAAAGAAGATAATTTCGATAAAACCCGTTGTCGAATAAACTGTTTACAATCGTTCTTGAATTTCGTGTCTCGATCCCCAATCTTTACAACTCAATTCAAGAAAATAAGGTTCGAACCCTAAAACAATGTTCGGAGGGGGTATTTATACCTAATCTAGAACATAAACTCGAAGTTGGGCTGAATTTGGGCTTTCCGCGTTCAGACTGGAATAAGCGCGCGCCTGTACGCCGCTTTGACCTGCGCTTGTACGCTTATGTATCTGGCGCCTGTGCGCCGGTTAACACGGCGCTCGTACGCCGTTGTAATTGGCGCTTGTACGCCGTTGTAATCGGCGTACGTACGCGGAATGACTTAAAATCTCTGCCTTCGTTGTTCGGGCGCGAATTAACACGGCGCTCGTACGCCGTGTATAGTGTCGCACGTACGCGGTTTAACACGGCGCTTGTACGCCGTTTATTTGCAACTTTCGATCAAGTTGTTCTCGATTTCAGCCTACAATTGTTGTTTTCCGTTTGCAACATAGAAATTCCCTACGGCACTCAAAAGTGACATTAAACGCATTTGCGGGATAAAAATATGATGCAAATTCTATAATAAACGTGTCGAATGAATGATGGAAATAGCGTAAAAATGAGGTTTATCAACCCCCCCAAACTTGCTTTTGTTCGTCCTCGAACAAACGGTAAAATAAAGAAACAAAAACAAAAACTAAAGATAAACTCATTTTCGTAGAGTACACGATTGCACTTAGCATGTGCAACAAGCCTTTAAACCTTTTTGTTACCCAAAAAGGACGAGTTATAGTCTCGTGAGGGTTTGCAGAAGATATACCCACAAAATCGCAAAATCAATGAATCTTCGCTAAATCGAAATGTGATACAATCGTACAAAAATCGACGTGAACTAATGGCCCGACATTATTAGAAGAAAATCGTGCATTCGCTTAATCGTTGGTTACCTCACACCACAGAGTTAGACAAGCTTCTAGAAAGCACTGAATAAAGCCATCTTTAAGCATTATAGTCGAATGGCGTTTCTAACACAATTTGAGCGGCGTCCATCCATACCAACTAGTCTAACAGATATTAGGGTCTAACTGGTTCACATTATTGAGCTTTTAGCGTAGGTCACTTATGCAAACGAGCTTATACTTGACAGGATTGTGCAATGTTCGTTCTCTTAGACTTTCTATGACACCCGTTATCGAGCTTTGGGTCAACGACTCCCAAGCTAGATAGCCATAGGGCGTTAAGTTTTAAGAGACTCCTTCGGACTTAATCACTCAAGTGTCAAAGGTCACAGAACGAACTAATCCATCTTTTTTTTTTTTTTTTTTTTTTTTGTGCCATTGTGCCAGAAGACGTGATTCTAAGTTGGTAAACTTGGAAGCCACTACCTATGTGTTTCGAAAACGGGTGATCCACTCAACTCCTATGCCTTGGACTACTACGTATTAGTGATTAGCCAGAAAAATGTAACTAAGCAGATGATATCACCGACAGAAAAGTTCATGCGTTATATTTATTAAAAAGTTAGGCTTACATATCACTTAGTCAATCCTTGTACGACGATCACAAAGATAAAGCTATAATTCATAGTAAAAGTGTTATGTTTCCATAAATAACCCCCAAACTTAAATCGCACATTGTCCCTAATGTGATAACGTGTGTATGTATGTAGGCATGCATAAAAGTGAAAAGGGACATAACCTTGGCAAGAGTCGAGACGAGCGTTCTGAGTATTCTAGGTACTGTAAAGGAACAAAACACTGGAACTAGAGAAAAGAAAGACTTTTGGATTAATCATCTTTGGCATTACATTCCATCCTAAAGTCTAAAATCAGAAAAACAGAAAAACATAAAAGCATAAAAAAATAAAAACATAAAGACATAAAAACGAAAGGTAAACGGGAGACGAAAAACATAAAAAGGAAAGGAAAAAGAAAAGGAAAAAAGGGAAAGAAAAAGAAACCAAACGAGGCGAAAAGCGGTTTATGGTCTCTAGGCGGCATCGTCGGGGTGGTCTGTCTGTTCATTAGCATAGTCCATGCCGTCTATAAAAGCGTCGACCGGGTCGGTGGCAGTGGGGTTTGCGGGGGCGGGGTTACGCCGATCATCTTCTTGGCGCTGCCATGCTCTAATGGCCGCAATGTCTGTCTGCATATTACCCATATCGGTCCTAAACCCTGCAATATCAGTCCTAAATCCCGTGATGTCAGACTCTATGAAGCCCATCCGAGTGTTAATCCCAGCGATGCCGGCTTGAATTTGGGCAAGCAAGTCATAGTATGGATCTGCCGGAGGGGGTGCAGGAGCACTCGAGCTAGTCCCTACATCTGTCTGGGGTAGATCGGAAGGCTCAGTCAACTGTCGTGCTCGTTTCTGCGGAGGGGCTTGTGGGATATCGTCATAGCCGAAGTCATCGCCGGCGTCCTCAAACATGTCCTCGGGAAAGACGGGGACGCCACTGTTTGCGCAGAGTGCATGTATAAGTGCCGGGAAAAGCAATGGATTCTTCCGTCTCCCTGAATCATGTCCCATTTCGGCGGTTAGACGTTCGATAGCTTCACAAAGGCTATCACATATAATTCCGGTTGCGTCGACTACCTTCCCAGTGAGTATAGCATATATTAGGGTGGCGCGCGCGCGTGTTACTTCAGAACGATTCGTTGTGGGCATTAATCGGTAGCGTATGAACTCGTACCAGAATGACGCTACCGGGTTTAGGGCAGTTCGTTTAAGTGTGGATTCCTGCCTAATCCATTTTGTCTTTTCAGTCGCTACTGTTTTTGTGATCTCGAATTTTAGTTGTGGGCTGGTGTCTCGTAACAGTGTTGAATATTCGCTCGGGCCGTCGACATTCGGCAAGTTTAATACACGTTGTATGTGATGTGTATCAAAGTCGACCTCGACACCTCGAACCTCGACTGTGCGACTGTGCCTACGTGGTCCATATAACCTTTCATAGTCAATACAGTTCGCATAAACTCTTGGACCCACGTGGCGTTGATCTTAGGTATTTCGTTCGAGAACCCCTTCCAATCATAAGCGTTGGCTATGGTCCGTATGGATTTGGGGTTAGTGAATATAATGGCCCGTTCCTTTAAGAGTGAATGCGACATCAGACGTCGCCAAATCATCTCGGCTTCCGGTGTTTCAAACCTTACCGTTCTAACTGTTTCCTGTTCCTCGGTTCGATTTCGAGAGGAGCTCGCTGGAGCTTTACCCTTACCCT
Organism: Verbascum thapsus; assembly: GCA_963669365.1. Classification (NCBI taxonomy): domain Eukaryota; kingdom Viridiplantae; phylum Streptophyta; class Magnoliopsida; order Lamiales; family Scrophulariaceae; genus Verbascum; species Verbascum thapsus. The sequence continues at coordinate 5,629,005 of OY770105.1, read as the reverse complement.
TAGATGTGTTCTTTGTTCGTACCATTTTCCAAAATTCGACAGAGTAACGGTGCTTTTTCAATGACCAAGTCCTCGACTAAATTCAATCAAATAAACGAGCCAACGCAATACCAATCCAATTCAAGCCACCCCAACTTTGATTGATCAACCAAACCACCAAATGCAATACCGTCCCGAAGTCAATCAATCCAATCTCAATCCAAACAATTCTAAACTACTTCGATCAAACCCAATGCACAATTCAAAAATCCAAAGCCCGGAATTTAACAATTCAACCAAATGGATGCAATATCAATCCAAATTCAAACTAATGCAGACGATGCAAGTACTTTCACAATTAAATCAACTTAACCAAATACAATCCCCAAATCGCATATCACAAGTCAAAACCGTAAACCCTAACTTGACAAGCCCCAGATCAACAATGTAGCTATTAATCCCTCGAAAACTATGTTCAAAGACACGTATTCAACTCGATACCGAGCTAATCATACTAACAATTCGCCCAATTTAGCCCAAAATCAGAAATTTCGAAACCCTAATTCGTCAATTGAAATTCGTAATTCAAGGTAAAGTTAGCTATCCCTTACCAACAAAATCGAAGCTTGTAGATGTGTTGTGTGTAGCCTTTGTTGTAGTTGATCTGTTTAAGACGAGGGTTGAGAGAGTGGTGAGAGAAGGATCGAAAATTTTTAAGAGAATGATTTTGGGAATAAAAGGAAAAAAAGGGGGAAGAACTTATTAAAACCCGTGTTTAATGATCCGGTGTACAAGCGCCATTTAACACGGCGTACGAACGCCGTGTATTGTGGCGTACGTACGCCATTTATATCCGCGCATGTACGCGAAAACTAAAAGAAACTCTGTGATCGTTGATTGTGCGCCGATTTACACGGCGTACGTACGCCGTGTATTTCGGCGTACAGGCGCAATGTCAACTCGCGTTCGTACGCGGATCCTACAAAAAGTTCTACCTCCGTTGTTTGTACGCCGATTTAATCCGCGTACGTACGCCTTACAAAACTCGATTTTTTTTTTTTTTTAAAAGAAGATAATTTTGAAAACTTGAATCAAAACGAAAACAGCAGGAAAGAAAAAAAAAAAAAAAAACGAAAACAAAAATAAAGGATACATTTGGGTTGCCTCCCAAAAAGCGCTTGTTTTACGTCTTTAGCTTGACGTTACCACGCTTAATTTAGTGTAAATCCCGGATTGGACCCGACGACTTGGCAATTCTCCAATCGAATTTAGGATCTCGATTTCTAGGTAAAGAAAAATCATGCACCGGTTGAACGGAAGAATTAAATCGCCCTTTTTTGAGTTTTTGTCGAGGGATCTTCTTTCTAGCGATGTTTGATGTCAATGGTGGATTTCCCTCAAACATTCGAGCAATATCAGCGATAATTGTTTCTTCCTCCTCGATTGAGCCATCACTCACCAGTCGTGCCTCTAACGGATCTTTATAGTGGTTCTTAGCAAGCTCGTCCTTTGTTATAGCTTCGTCAATCCTGTAACAAGAGTTCTCGATAGAGCTGTTAGCAACAGATTTATATAGACTAAATTCAACTCTCTCATCCCCAATATTCAAGGAAAGCCTTCCGTTTTTAACATCAATAATAGCTCCTGCTGTAGCTAGGAATGGCCTACCAAGAAAAATGGGAATTTGAGAGTCTTCATCCATATCGAGAACGACGAAGTCTGTAGGAATAAAAAAATTTCCTACTCTAATTGGTACATCTTCTAGCATACCTACCGGATACTTCACGGATCTATCAGCTAATTGCAGAGTAATCGTGGTAGGTTTTAACTGACCCAATTCTAACTTACGTGAAACAGAAAGTGGCATAAGACTAACGCTAGCACCAAGGTCACACAGCGCATGATCAAAACTAACGTTACCTATCACGCATGGAATCGAAAAACTACCGGGGTCTTTAAGCTTGGGAGTTAATTTATTTTGAATTAATGCACTACACTCCTCAGTTAAAGCCACGGTTTCATAGTCCTCTAGTTTCCGTTTGTTAGAAAGAATTTCCTTCAAAAACTTAGCATAAGAAGGCATTTGTGCAAGTGCATCAGTGAATGGAATATTAATGTAAAGTTTTTTCAAAACTTCTAAAAATTTTCCAAACTGTTTATCCAATTTCGCCTTAGCTAATCTTTGAGGGAAAGGCACGGGTGGTTCATATGGCGGTGGAGGTACATACTCTGGCTCTTTCTCGCTTTTATCAGTTGTTTTGTCAATAGAGTTGTCGGGATGAGACGATTTTTCTTTTTCGACCTTCTCAGTTGACTCAGTTTCACTAATCCTAGTAGGCATTTTTGGACCCTCATAATTAGTTTCATTCCTTAGAGCAATTGCATTACAATGTTCCTTTGGATTTGTTTCGGGTTGACCAGGAAAAGAACCAGAAGTCCTATTCGAGTTACTAGCCTGTTGTGCAATTTGAGTTTCTAGCATTTTATTATGGGTTGCTAAAGAGTCGACCTTAGTTGCTAGTTGCTTAATTGCATCATTTACTACCTCGTTTTGCTTAGTTTGGGCTACTACGAAACTCTCGAGAAGTGACTCTAAGTTCGATTTCTGTGGTGGAACAGGATTGAAAGGCATTTGTTGAAATCCCGGTGGTGGTCTAAAATTAGGCGGGACAGCTGCGTTTTGAGGTTTGTATGAAAAATTGGGGTGATTTCTCCAACCAGAGTTAAAAGTGTTTGAAAATGGGTCGTTCTTTTGGTTGAAGTTATTCACGTAATTGGCTTGCTCTATAGAGGGATCGGTTGGTATACTAGCAAATTGACACTCTAAGGCAATATGACCAACTGTACCACATATTTCACACATAGGAGGAGGGGTGTTGACAGAGTTAACATGCATATTCATGGAATCTAGCTTCTTAGACATAGCCTCTACTTGTGCAGAAAGTAAAGTAATGGCATCAATATCGTACTTACCTGGTGTCTTTTGTGGAGTCGATCTTTCGCTTGACCACTGGTAGTGGTTCAATGCCATATCTTCGATTAAATCGTAAGCTTCGTCAACGCTCTTATTCATTAGAGCCCCTCCAGCTGCGGCATCGACTGACATCCTTGTGTTGTAAACCAGCCCATTGTAGAATGTATGGACTATAAGCCACTTCTCCAGCCCATGATGTGGGCATAATCTGAGAAGATCCTTGAATCGTTCCCAAGCCTCATATAATGATTCACCCTCTCGCTGAGCATAAGTCGTGATTTGATTTCTCAGATGTGCAGTTTTGCTCGGGGGAAAGTACCTCGCTAGGAAACATTGCATGAGCTGATCCCATGTTCTGATGGAACCCGATGGTAGCGAGTGTAGCCAAGCTCTAGCTTTGTCTCTCAGTGAGAACGGGAATAACCTCAGCCTGATGGCATCCTGGGAAACCCCGTTCATCTTTAGAGTGTCGCAGTACTCTAAAAACATGGACAAATGAAGGTTTGGCTCTTCAATAGGTGCACCCCCAAACTGATTCTGCTGAACCATTTGCAGAAGGGATGGCTTGAGCTCGAAGTTATTCGCATCTACAGTAGGTCTGTTGATGCTCGAGTGAAGTGTCTGCGCATTGGGCGCGGCAAAATCCTTTAGAGACCTCGCATTTACGTTTGCGTTCCCATTTGCATTTGCGTTTGGATTCGCGTTAATGTTCGCGTTTGCGTTCTCTTCAGCCATTGTTATGCTACTCAGTTGAGCTCGTTTCAGTCTCTGTAGTTTTCTCCTTGTACGAAAAGTTTTCTCGATTTCTGGATCTAGTTCAAAATCGATCTTACTTCGCATACAAGAGAAGTCGAAATCCTGAAATTAAAACAAAAAACGAAAATTAGAAACAAAAATAAAAATAGAAATAAAAATGGCTTAGTCTCACTAAAATCTGATAAAAACTAATATTGACTATTCAAGTCCCCGGCAACGGCGCCAAAAACTTGATGTGCCTAAACCGCAAGCGCACGGCTTCGGTGCAGTACAAAAGATATCGTTCCCACGAAGACCGAACAATCAAGCACTAGCCTATCAATTATCAGTAATCTAAGCCTAATAAAAATACGAGATAGTTGTAAAGAAAATTAAACCAAAAGCAAGTAAATTGATTTGATTTGTATATGATTGGAAATTCCGGAATTAGGGTTTACCACGATATATATTATCGACTCAATTATAATACCGATTGAATTACGATCGCTACTTATGAAGGACACTATCCAAATGTAATCACTATCTTCTGTCGAAGCATAATAACATATCTAAGCTAATTAACCAACTACTTTCGTGATGATTAGACTAGACTCAGACTCATTAATCTCTATGATAATGTATCGATTCCTCAAAAGACCTAAAACTACTTTCGTGATTTAGGATCCTAGGTTTGAATTCTAGGGTTCTGATATAGACGTCACCTTTCAGAATTTTCGCCTAATATCTATGAACATGCAAATAAGTGGCCAGCAAATTCACAAGCATTAATAATCAAGAATGCAAATCATAAGCATACGCGATGTAAAATCAACGATTCTATAACCTATATCGATAACATGCTATCGGGCTATTCCCGATTCCAGAATAATATGAATTACTCCATAGAAACGAAAGCACAATAAACAATTAATAAATCAAACATCATAAACGACAAGAATTCAAAGAGATTAAAGAAGATAATTTCGATAAAACCCGTTGTCGAATAAACTGTTTACAATCGTTCTTGAATTTCGTGTCTCGATCCCCAATCTTTACAACTCAATTCAAGAAAATAAGGTTCGAACCCTAAAACAATGTTCGGAGGGGGTATTTATACCTAATCTAGAACATAAACTCGAAGTTGGGCTGAATTTGGGCTTTCCGCGTTCAGACTGGAATAAGCGCGCGCCTGTACGCCGCTTTGACCTGCGCTTGTACGCTTATGTATCTGGCGCCTGTGCGCCGGTTAACACGGCGCTCGTACGCCGTTGTAATTGGCGCTTGTACGCCGTTGTAATCGGCGTACGTACGCGGAATGACTTAAAATCTCTGCCTTCGTTGTTCGGGCGCGAATTAACACGGCGCTCGTACGCCGTGTATAGTGTCGCACGTACGCGGTTTAACACGGCGCTTGTACGCCGTTTATTTGCAACTTTCGATCAAGTTGTTCTCGATTTCAGCCTACAATTGTTGTTTTCCGTTTGCAACATAGAAATTCCCTACGGCACTCAAAAGTGACATTAAACGCATTTGCGGGATAAAAATATGATGCAAATTCTATAATAAACGTGTCGAATGAATGATGAAAATAGCGTAAAAATGAGGTTTATCAAAGAGCTTTGACCTCTACGCGGGGATGGAGGAATTCGGTGTCGCGAGGTTCACTCGCATGCTCTGCATCCGTATATTGCGCGTGACCGTGGGTCTTTTCTCTCCTTGGGTAGCCACCTGGCGTGACACACGAGGTCCTCTCCTTTGAGGTGAATCTAGTGCTCTGTCATAAGGCTGAGACTCCGCTGGAGGGTGGTGATGGGCAGCATACTGCTGAACTGCCAACGTTGCAGCTCTAACAGAAGCGTCCTCCACCAAGGCCAAGAGTGCTTCTTGAGTGATCTCGATTGCCCTCTCAAAGGGGATGGATCACTGCTGGAGCGGCTGATGGAGGACCACCGCTGGTAGGGTTTGGTCGGGACATCAGAATGGGAGCTCTTCTCCTAACGCCTCCTACGGAGGGGCTACTGCCCGTCCTTTCTTCCTTGGTACGTGCCTATGATCTAGTCTGCATTCTCAGTGAGTGAATTGATTTTCCATAGACGGCCCCAAAATGATGCGGGATCAAATATTAATGTCACGTGAAGAACACGTGTGGATGAGATCCGACCCGGCTCATGATAAACGAAATAGCGTTTTGAGGGATTAGGGGCTACGCTCGGTGACTTTGAGCTGCCTACGTACCTACTTTGGTAGGATCAAGCCTCTTCGTAGTTCTTAGGTATTATTTATACTTTTCGATCTTATAGACTCAGGAGTATGCAATAGTTCTAGTTTTTAGAGTCAAAACCAGATAATGACCAATCTAGCTGATTAAGATGGTATATATGTCGATATTTGTTGTTGGGCCTGGCTCATCTTATTGGGCCATGGGCTCGTCTTATTAGGCCGTGGACTCGGTTTCAGTAGTCAGGTCCACGATATCAACGTATTAATGTTTCTCTTATATCAATTATTTTATTAAATTAGATAAATATCATTATTCATAATTAGGGACCTATTAGAATTCATAAGAAGAGAAACATTCATATATAGCAGAAAAGCTGTAGAAGATTTATGGTTACAATGCATCCAAATTAAATTTGAAACAACATAAGAATCTGATTCTGAAACAAGGAAAAAGATAAAGAATTATTTGGTCACATTAGGGTCTTAATTAGCAACAACCATTACGACAAAAAGCTTCTTTTTAGGAGCATAATCCTTTTTATTCCTTCACTAAACTACATGGAATTTTTGTCTTAAAGTATTATCCACATCTATATTCTCTCATAATTAAATTAACTTTCGTCCCAAGTCTTGTTGCGTAATTGAAATTTTTAAGTGCTTGAAAATTTGGAAAATGGGATTTCATAAGAATATACCGTAAGCAAAGTTTTTCTTTGGCATATTTTTATTCGTCGTATCAATCCAAATGAATTATCTACAAAATGTAAATGACAAAAAGAAAAAAACGTGGAAATTTGCTTCTATTATGATCAGAGAAACGTAGAACGTGTTACGTCATCAACTAAAAAAGTGAGTGTGAACCCTACTTTTCAATGATTATCAATTAATTTTAGTACTTTAATAAAATAAATATTTTTGTGTGCATAGGCCATGCGGGACGAGTCGGTTCAAAAGCTAAATCGACTCAAAATCATGTTTTTTTTAGTTCGAGTTGAGATTCACGAGCATGAACTTTTTCCGGACTCGAGCTCAAAGCTTGCAAACATTTTATTTCTAATATTTATATTATATATATATTATTAATTAAATTAAGTATATAATTTTTTATAAAAGAATATGACATTATTAAAAAGTTAACAAAGAAATATGACATTTTGAATATGACCTGATTTTTATTAACTATTGCCAAAATTCAGAAATGAAAAATTAGAAGGCAAAATTATTATAATATATTACCGGGTAGCCCATTACGGTTTTCACGGATCCTAGATATGGTAATGGATTATTTTCCTATGGTAGATATTTATGACACAATATCAAATTAATTGCATTTATTATATGTATTTCTTAATAAACTTAAAAAAATAATAACGATGACGAGTCAAGAAATATTATATATGCCAATATGTAGTATCACTCAAATTAAATAAGTAAATGATGTTTGATTAAAAAAACCTTACTGAAAATTTGTATTATTGAGTTATATATTTATAAAAACATATATCTGCTTGGTAAATAAATAAACTCTAAATATAAACTAGAAAAATATAAATAAAAGAAATACAATATATAAAAAAAATATAGAAAATTAATGAAATTATTCTAATATATTTTAACAAATAATATAAATATCTGCAATAAAGCTAGATTATGTTTCATAATTCAATATTGGATTGAGCTAAAAGAAATTTGAATTTTGGTGCAGTCGTTATCCCAAATAACACGGGGACATTTGGAGTCTCCTTTGTAGTATGCCCTGAAGGATCCTAGGATAGGCCTACTTCATTAATAATCAATTTATCCTAGTAATAAATACATATGAGTTACAATCAAGTAATCAACTATGCAATATTTTTTTCACGTCTCGTTTGTTGGACCATTTTCTTCTTCTTTTATTAATTTTCATTTATTTTTATTATAAGAATCTCGTACTATGACTCAACTGTGGTTGGCATTGGGGCTTGTTTGGGTCGAAACCGGTGAATTCGGAAATGTAATCGCAATTTTTTTTTGACACAAAAGTTCCCCCCCCCCTTAAAAATCGAGAGCTAGGGCTCCAACCCACGAATACCCAAATCGAACCAGAATTTTTTTAAGTTTTTAAAACATAACCTATTGTTCATTCAAATTGAATTTAAAAAAATAAAAAATAATTTTATATATACACTATTATAACCAATATATAAATACAGTACAAAAAAATAGTATAATAATTAAATTACATTGATATATCATATAATAAAATATTTAAATTTTATAGTGTCCTAATAACTCTTTACAAAACAACGTAAATTTTCAAAAATTAGCTCTAAATGCAAATCTAAAAACAAAAATCCAATAAAACACAAACATAGAACGAGATATTCTTATATCTTAAAAAAATAGAACCTTTCACAACAAAATGGACACATAAAAATTAGAAAGGTTTCGTATGTATTTTTTATAATACATTAGTTTTATAAAAAAAAATTGTAATAGTTTTACATAATAGCATAAAAATTAGGACGTTGTTACAAGAAAATAAATGAAAGGAAAAATTCAGATGATACAACTTTAGTGTACATTACAACTTAATTAGCTGAAGTAATATATGTAGGTTTCTCATCTCAGGGCGTCGTCGTAAAATTTTAGGAGTCAATAAAATCAAATACAATTATCATAACCTGAACTTTTTTGCATCGCCAAATCTAAACACAAGATCTTATACTTTAACAACAAAACTTTTCCCACTCATGTCAACTTTTTTTTATATTTTTTGATAATCTTAGGTCAAAATTTTATGATAGATTGGGTTCAATTAACCTAATATTGTAAAGATTATTTAATAAAATAGTGTTTTTATTGAAATAGTAATAAATTACCCATGATCAAAGTACGGGTTGTAATTGGACTTTTTTATATAACCTCCGAGGTATTTAGCATTAGCAAATACCCCCGAGGTATGAAATCTTCATAAATAACCTCTTATGTTAAGTTGACTGTTAGTCAACAAGCTAAGTTAATGGGCAAAATTGTAATTAACGTAAATTCCTATGATATATTTTGTTTTAGTACATTCTCTATACATTAAATATATTTTCAATGTATTTATTTATTTTTTAATATTACAGGTTGGAGATTGCATAATGTCTCAACATACTCAAAAGAGCTATTAGGGTGTTGCTTTAAATATATCCATATTAAGTTTCTTATGACTTGGGTTGCTATTAAGTTTGTGATGACTTGTGTTGCTACTAAATACTAATATTCTCTTTTTATTAGATATATAGCTATTTTTTCTATTATTCGTCTTGTAAAGTTCTTTCTAGCTTGATATATTATTATATGTCAAAACAAGTTTGAACAATCTTTTGTGTGTTTCAAGTTTGAAACTAGATTAGAACTCTACTTGATTATGTGAAGAATGATATATAGAATACGTGCAAATAAATCAAGCAACTTGAGTTCAATTTATATTCAACTCTATTCAAGCTCATTTGAGCTTGATTTGATTAATAATCAAACCAAACTCAAGCATATTCTTTTTATTTAATTTTAACTTCAAATTATTAGATAGAATAATAAAATATATCTAAATTTTTAGATAAATAAATAAATATTTGAAATTGAGAAAAATTATTATTGTATAAAGTGATTGAAATTTATTTATTTATGTTAAATCAACTAAGTGAAACTATGAATATAATAAAATGCATTATGGGGTAGTTAGAAATCTCCCTTCTAAAATCTATACCAATATTTGTTCCTTGTTTTTATATAGATTACAATTTTATCCATAAACTTAACTGACTAACAGTCAACTTAATAGAAAGGGTTTTTTCATCAAAATTTAATACTTCGGGAGTTATTTACTGATGCAAACATATAAACCAAACAAAACATAGTAGTAGTTTCTTGGTTAGGCAGACAGCATGCTCCAAATTCCAAGCAAAGCAAAGGACTCTTTCTTCTATTATTATTAGTATAATATTTGAAACCTACTCCTTTTGGTATAATCCATATTTGGATAAGATTACCATATTTCCATTCAAACAATTAATTATTAATTTCCACCGCCGCGCCTTTAGAATTTCTTGTTCTTCCCTTCCACACGCCTTTACTCTCCCCCTATATATACTCTCTTCTCCCCATTATCTCTTCTCAAATTATTCAAATGGTGGATTTGGATTGGAAAACTAAGATGATCTCCTCTGAAATTCCTTGTAAATCTCCCAAACTTTCAAATAAGCTCCAGATTTCAATCCCGGCGCTCAAAATACGCTTAGCTGAATTATCAGCGGCTTCCGAGCCGGCTTGTTCGGCTTACGAACACTATATTCGTCTTCCGGAGCTGAAGAAGCTATGGTGCGCCGATGAGTTCCCGGGCTGGAAAAGCGAGCCGCTTATTAAACCGGCTCTCATGGCGCTCGAGATCACGTTCCGGTTCATCTCGACCGTTCTGTCCGATCCCAGGCCTTACTCGAACTGGCGTGAGTGGCGACGGCGGCTTGTAGCTTTGACGACGAGCGAGATCGAGATCATAGCTATGTTATGTGAAGAGGAGGAACTGTGTCCCGAGACACGTGGCACGATTCCACTCGTCGATCTCACTTCGAGCGGCGGCGTTCTAGCGAGGGAGAACAGCACGGCGGAGGTGTGGAAGATGTCCGGCGATGTCGTGGTGGTGAGCCACGTCAGCGAGGGTAGCCTGCTGCCGAGGCTCGCCACTTGGCATAAATCCGAGGACGTCGCGAGGAAGGTACAGTACTCGATTGAGTGCCAGATGCAGGGGTGTCCGTACACGCTCGGCTTGGGCGAGCCGAACCTGAGCGGCAAGCCGAGCCTAAACTACGACTCGATCTGCAGGGCGAGTGAGATCCACGCGCTGAAGAAATGTGAAGACGATGGTAACCTGGAGAATCAAACGCTGCTTTCGACGCACCAGATCCTCGAGTCGTGGATCCGTGTAGCCGGAGAGCTGATAAACAGGATTTCAAACGAAATCGATTCCAAAAATTACGCGAAAGCATCAAGCGAATGCTGGATACTGGAAAAAGTATGGATGATGATGAATCAGATCGAGGATCTGCACCTGTTAATGGATCCTGGTGATTTCTTGCGATTGAAGAATCAATTAACGATCAAATCAAAGGAACTCTTCTGTTTCCGATCACGAGAATTAGTGGAGATCACGAAATGTTCAAAGGATCTGAGGCATAAGGTGCCGGAGATTCTGGAAGTGGAGGTGGATCCATCAGGCGGGCCGAGGATACAGGACGCAGCAATGGAGTTGTATAGAAAGAAAGAAGAGTTTGTGAAGATACATTTGTTACAGGCATTGCAGGCGGTGGAGGTGGCGGTGAAGAGGTTTTACTTCAGTTATAAGCAGCTGGTGGCGGTGGTTATGGGGAGCTTGGAGGTTAAGAATGGGAATGTTGGATCGGATGACTTGTTGACTCAGATTTTCCTCGAGCCCACGTATTTTCCTAGTTTGGACGCGGCCAAGACGTTCCTTGGTGACCGGTCGAGTAATGGGATACAGTAAAATGAAATTTTATAACAGATCGAGATTGTATTCGAGTTATGGGATACAATGAAAGTGAAAGTTTATAACAGATCAAGATCGTGTTTGAGTTATGGGATACAGTGAAAGTTTATAACAGATCGAGATCGAGTTCAATGGAGTTAGTATTATTAGACGAGCGATAAAACAGACCTTATTACTACGTACTATAATAGACCGTTGAAATTGGATTGAAATTTGTCGATTTGGGTATAAACGGGGTAGTTCTATCATTTTTGTAAAAAATTTGTCTCGATTTTTAATGAATTTATAAATTCTTATATGTTAAATCTACAAATATATTATTTAATGAGTATTTGATAAGTTCTTACACTTATTTTTGACTAGTTAATTCTACATTTATTTTGAACATGTCAAATTTGGAAAATTACACCTTATTCCCAAATGGGATATCCATTTTGTTTTTAACATGGAAGGAATTTTCTTTTATGCTGCTATTGTATATTTGTATTTTAAGGTCACGTTAAAGCACAAACATAATATACACTCAAAAAGTAAAGAGAATCAGATACAACTCCAACTAAGAGGTCCAGCTCTGTTCCATTAATATTAATAGATTTATTAGCAAATGAGACGAGAAGAAGAGGTGATATTCATTTGAATGAAAGCCTCAATGTGGTCCAATTTTCATATTGGGAATATAAGATATTGGGCCCTTTTACTAATGTCACAAAACACTCTCCCTCAAGCCCAAATCTTGAGAAGAATATATAATCCTCCCTCTCTAATCTATTATCTATTATCTATTATCTATTATATATATTATAGCAAAGCGGTGTGGGACCCACTTTACTATCTATCTTTTTTCTCATAATTTTGAATTTTTTTTAATATATTAAAATTGTATCTAAATTTAAATTTTGAACTTTTCATTTAATTAGACCATCAAACCTTACCATATCTTATTTATAGATAGTAATTTCTATAATTTGAAGAGTGAATTATTTGGTATTTTCATTATTAATATTATTTGATATGGAAAGAAAGAAAAAGAATCAGTTACATACTAATAAATAAGGTATAATAAATAATTTTTTTTAAAAAGCATAAGATGACTCAATCAATTAGGACGGTACAATGAAAATAAATCCTTAATTAGCTATAAGAAATATAAATATGCTAATTAATTAGCATACTTATGGCAATCTTGAATTAGCATTTATATGTTTTTTTAATTACATAGAGAAATCCATTGATTGGTCTAATTTATATTCTACACATTTCCATAAAATATAAATAAACCATCAATTTTCGGAAATGACTACTTTTCCATAAATAACCATCAATTTCGAAAATGACTAATAAATTTAATAGCACCTAATATGCAACCAATCAAAATTTTCTTAAATAACGACTCATACCATATTAACAAAATTAAATTCCTGTCACTTTGTATATAATTAGCAAAATCATAAAGTTAAATATATTGTTTTCCCGATTGTGGAGTCCCTCTTTCTTTAGGAATCCAGAAGCTAAGGACCGAAATGTGAAGCATATAAGTCTTTTCATTTACGGTGATATTGAAAGGTAGACAGACTACTATGCTTTTTCCCAATGATTCACTATATACGTAAATTTCCGTGTAATGTTTATTTCATAATGTTTAGAATATTATATAAATAATCTTTAAATTCATTCTTAATCGTTTTCCTTTTTTGTTTATATTCTTTTGTTTATAATCATTTTCAAAAAAATCTTTTTAATTATTTTCTCTTTGCTTAGATATTTACACTTTTGTTCATTTTTTTTAGTTCTGCTGCTTGGATGAAATCATGTGTTCGCACTTTTCTCTTATATATGTTGTACGTGTATCATGATAATTATATTTCAATGGATTTTGTCATGTTTCGAACATTTTCCCTCCTATAGCTCAATTAAGTATTGTTATTTCATTTCTATATTACATGCATTTCGATTTTAATGGAAAGATAGTCATGGTATTTGGATATTTATTTTTTATTTCAATTGTTGCAATTTTTCATTATTGAATGACTATGATTATAATTTTTAATGCCAATTTTACTAATGTTTCTATTCAATATTACTTTCTTAAAGTTATTTTTATTTTATGTACGCTTCACTTACTTTTACGTTCATATTAGGCTTGAAAGGGAAGTGCATATCGGCTAGCAATTAGTAATACTTTCTATCCATTGATTTTCATATTATTTAAAAATAAGTAAAGTACATGAAACATAAACTCTATTAAAAAACAACAATGAAGGAATGTACCAAAATTTACAGAGCGACTAATACTTTATGAAGAAAAGAAACAACTATTTTACTCTTAAATGAATTAATTTTCACATAACTAAACAAGGAAAGGGCCAAATCTCAACTAGAATAATTTATACCCATTTAGTTATATTTATGATTTATTATGATTGATTTAGCATAATTTCATTCACCAAATCCGTTTTTATATTAGTTCCGTAAATTTTACTTGCTTACTCCTCATCCAAAGGTGATGGTTTTCATATTTTAATATATAATTTATCTTTTATAGTTAGATTGAAGTTTTATTGTGTGTGATTTTTTTAGTTTACTCTTATTTGGTAAATGAGCAACTATCCGATAATTATATTTATTTTGTTTATTTTTGTAAATGATGACCAATTTTAATTTTGTTTCACATTGACATGTATTAAAATTATTTGACAAGTTCATATTATATTTGTTTTATTTGGTTTCTTAATCACATTTATTTCCTAAAAGTTTCCTCATTTGTCCGATAATATTCAGATTAACTGGAAGAACTTCTCACTTTTGTTTACATTATTTTTTTATAGATATTAATTGGATTTATTGATAGACTTTCACCTTTTTCTTTGATTTTTTTTTTCTATTTTTTATTTCCATATTTTGCTTACTACTTTCCATCTTTTAAACATTTTTTGTGTATGCTCATTCGTCAAAAAATATGTAAATTTTACTTTTATATTTAATAGTAAATATTTTTTTTATCTTCTTTCATCACTATTAAGTTTCCTAATTTTTCAATAGTGCTTGAATTAATTGGTGGATTCCCTTATTTTTACTCTCATGTTATTTTGTACATTTCTATTTTCAGTTTTTTAATAATAATTTTTCATTTTTAATTGTTTTCATATTTATTGCTATATATAATTTTTTTAATCAATTTTAAAGTAATTTTCATAAGTCAAATTTAAGCAGATGTTTTTATTTTTATTTCACATCAATTACATATCGTTCGTATTTCTTACAAATTTATTAGTGCTATTATTATCTTTTGGCTTATTCATTTTTATTTGCTATACACATCTCATATAATACTATGCTGGATTAACGCCTTTTTTCATAATAATTGAACGAAAATATATTACTTTTCGCGAAAATTCTTATAAATTTATAGTATTTTTTACATGAGATTTATACCTTATGGCTTGAATTAATTGGTGGATGCACTTATTTTTACTCTCATGTTATTTTGTACATTTCTATTTTCATCTTTTTAATAATATTTTTATGGCTTTGTAAGTTTTAAACTCATCATTAGTTCAAAATTTTCTTTTTTGATTTTCTTGGTTGTATTACATTTCAGTATATTTTTAATGTGATCATCAATTTAAAATTTCTTTTTTAATTTTCTTGGTTGAATTACTTTACAGTATATTTGTTTTGATGAACTTTTTTCTACCATGTGTTGTAGAAAGGAAGTCACAAGCAAAATTAGACTCTTATGATTGTAACCTCCACAATTTAAGCTTATTAAAATGTTAAAATATTTCATACCACTATAATTTTGGTTGACTTTTACTCTAATTAGATATAAATTTCATTATCATAGTTGTTGAGTTTGTTAAATAAATTTGGTAGAATATATATTTGAAATTGGAAAATAGATATCATTACGAGTTTTTTTTCGGTATAAAAATTTATTCTTAAAGTATTTACTTGCGGACCAAAAAGAAGTATATTATTGATTATGTTTTTCTATCCATTTTACAAACTCACTTTCTATTATTATAACATGTAGGTCGTGTTTGAGCAATTTGTATAACATAATTATATATGATAAAACATTAATGTATCATTACCCATTTGGGTGTAATTTTTTTATTGATTAATATTTTACCGTGCATAGCACGGATTACCTGCAAGTAATCTATTATAGCAAAGCGGTCATTGACTAATTTTGACTATTGAACTCAAATCCTAATTTTTTAGAATTTTGAATTTTTTTTATTCAATAGAAAAATTCTTATTAGGTAACTTAATTTATTTGTATTTATTATCATTAATATTCTTGGTTTCATTTTTTATTAATGATAATTGAATCTTTCCAAATATGTGTAGATTTACATAATATACTCTATTTAAATGATTTGCTTATGTAGAAATATAGCAATAAATTCGCAAAAATGTAGTGTTTAAATTTAAATTTAGTCAAAATTTCTTTATATATCTCTAGCATATCAATTATAAATAAGGTTGTATTTAACTAATTTGAGCCATCTAAAAATTTAATGTTAATTTCTAATGATTTTGAATAATTGACAAAAAATCTTTTCATCGGTGAACCATATTTATGGTCATAAATCTTTTGAGATTTTGAATTAATCATGACCGGCTAAGCCATATTATATCTTTTTCTCATTTATTGGATCCCTTAATTTAAGGAAGATTTAACTTTTTATTAACAAGCTAATTAACCACATATATTTCCATAAATCATGGGATTATACGATTTTAAGATAAAGACCTTTCTCACCTATTATCTCATAGTTAAATTTTCGCATTTCAATTATGTCAATTGCTTACAATACTTTTGGTTCCTCAACAATTTCATGAAGACAATGTTATGAGAATTCACTATATTTTCTTCTATAGCATATCGATTTGATGTTGATAAACAGGTATTTTGATTATTTGCTAATTCTTTTTCTAAATCTTTTTCTCTTTCAATGACTTGAACTTCTACGTTCTAAATTTTGTTTATTTTCTTGATTTAACTTAGTCCTAATTATTGTAAGTTTTAATAATATAATACTTTTTTGATCGTTCTCAATTATTACATAGTTTCACTTAAAAGGTATATTGATTTTTTTAATTATCCTTTAATAATTTGGAACTTTTACGCCCTGAATTTTGTTGGATTGTTTTCTTTCACTTTTAAGTCAAGATCAAATTTTATTTTATTGTTTTATTTCATTGTGATTTTATTTATTAAAGCCCTAATCGTTATAATTCTGTTTGAATATCATCTTCTTTTCAAATGAATAGATTTTATTCTCATTTGGTTTAATTTTCATCCACTCACATTCAAAGGCTTTTGTTGTTTTCTTTAGCTTTTTTTCCATTTAATTCTTTTTTTTTTATCTTGATTTTTTAAGAACATTGTCGCTTTAGTCAGGTTGGGATTGTGATTTTCTTTTGTTATGAGTTGTATTTTGTTGCACTATATTTTTCTTAACTTTTAACTTTTGTTTTTTTTTCTTGATCATTATTTTTCTTTTGAATTTATATTCTTTGTGGTTACTCTAATTGTTAAATTTTAATTAAATTTTGGTTAATAGCACTTTTGTAAATTTTCTCTTTTTTGTTTTCATGAGCAATAAAATTTCTTTTTGATTTTTTGTTAATTTAATCAGAAGCGTGGAATCATTGGAACACTTTGGACTTATATCGTTTCTCTCATCATATTTAATTCTATTTATAGTTTTAGTTTGTTATTCATCTTTAGGAATTTTTGACTTTGATTTAGTTTTGGTTATTAACTTTTCTTATATGTAAGGTTTTATGTTATTTTATTTATTTATATTGCATACAATTGATAATTACATTGTACATAGCGCGGGATTTAGTTATGGTAAGTGTTTGATTTTCAAATTTTTAAAAGTCAAGAAGCCATCATTCAATTTCCTAATTGTTAAATTTACATAGAATTATGAGCCTTTTCCTAATAAAGAAATGGAATATTTTGAATACTTGCATGAAAATGGGGATATTTATCAACATTCTCATATATTTGGGGATTTAGTTTGGTTAATCACATTAGTTTAGCTAGAGAATAGGAAATTCTTTTTATGATTTTCCACAATCAAGGACTCAATTATCCTCTTTAATCGAAGATTTTCTTAATGTCATTTCATCCAAAAATAATGAGCCTGCCGAAGTCATTCATCTTTAATTAGCCTAAAATTTATTTTTAATGTCCTATTATTTTGCCACTATCATGATATTATTTTAATTTCAGTAATTCTTTTACATTTAGTTTTTATATGTTTTGTTTAATAAGATACACCTTCATTTGAAACTATTAAGTTGTGCTTAAATATTATTCTCTAAGAATTTTGAATTATTTAGTTCTTAGGAAAAAAATCATTGGTTGATAACTTATACATATATTTAATTCTAAATTAATTTAAAAAAATGATTTAGTTAGTATATCCATGGAATTCTAATTGTTGTGAATGGCATACTTGACTATAATTTGTGATTTTAAGTTCAACAATTATAATTCTTTTAATAATTTTTACTCGAATTTAAAATTATTTCAAGATAAGAATTACATGATATTTCTACATGAAATGCCACATATTCAAGTTTTATTTAAATTAATACAGATCCTGCATAACACGGGTTACACGCTAGTCTATTATCTATTATCTATTATCTATTATATATATTATAGCAAAGCGGTGTTTGACTCAATTTTGACCATATAACTCAATACTATTTTATGGTAATTTTGAATTATTTTAATTATGTAAAAAATCTCATTTTTTGATTATGTTGACTATATTAATTGAAAGTTTTAATTTGTAAGTAACCATAAATACACTTAATATAAATTAACTTTAAATATGCATGGTATAATAGGAAAGCTGTTTGACATGTTTATGGAATGTTTGATTTATATTTATGATAAAAAAATTTCATTTTGTAAACCGTTCAAATTAGCCTAAAATATTACATGAAGTACTAATTTCAAATTTCAATCTCTACATAATTGCTTCATTTATCTTCAATCAAGGCAAATAGTAATATATGGAAGTTTGTTTAGTATTTGTAACTTCTTATGCTAATAGTAATTTCTCTCCATCCCAAATCTATTATATAATAATGGTCAAATATGTGCTATTTATACAAGTTTTTAAAAACTTTGCAACTTTGTTGGACAAAACAATGCAAGTAGAAATGGTGGTGATGGGAAGTGAAAATGGGAGTATCTATGCAGATTCATTGAGATAAGCATGATTCATTGAGATAAGCATGTCTTGTGTCTTGTGTCTTTTCTTTTTTCGTTGTTTTTTCAAGTTTTAATATTCAAAAATGTAGTTTTATTTATTTTTAATATTTAACCTTTTTTATGGAGAAATAGTTACATAACATATTCTGATCTTCTTCTTTTGAGTTTTGTTCCTTGGTTTAATTAATTTCGAGAAACATTGAATTATAATATAGTTGCATATGAAATGCTAGGTTTTATTATTGTTTACATAGCATTTTTCAACAATTAAATATAATTCTGGAATTTGATTCCAGTGATATGTGTGTATAAAATATATTTTATAAACCTTATTTACTTTATATTGTTTTTGTTTTTTTAATTTCATCATCATATGTTTTCTTTTGTTTCTAATTTTTTTAGTATTTCTATATATCATTAAATATTTTCAAGTCTATAACTACAGAAATTCACTTTATCCATCATTTATTAAATAAGTAAGTTGTATATTATTTTTAATACTTATATAATTTTCTACCTCTTCTCTTTGTTTTTCTTTCTGCTCATTTATTTTGGGACTTTGAAGAATTTGTAACAATATTTTTATGTTTATCCAATAAGTAATGTAAGTTTCTTAATTTACATATAATTTCTATCTTTGTTCTATTATCTTTATTCTACCCTATGATTCCTTTTATTTAATTATTCAATATATATGGGCATTTTCCTGTATAAATTATCCATACACTTACTGTTACTTTTTCCTTAAATTTGTTTATGTGATATGATGGTCTACTCACCTATTCCATGTTTTATGATTTTATTTATTTATTTGATATTTTGATGTATATATATAGTGAATGTAAGATATTCTTTATAGTTTGTTATTAATATAATTGATAAATGCTTTTATATATTAAACTTATAAATGCAATTCCTCGATTTCACTTTTATTATAGGTCTCCAAAATTTAGTACTTTTTTTGTATGAATATCTTTAACTCTTTTAATAATATTTTCTTATTTGATTTGATTTTGGTATTTTTATTTTTAAATGGTAGCATATGTTATCATTTCCACTTTTATGTCATCTGTGATTGTTTCTAACCTATTTTTTCTTTTACCTATTTTTCATATCAACTGTAATAGTTTATTGTTTTTAATCTTTATCTAAATACAGGCAAAGTTTGGGCCTATATTCTTAATATGGATTTGAAGGTTTTTTACATTCAAAAATGTTATATGATGTGTATTTTCCATTCTTTTATTTGTATTGTCCAAGAGTTTTTATTTAATTTCCAAGTAATTTGTATAGTCCAAGTAGTTATTATTACTTTTCTATATTGGTTGGATTGTTTTATGAAATCCACACATTATAATTCTAATAACTTTTGCAAGTGTATTGTTTTTTAATATTCTTATATATAGCCACATATTGTAATTCTAATTACTTATTGAAATGTATTGTTCTTAATATTCTCATAGAGTTATATATGTTTTATTATCTTAGAGCATACATGTAAATATAAGTGTGACTAATAGATTAATGTCTTATACATATATAATAAAAACTTAGCTTTTTAATCCTTTTTTTATTCAACAATAATAGTTTTAAGAGGCCAATTATTATGACAAGTTGGTTTATTTCATGTCACTCAAATGAGTGTATCTTAAGCATATTTACGAAGCATTGAATATACAAGACACCATAAAGTCAAATGATGATATTTAAAGTGACTTTGGTGTGTATCCCTCGGGTAGCAATATTAGTACTCCGAAATTGAAATTGATGTAATAATCTTTATAATTTATGTAGAGAAACTTACGTTAAATCCATTATATTAAAAAGTTGTATAAAATTGAAGACTTGGCATAAAAGACCACAATGGTTGCTAGGTTAATAGTTATCTTCACCATTATGAGTAAAAAAATTCATCTATTACCTTTCTTTAAGATAATTATAAGTAAAGTTATTAATTTCATTTATTATCCTTCGTCAAGATAAAAAATTGAACCATTACTACAACTGCTTAAAATGGATATTGTATTTGATAAGTGTTGATTTTAAAGGTGATGAAAAGATGAATTTGGATTGGGGTTGGTGAAGTTGCTAGGATGAGAAAGAAGATGAAACGAGAAAGGAATGTAAAACAATTGCACTAAAATGAATGTAAATAAATTAAAAAGTTATATATATATATATATATATATTTATATATATATATATATATAGTGTAAGGAGGAGCCAAGGAGGGCAAATGAGGAGGGTCAGTGCGCGAATGAACATCCCTAATTGCTACAAGTTTAGGTGTGTATCCTTGATGAATGTATAGCAACTGCATTTTTCAATGTTTTGTTGTAATTAGCAGTTGACTTTTGATTACCAAAAAAAATTAAATTTATGAATCAAAGACATAATTTCTTTAAAATAAATAGTAAATAACAACTGCATTTTTGAATGTTTTGTTGTAATTAGTTGTTGCTTTTTTTATTACTAAAAAAGATAAGATTTATGAATCAAAGACATAACTTCTTTAAAAATAAACAGTAAATTTGATTTATCCAATATTCCTGCAGAATGTAATTTATATTCATGTTTTGCTCTACTAATGCATTGTGAGGCTCAAATCACATTTGCAATTTATTATTTAAGTGAGAAATAATTTATCAATCAAGATTATTAAAAGGGTCGCATACGTTCTTATCAAGTTTTTTAAGTACATACACATTTAGTTAATGGGAAGTTTTAATTAGTATTACAAATATGCGGTAACCGTGCATAGCATGAGTCACACGCTAGATTGTGTATATCGTGTTTGAGCAATATGTATAGTATAATTATATATGATAAGCACATTAATGTTTTATTACCCATGTAGGTGTAATTTTTTATTGATTAATTTTTTACCGTGCATAGCACGAGTTACCTGCTAGTATATATTATAGCAAAGCGGTCCGTTGACCTCAATGCCAATTTTGACTCAAAATTCTAAATTTTCAAACTTTTGAATTTTTTTAATGTTGAATTTTCTATTGGTTGCTTCCTATTTTTAATTATTACTTATTATATTAAATTACATAATCAATATTAATTGATACTTTCCTTCACCGAAAAGGAAAGAGGAATGAAAGCTTATTTAGCGTGTGGAATTAATTTAATTAGTTCAAAATTTGAAAAAAAACCGTGAAATCTTATCTCTGATAAATTCCGCTAATTGTCTCATACTTTTAGCCAGTTTCCAAAACATATTAAATTATTAAAATTTAGACTTTTCTATCTAATGTTTAATTTGCATATTACCTTAAAATCATATTACCTTAAAATCATATTACCTTAAAATTCAAATATGTAATACTAATTTAGTAACTTCCATAATTTAAGCCAATCAAGTTAATATTTTAATAATTTTCAATTCTTTCAAAAGTTTAATCTTTCAATTTTCCTAGAAGATACACTTAATGTAATTATTATTATGTCCATAATGTATGCTAATCAAGACTGTAATTTACTGTTTCCAAATTTAAATTCCTATGTTCCTTGATTCTTAATAAATTGGTATTTTTGTTACCCTCTCAATCTTATATATATCCATAGTCCAACAAACAAAGTTCGTTTAGGTTTTAATTTTGTTTCTTATTTTTCTATTATTTCTCCCAATTTTTGCATTTGTTGTATAACTCTACTTTCGTTTTATTTGTGGCAGACATTACTTGCATGGGCATAGAGTTGAAACTTGAAAGTAGAGTTAAATTTGAAGCAGTAAATTCATTTATTTTTCCCATTTTCCCTCTAATTTTTTTCTGTTTAACTCGCTGTGTGAATTAAATTTAGCAGCTCAAAAGAAAAGATTTTGTGATATCTTTATTTCGAAATTATTTTGAAAGTATTGTTCAAGGGTCACTAATATACATAAGAATGACAAAAAAAAATTCTTTAATACTATATTTTTTGTTATTTTCTGTTGCTACAACTAAGGATTACTTACCTTTTTACCACTTTTCCATCTTATGTGAATTTGTCTTGCAATTCTTGGTTATTATCTTTTGAAAGTTTTTCAATTGATATTTTTTTTTTTGTATAATTTACTACTTTATATGCGTAGACAAATGAGCATTCGATTCACATTTCTATGAATTTTCGTGCACTTAGAATACTGAATTGACAAACACTTATTATTTGGCACTATTGTAATCATATTTTCATTTTTTTTCTCCTTTTATATACTATATATTTTATCTATTTTTTGCATTCATACCATTTCATAGACAAGACAGTCACACACAATTGTTTCAAATAGTGATACTTAGCTAAAATGATTTAGATGATACTCATGCCTTTGATGGTTGAGGTTGCCAAATCTTTTTACCTAAAACTTGTCGAAGGCAATTGAATTTGCTTAAGATTGAAAGTAATTTCCGCAAATGACCCACATTTTTCTTTATTAGTATTCTACGAAAGTAAATTTATTAGGTTTGTAAAAATGTGTATTATAAATTTTGATATTTGGCTAATATATAGGCATAATTATATCCAACTCATCTTAAATATAATTATGCATAATAATAGATTATCTCCTCAAATTTTTTTTATTACTCATACACCCCTAATTACAAAAACCTGACACGACAAAAATGGCTAACAAAAGTGCTGAAATCTAAAATACCCTTCAACACAACTCTATTTCATATATTCTTTTCGATGTTTAGTTGTGGGATAATATGTGTTTTCCATTGATGAAATATTTAATATGGGAGGTTAATTATATACAATGTATTAGATTATATCATTCTTGATAAGATTCAGTAATTTGTTAAGGATTTACAGTGGAATTAAAAATCTACGTCCAATGAAAGATCTCAATTGCATTTGTTTAATCGCCATTTGATTTTTCTCTACGAGTTTGTAATTTTTGCATTTTTCTGTTTCATCTTACATAACTTTTTTGCTCAATTTTTTGTCCATTCAATATCATATCATTTGATAAGTTTTGTTGTATATTATTCTTTTATACCAAAATTATATGATTCTATGACGTTTATTGTATTATTAATTTCTCATTCAGCTCATTTTTTGTTACTTTTTTTTTTATGAATGATTGTTGATATACTTATTTTTCTTTTTCTTCCTATTTTTGTAGTTTATAGCTAAAAGCATCTACCAAAATATAGATCTCTACTAATTTTAAATTATATCTTTCAATTTTCATATTCAATTTTTTATGATTTGAATTAGACTGTAAGCTACTTTTTTATGAACTTCCAATGCACTTTTAGTTTCATATTTAGACCTGACACTTCTTTCATTTTTTATTTGTATTTACTTTCCTATGATTATGATGATTTTTCTTCACTTCTTCGTTTACAAGTAGAGTAATTTTATTTTTCCTTCCAAATTGGCTTTCTTTCCTTTTTTGTTTCTACCATGTTCCAAAAGTTACTTTATGAAAAAAATTATTCCCATTTATTTTGTATTTTCATTTTTTATACTATTGTTTCCTATCTATTTTTTAAATATGTTGTTCATATTCTTTATTTTGATTTCAGATGATGATATTTGATATTTATTTTTGCTTTCCCCTGGCTACATCGAATTTTCTTCTTTGTATATTTTAGTGACCCATATTTCTGCTTTCATAAGACTGTCTATATAATTTATTTTAATTGTCATTTTTAGGTACATAATTTTAATATTTTGCGTCATTTACTTCATTATTATACTATTGTTCAATACACTCTTTTTTACGAAATTTACCATTTTCTCTTTTTTTAATCGTTATACAAATATACATTCTATGATCATATTATAAGAAACTATTTCTACGTATTTCTTACTCTTTGATTTGTTTAAAATACTTAAAATTATTCTCTTATGTATCGTCATTTTATTATTTAGTTCAATTATCTTACTTTTTATACCACAAACATTTTGGGCTTTGTTAGTTTAATAGGCCGGAGGGGTTAGTGGTCATTGACTTTAATTTGAAGCGTGTTCTTTTTTTTTTCGATAGAGGTTGAGATTGCCATTTAATTAGATCTGTTAACATTTAGAAGAATAACTCTCTTTAGTTGATCTTTATGAATATTCATATTTTCAAATTGATGATTTCATTTCTATATTCACGTTTTATCTTCTTTATGCTCTCAAAATTCTGCGATTCATATTTATAACAATTGATTTCATTATGGTCCTTCTAACAAAAAAAAAAAGATAGTAACATGCCACCTACATAATATATCATATCTTAAGGGAATAAATTGATAATTTTTTTATGTTGTCGAACTAAAATTAAATATATTTAAAATTGAGGAACCAAAAGAGACATCCCCCAAAGTTAATATCGCATGACCATATGACTTATAATTTTTATTATTTTTCTGTGCATAGCATGGGGTACATGCTAGCATGTGCCCCGTGCTAAGCACGGGGAATGCCCAACAATGTTTGCGCGGGGAATTATTACCTAAATATATTATAGCAAAGCGGTGTAAGACCCACTTTGCTATCTATCTTTCTTCTGATAATTTAGAAATTTTTTTATTATCACAAAAATTTATTGATTGACTTGATTAGCTATATAATTTAAAATTTAAAATAATTAATCAAATGACATAATATATAGCTCTATGTTCCCATATTTTTTTAAACTTATAATTAGAGAACTGTTCTCAGTTAATTTTCTTCCTTGTCTAAAAAGTGATTAGATTTTCATCCATCTAATAATGTTTTTCGTTTTTGTATTCAAATTTATTGGTGGATAACCTCACTTTTATTTTAATTTTTTAAAATAGATTTATGTTCTTATTTTGAAGAAGTGAAGTGTTGAAAATTATTCTTTGTTTATTTTAGTTTAATTTTTTTAATATAACTTTGTTTTATTTAAAAGTCAAATTTAAGCAAATGTTGTTTTTATCTTTATAGCACATCAATTACATATTGTTCGCACTTCTTAAAAATTTATTGGTGCTATTATTATCTTTTTGCTATGTGGATATACAATTAGTTTTGTGGCATCGACCTTAAATACAAGTGGCCATTGTTTGTGACATATATAATCATTTACAATTTTGATTTCATTATTTTATCATCTAATTTTTTTTTAGGAATTAGCATCTATATTTTGAAAAGTTAATCAAACAAGCTAAGCATTGCATCATTAATATAATTTCCTTAATTCTTTTGTCTACTAAGCTCTTATATAATTCTGGAATAGATATTTGCTTTATGTTAGTTTGCCTTTTTTATTTGTTAGACTTTCACAAGAAGTTGTTATATAGGAAGGTATTCATTAACTATATTTGCAATTTTTTCTCTATTTTATTTAAAATAAATTAGTATCTTTTGTGTTATAATTATATCAATTAGTAACAACTAACAATATATTTTAATCTGCTTAATATTCTTTTCTTTGTTATTATTGTCTATAATTTATGTTAGTATACTACTAAAATATATAAATTTTGATTTTCCATTATAGCCATTAGCATGAAATATACCCAAATTTTGGAATTTATTAAGATTAAAAATATTATATGTTATCAACAAGCGCCCAAAAAACATTTGTTATTTCGAAGTAAGGGCTATAAATAAGGCTAAGCTACCTTAAGGGAAAAAAAATATGCTAAGACCGACCTTGCTATTGATAAGTTCAAAATTTGTGTTTTGAGTATAACCATGAATCCATGATATGATGAGTATTTGGTCCTCTTCGCGGAATTGGAATGACTCAAGAATTCACATTTAAGCAAAAGGTAGAGATTCAATCTAATAAATCCATTTTTTGAAAAGGTACAAACTATGACAAATATTATTTTAACTAATTTATATCTATAAACATAGCATACTTAATTTAATCACTGAAAACATAATAAGAATACTGGCAAGACCCTACTATACATTTTTTCACATTAGCATAACATATTTTTACTAGCAAAACTTGATTACTAATAGAGAAAAAAGTGACGCAGAATTAGTGTCATTTCGTATATGTAATGATACGAAATATGATATAATTTCAATGAATGTTGAGAGGTAAATATACTATATAAAGTGGAATATATGTGCTTAAATTATATTAAATAAAGCAATACAACTAAAAATTTAATGTTTATAACCCATAATAAAGGTAAAAAGATCTGGCCTCACGAGTGCCACAAAACTCACAGGATCGTGAAGGAATATTCCTTAATCATTAATAGCAAATGATAAGTTAACCGTAAATAACAAAAAGAATATATGAAAAGAAACAATTTGGTCGTAAAAATTCATTTTACCATAGACAGCATCAGATTTGATATGCCAATCGCGATAAAAGTTGCACTTTGCCCAACTGCTGTCCAAAATTGACATGCACCAAACAAAGAAGAAAATGAGCTAAAAACATTGCTGATTCAGAGTTTTAAACAAGTTTTAAACAAGAAATACAAATTCCACTTCAAAGTTAGTCCATATTGACACAATCTAGTCTCACTTTGAAAAGAAAAGCGCGGGCTCGGTGTATATCAGGCAGCTTCACGTATTTTGGGATTTGGTGGGGAACCAACGACACTGGCAGGTCCTTTCGCTAGATGACCTTTGGTATTTCCACTCGATGGTCCGCCTGAGTTCTTATTTGGCATTTCGGTGGTTGAAATCGACTTCTTTATCTGCCAAACAATGGGAAAAGTTGAAAAAAATGAATCGAAAAAAACCATGAACATAGTGACGCTAAAAGTAACATCCTTAATATTCAATCGAGATGATGATTTCATGCAAATAGAAGGAGAAGTAAAGAAGCAAAACTTACAGCAGCAAGCCGCTCTCTGTGGATATCACTTATAGACTGAAAACCATTAAAAAATATGTGTCAAAAGAGGCTACATAAGAAAACAAGATTATTATGCTGTAAAAAATAAGCAATGGAGATCATACTGGTTTTTTGTAAGTCTTAATCTCGTCTCCACCAAATCCAGGAAGTGTCATGTTCCAGTTTCTTTCTGAATCAAGGGGCAAGTAGAGGTTTGAGCCATATTATTATATGTAGGGGTGGCAAAATGGTTCTGGAACCATGGTTCCAAGTTCCAACCCAATTAAACTAGTTTGGGTTGGGTTGGTTCCTAAAAAATTATTTTTGGTTCCAACTTGGTTCTAAATTGGGTCCAACTAATTTCAAGTTAGGCCCAAACCGTTTGCCAATAATCTAAATTATAAAGAACAAAATATAAGGTATTAAGTCGGGTTGGGTTTGGTTTTCGGGTTGACTTCGGTTCTGTTTTGAGTTGAGTTGGTTCTACCTCAAAACCATTTAAAAACCCAACTCATTTAAGAACCGAACCGTTGGATCCAACCCAAACCCAACCCGACCCACCAGATTGCCACCTCTAATTTTATGCATGACTAACAAAAGAAACTCATAGGAGCTTACCAAGATGTAGAAGTATGTCTTTTGCTTCTAAAGTGGTGGACTTTCGGTGCTTGGCCAACGAACATCCGAATGTTGTAATCTGGTGAATCACAATGTAAAGTGAAATCAAATGAACCGAGATCAATGTGTTTGAGAAAGATGAATAAATGACAGCATGTACATACATCATAAATGCACAGAACTAAGCAACAAAGAATTCAAATTTGAGCAATATCATTCACCACTTTTGTCATATGATACACGGAATATACATCTTAAGCATTCAAAAAGCTACAGGCTTCCACAACGCAACATTTTTTTCTGTGACAAAAAATATGTTTAGATGTCCATGTGAGGCAGATTCGCATGAATATATGTATGAAAAATAAAAATATGCATGAGAAAGTAATTTTCCACCAACATATCAAAAAATTTCACTTAATTTAGGTGTGCATAAATCAAGTAGTAGTAAGATGGACAGAAAAACCAGAGGGGCTCAGTTACTGTATCTATTAGACACTACTAAATATTGAGCAATTCCAAATTAATGATTCGCATGAATAAATGTATGAGAAATAAAAAATGAACCACAGGTAATTTTAAAAGATCGAGAAAATATTCATGAGAAAAGTAACTTTCCATCTCATATGAAAAGGTTTCAATTCATTTAGGTGTGCATAAATCAAAGTAAGAAGATAGCCAAAAAAACAGAGCTCTCAGTTAACATCTACCAGACACTACTATATATTGAGCAATCCAACTTACTGATTCCACAAAATCCTCAGCAATGTCCATAAGAATGTCTTCAACATCAGGATCCAATTTCTCGGATGAATCAATCTGTCATATTGCAGATAAATAAACATATTAATAATGAATTTTAACATACTCTTGAGATCAAAAACAAGTTTCACAACCCCATTTTGCTTGTGCCAGTTAATGTACAATTAGAATGAATTTCTTCCCTCAGGGATGTCTGGGGGGATTCTTCTGCTATTACTTACCTTTCTATGTTCAAAAACTGAATATAATCTAATTTTTATAGACACAAGAAAACAAAACAAAAAATCTTATTTTGCTCAAACATGAAAAATTATCCTCATATGAACTGCTGTCTTGTACACATAAGACAGTGTAATTCGAGTACTATAGAATTCCAGAATAAACCTTGAAGAAAGAACTCAACCAAGAATAAAATTCTACAATTCCGACTCGATGAAGTCTGTTTTACCAGTGACAATTAAACAAATAGACATTGCAATCCGAAAACTTTATATTTAGTTAGGCATTTGAATGTTCGAAGACGATAATTATATGATACCAAGAATTCACGTGCACAGATCTAACCTAGCTTGAAACAACAACAGAAAACAAATGATATAGAAATGTAGATGCCACTACCAATACAACTAGCAGCCAAACAAAAACATGCATGCAACAGTAAAAGCCTAGTTACATGTAACCTTGACTCTGCAATGCCAAAACAACATCAAATATTACGTAACCCCAGACCAATCCGCACAAATACATTGAAAGTAGACATGACATACCTGGTTTACAAGCTCATGAATGCTTCTTTTGCTTACAATTCTATTAGAAGATTCTTCAGTCTCTACAGTAGCAGATTTAGTGGGTAGTCCTGCTTGAAATGAAGCAGATTGAGTCATTCCGAGAGGTGGCCTTAGGCTTCCCAA
This sequence comes from Verbascum thapsus, assembly GCA_963669365.1. Lineage (NCBI taxonomy): Eukaryota > Viridiplantae > Streptophyta > Magnoliopsida > Lamiales > Scrophulariaceae > Verbascum > Verbascum thapsus. The sequence continues at coordinate 5,599,269 of OY770105.1, read as the reverse complement.
TCCTGGTCTAATATGTTGTTGAATTCTGGAAGATGGAAATTGTTGAACATGCTGTTCTTGAGAAGCTGACGACTGTTGGATGGTACCTAATGGCTGTTGTTGTGGAGTGGTAGGTGTGTTGTGTTGATGTTGCTGGGGGATATGAGATCTTTGCTGGAATGGCTGAGGGCTGGTTTGGGGTCGAAGTGATGGGGTTGGCAAAGGAGGTTTCCCTTGGCCCCCGGATGACAGCCATGGCTGATTCTGAAATTGTGAACTTTGAGAAGTAGTAGGTGATGGTGCCCCCGAAGATCCCAATGATGGGACTCTCAGCATGCCATGTCCTTGAAAATTCTGATTCAAAGTAGGTACCAATAAACAAACATAAGCCTACTTTTTCGAGGGAAAAACTAGCAAAGGGCCCTTATATGAGAGGTTTCTCAATGTTACCACAAAAAGGAGAAACTAATTCTTTCAAATGGCAGATTAAGACACAATTAAAAGAATGGACTAGAACATCGAACTTTAAATCTTAAGAGCATATAAAACCTCACGTAAGTGAACATAAGCGATTATTTTAAGTACAAGCCAAAAGTATGTAGACAAAAACATAACATCTTGTAAGCATTGTGTACAAGTTTTAAGCATGTTCATGCACAATCATAACTTATCTAAAGTGCAGAAACTAATGTGAAACTCAGACTCAAGTAATCCAGTAACCGATTGAGACCTTAATAAATGGAGCTGTAGTCTTTCAAATTAAGGCTCTACTTTACTTGCGTTTGTGCTTTATTTTAGAAATGTAAAACAAAACGAACCCAAAATTACCCATTACATGAGAACCACATTTACTTGATGGTGTTAGTGGCCAACAATCATAAATCCCAGCTTTCCATATGGATTATGTAGCTCTAAATTTGATACTTACTCTGTTAACCTCTGTTAACCATCTGTAGTTTTAATGTTTCAGCTGCTATGTACTTCTTAGATGTTCAAGTACACTTATATAGGTCTTCAAAGATCTATGCCGAACATGTTTTAAGAAACTGAAACAGACTGAAACTTCGCAGAAGGGGCAGAATTTTGAACTTCTTCACCAGTGTTACTCCGCTATAAGTAGAATACAAGAAAAACAGAACTACTTAATCACTAAAACACAATCTTAATCACAAACAACATGAGCACTCTATTAACTTTTTCTCATTATGCTAATTTAAGATTCATTAAGTTAGCAACCTGTGCAGTAGGAGACTGGCCACTTGGGCTGGTCTGCGGTCTAAGAGATGACTGGGGAGGCCTCAACTGATTAGCAGTTAACCCTCCTGGCCGAATTGATGCCGTTGTTCCAAGCGTACCCGTCATCCCAATTCCTTGCATGGGTTGTCTTGTCTGTTATCCAAATCAAGCTCAGATAAACTCCTTTACAAGTGCATAAACAACAGAGCAAAAGCATTTTAAAAGTAACAAATTTATACTCTCATAACCTATCAACATATTTTCACCCCACAAATTCTATTTAAATTGAAAAATCAACTAAAAAAAAATGCAACTTATCGAACAAAGCCATAGTTGTAAGTTCCCCCCAACACACACACAGAACCCAAAAAAAAAAACAAATTAAATATTCATCCTAAATTCAATTTTGAAATCGGTAACATATTAAGTTGTCGAATAAAATATCCGTGACCCTGTGACCTAAAAATCTAGGTTAGAGCCCTAATTAAACAGAACCGCGTGAATACTAAGTAACAAGAAGTAGATTAAATCTGAGATTGTTGACCAGTGGACGGCGAATGGCGAATGAAGCGAGGAAAATGAAGCGGACGTAGGGGGAGGGTTATGAGCAGGCACGCCGATGGCCATTCGCGGCGGAGGAGCAGAAATAGAAGACGAAGGTAAGGGCAGAGAAGGTAGGGAGAAGTGTGGGTAGGGCGGTGCTTGTGGCCATTGCCGGGTATTGAATGACGAAGGTCTTGTTTTGTTTGGGAAGTAGTAGAGGTGGTTGATGGCGGCGTGAGAGTGGTGGTTGCCGCCGGCTGTGATTGTGGGGGATTGGAGGATTGTGGAGCTGATGAGGTGCCGCTGGTTTGTTCCATTTGGATTAATATTACTTCTAACTCTCGTTTGGGTGTCACTACTATATATAATAAATCAACATTTGGATTAAAGATGTCAAATGGGCCGGGCCGGCCCGCCGGGCCGCGACCCGTGGGCCGTCGTGGGCCGGGCCGGGCCGGCCCACAAAATTTCATGGGCCGGGCCGGACCGGCCCATTAAATTTCGTGGGCCGGCCCGGCCCACTACGGCCCAGCCCAGCCCACTTAATTTCAAATATCATTTTTGGAGTTTAAATAATCAAAGTCACTTCTAGTCCAATGGTAAGTTTAGAAGAAATTTTTTGAGGGGGCTAGGGTTCGAATCCTAGCCCCTCAAAATGCCTTTTTTTTTTTTTTGTGGGTTGAATGGGTTAATTTGGCCAAAATGGTGAATTGAGAATGAGATATTAATGTTGTTTATTAAATATTTAGTTTAAACAAAAAAAATATAATTTTTCATAAAAAAATTATCGGTGCGGGCCGGCCCGGCCCGGCCCGGCCCATGAGAAAAAATTCAAGTGGGCCTGGGCCGGGGCCGGCCCGGGCCCATCATGGGCCGGCCCGGGCCCATGCCGGGCCGGCCCACGAAAAAAAAATTGACGGGCCAGCCCGTCGTGGGCCTGGGCCGGCCCATCATGGGCCGTGGGCCGGGCCGGCCCATTTGACATCACTAATTTGGATTAGTTATGTTATATGAGAGAGTAGTGAAAAATAATTAATAACACTTAATTAAATATTAGCGTGTACTGTGTATCCGTGCTACTCTTGTGTCCTCATTAAAACTTCTAACAAATAAATTCCTAACACAATTTTTCTAACTCCATTCGATAAATGAGGTTAATATTTTGTGGTTCTCTTTTCACTGCTTAAGTTTTTCTATTTTAATAATATTATGCATATTTTGAATTTACACATTTTTTATTTGTTATAAAAAATTTAAATATATCTTCTTTTTTAAGTAGTAACTATTACAATTATTTCATTTTTTTCTAATTTATTATATTTAGTAGGACTTTTATTTATTTATAGTAAATCATAAGGTAATATCCAACTTTGTTAACTCTTAATACGTAATTCCTATATAAAATATTTTCTTCAACTTCAATTGTGAGTTTTTTTTTAAAAAAAAAATAGCCCTTTGTTGTAAATGTATTGTCATTCTAATATGAAGTTTGGGGGTGCTTAAAAAAGTCTTGCTCCGTAGAATTAAGAAAAATATTTTATGTTTGAGGTAGTCTAGGGGTTTCTAACTATTTTTTAAAGATAAAACTGATAGAATAACTCTAGATATTCACAATCTATTATTGATTATGTATTCTATATATTATACAACGTTATATTTAGTTTCAATTGAATAATATGACTCAAACCTTCATTTCCAAAAAGTTTGAGTTCTTTTAATGTATTAGAAAATTCTAATTGGCTGGTGGTCATTCATCGCTTATTAATTTGATCTAATTTTTTGTGGTAAATTTATTTAACATATTGGTTTTGTTTGTTTAACCTCATGACATTTATCAATCATTATTTTATTGTAATTTCTTTTTTATTGTTTCCTTTGACATTGTTTTTAAATTTTTATTATACATATTTGTTTTAATTTAGAATATATCAACTTTTGTGTGGCAATTTATTTTCACGTTTTGGTTTTCATTTCTTCAACCTTCTGAAATATATCCAAATATTATTTTATTATCAGTTATTTTCTGTTAATTTTTACATATTTTTTGTTTAATTTAATATCATGTTTTATTTTTTCATTTTATCTAATGCATTATGTTGCTTTTGCAGATAGTTAGGCCCTATTTGTTTATGTTTTCAAAACTCATTTTCAACTTTTTAAATCACAAAATTCAAATAAACTTAATACACCAAATTCTCATCCAAATTCTACTTTTTTCAACTCTACTTTCCAATCTCCTATATAACTAACTATTAATCATATATACAATTTTTTACACATTTATCAATTAAATCAATCATTATTTCACTTTCTCTTTCATACTTTACACTTTTTTATCTATATTTCTTTATTTTTTATTTTCATAATCATTATATACACCACTAACACAATTATTATACACATCATCTATCAACCTATCACTATTGATTTGACATATCTTACAACTTTTAACTTATTTCTAAAAACATAAATAAACACCTACTATTTTCACACGAATTTTCATAATACACAATTTTTGAGAAAATTTCAAAAATTTATCTCAAAAACATAAACAAACAGAGCCTTAAGGACCAATTGGGTGGTGACTTCATCCCAAAAAAAAATTATTCAGAGCAAAAAATTCCAAAAAGTTTCAATTGTTTGTTATCTTACAAAAAAATTTCTTTAATAAAATCTCTCAAAATTTTAGTTAATTTTGAAGAAAATTTTGCAAGAAAAGAGAAAAAATATTCTTACTATTCATGATTTGACAGTTCACACAATCGATTTATAAGATTTTTTTCGACTATTTTTCAACTTCAAAAATCAAATTAATCACATATTCTAATGTAAAATGATGCAACGTTTAAAATAAGATCCATTGTGGCTATTTTTTGACATCTAAATCGATGATTTTGACTAAATGATTAATTATAAATTATATTCAAATAATAATCTCAATAATTTTTTCACAACAAAAAATATATCACATCAATCATAATCATTACATATTTTTCTCTTAAAAATTTCTTTCAAACGCACATCTCACAACATATTTCTTAATTTTTCTTACTTTTGTCATAAAAATAATTTCCAGAGATGGATATTCCGTCCAATTGGGTCCTTAGTTTTTCTCTTCCTAAATTTCATGTGTGATGTATTTTTAAGTCTGAAATATATTTCTTCAATTTTTTCTCATGTATGATGGAGAGACGAAAAAGTTTCTCTACTTATTCTTTTTACTTTCTTCTTTATTTAATTCGGTTCTAATTTTGTTTTTAAATTTATTTTTTATTATTGTTCAAATACATTTCATTACATTTTCTACTATAAGATGGAAGAGCTATAATGAGTTTCTTTTCCTGTATATTTCTCTTCTTATTGTCTTGAAATTATTTCCAATGATTCACCAAAATAGATTCTATTGTTTATTTTTATTTTTTTGATTTGCGTCATCCATTATTATTTTATAATTAGTGTAAATATAATTTTTAAACTTAAATGTGCCATGAGGAAAAAATTCTAAGCTTTATCACTAATATCTTTAAAAATAAATTATTCAATCCAAAATTTTATTTTTTCACCTTTTTACAGTTTTGCAATTCAAATATGTATGGATTTTATATACATAATGTTATATTATATAATTTGTTCATAATTTAACTTCATATAACCATATGAATTGTGAATTGCATTTAAAAAAAATGAATAGTTTTCATGCGTACACGCTAGTTAATATAATATAATATTCCAACATTAATTATTTTTGATTTAAAATTTTTAATTTGGACGACTTTTTCATAGCCCTATTTAAGCTGTCATTGGGTGGGTTGGGCCTAGATCGAAACCCAAAAATGTGGATAATGGGTTTGGACCAAGACCGAAATGGGCCTAAATTCAAACCCAAAGTTTTGAGTCTATTAAGTCTGGGCCTAAACCAAAACACAATAAATTTCATTTTCAACTTTTTGTATATTATATTTGTATTCTTTTCATTTCAAATTGGTGATTCAGTAAAATAGGTCACCGGGCAACTGAACCATCCGGTTTTTATAAGAATCACAATTTAAATTTAAAACTTATTTTTTTCCTCTCAAGATCATTATGCTATTTCGCTAATGTTCTATCGAAATCCTCTTTCAATCTAAACAAACAAAGCATACTATTAGTCAAAATCTGATTTTTTTTGTTTTTGTTATTATTGGTATATTACTAGAACTTTTTAAAATTAGTTTATTCGAAATTGTTGGTTTTATTATACAATGATGTAGTAGTTATGTATGACATTTGATGTTTTTGTTTCATGAATTGAAAATTATATCACTGAAAAATAATTTTGCTTGTTTACTAAAAAGCTTGTCCATTTAAATTTTTTCATCATTTAGCCATAATGTTACATAATTAAAGTGATTTTAAATATAGGAAACACTTATTTTTTTATTTTATAATATTTATTTATTAGTATTTTTATTAATATTTTTTGTATAATCATGATGTAACTGATTCAACCGGTGTTGATCCGATATTGAACCATGAGTAAACCCAATTAATTTTCCGATTCGATGAATGATTTGGTTTCAAAACATTGGTGCAACTGAGAAACAAATTACGAAATTAGAAAGAAAGAGAGGAATGTATATATATAATGTTTCCATATTTTATAATGGTTTTCTGAAGTTTTGGGCTTGTTAATGTATTGGTTCTAGATTGGCTCTGTTTTTTGTGGTTTGGGCCTGGTCTAGGCCCAATGTGAAATAATTTGGTCTGAGTCCATTCCAAACCAAACTTTTAGGTTTGAAAAGATTTGGGCTCAGAATACTACTTATACTACTAACCATCTGATAAAACAGTTGAGACAAATTAAAAACGTTTGTAAAAAATGTTGTCTAAATTCACTCCGAAAATCAGAATCTCCTCTGGGTATTCTTCTTTCTTTTCTTGAGTTTATAAGCATTATAGTTCGAAGTATTTATATATCAAAAATAGTTTTAATACAGAACTGATATATCGTTGTATCTTTAAACGTCGTTGCATATATCTGTACCATTTAGACATTTACGTACCAGTGTATTTTAGTGTGAGAATTGTCTCTCGTTTCGATATTTAATATTATTTTTAGCTCACTTCATTATTGAAGAAATTATTGCAACAAGAACTTCTTTGAATCTATAAAAAGAAATTTTGAACCAACTTTCGTACGTATTCAGCAAGACACTATTTTACATAGCAAAGAGAAGATTTTTTGTTTTGCGTTTAACTCTCATTAAAATTCATTTAAGCGTAATAACCTTTCAAATAACATCCTATATTTAATTAAAACTGAAAAAGAAAAGTCTGAATAGTAAGTACGTTGCTTATAGATAAACTCCTTCCATTTACATATTGAATAAATTCTAAAGTTTGTGTAGCTTTTGGCTACACGAAATAATACAAAAATTATTTATTAGTTTAGTGGTTAGATAATGCAGATTAGTTTATGTTATCCTTGACCTTGGCCTCAATTAAAAATAAATTATTCCAACCAATTGGAAGTGATTAATAAATAATAGAAGTGCTTAAATCATTGCTTATAATCTAAAGTCTGCCAGCGTGGATATCTCCATTTATGTGATTGGCAAAATTAAACAATCATTAGCTCATAAAGAACAAATGATTAATAAGAATATATACCGAATAATGGAAGGATAAGCCACTCTAGCACCGGCCATGTGATTTTTAAAATGTTATTAGCATAATAATTGATAGTGATTAGGACGTTTTTTAATATAAAATAGATATATGATGAAGAAAAAATAAATTAGTAACTTTCAAAAATGTTCGGAGAATAATATATATATATAAATAATTTAATTTTTTTTATTAGTCATTTGTTCACGTCCATTTTGCGGCATATTTATTTTAGAATTTATGCATAAATTGCTGTACTTGGTGCTATATTTACAGTTTAGTGAGGAAGTACAAATGAATATCATATCTTTAATGGTTGTGAAATGTGAATAAAATATAAAAGAATGTCTGTTTAAATGGAGATCTTAAATAAGAAGTCTTCTTCTATCCGAATTTGATATATGTACAAAATTTAAATTTTAAAAGAATTCTAATAACGACTTAATAATAATTCAAATTAGGGGGATAATATGATTCCAAAACTATGCCAATCCAATTTAACCAGTTTTGGGTTAGGTTAGTACCTAGTAAACTTATTTTGATTTTAATTTGGTTCCTAATTTGATTTAACTTGTTTTTAAGTTAGATGTAAATTGGTTTGTACCATAATATTCAAAAACTTGTCAATAATTATTAAATTATAAATAATCAATTAATTGAATTTGATTCCCTTTTGTGTTACGCTTGGTTCTCTTTTTTATCGAATTAATTCCACCTTAAAAATCTAACATATTTAAAAACCAACTCATTTGAAACCAAATGAAATACAATCAAACTCACTTATTTGTCACGTCTAACTAGAACTGCATAATCTTTGAATAGCTAATACTCTTAAGGTGTGTTTGGATTGAATGATTTGGATTTGGGGATGAGATTTGGATGAAGGATTTGAAATGACACCTAAAATGTAGTCATTTGAAATCCATCTTAGTTATGAAGAAAATAGTTCAAAGTGAATGTCGGGTGATTTGAAATCCATTATAAGTTGGATACATCCAAACGAATTTCATGGATGTGTTGTCGAATTTGAAATAAATTTCAAATCCTTCAATCCAAACACACCCACCCTTAGGATGCGTTTGGATTGAGTGATTTGGATTTGTGGAGGGGATTTGAATGAATGATTTGAAATGACACCTAAAATTGAGTCATTTGAAAGCCACTTTAGTTGTGAAAAAAATAGCTCAAAGTGAATGACAAGGGATTTCAAATTTATCGTAACGTGAATTCATCCAAACAAACTTAAATGAATTTGTCAACAAATTTAAAATCCATAAATTTTAAATTATTCAATCCAAACACACCCTTAAAGTAGTTGATGTTTTACAATTACATTTCAATAGTTTCATAAACCTACTACTCAAAACTCTTTTAATACTAGATTTAATTTATATGGCAAAATAATTTCCAAAAACTCATATTGCCTAATACAGACGAATATTGCACCAAGCTAAACGTGGCAAAAAATAGTGGTGAGTTGTGACCGCCCAAACATCACTTTTTCGTATACTAATTTAATTTTGTAATAATATATTTACCAATTTATATGACAACTCACCCAACATACATTCCAATCTTGTAATTAATCATATGACAAATGCAGGGGAATAAACTTAAAAGTTATTGACTCGTGTCTTATTTGTCAAAATTGGAAAACAAACACTTTTGATGTTCTTGCTGAAATTAAGTTCAAAATTAGAACATATATTAGAAATGAGTTAAGAATTAAAACATTTTTTAATGTACTTTTACCTATTTCTTTTACTTCTTTATAAAAACTTTTATAGATAAACCAAATTCCAAATTTTCTTCATTTTTTTTTTATATCTTTTTCTAAATTTCAGCCCACAATTTTTTTTTTGTCGTATTTAATTGCTTATTTACTTGAGTTCTAAGGCTCCTAAATTTTTGCACTTAATCAATAGTGTGGGCGGTGGTCGCCATTCCTTTAATTTCATCATCATAAGTGACTGTTAATGCATACTTATGGACCTCATTTTGCCAGCTCGGATGACTACCCAGCCGTCCAAACCGACGTCGTTTTCACCTATCCAATACAATGCTCTTTCATGACCAAAGAAAATCATTGAAAAAAAAATACAAACCAAAAATTCAATTATAATTAAGTCATCAATTAGTTGTAATTTGTTTTCACTTAATGCTCTTTCATGACCAAAGAGAATCATTGGAAAAAAAACACACAAACCAAAAATTCAATTATAATTAAGTCATCAATTAGTTGTAATTTGTTTTCACTTAATTTTCATGATACCTAATTAAGGGTGTCAATTGATCGATTGAATTGAATATAATTGTTGAAATTTGTTTGAATAATAATTAAAATTCAAAAACTTGTATTTGAGCTTTCTTTGATTGTTAATCGATTTAATCAAGACAAACATAAATTAAATTTGAATAATTTAATTATTTGCAGATATTTTTACTATTTGTTATCATTGAATTGAGGTGAAAATAGGTTTTAGAACTTATTAAACACATATTTGAACAAATTTGATTCGATAAATTAATAAATTGAGCTCAAATAAATTTTTTAACGATCAAAATCGAATCACACATCAATTAATTTGATTTAATTTTAAAAAAAAAAATGAGTATGGCCCATCACTCTCCCACAATCCATCTATATATATATAACTCCTCTCTAATCACTTAAACTACACCACCACTAACCAGTAAACACAAATCATATACTCATTATTCATCATTTTCTTATTTTAGTTTGTTTGTAATAATGGAGAGCAAAGAGGAAGATGTGAGACTCGGAGCCAACAAGTTCTCCGAACGGCAGCCCATAGGCACGGCGGCGCAGAGCCAGGACGACAAGGACTACAAGGAGCCACCGCCGGCGCCGTTGTTCGAGCCCGGCGAGCTGACGTCATGGTCGTTTTATAGAGCCGGGATAGCTGAATTTGTAGCCACTTTTCTGTTTTTGTACATAACCGTTTTGACAGTTATGGGGGTTAGCAAATCTGATTCCAAGTGTTCTACGGTTGGGATTCAAGGGATTGCTTGGGCCTTTGGTGGGATGATCTTTGCCCTTGTTTACTGCACTGCTGGAATCTCAGGTTTATTTTTTTACATTCTTAATATTTACAAACTTATAAATTTGGTACACAGGTGGTAAAATTTCTGTATTTTCAGTCTCAATTGTTATTATTTAAAGAAAACCCATTAGTAGAACCACGTGGGCTACATGTCGTTATTACTTAATTTTCATAAGTTTCATAAATTTGCACAAAAAATTCACTTTTTGATCAACATATAGAATTTAAGATGGTATAATTAGTAGGGGGCTATTTGTGGTGTTTATCTAATTTACATTGAACTATAAGATTTTTTATTATTCCATCCTATATTCTATTTAACATTTTTTTTAAGAGGTTGACAGGTATACACTTATTAAGAGATATTTAATATGTATAAATATTTTAATCCCTGTTAACCTCTAAACATATGGAATACGAGCACCAATTTAGAATAGAAAAATTTATCATCACCACATGTGACAAAATAAAGAAAAGAATTTTATAAGACTATATATGTATCAAAAATTCGAATAAACCCGTTCTTATGGGATCGATACTATAGTTTTCCCTTTATTTAACTAAGAAAAAAAATATGAAAATTCGTTTAAAAATGACGTATATTTCCTTATCCAGGGGGACATATAAATCCTGCCGTGACATTTGGGCTGTTTTTGGCGAGGAAATTGTCGTTGACGAGGGCAGTGTTCTACATGGTGATGCAATGCCTTGGAGCCATATGTGGAGCTGGTGTTGTTAAGGGCTTCGGAGAGGCCGTTTACAACACCAAGGGCGGTGGTGCTAATGTCGTTGCACACGGATACACAAAGGGTAGCGGTCTTGGTGCTGAAATTATCGGTACTTTCGTTCTCGTTTACACCGTCTTCTCCGCTACTGACGCTAAGCGCAGTGCTAGAGACTCCCACGTCCCGGTTAGTACATATTTATCGACATGCCATAATATCATCTAATATTTAAAGACATTAGAACTAGGCAAGAATGATTTCGCATTTTCATGATCGTTTCCATTTACGTTCTATGGATTAATTAGGTGGGCTGGGTTGGGTTGGGTTTGGGTTGGTTCTTAAATGGGTTAGATTTTAAATAGTTTTAAGCTGAAATCAAACTCAACTCAAAAAGGAACCAAAGTTAAGGCAAAAGGGAACCAAACCCAACCAGACTCAATAAATTGCATTTTATTCTTTATAATTTAGATTATTGGCAAGCGATCTGAGCCTAATTTGAAATTAGTTGGACTCAACTTGAAACCAAGTTGAAACTAATTAAGAACCAATAAAAATTACTTAGGATCCAACTCAGCCCAAATTAATTTAATTGGGTTGGAACCATGGTTTTGGACCCATCTTACCACCACTAACATTAACCATAAAAAAGAAAAAGAATGGATTGATCAATTGGATTTATCGAAAGTCGTAATTGAATTTTGCAGATATTGGCACCATTGCCAATTGGGTTCGCTGTGTTCTTGGTGCACTTGGCTACAATCCCTATTACCGGTACCGGTATTAACCCTGCTAGGAGTCTTGGTGCAGCCATCATCTACAATAAGAGCCATGCTTGGGCTGATCATGTAAGCTTCTTATATATTATTATTATTATTATTATTATTATTATTATTATTATTATTATTATTATTATTATTATTATTGTTGTTGTTGTAAAAAAGGATATATAATTGGAGTAATATTATGCAGTGGGTATTCTGGGTTGGACCATTCATTGGGGCAGCACTTGCAGCTCTGTACCATGTGGTTGTGATTAGAGCCATCCCATTCAAGTCCAAGTGAAATCATCTCTTGTGCTTTTCAACATCATCAAGATGGAAATAAATATTAATATTAATATTAATATCAATATTAATATTATTGTTGTATTTTTCTATTTTCCTTTCTTATGTCACTTTGTTGTATGTATTTGTGTGTGTAGGAGAATTTTCAATTATAAAATGTAAAGTCCAACCAAAATTAGGTGGGCTTTGGTGTCATTGTGATGTTTTTTGTGGATGTGCAGTGAGAAGTTGTTATAATAATAATAATAATAATAATAATTGTACACCGACCATGTGTTGTTTATTTGTTTATGTTTTAATTACATATTTTATGGTTGTGTTGTTGTAAGGGTGGCAATATGATTTTAAAAACATAGTTATAATACAATCCAATTAGTTTGGGTTGGATTAATTCTGATAAAAATTATTTTGGTATCAACTTGATTCCAAGTATAATTCAAATTAGTTTTAAGTTGAGGCCCAAATTATTTTTCAATATTCCATATTACAAGTAACAAGAAGTAAATGATTGAAGTGCTTTAAGTTTGGTTCCATAGAAAATCCATAACATTTAAAAACCAAACAATTTGGAATCAACTTAAATTTGAATAAAAATTGAAATATAAAATCAAGTATAATGGAAATATTAGAAAAATGTTTTATCACTAGTAAATAAGAATTAGTTCAAATGTCAAGTCTATTGTTAATATGATCAATATAGTGACTATTGTATGATATGAGCAACTAGCTAGGTATAGAATCTGTGTTATGTATATTTATTTGCATTTACCTATTTATAGAATCAATGTATTATGTTTCGAAGCTTCTATATTTTTTTAAAAAATAAACTTCTTATATTTATTTTTTCTAAAAAAAAAAACTTCTTATTTTTATTTATTTTTTTGGTTAGAGAAGTTATTTGATATACATGTATATTACTTATTTTTAATAATAGAATTACATAAAATATCTATATAGAAGTAAGTATACACAATAACAAACAAAAAGTAAAAAACCATTAAATGGGCCTCATTTTGGGATGAGAAGGGGTTTGACTTTGGGTTGATGAGTTTAGTTTGAACGGTTTAATGGGCTACGTTTTGGGCCTAAATAGCAGACCCAAACAATGTCCATCCATTGGGCGGAAACTGATCTGGACACAAAAACAAAACATTTTCTTAGGCTTTGTTTGGCTATAGAAATTTGTCAGGGAAAACTGGAAAAGAAAGAAAAACAAAAGAAAAATTAAGCCTTAATTGGTTGGACACTGTCCTTTCCCAAAAAAGTTACATAGTAAAAACTCCAAACAAGATCATTTGTTTGTTATCTCTCTTAGAACAAAAAATAATAAAAATCTTTTAGAATTCTGGATAAGTTTAAAGAAATTCTTGCAAGAAAAATAGAAAAAAAAAATCGTTCTTACTATTCATTATTTGATAGTTAATACTATCAATTAATTTTTTTCCTAGCTATCTTTCAATATCAAAAACTAAATTAATCACATATTCTAATGCAAAATAACGCAATGTTTAAAATAAAATCAATTGTGTTTATTTTTTACATCTAAATCGATGAGTGTGACTAAAAATATATAATATAAATTATATTTAAATATTAACACAAACAAATTTCTCAAAACAAAAAATATATAACATCAACCACTATTATTATAAATTATTTTTTTAAAATATTCATCCGACACATCTCACACTATATATCTTATCCTATGATGCACGGATACGGATACGGGGATACGGATACGATACGATATGGATACGAAATACGGAAATTTCTAAAATTGTAGGATACGATACGATGATATATTAAAAAAAATTGAATTATTTTACAATCCTTATTAATGAATTTGATAATCAATTGATTGTAATAATTACTAAATATATAGAACTTTTGAAAATAATAACCATAAATATGTGCAATAAAATGATCAAGTAGTTCGATCAATTACTCAAAATAGAAGTACTAACTTTTCAATTTTATTTTACACGATGTATTTACTATTCAATGTTCATATTCAACATAACAACAAAATGTATAAAAAATTATAAAAATATCCCCAAATATTAAATAATTTACATAAAGAGATTAAGGTGAAAGGAGATAATTCGATCATAGTTGCACAGAAAGAAAAGGATTTTGATCATAGTTGCACTGAAAAAAAATTGCAATAAATAAATATCAAAAGGTGAAATAAGGGTTTCTCATTTCTAATTTAAATACCTTTCCAATTAATCATGATTTTTTTATTAAATTATGTTTTTAATTTATAGTTTTTAAGAAAAGTCATTACAAAACAAAAAAAATTAAATTTTGACCTAAAAGTATTAAATAATAATTAAAAAAAAACACAGCCGTATCCAAAACGTATCGGATACTCCTATTTTTCGTATCCGATACCATATCCTAATTTTTTTATTTTCGGATACTTCAAAAACGTATCCGACACGTATCCACCCCATATCCTACATGTATCCGTATCCGATACTGCACGGGACAATTTTTTGGAGTATCCGTGCATCATAGATCTTATCCCTACAAATATTTTTTTCAAACTTTTGTCAATGACTTTTTTAGATGAATATTCCATCCAATTAGTCCTTATTTGTTCTATCTATTAAGTAGAGATACAGTGAAAAGGAAAAAAAAGTGTAGAAAAAATCTAGTATTAATTTAGAACAGTTCATTTTCCTCTCATCTGTTGAGGAAACTAGTGGAAATAAAGAGATTTTGTCTTTCTTTCCTTTACCAAAATCTTTAAACCAAATAAAGCGTTAAGATATTAATATACAAATATTAGTATATAAAATATGTTATCCATATGCGACAAACATATGCTTATCTAGTTTATGAAGAGTATGAATATAGGAAAACAAATGTAACGATAAAGTTCTTTTGGATTGCACTGTTAATTATTTCGACCAAATTATCTTTTTAGCTAGAATTATAATGATAACAAAGTGAGAAAATTGTTTGGACAACATTAGTGAGATTAATGATTTATTTAAGCCGCCGGAAATGGATAATAGAATCATGGTGAAATCAATTATATATGAGATATTTTGTACATGATTTTGACAATCCAGTCTAATATTTTCTGATTTATTATCAAGCTTTAATGGACTTAAAGTTGAATAATTGAACTCATTCTATCTATTGATAACAGTTTACAACGTTCCTTTCTCCAAATAATAATAATAATAATAATAATAATAATAATAATAATAATAATAATAATAATAATAATAATAATAATAATAATAATAATAATAATAATAATAATAATGAATAGTGGTGTTTCAAACATGGGTGATGGAAAAGTCTAAGATGGTCCGGGACCAACAGTCCCGGACCCCTTAGAACCACAAATTTTCCATGTTTGGTGGGGTGGTTTTCATTTGTGGGGTGGGAAAAACCACCCCCCACCCCACAAATGTGTGGTTACAAAGGCCCGGTACCAACGGTCCCGGACCTTGAAAGAATCACCCGGACCCATGGGTGATAATAATTCACAGCAAAAACATGCATATAAAACTGAGTGCACGCTGACAAAAGTTAGTGGTGGGCCTGGTGGCACACAACATTGAAACCGACGGAAACTAAGAGAAGTCTAGATTTCACGCACCCATTCTCCTTGATATTTTATGTCTTAATAAACTTGCGTCGTTTTGTTAGAACATTGTTAAACTTATTGAATTTATATCCATGACGTTCGTTTCTATTTCATACATTCGTTCCGTAATTCGTAGTCCTTGAAAGGTTTTAGAACCAAAGTTCATTGGCCCAATTTAATTCGGGTTTAGGATATTTAGCCATTCAGTATTCGATGCTGATTTGGAAAATTTTGGGCCGAATAGATCTAATTTCTAGGTTAGTTCGTATATTTCGACCCACAATTTAAATATATTAGCATATGTATTGTTAACATGTTTTATATTTACGAATTACGATTTTACGAAAGAGTTGAGCTCCTAGGGTCATAAAAAATTAGGCTCCAATTGGTTGGCCACTCATGCTCCCAAAAAATCATTTTAGAGTAAAAAATTACGAAAAATCCATTTGTTTAGCATCTTGTAAAAAAGTCTTACAAAAAAATCTCTCAAAATTACAAATAATTTGAATTTTTTTTTGCAACAAATAAATTTTACTATTCATAATTTGACAGTTAATACTATCAATTAAAAAGGTTTTTACGACTATTTTTCAAAACCAAAAATTAAATTAATTGCATATTCTAATGCAAAATAATGCAACGTTTAAAATAAGATCCATTGTGGCTATTTTCTGACGTGTAAATCAACAAGCTTGACTAAACAAATTTAATAAAAATTATTTTTAAATATCAACTCAAACAAATTCCTCACAACATATCATATCAACCACAATCATTACCTATTTATCTTTTAAAAATCTCATCCAATCTCATCTTTCAAACCACATTTATCATTTTTATCATAAAAATAAATTTTCGCAGATGAATATGCCAACTAATCGAGCCCTTACTCACTTTCAAATGTAAGAAAACAGAGCAATAGCATTTAATTCTTACTTTATTGAACTTGTTGAATCTCATTGATAAACAGTTTTGGTTCCCTTTTAACTTGATGTGTGTAAGTGAATGGAAAGAGAAGATGGGCAAAAAGCTGTAATAAGTGCATGCATCTACTTGGAGGTATGCAAAGGGACATGTATATCCGACGCATGGCACTTTTATCCACCCACTACTTCTATAGTTACACATGGCTTATCCAAACTATAACATTAATATTAATAATAATAGTAGTAGGAGGAAAGAAAGAAATATGGAACTATGAATTATAACCATTTTATAAATTCGGACAGTGAGATTAAATATTAAATATTAGATATTTTGAAAGTTGTGAGATTAAATTTGAGAAATTTATAATGAATAAATCAAATTTAAATTTAGACTTGTGTTATTGAACGACAAAAGTGCAATTTTTTCCAAACATTATGTGTATGGACCTACAAAATTATCGATAATGAGAAGAATGTGCAACTTTAATGACTTGAAGAATTGACTTGACATAGTTCCAAAATTAAGGCACATCAAATTATTAACTATTTATTTTGATAGAAAAAGATTAGGCTAGTAGGGGCCAATTGGTTGGATACTTCAACCCGAAAAAAAAATTAAGAGTAAAAAAATTTCAAAAAAGTATCAACTATTTAATATGTCTTAAAAAATCTTCAAAAAAATCTCTTAAAATTTTAGATAATTTCGAAGAAATTCTTGAAAAAAATGAGAAATATAATTCTGACTATTCATGATTTTAGAGTTCTCTACATTGATTTAAAAGATTTTTTCCGACGATCTTTCAACTCAAAAAATTAAACTAATTGCATACTCTAATATAAACTAACACAACGTTTAAAATAAGATCCATTATAACTATTTTTTGGCGTCTAAATCGATGAGTTTGACTAAATATATTTATTATAAATTAGATTCAAATAAATTTCTCACAACAAAAAATGTATCACATTAACCGTAATCATTACAAATTTTTCTTTAAAAAAGCTCATCCAAACACATATTTTACAATCCCTAAAAATATTTTTTCTCACATTTATCATGAAAATAAATTTCGCAGATGGATATGTCATCCAATCGGGGCCTATTCTCCTAAACCACACTCTTTCACTAATTTACTTTCTATTCCTTTAATTTATTTAGCATGAATGGTATAATTCAAAATAACAAATTATATTTGGCCAAAATATTATATCATATGAACTTTTAAGTGTTTGGCCAACAAAGCAACAAAGATAAAATTGTCATTTATTTGAATAAAGCTAAACATTGAATATTTAAACATCTTTGGTAGTATATTTTAGTTAGTTGGTTTTTAGTTTTCTGCATAAAATCAATAACTCTTTAGTCAATTACAAGACCGTTCGAGTTATTTGGATACGTAGTTAGTATAGAGTTTGGTTCGCCTTTTGTAATCGCCTTAAACATTATATCATATGAACTTAAGTGTCATTTGTCAAGGGTTTGCAATAAAGATAAAATTGCCATTTATTTGAACAAAGCGAAAAAGTGAACGTGTGAATTTACGCCTTTTGACAACCTTTCTAATTGTGAATATTTATTTATTTTACCATTTCGTTCGATTTATGAAATGAATTTTTTATCCCACAATGGTACCAAAATAGTGTCACATCATTATGGGATTAACAAGTGTCCATTTAAAAATAAAATATAAATAATAATTTAAATAAAAATATATTTGTCAATCCCACAATGATGTGACACTATTTTGGTATACCATTGTGGAATAAAAAATTCATTCCGATTTAATAACTCATGATCAGATATTGGTAAATAACTATTTGCTACTTGACAATTTAAAACAGATTTTTCAAGTAATTTATGTATTTTAGTTAACTGGCTTTAGTTTTTAGTATATATTTAATAACTGCTATCAAGTTATTTGGATAGTTATTATAGAGTTTGGTTCGTTTTTTTCGTAAGTTTATATTTATTTTAATGTAATTATTATTATTATTTTAAATAAGTGAAACTCCAATTTGTTTTAGTGACACTAGTAAGGTGTTTGATCTATTGACATTACTAGGGATTAGTACGCAGCAAAATGCAGAGCCAAGTGCAAAGAGACAAATCATGTTATTAGTAAATTATGTATTATAGAGATCCAAACATTCTTGGGACTTGTGTACAACAAATTGGCTGTTTGAATTTCCCCATTCTTATGATTTATTGAATCATGTACACAACTATTTTAATTAAATTAAGACATGGTTCCTTGACTAATAATTATTGCAATATAATTTATAAACTAATTGATAGGCTGATTATAATTCCAGGGATTAGCTGTATAAAATATAGTTCAACAAATTCTTGTAGTATAAAGCAAGAATTTAAAAACTTAAATTAAGGCATAACCATATATAAGTATTTACGTGATTCATTTATATCAAATTGTAGTTCATTTAAATATGGGAATAAAGCTTCAATTGAATGAATGTTTTTGATTTCTCATTTTTCTTTGAAAAATTAAACAATTTTATTTTTGTAAAGCGTTGAAATCTGATTTTAATGGTGTGATTGGATGTAATTTTTTTTATAGAAAAAGTGTATTGATTAAATATTATGTGATACATTTTGTTTTTGTGAGAAATTTGTGTGAGTAACTTATTATTTTGTAACAAAATTTAGGTTTATTCATTGACCAAGACGTTAAAAAAAATACAAAGTGAATTTTATTTTGCACGTTTTGTTGTCATGAATCCCGATGTATAAATAGTTTTATGCATATGTTAAGATATTGACGCCTAAATGCATTTTCAGTTGTTGGTAAATTATATATTAATCATGAATATAAAGTTTCATTTTTGTTAGGAAAATTTGAGAGATATGAAATTAAATCAATTTTTAGGAAATATGAGGGGGTTAGGGGTGAATATTGCATTTCAGATTTTTTGTAAAAGATATCAACCAAGTGCATTTTTGATGAAAACTCTTAAAAATTTTGAGAAACGAGATGAGATCTAATCGAGAACTAAGTTGTTCTATCTATCGAAAAAATGATTATTTCAAAAATAAACCTAGCAAAAGGGAACAAAATAAAAGTTACAAAGATTGAAACTTGAAGTTTGAAAGCAGTCGATGATGACAAACCCTTAATACCAAATTAATAAGATAACTCAATAAATAAATAAATAAATTCTACTCACTTTAAATACGTATAAAACATGCATGCGTTTCTTGGATAAATTGAAATAAAAACAAAAGTTTATGAAATTCACTAAAGTTTCCAATATATTATATATATATATATATATAAATTTCCTAAAGACAGGAAGCAGTGGACATGAGAAAAGCCAATTTGGTCTTCCCTTTTAGTTGGTCGTGTCTTGTGTTGTCTTTCTCTCACAAATCTTAAATTGGTGGCTTTTTATGTCCTCTAGTTTCTGTCTCCCCTTAAACCAGGGCTTTCATCCCAATACCTTTATATTTTATTTTGTTTTGACTCATTAATATACGTACATTTAAGTTAATTATTAGTTAATTAATTTCAGTATTCATGTCAGTACGTAATTTGTGATCACAACCCTCCAACTGGGATCAAACATTAATGTGAAAACTTTTGACTTTCATCAATCACTATCAAATATTCGAGAAATAATATTACACATTGAATCCAATAATATATATTATATATACATATTTAGAGAGATGAATAGTTATCACTTAAAAATGAGGTGAAAACCACTTCCTCTCCAAAATATATGGTGTATATGACATATTAAATTCGGTGTAACATATATTTTTTGCCCAACAATAAATCGGGTAGAGAAAATGTAGTAATGTGAACTACGAATCAAGTTTTCTTTTTATATTCTTCTAATTATGATTACAAATGTGTACGTATAAAATTTGTACACGTACGGTTGTGTAACATAAAATTTGAATTGAGTTTGCATTATTAACAAGAAAATATTGTCACAAATTATTAGTGATAAAATTATTTTGCATGTAGAATCTTATTTCTTATTTTCACATCATACAAAAAAAAATATTTGACTACATATTCTCATATCATTATGATTTGTTCTATTTAGTTGTATAGTATATATTAGAAATTAGAATAGTTAAGAGGGTGGGGGTAAGGATTCCTCAAAAGTATATAAATTAGAATAATTAAGAGTCGCATATGATTAAACTGTGTTTCATAACTGAAACATAAAAATAATTATTGATATTTAGAGTAACTAACGTCTAATGCCAAATTATTATTTCATCTTATTTCAAGTTGAAATATTCATTCTCTCCATGTTGGGATATCTTGAAAATAGTTGGACAATATAATTAATGTTTCTCTTTAATCTGCTTAATAAAGGTGGATATACAAACTCTTTGAGCCCATAAATATAAAATTTATTTAGATTTTCACAACATGATTTTAATTTATAATTATCAATAAAAAAATCTCAATTGGTGTGATCAAGAAAAAATGTTTGATTTTAAGCCATAATTTTTAATACAAAATTCGACGACTCACCTATTTGTCTGCTCGTGGCCCAAAACTTTGAACAGTGTCAGCTTTTGTGCATCTCTATCTCCCCCTTTCTCTCTACACAAAAAACCAGGCAAAAATAAAATTAAAAATGCAATCAAATCCTAAAACTTCTCTATCTCATATCCCTAAGGCTCCGTTTGTTTGACAGGGAATGGAATCTGAAATGGGAATAAGATTTCTGGTAATTTGATTACTAGAAATCTGATTCCATTAATAGTGTTTGGTTTGTACAAAAAAAATTGGGTAAGGATATATATATTTTTTTCCTTTTTTTATGTTTGGTTCAAACTCATATAATAAAGAATGAAATTTAAAAGTAAATACTTTGATATAAATACCCTTATTTTAAATCATATTTGTATAATTTAATTATAAATTTTCAACCATAGTAGAGTATTTGATATTATATATATATATACACATAAGTATATATACACATGTATATTTAATTTGGTTAAATAATAAAAAATAAATAATATATCAATTTGGTTCAATTGCATTATCCTCTTTTAGAAAAATGAGAATTAAATTGAACATGCTTATTATTTATTTACATATTGTTTGACTTTTAAAAAATCGATACATATTTCATATATCAATGCATTGATAATTTATTTTAAGTCGGAAACATACTATTGTTAATAGATAAAATATTTTAATCATATGTGACCAACAACCATTTCAAAAGTACTATCACAAAAAATAACATAACAATTTTTCAATTTCATTCAATAAATAAATATAAAATAAAATGAAATCCGATATATTTTGACAATAAAAATATTCAAATAAATTAAAAATACGAAACTATTTCTTAATAAATCATAACTTAAATGAAATGCATAAAAATATTTATTTTTGTTGATTTTGTATTATATTTGATATAGGGGTAGTAAGGTCATTAAATTATTGTATTTAGGATTACCTTGAATATGAGAATCACAATACCTCAATAAATAAGGTATTGTGATTCCCTTATTTGAGAGGATAATTCCCACATTTTGGGAATTAGATTGCATTCCATAGTATTAAATAAAAAATACCAAACAGGTTATTTGATTTTTGGGAATCATGTTCCCTATTTTGATTCCATTCCCTTGACAAACAAACGGAGCCTAAAATCAATGTCACAAACTTACACATTTGTAAATTAAATTAATTAATTAAGCTCTTATTATATAGTATAATATAATTTGGTAACGTTTCTTAAACTCGTACTTGCTCTATATATACCCCACTTGAAGTCCACTTCATTTAGAGTTCAAAAACAAAGAACCTCTCAAACATACACACACAAAAATAGAAATCAACAAAATATTGGAAATATTTTAGACAAATAAAAATGGATGAGTATTCAACAGGGTTTTGTATTAAGGCATCACAAGGCGGCGGTGGGACTGGGACCAAGTGTGGGCGGTGGAACCCGACAAGTGAACAGATTAAAGTTCTGACTGAACTGTTCAGGTCAGGTTTGAGAACTCCGAGTACAGATCAAATTCAAAAAATATCTTCACAATTAAGTTATTACGGTAAGATCGAAAGTAAGAATGTGTTTTATTGGTTTCAAAACCATAAAGCTCGAGAGAGACAAAAACGTCGTAGGATTTTGGTGGACGAAGAAAATGAGAATTTCAACCTTAATGACAACACCAAGCTCTCATCAACTAAATGTAAGTCAAGTTATACCTTATCATGCATTATCTTTAATTTTGAAATTTAATATAAGAAGTGTCAAAAATATACAAATATTCTCCTAAGATAATAATAAGCATATATAAATTGTTTTAGTACCTCACTAATCATGCCTTTATGTGTACAAACTAGTTTTTGTCATTGTAAATTTGAAATGTAAACTAACATAAATTAAAAGTGCCATATTTATAATATAGTTTTGTAAGATTATAGAAAATCAATAGAGACAAATGGGGGATATGGGTTATGGAGATTAGAATAATGTTACTAATTGATCGAATACTTAAAACACTTTTAAAAGTTTAAGGTTAGAGGACAAAGAACTTTGATATTAAATAATGTCTATCATTAGGCTTTAAATAGTTTTAATTTACATCATAATAATTAAAAAATCGAAAAAAAAAAATTATGTTACATAAAAGGTGGTCATAACCTATTTATTAACTTTCTTTTTTATCTGATATATTACAGATTTTACTGAGATAAATCAAGTTTCGGAACCAGAACAAGTGATTGAAACATTGCAGCTCTTTCCTCTAAATTCTTTCAATGAAATGGACTCAGAGAAACTCCGACGATTTGCAGATGAGTACAAGAAGAATACGTCGTTCACATATAATATTGGCGCAGAAATGGATCATCCCACGTTGGATTTGCGATTAAGTTTTATTTAGAACATATAGAAATTAAATTAAGGGTGATCATATTTCCTTGAAGAATTAATGTAATTTTAACGTGCATGATTCCAAGAATTTAGGCTTCAATTAGACCAAAATGCATGAAATATTCAAAATTTGCTAGGGAAAGTAGTTTTAGATGTAAAATGCACGTAGCTCTAGATAATGACTCAACGTTTTGAAACTTGAAAAATGCTTCGACATTCTCCTATATTTGCTCACCACGAATATGGGGTTTTCTACTCTTTAATTAGTTTTGTTAAAATAAATGTTATACTATATGTGCTAAATTTTTGTCATTAATTTATTTTATAATTTTGAAATTGATTAATAATATGATATAATCTTGTTATTCTAGATTAGTATATATATGTGACGAATGCAATCAAGTGTTTTGCATGCAATTATATGAAGATGAAAAATTAATAATGTTTGGGTATAAATTTTTCATTTTCAACCTAAATATTATTTTTTTTGGTGGCTAAATTAGTTGCCCAAGTTAAGTCTATAAACAAGTTTAGGCTTGTAAACTATTCACTACTGTAACTAGATAAGTTGTGAAAGCAAAATGGTGGGGTTCTTATTTAAAATTTGGGTTAGCTATTGGGCCAAAACTAATATATAGGTCCGAGGCTATTGGGCCAAAGTAGGTTAAACTCAAAATTGGTCGAATCGAGTCTAATTCGACTTCAAGACTAAAATTATACGTATATTATATATAATCTATATATAAATATACACATATGCATATTTGTAACACTATTTTGTTTTTGAGTATCATTAATTAGAAATAGCAAGAGAAACGTTAAACACATCACAATCTATACATATACATTATTGATTATATTAATGATACTAAATATTATAAAAAATAAAATACCCACTTCTACTTACAAGTTTGCGAGATTGTGATCAGGAATTAATGAACTCGTGTTCACCAAACTCATGGTTCATAGATGTATACAAAGAAAGGGTGCTAACTCTACCTACTCGTTAGATAATATTTGGTGGATAAATTATAATCTTGTAATTAGTGAATATAAATTAAAATTGTGTACATTTGTCACAAGATCATCTATTTATTGTATATTCACCAAAAATAAATTTAGTAACCAAGCTCGCCTATATATAAATTATAAATATTGAACACCACATGTCATCATTACACTATTGTTATCCTACTAAAGCTTGCGAATTTTTTGAAATCGCAAGATATTAGATTAGTTCGCCTCGAATATAACTAGTCAGTCTTCTGTTGCTAAGTTGTGAAGAAGAAAATTCTTGAGCTTGGAACTGTAATTATGTATAAAATGACTATATCTTACGTAGAATCAAAAAAAGAATTATATAAATTATTTCTCAAGGACGGACATTAACTTATAATGTAATTTATTTTATTATATTTTTTTCCTATAGATGAAACTCTTAATACACGAAATAAATAATTTTTATTTCAAGACCGTTATTTCTTTTAAAATTTGAGTTTAAATCCGAGGGTAAAATATTTATATAAAATGAAAAGGAATAAATTTAGTAAACTGTGTAATTAAGGAAATTTGTAGGGTGCAATATGCAAATAAGAGAAGTTGTACAATCTTATTTCCTAAACCGACAAAGGCAACTCAATATCAAACCCTATCTCCATGAGACGGGTCTCCTAATCTCATATCACTTCACCTGAGATCTAATTATTCTATATAACCATCGGCTGTCACTTGGATTCGCAAGCAAATAACGATCCAATCTTCTTCGATTATAAGGTGATTAGCTTCTTTATTAGCGCAAATATGTTTTTGATTTTTTATTTTTCCACCTAAATTTAAAATTTGTGGTTATTATTTGATGAAAATATTAGGGTTTCGACATCCCTTTATGTTAATAGGGCTTTATATTTGGATTTCTTTTGCTTTCTCGATTTTTGATAGATCTGGTGCATTCTGCTTGCTGTTTTTCATCCTTTGCCGTGTTTTTATGCCAACTCTTTGATTTGAATTTTTTGGGTTTTGCATAAGTTGTCTAGATTTGGATTAGAGTTTCCGTTTTTAGTTATTAGCTTAATTTTTTTAATTGTTTTTACCTGTGTCTTTGTAGGGGTTGATTGATAGTTATTGATATTAAGATCAGAGGAGTTCTGCTATGGCAGCCTTGACTGATATCCTTCCCAAGGCAAAATCATCCGTGAGTACCAATTACGATCACTCGAATGATCCATGGTTCAAGAGTCGTTACAGTTCATCCGAGGCTGATACCTCTGACGCCCCCAAGGCTAGCAAGCAAGTGCCTCCTTACTTGAAACGAGCCGGGTTTAAGCCGTCGAAGCCTGAGGACTTTGGGGATGGAGGGGCGTTCCCGGAAATTCACTATGCACAGTACCCACTCGGCATGGGCCGGCGAAGTACAAACCAAAAACCTGGTGGGAAGACCTTGCCCCTCACTGTGGATGAGCGTGGTAACCTGAGATACGATGCGATTGTGAAGCAGAATGAGAATGCCAAGAAGATTGTTTATTCTGAACATACGGATCTTGTTCCGGTTTTTGTTAAGGATAATGAGAAAGAAGATGAGATGGATGTGGATGAGAAGCAGAAAGAGATCGATGAAACGACCCAGGACACTAAGGCTGCACTTGAGAAGATTGTAAATGTGAGGTTGAGTGCTGCACAGCCGAAGAACGTTCCTACACAGTCTTCAGACTCTAAGTTTATTAAGTACAAGCCATCTCAGCAATCTGCAGCCTTTAACTCGGGGGCAAAAGAGAGGATTATTCGAATGGTGGAGATGCCTGTGGACCCTATGGAGCCTCCGAAGTTTAAGCACAAGAGGGTTCCAAAAGCTTCTGGTTCGCCACCAGTGCCCGTTATGCATTCTCCACCACGGCCCGTGACTGTGAAAGACCAGCAAGACTGGAAGATTCCACCTTGTATTTCCAACTGGAAGAATCCAAAGGGATATACGATTCCACTTGACAAGCGTTTGGCTGCTGATGGTCGAGGACTTCAGGAGGTTCAAATCAATGATAATTTTGCTAAGTTATCGGAGGCTTTATATGTCGCTGAACAGAAAGCAAGAGAGGCTGTTGCTGTGAGGTCAAAGGTTCAGAAGGAGATGATGATGAAAGAGAAGGAGAAGAAAGAGATGGAGTTACGGGAGTTGGCCCGTAAGGCGAGATCTGAGAGAACTGGTGTTGCTCCCTCATCTGCTATGCCAATGCCTTCTTCTGAGAGGGGCGGTGGAATTAACGATAGTGATATGAGTATGGATTATGAACGTGCGAGGGATTTACCGAAGGAATCAAGAGAAGAAAGAGAGCAACGTTTGCAAAGAGAAAAGATTCGTGAGGAAAGGCGTAAAGAGAGGGAAAGAGAAAGGAGATTAGAAGCGAAAGACGCTGCTACGGGTAAAAAGAGCAAAATTACAAGGGATAGAGACCGTGATATCAGTGAAAAAGTTGCACTTGGAATGGCCTCAGCTGGAGCTAAAGGGGGTGAGGTTATGTACGATCAAAGACTGTTTAACCAGGAGAAAGGGATGGATTCTGGTTTTGCGAATGATGATTCTTATAATATATATGATAAGGGCCTGTTTGCCGGTCCATCTGCTATGAATACTCTTTACAGGCCAAAGAAAGATGCTGATGATGAGATGTACGGTGGTGCTGATGAGCAGCTCGAGAAGATTATGAAGACTGAGAGGTTTAAGCCTGACAAGGCATTTGCAGGTACATCGGAGAGAACAGGTCCACGAGAAAGGCCCGTTGAGTTTGAGAAAGATCAGCCTGCTGAAGAAGATCCGTTTGGTTTAGATCAATTCTTGACAGAGGTGAAAACGGGTAAGAAAGCTATGGACAAAGTTGGCAGTAGAGGTACGATGAATGCTAGTGCTGGATCCATGCGGGATGGGTTTGAGGGATCAGGTAGGTCACGAATTGGATTTGAGAAGGGCCGTTGAGAGCTTCTTGATTTGCTAATTTGTTCTTGCTTTTATCTATTATGGATTTGGATTTGAGTGGAAATTGGGATTCTGAATTGCACTTTTGTTATGTTGTCTTTCTGAAGCAACTATTATGGTAATGTACTGATGCACTTAATGTTCTTGTATGATGGAGTGGTTGCTTGTGCTAATTTGCGATTGGATTTATCTGAAAATCATCCTGAGATATTCGTTGTTTTCGTTTTAGGTGTACCCTTAGCTTAGCTTATCACACCGAGAACTTATTAGAACGTGTTTGGCCGAGCTTATTTCGAAAGAGCTTATAAACTGCTAGTGCTTATAAGATGTTTTGAGCTCTTTTAAGTTCTTGATTTTTTTTTTAAAAACAAATTGTTTCCGAATACTACTTGTGTTTGTTTTATCATTCACAAAAATGGTTTATCAATGTATACTAATATGAAATTCATATTGTCTGAAGATTTCAGTGTTTATCAGCTTTGTCCTGGAATGAACTCTTTTCAGTTTGCACTTTGCACAAAATGTTGATTGGTCTATGCATCTCTCTTCCTTAAAAGTTGTCTGCAACCTGTCATTGTTTAATTCCTTCCATTAGAACCTCATACGGCTCATTAATTCTTTTGGTGTCCCGTTACCATATCTACCGAATGGGATTTTTCATGGATCTGTCCCATTTTTCGGGTTAACCAAAGAGGTTCATTACATGAGTTTTAAATTGAAATACTGATTCAATTCGGATTACTAATCCGTTTTATTTCGTTTTTTCTTTTATCCCACATTCAGAATAAAAATAACTCACCTATCGTTAGAATTTTATTTCAAGTCAATGGTTCATCAGTTCATCTTTTCTAGGGTCTACAATGAAGGCACAAAAATCGAGTGAATTTTCAAGATTGTGCAAGTAATACATTTCATTTCAATTATCAGATTCAAGGGATAATTCTAAATAATTCTTTCAGTAGACATCTGTTTAGGTGATTGCAAAATCGCAACATGAAGCGAAGCTCATAGATGTATGTATAACTTCACCAATATCAATATCAATATCAAAGAATGTGAAAATCGTATCTCAATTCTCAAGATACACAATCTATAAAAAAAGGTCTATTACATGATATCTTGTTTTGCTTTTTTCTAAGCTTAGTTTGGACTTTAATACTTGGGACTGTTTGGTCTTATAAAACATGATGTGAACAATTAAGAACACTTGGTAAGATAAATCAATTGATGAACCAACAAAAACTTATCAACGTAAGGGTATTCAATATTCGTCTGTGGTAGAGTGAGTTTTGTATTTGTTGGATGAAAGTTTATACACCTTTCACTTCAATATTTCATATGATCTCTCTAGAATTTGTAGCAAGGCTTACATTCAGCACTATATGCAGCCTTGTACGCTACGAAAGAAACTAATGATAGTTTTCATGTTTTGGTCATACTTCTTTCAGTAGACATCGGATTAGGTAAATTCAAATTGCAACATCACATGACATAGATGTATAACTTTGATAATGATACCAATATCAACATCAAAAAATGCGAAAATCGTGTTTCAAGATCATAAGAATCTCTCAACTACGAGTACCCATTTTCTAACTCAAATTAATTAGATATAAACCAATAGCAAACCATAAACAAGCGTTGGCCGTAACACAGAAAACAACTTTACTCCTTACTACAGAGCAATTCACATACAACTCCTAGGAGTTCAATTCATCACCATGTTCTATGTTAAAGCAAACTAACTCCACTGAAAGCCAACAAAATTTATATACACAAATCCATAAACTTCAATACAAAGTCCTATTTAGAGCAAACAAGTTACGATCAATTAACCATTACATCAATAATCAGTTCGATATTCACCATACCTATCACCCCTCGACATGGTCCCCAAGCCACCCTCAACTCTCTCTGCAACATACTCTTCCTCTAATGCCAGCCCCCCGAGCGCCCCCGCCAATCCCGAACTTCCGCCACCTCGCTTATGATAATCATAAGGTGTGTAATCCACCGGCGCACTCGGCCCTGGCCCACCATACCCCGACTGCCGTTCATAAAACGGTCTAGATGGCGGCGGCGGCGGCGCTGAGTAATATGAATAATATCTTGATTTTGGGTCCGAGTACGAATAGTAGGGTTGGGGAGGTGGCGGCGGAGACGGCGGGACGGATGAATATAGCGAAGGGGAGTCTCTATAAGGCGGCTGAGAAGGGGGAAGAGAGTAATAATAGGGTGAAGGAGGGACGGTATGGTAATTCTCCACGGGGTGTTCGATTAGACTTACCTTAATTCGTATCTTGCCGTGGGGACGGCCGGAGGGTCTCCGGAGCTCCAAATTCCTAATAGGGTTTTCAAACTGACCCGATTCGACCATCAGATCACGAATTTCGAATCGGACGGTGCCGATTAAGGGTTTCGGCGTTTCGAAGGGTTTGGAATGGAAGATTTCTAGGGTTAGGATTGAGTCTTTAGGGGGGAGAGTTAGGGGGAAAACGAAGCGCTCGTTCCAGACGGGTCGTGTCGAGCCGGAATCGTCGGGCTTGGTGGCCTGGCGGCGATCTGGATCGACCCATAGGATGACGTAGGGCTTGAGATCGCCGTTCCTCCAGTTCACGTTCTTCAGGTGCTTTGCGGAGAGGATTGTGACTTCGAGATCGTAGAGTTTTGAAGGCGGACGAGTGGTGGTGGTGGTGGTGGTGGCCATGGATGCGCCGCGATGAATAGAGAGTGTGGAGAGTTGGAAGGGGAAGGATGAGTTTTAGGTGGTTGTTTTATGATTAAGGTACTAAACTTCGATTTCAGTTATTAAATTTAGGAAAATTTCAATGACAATTTGAAAAATATTTAAAATTTTGTTTTTGATTTTAGAGAAATTTGGAACTTTTATAAATAAGTTTGATAATTCTAAATAAAATTTTGGATAATATTTGTTATTATAATTATAGATCGTTTATACTAATAAAATTGTATATATGATATATGATATATATTTGTTAAGCTATGATGTAAGGATACAGATTACAGATACTGATACGGGGAGAAATATGAATACAATAAGACACAATATAAAATATATTTTTTTAAAATTTTTATAATTAATTAATTGTAATATGTATTAAATATATAAAACTTCTATAAATAATAATCATATATATTATTCAAAATAGAAGTATCAATTTTTTTAGTTTGGTTTTATACATTAACTAAGGTTGATACCTTGAGTATATTACAAAAATAATGATACCTAAAAATACAAAAAACACATAGTTGCATATTTTTTAAAGCAATTTTCTTTATCAATGTATGTATTTATTATTTTATGTTCATACTCAATATAACAACAAATTATGTAAATTAAAAAATTATGAAAATATCCCTAACTATTAATAAATTAGTTGAAGAACTCAAGGATGGAAGTCAATGATTTGATCATAGTTGCAACAAAAATGAATTTCGATTATAGTTGAAAAAAATTGCAACGAATAAATACCAAATGGTGAAATGAGACTTTCTCATTTCTAATTTCAATACCTTAATCAATCCTGATTTTTTTTTCTTGTTAAATTATGTTTTTAGTTTATAGTTTTTAAAGAAGGCCACTACAAAATTAAAAAATATTGGCTATGTTTGGTTTTGTTTTGGTTGGTTATTTTGGTGAGAATTGTTAGTGAGAATTTTTTTGGGACACGTGCATATTTAGTGAGATTGTGTTTGATTTTATTTTGATGTTGATTTTTGGGTGAATGTTTTGGTGAGATAGTGTTTGTTTTTGTTTCCAAAGGGAACATAAATTACTGTCGCAGTCAAATCCTGTAAGCTTTTGTCTGTTAGCAATTAATTAGTGATTGAAAATTATAATATAATATTAAGATTGTAATAAGTTTTATACATAGATGAATTTATATGTATATTATAATAGTTGGTATTTATATATATTATATATTTTTATTGATGTCTAGAAATAAATTATTATATATTTATATGTATTCTATAAATATATTATACAAATGTAAGAAAATTAGCTGCTTCGCCTGCTTTTATTATGGCGGCTATGTTTTCGCGGCGGAAATGAACGAAAAGCGATATGAAGGTGCTATTTTCAAATCTCGGCCTAATAGACTCCCCAGCCTAGCTAGGCTAGACTGAAAGCGTTCGTGAACAACTGCAGCGGAGATTCCACAAAGACTAGCTTATGCTCTACCATATAGAACTCGGACTCACACTTTCCATCTAAATCTTTATCCTATGGAAGAAGAGCTATTTGTGCACAACCGTAGTTGGCCTTGCACCGACCATCCAATGGACCATGGACTAAACGGCCACTGCTTGAGTTGCATCTTGACTGATTGGAACCCTCATATAGTTAGTATCATAACTACGCAATTATGCTTTATTCCTTTATTCAAGCAGCGAAGGAAGAGAAGAGCGGAACGGAGGTCAAGCAGGAGCGGCCACTGAACCCGTTCTAGCGTCGTGGGATGAACCAGAAAGAGGAGTGGCTGATAGCTCGCGGAGCGAACCTGGTCCCGTCTTTGTGTGTTTATTGGGGATGGGCCAAATTACAAAGGTTATCTCCTTGTCTTGATTTACAGTCGTGAACGGGCGAATTGAGATTACTAATGACGGATGGAGGTTGAGGATTGGCTTGAGGACAATGAGCATGTTTGATAGCTTCAGAGAAGCATCGATATGAATGTTAAGAAATTTACCGAAATATAGAATACTATTAAATAATACTTTTAGTCGTGTTAAAATTGTAAAATAAATAATATATGACTATAACAATTTGCTACTTTTCATATATCCAAAATAAGTTTAAAGATTATGTTGTTTAAATAATGTAAAAGTATATATAGGTCGTACTCTTTCTCTTGAACATTTAACTCACATTTGTATTATGTATACTCATATGTTTATGTATCCATATGTTACATGTATAATTAAATAAGTCAAATTATCACAAAAAATTCGTAAAAAAAGTTAATAATATAATCATAGCAATTCTATGTGAATATTTTGTCCCGTATAAACTAGCTAGGCCATAAAATTTTATTTTTAAAGTCTTATTCTTTTTGTGGCCTAGTTAGACTGAAATTATTTTGATACGCATTACAATTTTCAGACTATTAAATTATTACATAGTCTAATTGTCTCATATTATTTTTTGAATTAAATTATATGATTACAGTCTAATTGTTCTTTATTAATTATTGGATTTATTATTCAATATTTATTAATTTTTTATAAATATTCTTATTTAATTGCAAAATAATAATAATTTGTAATTGGATGGTTGGAGTATGTAATTATGCATAGAGATTATATCAAGTGTTTGAAATTATAAAATAATTTGTAAAAAATACTTAGATGGTGAGAGGAGAGAGAGTGTTATTGATAGATGGGACAAATAATGTGTGATTAGATAAGATGAAAATATAAAATAATCATATTTTATAGTCAAAATCAAATTTGGCAAAATATTGCTTTTTTCTCTTGGTCCAAAATCTTACAAGCCAAACATAAATTGGCCAAAATTTTGGTCCAAAATGGATTCAAAACAAAACCTATTTTTGACCAATAAGTATTGCATAATTTCAAAAATTATCGTCATCCGTATTCGGAACGTATCGGATACTCCTATTTTTGTATCCGATACTCCTATTTTCGTATCAGATACCCTATTTTTCTAATTAATTTATTTTCGAATACTTCAAAACCATATCAAATACGTAGCCATCATGTATCCATAACGTATCTATAGTGAGTATCAAATACTGCACCGATCATTTTTCGGAGTATTCGTGCATCATAGTTGTTACGTATTATTTAACATATTTGAAAAAAAAAAATACATATGATTTTAGAATAAAGAATTATTAAATCTCGTAAAAACTTTTTAAAATTAAAATAGTTTAAAATTTTTTATATAAATTATTATTTAAATTCAAAGGAAGGATATTGCTAATCCAACTATTTTTGAACATGGTAAACTGCATGGACCTCCCCTAAACTACGAGCTTTTAGAATCCACACCCCTCATCTTGAAAAGATTGACATGGACCTTCCCTCTCCCTCCTTCATATTTTTCATTATATTAATTTTAGAAAGACTAAAATACCCTTAATTTTTTATTTAAAAGTTAACTTTAATTTATAATGTGTTGGGAAATGATAAATTATCATTAAATTGTAGAAAAAAAAAGTGAGAGACATTTACAATTTAAAATTTACAAATATAACTCTAATCCCGTAAAAATATTTTCTATCGATTAATAATGAACTCTCTATGTTCTAAAAATCTTATTGATAAAGTATGTTAATATAATTAAATATTTTTCATAAATTTAAATAATTCTAATTTTTTATATAGAAAAAAGAAAACCATATAGAAGTTAGAACCTTACAAACCTTTATATACCTAAAATTTGATTTATTTAAATATGTTTCTTTATAAAAAAATTTGACCACTTCTTACAAAAATGGTTCTACTTTAGTGGTATATCTATTTGAATCAATATTACGAGAAAAATAAGTGACCTCTAATATACCATCATGTTTTTGTTCTTAAAAAAGATATTATAATCTTTTTTAAAAATGACAATAGTTTATGCTATTTATAAAAATAATTGTGTAGTTTAATAAAATTAAGCTAAAAATTAGCACAACATAATATTTTTTCTTTATCTCTTGAGACACATTAATTGAAAAATAAAGAACAACCATATTATCGCTCTAAATTCTTAACTATTAATGTAAATTTATACTAAATTTTATCTAAAAAAAGCAAAAAGACGTCAAAAAATTATTGAAGATTGCCATAAAAATAAGAAAATAGTGTAATAGATTAAATTAATATAATCAAAGTAATAACACATTTTTCATGGAGCTTAATTCTAGTTGTATTAAGAGAGTTAAAATTAATATTTTTGAGTAATATCTTTTGGTAAAATAAATTGATTCATAATTTCAAAATATTATTCTTTTAAAGTTAAAGAACTTTATAGGTATATCTATAGAAACTATATTGTTTGTTTTATTGCCATGTGATAAGCTTTTTAGTCTTTTTATTAATAAATATAGTGAAAAAAGTTGAAAAAGTGGAGGTTCATGCCAACATTTATATATAAAGGTGTAGATGTCAAATGCCTATAATTGAGGGGAGATGAATACAATTTTTACTTTTTGAACATATTCTTTGGAAGCTTGAACCATTTGCTTGATTTATTTGCAGAAAGCTATCTACAATAATCTTCACATTATATATGACTCATTTCGAAACTTACCTTTCAACATTAAATATCAGAAATAAACTAATTAAATATTAATATAAATTTGAATTTTTTTAAAAAATATCCAAAGATTTTCCGCAAAATTTGATGGAAATTAAGATTTTTTTGGGATCCTAATAAAAATCCAAAATATTGGTCAAAATTGCAAAAGATGAGTGAATATTAAAGCCCGTTATAATGATTTAAAAATTGTTTGGATGTATGTCTGCATCAGGCGCATGTAATTGAAGTCAATACTTGGGTTACGTAATTTTACAAAAAGATTTAGGATAGTTAAAATTTTACTTTGGATATTAAATCAGTCCTGAACATTTATAGAAATTTAGGAGATTTTCAGAGAGGTTTTTATGGCTATTAATTTTGTACAGATTTTGCTAACACAAAGGGGTTATACACAATTTTCTCCAAATTTTTGGTTAGAGAATAATTACATTTTTTTCCATATGTTTATTTATGTTTTTCAATTGAAAATTTATCGATAATTGCGTACAATGAAAATTCGTTGACAATGATGTCTTTATTTATGTTTTTAAAAATGAGTTAAATAATGTGAATATGTCAAACTAATTGTGATAAATTGGTGTATGATGTATAGAATGATTGTGTTACTTATGTATATATTGATTATGTGAATAATAAATAGAAATTACAAATTATAAAGCATGAATAGAAACTGTTGGTCCCAAGTGGTTTATGAAAGGTTTAGAATGGGAGTTGAATAGACCCTAAAGTTTTTTTCGACTTAAAAAACTTTTGTGCACAAAGACAATTAAATAGAGTGGATTAAAGTAGAACCAGTTGAGAAGAATACAAAGAGGTACAGTGATCAAAACTTAGATCATAGTTAAGTACGCATCGGAAAAAAGTTTTTAGTTTTTGGTTTTAACAAATTGTTGGGCAAGTTACAGTTAGTAGACTTTTATCACTTTTATCTTTGTGCAAAGAATAAACTAACTTGATTGCTGAATTATATGATGTGCAATAAAAAACAAAATAAAGCAAAGAGTAAAAGAGAGAGTTTGCAAGATTCGTTAAGTGGTGTAATCTCAACCACGTCATTCTTCTTCAATGATACAGAGGAATTCACTATATTGAATATGAAGAGTCGCACAGAGTCTTCTCCAATACAATGAATAAAAACTAAAACATCTTAAGCTCGTTTGCTTACACAAGCGTCTGCTCCAAGAACACTTCTAGTGGTGTATTTTTCTCACTCAGAAATACGGCAGAAATCTTACAGCTTTCCTCACACTCAGTTTGAAAGAGAGGATGAGATTTTTCACTCAAAAATAGGTATTGTTTGTTTAGTTTAAGTCAAACAACTTGGTTGATATTTACCTCGATTGGTTTTTCTAAAAAGAGATAAAGTATCTTAGAATGGATGTTCTGGGATTCGAATTTTCTGAGGGTGAACTTCAATAAAATATTGAAAGCTTGTTCCAAGGATTGGAGTAAATAAGAGGCTTTGAGAAATCAAAGAGTTTCGAATCGTTTTCTATTTCTGTGTATTGTGAAAAACTCTTCTTTGCAATGGTTATGAAGTTCAATTTATATGCAGAACCTTGAATAGATCCGTTAGGACTATTTGGTAGGCGCGTGTAAATTAATCGCTCAAAAGGATTAAAGGGTGGTTGGTGAATTCCTGATATTTTGCTGCAGGTGTCACATTGAGGCAGGTCGTCGTATGTTGACATCCAATACGTTTGGTGCTATCCGTACTCCATCAGCAGTATACACATTTAATGCCTTTGACAAGCATAAAACGTATTTAAATAAATGCCCTTTGAGCATTAAATGCTTTGAGAAGACTTTTTAATCTTCAGTTGCTTTTGATGAAAATCATCGAGTAACTCACCTGGAGCTACTTTATTTTACAGATGAACTTCTGCTCATTGATTGGGTTTGTTGATTCTTCAACCTTTTTATATTAATAGACCCACTTACAATTCTACTAACGCTACAAGTATTTAAAAACAGCAAAACAAATAAGACAAACAAAAAACACCAATATTAAAAGTTACAGCTTGAAACACTTTCTATCGCTTGATACATGATATTCTAATATACAAACTTACATTTTTTCGGGGTCTAACATTTAAACCTATCTTGTCATCATCAAAACTTCTAACAAAAAAATTCCTAACAGAAATATAATAATAATTACAATAAATAATTTTGATTGGTGAAAATATGTGTTTTACATATATATGATTGATATGTAGTTTTAGCTAAATATAGTTGAAAAAATGTGAATTTGAATGAGAATTTAGTGTTTATATTTGTTTTGAAGTTTGTGGTCCAAAATATTTGAAAATGAAATTTGAAAACACAAAACATTCTGAAAGACTAACAAGACTAATACATGTTTGATTGCCAATGGCTACTAGACAACCCATATTGGTAGCATTTAATTATCCATTGCTGCGGGATTAAATAGGGGTCACATGGATAAATACAAGGTGATGAGTCCAATCCGACCCATGACAAACTAAATAGTATATTATATTGTGCTGCACTCGGTCACTTCAAGTTGTCTATGAACATATTTTAATCGAATCAAGTCTCTTCATAGTTTCAATAGTCTACTCAATCTTAAAAAACTAAAAGGGTACTTAATTTTTTAGAATTTAAGTCAAATAATGATTTATTTTTACTGATTAAGGAGGCATTTATAATGTCTTAATTGGGTCATAGGTCAGGCCTTACTACACAATTCATTTAACCATAATTATAATATATTGTTGCAATATTGTTCTCAAAATCAGAATTTGATTTTTAGGGATTTTGACTCAAATTCTGATTTTAAGTGTTAATTGTGTTCAATTAGAAATTATTAAAATCTGATATGCGGATGGATGGAAACTGTACACTAGATTTTCAATTATTGGGTTTCATTTTTGGAAATTTCCTTTCGTTTGTGGTTTTATATGTAATTTTAGTTTTCTTGAGATGAGGCAAGGCAAATTTGTGATTTTCATATTGAATTTGTGCATTTTATATGTTGGAGTTCGACTACAAATTTTATTATCGAGGGTTTCAAGTAAATTGGACAATTTTGAGTTAGATTGAGATGTTATTATTGGTTGTTTTGTGCTTTTCATTTTGGTGAGTGATTTTATGAGTGAAACTATGATACATGGCGTTCAACAGATTCAGCTAGATATACATTACATATTTTCAATTTGGGGGTTTCGAGTGAGTGGTGAAAACCAATCACTCCACCCAATATGTGCAGTATATGCTATCAAGAATAGACATAAAATCCCCTGTGATTTTGGTGTATTTATTGGAGAAAGTAGCAAAACAATTGGTACCTTTAAATTATCAATATTGGTACCTTTACCTCTCCTTCAACAATTAGGATATCTAAGATACAAAATCAAGAAAAGGAAAAAAAAAAAACAATTAAACTTCCACAATTTTTCTTCTCTTGCAGCACATTGACAACTTCATTTCAAAGTGAATAAATCCTCCTATTTTCTTTCCATATCCCACTTGCTCAATAAATATCTTTTTTCGCTTCTCCGACACTCCAAGCCTCTCCGGCAACGATATTCGTGCTCTCCCTACCACAACGATGCCCTCAGATGTGCTCGGATTTTCAAAACAATTTTCTTCTACAATTTCCAAATTCAAAACTTCGCCACCTGGAAAATAATCAAATAAAAGATCAAACCACTGGTTCCATGTGGGCTCCGGCATTCCAAGTGTTGCCCTAGTTCGAAACTGTGCTCCACTTTGGTCGCTAACAATCACACGATAAACGCAATTCATTTTTTTCTCTAAGGGAGAAAATACACCACTCAATTGATCTACATTGGTGGCCTTTTCAACTAAAAACTCTAGATGGTACCTGAAATCATTTGAAACTCGATTGTGCTCTTCATCGTTTCGTTGAAGATGAGCCATTGCTATGATAGAAGATTGATGATTTTAGGATGAATATGTCTACGAGATGGAAAGATTGTGTTCAACCTCTCATTATTTATAGCGGCTAAAAAATTATTTTTACGGTAAGTAGTTCAATGGGCCTCGTAGATATATATGGTAGAAAAATTAATTTACGCGTTATACATTGAATAAAAAAGGAAAAATAAGAAATGACGAATCGTAGGAATAGATTTTGTGTTTTGATATCATATATCTAAACTAAATTTTCTATTACAAAATAATAATTCAAAAATCTTGAGAAGTTTTCTTCTCAGTTATTTTTTTTTTAATTCTATTTCATTTTTCTTAAATATTTTGCTTGACATAGTTATTCATTGTGGATAACAAAATGCCATTCTCCTTATATATATAGAGGGCAACTTACTTTTACAACTTGTTCATCTCAATTGGAATATAAAACATCTGAAAAGTGGTGGAGGGGCTGAATAGACCCTAAAAGTTTTTCGAACTTCAATAATATGTACTAAAATTGAAATACTTGATTTTGAAAGTTAACTAATATAACATGTTTGAGCGCTTGATCATAGTAGGATCAAATACTCAATGTTTATACGAGGGTAAGCACAAGTAAAGTTTTTTCACAAATCTTAGTGTTTGGAAAACTGTTCTTTTACTTAGTTTTTGGATTTTGATTTATGTAAAGTATGTTTCAACTTTATGACATAGAAATGAACAATAAAGTAATAAAACATTAAAAAAAAGAAAAACAAAAAAACTGAAAGGTTTAATCCAATCACGTTCTTCTTTAATTCCTCTTATAAAACAAAACAAAAAGAGAATATCCAATATTCGAAAATTTACACAGATCTTAACAAATTAAGGAACAAAGAAAAGAACTTCATGTTCTTCCTAACTATGCAAGCTTCTGAGATAAGATGCTCTTCAAGTTTATGCTCATGTCATCCATAAATAATGCGCAGATTTTAGCACTTCTCAATTAGATGAATAGTATGCGGATTTCACAAAAAAATGGTTTGTTTAGTTTTTTACGCTTCAAATATGTTGAATTCATGATATCATCCATGGATGAAATAATCAGAAGCATAATCGCAGAGAAGATAACAAAGGATTTCATTAATCTTGAATGAGGGAAAAATAATGAAGAAGAGTTACAAGACTCACGTATGCATGTTAAAAACACCTACCTAACAAACTAACCTAACTAACCTACCTAACACTATAAAGCGTATCCATGTTTTATAAGTAAAACACGTTTCTATAAGTACAACAGAAATATAACAAATATCAATATCTCCCCTCAAGTTGGTGGTTTGAACAAGTTAAAAACACCTAACTTGCTGATCAAAAACAAAAATTGTGATCTACTTAAAGCCTTCGTGAACACATCAGCTGGCTGCTGGAGAGTTGGAATAAAGAATGTTCGAATCTTCCCTTCTTGTATCTTGTCCCGAATAAAATGACAATCTACTTCTAAATGTTTTATCCGTTCATGAAAAATTGGATTCTCTGCAATTTGCAAGGCCGACTTGCTATCTGTGTACAATGAGACTGGTTGTAATTCTTTGAATCCTAGATCATCAAATACAGACAATAGCCAAATGATTTCTGCCACTGTTGTTCCCATAGACCGATACTCAGCTTCTGCGGAGCTTCGTGAGGCTATTGATTGTTTTTTCGACCTCCGTGATATGAGTGAATCCCCCAACATGACAGCATATCCTGTTAAGGACCTTCTGGTGTTTGGACATGATGTCCAAACACTGTCACAATAAGCCTTGATTTCCATTTTACTGTCTGAAGATAACAAAATCCCTAAGCCTGGACTGCCTTTAAGATATCTCAACATCCTTAAGGCAGCTTCATAATGTGATCTCTTTGGCCTATCCATAAATTGACTAACAATTTAGACTGCATAGGTAATGTCTGGTCTGGTTAAACAAGAGATATATTAATCTCTCCACAATTCCTTAGAACTCTGAAATATCTGTGATGAAAGGATCATCTAATCCTCCTTTATTGGTAAATTTTACATTCTGCTCCACAGGAGTGCTAGCTGGCTTGCAACCTAGCATTATTGTACTACTCAATAGTTCAAGCACATACTTCATTTGATTTAGATATATGCCATCTTTGCTCCTTTCAACTTCAATCCCTAAGAAATATCTCAACTGTCGTAAGTCCTTCATGTAGAAGGTTCTATTAAGATAATCTTTACATTCCTTCATCAAGTTTGTATCATTCCCTGTCAATACAATATCATCCACATAGGCAAGTAGGATTGCCACATGATCTCCTTTGGTTTTCACAAACAAGGAATAATCATTTTTAGACTGTATAAACCCAAAGGAGATCATTGCCATGGTAAATTTGTGATTCCTGCATTGTCTAGATGCATGTTTAAGGCCATATAGAGACTTCTTCAATTTGCACACTTTGTTGGAGACCCTTTCTGAATCATCAAGGTAACCTGGTGGTATGGCCATATACACTTCCTCTTCCAAATCTCCTTAAAGGAAAGAATTTGTCACATCCATTTGCCATAGGTCCCAATTGTGAATAGCTGCTAGAGATAGAACAACTCTTATTGTGACATGCTTGGCAATAGGAGAAAATGTCTCATTGTAATCAATTCCTGCTTTTTGGTTGTACCCTTTAGCCACTAGCCTTGCCTTATGTCTATCAATGGTGCCATCTGATTTGTATTCGATTGTGTAAAACCATCTACATCTAATAACAGACTTGACAGGAGGTAATTCAACTAAGTCCTAAGTTTTATTCAAATCAAAGGCTTGTAATTCAGCTCTCACGGCTGTCTGCCATTGGGGCTGGTCTTTGGCATCATCATAATGATGAGGAATGGTCTCATCTGATATGAATTCAAGGAAAGCTCTATATATAGGATTGACAAGATTATAGATTAAGAAAGTAGAGATAGGATACAAAGATTGTGAAGCACTATTAGATTTTGGATTCAGAGGTGTAATGTAGTCTTTGATCCAGTTTGGATGCTTAACAGACCTGGTAGATCTTCTCATGGGAGCACCTTGTTCATGAGAGTTGTTGTGGAGTTCAATATGAGTATCAACTCCTTCATTAAGACAGTCATCAACATTTGGAGCAGAAGTGTCTAAACTTCTGCAGGCTGGTTTGGCTTGTAAGGTTGAATAAAATCCTCTAAGGCCAATAACTTATACCCCTTTTGTATAGAAGAGTACCCCATAAAGATACATGCTCTTGATTTGTGTTGAAACTTATATATTTTAGGGAGTATTTTTGCATAACACAGGCACCCAAAAGTCCTTAAATGCGTAAGTTGGGATCTCTTTCATACAAAATACTAAAAGGAATTTTTCCTTCAAGAAGAAGAGTAGGTGTTTTATTAATTAAATACACTGCAGTCTTTATGCACTCTCCCAAAAATTTTATAGGTACATGGGAATGGAATTTGAGAGCTCTAGCCACATCAAGTATGTGTCTATACTTCCTCTCAACAACTCCATTTTGTTGTGGAGTATGTGTACAAGAGCTTTGATGTATAATCCCCAAAGATGCAAACAAGGAATTACATTCATGATTGAAAAAATCTGTAGCATTATCAGTTCTAATGATTTTCACCCTTTTTGAGAATTGAGTTTCAGCATAAGCAATGAACTTCTTAATGTAACTAGAAGCTTTTGATTTAAATTTCAGCAAATAAATCCATGTACTCCTAGAAAAATCATCCACAATGGTTAGAAAATATTTTTCATCATTGTAAGTAGCCTCTTTATAAGGTCCCCAGATGTCCATATGGAAAAGATCAAAGATATCTATAGAATGTGTACTTTTTTTAATAGGAAATGGTGGTCTGTAATGTTTAGCTAATGGACAAGTACTACAAAGCAGCTCTTGTTTATGACATTTTATACTAAGATTAGGTAAAAATTGAAATCTACTGTAAGACATGTATCCTAATCTTTGATGCCACAGTTTTGCGTTGCTAATCATACAAGAATCAGAAACATTCTGGACAGAATTATTACAAAAGGAAAGCACAGGGTGATCTGCAGGAATGTGACATAGAAAATATAATCCATGATTTACCAATCCCCTTTATCAATCCACTTCTTCTTTCTTGTATGACACAAAAGTTTGGGTAAAATCTTACATAAACATCTGCATCAGATGTTAGTCTTGATACAGATAATAAATTTTAAAATTAGGTACCCAAAGAACATGATGCAAAACTATCTCATTCCCTAATGTATAGTTCCAGATTTTAACACCTTACTTGAATTTCCATTAGGTAGATGAACATTATGCGTATGAAACTCATTATTATCATATGCAGTGTAAAGGGAATGGTCTGAGGTCATATGTTGATTAGCACCTGAATCAAGAATCCAGGTGGAATTTTTGCAAGATTGTAAAGCATCATTGACATCAGGCAAAATATTAGAGATACCTGCATTATTAGTAGAAGTGGAAACTGAATTGGTGATAGCAGGATGGTAATGAAGATTATCTTCTTTTACTGATCTAATTTTATCAATAATCTGTTGATTGTTTCTGGCTAAGCCCAGGTTGTGTCAAGAAGTTCTCCTCATTTCTGTTAGGGTTGACAGAAGACTCATCATTCTGATTTCCAAAGGTTTGAGAGGCTTGATTTGCATTTCCAGATCCACTATTTGAATTATATCCTCTTCCTCGACCGTGTGAGCCACCTCTCCTGCCACCTCTTACCAAATTTGG
Source organism: Verbascum thapsus (assembly GCA_963669365.1). Lineage (NCBI taxonomy): Eukaryota > Viridiplantae > Streptophyta > Magnoliopsida > Lamiales > Scrophulariaceae > Verbascum > Verbascum thapsus. The sequence continues at coordinate 5,555,698 of OY770105.1, read as the reverse complement.
AGGGAAACCATGGATCTTAAAATAATTTTCTCTTATATGTCCTCTGATCTCACAGTGATCACAGTATAAAGAATCCTTATCAATGTTTTTACCCTTGTTTTAGGGCTGAAAACTGTTTCCTAATAGGGCTATAGAAGTGTCAACATTAGTTTCTTGGATTGTTATTCCCTTGTGAGTTTCTTCACTGGCCACAATAGAGTATACTTGACTGTGAGAAGGTAAAGGATACATTATTAAAACCTGAGATCAAATTGTGCTATATCCTTCATTCAATCCCATGAGGAATTGCATCATCTTCAATTGGCTTGTAAAATCAGTATATTCTTTGGACACGGTCTTGGATGGTGACGGCGCCAAAGGATCGTATTCATCCCATAGCTTTCGGAGTTTCGAATAGTAATTAGACACATTATTTGAGCCTTGAGTGATCGTTGATCTGTCGGTATAGAGAAAAGAGGCGTGCTCCATTTACATGGTCAAATCTTTCTTTGAGATCTGCACAAATTAAAGCTCCTAAATCGCAATATACTACACCGTGTATTAACTCTCGGCTCAAAGATCTGTGGATCCAAGACTTCACCAACGCATTGCATCGCTTTCAATATGGAAATTCTGGAGATTCTCGATCAGGTTCTTGGCATGTGCCATTGATCAATCCAATCTTGTTCTTTGTCTCTAGTGCCACAATCAATTCTCGACTCCAAATATTGTAATTATCGGTTCCACGAAGAACTTCGAATACTAAATCCAGATTTGGAGTATCAGATGGATGTATGTATAAAGAATTTTGGAAATCAATCGTGAATGATTCTTTTCTTGGTTGCATATCGGTTGAACTTGATGATGTACCGCCTTGAGGATCCATGGAAAATTAGGGGGAAAAACGTAGCAAGATAGAAAACGTAGTGAAAAAAAGATCAATTTTTATTTTTTCGAGAAATCACCAAAGAGATCAGAAAGTGTGGGTAATCAAAGCAAGGAGACCTTGCTCTGATACCATGTTGAATTCATGATATCATCCATGGATGAAACAATCAGAAGCATAATCGCAAAGAAGATAACAAAGGATTTCATTAATCTTGAATGAGGGAAAAATAATGAAGAAGAGTTATAAGACTCACGTATGCATGTATCTGTTATATACAGGTAGGAAAAGTAACAAACTAACTAACCTAACTAACAATATAAAGCGTATCTAAGTAAAACACGTTTCTATAATTACAACAGAAATATAACAAATATCAATAAAATAACTTGGAATATATCAATGGAAGGTTTAGCTCCTCAATATAAAAGAAAGATGAGACGTTTAGGAGAATAACCATGGAAGAATAAAATTGAAAATTTCAATGAAGGTTTTTGGATTGAATTTGGACTTCAAAGAATGTTTGAACTTTCTTGTAGAATGTAATTTTGCACCTTGGCTCAAATCGTGAAATTGTTTAATTAGGATTTCCTTTGGTAATGATATGTGGATAACACCTAGACAGTCACGTGGCTCACATTGTAGCCCAAACGTGATCGAATTATTTGATTGTTTCGAAATTTTCCCTAAAATGAATACTGTAAGAATACAAATATATTTTTCTCAGTCAAGTGATTGTAAAGTAAAACTCATTGAACTTGACAATATGTATAAATTATAATAATACGAGATGATTGAGTTTGCTTACGCTCTCCACTCATTCGATTGAAGACTTTGATTTCTATTGTTTATAATTACAATGGAACTTTTCATTCACTTTTGAGAGGAAAATCTTAATTGATTAAGACTACCATTCGTCCATCAAGTCACATTTCATAGTCGACCTTTCAACCTTGATGTCACTAATGCATCTACAACTCAATTCATCAAATTTATCAGGTTATAGATTTATATATATATATATATACATACATATATATATATATATTGATGGGTCCCCAATTACGAATAAAGGTATTTTCGTAATTTAATAAAATAATTGATATAAGAGCAACATTAATACGTTGCAATCGTAGGCCGCCCAATGGGCCCCGGCCGACGGCCCAGTAAAACGAGCCCATGGCCCAACAAAAATTGCTATATATACCATCTTAGTCAGCTAAATGAATCATTATCTAGTTGGCACTCTAAAAACTAGACTTACTTAATACTCTCTAAATCTACGAGATTGAGGAGTACAATATCTAAGAATTACGAAGAGGCTTGATCCTATCAAAGTAAGTACGTAGGCAGCTCGAAGTCACCGAGCGTAGCCCCCAATCCATCAAAACACTATCTAATATGTCGTTGGTCGTATCAGACCCCCTCACCACATGCTATTTACGTGACATATCTTTGATTCCGCATCATATATATATATATATATATATTAAAATTTAAAATAATCAATTATTGTTATTCGTTATCATAGAGTGGATACCCATATGACGAAACTGATCAAATATCTAATAATGTCTTATCCACAGCATCAATACAATCCTTGCTTCCCTTTTGAAGATTTAATTTGCTTTGACAACTTGACAAAAATTCACCTTTCTGGAGAATAGATTAAAATTAAAGTTCAAACTGGAAATATTTCCCACAAGTTTTTAAATTTCTTTGATAAGACAACACATATGAGCTGCATCTTTCCAAGGCAGTAACAAGAGTATATCCTGTAAAATAGGTCCCAGTATATACATGAATTAGTTTAGAAATATTATTGATTCACCAAATGCATATTGTATCTACTCACCTGGAAAAAATAGATATATTTACAATAAAAGAAATAAATGTTAATAGATAGCTATGTACTAATTAAAAATAAATTAAATAGTTAAATATAATAGTCATGTATTGTTTCAACCATATATAACATTCTATATAACATTCTATATAACATTCATATTCAGGTAAAGCTTGCATGATAAACAACTCTAAATTTATAAAATTTTCTCTTATTGTTTCGTCAATTTTCCAACTCATATTGTATTATAGGGAAAATATATAAATTTACTAGAGGATAATTGATACTATATGTGCATGAATACTAAAATAAAATATATTTAATATATGTATGTTTATTATAACTTACTTCATTTGCATCTTCTAAGTTTTGTACGGCTATTTTTCGCAATTTACATAAGAGTTTATTTAAACACATTATAACTTAAATTTCAATTTTCAATTAACTTAATTCCTTATACATAGTTGTTTTTTTCATGAATTTAGTTAAGTTATTCTTTAAGTTGAAATTTATCAAATTGAACAATATATAAATTATTTTAACAAGCTCATATTATTTACGTGCAATGCACGTATTATTTACTAGTATAACAAAATACAAGATATAATAAATTCTAAAATAGAAGATCCCAATCATAAATCTTTATTTAAAATATTTTCAGTGAGTTTTATCAATCTCACATTACTAAACACATTTCTTCGTCATGATGGTTTCTAATTTTGCGTCAACTTTGATGGGCTCAAGCTGTATATTTCTTAGAGGGCGTTTGGCTAAGCTTATTTAAAACATCTTATAAGTTGTAACAACTTATAAGATGTTTTAAGAGCTTATAAGATGTTTGGTCTTATTTAAAAAATAAGCTCTCAAGTGTTTGGATAAAATAAGTTTAGTGGGCTTATAAGATGTTTTTAAATATTATAAGAAAGAATTTGTGCAATTATAAAAATAAAAAATAAAAATCGGAGTAGGATATTGTTAGAAAGGAGAAAATTAGATAAGGTTGTTATGTTTTTAACAACATAAACAACATAAAAAATTTAAGATTTTGAAATAAGTTGGGTTTGACTAACTTATTTCTTATTTGCTTATAAGACCCAAACATCTTATTTTTGAGTCTTATAAGATCTTATTTGAAAAAATTATCCAAACACTTGCATAGAGCTTATAAGCTCTCAAACATCTTATAAGATGTTTAAAAGAGCTTATAAGCTTAGCCAAACACCCTCTTAGTTTCATTTGTGTAAAAGAAACTTAATTAATTCTTATAGCTAGTAGTAGATCATTTATACAGAACTATTCTTTACTTACCATCATATTGTTTTGAAGGTTTAGCATAAATATGACCATCAAAAGCTGTAAATATATCGACCAGTTGAATTTTTAATCCAGTGACCCAGTTGATAGATCGGTGTAATCACCGATTCAGTTTTAAAACATTGTTAAAGGCTTTTTTTCAATAGGACAATGGGCCTTGTGGAATATGTATTATGTTTTTTATTTGGGCTTCAATCCAAATTTATCTTTTTGTTGTCCAAGAATGTTAAGAACTTTCAATGGTCCAATTCTAGAATAATATAACTCATCAATAATGGAATTTAGTAATTTTAATCGGCAAATGTATAAAACAAAAAACCTAAAAATCTCTCTTTATGTAATAATCCTATATATGTAAATATGATATTAACATGTTATAGAAACGTTTGTGTTCTCTATTATTCAAAAATTGTCTTATCCAGCATCCTATTATATACAAGTCATGTAAATTGTCCCATAAAAAAGTACATTTGTTATGGAATCAAAGCAGTGTACATGGGGCAACCCCCAGTAGAGTTGGTAAGGGCATTTGAACTTGTGGCCTAGGTCACGGGTTCGAATCCTGATGAGGGATTGCCTATTTGCCTTCTCTACTGTGAGCCTGTCAGCTATGGGCAACCTAGGCTGGTTTACCTCTCTTGTGTGGTTTGCAGGCTATTACACAAGAGCGGGGTTTACCCAGTGCGCACCTCACGGTAGCGGCTGCGGGTTTCCCTCGTCATCCAAAAAAAAAAAAAAGCAGTGTACATAAACCCACACAACCCGTTTAACTCGTTGGATTTGAAAAGTTAAGATTTGAATTCCAGGTCGCTATAATGTCAACCCGTTCATATCAAGTCGTGTTAATTTTTCTTTTAAAACTGCTCAAACCCGACAACATATGCCCCTAAATCAAAGTACAAAAATCGAGTAGTTTTTGTGGTCATTGTGACTCTACAATTAGATCGAAAGCAACAATTCGAAAAATTCTATTAGGAACAGATTCAAAAAAAAAAAAAAAAGGGTCTTTCGTATATCATTAGATCAACCAATCAATTATGTACCAAAAAGCTTGGGATGAGTGTGAAGTAAATGAGGCCACATTTGCATTGTTTTCTGAAATGTAAGTAAATGCCTTTCTCAATCCAGAGACCCAAATTGGAGCTGAAAATGAGGCGAATGACCTGCCTTTTTTTAGCACCTGTCTCCTCAGGCTTTCACTCATTTCTACCACACATAATTATTAGCTTATCATACATTTGGGGATTGTATAAATATCTTGCCCAGATTATGCCATCCAAAAAAAAAAGAAAAACTATGTTAACGGATAAAACAAGGTATAAATATATATATATATATATATGCACCATTATTGGTTATATAGGCCCATTTGTCATTCATTTAATTGATCAGAATTTTATGAAAAATGTAATTTGACACATAAAATTTCTAATCACACAAAAATTGGTTTATTTTAATGTTATAGTAAAAAAGATATGATCAAAATAAAGCTCTATGTGAGAATATTAGAAGACTCATCATTAATTCCATGATCGTCTATCAAATTGTTGATTTGAAAGACGGGAATTTTTTTTATTAGAGATGTGAGATTTTAGTATCCGTAACTAATATAATTAGATGAACCTGCTCGTTTGGTATTGTTGGTTAGGGATAATATATTGTACTATCTGACCTAATCCTTCGCCTGGTAGGCTGGATAAAAGCCCAGTATTATTTGGTGACGCAGTTTCTAATTTCACAAACGATTGATTAGTAATCACCACCTTATATGAAAATATTCTATAAGTCTCTCATGTCATATCTTATTTCTTATAACTCCAGCCTTAAATTAAATTAACATATTGTTTCACCTTTAAGCTCAATAAAATTAAAATTAAGAAATCTCTGAAATGAAATCAGCAGATTATTAGGCAAGAAATATGTACATATAGGTATAATATGACATTCCATGTCAACAAGGATATTCATATAGAGTCACTGACAATTTAAATAAAATTTCCTTGTCATACTAACCTAATAATGCAAGTCATTATTTATGATTAAAAAAGTACGTAATAAATTACCAACTCTGATAGTACCACTCAATATTATTTTCAATAAATGAGAAAACTTCAATTTCAATGGGAACTTAGAATCAATACTTGGTCCAATTATTTTGTAGATTGCTTGTATATATCTATTCTAATTCCTAAAAAGTTTGATCTTGCACACAACATGGCATATTTAAATATTATTAATTTTGTAGGCAATTTCAACTTTTTTTTTCATAAAAAAGAATATCATAGTGTGGGCAAATTCAGTCTAGCCAGCCCATTTTGGCGACGACGTTTATTTATAATTCAAATTAGTTGTCTTTTGTTGGGCAAATTGAATTTTTATATTCAATATTTAAACAACCAAATTAGGAAATATTTTCAGTAACGATTCTTGGTATACATGAGGAGTCGATTAAGATGGTGCATAACGTAAGGATAAACTTTGAGTGAAAAGAATCTAAAAAAGTATTTGATATTTTAATGAAGCAGCCGACGAATGTAATTAAACAAAAACTATTAAATAGATACACATACATACGAAAATACGTATAATATCACAACTAGTCCACTAAATTTCTGGCTTTGACCTTGGCAGCCACCATGTATATGTCCCTTCAAATACATAAATATCGAAAATATTATTGAATATAATAAAAAGATATTATGTACATAGATATTATTATATTATACACGTGTATTATAAATATAGCTGCTACCTTTTTTCGTTTAGCTAGTTTTGGCACTAATGAACTTCAGTAAACTTAATACATTTACTTTTAAAATCAAGGAGAATTGAAAAAAATGATTAAATAAAAATATGATATATAATATTTTTTTCTTTCAATCAAGAACAATAAGTTTACAAAACACATAGGATGTTTCGACTTAAGTGATGGTATATATTCTATTCCAACTCACGATAATTTATGGATTGGATCTTACTATTTATGTAAAGAAAAAGGACGTAAGATAATCTAAAATATGTCACACAAAAAAAAAAAGTTGCCCCTTATCTTTTGTTCAAAGAAGGAATATTTGAGCCAAATAAATATTATAAAGCATTAAGGAGAAATTAAAGCTGCATATTACCCTCAAAGAATTATAAGAAAAGGTATTGCATGGAATCATTGTCATGTTCTTAATTAACTCTAAGTTGATGTCCTATAAAGATTAGAATCCCTCGTTTTATTTAGCTCGAATTTAACGATTTAAAAATCAAATCTAAATTAAGAGTTTCACTATGAATATATTCGATCCTAATTCATACGATTTGATATTTTAGTCACGATTCTATTTAAATATAAGAACTAGGCTTTTCCAATGTCCCAAAATCGTCCGAAACTGTGAACTACTCCTAGGGGTGTGCACAGATCGACTAACCGACCGAACCGAATCGAAATCGACTCATTCGGTTCTAACCGAAACCGAACCGAATTTTTTTCGGTTCGGTTACGGTTAACATATTTAAAAAAAAAATCAGTTTCGGTTACGGTTCGGTTATTTGGGGTCGGTTAGTCTAACCGAACCGTAACCGAAATATTTGGGCCATAATATAATATATTTCATAATATAGGGGTCAATTTGAAATATATAACAACTTAATTAATCTCACATAAATAAATAATTATGATCATATTATATGGAAATAAAATTTAAAATAGATGTAAAAGTGCATCATGATGAGCTTCTAGTAATGTATTTCGGTATATTGAAATTTAAAACTTTATTAATTTACCAATTTCAAGTTAAAACTTTTAAGTTGTAATGATTTTTGTGTATTCAAATAGGTCAAATAGCCCAAAATTCAAATTAATTCTTACAAAAAAAAAAAAAAAACTGCCCGGATTTCGGTTAACCGGTTGGTTAACCGAATTTTCGATTACGAATTTTGCCTAACCGAATTTTCGGTTAACCGAACTTTCGGTTCGGTTCGATTCGATTCGGTTTGGTTCGATTATAACCGTTTGAACACCCCTAACTACTCCACCTTAAAATTTGTGAATCCCATTCTTTTGCCAAGAATTTTAATCCACGTTAACCGCGCCAATTGGTGAGGAATACAAAGTCATTATGACTATAAACAGAACAAGCAATCAAAGCAAATTATGAAATAGATTTAAATATCTACGTCCATGACAGCTATCAAGTAGTAATATAATATTAAGAGTTGATAATGTGTAATTATATGTGAAAATATAAGTCAAAAAAGAAAAAAAGAAAAGATGTTTGTCCTTTTCCAGGTTGATGAATGATGATTATCATTGTCCTATATTTAGATCTTGTCATTCTTCTTTGCTAGGGTTTAGTACTTATAAGGTTGTTAAAATTATTTTGTCATATTTTTTTTTATCGGTAAAAAATAATATATAATTACAAAGTAACTATACAATATGTCCTAGGACATACCTTAGGTAGACCAAGGAGGTCATCAACATAACGCCTCGTGTCTCAAAAGATAAAGCAAAGAAAAGCCTATCAAACAAAGCCAGAAAAGCAAAAGTCATAGTCCCCAAGAACAAGAAAGTCCAAAACATTATGGTACAAAGCATAAAGAACCGCGTACACATGCGTTTTGATCTTGTACACAATACGTTCCGGATGGGGACAGGTACTATAAAAAATATAAGCATTCCTAGCGTACCAAATATGATAGATGGTGGTGGCAAATGCAATCCTCGCCGCCCTCGATCTTCATGAGGTACCCCTAGCCTCCTTCAACCATTTCAATGCGCTCGCTAGAGTAGACATAAGGCGTGGGAAGGAGAGCCAATCGCGAATGCTTTGCCAAATATTGGCACAAGTAGAGCACTCAAAGAAGAGGTGTTTGAGTGTCTCGTCACAAGTGTTGCAAAAGATGCAATCCTTAGATATCTCCAAGTAATCCAAACGATCCTTCGTTTGCAACCCATTCAAAATACCCAACCACAAGACAAACGAATGCTTTGGAGTTATATGTGAACTCCAAACAACCGAGGCCCAAGGTCGTGGTGGAGCCCTTGGCCTAAAATAATCATAAGCAAGTCCCGCCGGCGAGGAAGTCGAACTCACTCTATTCCATTTTCGAAGCAAACTAGTAGCATTAGCAATGGAGCCCGACTTCTCAATCAACAGGTCCCGTATGCCAAAGATGTATTTCAAGAGGGGAGAGTCTCGCTTTCCAATCGACCACTCCCAAATCGATGAATCCTTAAGATAAACATGGTTGATCCAACGATTCCAAAGCGTATCCTTCTTATTATGGAAGTTCCATAGAGATTTGGATAGAAGTGCCAAATTCCAAGCTTCCATGTCTCGAAAACCTACGCCCCTTCCTCTTTCGGTAAGCACAATGTGTTCCAAGCCACGAGTACTTTCTTCGATCCCCAAAAAAATTTCCGACATAGTTGAGTGATTTGCTCTCTAACCGATTGAGGTATAGGAAAGATAGAGAGCCAAAAACATTCAACTCCTTGAAGAACCGCCCGAACAAACTCCGCCCGCCCGGCATATGAAAGTGTCTTTGAAATCCAACCATCAATATAAGCTCGAATCTTGTCAAAAGTGGTTGGAAGTGAGTCACTCTCAAACGTTGAGAACCCAAAGGGATACCCAAATATCGGAATGGTATAGTACCGACAATGAGTGTAGTGGAAGATAAAATATCTAGAGCCCCTTGCTCGGAGAGCCCCGCATAATAGATGTTGGACTTAGTGACATTCATCTTCAACCCCGAGACCGCATCAAAATCCCTAAGGCAATCCATGAGGATTTGGATTGACATAGGGTCACCACGAGATAGGAGCATCAAGTCATCCGCGAATGCCAAATGCGTGATGTGTAGAGGTGCGCATTTTGGATGATAATTGAAGTCCGATTCCGTGGTCATAACCTTAAAAAGGCGCGACAAATATTCAAGGCAAATGATAAAGAGATGAGGAGAAATGGGGTCACCTTGTCGTAGTCCTTTTTGCCCTTTGAAGAATCCATGAAGTCCGCCATTGATGGAGATGGAGTATGTCGGTGAGGTGACACATTCCATAATCCAATCAACAAAGATCCCCGGGAATCCAAGCCCAATAAGCATAGCCTTCAAAAAGTCTCAGGAAACCGAGTCAAAAGCTTTTGTAAGATCAATCTTAATCGTACACCTCGGAGAGATCCTTTTCCTAGCATACCCCCTAACGAGCTCTTGCATAAGATGAATATTTTCGGTCATGGATCGTCCCTTAACAAAAGCGCCTTGTGCCGGGTCAATGATGCCATCAAGAACCGAGGAGATACGAGATGCAAGAATCTTGGTGATGACTTTATAGAAAACATTGCAACAAGCAATAGGCCGAAAATCCTTAACCGTCGTGGAATGGGTGGATTTTTGTCATATTATATATGATTAAAGTAGTAACCTTGTGATTGTGTAGGCGAGGGTAAATTCGTATTTTCTTAGGGTGTGTTTGGATTGAAGTATTTGAAATCATTCGACATTCACTTTGAGTTATTTTCTCCATCACTACGATGGATTTTACATCACTCCATTTTAGGTGTCATTTCAAATCCTTCCTCCAAATCCAATTCACTCCGTCCAAACACACCTTTTAAAGTATGTGCAATTTTAATCACAATATGTAGACTTTCACTGTCTTCATAAAATGCCCAATTTTGGTCCCAATCTAGCATTCGGATGGAAGTAAGATGTGCAAATCACAATATAATATTTGTGATTTGTTATACTTTTTCGTTTTTTTTAGCATATTTGTACAAAGGAAAATGAATTAAAAATAAAAGAAGGAAAATAAAAATAAAAGTAAAATTAGGAGAAAATATATTTTTTTAAATAAAGTTAAATTGAAAGTTGTGTGCCATTCTGATTTGTAACTTGGACTTTTGTGCACTTTCTGCTACTGGCTGTGCACGTGAAAGTAACGCGACATTTATTTGGAGATTGGGGCATGGGATTAAAGGGGTCAATTGGTTGGCCCATCAATCTCAAAAAAATTATTTCAAATTGAAAAATTTCATAAAACTCATTTGGTATCTCACAAAATATTTTTTAAAAAAAATCTCTCAAAATTCATCAAATTCCAAAGAAAATTCTTTTAAAAAAAGAGAAAAATAATTTTAACTGTTCATGATTTGACAGTTAACATTATCGATAAAAAAGGTTTTTTCGGTTATATTTCAACTCAAAAAATTAAATTAATCATATATTATAATGTAAAATAACACAACAATCAAAATAAGATTCATTATGACTATTTTGTAATGTCTAAATCAATGAGTTTAGCTACAAATATTTAATAAAACATATATTTAAATATTAATTTAAATAAATTTCTCACAACAAAAAATATATCACATCAACCATAATCATTACATATTTTTCTCCAAAAAATTCCATCTAAACTTACTTCTCAAACCATATTTCTTATCCTTAAAATTACATATTCTCATTTTTATCACAAAAACAAATTCTTTGAGATTAGTATGCCATCCAATTAGGGAAAATTGCTCATTTCTGAAAAATATGGGATGTAATATGGTGAGTTTTATAATATTATAATCAAAATTGGATATGGCCTAAATTATGAGACAAAAAATATAATTTTTCCACTAGGCAAGATTAATTTTTGTTGCAACTTAACATGCTTTAACAACGATATTGTCTTTGGGTGTGGGGAAGTACATATATGTCAAATGTATAGGTATAAATGCTAGTGTTTGTAGTACAAAGGAGCAAAATTAACTTATTAAAATGATTAGATTATGATTTACTACCTAAATTGGTTTAATTAAAACTTTCAATTAAATATTCCTAAGGTACTTAATAAATTTGATTTAATCAAAAAAATTAAGAAATCGATTCATCACATTTCACGAAATTTGAAAGTGGGGCGAAGCAATGTTGTATTGAGTTCAACAGGCTTGATGTGACATACACCATATATTAATGGATGAGTGAGTGATGCTTATTCCAAATATGTGGTGTAAACCAAATCGGGTCCAATAAAAATCGGTAGCGCATAAAATTTTTCAGTTAGATTGAAGGGTTGAATGGATTTTTTTTTTTAATTTTCTTTCTTTATCTTTTCTTGAACTTATTTCTAACTCTATCATTACTATATGATCAATTATAATTAACACAGACAAATATTCACACATATAAGAAATAAAAATTCAATATTCGCCCCTCAACCAAGAGCGAATTAGTATTTTAATATATCAATTGTAAATAAATTCAACTTGAACAAATAAATTAATTTTATCACCCTTAGCATTTTTCAGTCCAATCATTCTAATAATTAAATTGATCCATCTAACTTTAAAACACAAGTATATATTAAGAAAATTCTATGTTACATCGCTTTCAACACATTCGTTGTGACATATATTATATATTTAGTGGTGTATTTACCACCCATTCATCACCCCACACAAATACGTGGTGGTGAATACATAAAATTTATTAGATATCAGTTTATAAATTTTTTCATATATATATATATATATATATATATATATATATATATATATATATATATATATATATATTGCTCTATGGACAAGACTTAGGTTATGCATATACCTTTTCCCCTAAGGATGTGCGGATTTTTAAAAACAACGAAATGGCATGGGTGGTCTGTTCACATGGTTACAAAAAATAAAACAAAATTAGTTTTGTATGTTTATGTTTTTGGAAAAAAAATTTAAAATTTTCTCGTAAACTGTATGTTATGGAAATTCATTTGAAAATTATAGTTGTTTGTTTATGGTTTTTAAAATTGGTTGAAAGTTGTAAAATATGTCAAATCAATAGTGATAAGTTGATAGATGATGTATAGAATAATTATGTTAGTTGTGTATATAATGATTATGTGAAACAAAACTAACGAAATATAGATAAAAAAATTATAAAGTGTGAAAGATAAAGTTAAATAATGATTGATTTGATTGGTAAATGTGTGAAATGTTTGTATATAAGATTGATAGGTAATTATATTGGAGATTGGAAAGGTAGAGTTTACAAAATAAGAATTTGGTGTGTTAAGTTTATTTTGAATTTTCTAATTTAGAAACTTAAAAATGGATTTTAAAACATAAACAAACAAGATCTTAGGATTTCAAATTTGAAAGTGTTTCGTTTAAGTTGTTTAGAAGCTATGATGCACGGATACTCCAAAAAATCGTCCCGTGCAGTATCAGATACGTATCGAATATGGATACGGGTAGGATACGGGATGGATACGTGTCGAATACGTTTTTGAAGTATCCAAAATAAAAAATAAAAAAATTAGAATACGGTATCGGACACGAAAAATAGGAGTATCCGGTACATTTTTGATACGGCTGTGTTTTTTCTTTAATTATTATTTAATACTTTTTTGTCAAAATTTTAATTTATTTTTTGTTTTGTAATGGCTTTCCTTAAAACTATAAATTAAAAACATAATTTAATAAAAAAAAAGCATGATTAATTGGAAAGATATTTAAATTAGAAACGTGAAACCCTTATTTCACCTTTTGATATTTATTCAATGCAATTTTTTTCAGTGCAATTATGATCGAATTATCTCCTTCCACCTTAATCTCTTCAAGTAAATTATTTAGTATTTAGGGATATTTTTATAATTTTTTATATATTTTGTTGTTATGTTGAATATGAAAATTGAATTGTAAATACATCGTGTAAAATAAAATTAAAAAGTTAGTACTTCTATTTTGAGTAATTGATCGAACTACTTGATCATTTTATTGTACATATTTATAATTATTATTTGTAAAAGTTTTATATATTTAGTAATTATTACAATAAATTGATTATCAAATTCATTAATAAGGATTGTAAAATAATTCAATTTTTTTTAATATATCATCGTATCCTATCCTATAAGTTTAGAACTTTTGTATTTCGTATCCGTATGGTATCATATTCGTATCACTGTGTTCGTATTCGTGCATCATAGTTTAGAAGCTATGATTCTAAATTGAAAAACGCTTGTACGCATTTGATTGGATGTAAAACCCACTTATATGCATCAATATACAAATATAATAAAAAGTAATAAAAATGTTTGACTTATTTGTATATTTTATATACATTTTAATTATTTTTAATTATGTTTTGATGTAAAAATAGAATTTACATCGGATTTAAGAGGAATAAAGTAACATGTTAATAGTGTGACATGGGATTACGTATGTACTATGATGCACGGATACTTCGAAAAATTGCTTAGTGCAGTATCGGATATATATCGGATACGAATACATGATGGATACCTATCGGATATAATTTTGAAGTATCCGAAAATAAAAATAAAAATTAGGATGCGGTATCCGAAACGAAAAATAGAAGTATCTGATACGTTTTGGATACAACTGTATCTTTTTCTATTTATTATTTTTAATACTTTTTGGTCAAATTTTTTTTTTTTAGTTTTGTATTGTCTGCCTTAAAAACTATAAATTAAAACCATATTTTGATATGAAAAAATCATGATTGATCATTGCACCTTTTGGTCTTTATTTGTTGCAATTTTTTTCACTGTAACTATGATCGAATCACTTCTTCCACCTTAAGCTCTTCAAGTAAATTATTTAATATTTAGGCATTATTTTATAATTTTTGATATATTTTGTTGTTATGTTGAATATGAACATTGAATAGTAAATACAACTTGTACAATAAAATTGAAAAGTTGGTACTTCTATTTTGAGTAATTTATAAAACTAGTTGATCATTTTGTTGCATATATTATGATTATTATTTTTGGAAGGTTTAATTATATATTTTGTGACTATAACAATCAATTGATTATGAAATTCACTAACAAGAACTATAAAATAATTCAGTTTTTATAATATATATCATCATATCATCATCGTATCGTATCGTATCCTACAATTTTAGAAATTTCGTATTTCGTATCCGTATCGTATCGTATCCGTATCCCCGTATCCGTGTCCGTGCATTATATCATATGTATCAAATGAGAAACACGTGAGGATGGGGTCTATTCTAGACTTTGACAAACTAATAAGGCTCTGTTTGTTTGACATGGAATTGAAATTAAAATGGGAATAAGATTTCTAGTAAGTAATTTGATTAATAGAAGTCTTAATTCCATTATTAGTGTTTGATTGTCTACAAAAAATTGGGTAAGGATATATATTTTTTTCTTTCCTTTTTTATGTTTGGTTCAAACACATATAATAAAGAATGAAATCTAAAATTAAAAACTTGACTTAAATACCCTTATTTTAAACCATATTCGTATAATCTAATTATAAATTTTCACATAGTTGAATATTTGATATTATATATATACATAAGTGTATTACATACACATATATATTTAATTTGGTTAAATAATAAAAAATAAATAAGATATCAATTTGGTTCAATTGCATTATCCTCTTTTAGAAAATGATAATTAAATTGAACATGCTTATTTTTATTTACATATTGTTTGACTTTTAAAAAAATTGATACATATATGGATATTTCATATACCAATGCATTGATAATTATTTTACGTCTGGAACATATTATTGTTAATAATAAAATATATTAATCATATGTGACCAACAAACATTTCAAAAGTATTATCACAAAAACAACATAACAATTTTTCAATTTCATTCAATAAATAAATATCAAATAAAATGTAAATCACGTTAACAGTAAAATATTTCAAATAAATTAAAAATATGAAACTATTTTTTCATAAATAATAACTTAAATGAAATGCATAAATAAATAACTATTTTTGTTGATTTTGTATTATATTTGAAATATGAGTAGTAAGGGCATTAAAGTATTGTATTTATGCTTGACATGGTAATTACAATACCTCAATAAATAAGGTATTGTAATTTCCTTATTTGGGATATAATTCTCATATTTTGGGAATTAGATTGCATTCCAAATATCAAATAAAAAATCCCAAATAAGGTTATTTGATTTTTGGAAATCATATTCCCTCTTTTGATTCAATTCCCTTGACAAGCAAATGAAGCCTAAGTGTTTTATTAGTTTTTGGGCTACGATTGGTCAAGCGGCATACAGTAGCTACTTTGATAAGATCAAATCTTTTTGTAGTTCTCCTTTTTTATACTCTTCGATTTTGGAAGATTTATGGAGTATTAAATATTTTTTCTAGTTTGTAGAATATAAATCAGGTAATGAGATTTTTTTCCCCATCAATGTGTTTTATATGAATATGTTTACCGAAAATAATATTAGACTTCTTACCTTTGTTCCAAAAGAGTATGTACAAAAAAAATGCACCCGATATTGAGAGTTTCGAAAATTAGAGTAATTTTAATCAAATTATAAATATAACATGACTTATCTTTTGTATTATAGTGTGGAATTTATTGGGAATTACTTTTACGCATATCTATAACCGAGGCGAAGTATCTGGTTAGATTCTTAAGTTTAATATGTATTATGTTATTAAATAAATGAATACGTGGATTATATTTTATTTTAATAACATGTAATCAGACATAATAAGTAACTTTAATATTATATAACTAAGTGAAAGAATATATGCACATGAAAGGTGTAATTATGAACCGAATTAAGTTCCAGATTTAGATTAATTAAATAAATAAAATTAATACTTTTTTTGGGGGAAATGAATTGAACTTGCTAATATGACAAATTGGTGGTTAAGTAAAAAATTATTAAAACAAGATGAATAAAGATGATACTTTTTGTTCTACAGAAAATGGAATCTAAAATAGAAATTAAATTTATGACAATTTAATTATTAGAAATTTAATTCCATTAATAATATTTGGTTGTTTATAAAAAATTGGGTTAGAAAATATATTTTATTTCCTTATGTTTTGTTCAAACACATATAACAAGAAATGAAAGCCAAAATTAAAGAATTTAACTTATTACCCTTATTATTTGTATAATCTAATTAAAAATTTCAATCATATTTGAATATTTGATATTATATATATATACATATGTGTTTACACATGCATATATATATATATATATAATTTGGTTAAATAAAAAATAAATAAGATATCAATTTTGTTAAGTCGCATTATCTGTTTTTAGAAAAATGATAATTAAATTGAACATGCTTATTCTTTGATTTACATATTGTTTGACTTTTACAAAACAGATACATGAATGAATTTTTAATATAACAATGCATTGATAATTATTTTAAGTTAGAAATACATTATTCTTAATAAATAAAATACATTAATTATATGTGGTCATCAACCATATCAAACGTACTATCACAAAAATCAAATAACAAATTTTCAATTTTATTCAATAAATAAAAATTAAATAAAATTTAAATCACAATCTATTTTGACAATAAAAATATTTCAAAAAAATAAAATAAAAATGTTAAACTATTTCTCTATAAATAATAAAAAAAGCAACTTAAAATCATCTTAAATGAAATGGATAAAAAATAACTATTTTTCTTGGTTTTGTATTACATTTGATATAGGGGTAGTCAAGACATCAAAGTATAGTGTTTATCATAGCCTTGATATGATAATCTCAATACCTCAATAAATAAGTGATTATAATTCTTTTTTTTTTAGGAGATTCCCCTATTTGTAGGAATTAGATTACATTCCATAATATCACCAAAGAATATCAAACAATGTTATTTAATTTTTGGAATCATATACCTTAATTAGATTCCAAATAAAGACAATGGGGGTTTTTCATGGGGCTTTTGGGAGATTTTTAGCTATAATGGGAATTTTGGGGGATTTTGGTGGGCTGTTCCTAAGCAGCACACCTTCTGGCTGAATGCTGAGTCAGCATTACTTTTTAATTTTAATTTTAATTTTTATTTAATTGTTATTTTACTGAATCAATTTGAAAAAAATTATTATAATTTTATTAAAAATTATAGTTCCTATTTATATTTTTTATTAGAAAATTATATATAAATAAAGTGAGTAAGAATTTTTTTATATCAACATTATTATTAAATAAAAAAGTATATTTATTAATTTTTTTATTATCGTATTTTTTATATTTCGTCTAAATAGCAGTAATAAATACTTAGATAATTATTTATTATTATTTAAATGAAAGTTGAATTTATATAAGTATTTATTCAATACATTATTAGTTATACTTTACTAAACATGGAAAAGAGGTTATAATTCATTTTTATTAAAAATTTTATAATTTTTGTCTATACTTTTTTTTACTAAAATAACAATACCTATAATAAATTCTATTTATACTTTGAGAATAATAATAAAATTATATTAAATAAATAATAATAATAAAACTAAATATACAATAATATATACAAATATACTATATTTTTTATGATAATAATATTTTCATAGTTATTTAAATATATTATTAAATTTAAAGTAATACATGGTGGAAGATGACGTGGCATTGTGCGTCCAAAAGAAGGGCTTTACCATTGTAGGTAAAAATTTATGAGGCTTTTTGTTTTGAAGGGATGACTTGGCATATAAAAAAATGTGAAAAGCCCAAGGATAAAGGCTTACCATTATGAGTGCTCTTACAAAACAAGTGCTATTGCTCAACTCCTATGACTTTCTTCCACATCCTTGTGAGATCAAAAACATTTGTAAGTCTATCAACTATATCAACTTAAATTGGTTAACTCTATTAATTTAATTTGCAAGTTATTAAACAAGAGTGTAATTTATCCGATAAACATTCAAAGAATAGTGGGCGTGGATTTTCCTCGTCATTAAAAAAAAAAAGAAAATATCTCGAGACAGGATGCCTCTATTCTTCTATAAAATCTAGGAATTATTGCAAAATATTGCTAAAACCGTTAGAAATATTAGACAAATTATTTTCTCTATTATTTTAATCATGTATGAAAATCTGTTTTAATAGAAAATGAATGTGTTTTTTTTTTAAATTTTTTTTTCTTTTATCATCATATTAGTTTGACATTTTATATCTATTCCATTCAATTTTAAAAAAAAGATAGTATTAATAAATATAAAAAAATAAAAAACACAATCCTTTGTTTGGAAAAAGGGTTTTACCCAATTTTAAAATAACGTTATTCCTAATTTTTTCATCATTTGATTTAATATATTTTATAATTTTTAATTCATTTTTATAAATATACATAAACACTTAATATTCTCCTACGAAATTTCGTAATATATAGTACTCAATTTTTTTTTTATTTTTTAACTAAAAACATAAACAAACAAACCGGTAGTATTTATTAATTGTTATCACATATGAATTATGAAGAGAGATCCCATCTCCCATGGAAGAATTTTTTTTTGTATCCATTCAAAATTTTAATACCACCAATTTGGAATTAAATCCAACTCAGATATCAATATCAAGTGAAACAAGAATCTAATTACAAACCAAAGAGAAATTATTGGAGTGCCACGTAGGCCCAAAATACCAATCACAAAATATTGAATTAAATAGAAAAATATAAGAAAAATACCCAGTAAATAGACAAAGGATTTATTAGTTGAATCTGACGGCCACTTTCTTAATTGGTTACACAAGCATCCTTTTGTCCTATTCCATTTCCTCCCTTACAGCCCCCCATCCACTTCATCTACCCATCACAGCACTCACACTCTTATCAAGAACAACCCGTCTAGCCCATGTGATCCAATCCTGATTTAATTCACTCCGATCAACGATTCACCTCTTCAATTTGTAGAAAAAAACCCAGTAATTTTAAGAAATGGATGAAAGAAAATGGAAGAAATCAAATGGTCATACCAGCATCACCAGTATTGGCGGCGCGTACGACACCGTATGGGAGTGCGTGATCCCGTACGTGGACGACGCGCGTGACAGGGCGGCGGTCTCCCTGGTCTGCAAGCGCTGGTACGAGATCGATGCCATCACGCGCAAGCACGTGACCATAGCCCTCTGCTACACCACCACGCCTCAGCGGCTCCCCAAGAGGTTTCCCCAACTCGAGTCGCTTAAGCTCAAGGGAAAGCCACGCGCCGCCATGTTCAATTTGATTCCCGAGGACTGGGGCGGCTACGTCACGCCGTGGGTGGAGGAAATCGTGAGGTCTTTTAGGAGAATGAAGGTGCTGCACTTCAGGAGAATGATTGTGAAGGATTCGGATCTCGAGTTGCTTGCCACGTCGGCTGGGAAGGTACTGGAGGTTTTGAGAATGGACAAGTGTTCCGGGTTCTCTACGGATGGGCTTTTGCATATTGGACGCTTGTGCAGGTACTCAAAACTGACAAGTTTTTAATGTTGTTTTGTTGGATTTCATTTCGAATCGATTTTGGATGATGTGTTTTGGGTGTATTTTGGATTTATCTTCGTTCTTTTCAACCAAAAATTCTGGCTGGCTCCTGGTTTGACAACACTTAAGTTTACTTTACAAGGTGGCTTTATTACACTTTGTCGTGTGATTGGGCAAATCAGAACCAATTGGGGACTAGAATTTCCCTTGTCGAGAAAAATGGGTTTTAGTTGTAATTAATTGCCCTTGTCCATGGTTTTGACTTTTGAAGCCTCGTCTTGTTCATCTTCTTCTTTTTTTCTTTTCCGGGTTCATTGATTATGGAGTATAATGACCTTTTCAAAGATGATGTTTTTGTTTTGGATGAAATTCAGACTTCTGTTGCTTTCAGTTTGTTAGTTTTTACTTATTATTTTTTGTATATACCCGATATTTTCAACCAATTCAAAACATCATCCACCGATATTATCACCAGTACCATGACTTTGAACCGTGGAGGATTTATGATTCATAAATATACTTCGTCTCTTTGTAGCTTCTGTTTGATTTTTCTTACTGAAACTGAGCTGGTACGGTTGGTTATTTATCTGCAAATTTATTTGATGATTTCAGTTAATTTACAACTTGGGATTTTGATATTCTTTACTAAACTGTAATCAGTTTTGGTTTTGTTCTTAATATTTGTGTTTTCGGGTTTGAAATGACATGTTTGATGGTCAAATCCAACAGACTGGTTCAAGAGTTTTGCATATGGTTTGATTTTGTTGTATATCTAGACTTAGTGGGACTTAATAATTCACAGCTTCTTACATTGTCATTAATATTAA
This sequence comes from Verbascum thapsus, assembly GCA_963669365.1. NCBI lineage: Eukaryota > Viridiplantae > Streptophyta > Magnoliopsida > Lamiales > Scrophulariaceae > Verbascum > Verbascum thapsus. The sequence continues at coordinate 5,534,594 of OY770105.1, read as the reverse complement.
GCTCAAGTAGTCAAAAGTATAATCATGTTTCATTCTTGTGTAAACATTTGCAGGAATATGAAAACTTTGTGTATGGAAGAGAACTCAATAGTTGAACACGACGGAAAATGGCTGCACGAGCTGGCAACGAACAATACAGTTCTCGAGAATTTAAACTTCTACATGACCGATCTAATGAAAGTCAGATCTGAAGACCTTGAACTGATAGCTAAAAGATGCCCATCTTTAGCCTCGATAAAAATCAGTGATTGTGATATTTCGGACCTCATAGGATTTTTCAAAGCCGCAACTTCATTAGAAGAGTTTGGTGGAGGGTCTTTTAGTGAGCCACCTGGACAAGTTGGTGAAGGCGTTTTCAATGAGCAATTGGAAAGATATGGTGGTGTTGTATTGCCGTCAAGATTGTGTCGTTTGGGTCTAACTTACTTGGGCAAAGCAGAATTGCCTATTGTGTACCCTGTTGCTTCAAAGCTTAAAAAATTGGATCTTTTATATGCTTTGCTGGACACTGAAGGCCATTGTCAGTTGCTTCAAAAATGTCCTAACTTGGAGTTTCTTGAGGTAAAACTTTGTGCTTTGTTTAACTGTTTTGTCATCTCAGGTAGGCCTTTTAATTGTTGCAATGAAGGTTTTATGAGCTTTATATCCTTTGCAAGTTCATGTTTATTTGTCAATGGACATAACTCACATAAGTAGACGCCCAAATGTGATTAAGAGGGGTGGATAAGCTTATAAGCTCCTTAAAACAACTTATAAGCTTTATAATTTTTTTTTTTTTTTTGGATGACGAGGGAAACCCGCAGCCGCTACCGTGAGGTGCGCACTGGGTAAACCCCGCTCTTGTGTAATAGCCTGCAAACCACACAAGAGAGGTAAACCAGCCTAGGTTGCCCATAGCTGACAGGCTCACAGTAAAGAAAGCAAATAGGCATTCCCTCATCAGGATTCGAACCCGTGACCTAAGCCACAAGTTCAGATGCCCTTACCAAAATGGATTTGACACATAAATTGTAATTTTTTTTTTTTTTCTGTTTTTGTCAATGCATATGAATGCTAACACACAATCCGCAACATGTACAGACAAGAAATGTCATTGGAGATAGAGGATTAGAAGTTCTTGCTCAGTGTTGTAAGAAAATGAAAAGACTTAGAATAGAACGAGGAGCCGATGAACAAGACATGGAAGATGTAGAAGGTGTCGTCTCACAGAGAGGATTAATCGCTCTGGCGAAAGGATGTCTCGAACTGGAATACTTAGCCGTATACGTCTCCGATATCACAAACGCGTCCTTAGAATGCATGGGCACTTACTCCAAAAAGCTTCGTGATTTTCGTTTAGTCTTGCTCGATCGAGAGGAAAGAATTACCGATTTACCCCTCGACAACGGAGTAAAATCCCTCTTAATGGGCTGTAAACTTAGAAGATTCGCTCTTTATCTCCGGCCCGGTGGGCTTACCGATGTGGGCCTAAGTTATATCGGGCGGTACAGCCCAAACGTGAGATGGATGCTTCTCGGGTATGTAGGCGAATCTGATGAAGGTCTTCTAGAATTTTCTAAAGGGTGTCCTAGTTTGCAAAAGTTGGAAATGAGAGGGTGTTGTTTTAGCGAACGGGCTTTAGCTATGGCGGCTTTGAAGTTGAATTCGTTAAGGTATTTGTGGGTTCAAGGGTATAGAGGTTCGAAAAATGGACGAGATTTGTTGAGTATGGTGAGACCGTATTGGAATATCGAGTTGATACCGTCGAGACAAGTGTGTGGTCAAGATCCAGATGGAGAGCAAGTGATTGTTGAGCATCCGGCGCATATTCTCGCGTATTATTCTCTCGCCGGTCAAAGAAGGGATTTTCCGGCGACCGTTATGCCTTTGGACACACACTCTCTTCTCTACCTATAAATTTGTTGTATATAAAAGAAGAATAATACTACAAGTTTGAATTTGGTTCTAACTATGGAGTTTAGTTTGGTTAGATATTTCTGTGTAATAAGTTTTGCTCTCTTTGGTCGTCTAGAAATGCCCCGATCGGGACGGAAGGATCTAGATGAATTGAGTATTTATAAGTTTGTGTAGGGACATAAGCAGGGTTCTGGTGACTTGTTGGATTGTAACTTGTAAGTATTCAGAGTGATTTATTTGTATTGTCATTTGCTTTTGGTGCTTGGTTAGAGTTAGGTTATCATGTATTTGTACTGGACTATTTGTTTCGCTCAATATTAGGCTTCTTTGGGGTTATATATATACACAATAAAGTTGGGGGCGAAATCTAAATATCTGTAGTACAATACAGATTTTAAACAATTGTTATATTATTTGGGATTACTACACTTTATATGCACTAGTAAAAGCAGTGCGTTGCATGTGATTTTTTCAATTTATTATAATAATTACATAATTTAAATGAATAAAAAAATCAAGTAACACTTCATAAATAAATTGAAATGTTTACTACTAAGTAAAATTGATATGACAAAATAGAAATAAAGTAGTTTTAATCTTACATGAAGACCACATCATTCTCTGTCTTATCTTATTAGATGTTGTAGTCTTCTTTTCATTGACTTCACGTATTTCTTTATATATTTATGTTTTAAACTGCTCAATAATTTTATATTATAATTTAAAATTATGTTTTTGTCCTATTTCTAATCTTCGTTGTTAATTGCAAGTCTGATTGGTGTCGATCTTGGCGAATCGGCTAGCTATTATTTAGGTTGCCGTTCTCTAGCGGTCAGAGAGTAATGACAAGCTCTTTTTTTCTCTTTCAGCTGCAACTTCCAGAGCATTATAAATAAGATCGCTTTGTGCAAGATTCCATTTCCGGCCTCCTTCTCATGCGGTTGTCGGAGTTTGGAATCAGACCGCTGTGTACATACTGAAGTTATAACATTTGAATTTCTCCCTAATTTCAATTGCAGCAGGAAATCCAATTAAGAAAGACAAGGCAAAATATTGCTACATTGCCCCAACTCCATGATTTCATGACTCTTCAGGCTAGTTGTAGCTATTTCCCCAGCTGTTGGCGAGTACTTCGAACAGCTGGGGGTGGAGTTTTCAAGGTTAGTAAAGGTGCTCTTGTTTTGAGTGCATTCGATCTATTTAAAGTCTGCTACTTCATTTGTCCCTGGGGGAGGGGTGTCCATAAACATGTAAGAGTTCCACTTGTATTTTTTTCATCTCTTAAATTTTGGTTGCACTATTTCGATTGCATTTGTTATGTCACTAAGTTTATTCTTATATCATTTATACTTTTTATTTAATATGACGGGAAAACATAATTAATTAGGCATTGTTTTTTTATGTTTTCAAAATCCATTTTCAAGTTTTTAGATCACACAATTCAAAATAAACTTAATACACCAAGTCTTCATCCAATTTTTTTTTCAATTCTAATTTTTCCATCTCCTATATAAATACCTTTCAATTATATATATAATCTTTCACGTATTTACCAATTAAATCAACCATTATTTCACTTTTTCTTTCATACTTTATAATTTTTTATCTATATTTTTTTGTTTTTTATTCACAGAATCATTAGATACACAACTAACACAGTTATTCTACACATCATCCATCAACCAATCATTATTAATTTGACATGTCTCACAACTTCCAACCTATTTTTAAAAACATAAACAAACATCTACTATTTTCACAAAAAATTCCATAATACGCGATCCCCGAGAAAATTTCAAAAATTATTTATCCCAAAAAATATAAACAAACCCATCAATTAGTTAAAGCAATGCTGATGAAAAAATAAATTTAAAAGATGAGTGATGAGTTATGTATACTATAAATTGACAAAGGTAATTTTGTAATTTATTGCAACACACATGTACATTTTGTGATATATAAATATTAAATATAATTATTTTGTAGTAAAATGCACATGTAATTATATATGAATCAAATGAGTTCCATGATGCTTCGTTTGCCTTTTTCACTCTTCTTTCTTGATATTCAATAAACAATGTCATAATTATTTTCGCATATAAAAATGATGGAAGAATGATAAAGCAGTAATATCAAAATCAAGTTAATAGTATTCAGTATTCCAAGGATACTTTTGATAAAAATACTTATGAATAAGAAAAAAATCAGACTTGAACTAAATTATACGGCAAAAAATGCAATTTTCACTTAATCTAATAAATAAAGTTACGTATTTATATGAAACTTCTAATCTCAATCACAACTATCAAAAGAGTGTTTCATGTTATTTGAAATAAAGTGTGAAAATTATTTGAGCTACGATTATATATAAATTCATAAAATTGAATAATTCATATTCACAAAAATTATTTTAAATATAGTTTAAACTCCACTTAATACACACAATGAACACAAATGCGAATTAACTTTTAAGTTCATCCATATTTTTTTATGTAATAATAATTCGTATTATCTTATTAGTAAATAATATTTATTTTTTATTATAATGGTATTATAGTCTTAATTTAGAATATAATTAGATATAAATGTGCATGATTTTTTTTTTTTTAGTTTAAAACAAAAAAGAAACTTAATATCTATAAGGTCGGGGATAAAGTTTGCTGGTGTCTTGAATGAAGATTAGCTTTTGTGCCCATTATCCACCTACAATGTAGATCTGTATTATAAATGTAATTTGTTGCTTCATAAAAATAAGAAATATTATTTATCTACCAAATAAACCTACATCTCTTTGCAAAATATTTAGGAATTAGTTGAAACATAATTAGACTAACCATGCAAAAGCATCCTATATTTTTATACTTGGATTACTACTCAAAACGTGTTCATTTGTACAAGTTTTTGTTTTTATTTTCTGGACAATATAAATAGTAAATTAATACTCATGAATGTAAATGACTGGAATCATCAATTATTAATAAATAAATGACGTTAAAAGACTAGCTTAAGTCTTGATGCTGTGTACATTAGTATATTCGCTAGCTAGCGTCTACATGTGATATAAACACAAATATACATAGAATAATTCTAATCTAACCATAAGGATACAAACAAATATTTAGAGTGGGGTAAAAGATTTATACATGCCATGTGACAGCTATGGAAGCCATCAATCAGACTTTCTTTTTATGATGATAGTGTAGCATGACACAAATAGGGCCAACTAATAAGGTGGTATCTATCAGACTTTCTTTTGTTTATATTTTTGAGATAAAATTTTGAAATTTTTTCGGAGATCGCGCACTATAAAAATTCGTGTGAAAATGGTAGGTGTTTGTTTGTATTTTTAGAATTAGGTTAAAAGTTATAAAACATGTCAAATCAATAATGATATGTTGATGGATGATGTGTAGAATAATTGTGTTAGTTGTGTATATAATAATTATGTATATAAAAAAAATATGAATAAAAAATTGTAAAGTATGAAATAGAAAGTGAAAAAAGTGATTATAATAAATGATTTGATTGGTAAGTGTGTGAAATGATGTATGTATAATTGTTAGGTAGTTATATATAAGATTGAAAAAGTAGAGTTGAAAAAAGGAGAATTTGGATGAGAATTTAGTGTATTATGTTTATTTAGAATTTTGTGATTTAAAAATTTGAAAATGGAGTTTGAAAACATAAACAAACAAGGCCCATCTTTAATTGTGTTTTTCACTTGTGGCTTGCCAACTAATTAAGACAGTGACCCACATTCTCTGAAGTAATTCTACAATTTGCTAAAGTTTATTGAATGTTCTCATGGGGTCATTTTACCCAAAAAAAAAAAAAACATAGGGGGATTTTATAAATTCGATCTGCTAATGTTTATTGAATTATCTAATTATAGGGTCATTTTACCAAAAAAAAAAAAATACGGTGTTCTGAAGTGTGAACGTTTTACCAAATATTCCTCATTCAATGATAAAAAAAAACCCCATTTTATTGGTCTCGATTGGTATAAAATTTGCCCATATAAAATCACTCTGAACCACATACACATGTAGTAAAGAAAGCCACTAGGTCGACATGTTTACTTTCATTTTATTTGCCGTCATGAAAAACATTTATATGTGGTAACAATTGTGCAACTAAAATGTCCACAAGAACCCTAGTACAGTTCCACGACTTGGAATCTATCTATATCTATATCTATATCTATATCTATATCTATAATTTATCTATAATCTATAACTATTATAAAAGTATAAATCATTTTAGATGACTTACATTTCTTAACTTTTTTGTTAAGACTAAAATAACCTTTTGATAATAAATTAATATGCATGAACTTGATCAAATTAACATTAATAATGTGCAAGTTTGTTCAATGTACATTTAAGTTAATTTACAAGTTTGTTTAAATTTGAGTTAATAAAAGATTAATAGTAATATCAGTAAGTCCAAATCTCACATCTATATAAACCTTGCATGCTTATACTTTGATAAACTCCCTAGAAATTCCTGATTATTTTCTCTAATTTCGTGAGTAGTTCTACAAGAAATTTAAATCCGTTGGTTGTTATTGTTAGGTTTTTGGTTCTTAATTTCTTGAACTACGTAAATGATATCAATTGATTTGCTCATAAATTGTGAATTGCACCTCAGTCTTAGTGCTATTGGTTGGATATTATTAAATTAAATAATCCTTTTCGAAAGTGATATAGATATAAGTTTTTATGTCATCTTTTCAAGACCCACTTTAGTGGAGGAAAATCTATATAGAGAATGCTTATAAAGGCAAGCTTAAATAAAGTATAAGCTTATCAGGAATGGTCTTGACACTGCGGTTGAGAAGTCAACGAAGCAAATGAAGGAAAGAAAATTCATGGGGGTGAAGAAGACGAGTGATGGAGACGCTGCCAATAAGCTTCACAAGTTCGAGATAAAGATTATGTTATTTTGACTTATTTTTGCATTGAATTATAGTCGACATTAGTCGTATTAAGCTCTAAAGTTGAATGAATTTTGTAGACATCACCAAAGTTTAAAATTCTTGTTTTAGTTACATTTGTCAGTACGTAGGATAAATAATTTAATTTTGTTTGTTAAAATTCTCATTATTTATTATTTTTCTTTATTCCATTCTTATTTGTGGCTTATGTTAGAGAACTTGAAATTTCGTACATTCTTTAACTTTAAAGCTTCAACCACAAGGCAAATTGATTAAAAAGACCAGCTAAAGGAAGATGTGGACGACAATGTGATGCAGAAGCCAATGAATATGAAGTTTTTGTTATTGCCATGTTAACAATAGAGTTAAAATAAACTACCACAAAACGGAAAATAAGCTATCATTCAAAGTTGGGATAGGAAAAGTTATTTACAGATTATATGCTATTTTCAAACAAGTTTATCTATATATATATATATACCAACATTATGTATAAGTTTGGTGTTTCTTCCAATTTTATTTTACACTTATACCCTCAATTATCTATATTTAAAAATAAAAATAATATAACTCATTTAGTAAATATAAAAATCCACTACTCCCCATAATTAATAACTCATAAAAATGGCACCCACATTGCACCAAATTAATATCCACTAATATTGAGAGTTAAAATTTGCTTAATATATAAGTAATACTGTTATATAAGCTTGGATTGAAAGTAAATATTTTACATCATTTTAATGTTGATGTTTTTAAATTGGTGAAAATGAAAGTGCATATAAATTCATTGGAAAGAAGGAACATAGTATACAATATTGTAATCTCCAAATTCAAATTCAAGACTTCGCCACCTAAAACATTATCAAATAATGATAAAACCACTTTTTCCACGACATTCCAAGTGTTGCCATAGTTCGAAACTGTGTTCCACTTTGATCACTAACAATCACATGATAAGCACCATTCATTTTTTTTTTCTTGGGAGGAAATGCATCACTTGGTTGATCTACATTGGTGGCCTTTTAAACTAAAATATCTAGGCGGTAACTGAAATCATTTGAAATTGTATCGTAGTCTTTAAAGTTTGTTTGAAGATGAGACATTGTTATGGTAGAAGATTGATTATTTTAGGATTAGAATGTCTACAAGATGAGAAGATTTATGTTCAACAAAAGTCCTTTCACAAAACCGGAGTGATAGAATCTGTTCTTTAACTTACAGGAAAACGAGTTTAATTCTTGATTAAGCCACTGTTTAATGATTCAGGTATTAAATATTGAAATTTAAAAAATTCACAGGGAAAATAAATTAATATCCATATTGTTCTCAATTTTACTTCTATTTTTATGATTTTGCACTAATATGTTCTTAAATTTATTTCAACCATACTTATAATATCTACGTGCAATGCACTTATTTTGACTTTAAAATATAAATAAGGTTATCTATAACTAAAATACATACTATGTATTTTATATTGTTTTAAATAATATGCACGTTATCATTAAAAACATATGTTGCCTTTTTTTATTTATTTAATTTAATAATCAGAAAAATGGTAATAAAACAAGAAAACACATTAAATATAATTACTATATGTATAAGATTATAGTTGTCATTTCCGATATATGTATAAGAGTACAATTGGGTGTTATTCTCCTTATCTCTTAAAGGATAAGAGGCAATCAACTCTATTAAAAAATATAGTGGTTATTGCTTCACAATTTAATTACACAAGGGGTTTATATAGCTTTTATCCAATGAAGACCAGTAATGTACTTATGATAATGACCAAGAAAAGTAAGGGAAAAGAAGACCAGCAATGTACTTACTCGTAGTAACATGAAAATGAGAAAATATGTGCACCTATAGATAAATTAATATTTGAAAGTATTATATTAATCCAATTAATACTGATTAAAATATAATTTAAATATATTGAACCTAACAAATTCTTGATATGGCTGTGTGAGACAAGAAAACTTCATAAAAAGTGAGAATCTAATTGCCCTAATAATATTTTTATTTCTTAATTAATTACGATGGCAGAAGTTAAAATGCTTATTTATAACCTATATGTATTTATGTCAAGAATATTGTATAATCTCAGTTTCAAAACCTCTACTACATAAACATTTTAGTATTATTTTAAAAATTATTGTGTTAGTCTAAAAATAATCTTAGTTTGTCAAAGTATAACTAAATTTAATTTAATATATATTCAATATATGAAGTAAATGATATACCAAGAAAAAACTCCAACTCAAAAGAAAACATCATTTTATACAAAATTACCAAAATATCAATAACCAATATTCTAAAAATAATAATGAAAAAAGTCACTATTTAATTGTCTTTCAATGTTCATTAAGTCATAAACTATGTGAACGCACAAAGAAGGTTAGCCACTGAACATATCCTTATGTTTTTTTTTTAGAAAAGTATTAGGAATGTCATCCAACAAATAACTCATAATGCGACAATAAGAAATAAATTTTATAATTAATAAGTTTGTACTCACATGACAATGCATGTGCACTAAAAATAATAGTATTAGAATTATTTAAAATTATAATTTAAGAATTAATTTATTTGAAAGTAGTAATTGAGAATCATGATATGAATATCAATTTTACTTTTTGTAATTTATAATTAATTATTTAACTCTACATAGATATAATCATCGAATAATAAACATATATTCTTAATTATAAAATATTTTTTAATGTAAAATTATATTCATATATTTCATGCGTCACTTTTTTCCAGTGCAACGCACGTGTACTTTAGACTAGTATGTATAAAAAGGAACAAAGAGTTAACTGTCACTCATTTCAACCATCCTATTTATTTGTTTGTAACTTGAATTGGGAACAAAAGAGAGAACTTTGGAGAGTTAAGAGCAAATTGATTTACATGTATGAGATATACTCTATCATTCTATCTTGCTATTAAGTTACTTAAAAGAAGTGTAACTGTAATTAAATTATTTTTTTATTTCCTTGCTACTTACTTTCATCATCTTAATTGTGTCCCTATAATTCTCATCACTAAACATCATGTTAAGTCTAGTACGTATTAGAAATGAAGTTTCAAGATCCTTATCTGCTGGTGCACAAGCTAGATGCTTTTTTGTGAGGAATATTATTTCTAAGTACATATATTCATAAAAAGTTAAAATCCTTTGAATTCTTCATGATATGTATTAAGAATTTTTTTTAAAAAAACTATGATATCTCTTGAGACTTTTGAAAGAAGTTACAATCATCTGGAATATGCCACCATTGACGAATCAATGTGAAAAGAGAAGGCAAAAAATTACATATGATTTCCAATCAAGAAAAAAAGTATATACGAATATATATATATATATATATAGAGAGAGAGAGAGAGAGAGAGAGAGAGAGAGAGAGAGTAGACCATAATATTGGTATAATTTGGTTCTTTAGTATGGGCTAAAAGTAAGATGCTTAAATTTAGTGGAATTCAGACTCAGAGAAGACAAATATAGTGATGTCACCAACCTAACGCAAATTGGCCTCACTGAATTTAATTATTTGATTAAACAATTGAAATTGAAAAGATAAGAACTATGGTGGAAAGGGATCAATGATTAAAATTATTGATGTGATATACACATAGGATTCACACGATACAACACAACCCCATATGACATATTTGAAAATCGTGGAGCTTATTTAAATAATTTGAATTTATAGTGTATTTTCAAATTTTTTTTGACATTTATTTTGAGTTGATTGTATAATTATTATGATATTTTTTATCTGACGAATTTGAGTTATTTGAATTCATTTTCCTCCTTATATTCTTTCAAATCAAAATTTTCAAATCCAAACCCAAACACATTATAAAGTTTATGTAAAACTTTTTTTGCGTAGGATAATGATGAATAAAGAGGAAAATCACAAAACCTTATCATAATGTTCAATATAAGATATAGGTTACTTTAGGAAAAACGTTAATTTTTAGTCCCACAAAATATCGCAATTTTAATTTTAATTCCACACATTAAATATTGCAACTTTAAAATGTCGAAATATTTTAGACTAGTTGCAATATCACTTCTTTTTATAATAATGTTAGTTTCATATTTTATTTTTATTATAAATTGCATTTTATCTTTTTCAACTAAACAACATGTATTAAACAACCCCTTATACAAATATTATTTGTGTGTTACCCCTGAAAAATAATTTAAAAATTAAAAAAAGAACATATAGGTTCAGTGGGGACGTTCATAACATAGTCCAATCATCATCTCACTCAATCATTTTTTATTTTCTTCTCATTTTTCTAGGTAGTAAGTGACAATGATATTTCTATAAAGGGGTGTTTGATACATTTTACATAATTTATGAGGAAAAATACAAGTTTAAGTAACAAAAGAAAAATATAGGACTAACATTAATTAAGAAAAGGACTGACGTTGTAACCGTATCAGAGTTGAAACTGTTATCAAAATTTTGTAAAGCGTGAAACTAACACTAGAATTGTAATTAATATAATGTGAGACTAAATTTTTAAATTTATCTTGTAACTTACTTTTGTACAAGTAAAATTATAATTGAGGTGAGGGAGGATAGACATAACTATTTCTTTGGCTTGACAAATGAAATCTCTTGCTATAACTAGTTATTAGCTACAAATTTATTGAGGACAACATTTTACGAAAAATAGTGTCGTAAAAAAGATGTGATTTCTTCATGGACGATAAATGTTTTGAAAATTCGACCCTCTTCAAGGGAGTCGCAATTCGCAACCCGCCATTCCATAGTATAAGGTCAAATTAAAATTAATAGTATGGCGATTTCTTGATTGAACCATTTGATGAACCAACCTCGTACAAAACATATAGCAAGTAGTCACTCTTTAGATGTAGAAAGCAGGATTTGAAGCACCATGATTAACGATATAACAACTACTACTACTACTACGTGTAATGAAGGAACATCATTGAATTTCCACCATTATTGTGGTTCCACTTCATCAGAGAGTTTAGCTCATCATACTTTTCGTTTGGAGAAGAATCGATGATGTGATTAACGGTTGTGATGTCGTGTATACTAGGACGTCTCTTGTCTTTGTCTCCGGAGAGTTGCCTGAGATAGTATTTTTGAGCATGGCTAGCCACTTGAGTTGGTGTTTTTGAGACCACAAAATTTCTTGAGATATTTCTCCAATCACCTTTACCATGCTTTTTAAGCCCTAATAGAAAACGCCTGCAATTATTTCAATTTTATTAAATAAAATTGATGAAATACATAGGGTTAAATTATTTTTTTTCGTCTCATAAGTGTTACCATTCTTATTTTTGGTCCCACGCTTCTCACTTTTATCACTTGTAGTCCTGTAAATAGTCAAACCTAGCACTTTTGGTCCCTGACCATGACCAAGTTCCGTTCGAAAATAAACGGAACCACGCACACTTCTTTCCTTCCCAGTAACGGCCACGCACGACTCACGTGCGTACTTTCATTTATTTTCGGACGAAATTTGGTCAAGGGACCAAAACTGCTAGATTTGACTACTTACTGGACTAAAAGTGAGAACAGTGAGAAGCGCGAGACCAAAAATGATAAGGGTGATACTTATGGGACGAAAAAAAAACAATTTACCCTGATACATAGACATGCTATTCCTCAAAAGATATATATACAAGTATCGAAAAATTATATGTAAACACGAAAACATAAACCTGTGTTCATCCTCAGTCCATGGTACACCTTTCTTTCGTTCATGATCAACGTACCTTCCCCTCTTCCTATAAGCATGATCTGCAAATTCACAAGCGAAATAACCTGGAACGGGGACCAAACCAGCCTCTATATTACTTACATCTGCCACTAATTCTCTGTACTGATTTATTACATCATAAACTGACTTCCCTGGGATCATTTCTGCTACCTTAAACCATCTGTTTGGAGTTTTCTCATCGAACAACGCTAAAGCACTCTCGAATCTCTTGTTTTCTTCTTTTGTCCATATACTGCTGTAACCCTGATGAATCATGTAGCTTGAATTTGATACAAGTGATGAACTTGGAATCAAAGTTTCCATGGCATAAAACTTGGGATTTTTTCACTTATATATCACGAAAAAGCAACTAAAATAGAATCAGAATAATTCTTTCTTATCCTTTGAAGAGTATTTGAAGTTTTTTGATTTCACATCAAAATAACAGAAATTTAAGAAATCCAAGATCAAGATCTTCAGTTTAGATGTGATTAAAAGTCGAATCTTTAATGAATAATAATACTAAAGCAGTGAAAACAATCAGTGATTTTAAGAGTGGTGATGGCCGTGGATGAATCCAAAGGAGTGTAGGATAAGAAAGAGAAAAGGAGACATCAAATGGTTTTAATTTATTTAGTGAAAAATTGTGATTTTGGGATAACAAGAGAAATGGTTGGTATCTATTATTATAGTGTGAGTTGATTGAAGTTTAGTGTGGCTGCTGTCAATCATTTGGGATTAGCAATTTGAACCACTTTTTGTGACACCAAAATATCACCATATTTAAATTTTTAAAAAAATGGATTGCACTATTTTCATCCTACTTTTATACCTTTTTTTTAAAAAGAAATCCTTAATCATTATGAAAAGGAGCAAGTAAATAAATTGATAAAATAGATGGATAATTGTAGTAGGTGTTAATGTTTTGAAAATCAATTTACTACCGATTCGGAAAATTTATCGTGGCACTGACAACTGTTGGATGAATTATGATTGTAATATATTCAAACATTTTAAGTTAACAATAAATATTTTCCTCAATAGTTGAATAATAAGCAATTTTTAATATCATCATTAGCTTTTTAATTAAGTGAAAAAAATCTTACGTCAAATATTTTTGAATTTCTTGTATATGTGTGCAATCAAACTGGTATGGCTATGCATGTCTACGTGCATGTAGATTGAGTCTCACTTTTAAATCAGTTTCAAAAGTGTTTTGGAGGATGAATATATATATATATATATATATATATATATATATATATATATATGAATTAAAGTATTAAATTAAAGATTGATATTTTAGATACTTAAAATAAGTAGTAAATTTCACCATGATTCACAAATATTTGAATATCACACTAATTGTTCGTCTAGAAAAAAATAATCTCAACTTGTTCTTTTGAATTGAATCATATTGGGTTTTAATATATATATATTTGTGTAGTTAAAATCAGTTTTTATGTTTTGAGATAATTAAATTTACTTTGATAACCTTTCCAAAAATAATTATAAAAATAATTCGATAAAATACTCTATTTGTCCCCATATTACGATCCCGTTTGACTCGAAATGGAGCTTGAAATAAGAATGAGAAAGTATAATTTTATTTTATTTACAACATTGTGTCGACATGAATAGTTAATTATTAAATATCACATTATTATCTGATAAAAAAAGTCTGAAAGGAAAAAAATTCATTTCAAGAAACAAAGTCTAAAACAATTCAGAGAGAAAATATTAACCATAGAACTGTTACGAAAGAGGATATTTAATTTTTCTTATTTAACTTTATTTAAATAACTTATAAAAAATGACTGGTGATATAAGATCGAAAATGGTTTATCCTTTATAAGAAAAGCAGATGCATGAGAACACATTAAGTCGTCTTCTCTAAAAAATTTGCACAATGTATGTATTTTAACAATTATGCAAAAAAAAAAACCTTCTAAATAATGTTAGGTAGGCACCCGTAATTTTGTTTACTTATTATTAAACATTTAATTGATAAATTAATAGAGCACATGCACAAAAAGGGCTTTTTGTATTTAACCCCCTGAGTTATTTAGCATTAGCAAATAATCCCCCGAGGTATGAAATCTTGGTAAAGAACCCTTTCTGTTAAGTTGACCATTAGTCAACAGTTAAGTTAATGGGCAAAATTATAATTAACGTAATTGACAAAAAAATTATCTTATTTTTAGTAGATACTATACAAAAGAATAACTTTTAAGATTCAACTAAATTGAAAGAATATATATATCTATATATATATATATATATCTTTTTTCTCGAATACAAAAATTCCAAACTAGGTTATATTTTGATTCCAAAACATATTACAATTTCGCCCATGAGTATATATATAGGTCCCGATTGTATAATGTAATTATTAGATCTTTTTATCTGAAAAAATTTAGAGATAAAAATGGTATTTTAATCATAGAGACATGAAAACATACGATCAAGAGCATGGTAGAAAAAAAATCGTGTTAATTACGAAAGAGTGAACGAATTTTATTATAATTTATTTATTTATGTTAGATCAATTTAATTGGAACTATGAATATAATAAAATGTATTATGACGTAGTTAGAAATCTTTCTTCTAAAATCCATATCAATATTTGTTGTTCCTTGACAAAAAAATTATATATCTTGTTTTTAGTAGATACTATACAAAAAAATAACTTTTAAGATTCAACTAAATTGAAAGAATTGAAACCATTCATATCTCTCTCTCTATATATATATATCCTTTTTCTCAAATACAAAAATTCCAAACTAGGTTATATTTTGATTCCAAAATATATTACAATTTCACCCATGAGTATATTTACGTCCCGATTGTATAATATAATTATTAGATTTTTTTAATCTGAAAAATTAGAGATAAAAATAGTATTTTAATCTTACAGACATAAAAACTTATGAACAAGAGCATGGTAGAAAAAAATCGTGTTAATTACGAAAGAGTGAACAAATTTTATGATAATTTATATATATATATATATATATATGTTAGATCAACTTAATTGGAACTATGAACATAATAAAATGAATTATGGCGTAGTTGGAAATCTCTCTTCTAAAATCCATGGTTTTATGTAGATTTACAATTTTGCCCATTAACTTAACTGTTGACTAACGGTCAACTTAATAGAAAAAGTTTTTTACCAAGTTTTCATACTTCAGGGGGTTATTTGCTAATACTAAATACATCGGGGGGTTAAATACAAAAAGCCCTGCACAAAAATGCTCAACTTATTCATTTGAGTTTGTATAAAATACATCTCTCATAATCCAAGATTTAATCTCAACTATTTAAACAAAGGAATATTGCATTTTTGGTACATCAATGTGGCCTGCACGTTTATTTGATACCCTAATATGGGGGGTGACAATTTGGGTACATTATTGTGGGGTAGGTCTGGCAATTTGAGTTCAAATTACGCCGGAAAATTCGATTTTCGCTGGAAAATGACATGTGCCAGTCACGTGCATTAAAATTTGGGGATTTTGACAAATTTTGACCCCAAAATGCTGACGTGGACTACTATTTTAGAGTGAAATTTCAATTTTCAATTTCATTATTTTTCTAATTTTCTTTTTCTTTTTTACTTTTCTTTTTTCCTCCCATTTTTGTCTTCTTTCCCAACCCACCATTGTCTTATTCTTCCCTAACTCACCATTGTTTTCTTCTTCCTCACACAACTATGAAATTGACACCACAAACCACCATTTCCCACCAACAACCATCACTACCTTCGAATTTTATCACCATCTTATAATATAAATAACTTCCACCCTTACCCCATTTCACCTCTAAAACCATTTTTTTTTACATATATGTATATATACATATATATATATATATATATATATATATATACGTACATTTAAATTGGGGATTTTGACCTTTAATTCGGGGATTTTGACTATATTTTCGGAATTTTGACTGAAATTGAACATTTTATTGATTTTGATCGAAATTATCCAATTAATTTGGGGATTTTGACCTTTAATTTTAGGAATTTTGACCTTTAATTTGGGGATTTTTAGTTTTGGTTGTCTTCTTCCCCAAACTCCATCTCTCCATCACCACCACCACCTATCACCAGCCCTTTCACCAACCAACAACCACTGCCTACCACCATCGACGTCTACACCAACCACTCAATGGCACCAGCGGCACCATCATTGAACTCTTCTCCACCTCCTGATTCAGATTTTGCTCAATTCTTTTTTTACCTTAAAAGCTTAAAAAATTCCCCCTTGCGTCCAAGATCAGAACGAGCTTGCCGGCGGACCACTTAGTAGCGAAGGAGACAGCAAATGGCTTTAAGCTCCTCCACTTTATGGCTGCTGCTTCTTGAGGATATCTTTGCCATGTGATAAAATTGATGTTGTCTTTTGGACTTTCGGGGGTGGTCAGGTGGTGGTTTAGGTGGAGAGGGTGGTGGAGTAGTGGCATGGTGTTCTTGCGCAGAATGAATGTTTAGATGATGAAGAAGATGGAAAAAATGAAGAAAAGAAAAAATAATAATGGTTAAAAGAAATTATAAATTAGTTAAATTGGTCAAAATTATTTATTAGTCAAAATTTGTCAACTTTTCTAAAAAAATCAGTCAATATCACTTAATTTTGGTCAAAATTGTTAAAAATTCCCAAAATCTAGTCAAAATTCCCAAATCGAATGTCACATGCACGGCACATGACATTTTCCGGCGAAATTTGTACTCAAATTGCCAAACATATCCCACATTAGTGTACCCAAATTGTCACCCCCCATATTAGTGTACGCAATAAACGTGCAGGCCATATTAGTATACCAAAAATGCAATATTCCCATTTAAACAACATGAAAACTTGAACCACTACTAATTACAATGAACGGAGAAAATCAGGACTGTTGGAGGAACAAATGCTTTGACATTGTACAAATGAATTATAAATTATATAATAATGATATTTATATCTTGTTAGAATCTTTCTCTTTTGTAGTGTTTTCATTCTCTTCAAAACCTTTGACCCATGTAACATAATCAAGTTGGTGGATGGAGAACCCAATTCCAAAAGTTATTCATATCTATTTTTTAACCCAATTATTGCATCGAAGTTCCAATGGTCTAATGCGACAGTTTAAAGTTCTATACGAACACCTCTTATAATATGGACATATTAATAGAGGGTTTGAAGTAAAACAAATAATGATCAAAACATCGAAAGATCGACGGGTAAACCTTTCTATTTCAATTATTGATATTTATCCCATCAAAAATAATTTATGTTCCTAATTTTTTGTTTAAGTTATTATTTTTTCACTAAAATTATATTAATATATTATTTTATCTAGAAAAATAATCCAACTGAATAGGATATCAATCAACCAATTTTATGTTTATATCATAATGTTGAATTGGTGGAAAGAAAATAACAAATAAGGTCTTTTGGCAATAAAAATCGATAATAATATAATACCTAAAATAAGAAGAATTATTTTATTTGAAATTTAAGTAACAAGTGTACATATCGCTATTCATGTACATAATGACATGGACTTCAGTAACAGAACTAGAAATTAAAATTAACATTTATATATTTCCAAGTTCACCTTAATCACGTCGATAAAGTTACTTTAATTATATAAATTTGTATTCACTTAAGAATAATAAGGTTTGATATTTAATTGTTTCCAATTAGCACTAGATTAAAGTTCAACAATAGTTAGAGAAATTATGATTATAAAATTCTAAATTAATAAATAATTTCATTCTTACTGTTTATTAAAATAATTGATATTCACGTGCAATGCATGTACTTTGTACTAATTTGTTAAAATGAATCCGTGTTAGCATACCAAGTTCACTTAAATCTTGACTAAAGTCGAGTGAAATACCCAAAACCAATCTTTCAAAAAATTCAAGTGTTATACATGGACCACAAAGAGAATTGTTCTTGAATTTCAAGGATGGTCAACAATGTTTGAAGATGAAGCTTGAATAGCACCACCTATCCTATTAATACAAGACTTATAAACATACCCCAAGTAATCAACTATATACTCCTCAAACACACCCACGATCGGATTAATCTCGAACGTCCAATCAACAAGAGTAGATCCATCGTCGTAATTTATCAGCTTCAATGAATTTAAGGACCCATCGAGACCTACATTGCTCGATTCCATTCGATAAGAATAAGTGTGAGACGAAGGGTCCATTAAAACCAGCCTTTCCTTTATCCATGACCTATCTCCATCTTTTAGTGGAAACATGAAACCCGAGACTAACCGTACATAACCAACAATACCTTCTTCTCCGGTCAAATGAGTGCATGTTTCGACCATTGGCATCCATTCATGCAATCTGCTGCTGCTCGACACAATGCTCCAAACTTTGTCGATTGGTGCATCAACTATGCCTCCTACTGATCCATGCCATTTACTGCTTTGAGTATCGTTTCCCTGTATAATAGTACATCAGGGGTGGCAAAATGGGTCCAAAACCATGGTACCAACCCAATTAAACTAATTAGGGTTAGTTTGGTTCATAAGAAATTATTTTTGATTCCTATTGGTTCCAAGTTAGGTCCAACTAATTCCAAGTTAGGCCCAAACCGCTTGCCAATAATCGAACAAAATGTACGATATTGAGTCAGGTTGGGCTTGGTTCCATTTTCGGGTTGACTTTGGTTCCGTTTTGGGTTGAGCTGGTTCCACCTTAGAACCATTTAAAAAAACAACCCATATAAGAGCCGAATCATTCGAACCAACCCAAACCCAACCCGACCCACTCGTTTGCTACCTCTAATAGTACATTAATAACTGCAGTGATATGAACGAAAACACGAAAAGAAATGTAAATTGTTGAAATCGTACCATTTCGGGTTCTTTTCTCTTTTCCATGATGCAACTTTTTAAGAGAAAACCAATGCTTTCGACTTATTAAATAGATTTTCGCTGTTTTTTTTTTTTTTTTTTTTTAATATAGACTTGATTAGTTGCTAAGTTGTGTGTGAGGAAGAAACAATATTTCCTTGTTGAGAGTATCCTAAGAAAGATTACTTCATAGCTTGGATCACATTTGACAATAACAAGGGGTTCAACAGTGATTACTCCAAGAGACCAATTTCGTCGGTATCTACAGAACCAAGTGATCAACTGGAATTAAAATTACATAAGGGTGTGTTTGGATTGAGTGATTTGGATTTGGAGGAAAATACATCAAAGTGAATGACAAGGGATTTGAAATCCATCGTAACATGAATTCATCCAAACGAACTTAAATGGATTTGTCGATGAATTTGAAATCCATAGATTTCAAATCCTTCGATCGAAACACACCCTAAATAAAAAGTTCAACAAGTCCCAATACCAAAACAATGAGATTTTAAATCAATAAACTGCACCCATCAATCTGCTTTCTAAAGTCACATGGAAAAATACTGATTATTGATTTCAATAGTCATATTGTATAGGATCATTTTTTCAATACTTCCATCCATATTACTTTCCATCAAACGAAAATGCATGATGTTTACATATAAATTAATATGCCCACGATCATAATCTACATGGATCTTCTTAATTTTCATAGAAATATTGTATTATAAATCATGTCGCTCTCAACGCAAAAGAAGTAAAACAAAAACAAAAAAAGGCATAAACTTGTAACGCAAGCATATGCGATTAAGCAGCAGCTCCAACTGGTTCAGCAGACTTGAGTCTCGATGAACCATATAGAGTCTCTTCGAACCGGATAATCTCATTCTTTGACCCGTAAGCCACTTGAGTCCTTTCATCTAAAACATTGATCACTTTATCTAGAACGGATTGTTTACCGTCACTGCTATATCCCCCGGCTTTCTCGATCAAGAACCCTAATGGCGCCACTTCAAACAGTAGCCTCAGTTTGGCTTTTGCAGATGGAGATATCACATTTGTGAAAATTCCCTTCTCTTTCACAATTATCTAACAATTAACCCCACAAAAAGTGACTTTTAGCTATTTGATATGAAATTATTTCATTTCTTAATATAATTGTGTGCATAATAAGGAATAAAAATATGTACCTGATTAACATCAGGAACCATTCCTCCAGTGTATCTCAACGTGTACTTCTCCCGGACATAGTAGTCAATCAACTGTCATAAATAACACTATATGTCATAATCTTGGAGTACACTTGTCGTGCGATTGGTATAAATTGTAAAAAGAGTGACAAATCACAAATCAAATGTATAACATTGTCATGTGATTGGTAGGGTAAGAGATCAAGCCAGGTCTGGACTAAAATTTCCCTGAGGCTGTGTTTGGATCAAGTGATTTGGATCTGAAGGAAGGATGAGTAATTTGAAATCCAGTATAGTTGTGGAGAAAATAGCTTAAAATGAATGACAAGGGATTTGAAATCCATCGTAACATGAATTCATCGAAACAAGCTTAAATGGATCTGTGGATGAATTTGAAATCCATAGTTTTCAACTCCTTCAATCCAAACACACCATAAGCGTTTCACTTCTTAGACGATTGTAGCGTGAACTCTTGGTTAATTGTTAATGGATTTTCACATGTACTAGCGACTATAACTTTTGGATAATTTTAATTGAAATACGGAGGACTGTTTTAGATTATAAATGAAAATATGTGAGACTAAATGTGGTAAAATGTACCAGACGACGTAATGAAAATGAAAATTTGAACACCTAAAGGTAAACCAAAAGATGAGATTAATGTAACAAAACCTTAGCGTATTCAGGATTGTCTGAAGTAGCCCTCAAGTTACCAGGGGAAAACATTTTTCCTTCTCCAATTGATGTTGTATCTTTCACATGTTGCCATTTTCCTACAAACAAAATCAAAGGAAGATTAATTAACAAAATATGTGACAGCGAAAATTGAAATAATTTGTGAATTAGGAACCTTCATCAAGTAGAAGGAACTCATGTGTTCCAGGAATATCCTTGAGAGCAAGAACATATGTAGTTCTAGGTCCAAAAATGCCCATAGCAGCAGCAACTTGATCAGCTCCGGTCACCCCAGTAAGCTTGTCTCCAGGCCATACTCCAAATATTGTTCCCACTGTGAAGTTTGTGTCAACAATGCTCGAACCGTCAAGTGGATCAAATGCAACACTAAATCCCCCTGTTCAATATTATTATTATTATTATTATTTATTAAGAAAATATTTATGTCGCGCATGTAACTATCTGTTTTTTTTTTTTTTGTTAAATGTGAATAGATGTTAATTGCAGACCTTCAACTGGTCCTCCCATGTCTTGGAGCTCTGGAACCTCCTCGGAGCAAGCATATTTGCAGACATGAGAATATTGCAAGGCCTATTCATCATCAACTCGAAACGTATTAAATAAGTGATGCATTTATCTAGAAATATCTAATATAATATTAGTACAATGTGTTCTGGCTAGAAGCTTCATATGTAGATTTAGAATCTACACTAAGATATTTTAATGGAAGCTTCATATGTAGAATCTAGATAATATAATAGATACTTGAGTGATCTAGAAAGATCACTCACACTACCTATATATAGGACTCTTGTAAACTATTTGTAACAACAACAACAACAAGCACAATAATCCAATCTAATACAATCTACATTATTCTGGAGATACGTACTCCACTCTCATACTATACTCTATATTCTACACACACTATACTACAATATACTAACAATCTTCATCTACTCACTATACTAAAATACCTTCTACATACTAAATACAAATATATCCACTTCTAATTTCTAACAAAACGTTAATGTATTTTGGTGAATCTCATAAGATTTTATAGGATGTCCCAACTTGTTACATCTCTTGTTGTAATAAGATATCGAGTTTATGATAAGTGTTTTATTGCGTTTGAATAGTAATGGTTAGACGTTTTATCCTACACGTGTTATTGACCCTATAACTTGCAATAAGACACATTTTATCCACGACGTATAGAAATCTTAGTACCTCAAACAGAAGTTTGTTGGCAAGCATATCAACAGCAAGTTGCTCATCTCCAAAGGAGTTAACACACGCTGTTCCTCCACATGAAGCCGTTCTCACTTTGAACGCAATCGTCCTCAGTGCTTCTCCCATGCTTATCATTAGGCTTATTAGTGCCTTATCCGACGTTGACTTTGTTAGAAATTCTTCCTGTAAATCAAAAACCACATTGGATTAAACTGAATATACTTTGTAGGGGTGGCAATTTGGGTCCATACATATATTTGGACCGAAATCAAACTAAGTTTTCAATGGGTTGGGTCCTAACATTTTAGCATTTTAGTTCCAACTGGGTTGGCTGGCTTTTAATAATATTTGGGTCCAATTGGATCTTAAATTGGGCCCAATTTGGGTCTAAATTGGGTCCAACCTATTCTCTACTTTGAGTTAATAATTAATATTTTACACTCTACAACAACCCCTTACATCACTTTGATTCATAATGGATCCTTATTGGGTCTACTTTGGGTCCTTGTTGGGTCCAACTATATTGCATATTTTTTGAGAATGGACCCAATTGGACCCGACCCAATTTAAGCCCAACCCGAATGGACCCAACCCAAACCCAACTCATTCAACCAATCGCCACCCTAGTAATTTGTAACTTCACCTAACTTATCAATATCAAATTTATCCATATGAACATTTTTCATGACCAACAAAGCTACTTACCAAACTATCACCAATCTCACACTTAGTTACAAGTGCAGACGAATTCTTCGCCTTTGTAACCTTAGTCGACGATTTTGATGTCACGCGCAAAGACTCTCCGAATAGTGAGCTTGCTTTCAAACCCTGAAATCATTTTCCAACAAATATTTTCATCAAAAACTAAAATAAACATTGAGTTATATATATAATATATATATATATATATATAATATATATGTATTCATAAAGTACTTTGTTAATTATGAAACCTTGGAGCTAAGTAATGATGGGGAAATGTAACGGGCAGTGTTGGAATATTGTTGTGAAGAAAAATTGGGCAGTATTGCTCCACGGGCACAACATGCCATCCCTGCAGTCTCCATGATTGATAACTCAAAGAGCTTTGAGAATTTTTCAGAAAAATAAAAAGAAAAGTTTCTTCACTATAGAAAGACTTGAATTAGTTTCAGCCATTGAATTGGCGGGGGATAACTGATAAGTAGTCAAATAATGAGTTGCCACGTGTCCGCTTCTCTACTAGAATTAGATAGACCTTCTCATGATATTTATTAAAAAATAAAAAATTGGGTTTATCTTTTACATATTTTGTGGCTTAAATTTTAACATTGATAAGACACAATAAAAGAGATATGGTGGTACCCAGTTGCCCCCATCACCCTTTTGTTTGTAATTGCAAGTTTTTAGCTGGGAAAATTGATCCTTTTGCAACTTAAATTAAGTGTAATTTTTATTTTATTTGTTATGAATTTCTCAATTTTTTAGATAATTTTTAAAATATTTCTGAAATAACCTAGAACCGATGACATAAACTAAAGAAAATGTCTATGTTTGTAAACTATGCATAATTTACCGTGTTTCTGCAACTGAATTATTTTGGTCTCTGATAATTTGATGTCAATAGTAGGATAAATAGATTGTTTAGCAAATTGTTCAAGTTACTACTGCAATAATGTAATTGTTTATATTCATCAGCAGTTGAAATCCATCGTAACATGAATTAATCCAAACAAACTTAAATGAATTTGTCGATGTCAATCCAAACACACCCTTAAGGAACTTGACTGGCAAACCACGACCCAGACCCAGTCATCTCCATCTCTAGAAATTTCAGTCCATGCCCATACGTATATATGAATGATGATGATGATTAAAACCCCTTCTGTCTTGCTATTATTAGATGATGATCAGTGTTGGAAAATTGGAGTTCCAGAGTGAAATGCATAAGAACTATCTCGTCTTCTTCTGAGTACGCTCATCATCTTCATGCAACCTGTAGCATTACGAGCCACAAACTCAAGCAAAATTATAGGCATCTACAGCACTTAAGAACTCCATATTTCTTTTTTTTTTTTTCTTCCTTACTGTGGCACACTCTTTTTCCTTCTTATTTTGTAATAGTTTTCTTCGACTACCGAATATAAATAATTATTTTTTTAAACTTTATATTGATTCATTAATTAAAATATACTCATAAAATTGTAAAAAAGAAATACTTAATAGCCAATAGACGAAGAAATATACCACTCTAAATTAATATATTAGTATTTTCCAAATTCGCTAGTTTACATTATCCTAAAAGATGGCCATTAAAAAAACAGAGGCACCTTGACAATGGAATAGTGTACAATAAACTATATCAAATATTTCAGATTCTTTTTCTCATTTAGTTCAGAGATAGCCTTACCATTAGACGATCTCTTTCAATCGAGGATAGCTGAAGAGCGTCCAAGTTTGGGTCATCCTTATACTTGACCCATGTTGCATCAAACTGTGAACCCCTGGACCTATGAAATTCAACAAAAAAGAAGAAAGATAAAAAAACTCAGTTCTATTAATGGCAAATATATACCTTAAAAATATATTAAAAATACTGACGGAAGGAGAATAGGTTACTGGAAACAGAATTATACTCACGTCCGGATCAGTGCTAGTATTTGCAGAATGTGTGATCTAATATGTTCACGACCAACTCTTAATGCAGCATTCTTATATAGAGTTACGAGCTCATCCACCAACCTGACAACAAAAATCATTATGGGGTGGGGCTGATAGGAATAATAAGTTATATATCAATTATGATATCAACGAGCCATCAAGTGTTGTCCCGATGCTATCTACATGATGTGAGACGCATTATATCCTTTGAGGTTACATTTTGAGACCTATATATATGAAAGAGCATATAAGAAAAAACACACATCAAATTTCTATATAGTACCCCTATTATTACATGGGCCTATGCAAAAGCCTTCTTTTCACCCTATTCTCTTATTTTCGTTTTTTTTCCCTTGCAAAATATAGGCTTACTGTGTGGCGTGATCATAAACTAATTATAAAGAAGAAATAATCAGGAAGTTTGTAATGAGGAAGAATTGCCATTACGCAAATAAGAAATAAACGTATTTTGGTAGGATCCTGTTTAATCCTTTTCCTTCAACTACCAAAGCTTGCATTTTTGTCATTATAAATAAATCTGAGATCAACATGCTGCGTGTATTTTTAATAATGACGAGATAATTATTGTACCTTTCAATGTATGGCGAATTCCTTATCCACGTAAGTCTCACAACAGTACTCATTCGTTCCAGAACCTGAGTATTATTAGAGGCCAAAAGGATATATATATGTTTAAAGGTGAAATAAAAATACTAACAGAAAAATAAGCAAGATATAGAAGATGAATTAAAAAGCTTATAAGAAGCTGAATAAAAGAACTAAAATTGCTAGGAATTTCATCACTAGGAAATTCCACAATTATCACAATTGAACGAAATATTTTCATCAAAATCATTGATGTGTCGTAAGAAGAAACTATGTTACCAGTAGAACAGTTTCGTCATCATCAGCATGCATCCACTTAAAGAAAAGAGGGAAAAGACGCCTGAAATGTGCTACAAGTATGAGACCAAGACTATTCAACAGTGGTTCAATGTGTGTTAGCCATACAATGCGTCTCTGCTTGTTTCTTGGTTGCCTCTCCAAATGATTCAACATTTCATTAAGTAGCTTTTCGTACCTATATAAATATCAGTGTCGGTTAACAAATAGTAAGTATATATGCATATATATATATATATATATATCGCATGGTTGAAGTGGGATTAGAATTTTAAAAATACAAGGCGATGTCTACTTTAAAAATTTATTTATATCCCGTAAAGTTGGCGGGATGTAATCAAAACTAGACTCATAGGCTAATGCACTGACAAAATGACATTTAATTTTGCTTGAAAGAATAGGGAGGGTGTTCGGATGTGTTTTCATTTCATTTTCAACAGTAATACATGAACATATATGGTGAAATTAATTGCTTTTCATTTGAAAATGATAAGCATATTTGGTTGTGTTTTTAAAATGGTTGGAGTCGGTGAAAATGCCAAGACAAATGAGAATCTGATGATGATTGATGATGTATAAAAGGATTGAGTTTGTTAAATGTAATGATTATGTGCCGTGTTGTAATAAAATGTGAGTAGAATTGTATTAGCTAAATTTACTTATAAGTGGAAATTCCAAAAATTGACTAACACGAGCACTAAAAGTACACAAAATAGGTCTCTAAGATGTGCATAAAGTTGTGGAAGCTGAGACTCCGCATTATTTCACCAGAGCACCACCACCATTGTTGGAAATACAGCGTTTTTCGTATGGAGATTAGGTGGTGTGATTTGGTGAAGCAATAAGTAAGCATAATAAAATGTAAAAATGAGAACGAGAATCAGTATTTTCATTTGAAAATGGTATAAAGTGTATATTTTTGTTTTCCAAACTGTGTTGATAATAAAAATGTGTTTCTAGAAACACAAAGGGTGTGTTTGGATTGAAGGATTTGAAATCCATGGATTTCAAATTCGTCAACAAATCCATGAAGTTCGTTTGGATGTATCCAAGTTATAATGGATTTCAAATCACTCGACATTCACTTTGAGCAATTTTCTCCATAACTACTGTGGATTTCAAATGACTCAATTTTAGGTGTCATTTCAAATACTTTCTCCAAATCCTCTCCCCAAATCCAAATCACTCAATCCAAACACACCCAAAAGGAAAACAGATTAAACTTCCCAATATCAAACTTTACTTTTGAATGTCTCAATAAATATCTTTCAGAGATAATTAACTCATCCAGTTAAGATATAATAGAGGACATTAGTTTAGCATAAAAAAAATCAATACCATGAGCTACGAGGATTACTTTGCTGAGTTAAAGTGGCAAGAAGCACTGACATCTCCACCACACAATGCCATATCTCATCATCACAAGCGATATTTTGGGAGCATGCGTCAAGAATGACATTTGTATATCCACCAATCTCCACGGCCTTTACATTTTTAGCCAGATATATAAAGCTTATCATTCCTTGGGCCTGAACATAAGAGCAAAAATACTTCTTCAGCTTTACCAACACACTCAAATTATATCTGAAAATGATCCATGAGAGAGCTTCACTGAACATTCTTTAATGTGGGAAAAAATTACACTGAAAAACCAACATCTCGCGCATGAACAGATAATATAGTTTTTGCTGAAGATAAATGCGGTTTTTGAAGAGTTTAAGTTTATGATTCATTTGTTCACCAGATAATGATGTACCACCCGTTATGTCATTCTGATACTTTGGAAAGATAATATTGCCGGCCTTATAACTAATATAAGAATTAATTAAAAGTTAAAATGGGAGAAAATGTCACCTTTTATTTTCATAAACTAATCTTGAAATTGTGCAACATGAGGAGCACAATGGAACACAGTTGGTTTCCAACATTATTTTACCATCCTTGATAAACTTAATAAAGAGAAAGAAACTATGCTTGCAGGCTACAGAGTTTTCAGAATTGCAAAACAAAAGCATGATTAAAGAGAGAGCAGTTTGAATTATAAAAAACACTTTTAAGTTTCTCTTTGCCCCCGCACAAAATCAAGTACCAGACTCACAGGAAAAACACTGTTCATTATGATTCATTTGCGTGTTCCAATAATAACTAAAAGATAAACAGATCTTTCCCTCGAGTCATTGTTTCGGCATTTTATTGAGTTTCCCACCAAAAGATGTCATGAAGAACTGAACTACTACAAGCATCTAGCGATTTAATGCTTTCAATGGTTTGGACAAAATTAACATACTGAAAGAATATCAATTTTCAATAATTCTGCACTACCTTTTCTGTTTGTTTTTTTCGCTCTTTTTTTCGGGAGATTGGCTATAAATATCCTCAAATCATTGGGGAATTATTAAACAAAACTAAACCACAACTCCCTAATTGCCGACAATGCAAAATTCAGCTTGCGATGTAGCTATTGTTTCTCTCGATAAATTCAGCTATTGTTAAATAGCCAATGCTGGAAAATCTACGGATAGGTAGATACCAAACCAAATGATCAAATATTTCAAAGTATAAGGACAACAAATCAATAGGTTTCCATGCATACTTCGATAATGCATTGGGTCTACGACAATCATGCAAGAACATATCTTGAAAAGGAAAAAAGAAAGGGAAAGAGTACAACATACTTTCACTTCCGGGCACCAGTGATCAAGAGCTGTCAAAGCAGATGGAATCACCAAATGGCACAACTTCCCTATATAAGGACCATCCACCTGTAATACATATGCTACATAACTAACCTCTATAATGCAACTTGATTGGTCAAAAGTTGAACCATCTCTGAATAAAGATGAAAATAACCTTATAAACTGAAAAAAATAGCAAAATGGCCTAAAATGGACAAGGACCAGACTCTTTATAATTTTCGCGTCTTGTCGATCCATCAACCCAGATTATCTGCACCATTTATATTTAGATGCCAGGCACAATTCCAGTAACCCAATTGTCACATTGTGGATAGTACAAAACTACAAGGTATCACCTATAGCCCACATGGCTCAATTACCAGTGGACATGCATTTATAGCATGATAAACTCTCTTCATTACCGCTTCTAAATCTCTGAAAATTCACCTCGTATAATGGTAGAAATAGAAGCTACCATTAAGAGGGAATCACCTACTTTTTGTAAACTGTGATCAGACATGATCCTAGTTGACTATGTACGGAGGCAACTTCACTCAATTCATGTTCAGTCTATAATCCCCCATTAAAACTGCGCCTGGGTCCACCTAGTCCGAATTGCCCACCGAAATTCAACTACATTACAGCTCTACAGCGAAACTCATAATTCTCTATTTATTTTCATTCTCAAAAGTTAAAAAAAAAGACAACTGTATGCATAACAACCTGAGTAATAAACCATCTGAATTGATATGCAGCTAAAATAGCATAAGCCACAGGAACCCCAGCACTAGCTGCCGAAACTCCATTACCGTCGTCACTGCCATCAATAGCGCTCTCCTTAATCTCAACCTTAAGCAACGGCAAAACCTCGGGCATCAACTCAATCAGTAGCTTCTTCTCACTCTCCACGACACCACAAATATCCAACTCCAAAGCTTTCATCAAACAGTTGGCGTGCATTGAGTCCTCATTATAAGCTTCTGCAAATTCTTTGAAAACGGAGATCGCAGAAAGCGATAGTGAGTTGGGGACCCACGAGAGATGTTGAGTGGTGGAGTTTAATGCAGACCCTAACGCGGCGCAACATAGCGCAAAGTCTCTGATTTGGGTTCCGATTTGGGGTTCTGTAATTGTGGGGTTTGGTAATAGAGACTGGATTGTGGACTTAATAGAGATGTTGGGGTGGGTTTCGGGTGGAGTGTAAGGGGTTGTGGAGAGTGATGCTTTGAGGGGTTCTGATAATCTGCAAATTCAATAAAAATTGCATGAATGTAAAGGTGAGCATACACACATATATGTAGCGATTAGATACAGAGAGAGAGAGCGATTACTTGATGAGATTTTGCAGAAGTGTTGAGGATGATGAATTTGCCATTGTTACCACTTTTTGTTGTTAGGGGGTGATTCTTTTTTCCTTTTTACTTTACTTTTCAATTTTCATATATGTTTCTGTGGGTTTATAGAAATTTTTCAGATTTTATCTAGTTTTTCTTTTCATAATTTTTAGAATTACCTCAAATTCTTTTCTAGAATTATATATAATATCTTTTGAAATTCGTGACACTTTTGTCTTGTTTCTTTCTGTTTTTAAATTTTATTTTCAAGTTTTTAAATCACAAAATTATAAATGAACTTAACACACCAATTTTTATCCAAATTCTCATTTTTTTCAACTCTACAATTGCAATCTTTTGTATAGCTACGTATCAATCATATATATATCATTTCACACATTTACCAATCAAATAATTTATTATAATCAATTTTTCACTTTCTCTTTCACACTTTACAATTTTTTATCCATATTTTTTTATTTGCATAATCATTATATACATTACTAACACAATTATCATACATATCATCCATCAACCTATCACTATTGATTTGACATACTTTACGACTTTTAACTTATTTTTAAAAACATAAACAAACTGTAGACATTGAAATTTCACATTCAATCAAATGATGACAAGTGTAAAATATGATATTGAGTATCAATTTAAGTCTTTTATTTTATATTTTAGAATTTACCAAATTTAATTCTAAATTAATTGATTGATTTAATTGATATATCATTTTACATTTTATTGGCAAATCAAATTGCGCCACATGTCAAATCGAGGTGTCTCAGACAATGAAACTGTGTTGTGCAGTTAAGAGATCTACAACCAATCAAATCGTGATGTGTGGATATATTGACAAATCAAAGGATGTTTAAATCAAATGATATTTTATCTCTTTAACTTAATATAAATATTAAAGAGACAATATCTCGGAGATTTATCCAAATCAGAAATCAACCAATTAAATGACTCCAAATATATTGATATTATCTCTTAATAAATATAAAATTAAAGAGATAATTATCAAAAGAGTTCAAATGATTTATAAATTCCTCATCCTACAATTTTAAATAGAGTCCTTGGGACCTCATAAAAACATACAGAAGTTCAATTGAAGTTAAAGAAGACGAAGGAAGCCCTCCAAATTCTCCCTACAAAAGTTCTTCAAATTTAAGAAGATTTCAAGCCGTTCAAGGCGAGAACCAAGGCGTTCAAGGTGGTCAAGGCGAAAACCAAGGCAGTCAAAGCGAAGCTCATCAAATCATAGCGTTTAAGTCGTAATTACGGTGTTAAACCTACGAATTAACGTTATAAAAATTCAAATCAATTTCAAGGAAGATCAAAGTTACAATTCAACCTTAAAGCTTTCAACTTTTAAACAACAAACCACATGTGTTATCTCATAATTTTGATTGGTAAACACATATACTGTACCGCGCATGAATAATGTTGATGGATGGCCTTTTCGATCCTTAATTCTTAGTGGGATGGGAATAGTATAACTAATAGGACATTAATTATGACAAAATATATAGCCTGATGGTCCTTGATCCTTAGTTCAATAAAACATATTATATATATATATATATTTGATTTGTATTTATAAACAAATATAATAAAGAGAACCTCCAACTTATCAAATTTATCGGTAGCATACAGGTAAGAAATAAGGTAATACTAGTCTAATACTAATTATGGTAGTAGTACTAATATAAATGTGGAACTAGAACACACAAAATAATTTAAAATTTAAACTCTTGAGACCTTAGTCCCACCACCCGCATCATTAGTTCATTAATATTATTGAGTGGAGTTATTTATCTCCATCAAGTAAGCATGTCGTGTCCAAAAATAAAAGGAGTAACTTCAACAGTCAACAAGTAGGTCAAATTGGGATTAAGCTATGATGCACGGACACTTCAAAAAATCACAACATGTCGTGTCGCACACTTGATCGGACACGACACTCGTCTGACACTCTCCGACACCATGTCCAATATGAAAACAAATTTGTCTGCTTAAATTAAATGAAAAAATTAAATATGAACACCGTAATGAACGCAGTTAGAGGATATGTCTACTATGTATGCATTATTTGTAATACTTGATGTTATTTCACTTATTTTTTGTGATTGTGAAAACTGAAGTATTTTTTTTCAAACATATATAACTTTTCAAATCAAATACAAATTTATAATTTGCAATAGTCATTCTTATCGTTTATTTATCTAACCAATCATTTAAATTAGAATGAAAAAGACTAATTTATATATTTTAATGTAAATTAATAAACATATATATATGTATATGATATATATACACATTTTATCAGTATATCGAGGTTGTGTCGTGTCTTAATATTTTTAAAATACTGTATTTCGTGTCCGTGTCGTGTCGTGCGCCGTGTCCTGTGTCACGTGTCTGTGCATCATAGGGATTAAGTCATCCCTCATTTCCTCTTGACAATAATTATAATAAAACAAAAGGAATTACATGTGCACTTTTTGTTGCTAACTTCTCAAATGTATCTTGTAAGCATAGCATTTGAAACTCACTAATCCTTCTTGAAAACTTGTAATGGATGGAGAAAGTGAAAGTATGAACAAATATTCATATTGTGAAAAGTGAAAAAAGAAGAAAAGAATTTTGTGGTGTGGTTGGAAAATGTGTTACTTTGAAAATACAAACAAAAGGTGATACATATATTACACTACATACCAACAAATTTATTACTGTAAAATAAATGATTCATGTAATCTGTAATCTCATATTACACTTTTTCTCCAACAAGAAGGCCGGATGTTCGCTCCAATGTTTAGCCCTTGGATTGCTCCAACGTCAACGGTTAAGCCATGGCATGCAGTTTGCTATAAATCTTGATGCATTCTCAATTCTAATTTTCACCACTATTAGTCTACGAGTTTTCTCTTCCAAACTAAAACAAAAAGTCTCCCATGGTAATTAGAGCCATATTAATTGCATAAAATATAGCTTTCTTACAAATTAATCCTCACTTTCATGGAAGTTGGAAGTGAAGATTCGATATCTGGGGATTTTGAAAATAATGCAAATTTTTTGCCTGAACCAAGTCATGATCCGTTCAGTGCTTTAGATAGTTTTCCATGGTCCCTTGACAACTTCTCTCACCAAAAAATATGATATTGATGACAAGTGTAAAATATGATATTGAGTATCAATTTAAGTCTAATTATTTTATATTTTAGAATTTACCAAATTAAATTCTAAATTAATTGATTGATTTAATTGATATATCAATATATAGTTTATTGGCAAATCAAATTGCGCCACATGTCAAATCGAGGTGTTTCTGCCAATGAAATTATGTTGTGCAGTTAAGAGATCAACAACCAATCAAATAGTGCAATGTGGATATGTTGACAAATCAAATGATGTTTAAATCAAATGATATTTATCTCTTTAAATTAATATAAATATTAAAAAGATAATTTATAGGAGATTTATCCAAATCAGAAATCAACCAATCAAATGACTCCAAATATATTGATATTATCTATTAATAAATATAAAATTAAAGAGATAATTATCATAAGAGTTCAAATGATTTATAACTCCTTCATCCTACAATTATAAATAGAGTCCTTGGGAGCTCATAAAAACACACAGAATTTCAATTGAAGTTAGAGAAGACGAAGGAAGCCCTTCAAATCATCCCTACAAAAGTTCTTCAAATTCAAGAAGATTTCAAGTCGTTCAAGGCGAGAACAAAGACGTTCAAGGCAAAAACCAAGGCGGTCAAAGCGAAGTTCATCAAATCGTAGCGTTTAATTCGTAATTACGGTGTTAAACCTACGAATTAACGTTATAGAAATTCAAATCAAGTTAAAAGAAGATCAAAGTTACAATTCAACCTTAAAACTTTCAACTTTCATACAACAAACCACACGTGTTATCCCATAATTTTGATTGGTGAACACATATATTGCACCGCGCATGAATAATTTCAGGAAAAATAATGTTGATGGATGGCCTTTTCAATCCTTAATTCTTAGTGGGATGGGAATAGCATAACTAATAGGACATTAATTTTGACAAAATATGTAGCCTGGTGGTCCTTGATCCTTAGTTCAATAAAACATATTACATATATACTTGATTTGTATTTATAAAAAAAATATAATAAAGAGAACCTCCAACTTGTCAAATTTATCGGTAGCATACAGTTAAGAAATAAGATAATACTAGTCTAATACTAATTATGGTAGTACTAGTAGTACTAATATAAATGTGGAACTAGAACACAAAATAATTTAAAATTTAAACTCTTGGGACCTTAGTCCCACCACCCGCATCATTAGTTCATTAATATTATTGAGTCGAGTTATTTATCTCCATCAAGTATGCATGCCGTGTCCAAAAAGAAAATGAGTAACTTCAACAGTCAACAAGTAGGTCAAATTGGGATTAAGTCATCCCTCATTCCTCTTGACAATAATTATAATAAAACAAAAAGAATTACATGTGCACTTTTCTGTTGCTGACTTCTCAATTGTATCTTGTAAGCTTAGCATTTGAAACTCATTAATCCTTCTTGAAAACTTGTAATGGATAGAGAAAGTGAAGGTATGGACAAACTCTCATATTGCGAAAAGAAGAAAAGAATTTTGTGATGTGGTTGAAAAATGTGTTACTTTGGAAATACAAACAAAAGGTGATACATATATTACACTACGTACCAACAAATTTATTACTGTAAAATAAGTGATTCATGTAATCTGTAATCTTATATTACACTTTTTCTCCAACAAGAAGGTCGGATGTTCGCTCCAATGTTTAGCCCTTGGATAGTTTTTCATGGTCCCTTGACAACTTCTCTCACCAACAAAGTTTGTTCAATAGTGTGACGAATAATTATGATCAAGATATTTTTTCTGGTTTTTCCATTGTTTCTGATGTAACAGATTATTACAGCGGAAGAGTTTTCGAGTTAAATACATATCCACAAGACACAGGCTTAGCTTTAAAAGCCACACTTAATGGAGGGTCTGATGACTTTACTAAAGACGAAATTAATCTTGACTGTGATTTTAACGTACTTATGAAAGGGAGGCCAAATATTCGAATTGAAACGATTGAGAAAAACGACACTTCTATGTACTGGATCAAGGGTCGGTGGACAATTGAAGAAGACAAGTGAAAAAGTTTTGAATATTTTTATTGATTCTTTATTTGTCATCTTTATTAATTATTTATTTTCTTATGACATACAGAAAATTAATTAATCTAGTGAACCAATATGGATACGAAAAATGGGCTGCAACAGCTAAACATATGGTGGGAAGAGTAGGAAAACAATGTAGACAACGATGGGATAATCATTTACGTCCTGATCTCAAGGTTAGTTTGATCCTCCCAAATTTTTGTTTCCGTTTATTCTATAAATTAAATATAATATCTTCAGATAAAGTTTTGTTCCATTTTTGTAGTTCTTTTTTTACACTTTTAGATTATGGCCTTATAGATTGTGATCCCTACATTAATTTTTCTATAACTCCCATTTTTAAGAAATGAAATCTCAAACTTTAGTAATAAACTGATTGTATATTTAAACATATAAGACATTAGGGTTTTTTTTCCTCTCATGAGGGATTGGAATCAAGAAAAGCTTGAGGTTAGTTTTGTTGGGATTTTGAGAAGATAGATTATATTTGGAGAATATTGACAAGAACGAATTGATTTGCCGTAGCAATATGAGAAGCTTTGCACTATGCTTTATATTTTATTATTTCCTTGATTTCTTGTGTTTGACAAAATGATTTCAAGCCATTATATAGGCATACAACTATTAAATAATAATTAATGTGGTCAAGTTAATGGACCAACATTTACATATTCCTATGGATAGATTCTTTGACTTGTGTAGTTTGAAGAGTCACATTCATTCACCTCTTCACAATGCATGTACGGAACAATTCATGTACGGAAGAATGCATGTACGGGAGGAAACTTATGGAATTCCAAATTATCTTTTCAACACCCCCTCTTAATTTGTAATTCCAACTTTGTTCCCCAGTTGCTCTTTTCCTCTTCTTTGGTTTGTTTGGATCAACAATTTTCTTCTCCTTCTTTTGCTTTTGGTAGTTCTCTTTTGTTCTCTTAATCAGATTTTCAGTTTTTTCTTTTTTTTTAAGTAACTGCATAGCTTCTTGCTTATGAAGGTTCATCATCTCTTCTTCTTCTTCTTTATTTAATTCAGCAGTTTCTTCGTCTTTCTTCTGCCTGTACAATTCCATTTCTTTCATATTTGTCTTTTCATAAGGTACTTTTTGTTTCTCGTTTCCGACAATCTTCAAATAGCCTTTCTTCTTAGCTTGGTATTTCTCTTCAATTTTTAGAATGTTTTGGAGGGTCAACAAAAGTAACCGACATCCCTTTTATATAATTGGGGAATTTAGTGTGTGCCCCGTGCTAGTGCTACGCACGATATATCATTCGGGTATGGTATTTTATTATTTGTTAGTGTAAAAGTTTTTCAATATAATTGTGCTGAATATCATCAAATAATGTCACAAAAGTATATAAAGAAGTATTATAAAAGAACAAACACCAAAATACAATTGTAAAATTTGTTATTTGTAGCTTCTATCCAAAATTTTACAACTATCACTATATGGAAGGGGAAACCATGAGAGTCATGTTTGAGTCTTGGTTTGTCCAGTACAAAGTTGATGTCGTATTTTCAGGACATGTTCACGCCTCTAAAAGATCTGTAATTTTCTCACATATAACACTAAATTTTGCATCTTTTTTACACACACAAGACCATGGGAAACCAAGAATTCTTATTTTTGGGTTTGTGAACAATTTTAATCATTAAAAAAAAAAAAACACTCTTAAAGACTGTATAAGTTGTATTTAGATAAATGGACAGGAATAGTAGTCATTTAAAATCTGCCATAATAATTAAAACTAGCTCAAAATGAGTTTGAAATCAATCGTAACTTGAAATTTTCAAACATGTCGATAAAATTTGAAACCCTTTACTTTAAATCATTCATGAGAAGAATAATGTTTCTTGTGCTATATCCTACATTCGCGGGAACGTGTCTCTAACATAACTTACAATATTGTGAACGAAAAATGTTCTCCGGATAAAGACCAGTCGGCCCTTGTGTATATAACCATTGGAGATGGAGGCAATATTGAAGGCCTAGCCAATAAGTAAGACTTAATATCTGCTTTTAAACTTTAATCCCATGTGAAGTAATTAAATACCTTTAATTATAGCTGGCATAGGAATCACGATGGATTCGCCATTGAAGCTGATAGTATGTGGTTTTTTAACATATTCTGGAATTCAGTTGATGATTCTACCAATGCTAAGTCATGAAGAAGTAGTTGAATCTGTATTCTTTTTTTATAAGTTTCTTTTAGGTTTGTCTATAATTTGTAATAAATTTTCTGAAGTGAAGTGGAATTTTAAGACATCTTTGTGCACAACACTACACACGGGCCTCAGATTCTCTCTTTGTGATTGTGAAAAATATGAATCTTCACATTTTGTTTGCTGTCTTAAGAGTCATTTTTACTACCTTTAATTTTAGACTCGTAATCTTAAGATAATCGCAATATTTTTATTTAAGTTTACGTGAATTTCCACAAGTTATTCATCTCGGGTATGTGATAATTTAGGAGTGAAGAGCATGTTTAATTATAACACATTGGTAGTAAGTTCATTGTTTGACCATTATTCATAAAGAATATTTTTACATTATATACGGAGTTGGGTTGTATTATTATGTTTCAAATTGGTATTGAACTAGGTTATGTGTAAAATTTACACTTAATCTAGCTCTGATACCAATTTAAATATGTTATATGCGTCCTAACCTTTTGTTTTTATTAAAAATAAATATTAAATCACTTAATTCAGATTATTATAAATTAAATCAGTGAACTTATTTTTGGCCAAATTAATCATTAGCAATTAAATATGATACAAGTATAACTCACATAATTTTATTTATAAAATAATTTCACTATAACAAATTTATTTTATTTTTGTCCCTAAATTAAAGTTTATTATCCATGTTCTCCAAATTATATTCGTCTACATAGATGGTAACATAATAAATTTTATTTTAAGAAATAAATTAAACAAATTTGATACTAAAAACTATTACTAACATTATACTTTCTTAGTTTATCTTAATTATTCTTTTGTAGTGAATATTGTTTTTCATGGACATATTCATTTCTACATAGACTAAAATACAACTAATTCACTTTCAGAAAAATAAAACAGATGCACAAAAAATAAGTCAAATCTAAGGAAAGAGGTACAAGTCCTAAGAGCATCTCCAATGGAGCGCCAATTTGGCGTTGGAGTGCCAAATTGGTGCTCCAATGGGACGCTAAAACCCACGTTCACCCACGGCAATTTGCCGTGGGTTTTCCCTTTTTTTTTTTATTTTTTTTTTGCTTTTCTTTTTGTTCTCAATTTAGTGTATATATATATAAGATTAAGTACAATTTGATCCAAATTGAAATTAAACTCTTTGAAATAATAATTTAACAAATCTGTCAAAGAACAATGAAGAAGAAGGAGGAACAGTGACAAGTGGGTTTGGGTGAAAATGAATCTTTTTTTTCCTTTTTCTTAAAAGGTAATAATAATAGATTAAATAAAGAAAAAGTTTTTAATTTTGTAAAACAACATAGTAATTTACAAGATTAGTGAATTGTATTTTTAATCATTTTTAATTATGTTCTATTTAAATATAATTCGATCTTTATATATTATGTACAATTTTAATTTCGTCGATAAAATATTAAAAATATATATACTGCGTATTATTATTAAATAATAATTGTGTAATTTTATAAGTTTATAAAATATAAAAAAATATTAACTTGAATGAATATGTAATAAAGAATTAAATGTAGAGTGTTATTTGTAAAATATAAGAAATAATAGTAAATATGGTTAAAAAGGAATATTCTGTGGAATATACTTTTAGAGTGAGATATAGTGATATACATTGGAGTAGATTACTGTAGCAATCACTAAAATGGTGAAAAAGTTACACCATTTTAGTGATATACATTGGAGATGCTCTAAACCACGTAATTAGCGTCTCATCTCCATAAATTATTGCTACGTAATAATAAGTTAACAATAATAGGCCCATATTTCTTGTAATCAGATTTTTTATTGCAGAACCGTGTTCCATTTCTTATTTTGTATTAGATGTTTGACACATGTTAAACATACATTAAAAAAATACATTTTTGAAATACATAGGTCAAATAACTAATTACATATGGAAGAATAGGGAATTGGAATAGAGAAATCTAACCCAAATTTCTTGCTTTTCTATTTTAACCCCTTATGTATTCGTATAATCTCATGAATATTCCCCTTAAATACGTATTCATCACCGATTGTCTTGGGCATCACCAATAATATTCCCCGTTAATTAAGTGTAACATCCTTTTAAAAATCCGTGCTAATTATTATTATCATGAGTGTGTGAGGAAGAAAACGTTGTTTGTTGAAGAAGGATAGCGCAGGTTAAGCAAAAAGGTCGAGGCGTGGTGCGCAGGATAAGAAGATGGGTTTACCGGGAATAAAGCTGGTTCTGGTTGTTCTAGCTGCTGCGGTTCTGAATGCTGCAGTTTTGTGCAATGGAGGAACAACCAGTAGTTTTGTTAGAAAAGTTGAGATGACCGAAGATATGCCACTTGACAGTGATGTCTTCAAGGTGCCTCCAGGCTATAATGCGCCTCAACAGGTTTTTATATTCTTCTTCTTCTTTTTCTCTGTTAATAATTTTTAAAATAGTCATATATTTTAGATTTAGCTCGTAAAATACTTAAA
The DNA here is from genome assembly GCA_963669365.1 of Verbascum thapsus. NCBI lineage: Eukaryota > Viridiplantae > Streptophyta > Magnoliopsida > Lamiales > Scrophulariaceae > Verbascum > Verbascum thapsus. The sequence continues at coordinate 5,494,605 of OY770105.1, read as the reverse complement.
GACCAGACCAAGTCGAGGTTCGTATAACACCGATGAAGGTCGTATAGACTATAGCGGATATAGACTGCACTCAGATGTACTGAGCTACCTACGTACCTTTATGTTAGGAACAAGTCTAAACATAGTTCAATTGTTAATTAGGGTCATATACGAGGTTCTTAACTCGATTTATAGAGAATGTAAACATACTATCAGATTGCACTTGGTACTGTAGAGGCACTATTCAATTGGTCAAAAGTCCTTTTAATATTATTAAATGGAGCTATTTATAGATACTGTACACATTGTACGGATGATCACGAGATATACGGGATATCCTACACGTGTCCAGGGATCAACGTATGAGATCATCCGGGTACGGTTGGTATCTGATCCGCTCCAGGATAAGTACGCGGGTTTAGTAGTGTTTTGTAATTATCCCATGAGTATTACCATTAAGGTCATTACTGTACGAGGTAGGTGTCTACGAGGTTGTTCCCTATATCAATTTTACTGGTAACTATGAACTTATGATTTTTGATTGGTTTAGGTACATATAACTCAAGGAGATCATGAAGGAAAAGCAGTGATTGTATCATGGGTAACTGTAGAGGAGCCTGGTTCAAATACAGTTTTGTATTGGGCTGAGAACAATAATCACAAGAACACGGCAAATGGGAGAATGACCCAGTACAAATTTTACAAGTATTCTTCTGGATACATTCATCACTGTACTATTAAGAAATTGAAGGTATAATTTTATTATTTCTTCCTTCTTGTTGATCATAAGCACAACTTTTTTTTTTTTTCCAATTTAATTCCATATAATACATATACATATACTGATCTTTCAGATGAATTTTTTTAATCTATTATTTGACAGCATAACACCAAATATTACTATGAAGTTGGGATTGGGAACACGACAAGAACTTTCTGGTTCACAACACCTCCAGCAGTTGGCCCTGATGCTCCCTATACTTTTGGTCTTATAGGTGTGATTTATTATTATGCTTCTTTATTTATTTTTTACCTAACTATTGCTTTTAACCTTTCTAGGTGTATTATATTGCTTCAAATCATAATACACTTAAAAATACTTAATTCATTTTGTTTATAGGGGATCTTGGGCAGACATTTGACTCCAACATAACTCTTACACACTACGAGCAAAACCCGATCAGGGGACAAACCCTATTATTCCTTGGTGACTTTTGTTACGCAGACAATTACCCGAATCATGACAACATGAGATGGGATACATGGGGAAGATTTGTTGAAAGAAGTGTGGGTTATCAACCTTGGATTTGGACAGCCGGAAATCATGAGCTCCATTTTGCTCCTGAAATTGTTAGTTTCATTTATTGTATTCCAAATTGATCTACTATGAATTATTCACATTTTAACAGTAATGGTTTGCATATATAACAGGGTGAAAAACAACCTTTCAAGCCTTTTACCCACCGTTATAAAACCCCGTACAAAGCATCAAATAGCACTGCTCCTTTTTGGTACTCTATCAAGAGAGCTTCAGCTTATATCATAGTTTTGTCATCCTATTCGGCATATGGTAATTAGAATATAATGTAACTTTTTAGTAGTTCTTGTCTTTTATGAGGAGGGTTTACATTACATTAACTTTTTTTTGGTTTACTTTGATTGTTAAGGTAAATACACTCCTCAGTATATGTGGCTTGAACAAGAGTTAACCAAAGTTAACAGGTCTGAAACACCATGGCTTATTGTTCTTACACACTCTCCATGGTACAATAGCAACAACTATCACTATATGGAAGGGGAAACCATGAGAGTCATGTTTGAGTCTTGGTTTGTCCACTACAAAGTTGATGTCGTATTTTCAGGACATGTTCACGCCTATGAAAGATCGGTAATTTGAATCCTTCAATCCAAACACATGCATCTTAATTTGTTTGTAAAATAATCTTATGTTCAGCTATATATATTCCACATTTGCAGGAACGTGTCTCTAACATAGCTTACAATATCGTGAACGGAAAATGTTCTCCGGTTAAAGCCCAGTCAGCCCCTGTATATATAACCATTGGAGATGGAGGCAATATTGAAGGCCTAGCTACAAAGTAAACTTTAATCCCATGTGAATTAATTAATTATTAAATGATAGCTAATATTATTACCTTTCAGCATGACCGAGCCACAGCCTAAGTACTCAGCTTTCCGAGAGGCGAGCTTTGGCCATGCAACGTTTGATATCAAGAATAGAACTCATGCTTATTACAGCTGGCATAGGAATCAAGATGGTTACGCCGTTGAAGCTGATACTATGTGGTTTTTAAACAGATTCTGGAATCCAGTTGATGATTCTACCAATGCTAAGTCATGAAGAAGTAGTTGAATCTGTATTCTTTTCTTTTCTTTTTTTTTTCTTTTTCGAGGAGGTTTTGTTACTCTTTCTTTTCTTCCACAATCTCTCACGCCTGGGATATTTATTATAGGGATACGATACAATATTGTTGGTTACGGCAGGTTTTTATTAGGTCATTTGAGTGTAGATATTTTTCTAATAAATAAATTTAGTTCTTTTCAATTATTTATAGATTAAACAATAATGAATGGAGTAAAAGTCGAGCAATGAACATAAACAAATATATGAAGTTGCTTTTGGATATGATCAAAATGTTGGACTTTAGAACACGCATCACCAAAATGAGTAGGTATTAATATTATGAAAGCTATTTTTCTTTTCTTTTTATTTTAGAATTTTTTTTTTGTTTTATTTGAGAGCTTTGGAATCTCTTTATTTGTATATGATGAATCTTATGTTCATTTAAAGATATGACTAAAATATTTTTGTTTGTGACCTGAGCTTTTATCACTAATTATGACATATTTGATTCAAGTGAGTGTATTTTATGAGTTTATGTTTTTGATTTCCTATCTCGCAGTGATTCAGCAGTGATTCAACTCGGATATCTATTTATTCAAATGTCCAAATATTTTTAGTTAATTGATTGGTGTCGAATCCAACAAAAATAAAAACCTACTTTAAAAAGATTTGTAATCAGCGATAAGTAGGGTCGATCCATAGAGAATGACGTAAAATTCAAGTCCTAAGTTACTAATATCGATAAAAGGGGGGGGGGGTTTGAGATTTTTAACTAAATAAGAAAACGGAATTAAAAACGCAAGATTCAAAAAAACTCAATTTCAAAGAACGCAAATAAAGTAAAATTCGGATTTTTAATATAATGAGAAATTCTAGTCTTCGGATTTTCTCGGTATTGATTCAATTAATTCGATCATTGATGCAATGATAATTCAATGTTTTATAGATAAATTGGCTATAGCTATTAACAAGCTCTAATAACCTATTCTTTCCTTAAGTCGTCGATATCCAAAACAAGCTATTTGATTACTTCTCTTACCAAGTAGACAACCCTAAACAAGCTCTTAGGATTTAGCCTATCGATAGCATGCACGTATTAGAAAGACACCAATTCTAGCTCACAAACGCATAAGCTCGGTTTATTTAGACTAGGTTACTAATTCTCATAACGACTAATCGAAAACGATTAAATAATCAACGTCGCTAACTGCTACAAAATTAGGGTTAGCCAGTCACGGAGTTAGCCCTAGATAGCTTAATACGATTCCAAAGATTAAATAATTGATCAGGTTATCTAACCTATTGAAACATATTATCAACAAAGCTCAGAGAAAAAGTAAATACCTGATAACAAAGAAATTATAGCACAATTCGATCTCATGAATTTAAAGAATCAAACCTTGATGAATCATCGACTAGAAGTGTGAGTTTAGCAACTCATAATCAAGAACGTAGACAAAATATTAAAAATCGAAAGCTTCATGAAAGGAAAAAAACGTGTACTGAATTAAAAGGAAAATCAAAAAGGTGTCTTGTGGAATAAAATTCCACATACTTATAGTAGTAGAATCCTAATCTAAAAGGTAACTAACCAAGATTAGGATCCTAACAAACTTAACAAAATAAAATCTTGCAAAATCTAGAAATAAGGAAATAAAATCCTAACAAATAAAAGGGAATAAATCCCAACAAATTGTCGTAACAAAATAAAACGGATATAGAATCCGAATTTGACAGTTGGACATCATAACCGAATCTTGATATGAAAATCTCCCGAATATTCCAGCAATCCCGTTTCTGGGCAGAAGCGTTCGGTGATTTAAGCGTGGGCACGCTTAATTGTTCGAAGTCTTATGTTGTCCCTTTTTATGCCAACCTCTTTTCTTCGTCATTTTTCCTCTTTTTTGTCTCATTTGGTTCTTTCTTCTTTTAATCTTCTAAAATCCAATTGTCAATCTAAAATCACAAAATAAGAGGAGTAAACGTAACAATCAACCCGACTATAGACATGTAAAATATGCACAAAATACGACTTAACATTAATAAACAAATTAAGTGTAAAAGAACTAGTTATATTGACGTTATGTTAAAAGAAGTGTAGAGAATACAAATTATAATGTGTTATTTGTTTTTTTTTAAAATAATAATGGAAAAGTTAGTGGTGGTCACGATGTTATGCTAAGCGATTGATTATCTTTAAAAATAGAACGTTACTACTAACCAATGTTTTGAAACTCAAACCGTTCATCGACCCCGAAAATTAACTAGGTCAAGGGTCACCGATTCAACCAGTGGGTCGACCGTGGTCAAACCAGTGATGTCATAAATATATATAAATAATATTTATATAATAAATTCTATATATTTTACTACTAATACTACAAAATAATTTTAAAAAACATATAAATGAATTTCAGATTTTAATTTACATATAATATGAAACCCAATCATAATGGATAAATTAATTAGAAGCATATTGTTGTAATATTAATTAGTAAATAAAATTAGAAAAGAAAATAAAAAGTTTAAAAAGTGATATAAATGTCTAAAAAAAAGCAAACCATACTTCTTTTTCACAAGCACCAAAGTTGCAAACCCTATTTCTCTCTCACACGAGATGCGCAGCCACTCTCTTCTTTCATCTTCTTCCTTTGTTTTTTTCTTTTTATTTTTGTTTCATTTTAACCTCAATTATTTACTATTTTTCTATTCTTCTTCTAATCATTTCATCTCTTATTCATTCTATTACATTTTTTACACTCCATATTTTCTTGGTTGTTAAATCTGAATCTGAGAATTTAGAGGCTCCCATAGTAGATTCGATTTGATTTTCACATGTTATACATCCGGGCGGTTCTAATGACCCACGAACGGGTCGCCGGGTCGAGATCCAACCTCTGGGTCGAGCAAAAACGCCGGGTTTTGGCCCCCTAGCGGTTTTGAGGTATAATCCACCCGTTTTGAAGCCCGGTTCCCGATTCCGACGGTCCGACCGGACGGTCCGATCCAAGTTTCAAAACATTGCTACTAACATCTCAATAGAAAATAGAAACTTTCAAACTCAAGTCAAAGCAACATTGTATAATAAACAATTTTGATTTTATTTGATTTGATTGTTAGTTAAAATTGTGTAATGGGCTTAGTGCAATTCTCCTAGTAGTTTAATGAATAGGGGCATTGGGCAGTTAAAGTTCAAGTCCCATAATATGGTCGAAGATGACATGTCAACATCATTGGAGGTGGACTCATCATCACCTCTAACGCCACATGTCCTTTATATATATATATAATATATATATACTTTTTTTTTCTCTATTCATTTTTTTTCATAGTATTATTGATACTACTTGATGGGAAATGATTTTGGAATATAAGTAAAAAGTCCTAAAAGTCGCTAAATAATATATAAATTACAAGAGGGCCTAAGATCCACATGTCACATATTATGTGTCCGGTTATTTGTACTATCCGACCAATCCCGACCAATCTAAACCGCATCTGAAACCGCACATGTCACATTCTTAGAAATCTTATTATTAAAAGATCTTTTTATGTTCATTTAGAGGGCCCATCGTGTTACATATTACTTACTCAAAGACTCTCAAATTTCACCTCGTATTTACAAGCTCACTCAATCCGACCAATCAAATTTGACATAATTTGAATAATATTAATTAAGTGGGATTCATTTGTTAGGAACGCTGATTGATGATGTTAGATCCTTTGTTTTTGCCTTTTTGTTTTGTTCATTTTCAATTGTTAGGAGACAATAATGTTGACGACATATGATTTGGCTAGTTAGTATATCTCACTACTTAATATATCTCTACACAGGTATGTAAATGATCATATACTACCAAATTGTGGCGCCTAACAATATAAATGACTAAACAAGTAAGTTTTTCTCGAATAAAATTTAAAAAAATCTAACAAGTATCAATGTTTTACTAAATGAATTTGAATTTGAAGATAACCATTACCATTTATTAGAGTCATAACCTTTCTAGATTTCTTTGCAAGTAAGATAAGTTGTGTGTATTAATCAAAAATAATGAAAAAAATTCAAAAATAAAATGTGAATCACATTAGAGCTAAGTTGGTTTAAGTCCAATTTAAATATACATTATAGTAATATCATCACGGACAATATTCTAAATAGTAGTAGCTAGTTCCAAGATTAAAAATTATCTAAAACTTTCTTTTCTTTAATTCGGTTAAAAGTAATTCCCATTAATCAAAAGAACATATTCAAATTCGAACAAAATGAGCTTATAATATGGACAAATAATCATTAAAAAAAGCCATAAGTACTCACAAACACCTGCCTTATGTACAGAGTAAAGACAAATTATTTTTCATAATTTTGTCATTTTCAAGTTAAATTCATTTCTTTTTACAAACAGGCAAGAACAAAAGATGTCATTTCACTGCTCAAAAAAATCAAAGCGAATTAAGTATACAAAATATAATTTACCTAAAGTAGCTTAAGCAATAGCTTACCATAGTTACGAACAAAAGATGTCATTTCACTGCTCAAAAGCATGAAGCTTTCTACAAAGCTTGGTGCATTCTACTTCTTTCCACCAATATTAGTGTACATTGTGAGTTTCCTCTTCCAAATTAGAACATAAGACTCCATTCTTATTGGAGCTATATTTTAATTGTATAAAATATATAGTTTTCTTAGAAATTAACCCTGACTTTCATAGAAGTTGGAAACGAAGATTCACTATATAGGAATTTTGAAAATAATGCAAATTTTTAGCCTGAACCAAGCCATGATTTGTTTACTATTATAGATACTTCTCTCACCAACAAAATCTATTCAATAATGTTACAGATGATTACTGTAATACCCGATCCAATCAACTAATATATTTAAGTCCAACAATAATTAATTTAAATATATTTTATCATTAATATATATATAGATAAATATAATTTGATATTTTCAAATTTTATATGAGATTGACTGTATCTCTAACTTACTAAATCTAACAAATCTGGATATATATAAATCTATATTAACAGCTTACTAAATCTATAGATTATATTAAATCTTGATAAAATATAATTCTAACTACTTGAAACTCATCAAAAATTATTTTACCTGTATTATTAAATATTTTGAAATGTATATATATGGATATACTTACTCATTTTCTTATTTATACATGAATTTTCGTATTTATTATTTAGTGAATCTTTTGGATAGTCATATCACTCTAAAACAATCATATCTTGTAGATTTAAGCCTACCGTATCATATCTAACCACTTAGGACATGATTGGTATGAATGAATGGAATTGAGTAGGAATGGAATGATATAAGGAATGGAATTAAGATAGGAAATGAATGATATTAATTTCATAAATACTATGATTGGTATACTCAAGGAATGAGAAAGGAATTGAATTATTATTCATTTATTTGTTCCAATCAAGCAATTAGTGATAAAAAATGAATTTGAGAAATGTGATCTTTTTTTAATATATTTTACATGTTTTGTATATTCGTATATTTGTGTTAATTATTAAACTTGAATACAAATTTGTATCCAATCTAGTTCTTTTAAATTTAAATGATGTGAGATTTTAAAACTTTCATTTACAGAAAAATAACAAGAGACACGACGAAAAAAGTGGAGAAAGCAATGAAAGACTAAAAAATATAGTCCATAGATGATAATTGAAAAGTTATATATGTATTATTGTCTATACAATAATCCACGTTTTCTATTACTTTTTTTATCGATAAACTAGTTTAAGGATGAGGTATTATTTATTAAACGCACTTATTATAAATTTTGTCAATGCAATTTTGTATGTTTTCTCTATTCTTGTTACATTTGAAATTATATTTATTATAATTAAAGTAATTCTTATTGATAAAAATATTTTCGACTACGTAGGAAAAATAATATGCATCTTTTTTTGTTTTTTCAATGCATTTAACTATTTTTTTTAATTTATTAATTATTTATATTATTTTTAAAATAATTTAAGATAATTAATTATAAGTAGAAAATATATATATTGCATTCGTAATCTTTCAAGACTTTCTTTATTAGTGTGAAAAAAAATAATTTTATCACAAGAAATAAAAAAAGTTAAGTCACAATAGATAAGGAATAGCTAATACCAAGGGGGATGGAAGGTATCACTATTCCCATACTTATGGGAATATGGATTCCAACAGGAATGACCATTCCCGACATAAAAACATACCAATCATAGTAATGGGAATGAACTCAGGAATGTTGATTCCATTCCCACCTTATTCCAGTATACCAATCATGTCCTTAGGGGCTCATCTATATAAGTTCTAGAGCCTCTTATAAATACCCTCAACCCTCACCTATGAATTTTGCATCTTTTCTTATAATTCTTTCTTTCATCTAGACTTAGAAAGCCATGTAAAAACAAACATGAGGACGGTTAACTAATTAATTCCAAAGTACACGTGACATACACGTCTATGTTTTTAGTATGGAATATTATACTTTACATATTTTATCATAATTAATTCCTAATTTCTTCCATGGGAGGTGACAAGATAAGATTTCATTTCATAAAATGTGTCATAAATTAAATCTCATTAAAAATTACTAATCAATACAAAATATTAAACAAAATTTATATTTACAAATCTGAATTAAAACTCAAATTACGTTAAAATTAAAAAATTTATATTTACAAATCTCAATTAAAACTCAAATTACGTTAAAATTAACTTATAAAATTAAGATGAAATGAGTCATATGTTAAATATGATGGGTAATTGATCTTTTATTGTTCATAATTCTTTCAATTTATCTCTAACACCTTATGCCTTAAACAAAACTTATATTTACTAATCTCAATTAAAACTTCATTAAGTTTAACATATAAAATTAGGATGAAATGAGTCATATGTTAAATATGATAGGTAGATTTCTTTTATTATACATTTTAATTTCAATTTATCTTAACAACTCATGCCTAAAAATTGTAAGGACTCAATCATGTCTTATATGACAACTTCTCATATATAATTAAATTTAATAAGCACACTGTCAAAATAATCTTAAAAAATGTGGGATCTAACTCTCTTTTCTTTGACTAGTTAATTTCCTACTATTAGAAGTTTATTCCTAAATAAATCTTACTTATGCTATATTTTAGGTATGTCTAAACACAATATTTTGGTTTATTTGAATGTAAATTAACCTTTAAAAAGAATCTGAATATTTCTCTAGCATGTTTATGTAATGTTCACAAATCTAATATAATTATCACGTAAGTTTATCAATTATACATACAAGTAAATTTATTTCTTATGCATGTATGTAAATCGTTTTAAAAATATTTAATGTAGACATCGTATCCTCACTCAAGTATTCTTTCTTTAATTTTGTTCACATTAAGCACATATGAACTTCTAATAATATACATAATAGTAATCCATTTGATTGCTATAGCTTTGACTTATATATAATTATAAACATTCTGAGTATACTAAAAAATGTTCAAATATTAGTAGAAAATATATATTACTATTTTTAAAACTTTATGTGTCTTTAGCATCAAATATAATATTATATTTGTCATATTTTTTATTTTTCTTTCGTTTATGAATACGTTAAAATAAAGTTTAGTTTTATTGAACTTCTTCTTACTTCAAAAATACTCTTTAAAATATTGATATAACACTTATAATGATAACTAAAATGAAGCACGGACTAAATATTTTTATATTTTTAGATTAATCTCATTTAATACTTATTATTTGGTCAAATTATTATATCTTTAAAATTGGAATGACAGTGATGTTATCTTAGACAAGAGTTCTTTTTTTTTTTTTTCAACTTATACCCACCACTTTTACAATATTATTTTGTTATATTTCTCATATGTAATTAAGTATTCAAAACCCAATCATTATAGAATTTTGAATAATTTGTAGAAGAATAAGATTTTGCTTATAGCATTTAATATTTATAACTATTAATTTACATATCATTCCTATTTATCACTGTTTAGTCAGAATATATATGTATATATATGTTAAATATATATTTTACACTTACGAGTTTCCTATCCAAATTAATGTATGTACATACAATATATATATGCAAACATACATATTATTATTTATCTATAAAATACTCATATTTATTTTAACATATTTAAATAAATGCTTGTTTGATTAGTTTTTACATAATCTTATATTGAATATACACATTTATATTATAGTTATCGATATAAATAAGTGTACATTGATTGACCAAATAACTTCTAGAACCTAATAACTTCTCTAATATATTCCAAAAACTTCTATACTCTTGTTTACGAGCAAAATGATAAGTCACAATGCTCTCGATATACTTCAATCAGTTAAGTCGTGACCAATCCTACCGTATTTGTTGATTCAATGATGACCAAATGTTATTTTCTGGCGTGTTGTTTGCGGGCTGCATGACCAAATCTTATTTGAACGAGCTTGAGCTCCAACCTGAAAAAATGGCCAAACTCACTTCATTTACACCCCTAATCCCCTATACCAAATCTAGCCTTTATCTTATTTCTTACAAAGAAAAGAAAAAAAAGAAAAAAAGGTCAGTTACAATAGGCACCAGAAAAAGAAGAGGAAAAATGGGCAGAGGATACACCACTTTAAAGCTAATAAATTATGGCAATAATCGATAAATTTTTGTTTCTCAACAATTAGTTTATAACAAGAATTGTACTCACATACTATGTATACATCCTTCTGCGAAATGAAAAATACACGGTAAAAAAGATTGGGGGAAGAATGAACTAATCAAGAAATTTGGGGGGTCGCGTATTTAAATTCCTACTCCTCCGATGCTAATAAAGCCTCAATCCCTGGCTCCAAATATATATTACAAAATAGTCTGTATTGGATTTATATACACTTTTTCACTTGGTACGCTTCTTGGCTTGACTGTAAAGAATGACACCCATGACTGTAAGACCATATCCCAGCATTCCTGTAACAGATACTGGATTCTTAAATATCATTATTGACACTACCACTGCTACTGCCCCTTTTGCATTTCCAAGCACCTGAAACTCAAACAACCATCTATGCTTATACCACTCGTATAACATACAAAGATTTGAATTTTGAGAAATTTACCTGAAGAGTTAGAGCACTGGTATGCTTTGTCACCAAAAAATTCGTCAAATTTACACAATACGCAAGCGCAGAATTGAACAGCAGCAACCATATAATTCTTATATCATCTCTTGCCAATGCCAATGTGATACCAACTACATTTTCTTCCATAAAAAGTGCTGCAGGAAGTAGTAATATGACTGCTATAGGGGACATGTATAGCAGCAGATTCATGGAATTCAGTTTCTCCCTTCAATTCAAACGAAAATTTTCAGAAAATTCCATATTCGATTATCTTACATGCAAAGACAATCAAAATCCATAAGGGTGTGTTTGGATTGATGGATTTCAAATCCATTAACAAATTCATGAAGTTCGTTTGGATGTATCCAAGTTATAATGAATTTCAAATCACTCGACATTCACTTTGAACTATTTTCTCCATAACTACGGTGGATTTCAAATGACTCCATTTTAGGTGTCATTTCAAATCCTTCCTCAAAATCCCCTCTCCAAATCCAAATTACTCAATCCAAACACACCCTAGATGTTTTTAGAATAAATAAATAAAATAAGAATTTTACCCTTCAGAAGAAAGCAAAATCCCCTGAAGAACTGACTTAAGTGCCCTTGCAGCTGTTGCGCCAATACACATGATAAATCCAAACAAATGGAAACTCGGCTCACCCTAACACCAAAAAGAGGCAGAAATTCAGATACTATACTACCATCATACATACATATAAAGCTTATTCTGAAGTATCTTGTAATAATAAGCCTAGCTCAAAAGAAAATTTCCATTTTAATAGGACTGAATTGAGATTATAATGGTCACCGAAAAACTATTCCCAATATGATTTTTGTAGAAGCAATACTCATCAACTGAAAACTTTAGTTCATGGTAAAGCACATTACTATGATTTTTCAATATAAAGACCATACAAAACACCAGCTAAGGCACAGCTTCTGATAGCTAATAATAGATATTTAGCATTGTTGTAGTTTTCCAGAACCATTTTGTTTGATCAATTTGATCCACAAAAATTATAAAAATAATCATTTCCCTTGTTATACATCAGCACTATATCTCACTGAAAAACTAACATAAGGTAATCCCATTGCTCACTATTTTTTTATATAGAAAGATAAACCCATCAACTCAGTCTAGATAAAACGAAAACAAATTGTAGATAATGAAATTTCAATACCAATACCAAAACCAAAACCAAAACAATCAAAAAATCTCACACACACAAAAAAAAAAACCAAATCATACCCCACTAGCAATGACAACTCCGGTAACCACCGGAATCAATGTAACATAAGTCAACCAAGCCTCCCGCTTCCACGTCATCATGTAAGCAAACACGGCCGTAAAGAATGGTGTGGTCGAGCCAATCGCCTGAGTAAAACTAACCGGCAAGTACCTCAACGAAACATTCCCACTCACAACCGAAGTACAAAAGATCAAACTGAGAGCAGAGATCTTCATAAACTGAACCCTAGATCTTATTGTCTGCATCGGGACCATCTTCATCCAGGCGATCGCGATATAACTCAGTAACGAACAAGCTATCATGTGACACATGGTCAGGAAAATCGGGTACTTGAACCCGTAATTGCTTAATAAATACTTGTTCAATAGTAAAACCCCAATGTTGGATGAGTACCACGCTGTTACCAAACCGATCGTGAAAAATCGGCCGTTGGATTTCATGATAGACATCTGCAGATCAACAATTGGGTGAGTTGATTGTCAGGGTTTGATTAATTGGGGGATTTCGGAGGATGGAATTAGGGTTGGAAAGGGGGTGGATATTGGGGAGAAGAGATTGGACATGAAATTTTGGGAGTTTATTACAAGTGTAAACACAGAAAGATGAAATTAAGTGATAAAGTAGAGTATACATAGAGAGAGAGATACAGACAAACAAGTTGGTGATACACATATTATTATATATATGAAATAAGACAATGTGTTTTTTGTATTATTATATCATGGTAGAAGTTACATTACATGCACACTCTTGTTTAACTTATAATTACAAAACAAATTTTTAACTTTTTGATAAACTATAATGAGATTTGTGAAAGAAATATTTGTAAAACTTATTGAGCTGGATTCCTGAAATTTTTTAAAAATACAAAAACGTTACTGTAAAAATTCGTTAACACTAGATGAATTTTATTTAACTTCAAAATGGAGGGGTTTATATAATTATTACTAAAATGAGGGGCTCGAAAACTAATTTTCTCTATATTGAAAAAGGATAAGATACATATGGGTAACGTATCTTTTCTTAAAACTAAAATTGTATATAACCAAACCAAAAATAACATTATAAAACAATAGTGACACATCACTATTATTATTATATATATTATATTAAAGCGGTGTGGGATTCACTTTGCTATCTATCTTTTTTTCTAATAATTTTGATTTTTTTATTGTCACAAAACATTTATTGGTTGAATCAATTGCCATATAATTTTAAAATTGAATTTAAATTGATAAATTAATTAACATAATATATGGATGAAAAAGAGAAAATAATCTAATATGCATTTTTGATTGATAATAATTGTGGTAAGTTTTTTATTTTCTAAATCTTTTAAAATCAAGAAACCAATATTCAATCTCCTAATTTGCCATTTCTTTATCACATAGACATGATCAAATTCAAATCTAAAAAAAATGAAAGGAAAATTCAATTATAAAAACTTTTGTATCGTCTTATAGTTAAGATTAAATATTTTAAATTAGAGGTTCAAACTTTTAATCCTTAGGAAATTCAAAAAGCAAAAAAAGAAAAGTCACAATTCAAACAGAATTTGTTTTTGGAGTTTTTAATTCAATTTGGCTGAATCCATCTTAGCATTTAGAATTTATAAAAATCATTCGATTGGTTTGGAAAAATTGAATATGGTTAAGTTTAGCATGAAAATGAGAAAATTCATTTAAATCCTCACTGATTTAGGGGATTTAATTTATATAATCATAAATAAGGGATCAATTTTCCTTTTAATAAGAGATTTTCCTTCATCCCATTTGCCCAATTATTTTTTATATAATGTATATTGTATAATTATTTCCCATTCAATTCACTCTTTTTTTTTTTCTATGAACGACCTTTCGTATACTCATTTTTTTTCTCGATTGTAGTTTATATCTCTAAATTTGATCTTTCTTTTTTCATGTTTGATTTTTGTGATTTGAAATAGACTGCACGCTACATTTTAAGAACTCACAATGCATTTTTTGATTGATTTTTAGATTGAACACTTTTTTCATTTTTAGTTTCTATTTACTTTCCTATGATTGTTATGATTCTTCTTCACTTCTACATTTACAGGTAGAGAGTAATTTTGTTTTTCCTTCCCACCGGCGTACTTTTCTCTTTTTCTTTCTAGTATTTATAGTGGGAGTTCTCTCTAAAATACCACCTTGCGTTCTATACAAGACACACTCACCATGGTTTTAATTTTCCTTCTTTTCTATCGAAAAGTTCGAAATGTTTCAATTTTTCAACTAAGCGAAAAGAAATTATAAAGTTGTTTCGAAATTACAATGTTTGCAAGGAAACTCGTAATGTTTTCATTGTTTCTATCGAAACATTCAGTGTTTCCATAGTTTCCACGAAACACTGAAAGTTTCTTAATTCTTTACGGGATAGAGTATAATAGTGAATAAAATTAAAAAAAAAAACAAAAAGAAAAACATAAAAGAGTTATAAATCTAATTATTTACTAAATCAAGTTCAAATATAATCAAATAAATTTTAAATAATTAATCAACGAAATTATAGACAATTTTATTCATATTCAAATACGCACGTAAGAAAACACAAAAAATTAAGATATTATAATTTTTTTTATAACGATATTTGGGTTATTAAATAATTATTTTAACAAACAACATAATACATAGATATATGAGCAGTTTTTTCTTTTAATAATTAAAAATATATAATGTAACACTTTTACAATTTTGTATTTTATAGGTTAAGTTGCTTGAACTTTGCCGATTATATATTGTAAGAGCGCTAAATTTAAATCCAATATATTTTCACTTAGTTCGTTATTGAAATTTTTATCAACTATTGGTATACTGTATAAATTTTGAAACGAAATATTGATTTTTAAAAATGAATAAAGATGTTTAGAAAATTTTCAAAAGATGTTTAGAATAGTCTTTGTAAATATCTATATAGAAATGCTCTAGATAATTAATTACAATTGTTAAATCAAGTTGATCACCATCGTACATTGAGGAGGGGAAGTTGAATAAATAGAAGATAAAAATTCATTTGTTGTAAGAGCGCTAAATTTGAATTCAATATTATCACTTAGTTTGTGAATTTTTTATCAACTATTGGTATACTTGTATAAATTTTAAAACAAAATATTGATTTTAAAAAATGAAAAAAGATAGTTGTTTACATTCTTTCACATTGTTTACGCCTTTTCTCGTTTTTGCTAGTTTTCTCTTATTTTGCCTAAACGTTTCTAATATTTAACAACCCGAAACTTATATTAGAAACGAAAGTTTGAACCTTGCTTTTATTATTAATACCATAGTTTAGTTTCATTTCATTAATATTTTGATTAGATTTGTGTAGTTTTTGCAATTTTAAAACAGAAATAATAAATGGAGTTGTTTTCTTTAAGTGACGTAAATTTTTGTAGGTGACGTGCGCATATGAATAAAATATGAGATTGAATATCATCTCGAGATAGAAAATATTATGTGATTTTATTTGATTTGTATTGGAATTTTGTGAGTATGGTTATCATGAAGTATTTACTTCATGGATGAACTCCATGTTTGGTTTTGAAAGAACAATTTAGTATTTACTTACATGATAATTTTGTTAGTAAACTTTGTAGTGTTTTGACTTTGAGGAAGGAAGTAAATTGGTGATATAATGTGCTCCTCATCATATTAAGAATCATTAGAAATCATAGATTGAATAATATTTAACCAAATTCAAGCTTTTAATAAACTTAACGAATTGTATTTGTCATGAAGCATGATTAATGTACACATTACAAAAATAATAAAAACAATGACAAATAACACTCGTCATTTGCTCATCTAACTCAACAAGAACTTTCGTGGAGAATATGGAAATCGAACAAGTTCTAGCTCTATAAGTTTGAATACACGCTAAAAAGAAAATCCAAGACACGTGAAATGAAAAAGAAAACGATCAAGTTAGTTATTGTTGGAGAATGTTGGTCATTGAGTCATTCTACTACGAGCAAGGAGAGAATTTCTATAATATTTTGACCTTTTTTGTTAATATGAAAGAATTCATTCGCGAATGTGCTCAAATATAAGTTATTTTTAATATCACTATATATTTACTCATTGACACGTGTCAGAATTCATTCGTGAATGCACTCAAATATAAGTTATATTTAATATCACAATATTTTTATTCATCGTCACATGTCACTCATGATGCGATATAGGCAACATTTCAACTTGGATACATTAAGTTGGCGTGTACATATTTTTTGTTTTTCTTAATGAAATTATAAAATATTAACACTCTCACATGAATATAAAAAGAGAAAGATAATAATGTGAATTAAAAGGTATCTTAACAATACGCACAAATGAATACACTAATTTGGGGCATTTTGAGGGTGAAAATAAGGTTAAATTGGAGGAAATTGAGGATTGGGAGCATTTTGGTAAACACATATGTAAAATCCTTCAAATTTTGCAATTTTCCCACCAAAATTGAAAAAATCCCCAAATTGATGAGTCTTTCCGGCGAAAATCCAAAATTTCCGTCAATTTGTATTGAAATTGCTTATGTTTTCAACATAATTAATGTACTTAAATTACAAGCGATCCAATATAAAGTATAAAAAACGTAACACGTCAACTTTGTGTATCAAAGTTGCAATTTGCCATGGGATATAGGTTTAGAACTCTTGTTATTGTGGCATATAAATAAACTACTAATTCACTAATAAAAGATAGAGAATATTTTTTGATTAAAATTGTGAGTTTTAACTCCAGTCCTTCTTTTAACGTTTTTGAACTTATTGGACTCTATATTCGTAGCGTTCATTCCAGACTTATAAAATGGTTTTACATCCCATTTGTGGCATCTTCATAACTCCGTTCCAATGTTCATGTTCGTTGACTTCATCGGGTTAATATTATTAGTACCGCGGTGCATTGTAGCTATCACATTCGAGTTAAGAATATCCATCCATCACCAATTTGAAGTTGATATGGGAATTCCGCGACGAGTCGATTCAAGTATGGGTTGAGTCGTTGATATTCACGCATAAAATCTATAAATAAAAAGTCGGTCAAATATAACTGATGAAGTTGACTTTTAAATTTTGATTTTAAAATTCAATTGGAGCTTAATGCGAGATATCTAAAAAATAAGTGAACTTAACGTAAAATATATATAAAAAACCAAAATTATACTCCAAAATAATTATAAGAAGAAAAAATTAAATTTACCCTGTGTTGACTCCAAGCTAAGCAAATAATTGTAATACATGTAAGACTGATTACATTTTGTCCTTCCTAGTTTCAATTTCATTATATTATTTCTGGCCAAACTCATCGAATTTAGTTTGAAAAAATTATATCGACCTCTCCTAATTATTTAGACATTGGCCCTTTTTCAACCTTTTCAACCTTTTCATGATATATTTTAATAAAAAGGCTAAAAAACCTCTCTTGGTTATAATACAACAACCCCTTTAGAAGTGAATAAATGATAACCACATCATGGATTGTGGCATATAGCTTAGTAGTTGATTTACCTAGTACTAGGATAAACCTAATTTGGGCATTCCTTGTAATTTGGAGTAGCGTACTATAGCTACATTGGTGCGGTAAGGGCCATTCCCTTATGCGCTTTTTTTGTACAAGTTTTACCTTTATTTTAATGCAATTGAATCTTAAACCAAAAAAAAAAAATCATTTTTCTAAGAAGTGGTCGATTTATTTTATGAAGAAATGGATTTGAATAAATCAAATTTTATGTATGTAAAGGTTTGTTAGATTCTTCACATTTTGGTGCAAAACATGTCTTCTGCTTCCTTGAGTAGAGTTATTAAAGCAAAGCTCTTACATACACAAATTCCATGTAATTTTATCTCAATCTTAAATATTTATTTCACTTTTTATTCAGAAAAACCCGACACCCTAACATTCATTATAATTTGGATTAAATTACTATTGATTTCTTAGGTTTAAGAACTTAAGGATAAAATTTATTTTGTTTATACACGTCTCTTTAAAAAAATTAAATCCTATCTGTTTAATCCAAAATTACTAATTGTAATTAATTTAAAAAATAGCATGTTGGGATGTCTGAACAAAAAATTGATGGGTTGAGTATCTTCAATCGAAAATATTATTTGGTACTTCAGATAGATATATTTATCTAAAGGCATATTTTAAGTGACTCGTGGATGATCTATACCATTTATGTGTGATAATGCACATGAAAGTCTCATGTGAATATATAATTTCGAAATGGTGTCGATCACATAGTGTCAGGCTTAGAGTTTGTCAACGACGGGTATTACTCGTACCCATATCTCTTTAAAATTTATTATACCCGATTTGTGAGATATTTGTAAAATTTTAAATTGTGAAGGTACCATTTTTTTATTTGTCATTTAAGGATATTTTTTCATTATCCAATTCATTATAAGTGAAAGTTAAATTTTAAATAAAAAGTAAAGGGTATTTTCATCTTTATAAATTAATATTAATAAAAAAAATAGAAAGTAGCATACAAAGTATAGTTTGGTAAATTATGAGGAAATAAAATTGTCACTAAAATTACATTTGTCTATAATCTAAAACAACGAACTTCATTATTTCCTAATAATTAGGAGAGAGAAATTGATTGCAAGGAGATTTTATTTTAGTTTCCAAAATAAGGATACCTTTTTAGACTAAATTAAACACAAAACTGACTCCTAGTCCTACATTCCTTTTTAGAATTTGTGTCCAATTATATGTTTTTTCATGTTATTTCCTAATATTCCTTAAACCCCTCGAAGGCCTATAAAATATAAATACATGCAACTATAACACACACTGAAACATACAAACAATTTCTGAATTTTTCATTCTTAAAGAAAACAAAAAATTAAGCAGTAAGGATGAAGAAGTTGGAGAACACGGGTACTATGAAGCTGATTGCTGTAAATTCATCTTTTGTTGTTCATCATCATCATCAAGAACAACAAAACATCATTGAAGAAATCGATTTCTTTAATGTTCAGAGACCAAGAAAATTAATTTTCTTGCCGCAGAGAAAGACAGCCATGGAAGAAATCTTCTTTACTGAAATATTCAAACCAACTAATATTTCTTTATCGAAGAAAAGGGCTCTTGTTGATAATCAAAAATCTGCAGACGATTACATATTCAAGAAGCGAAAATTGAACGATCACGATAATCTCAAGATAATTGGTGTCAACATGTTGATTAATGATAACACTAATGAACAAGAAAAGATGATCATCGAGCCAAAACAACAGCCATTTTCTGCAAATTTGAAGAAAGAAAGATGTTAAAAAAAGAAGAATCAAGAACATGAAAACCCTATTCATCCATGGATCTTGCGACACATCCAACTCAACGGAGGGTCAAAACCAGAATTCTTGTTCCAAAAAAAGTTGGAAAAATCGGACGTTAATGTCAACTTGGGACGTCTATTCGTCACACAAAGTGAGAAGCTTTTGGAGGCATTGACACAAGAGGAGAGAAGATTAGTGTTTGATGAAGAATCGAAAAGTGGAATTATGGTTTATACATTTGATGGAGAAGGAAGGCCTTATGAGTTATTCCTTAAGAGATGGCCAAGTTTGAAGGTTTTAGTTCTTAATCATCAATGGACAAGATTTTTTTGCGCCAACAAAATGGAGAAAGGAGATTCAGTCCAAGGATGGGGTTATCGTCTAAATTCAGAGTTTCGTTTGGTGATCAATTTCGTTAAGAAAAGGGATTCATCGATTGAATGGATTTAGGAGGTAAAATACTTGTTTGTTTAGGGCATACTGATAGGCTAGCTATTACTATTAGCATTTTTTGTACTGGTTTTCAAATTCGTGTTTTTTAGTTCATGTTGTCAATGTGAATCATGGTTCTAATTTTCCTTCTTTTCCATCGAAAAGAAATTATGAAGCAGTTTCAAAATTACATTGTTTCTAAGGAAACTCGTAATGTTTCCATCAAAATATTCAGTATTTCCATAGTTTCCACGAAACTTCTTTTTGGGATAGAGTATAATAGTGAATAAATATTTTTTTTAAAAAAGAGAAAAATAGAAAAGAGTTATAAATCTAACAATTTACTAAATTAAGTCCAAAATATAGCCAAATAAGTTCTAAATAATTAATCAACGAAATCATACACAATTTTGTTTATATTCAAATACGCACGTAAGAAAACACAAAAAGTTAAGATATTACAATTTTTCTTATATAGATATATGGGTTAATGATTATTTTAACAAACAACATAATACATACTTATATGAGCAACTTTTTCTTTTAATAATTTAAAATTATATACCGTAACACTTTTACAATTTTGTATTTTATAGGTTACGTTGCTTGAACTTTATCGATTATATGTTGCAAGAGCACTAAATTTGAATCCAATATTATTACTTAGTTCGTTATTGAAATTTTATCAACTATTGGTATACTTGTATAAATTTTGAAACAAAATATTGATTTTTAAAATTAATAAAGATGTTTAGAAAATTTTCAAAAGATGTTTAGAATAGTTTTTGTAAATATCTAGATAGAAATGCTCTAGATAATTAACTACAATTGTTAAATCAAGTTGATCACCATCGTACATTTTGAGGAAGGAGAGTTGAATAAATAGAAGATAGAAATTCATTTGTTGTAAGAGGCGTTAAATTTTAATCCACTATTATCACTTAGTTCATGAAATTTTTATCAACTATTGGTATACTTGTATAAATTTTGAAAAAAAATATTGATTTTTAAAAATGACTAAAGATAGTTGTTTATTTTCTTTCACATTGTTTTCGTCTTTTTCTCGTTTTTGCAAGTTTTCTCCTATTTTCCAAAACGTTTCTAATATTTAACAACCCGAAACTTATATTAGAAACGAAACTTTGAACCTTGACACTCACATAATATATCTATTAACCTATCTATTAATCTATTAGAACTACAATAGACTTGATCTTAAGTAATTAAGTACATAGACAGCTCAATACGCTTGAGTGCAATCTATAATTTATTGTAGAGTGTTGGTTGACTCAAGAGATTGATTTGGTTCAAATTGACCCAACAAGATTTGAGCTAAATCAAAATAGGAAAATATTAGAAAGAAAATCATTGGAAAGAATACAAAATAATATTATGTCCAACAATAAACTAGGTCATCAATAATAAACATTATGTAAAATTTGGTTTATTGACTATAGATAAAATTAGTTACTTCTATAATCACCAAGTACGAACTCAATTTCTTTCTCTCTTATATCATCTCCGACCATAACAGTGGTTTTTGCATCAAATTGGTGCAAAAATTGCACTAATTTGCTACAGTTACAATAAATTCACTCCGATCGAGAATACTATTCACTGCATAAAAAATGAACATTCTAGAATATTCATTTCTTCATATTTTTTTTATAACATTACAATTTTTCACAAATAAAATTCAAAACTTTTAGGTATTGTACATTTTCACCCAAGAAAATATACTTTGTTAATAAAATTCACAAATATAAAAATTAAATATAACTTATATGATTTATTTATAACAAAGTAAATTTTATGAACTAAATTGAAATCAATTCAAATTAATTAATAATTAAATATATATTTTGTATAAATTAGAGTATGAATATGTATAATTTAATTATAAATTTAAATTAATGCATAATTGGATAAAATATAATTGATAAAATATAATTACTAATTACTAATTAAACTTTTAGGACTCATTTGGTATTCGAGGATGAGATATGTAGTGATTGATAAAATAAAAGATAAAATACTGTAGATATAAAACTAGGAGCTATCAATCTCTTGTTTGGTATGTATGATATGTTCACATAAATATACCATGTTTGGTGTTTTGTATGGTTGATAATATGAGTGATAAGTATAAAATTACATCCATATCCCTAAATAAATAAGACTTTATTTGTGCATTTTTTCTCCAAATGAAATCAATTTTAACATCACTTTTCCTGCTTAAAATGGTGTGGGCTATGTGAGAGAATATTTCCATGGAAGAGATTATTTGTTAAACCCTTCAATAGCCCATCGATAATCTCCATTTGAGAGGTTTAACAATCTAAGTCATTCTTTTCAATTTTTTTTGCTTTTCAATCATATACGAATTTTGTATTTTAATTAGTGAATGTTGATGGGTAAATTATTCTTGTGTGCTCTAACGATCACTCGAAAATAGGCCAAAATTTAGTTTTTTTAGTTGTAAGACTATTAATTTCGACAAAAATTGACCCGAACACAAGCTTGCTGCGAAATTGCAGATGAAAATGAAGATTCTAGGAAAAATTGTCGAAAAGAAGGGAATTTATTATAGACATAATAAATGGATTTTGTAAAAATACGAAAGGCTTAAGGGCATAGTGGAGAGTACATTTCTATTATGAGGGGTATATTGGACATTTTGTCTTGTAGTTTGAAAAGATAAAATAGGTGATAATTCTGTCCCACCCCCTAGATGGGATTAGGGGTGTTCACGAGTCGAACCGGCTCGAAAAAAGCTCGATTCGAGCTCGAAAAAATTCGAGCTTGAGCCGAGCCTATCGAGTCGAGCTTTTCAATCGAGCAGAGCTCGAGCCCAAAAATGCCTGTTCGCCAACTAGCGAGCCGGCTCGCGAGCTGGAATAAAAAAATAATTTTTAATTAATATATATAAAAAATTAATATTTATTTATATATTTTTATATAATATAATATATTATAATAATATATACATAAATAATAATATTATTGATATTAATTATGACTATAATTGATAATATATGACTAAATATAAAATTAATAATATATTTTTACAAAAAAAAATTATAAAAAAATTATTATTTTATTAAAAAAATATTATTTTATTTTAAAAAAATTATTTTTTTGAGCTCGAGCTCACATTCTTGTAGCTCGCGAGCTCGAGCTCGAAAATTATGGCTCGAGCTCGAATTTTTGGTCTAGCTCGGCTCGAGCTCGACTCGTGAACACCCCTAGATGGGATAAGTTATCACTATAATTGAGGATAGAAAACTGGGCTTATTATCAATATTAGGCTTTTGTCATAAATACCAAACAAGTGATTATTAGTGATAAATCTTACGATCACCTTTTATCAACCATACCAAACGAGTCCCTAAGGGCTAAATTGAAAATAATTCAAACTTTATAAATTTAAAAGAGAATAAAATAATTTAAAAAAAAATAAAGAGTTGTCCATTTCAGGCGTATCCACCTCCACTCACGTACGCTATTATAACCTGGATTGGAGATGCTCTTAATTTCTCACTCTAACACCATTATTTTTCTGTTGAATATAATCTTTTAAGTATCATAACCATGTAAAACTAAGACTTTGATAAATGTCATTCTCCTTTATCCATGTACCAAATATTATTATTTTTTAAAAATTTAAATAAAAGGGGTAGTTTGGTCTTTGAAAATAATTCATTTTATTTCTACTATTCATTTCTAGTTAATAATCATGAGATTTATATCAAATATGAAATGATGATTTTCAGTCATCTTTCATTAATTCCTTTGAACATGTCAATCATAAAATATATTATATCTTATGAAATATGGATATTTTTTTACTGGTTAATTTAATTATTGCAAAACATGCAAGAAGGGAAATCACACTTTTTTTTGTCTCATTTTCAATCGAATTTCTCATCTAAAATTTAACGATCAACACCATTAATCAATATTTTAACCTTTTGGGGGAGATTTTGTGCATAAGTATCAGTGAAATTTAGTAAAAATACTGTGATATTTAATATGAGCTGCGTGGAAGTGCATTCTTAAATAAATTCTTCCAAAAATATCAAAATATTACTAATGGAGTTGACTATTAAATTTTAGAAGAAAATTTCGATTGAAACTATATGAATATATTTTGAAAGTTATGAGATTAAATGTCAGAAATTCGTTACGAATGAAATCAAAATTATATTTAGAGTAAATTACGGGATGAAAGATTCAATTTCCACATGTATGTATATAAATTATGAATAATAGTTGTATATCATTTGTCATCGCAACATAAAATATAACTTTGATATCATGTGAATTAATTCTAAATATGATAGGTAAATAAATTATTGACCTTCCTATACAATATTCAAAGTTTTACAATACAAATAGTAAAAGAAAATTACTTTGCTGTATAGTTAATAGCTCCGATCGTTTTTCCCTATCCATGATTACAAATGTGAATCCATGATTTTATATGTGAATTGTTGGTTATTCGTCAACAGTTTTACATTACATTTAATTTTTCTTTGGAGAAGTAAGAAAAGTATGATGGCGAAATTTACTGAACATGTATATGCATTATATCAAACCCTTTTTTTATTTTTCTTATTTTTAATGAATAAATATGTATTCAATTATTATGTATATGCAATTTCGTACTAGAGTTCTATTATTCTTTCTTTACTATTCTTTTTTTTGCTAGTTCTAGAGCTCTAAAATAAATACTTTATTGTTATAAATATATATAATTAAATTTTATTATTAATTATTAGACTATTTTCTCATTAACTAACCCGTACAAGATACTCTAAAGTCTCAGCCATGAATGTAAACACACATATATTCTTGCTTTTGACTGAAATTATAGACATACGCGTTCTTGGACCTTTTCTTCTCATTGACAATTTTACATATCTCACTTTCAACAAGAATAAAATAAATATCAGATCAGTGATCAAAACTCTAAAAACAGATTAAAAAAATGATAGCAAAGTCTAGGAATATGAAAGCAGTAATTTGTTTGGTGTTCCTTGCATTCTTGCTCATGCAGACAGCAGCAGCTCTGTCAGCTCCAAATCCTTGTGAGGACAAGCCCAGATACGATCGACGGCTTAGAGGTAAGCAGCCATCGCCACCGCCTCCAAGCTCCAGTAGATTGAATCATCAAGAAGCTCCACCATCTCCGCCACCAGTGCCGCCAAAGTCTAGGCGGTTTATGCCACCACCACCACCACTCAGTGCGCACATTCATCCACCACCGCCACCAGTGCCGCCAAAGTCTAGGCCGTTTAGGCCACTGCGATATTTCGATTATCCGCCACCACCACCGGCATACTAGTCAACCTTTTCTTGGTGATTTATTGCATCTACGGCAATATTTGATATTTTGTATTGTTTTTTTGGAACTGCTTTGTATATTTTTGGGTTTTTTGTTTCAATATTTGGTGTTACTCTACTCAAAACGTGAAGTATTTGAACCTGTAGTCTAAACACCAAGAGATGTTATGAATATTCAATATAAGGTGGTACTTGTTAGAGAACGAAATGATAAAAATGAAGTTCTTGAGATATATAGCACGACTAGTTGCATAAGATTTCTCGCAATACTCAAAATAAGCTTTAGTGATAGGGGGTAACCCACTAAGATTCATAACATCTCTAGGTTTTTTAACAAGTATTGAAGGGGATACTTTTTAAATAAAAAACGAAATGAGAAAAATGAAGTTGTGAAATACATAGCACGACTAGCTGCATAAAATTTCTCGCAAAAGCTTGGAATTGATTATGAGGACGCGTATGCTCCCCTGTTGTATAAAATCACTTTTAAATTTCGTACTAGTATAGCGGTCAAAGAAAATTAGAAATGCAGTTAATGGATGTGGTTACCACATATGTTTATGCATCACTAGACAAAGCATCAACATGAAGCCTCGAAACAAACGAGCCCTTACAGTACAAAGATTCTTATATGGACTAAAGCAATTTGATCGAAAAGTAGTATAACTGTTTATATTACTTGTACACGAAAGTGCTCATCCTTTAAGTATCCCATGTGCGTTCGATCACTAGATGTAAAGAAAACCCATTTACATCCCGCCGAACAAGATGAAGATATTCTATGTCCCAAAGTACCATATCTTAGTTCTAATATGTTGTCAAAACTTTGTAACACTATGAGAACAATCTTGTCTTACTCGTATTGATTAAATGGCATGCTTTATTATATATTGTTGTCTTTCAATTAATATCAATGAAGTCATTTTGATTAGATAGAGATCGTGGGACACGATCACGCATCGGGAATAGTGATCATGAAATGTGCTCAAACAGCTGTAATTCTAAATAAACAGTCCAAGTCGTAGATTTGTGTGCATTATATCATGGTAGAAGTTACATGCACACTCTTGTTTTAGCTCTAAATTCAAATTACAAAACAAATTTTAATTTTTTTGATAAATTATAATGAGATTTGTGAAAGAAATATTTGTAAAACTTATTGAGCTGGGTTCGTGAGAATTGTTTTTTAAAATACAGATAACGTAACTGTAAAAATTTGTTAGCCTTAGATCAATTTTATTTAACTTCAAAAAAAGGAGGGGTTTATATAATTATTACTAAAATGAGGGGCTCTAAAATTGTATATAACCAAAACCAAAAAATAACATAGCACAAAACAATAGTCGCACATCTTATTCTAAACAAAATTGAGATAAGACCCATCTTTTATAAACAAAAAATAATAGTTCAAAGCAAAATTACAATTCAAGATCAAAAACACATCACAATCATATTCGGGTACGGGTTGGAAAATTGTTATTTTTGAAACTTGAGCAAATTTCCAAGGTTCACAATAAGTTAAAGATACTAATTTAAGTTTTTATGTCCAATAAATAACAAAGTTATTAATAATTTTCTGTATATTAATAAATTTTTTGAAAATGTGACGAGAAATAGAAAATATTAAAAAGAAAATCATTGGAAAGAATACAAAATAATATTATGTCCAACAATAAACTAGGTCATCAATAATAAAAGTTATGTAAAATTTGGTTTATCCACTATAAAATAAAATAAGTTACGACTCCTGTGGTCACCAAGTACGATCTCGATTTCTTTTCCACTTAGATCATCTTCAACCACAATATCAACTCAAATTCAGAACACTATTCATTGCACCAAAAAAGAATATCACATAATATTCTTTTTTCCCATCTTTTTTATACCATTACAACTTTTCACAAATAAAATCCAAAACTGTTACGTATTGTACATTTTCATCCAAGTAACACTACTAGAAAACAAGGCAAACGCGACGCCAGATACCGTCGCTAAACCGTCGCCAAGTCCACTTTTGCGACGGGTTCGCGTCGGTATCGAACCGACACCGATTCGGCGTCGCTAAAATACATCCCGACGCAATCCCGACTCAAAGTACCTAAACACTTGACCCGGTTTTGGCCGGGTATTGACCGACGCAATACCGTAGCCATATTTTTAAAATATATTTATATTAAATTAATAATTGTAACTATTTTATTATATATACCGTCGCCAATTCAACGCACAACAAATTTAATTTATTTTTATAATTTTTTTAACCCACTGCCACATTGATGCTAAACGGAAGCCAATAATTATTATTTATTTATGATTCCCGTCGCAAACCTGACGCCCACTAATAATAATTATATATTGAAGTCTGTCGCCAACCCGACGCAGAATAATAATTATTATTTATTGAAGTCCGTCGCAAACCCGACGTGAACACTATTATTATTATTTGTTGAAGTCCGTCGCGACACCGAAGCCAAATATTATTATTGAATGTTGTCGCATACCCAACGCAATAATATTTATCGAATCCGAAGCAATACCGACGCCAGTCTATATTATTGATTTATGAAGACCGTCGCAATCCGGTCGCGTTTCTGGTAAATTTTGTAAAAATATATACAGCCATGTTGCTGCAATATATCGAGCAACCGGCTGCAATTTCAGAATTTCATCAATAATGTATCAGCATCAATAATATATATATGGACATAAACATCTAACATTAATAACACAGAGAGACGAAGCCCTGTAAATGATGGGGTATACGATTTTTCAAGTATTCTTACCAATAATGTCAGTTTGGCCTTCCAATGTGAGTTTTGTAAGATTTGAGAACCTCAGTTTATACAAAAAAGGCATAGAGGAATCATTTTCACAAGTTGCAGGACTGATGGGGTTCGCTGGCATAAAACATCCATAGTTAGGTCAACTTCCCTAACAAATGGGCATTTGAGAGCTAACTAGTGCAATTTCAGTTTTGAAATTCAAAAAGTAAGCTGCTTTCAATGACCTCAAGGATGGGAAGGACTTCCCAAAGTATTCAATTGCTGCCTCAAGATGCAACAAGGGACAGTTGGAGATATCAACATCTTGCACTGATTCAAATGTCAAGGTCAATACAACTTCCAGGAAATATATCAAACCACTCAAAGTTAAAAAAAACTACTTTCTTGCATCAAACATTAAAAGATTAAACATCAAGAATAATATATCAACATAAACATTAAAAGATTAAACATTAATAATATATCAACATCAACAACAACATAAACACTAATAATTTATCTACTTCAACATAAACATCAAGAATATAGCAAAATACGTTAACAATAAAAAAAATTGGAATTGATAATAAACATTAAACCTTAAAAACGAATTAAAAAATGTAATACATACCTTTTCTTTTCTCTTTATTTGTATTTAACAATTTTTCCTATAAGAAATATAAAAAAATTAGGATTCATAATAGAAAGTGTAAGAATATTAATACATAGAATTCATATCATAATGAATAATTAAAAAACGAATTGAATTGTATGGGATTGATTCATAATTACCCTTTTTAATTGTCCTATACAATTAAACAAAACAACAAGATATTAGTGCACATTAAAATCAAATATAACAAAATATAAATAAAAATATTAGATGATACATGTAATAAAAAATGAAAGAAGAGATTGAAGATTAGGGTTAAGAAGTTGTGAATATGAGGCTTTATATAGAATAACAAGTTGTAAAATTCGGAAATAATCGAAACCATCGCTATCCCGACGCTATCCCGTCGCCACTATTTGTGAAAAAAATTGAACTTAGCGCCTTATAAGATTTAGCGGGAGTGTGAAAATTTTTGGAAATTTAATACCCGTCACCAAATGGACACCAAACAGACGCTATTATCTAAGTTAGACCCATCGCGATCCCGTAGCAATACCGACGCAATACATCAGGACCAGTAAAAACAAGTATGCGTTTTTCCACCTAACACCACCTGCAAATATAGTAAATTACAATATATAAACACAGCAAGGAAATACAACGGTACACAAAACACACTACCACATTTTGTAATATAATAAAAGATTCAATACAAACTCGTCAATTATTACATGAGAAACTGGAAAATAAAAACGTTGTACTCCTAATAGTCTTCAGAGGATTCGTCAATCTTGTCCCCCAATAGTCTTCCTCTGAGTAGTCCGACTCGTATTCCGAAGCACTGCTATCTTATTGTCCCGCATCATCATCCTCCCCCTCTCCCAGAACATCTTATCATTCCCACTATTCCTTTTGACAACGAATAAGTTTTAGCAACCTCAAGAAATTCAATCAAACCATTCAAATATTCATCCTGATATAGTCCATCTCGACGAAAACGATTATACATCCAAGAACGATGTTCTGACATTTTTTCTAGATACATATATTAAAATTAAAGTAAGCCTACATAATAATATAGTAACTTAATGTCACACCCCCGGACCGGGGCCCGGGGATGGTGACCCTTTTCTTTTGAAAATGTTATGATTTTCTAAAAGAATAAAATATATCCTTTGAAAATAAAGCAAGCCATTTTTCTTTACAAAATCAAACCATGTACAAGAATAAAACGTTTGTTTACAAAACCATAACAGAGCGGCTATTTAAACATAAAATCAGAGTTTTTTTTTTTGAGCTACAAAACGCTCGAAACACGGCATATGAACATAGCTCTGTCTGACCGCTCGGGATGCTTGGGCAACCTTCACATATATACACCAAACATCACCTGCATCATAAGAATCTAATGAGCTAAAGGCTCAGTAAGAAGAAGCTCAGTTATAACAATATATCACGTAGCACATAAGATAGTCACTAATGCATAGTTCATTTAAAACATTTCTTTTTCCTCTTATGGGTACCCTCGAAGTATGGTATTCGACTGATGATGATAGGCGTCTGTTTTCGAAACCTGTTCATAATTGGCCAATAAAAGAAGCATCGCGGGGGTTCTCATACCGACCTTTCGGCCGATGATATTAGCCGCTAGCTCCTTCCTATATTGTGGCTTTATCTATCTTGGTTTTTACACCTCAAGGTATTCACCACTGTGGCTTTATCTATCTTGGCTTTTACACCTCAAGGTATTCACCACCCTCTGTGGGTCCGCCGGTCCCTCCCGCGTCCCGTGCCTACCCGACCGCCAATCAAATACCAAACCTCTCTTTTGAAAACATCTTCTTCACATGTATAGCATAATGATGCAACGTAACATACGTGCCTCAGCATTTCACATCATAAAACATGCATTTCAATTATCACACATAATAAATCATAAATCATCAATATTTAACACAATCGGCACATAATACATTCATTTTCAAACAATTAACATGTAAAATCATAAACATGGATAATATGATTCTTACGATGCGTCAAGGAAAGCTTCTACTTACCTTAAGTCGTTACTAATGAAATTGACAACGTGACGCTACCGCAACCTATCTATAGTGCTTCGTCTTGTTCTAGGAGTTCGATAACCTATAAAACGATATATATATATATATACGATACCTAATTACGATATTCGACTAATATTCTAAATTCGCTGATTAAATTGAAGAAACTATCGATAAAATACTTACTTGTAACGCGTACATTGATTCGCCTAACTTGTTTTACGCGGTACTATTCGTTTTCTATTTTTCTAGAATTTTCCTAATATTTTTCTTTCTTTTTCACCTTTCTTCTTTCTCTCTTTCTTTCTCTATTCTTGCTCTCTGATTTCTTTCTTTCTTTCCTCATAGTTTTTGCACTTAAAA
This sequence comes from Verbascum thapsus, assembly GCA_963669365.1. Classification (NCBI taxonomy): domain Eukaryota; kingdom Viridiplantae; phylum Streptophyta; class Magnoliopsida; order Lamiales; family Scrophulariaceae; genus Verbascum; species Verbascum thapsus. The sequence continues at coordinate 5,462,987 of OY770105.1, read as the reverse complement.
TGTGTTTTACATATATATAACTTCAAAAAGTAAGTCGACAGGAGGACACTAAGCTAACTTAGATGACTACTCTTAATATATATATATAAATTTATATATATAACTTTCTAATTTTGGACAGGTAAGTCGGCAAAATGAGTTGGAAGCTAGGTGACCATACTTTGTATATATTATTATTATATTAAATGAATTATTTGCAGCTGCTAGCTTATTACGTGTTATACATTTGTACGATATATTTTAAACATGTTATGTAAGACCCATCTTTTAGAAACAAAAAATAATTATTCAAAGCAAAATTACAATTCAGGACACTACAAATTGAAATCTGCGTTCAAGATTCTCAATCACAGTGGGACACGGGTTGGAAAATTGTTACATTTGAAACTTGAGCAAATTTCCAAGGTTCACAATAAGTTAAAGGTACAAATTTAAATTTTTATGTCCAATAAATAACAATGTTATTAATAATTTGGGTATACTAATAATATTTTTGAAAATGTGACAAGAAATATAATATGTGTCAAATTGTAATATTATTAAAATAGTAGTTTCAAATATTATCTCTAGATTATAAATTAGCCTTCATGATGTGTTATACGAGGCAAAGTGCATACGGAGAAATTTCATACGAGGTGCTTTGTATACGAGTCAAAGTGCATATGAAACAAATATATGTTGGTACCACAATAATCCATTTAGAATAGGGATGGGTCGGGCCATCATACGACCCGACCCGACGACCCGAGGATAGATTGTCCATACATTTTATGACATGTGGCTATTGTTAGGCCCAACCATCACATCATAAATAGTAACTAATAAATTTATAAATAGCCCTCTACTAGCTCATTTATAGTGGGGAGTTCTCTCTAAAATACCACTTCGCATTCTATACGTGGCACACTCACCATAGTTCTAATTTTCTTTATTTTCCATCGAAAAGTTTCAATTTTTCAACTAAGCGAAAAGAAATTGTAATTTCGAAATTACAATGTTTGCAAGGAAACTCCTACAGTTTCCATTATTTCCATGGAAACATTCAGTGTTTCCATAGTTTCCACGAAACACTAAAAGTTTCTTAATTCTTTTCGGGATAGAGTATAATAGTGAATAAAATTAAAAAAAAAAAGAAAAACAGAAAAGAGTTATAAATCTAACAATTTACTAAATTAAGTTCAAAATATAATCAAATAAGTTTTAAATAATTAATCAATGAAATCATAGACAATTTTGTTTATATTCAAATACACACGTAAGAAAATGCAAAAAGTTAAGATATTACAATTTTTCTTATAACGATAAATAGGTTATTAAATGATTATTTTAACAAACAACATAATACATACTTATATGAGCAACTTTTTCTTTTAATAATTAAAAATATATACCGTAACACTTTTACAATTTTGTATTTTATAGGTTAAGTTGTTTGACTTTGTCGATTATATGTTGTAAGAGCACTAAATTTGAATCCAATATTATCACATAGTTCGTTATTGAAATTTTTATCAACTATTGGTATACTTGTATAAATTTTGAAATAAAATATTGATTTTTAAAAATGAATAAAGATGTTTAGAAAATTTTCAAAAGATGTTTAGAATAGTCTTTGTAAATATTAAGATAAAAATACTCTGCATAATTAATTACAATTGTTAAATCAAGTTGATCACCATCGTACATTGAGGAAGGGGAGTTGAATATATAGAAGATAAAAATTCATTTGTTGTAAAAGCGCTAAATTTGAACCAAATATTATCACTTAGTTCGTGAAATTTTTATCAACTATTGGTATACTTGTATAAATTTTAAAACAAAATATTGATTTTTAAAAATGAAAAAAGATAGTTGTTTATTTTCTTTCACATTGTTTTCGTTTTTTTCCCGTTTTTGCAAGTTTTCTCCTACTTTTCCTAAACGTTTCTAATATTTAACAACCCGAAACTCATGTTAGAAACAAAAGTTTGAACCTTTCTTTTATTATTAATCCATAGTTTAGTTTCATTTCTTTAATATTTAGATTAGATTTGTGTAGCTTTTGCAATTTAATAATAGAAATAATAAATACAGTTGTTTTCTTTAAGTGACGTAAATTATTGTAGGTGACGTGCGTATATGAATAAAATATGAGATTGAATATCATTTCGAGATAGAAAATATTATGTGATTTTATTTGATTTGTGTTGGAATTTTGTGAGTATGGTTATCATGAAGTATTTGGTGTTGACCAAACTTCGAAATTATCACAGCTAAACAGAATGAAGAACAGAAATCCGGGGCGAGTAGAACTATGTCCTTAACACGAAATTGCCCCGCTTTTGGTGGTACGGGTGGTGCAAACATGTCCCAGGATACATACAGCTCTTTCGTAGGACCACTCCAAACCAAAGAGCACCTCGAACTTTACTCACTGCCTTAGACTCTCAAGAGATGAAGAGAATAATGTGTCATTAAGTTGTGTGTTTTTCCATTCTGACAGGGGACCCTTTATATAGGTGACAAATTCAGACAAAGGATTAAATACATATAAACATAGCTTTGAATTTTTGTTGTAACAACAAGGGGGGTTACGGGAGTTATAGACTGTTACAAACCAAAATTCAAGGATCAGCTTTCAAAGAAAAAAATGTGGCCTTTGTCTTTGCTATGTATTTCATCTTAAGACATTTTTCCATGTTGAAGGAAACTGTTATAGGCTCAAAAAAAATTACGCAACAAAGAAAATAAATAAACCAAATGAGTTATCATTTCCTAGCCCCAAAATTTAATTAAATAAATTTGGCCGAAAAAGATAATATTTTGACCACAAAGCCTCAAGCCCATGACCCACGGACCACGGACCCGGACCCGGCCCGATCTGGCCGGGCGGCGGCGCGCGTGTGTGCGCACACGTGAGACGAGCCAAACAGACCATAGCTACGTCTTTCCTCCGGTTAAAATTATTCTAGACCCAAGGGTCCAAACCTATATGCCTATCCTTGGCAATATAAACTCTTTTAGTTTGTTTTATTTTTCCTATGTGGGATAAGGCAAATTCAAACCCCTCACTTTAACCATTAATTTCTCATTCGTTATAACTCCAAATCGAGAAATTCGAAAGGCTAAATTCATCTACTCATGGAGTAGAATAAGAATATACCAAAATATTTCGTATCTCGGATACATATATAGTTCGAATTTATTTAGCAAAATGATTAACCACCACATTTTGCCCGCAACATTTCCAACATTTCCAACATTTACTTCATCGATGAACTCCGTGTTTGGTTTTGAAAGAATTTAGTATTTACTTCTTACATGATAATTTTTTTAGTAAACTTTGTGGTGTTTTGACTTTGAGGAAGGAAGTAAATTGGTGATATAATGTCCTTCTCATCATATTAAGAATCATGAGAAATCATAGATTCAATAATATTTAACCGAATTCAAGCTTTTAATAAACTTAACAAATTGTATTTGTCATGAATCATGATTAATGTACACTTTATAAAAATAATAAAAACAATGATAAATAACACTCGTCATTTGCTCATCTAACTCAACAAGAATTTTCGTGGAGAATATGGAAATCAAACATGTTCTAAAACAAAACATAATTGTTCAAAGCAAAATTACAATTCAAGACAATACAGATTGAAATCTGCATTCAAGATTAAAAACACATCACAATCACAAATTTCCAAGGATCACAATAAGTTCAAAATACAAATTTAATTTTTTATATCCAATAAATAACAATGTTATTAATAATTTTGTGTATATTAATAATTGTTTTGAAAATGTGACAAGACATAGGAAAATATGAAAAAGAAAATCATTGGAAAGCGTTGTATAGCTAAAAAATCAAATTTTAAGAATACAAAATTATATTATGTCCAACAATAAACCAGGCCAACAATAATAAAATTTATGTAAAATTTGGTTTATAGATAAAATTAGTTACGACTCCTAAAATCACCAAGTACGAACTCAATTTCTTTGTCTCTTAGTTTCTCTCTCAATTAGTCATGACTACTACTTAATTAAATTAGTCGTATCGCACACTTGACACGCCTGCATCATTATTTTAATTAAAAGAGAGAAGGAAAAATACAGAGAGAAAAAAGAGAAAAGTAGGTGGAAAATTGAGAGAATATAGAGACACTACAAAAAAATGCACTTCTCGTGACAAAAACATTCATAACGAAGTAATAATTTGTCGCAAGAACTGCTTTCTATTAACAAAGCACGTTAATCCTTACCAAAAAGTAATCTTTTCGTAACAAATATACTTTTTCGTCACAAAAAATAAAATTTTGTCGTAAAAAGTATAAGTTTTAGTAACAAAATAAATATATCCTTACTTTAAATGATTCGTCGTTACCTAAAGTAAAAGGTTCCTTGCAATTATACTTTTTCGTGACAACGTTGTTTATTTTTTGTAACAACGTTTGATTTGTTACAATAAGTTCATTTTGTAACAACGACAGTTCCTTACAAGAAATTTAGATAGTTTAAAAACCTTTCTTTATATTCTTGGCGGTAAAAATTGCCGCCAATATATGTCTTATTAATTTTCTAATTCTTTTCTTATTTCTAAAAGGAAAAAATAAAAACCTTGGATTTGTACATGCATTTTTAAATTACAAGTTCATTCTCAATTTGGGTCTCTTTAGTTTCTAATTATAAACTTAAGACTGTATAATAATTTTTTAAAGAATTAGTACTATTTTGCCATTAGTTAATTAGTACGATGCACTTTTATATTATTGAAATTACATTACAAATAAAGTGTTGGTGCAATATTATGTTACTTAACTAAATTCTTATCCCTAATTATAGTAATATTTAGACATAAAAATATAAGTTTATTTTCGAATTAATCATATCATTAAATTAAATTCAATTGTTATAGCTAAGTATTCAAGAAACAAGAATACTATATGATGAGTTGTATTTAAGCCTAAACTTTATACCCTAAACTCAATACTCTAAAATTTATACCCTAACTATATTGTAGATATATAGTTTTTGAACTTATGACAATTAAGATACTCATTATCAACTGAATTAATTTTTGAACGTTGTCATCTGTATAATATATTATATATTATAATTCACTTTAGGTGATGAAATTGAATAGGTACAATGTATATGCAAGTTTTTTGTAACTTTGTTAAAATCTTACGCTGCGCAGATGTGTTGGTAAAAGTGGTATGTATAATTCTTTTTTACTGGCATTAGCCCGTTCACTTTTATTCTTTTCATCATCTTTTATTCTTATGGATCAATGAGATAAGTTCAAATTGTTTGTATTTACATTTTAAATACATTCATTTAAACTTTGACTTGGTTTTTATGATTTATTAGGAGAAAAAGCTTTGGTGAACTTATAATTCCTGATATGCATTGTGAATTCCTATTGTGGTGAGTAGTGTCTAAAGAGGAATAATTTTTTTACTCCAAACTGTCACTTAATATGTTGACGTTAATACTGGCATATGAGATTATGTTTGAAATGTAGCTAGTGAATCCTGAATTAGCAAATTAATACTTTTCCTGTTGCATTTTGACACCTACAAATGTTTCCATTTCTTTTTGCAGGTCTTTGGAGTAAAATCCTTAATAGTAAAACATGCACTTCAAAGTTCAGAAATTCAAGTATATATTAATCACTTGTTATCTCCAAGGATAGTCTTTTGAGAGGTTTACTATGTTTTGTTCCAAGTTTTGTCTTTCTAGATTTTGTCTCATTGGAGCATGTAAGATGAGTTATCTCTTATTATTTTGTACCAATTAGGATGATCCCTTATAATTTGGATTGTGTATGAGATCTTTTGTTTTGAACTTATATATTAAATGTTTCCTATGGAATAATTGTTATGTTGGCCTTTTCAACTATTGTGGACAAAAAGGATTTGTAACGAAATTCTTGTATATTTACTTTTTGTAAGGAATTATTGGTAACAATATATATATTAATAAAATTAATTATTTTGACTTTTGGTAAGGACTCTATCTTCTCACAATAGTTATTTGTAACGACAGTGACTATTAAAAAAATTATTAAAAGAAAATAATAGAAGTGACTTTTAGTAACGAAGTATTTCTTTTGTGACGTGGAAAAAACATTTTGCGACAATAAAATTGTTACTAGAGCTGTTGATATTGTAAGGAATTTTTCTTTGTCACGAATATATTTGTAACGAAATAAAATATTTGTCGCAAAAACTTCTAGCGACAGGCTTTACAGCACAAAAAAGTGTGACGACTAAGTCGTTACCAAAAGTTCTAGTAACAAAAAACACTACTAGAAAACAGAGCAAACGCGACGCCCGATACCGTCGCTAAACCGTCGCCAAGTCCACTTTTGCGACGGGGTCGCGTCGGTATCGACCCGTCGCTAAAATACATCCCGACGCTATCCCGATGCAAAGTACCTAAACACTTGACCCGGTTTTGGCCGGGTATTGACCGACGCAATACCGTCGCCATAATTTTAAAAATATATTTATATTAAATTAATAATTATATATATTTTATTATATACCGTCGCCATTCCGACGCAAAACAAATTTAATTTATTTATGATTCCCGTCGCAAACCCGACGCCAAATAATAATTATTTCTTGAAGTCCGTCGCCAACCCGACGCCAAATAATAATAATTATTTCTTGAAGCCCGTCGCAAACCCGACGCGAAACCTATGAAGACCGTCGCAATCCCGTCGCGTTTCTGGTAAATTTTGTAAAAAAAATACACAGCCAGATTGCTGCAATATATCGAGCAATCGGCTGTAATTTCAAAATTTCATCAATAATATATCAACATATATAAAGATTAAAAGATTAAACATTAATAATATATCAACATCAACAACAACATAAACACTATCTATTTCAACATAAACATCAAGAATATATCAAAATACATCAAGAATAAAAAAAATTGGAATTGATAATAAACATTAAACCTTAAAAACGAATTAAAAAATGTAATACATACCTTTTCTTTTCTCTTCATTTGTATTTAACAATTTTTCCTATAAGAAATATAAAAAATGTTAGGATTCATATTAGAAAATGTAAGAATATTAATACATAGAATTCATATCATAATGAATAATTAATAAACCGAATTGAATTGTAAGGGATTGATTCATAATTACCCTTTTTGATTGTCCTAAACAATTAAACAAAACAACAAGATATTAGTGCACATTAAAATCAAAATATGACAAAATAAAAGTAAAAATATTAGATGATATATGTAATGAAAAATGAAAGAAGAGATTGAAGATTAAGGTTAAGAAGTTGTGAATATGAGGCTTTATATAGAGTAACAAGTTGTAAAATTCGAAAATAAGATTTAGCGGGAGTGAAAATTTGTGAAAAAATTGAATTTAGCGCCAAATAAGATTTAGCGGGAGTGTGAAAATTTTTAAAAATTTAATACCCATCGCCAAACCATCGCCACACCGTCGCTATACCGACGCTATCCCGTCGTCGCCACTGTTTGTGAAAAAATTGAACTTGGCGCCTAATAAGATTTAGCGGGAGTGTGAAAATTTTCGAAAATTTAACACCCGTCGCCAAACGGACGCCAAACCGACGCTATCCCGACGCTATCCCGTCGCCACTGTTTGTGAAAAAATTGAACTTAGCGCCTAATAAGATTTAGCGGGAGTGTGAAAATTTTCGAAAATTTAATACTCGTCGCCACACGGACGCCAAACCGACGCTATTATCTAATTTAGAATGTCGGTACCGTCGCGATCCCATCGCAATACCGACGCAGATCTGGAAAATAAAATGAATTCCGTCGCCAAACCATCGTCCACCCCTCGCAATACTGGAAAAAAATGGAGTTCCGATGCTATCCTGTCGCTAACCCATCGCCATATTGTTAAACATGCTTTAATTAGAATTTAATCGTTCCACGTTGAATAAATAGAATTTGTTAGTGATTATTAGTTTAAGTTAACTAGAGAAATCGTTACAAAACATATAGTATTTATGAACTACGTATTATTTTGCGGACTCGTGATATATATGTAACATGTATATCGAGTGTCGATTTATAGTTCAATTATCGGCTACGATTGACAATTTGATAGTTGTTAATCTTTATGGTGTAAAAATGTGTGTATTTATGAAAATGTTGACGACAACGATATAGTATATCAATTAATCATTAAGTTGGAGCTTTGATAATTTCATTTTGTATGCTACCCGTCGGCTACGACGCAAACGTTTAAATATATTTTCTAGAATTCTTAATAATAAAAAACTTTTAAAAATTAAATAGTAATTAGCGTCGGTATAGCGTCGGGATAAAATAACCAATAATATATATTTACATTTTATCCTAAAATATATTAATAATAATATTTAATTTATTTTAAAAATAAAAATAGTGTCGGTATGGCGTCGGTAAGTTTATGAAATGATTTAAAAATAAAATTTTAAATTAATTATTTATTGTACCGTCGCCATACCGACGCAAACGTTTAAATATATTTTCTAGAATTCTTAATAATAAAAGACTTTTAATAAAATAACCAATAATATATATTTACATTTTATCCTAAAATATATTAACAATAATATTTAATTTATTTTAAAAATAAAAATAGCGTCGGTATGGCGTCGGTAAGTTTATGAAATGATTTAAAAATAAAATTTTAAATTAATTATTTATTGTACCGTCGCCATACCGACGCAAACGTTTAAATATATTTTTTAGAATTCTTAATAATAAAAAACTTTTAAAAATTAAATAGTAATTAGCGTCGGTATAGCGACGGTATAAAATAACCAATAATATATATTTATATTTTATCCTAAAATATATTAATAATAATATTTAATTTATTTTAAAAATAAAAATAGCGTCGGTATGGCGTCGGTAAATTTATGAAATGATTTAAAAATAAATTTTTAAATTAATTATTTATTGTACCGTCGCTATACCGACGCAAACGTTTAAATATATTTTTTAGAATTCTTAATAATAAAAAACTTTTAAAAATTAAATAGTAATTAGCGTCGGTATAGCGACGGTATAAAATAACCAATAATATATATTTATATTTTATCCTAAAATATATTAATAATAATATTTAATTTATTTTAAAAATAAAAATAGCGTCGGTAAATTTATGAAATGATTTAAAAATAAAATTTTAAATTAATTATTTATTGTATCGTCGCCATACCGTCGCCATACCGACACGTTATTTTTAACCCATTTAAGAAAACGGGTTGGAATGTCACCGACGCATACCCGACGCCATACCGTCGCAAAAACTTTAAAAAAATGGCGACGGGCGTTTCGCCCGTCGCGTTTGCTTCATTTTCTAGTGGTGAAAGTCATGTATTGTGACGAATTATTTCCTTACTATATGTCAAATTTGTTGCAGTGGAGGTACAAGAGAGACACAAACGTGTAAAAGAGAATTTTGTTGTACAAAATATATATTTTGATTTTTGATATATGTCAAATAAAATATTTAGCTAGAAAGAAGAGACATGTGGAAACTAAAATCTGTATTTTTCTATATCACATAAGATACATTACATGGCTATATATATACACATTGTTAGAAACATATAAAAGGAAAATATAAATGTAATCCCTAAACTAAATCTAATTCTAAATTTCAGAAACTAAATTATTACTAACTTATTTGTAATCCCCTAAATTCAGCCTCATCAAACTCTATTAGCAAGAATCAAGAGATTTATGTTTTAAAGAAAATAAAATATCATATCAAAAATGCAGACCACCGTTGATTTTTTCTAAGAGGTTCTCAATTTATTAATAGTATAACTAGTAAATAAATAGACAAGTGTAGGTTTTTAATTGTTGGTAAAAGAAGAATCGAAACAATACAAAAGGGAATTCATGAATGTATGTTTCTCATAGAATGAAGAAATCAAAATTATATATGTACATCTCATCAAGCTCAAATAGCTATACATATATATGTAACATCATAGCTGTGGGCCCTAACAACCACTAACGGGTATAAACAACTTTACTCTCTTTTAAATCTCTCACTTGTACTTTGCTGCATTACTCAGTTGTACCCTCTACTTCTGATATACGAGCTCCACTTTGTTCCTTTTGACACTCCCCCTCAAGCTTAGTGGTTTGAAAAATGTTAAACACACCAAGCTTGCTCAACAGCTCGTTGAACTGATTTTTTCCATAGAGCTTTCGTCAAGATGTCTGCAAGTTGTTGCCATGAGGGTACAAACTTCGTTTTGATGTATCCTTCCAGAATTTTACTTCTAACGAAGTGACAATCCAATTCTATGTGTTTCGTTCTTTCATGAAACACCGGATTAGATGATATATGTATGGCTGATTTATTATCACACTTTAAAATAGCTGGTTTAGAAATTTCCACTCCAAGGTCTTGAAATAATTTTTGTATCCATGTTACCTCACACGCGACTGAGGCCATGGCTCGATATTCGGCTTCGGCACTGCTCCTGGACACCGTATTCTGTTTCTTTGATTTCCATGAGATCAGAGAATCACCCAATTTAACACAAAATCCTGTGATTGACTTCCTACTCATTGGGCAAGACGCCCAATCGGAGTCTGAAAAGGCTTCGAGTTTGAGATCACTGTTGGCTGACAGAAGTATCCCTAATCCAGCTGTCCCTTTAATGTACTTCAAGACTCTCCTGGCAGTTTCCATGTGAGAATGCTTTGGGCAATGCATGAATTGGCTCAAGGACTGAACTGCATAACAAATATCTGGTCTGGTGATGCTTAGGTAAATGAGCTTACCAACCAGTCTTTGATATGGTGTTCTATCAGACAGAACTGGATCACTAAGCTCATCTCCTTTGCTTTTGTCAAATTCTACAGAGGTCAATTTGACATTTGGATCAATAGGTACATTAACAGCTTTGCAACCAGTAAGGCAACTTTCTTTTAGGAGGTCCAAGGCATATTTTCTTTGGTTTAACACAATACCTTTGGGAGATCTAGCCACTTCTATACCCAGAAAATATACCAACTTACCAAGATCTTTCATGTGAAATTTTGTACTAAAAAAACTCTTTAACTCATTAATGAGCTTCAAACAACTCCCTGTAATTAGGATATCATCAACATACACCAAAAGAATGACAATATCCTGATTACAGTGCTTAGTAAAGAGAGAGTAATCATTGAGAGATTGGATGTAACCTGCTTCCTTTAAAGCTTCTGTAAACTTGATATTCTACTGTCTTGGGGCTTGCTTTAGGCCATAAAGACTCTTCAATAGTCGACAAACCTTGTTAGTACCTGTTGGTATGATGTTCTCCCCCTGAATGTTGAAGCCTTGTGGAATATTCATGTAGACCTCCTACAGGAGATCACCTTGTAAGAAGGCATTGGAGACATCCATTTGAAATAGGTGCCACTTTTTGATAGCTGCCAAAGCAATGACACTTCTGACTGACACCATTTTGGCTACTGGAGAAAAGGTTTCCTGATAGTCTAGTCCTTCCTTTTGATTGTATCCTTTGGCTACAAGCCTTGCTTTAAACCTTTCCACACTACCATTTGAGTTGTACTAGACTTTGAAAATCCATCTGCAGCTAATTGGGACTTTGTTATGTGGGAGATCAACAATTTCCCAAGTGTTGTTTTGATGGAGGGCTGCTAGCTCTTCCTGCATGGCCTTTATCCATCTCTCATCTTTCATAGCTTCATGGTAGGACTGTGGTTCTATAACACCTGAAAGAGCAACTAGAAAGGATTTATAGCTAGGGTGCAGTCTAGAATAAGTAAGGCAGTGGGATATGGAGTGTGCAGTAGAGGATCTCCCTGTAGGGTCAATGGAGGGGCATAGATAATCCACTGTCCAAGTTGGAGGTTTCACTGCTCGAGTGGATCTTCTGAGATCTTGAACTGAGGTAGAGAGAACCTGAGGAGCTGGTACAGTCACACTTGAAGGTAAAGTGTTAAGAGATTCATGATTATCTTCAGAAGGGTCACAATATTGCATAGAATTTTGCTCAATGAATTGAGTATGAGAGGAATCAGAAGATTTAACAGAAAAAGATTTAACAGAAATAGGGAAAATATTTTCATGGAACACAATGTCTCTAGAATAAGAAAAAGTATTAGATTGGATATCTAGCACCTTGTATGCTTTCTGTGTACCTGAATACCCCATGAACACACAGATTTTTGATCTGGGAGAGAACTTATCTTGTTGTGGCAGAACTTTAACATGACATAGACATCCAAACACTCTAATGTGAGACAAGTTAGGAGGTTTGTTGTATAGCATTTGATATGGAGTGTTCCCTTGAAGTAATTTTGTAGGTGTTCTATTAATCAGGTAAGTAGCAGTAGAGATAGAGTCACCCCAGTACTTAATAGGAACACTAGATTGAAACAAGAGAGCTCTAGCCACATTTAAAAGGTGTCTATGTTTTCTTTCCACTGTTCCATTTTGTTGTGGTGAGTAGCTGACAGATGTTTGGTGCACAATACCATGAGAAGAGAATAAGTTTGTGGCTTCTGAAGAAAGAAACTCTTGGCCTCTGTCAGTTCTAATGGTTTTAACAGTGGTGTTGAAGTGATGAGAAATGAATTTCAGTAGATATTTAATCTTAGAGATAGCATTTGATTTATGTTCCAATAAAAAGGTCCATGTGAATCTAGTGTAATCATCTACAGCTGTGAGAAAGTAGCTTTCATTGTTATAGGTTAAGTGTTTGTAAGGTCCTCAGATATCAAAATGAAGCAATTCAAAGGCATATGTAGAAAAAGTAGTCCTAGAATTAGGAAAAGAGGTCATTGATTGCTTAGCCATGGGACAAATGTTACAAATGTGATGTTGATTACACATATCAGAACCTACACCTGGTAACATAGACAGTCTATCAAAAGAAATGTGGCCCATTCTAAGGTGCCAAAGTTTAGTTTTATTATTTCTAAAAGCTTGAGTGTGAGAGGCAGCTTTAGGAAAGTCAACAAAGTCTGATTTGGTGCCAGTAGAGTTCAAGTAATACATGACATTGACCTCTTAGCAAGTGCCATCATCCTCCCAGTCACAAGGTCCTGAATAACACAGAGATTAGGATAGAAGATAGCAACACATTTGTTATCCTTGGCAAGTTTAGAAATAGAAAGTAAGTTAAACTTGAATTCTGGAACATACAACACAGATTGCAGTTGCAATTCAGGGTTGATCACAATATTACCTGTCTGAAACACAGATGATTGTTTGCCATTAGGAAGAGTAACACAATTAGTGGATTTATGAATGGTTTTAGGAATCAACAGGGATACATGACATGTCATATGGTCATTAGCACCTGTATCAAGAATCCACAAGTTCTTTGTATCAAAAGGAAGTAACCTATGAAGATTACCTGAGTTACCTGCCATAATTGTGTTAGTGTGGTTGGCTGCAGTTGTAGAGTTGTTGGTGTCTGACTGTGTGCCATTAGCAATCATCTGAAGGATTTGTTTGTATTGAGATGGTGTGAACACAGATCTTGGATTATTGAAGTTGTCCTTTAATTCAGAATTGTTCTGACTTTGAAAGGTCCCAAGGATAGAGTTATTCCCAGTAACAGATTCCTTTTGAACACTATTTGAAGAATTATTGTTGTAAGACCCCCTTGATGAGTTATTTCCACCTCTTTTTCCTCTACCCCTTGTGAAGTAGTTAGGTGGATAGCCGTGGATTTTGTAGCAATTATCCATTGTATGTCCTGTGATTTGACATTTGTCACAAAATAAGTTTCTTTTCCTATCAGATTGATTGTTATGTCCTCCACGGTAATTTCCTGAGGCATTTCTCCCTCCACCAGTGTTGCCTTGAGAATGAAAGGCTTGTGATGATTCAGTGTTGGCAATGCTGGCATAAATTCCTCTTTGTTTCTCTTCGTTTTGAATCATAGCACATGCTTGGGCATGTGTTGGCAATGGAGTCATCATAAGAATCTGAGATCTAACAGCACTATATGTCTCATTTAATCCCATTAAAAACTGAATCATCTTCAAGTTTTGAGTGGGTTGGATATACTCTTTAGAGAAAACAGTAGTGGTGAAGGGAATGACCGATTCATACTCATCCCAAAGTTGTTACCGTGTTGGATCCTTGATTTATAGTGCTTATCTGTTTGAAGAGTGCGAACATCTCTGCTCCACTCGTCTGGTTGAACCTTTCTTTTAGGTCATTCCACACAGATGATGCTGAATCCGTATATACCACTCCACTCAGAATTTCGCTACTGATTACATTATGAATCCAGGATAACACCAGTGCATTGCAGCGTTTCCATTGCGAGAAAAGAGGATCAGTTTTTTCAGGTTGATTGTAATTTCCATCAACAAGAACCAATTTGTTTTTCGCTTCGAGAGCCACGATCATTTGACGACTCCAAACTTTGTAATTTTCCGAACCTTTCAGCGGATCAGAAACAAGAATTATGTGAGGAGAATCGGAGGGGTGAAGATATAGCGTATCTTGAAAGCTGATGACAGCTTTGCTGGATTCTTGACTGCTGGATTTCTTTTCCATTGTTTTGCGATCAAGATTTGGGGAAATCAGATTTTAAAGGTTTTGGATTGCGATTGAAGCAGCAGACCTTAGAAGGAAGAAGAAGACGAATTTGAGAGTATGTGTGAGTATCCTCGAGCTCGTTATACCATGTTGGTAAAAGAAGAATCGAAACAATACAAAAGGGAATTCATGAATGTATGTTTCTCATAGAATGAAGAAATCAAAATTATATTTGTACATCTCATCAAGCTCAATAGCTATACATATATATGTAACATCATAGTTGTGGGCCCTAACAACCACTAACGGGTATAAACAACTTTACTCTCTTTTAAATCTCTCACTTGTACTCTGCATTACTCAGTTGTACCTTCTACTTCTGATATACGAGCTCCACTTTGTTCCTTTTGACATTAATAATCATTAACAACTTTGGACAGGTTTTCATCAGATGTGTAAACTAGTCCTTTTTTTAAATATTTTTCAGGTTATGTGAGCTTGTCTTAAATTTTTCAAGCTCGAGATCACTCGATCGATCTCAACATTTGGAGCTCGAGCTCACAGAAACCATGTTCAAGCTCGGCTCATTGGCTCAATCGAGCTTAAGCTCGACTCGTTTGAATGCATGTCTGAGTTTGAGTTGAGCTTAAAAACTTTACTCGTTTGCAGCTCAAATATATCGTACGTTGACATTCCTAAAATTGAAATTCCAAGGTCGCATAAGTAATGATCTTCATGACTTGACGAATCATGGTTTTTCAAGTACATGCCACCATACACTTTGATTTAATTCATAATTCCCGGAGAATCACAAAATTGACTATTTTTGTTATAGTTTGGTTATGTGATTTGTCTAATGATTTTAATATAGAATGATTTTAGTGAATCTCTTATACTTTCTTGAGAATGAATGACTAAAGAATCTCTGAAAGAGTCGATCAATAAGAATGTGAGTGATTCTTGGTTAATTGAGTGACCATTTACTAAAGAAATAGTCATATGATTAAATTAGTGGTATTTGGACTGACAACCAAGTTCCTTATTTAATCGGTGGATCTGACAAAAGGATGAGACACATTTTATGATCGTGATCGAGAAAAGTCTACTTGAAATTATTCGAGTTTTTGGAGTTGAGTTTACTTTTCTAGACATAAAACTAAATCATATGAGTTATGAATTAATTGGTGGTTAATTCATAACTCACTTAATTATTTAGCATGGTAATTAACTGAGGTCATGATTGCATGAATATTACCTAGCCATAGAGGATAGTCCTACTACTAGCACTAGCTAGTAACGAACCTACTAGGTTACACACTTACTTGAATAAGTTTTCCGTGCTATGTGTTATATTTAGCCTTTATGGAGGATTAAAAGAGAATTAATTAATTTACTTAAGTTTTGATGAATTATTTAATTAATTGAGCGTTTGGGTTAATTAATTAAGTCAGCATTTAATTGACCATTGGATTAATTAGTTAATGGGTAGATCCAAGGGATTTATCAATAAAAATACCAAATCGATACATTTTGAGAGTTTTAATATAATGAGACTTATTTAATTAATTAGTTAAAATAAAATTATTGAAAGATAATTTAACCAAAGAAAATAATATTAAGATTTTTTGGGAATGCTTTTTCATATTAGAATATTCATAAAGACGAGGAGTTTTGGATATTTTATAACCAATAAGAGATAAAATGATAGAGTTTTGCATATAGTGGGATAAGGAATGAAAGAGTCCAAATCCCACATGGTCATATATAGTGGTCAAATTTTGGCTTGTAGGAACAAACATTCAAACTCTCAAACTCTATAAATATAGAGTTGTTTATCTCATCTGTTTCATACAACATAAATTCAAGAGATAAAAATAGTATCTTCAAAACTCCTATAATAATTTTCCTTAATTTGTAGCTCTTATATTCTTCTAAATTCGAAGAATGATATATAGTTAGAATTTCATTAAAGACAATTGATATTATGCAACATATATTGTCTTTAATAATTTATCTCGACATACATAATAATACAATAATATATACAAGTAACATATATATCATCCGATATTATACTGAAAATAGCTAATATTATAAGATACTTTGAAAAATGAGTGTGAACGGTTGACTGAAGTTCATCCGCGTACGCATTGAACCCTTAGACAAATCCCCAAGTCTCATTGACAAGTTTGAATATCAAATATTCAAAGTCAGACCTGAATGATATAAATATGAGATCAACTACATACTCTAAAAACACAGATAAAAATTCTCAAAATATGAAAGCAGTAATATATTCATTGTTCATTGCATTCTTGCTAATATTGCATGGAACAGCTCTTTCAATTCAAAACCCTTGTGAGGATAAACATAAACCCATAAGATACAATCGACGGCTTAGAAGTGGGCAGCCATCGCCACCGGCTCCAGTCTCCAGTAAATTTAAACTTCAAGAATCTCCTCCGGCACCTCCACCGCAATATTTCTATTAGTCCATCACCGGCGTGCTAGTTGTTTTTTTAATTGTTGGGTTTATTTGCTTATTCCTCTATTTACATTTTCATGTTATTTTATCCAAACAATGCTAATTTTAACGTGTGTTAAAGTGTTTTTATTTTTCTTTTCATCTTTTAACTTTGTTCTGATTTTCAATTTAATCTTTGTAAGTTTTTGAAATTTGAATAATTTTCAGTTTAATTCTTAAAATTTAATAATTTATAATTATATCTTATGAATTTTATTTTATTCAATTATATATGAATTTCACTTTATAATTTTTAATAATTTAGTTTATAATTAAATATTATATATAGTTGTTAATTAAGTTTTTGAACACCGAAGAATTAAGATCATTTTTAATTACCTAATAATATAATATTTTTTAATTGTGAATTTTATTATGTAAATAATATCAAATAATAAAATATATATTTTTGAATGAAAATGCACTAAATTTATAATGTCCTAAAGTTTAAGGAACAATCCTAATACTAACCTGCTAAAGCCATGTCCGAAGTTTTTATCGTGTGTGTAATAATTGAAATTTGACCAATGGACCTCATTCAAAGCTTAGTCAACTATGACTCCCTCAAATGAATATTACTATCATTAAATGAAGGTTCAAGTCGGAACGACACCTACACTTATTGTATGATATAAAGTTGCCATCATATTTAATTAATATATTAAATTAAAGATTTTTAAATCTTGTGGGATTATTGAAAAAATTCTAAAAAAATATTATATTCCAACAAGTTATATTTTCTTTAATCCAACAATTAGTTTGTCAATTTACTTATAATTTGTTAGATTTATAGCCTCTTTAGTCTTTACTATTCTAGTTATTTCATTTTTATTATTATTATTGACCCTAATTAATATTTAATGGTTAATCTATTTTCATTGACAAATATTATCTCCTATATAAAAAGAGCAATAATCTACTTTATTTGGGCGCATTGAGAGCAAGATATGTTGTGTATGATGTCATGTGATATTATTGTATACCCTGCATAAGACTATTTTGGTAATGTTACTAAGAATTGGTTCCTCTTCTCTTTGTGGTCGTGCACATAGGATGAGATACGAATCAATTAATGCGGTTTCATTTTAAAGTCGTAATTAGTCATCAAAACATGCACGTAGTGAGACAATCATCTTTAGGATAACGCTATGTGACATGACTAGTGCAATATTTTATGTCAATGTTTAAATGTTATTTGTTAATATTAATTTGTTATTTATCAGAGTATGTTAAAATTGTTGATAATATATTTTTAGATGTATTTAAGTAAATTATAATTATGTAACGACAAATTAGTAAATGTACATAGGGATGGCAATGGGGCGGGTCCGGAGCGGGTAATGCTGGACCCGAGACCCGCTCCGGTCAAAATTTTTAGGACTCGAGACCCGCCCCGGACCTGTTAATACCCAGTCCCGCCCCGGACCCGACGGATACTCGGCGAGTCCGGGTCCTACCCGATGGACCCGGTTAAAATTTTACTTATTCATCCACTTATATTTATGAATTTCTTTAATTAGTAAATTTCTATTATTTTGCACCTATATTACAATAAAACTAAATAAAATGGTGTCTGAATATTTTTCTGATTTCCAACATAGTATTTGTAACAAAAGAAATGAATTTGAGATCTATCTTCGATCGATCAGCGCCGTCGATCGATCACAGTAAAACTGGACTCGGCGTGAAGATTGAAGCAGTGAAGAGTCTGAAGAGTGAAGAGAGTGAAGATTTGAAGAGGGTGAAGACTACTGAAGAGTGAAGACTGAAAATTGAAGCAGTGAACTGAGAGGAGCTGCGACGGACAGTTAGGGCTTTGAATTGAGGCTTTGAGATGTTTTTGAATTTTGACATGTGTTTAATCTAAAATTAAATATTATTATATTAATTTCAATAGTTTTATTTTATAATTTTATCATATTATAATAATAAAAAATATATAAAATATATATAAATATGCTAGCGGGGCGAGTCCGGTCCGGGACGAGTATATGTTGGACCCGATACCCGCCCCAGACCCGGCCAGGTCTTGATTTTTGATACCCAGACTCGGACCCGATCGCATTTTTTTGGACTCATACCCGTCCCAATCCGGTACGGATAATTAAATTACCCAACCCCATTGCCATCCCTAAATGTACAACAATGACAAGGGGGAAAAGGCAAACATAAACACGCAAACAAACAAAAGAATAAGTAAACATCTTAAGCGAACCCTTGATGGAAGTGTTCCCGAGCACGACCTAGCGTAGATAATCACAATCTAACCATCGAATTGTAGTACACATATGATGGGGAAATATGGAGAAATATGGAGAGCGATGCCAAAAAAAAATTATAAGAAAAGACTCTCACAAGTAGGAGTGAAAATCAAACAAAGCAACTCGATATTCGACTAAAAAATTAAACAACATTTTTTATTCGTTAAGTTTCAAAACTTGGCTCGATCTTAGCTTTATTAGTAAAAATATATATAATATAATCAAAATACTCGAGCTCGACTTGTGTCAACTCGATTAAAGTGCGTTTGAACTCGGTTCAATCAACAATCAAACAAACTTTAAACTCAATTTTGAAATTCAATAATAATTCAAACAAATTTGAATTAAATATATGTATTTAACCGGACTCGACTCATTTAGACTTATATTCAACAACTCTAAAACCTTAGAAACCCTTAAAAACTCTCAGGAGATGGACGTCAAAACTCTCAGGAGATAGACATAACAGCTACTCCAAAAATAAGTTCATTACTAATTAAAACAACAGGTATAGTAAATCAAGTGGCACAATTACAAACTCTTATCACAAATCATGTCTTATTGTCTTTAAAAGAAGTGAAAACTTTGAAATTCATTGAATATATTTGACATTATGCAATATATATTTTCGTAAATAATTTATCTTGATAGAAATAATAATATCATAGCATATAAGTAATTATATCATCCGACATCATTATACTACTACCTAACATTGTAAGATACTCTGAACCATGACATTGGTGTAAATGGTTGACTGAAGTTCAACCGCGTATGCATTCTTAGACATTTCTTTTCTGAACAAATCCCCACGTCTCATTGACAAGTTTAAAGGGAAACTTCCGTTTTTCTTTTCCATAATTTAGTTCAACTTTACTTTTAATCTCATTCTTTACAAAAAATGTCTCACATTCTACCGTCTAAAATTTAACTGTCAACTCCATTAGTCAATACTTTAATTAGACTTTTCTTTGAGAAATTTGAATATCTTCATGTATAAATTCTTTCAAAAATATCAATTAAAGTTTAATTAACTAAATTCACCATTAAATTTTGAAAATATAGAATTAAATATGAGAACTCATGGTAAACTGGAGTAAAAGTAAACTTCTACTAAATTATACAAACTTTCCGCCAAATTTGAATATCTCTTCTTCAAAAGTCCAACTGAAATGAAATTAATAAATATGAGATCAACCTGAATACTCCAAAACCACAGATACAAATCCTCAAAATATGAAAACAGTAATATATTCATTATTCCTTGCATTCTTGCTAATAATGCATGGCACAGCGTTTTCAATTCAAAACCCTTGTGAGGATAAACATAAACACATAAGATACGATCGTCGGCTGAGAAGTGGGCAGCCATCGCCACCAGCTCCAGTCTCCAATGGATATAGACGTCAACAACCTTTTCCTTCACCTCCACCACCACCGACGTAATACTCCTTTTCTACTTGTTGGATTTTTTTCCTTTATTTTCGTTTTAATGTTTTATTTCTTTCTCCAATAAGATGCTAATTTTACATTGTTTTTAATTTTTATTTTAATTCTTTAACTTTGTTTTGGTTTTCAGTTCACTGTAAGTTTATAAAATTCGAATTACTTTTCATTAATAATTTATAGTTATATCTTATATATTTTATTGTATTCAATTAAATATATTAGTTTCATTTTATAATTTTAGTAATTTAGTCTTTAGTTAAATAACAGATATATAATTGTAATTAATTTATTAAACACCAAAGTTGAATTAAAATTATTTTTAATAGATTAATAATAAAAAGTTTTAATTGTGAATTTTATTATATAAATAATATCATATAATAAAATATATTTTGTTTGATGAAAATGTGCTAAACTTGAAAAGATTCGGTTTTATTTTTGAAAAATTGTAAGAGTAAAAAAATATATTTTTTTTTGTGTGTAAGAAATAGGGTTATGAACTACAATTGATACAAAATTAGTTTGTAGGTTGAAAATGACATGCGTAACTATACTTGATGAGAAAAATTGTACATTCATGTAAAATGAAATTAACCAATTTTTTGGGCTCTTCGTACAAAAGAGATTAAAAGCATTGACAAGAACATAACTGACTAATGACTATTGATAAGAACAAAATTGACTACAAATTCTTCTGTAGGATCTAATACCACCTCATTTGTCCCTATATGGAATGATTACATTAGATTCAATAATCGAATATTTATCTCTGTCCAAAACAAAAGTAGAGATGAAGTTATTATTAACTCCAGTAAAAGATAAATCTCTTCATAAAATATGTTAATACTATAGAAAACTAAGTTGACAGTTCTATCTCTATCTAAATCAACTACCACTGTATTTTATTATTTCCAAATTAATTTTAAATAATTGATTTTATCATCATCCATAAGTCCAAATATTTCACCTTTAATAAAAGTGACGACTTGATCAGACATTAATTTAAATATAATTAAAGGTCTAGATTTCTCTAAAAAAGGAAAAAAAAAATGTTTATATTGCAAAGTTATTTAATAGATTACATTGAAGCCCATGTCAATTTTGTCTCCATATATGCAGTAGAGCAACTTAGGGTAAAATGAGGCAAATATAAATAAACGAGGGATTTTTCCTTTTTTGAGGTAATAGTGTAACTTAGCTGTAATTTAATACGACATTTTTAATTACTTTCTTAGATGATTTGTTAGGGAGTTGGAACATTTTATTTATTGCTTATTTTGATGAGATAAAGAAGGGCTAAAGGGCCTGAAAATTTCCTCCCGATAGAATGATTAAAGCTAAAAAATCCCAACTGTGTTGTGCTATTGAATGAACAGATTTGGGGCTTAAGTACAGAAATTAAACTGAAATATGTAACAGAATTGAGTTGAACATAATTTTTCTAACACGCTTTTATAGTATATAATATTAAATAAAATCTTATATGAACCATGTCGAGCTGGAAAAATGTTAAATTTTGATTATTAAAGATAACATTAAAAATATTGGATATTATTATAGTAACGATGCAATCATGCAATCGATGATATCAGACTGTCAACAATATCATTTAATAATATAAACAATAAGTGTAAACTCAAAGGATAATAATAAATATTAAATATATACTCTGAACAATATATAATATATTAAGGTCATGGGCATACGCGTTGTTGGACATTTTATTCTCTATACTTTTCTTTAGAGGAGAAAAGATTCCTAAGTCTTACCGACAATTGTACATATCTAATTTTCAAAATTCAACAGAATTGAAATAAATGTGAGACCATTTGATACTCTAAAAATAGATAAACACTTAGTAGAAAAGTCTTTAAATATGGAATTAGTAATACATTTACAATTCCTTGCATTCTTGCTAATTCAGCGTCATATATAATGCATTGTAAGACCCTAAGGTTGTAAAACCATAAGATGCATGTCATATTCAAAGCCAAAAATAGTTATCATAAGCAGAAATATATTACTTAGGGCAACATATATATAATTGTTAAGCCGACTGGGCTTAAGAATTTAGACAAAGAAGGGGTAGACATTTAGGCCTTTTTCACTTGAAATTTTTGAAAATTTATTGGAAATTGTGGACTATATATAGAAATTTGTGTAACAATGATAGTTGTTTTTTATATTTTTAAAAATGAAAAAGTTGTAAAATATGTCAAATTAATGATAGGTTAATGATGATATATAGAATAGCTGTGTTAATTATGTATATAATGATTAGAGAATAAAATAATAATAAAATGTTAAATTATAAAATATGAAACAAGAAAGAGAAATACTGATTATAAGAAATGATTTTGATTTGTAAACTTATAAAATGGTGTATATATGATTAGCAGGTAGATATGAGATTGAAAACGTAAGAGTAAAAAAAATATGAATTTGCATGAGAATTTGATACGTTAATTTTATTTAGAACTTTGTGATCTAAATACTTGAAATAAAATTTGAAAACATAAACAAACAAGGCTTAGCTTTTAGCACAATGGGACACTTTAAACGAGTAGGTAATTAAGTACGTGGGGTTCTCTCAAGGACTTCCAATGATTAATTGAAGGAATTCACTATCTTCTAGAGAATTGAAACAGATCATTTTTACAAGTATAGCAAATAAAATGAAAATCTTCTTGAGTTCTTTAGCAAAGAAGAGTTCTTTCACAATTCACACATACATTAGAAACAAAGCATTAAAAAAAAAATCTCAAAGGTTGAAGAGGTTGAATGCTTTCACACTAAACCATTTTACTTGACTCCACACACATTTATGTTACAACAAATGGATGGACTTCAAAAGATATGGCACAGATTTTATTCAAGAGTTTGAGTAGTTTGATTTTGATTAGTTTATTACTTTCAGATATTTTAAAGGATTCAATCAATTATAAAATTGCGATGAATAAAAAAAATTTGCATAATTTATCAAATATATTTATAAAACTAAATCACTAGAGTTAGTATGTAAATATTTGTTTCAAATATGGTCTACGTTTCATTTTAAAAAATATCCAATCAATTAAAATAAAATATAATTATAACTATCAAATTAAAGCAAAGTCAAAGAAAAAAGAGTTCCTAGTTATGTTTTAGTTATTTTCAAGAAGTAAAAAAGTATTTGATTCTTTGTATGTTCATAATATAAACAAATATATTGAGGCAACGCTTTTGTGAAATTAATATGAGGATATATATATGAAGCGGGATATTATACACAATTTACGGTTGTCTTTCTAATATTGTTAACTAACTTTTTTATTGATATTGAAATTATTATTTTTCATTACCTTTCAAAATAATCACGAATTTCATGCCAGGTGAGAGGAGATCCACTAGAAAAGCTCATAAACAAAGACCTTTCCTCTTCCGGTGCTCGCCCTCGTGCCCTTGCACGATGTGTTGCTGGTCATGTTCTTGTTGAGCTTGTACACATGCAGGTGTAAAAGGTTGCGCATTTGGATTTAGAGTATTAATGTCGTTGTTGTAGTGTGTGATATTTAACTGGATGAAACTCTGGTTTTGAGAAAGATGTGATAAAAATGCATTTTAGTACCTTTTATAGGAAATTAGATGTTGCATTGTGAGTAAAGATTATACAAAACATTTTGTTTTTGGAGATTATGTTATAATAGATTATAAATCATGTAATAACGTGGCATCTCCTTTATGTCAATAAAAAATTATTCAAAACAAATCTATTTCGTAGTTAGAATTTTTGCTGTACTAAATGAAGTATTTCATAAACCGCATATTTTGTATGCAAACATATGATTGTATTTTTATTTTAAATCTGAAGTTCATAAATGTAATTATAGAAATTAATAATATATATGGAGCACAATTAATGGCATGAGATTACATCATATAATTTGTGTAATTTTTATAATGTTTAGGATGCCAAGTATAAAGTTACAATGTCATAGAATCAACCATACATATATAAATAGTATATCACATTATTTACATAGAGATTTTTGTGGATTTCTTAGATTGCATTTTAAGCAAATATCACTCAAACAAAAATAAAATTATATTTGAGCATGCGCTTGAACAATGTTTGCAATGCGACTACGTTTAAACTGTGATTTGTGCTCCAAGTACACTTTACCTTGTTACCCTCTTCTATGAAGTTTTAGGTTTTGAGGAATAATGACAATCTACTATGTGAGATCAACAAATGCACGACCAAGATCTCCAAGAATTATTAGTTATGAATATATATATGTCGTTGAATATTTTCATTCGAGTAGTGACAAAAAAATACGCTTGGAAATATGAATAATAATTTGACATTCAAATGCTAGAAAAATGTGATGTAAAAAGTTTAGTAAATTTAATTGGTGAAAAATAAGAGTAAACTTTGTATAGTAACTCATTCGAGTGAGCATCATTTTAATAAATGCTTAACTTTCTACAAATAATTATTGTATTTTTTTTTTACTTAATAGTTTCAAGAAATACTTAACCTTTTTTGATATGATTATTTGTTTATGCGACAAAAACAAAATGAACCCAAAAAAAAATATCGACAATATTAATTTGAAATGCGTCAGGACTAGTTAGAAACTACTCAAAAGAAGTTGACTTATAGTTTGTCTTTAATCATAAACAACAAAATATTATTCATTACAAATAAAGATTGCTGAAGGTAAGCTATATATTCTTTGACATCAAACACATATCTTAGGCATGTCAATTGTTGCGACATTGTTGGGGTACATACTTCTTAAGCCAAACAAACTTGCCATTTATTTCAATCTCGACTACTTCGTTATGCTCCAGTATCATACTGGGCATGTTAGGTGTCCTAAACGTGATCTTTCCATACTCCTTCTGCATATTCACATGCACGTACTCCACGCAATTTCCGTACTCACTGTTTAGAAACATTGGACAAAATAATTAATAATTAATTAATTAATTAATTAATTAACAAATGATAAAATAAAATACTTACCAATCATACAAATAATGTTGCAAACTTCACGTGTACATATTATAAATATATATTGAGACAACACCTTTGTAAAATTAATTTGAGGATATATATATACAAAAACTACGAAATAGGTTTCTTAAAGGTTGTCTTACAACTATTTTTTAACTAATTTTTTATTGAATTTGAAATTAGTATATTTCACTACCTTGTAAAGTAATCACGAATTTCTTGCCAAGTAAGAGAAGATCCACTAGAGAATGTCAAAAACAAAGACCTTTCGTCTTGTGGTGCACGCCCTCGTCTACGTGCACTTGCTTGTTGTGCTTCTTGCGCTTTGTCTTCTCGAACTTGTACATGTGCAGGTGTAAATGGTTGCGCATTTGGATTTAGAGCATTCATGTCGTTGTCGTAGACTCGTAGTGTGTGGTACTTAAGTGGATGAAAATCGGGTTTTGAGAAAGATGTGATAAAATGCGATTTTTTGTACCTTTTTATAAGAAATTAGATGTGGCATTGTGAGTAAACATTGTACAATACATTTTATTTTTGGAGATTATGTTTTAATAGTTATATATTATGTAATAATGTGAATTAATCTCTTTTTGGTAATAAATAATTATTCAAATCAAATCCTATTTGCCCCTTAGATTTTTTTTGTTGTACTACATCATAAATATTTATAAACTGCAAATTTTGTAAGAAAACGTATGATTCTATATTAAATATTGATGTGATCTCTTGCTAAATTTTTTATTTTAAATATGAAGTTCTTCATAAGTGCAATTGTAGAACTTAAAAATATGGAGCACAATTAATGACATGAGATTACATCATATATTTATAAATTCTGGTTGGTACAATAATTCAAAATTTATAATGTTTATGATGCCAAATATCAATTTACAATATATAGAAACGACCTTACAAATAGTAAATATATCACATTATTACATAGAGATTTAAGTACTTCTTAATATTGCAACTCAAACGTCCTCTTTTGAATCCAACATTTTTAATTTTTGTGGATTTCTTAGCTTTTAGTTTTAGCAATATCACTCAAACAAAAATAATAATATATTTGCATTTGTGCTTGAACAACATTTGCGACATGACTGTGTTTAAACTATGATTTGTGCTCCAAGTACACTTTACCTTCTTGGCTCGTCTATGAACTTTTACATTTTGAGGAATAATGACAATCTACTATGTGAGACCAGCATATGCATGACCAAAATCTCCAAGAATTATTAGTTATGAATATATATATATGTCGTTAAATATTTTCACCCGAGTAGTAGCTTGGAAATTTGAATAACAATTTGACGTTCAAATGTTAGAACAATGTGATGTAAAAAGTTTAGTAAATTTAATTGGTAAAAATAAGATTTAACTTTGTATAGTAACCCATTCGAGTGAGCATCATTCTTAAATAATTAACTTTCTACATAGAATTATAATATTTTGTCTCTACTTAATAATTTTAAGAAATATTTAACCTTTTTGATATGATTATTTATTTTTATGACAAATAAAAAAATTAAAGCTAAAATGAAAAAATTAACAATATTAATTTGAAATGCCAGAATTATTTAGAGATTATGCAAAAAAAACTGAGTTATAGTTTGTCCTTTTTCATAAACAATAAAATCGTTGAAGGTAAACTCTATATTCTTCGAATGAAACACATATTTTTGGAATATCAATTGTTGCTACATTGTTGGGGCACATACTTCTTAAGCCAAACATGCTTTCCATTTACTTCAATCTTGACTACGTTGTCATACGGGGCATGTTAGATGTCGTGAACGTGATCTTTCTATATATGTTGTTGAATATTTTCCTCCGAGTAGTGACCAAATATGCGCTTGGAAATTACAATAACAATTTGACATTCAAATTTGCAATAATATGCGATATAAAAAAATCAATAAATATAATCGGAAGAAAAAAAAAAGTAAACTTTTTATAATAACTCATTCGAGTGAGCATCATTCTCATAAATACTTACTTTCTATAGTTATGGTATTTTGTCTCTACTTAATAGTTTTTAAGAAATATTTAACTCTTTTTAATATATTTGTTTGCTTATACGAACAAAAAAAGCAATGAAACCAAAAAAAAAATCACAATATTAATTTGAAATGCCAGAAATAGTCAGAGATTACTCAAAAGAAGTTGACTTGTAGTTTCTCATTAAAATCATAAAAAAAAAAATATTGCTCATTACAATTAAAGATTGTTGAAGTTAAATTCTCTATTCTTCGACATAAACAAATAATTTAAATATTTCAGTTGATGTGACATTGTTGGTGTACATACTTCTTTAGCCAAACAGGCTTTCCATTTACTTTAATCTCCACTATCTCGTGATGATGTAGCATCATATAGGGTACGTCAGGTGTCCTGAACGTGATCCTTCCATACTCGTTTTGCATGTTCGTATTCCACGCAATTTCCATATTCAATGTACAAAATAAATAATTAAAAAAGACAAAATCAAATCTAACCAACCACGCAAGAAAACAATATTTGATTCTTTGTAAGTACATTTTTTTTTGGATGACGGAGGAAACTCGCAGTCGCTACCTTTAGGTGTGCACTGGGTAAACCTCGCTCTTGTGCAATAGCCTGCAAACCACACAAGAGAGTTAAACCAGCCTTAGTTGTCCATAGCTGACAGGCTCACAATAGAGAAGCAAAATTTGCATTCCTTCAGTGGGAATCGAACCCGTAACCAAGGCCACAAAATTCAGCTGCCCTACCAACTCTACTGGGGGTTGCCCCATAAGTACATATTATAGACAAATATGTTGAGACGATGCTTTTGTGAAATTAATATGAGGATATATATATATATATATATATATATATATATATATATATATATATATATATATATATATATATATATATATATATATATATATATATATATATGAAGCGAGATACGTATACACAATCTATTACATAAACATGTTTCCTACAAGTTCTATTTCTATGTTATCTAACTCTTTTATTGAAATTGAAATTATTATATTTTATTAACTTGTAAAATAATCACGAATTTTCTGCCAGGTAAGAGGAGACACACTAGAGAAGGTCATAAACAAACAAAGGCCTGGTGCTCGACCTCATGCCCATGCCCTTGCACGTTGTGTTGCTCGTGTAGGTGTAAATGGTTGCGCATTTGGATTTAGAGTATTGATTTCATTGTTGTGGTTGTGATATTAAGTTGGATGAAACTTGAAATTTGGAAAAGATGTGATAACAATGCAATTTCTAGTAGCTTTTATAGGATACCAAATGTGCCATTGTGACTTAAATTATATAATGTTTAGGATGCCTAACATAGATTTCGAACTTCTATTTTGAAATAAAATGGTGCATGAAACTTACAATAGAATCAACCATAGTGATAATATATCACATTGTGACATAAAGATTTATGTACTTATTATTAAACCTGTCTAGACAATTACAACTCCAGAAACTTATAACGATTAAATATTAGAACTCAAATGTCATCTTATGAATCCAATGTTTTTTAATTTTTTTTGGATTTTTTAGCTTGTAGTTTTAGAAAATATCACTAAAAAAAATATATCCCAATTCACCCTTTCATCATTTTACACATCATCGACAAACCATTAAATTGTATGACGGTCTAATGCTACTTGTTTACCATCGACCCTCGGATCATGATAAAGCGAGAGCGTTTCACCATATGTGACTCTAGATGCAATCATTATGGATCAACTAGGAATAACCTATAATGTTCACACAAGAATTACACCTTAAAATTAACAAAGCGCAACAATTGAGTACCTATTTTACACCTATGATTTTATGGTGCGCTTAAATGGATAACACACATAACGATCAATTTTGATCGTGTTGGTAGGGGTGTTCACGAGTCGAGCTGGCTCGCGAGCTCGACGAGCCGGCTCGAAAATAGCTCGATTCGAGCTCGAGCCTAACGAGCCGAACTTCCAATCGAGCCGAGCTCGAGCCTGAAATAGCTTGTTCGCCAGCTCGCGAGCTGGAATTAAAAATTAATTTTTAATTAATATATATAAAAAATAAATATTTATTCATATATTTTTATATAATATGATATATTATAATAATATATATATAAATAATAATATTTTTGACATTAATTATAATTATATTTAATAATAAATGAATAAATATATCATGATTTTTTCCTAGTATTATCAAAAATAAAAAAACGAGAGAGAAGGGTTTTATCCTATAATAAGGAAAGCCAGCTAAAAAATTAAACCAAAACTAAGTTTTCAATTTAATATGAAAAATGGACATTAGAATAGAGATACAATGAAAGAGATGATTGAACTATAAATCAGCAAAAAGATGATAAAAGCTGGAATCAACGACAATGAGCCTGACGGCAGCAACTGCAGCAACGGCGGACATGAGACTAAAGAAGACGACATTAAGCCAATGCCAATTCTTCTGTAGGCAAGTAAGGCTGTGTTTCTTAGCAATGAGATACATGTGATTTGCAAGAATGAATGTGAGTGGGAATGTGCTTATAGCCCCTGTAAGGCTCATGAAATCTCCCAAGAATGGCAACAATGCTGATACGAACGTTGTTAGCCCCAAGTAACCGCCTCTCACACCAACTCTGAAAGACAAGTTACGAAAAGCTAGAGCACTTCCTTTGATTTGAAATTTGGTATCCAGATACTCGTACATCGGACTTGCAAAGATCTGGGAATATTGGACCAAATCATGTTAGCATCATCACAAAACACCAAGAGTAATAAATTAAGAGTGTGTTTGGATCCAGTGATTTCAAATGACTCTAAAATAGAGTAATTTGAAATTCATCCATAGTTTTCAAATCCTTCAATCCAAACACAGCATAAGAGAATGGTGATTATTTATTACATGCAAAGCAATGATAGTCTGGAAGAAAGCGGAAAGATTGGCCACTACTTTCAACCAAAGGGGACCGTTAACATTGTTGAGCAAATAGGGTGAAGCTTCAGATCCATAAGCCCAGTATCCTATAAAGGTGACTGCGTACATTGGCACAACTCCGACTGTGAACTGAAAATAGAGAGCTTTCATCATATTTCCAACCACTGGCTGTTTGATTGTTGCCTGTATTTCTGGAAGCATTCCAGTATTGAAGGCAAAAACAAGGTTTGCTGAAGCACCAATAGTTGTAAAAATCCTGTTTATTTTTGTTCCATGAATGGTATAATCCCTGGGAGGGGCTTCAATACCATCTTTTAGAGCCAGAGAAAATGCTACAACAATGTAAATCAGACTAAAGAGAGTTGAAATAACTAGCCAAATACGCAATGCTGACAAATGGGGTATGGTAACTGCAAAAAGAGTACAAGCAAAACCAGCTACACCAATAAAGTGGGGAAGCTTCATATCATTGTCGTCTCGGAAAAGAACATAAATAGCCTGCACATTATAATGTTACGAATATATATATATATCACTGAAGATATACATTTATATATATATATGTGTGTGTGTTATTACCTTAAGAGCACTACCAGCCAAAATGATAAATCCGACATTGATCATGAAAAGATTGACATACTGGAGTGCCCATGTAAGAGAATAAGCGTTTTTGCCATATATGAAACCTGCAAGGTCTCTATATCTGATATGTCTCTTTCCTCCGTATTCGTGAAGCTTGGCAACTAAGGCATTTGCGTATAAAGAAATGGCTGTCGCTAAAATTAGTCCAACAACACCACCTGTCCAACCCAATGGAACCATAACCGTCGCTGAATATCCCAACACGTACGCACTGTTTATCCCAGTTGTAAGAACAAATCCAACTTGAAACCATGAATCTACATTACAGGAAGAATAATACAACAACTAACACATTATCAAACTTTCACTAAATAGGTATATTATAAATAAAAGCCAACATAGAAAATCATGCATTTGAAATAAATTATTTATTTCAGCTATTAAATATAAGATATTATACATATATGATACATCATTTTATTTTATCTACTCTTTTTACACATTTTCTCTCTCCCTAATATTTATCTCATGTTCTCTCTCATATCTCCGAGTATACAATATGATCTTATTTTCCATCATTTTCTTTATTTACTGTCTCCCAATGGATTTCTACTTGTTTTCTACTAATTACTCCAGATTTACATTCCACCTTATCTTTCTTTTTTTCTTTATCCTTTCTCATCTTTTAGTTAAAACTTCATTGAAGTTTGATCAAGTAACTCCATATCATTTCTGTTTTTCACACACAAGGAGTATGCCTTTTGTGCCTTTATTGTTGAAAAGATAATTTGAATTCCATAAAACTCTCCAATACATGCAATGAGTATTGTCCCATACATGCATTGTGAAAAGGTGGATGACTGTGACTCTTCAAACTACACAATTTAAATAATCTATCCATAGCAAGATGTGTAGATGGTTAATTAACTTAACCACATCAATGTATATATTTAATAGTTGTATGCCTATATATATAGTGGCTTGAAATCATCTTGTAAAACACAAGAAATCAAGGAAAAAATAAAATATAAAGCTTAGTGCAAAGCTTCTCATATTTTGCAAATTAATTCCTTCTTGTCAATATGCTCCAAATATAATTTATCTTATCATAATCCCAACATTTATTGACTATTACAAATTAAAAACAAACTACTACATAAGAAAATAGTCTACCCAAACATCCTATCCGATAATAAAACTAAGGTGATCACGAGTTAAGCCGGCTCAAAAATAGTTTTAATCGAGCTCGAGTCGAGCTTCTCAAACGAGCGGAGCTTGTGCCGGAAAAAGCTTTTCCGCCAACTCGCGAGCCAGAATAAAATTATTTTTTCATTAATATACATAAAATATTATGTTTATTCATTTATCTATAAATTTATATATACTATAATATGTTTCAATAATATATATGTATAAATAATGCTATTTTTGATATTGATTATGATATTTAATAAAATATGAATAAATGTAAAATTTATAATATTTTAATAAAAAAGTAAAAAAAATTTAGCTCAAGCTCATTTCTTTTAGCTCGTCCAGCTTAAGACCCAAAATTTTAAGCTCCACTTAACTCGAGTTCGGCTCGTGGATAGCCTTAAAACACACATTTTCCATCACCAAAATTACAAACTAGTTTCAAACACACACAAAAAAATATTCACAAAAATACTAAATCCAACAAACAAAACATCAACAAATAGCTAGGAAACTGGAAAATGAAAAAGAAAAAACCTTGGCTAATTTTATGGGCAGTGTCAGGAATCTCAACAGCCAAATGGTCATCGGAATGGACCTTCCGACCAGACCCAGAAACGGTGTCGTTTCCTTGCTCGACACCCATAATATCAGAAATGCCCCAATGCCAGCCTTCTGCTCCCCCTGTATTTCTCACTCTCTTATCTGCATTAATTATACACAATCTTAATCAATAACAAAACAAGAAACCCAGAATTTAATTTTCAAAAAAAAAAAAATATTATTTTATAGATCATTGAACTTACGTTTTACAGAGAGAGCGAGAGAGGGAGAGAGTAATGATTGAAAATTGAAAAGCTTTTTGGTGTGCTTTTTAATGATGACATTCCGTTAATATCGTTACGCACTGGGATTTCATGTTCAACCGCAAGTCGTGGTACTCAAATGGGTTGTCTTCCACACGCTTTTCTGAACCGTTGGATTTTTGGTGATTGTCAAAATTAGCGGTGTGGATGTAGCCGGTGGCGCTCTTGGGTTCAACCTATTACTTTGAGCTTCTTGCTAAAATAAATAGTTTATAGAGTATATTTGAAACATCATGGGGTGGTTTCCATTTTTTAAAATTAAATTTCTAAGTGCGGTTTTCTGGTCGAGAAAAGCTCAAATTGCCATGTTTGACAATAAATCATTAGTCAAGGGACTGATTTTTATTAGTTGGATGAGGTAAGTTGTTTGTTTCGAACAAAAAAAAGACCCAAATAAAATGGAAAATATATATTTCAGGATATTAGCTAGCATAAAAGTTGAATTCTGTTTTAATATTGTCTACTAACCTAACAATATATTTCACATGGATATAAAAATATTAAGGCTTAGTTTGTTTGAGTGTGAATGGAATCTAAAATAGGAATAAGATTTATGATAATTTGATAACTAAAAATTTGATTATATATTCAGTGTTTGATTGTCTAAAAAAATTGGGTGAGGATATATTTTTTTTTTCCTTTTTTATATTTGGTTCAAACACATATAATAAAATGGAATATAAATTAAAGACTTTGACTTAATTACCCTTATTTAAACCATATTTGTATAATCTAATTATAAGTTTACAACCATAGTAGAATATTTGATATTATATATACATAAGTATATATACACATATATATTTAATTTGGTTAAATAATAAAAAGATAAATAAGATATCAATTTGGTTCAATTGCATTATCCTCTTTTAGAAAAATGATAATTAAATTGAACATGCTTATTTTTTATTTACATATGACTTTTAAAAAAATTGATACATATATGGATTTTTCATATACCGATGCATTGATAATTATTTTAAGTCAGAAATATGTTATTATTAATAAATAAAATATATTAATCATATGTGACCAACAACCATTTCAAAAGTACTATCACAAAAACAACATAACAATTTGTCAATTTCATTCAATAAATAAATATCAAATAAAATGTAAACCACGATCTATTTTGATAATAAAATTATTCCAAATAAATTAAAGATACGAAACTATTTCTCCATAAATAATAACTTAAATGAAATGCATAAATAAATAACTATTTTTGTTGATTTTGTATTATATTTTATATAGGG
This sequence comes from Verbascum thapsus, assembly GCA_963669365.1. NCBI lineage: Eukaryota > Viridiplantae > Streptophyta > Magnoliopsida > Lamiales > Scrophulariaceae > Verbascum > Verbascum thapsus. The sequence goes on along the minus strand of OY770105.1, from coordinate 5,428,403 downwards.
GTAGTAAGGACATTAAAGTATTGTATTTATGATTACCTTGATATGATAATCACAATACCTCAATAAATAAGGTATTGTAATGCCCTTATTTGGGATGATAATTCCCATATTTTGGGAATTAGATCCATAATATCAAATAAAAAATACAAAACAAGGTTATTTGATTTTGGGAATCATATTTCCTTTTTTGATTTCATTCCATTGACAAACAAGCGAAGCCTTAGGACCGTACTGGAATAAGCTGGGAATGGAATGAACATTACTGAGTTCAATCTCATTCCTATTATTGGTATGTTTTTATGTCGGGAATGGTCATTCCTGTTGGAATCCATATTCCCAAAAGTATGAATAGTGATATCTTCCATCCCCATTGGTTTTAGCTATTCCTTATCTATTGTGAATGCAATATATTTTTTTTCTTGTGATAAAATTATTTTTTTCACACTAATAAAAAAATCTTGAAAAATTAGCGAATGCAATATATTTTTTTTCTACTTATGATTAACTATCTCAAATTAATTAAATAAAATAAATGATTAATCAATTCAAAAAAAATATTTAAATGCATTGAAAACAAAAAAGGATACATTTTATTTTTCGTACTTAATCGAAAAAAAAATTCATCAATAAGAATTACTTTAATTATAATAAATATAATTTAAAATGTAACAAGAACGGTGAAAACATTCACAAATACATTAACAAAATATAAAATAATATTGCGTTTAACAAATAATATTTTATCCTTAAACTAGTTCATCAATAAAAAAATTAATAGAAAACGTAGATTATTTTATAGACAATAATACATATATAACTTTTTCAATTATCATGTACGAACTATATTTTTTCCGTCTTTCATTTCTTTCTCCACTTTTTCCGTCGTGTCCCTTGTTATTTTTCTTTAAATGAAAGTTGTAAAATCTTACATCATTTAAATTTAAAGAACTAGGTTGGATACAAATTTGTATTCAAGTTTAATAAATAACACAAATTAATACGAATATAAAAAATATAAAAAAAAAGATCACTAGTTTTCTCATAGTCATTTTCGATCAGTACTTGTTTGATTGGAACAAATAAATGAATAATAATTCAATTCATTTCTCATTTCCCATCTTCATTTCATTCATTATATCATTCTATTCCCACTCAATTCCATTCATTCATACCACTCACGTCCTTCAAGTTTTAGCTATTTAATACATTCTTGCATACAACTCTAATTTTCAAATGCGTTGTAGATAATGGTCAATAAGTGCATTTTTCTTTTTAATTTTTGGTACTAGTTGAATGCTTTTGATTTATAAAAAAATAAAATAATAAAATAATACTGTTACATGGTTCGGTTTGATCAAAATCCCTACTAAATCAATTTGGCGCAGTGGTGTTCTCTTAAATTCCAAATAGCAATTTACATTATAATTTGACGAAAAAGGTTTGCTACAATTCAGTACGGATTGATAAGTTGGTTTTGCAAAATTGTTGCTAGTTTTATTAGCTTTCACTTTCTTGTGTGCTTTAGCTCGTAAAATACGGATAGACCAAATCAAGTCGAGGTTCGTATTAGACCAGAATGGCTCGTAGAAGATATATAGACCGCACTCAGGTTCACTAAGCTACCTACGTACTTTTACTAGGATCAAGTCTAAACGTAGTTCAATATGGGATATATGGTCATTAACAGGCTCTTAACACGGTAAAAGGAATGAGATCGACTATCAGATCTTATATCATAGAATGTTATACAGATGTACTGTTCATTCAGCTAAAAGTCATGTTCATGTCATTAATGAGAACTATTTATAAGATTAGACATGTTGTACGAACGGGTTAGTGATATGTGGACTGCGATATACGTGTCCCTTGATAAGTGTATTTGATCATTCGGGTTAAGCATGTATTTCACCCGATCCTTAAATAACACACAGGTTTAGTAGTGTTTTGTAAATAACTATCTCTTAATCAGAGGTCTCTGTGCAAATATCATGTAATGGGTAGACACAGGGTCGTTCATACGAGATATCCATACGATCATGTGTATTACGAACATCTCTTCTATATCATTAAGTCCCACAATTAATGGATTTATATTACTGTTTTAATGCATTGATTAATGCTTTATGGGGATGTGATTCCTCAATGATTGTTGATGCGGCGTGTCAAACTCCTCATTCTGCGCGCCTAAAGTAATTATGACATGCGTATCGAAACGTCGGTTTTTGTGAGTCGTTAGATGATACAGGTAGGATTGATCTGAGTCGTTCCTTTTGGCAGTTTACCATAAGAAATATGCCGATTTTCTAATTCCTTTTTACCGCATCCAAATATTTTGCTTAGCCTCGTTTACATAGAAAAGGATATACGAAAACTCATATCTTTATCTACAACGTGTTGTTCTCCAATCTACGAATCATCAATTCAGTATATCCCTTCAACTTTTCTTTATTCTTTTCTGAATCATGGATTGTGAACTGTGGTTGTCGTGGGTTCTATAGAAATAGACCATTTAGAAGGTAGTGCTAATTCTGTCTCCATCGCTCAGTCGTCAGAATCTAGTGGTTACCGTTTATAGACCTAGAGGTGGGGAATGATGTGAATCGTGATTTATTTCCTGCTACCCTTCAATCGACTGATAGGATTAAGTACTTGAACATACGATCTACAATAAGTGAGGGTCGTATACATCAAATCGCGATGAAATACCATATTCCATCGGAATTCCAATTTTTAGTTCCAGGTCTGAAGATCGTATCCACAATCCTCCCCCTAACTTTGGTACATTCCACATAGCTCATTTAATGGTAGGACTCCGATTTTCACTCCACCCTGCCATCGTAGAAATCTTAAATCACCTTTGGCTCTGTCCTTCACAACTATTACAAAATTCCTATCGACATCTCGTGTACTTCATCGTACTTATGCGCGTCCATAACTCCGAACCAAATGTTCAAAATATTTTAATAAACTTTTGTGTGTAAACCAATGCAAATCAAACTCTAAGCTAAGTTTGTATTATTTCTCACCGCATAAGGGTTACTGAGTACAGGCATCCCTCTAAGATTCGTATGGGGCTTGAAAAGACAAATATTTCTACATTGCTATATCTAACGAGGCACCTTGGGGGGTATCTCGTAAGTGGAACCTAAACATCCCCACTAGATTAAGAGTTGGTCTTCCGACTATTCTTGAAAACGAGCTTAAGGACTTGTTAACCTGGTATTATAGTAATGACCTTGTGTCTGAACCTATGTTACAAGCGTATGGGATTAGTGCCACTGATGTTAAGCCCGTCGTTGATATAGGTATACTAATTTATCGTATCTTGATATAAGCTTCACGCGTAGTTCATAACTTACGTATTTGTTTCCTTGCAGTGATGGCTTCTCCCAACGCTCGTATGAGGAAAGCATCTGAATCATCTCGGATGAATATTGGTGCACCACCACCACCACGACCCAACCCTCGAGGAATTCAGATAATCGATCCTAACGACCCTCAAATCACAAGTAGCGGTAGAGATGTTGTTTCGACTCCTGTTGCTCGTCCTTGAGTTGTCACTAATTCTAGCCCCGTTGCCGCTGCCCCACCCCATATGGACCTCAGCAAGACCTAATCCTAGACTTCAGAAACGACTCTGCATAGATGAAACACTGGTGGCATCATCTTTTTTGGGACCGAGCTTCATTGCTCCTGGTGCGGGATCATTTGATACGAGCATAGAGGCAGGCATGGCCGAGATTCTGAATAGATTGGATTCGTTAGTTCTTTCTGACTTCATGGAGCTGAATCTTTCTGAATGGCCCCCATAAAATAACGACAATACGCCTCTGAATTTGCAGCCTCGTGTTTACGAGGAGAGCAACATTCTTCTTGACCAAATAGGTGATATTGCAATGGAGTTATATAGTCACTCAATGTTGCCTCATGACAAACCATGCTTCTGAAGCATGCCCATCCGTGGATTGAGAAAGAAGCTGCTTCGCTCACATGTTGGGTAGGTTGCGATGTATAATTTCCTTAGTATTTTTATGATCGAATTCTGACTCGTAATTCTTGTTATAGGTGAACTGATGCATCCATCAGCTTTACCTGCTCCCACTACAAGCACGAGTGTGTGGACCTTGAGAAAAAATTGAAGGACTACAATGATAGTGAGCCATTTCGACCAAAAAATATGCAATGACTTGTGCTTTAATGGCTATGCGAGGCTTATATTCGATTCTGATTCCCCTAATTCGATAGCCCATTTTAGCATGTAACTTGAAACATAGGGTTTGGCTAAAACCTGTTTTAGCGGTTGATCCCTTAGTACCATGATGTGATGTGAGTGGAAATAGGATCGTAATTTTCGAGCAGTGTGATAAGTGCTAGGCCCCATTTCTCAATACTCGTATAATTTAACTATGCCCCTTGCATTAGTTTGCTAACATAATAGACAGGATGATGTTCTCCCGTTGGTCTCGTACCAAGACCGCACGTATAGCTGCTTCAGACACAGCTAAGTATAAGAAGAGTGGTTCGTTGGGAATTGGCTTCGTAAGCAGGGGTGGTGACATTAAATATTGTTTTAGACTCATAAAAGCTTGTTCACATTCTTTGGTCCATTGGAAATTTGTCATGTTTTGTAAGATTTTAAAAAAGTGAAGACCCTTATCTATCGATTTTGAAATAAATCAATTTAGGCTTGCCATTCATCCCGTTAGTCTTTGCACATCCTTCACCATTTCTAGCGTCTTCATTTGTAATATTGCCTCAAATTCTTCTGGGTTGGCCTAGATACCTCGTTCGATTACGAGATATCCTAGATATTTTCCTCCACGAACACCGAAAGTACATTTTGTTGGATTAAATTTCATACCGTATTTTTTCATAATGTGAAATGCTTGTTTTAAATATTTAAGGCGATCATCTTCTTTTGTGCTCTTGACGAGCATATCGTTGACGTAAACCTCCATTGAATGGTCAATTTCTTTTTCAAATATCGTATTTACGAGACGTTGGTAAGTTGCTTCGGTATTTCGTAATCCGAATGGCATTACATTATAGCAATATACGTCAGTGGCCGCTACGAATGATGTTTTTTCACGATCTTCTTTTGCCATAATTATTTGATTAAAGCCTTGGAAGACATCCATCATACTAAGTAGGGCACATTCAACTGTAGAATCTACGAGTAAATCTATACGAGACAATGGGTAAGGGTCACGAGGACAAACTTTGTTTAAATCAGTAAAGTCGGTACACATACGCCATTTTCCATCCGCTTTAGGAACTACTACAACATTTTCTAACCATTCAAACGATGCTCGATTGCTCGGATCTATACCTTTGAAATTTGTAGTTGTCCAAGCGAAGATATCAGCATTGGCTCGTAGAAAATGTACGAGCTTCTCCTGAACTGATGGGCTCAACCCTCCACCAATTTTTGTGGTCTTCTCAGGGTCATTTGGAAAAAGTTGGATGATCTTATTCTCAGTCAACTTGATCGAGGTATCCGGTAGCTCTTGTTTGTACTTTCCCCTGTCTTTTTTCTTCTTCTAAGCCTCCAGCCATTCTTTTTCTTCCCCGTCTATCTTCGAGATTAGATCCATATCGCAACATCAATGGTATTGATCTCAGGAGTTTCCCTTTTCCTCTTTAGATTTCTTGCCTCCAAGGAGGTCGTATAGCACTGGCGAGCCTCCAATTGATTTCCCCTCATTTATCCAATCCAATTTCTGGTTATTAATTCATTTTCAGATGTAGAGTCGATACAACACTTCAAATTTTTTCAACATGGGTCGTCCAACTATCATGTTCTATGCGAACAGGGTATCAACCACTAGAAAAGTAACTCACATCGTTTTCCTTTCTGGGACCGTTCCCAAAGAGATATCCAGTTTAATGAATCTCTTCGGCATTATTTGTGATCCCGTGAAACCCATCAAAGGGGTATTCACAGGTTTTAGATCTACGGTATCAAGCTCCATTTTTCGCAGTACATCCCAAAAAATGATGTCTGTCGAGCATCCAGTATAAACAAGGATTGATTTTGCATAATTTGCTACGTTCATCGTAATTACTGTAGGGTCGTTATGTGGCATCATCTACCAATTAGATCTTCATCCGTATACATAATGGCCTCGTCAGTTCGAGTCATAGTAATAATTTCTTGGTGCCCCTTACTACGACTTTCTGTGCGTATTTCCCGTAGTCTCTTCTTTCTTTCACTAGAAGAATCTCCTCCTTCTAGTCCGTCGGATATCATGTATATGTCCCTCTATGGTATTAATTCCTAGCCTCGTTGGGATGATGATCCGCCGGCTCCATTCGGTTCACATTAGCCTGATTATGTCGATCAGGCCTATCATGCTTCCCTCGTTCATGATGAACTCGTCTTTCAATAGAACGACTTCTCGGTCGTTCCTCACGTCGTGCATCGGATAACCTGCTTGTGGATGTTCCACAAAATCATGCAGGAATCCCTCGCGTATAAGCCTCTCAATATCATCTTTCAATTGGAAACATTCCTCCGTATCGTGCCCCCTCTCTCGATGAAATTCATAGTATTTGTGCAGATTTTTCTTAGTGGTGTGTCGTAGAGGTTTAGCTGAACTATTAGTTCAAAGTGTCATGAGTGTTGTATTGTTATAAAGGCTTGCTTTCTCGTTGCATTAAGAGGAGTGTAATGCCGTATTTTGAGACTCGTTCATGATTCTTGTGGGGTTTATGACCCTGTTGTTCATTTATGTCATCTTTTCGACCCCTAAGCAGGTCAATTTTTAGAACTTTTTCAGTACTTTCATAGTATTCATCCCTTCTATCCCTACGCAGATAGTTTTTAGGGTAGTTACTTTCAGTACTTTTTAGTTCGTTCATTTTTTCATGGTTGGTGTACTTTGTTGCTAATTCCATCATTTCCTCGTGGAATTTTGGAGTTTTTCGTGCTATTGCATTGGCAAAAGGTCCTGCCAGTAAACCTCGTAGAAGAATTCCAAACATCAATTCATGGTTCAACTCTGGGAAATTGAGGATCTCTTGGTTGAAGTGGTGAATAAATTCTCTCTGAGTCTCCTCTGATTCTTGCTTCAATTTCATTATCATTGATATGGATTTTTTTGTTCTTTTTTTGCTGGCAGAATGATTCTCGAATTTCCTAATGAGCTGAGAGTATGAGACAATCGAGCCCCTACTTTGACTCGTAAACCGTTCCTGGGCTCGTCCAATCAGGGTAGATACAAAGATCCTAGCATTGACAGCATCCGATTGGTCTTGAAAAGACATTAACAGTTCAAATGAAGTTACATGGGATACGGGTCCCAGTACCATCGTATTTTGGCAAATTTGGCATTGTAAAGTTCTTATCTGGCAGTTCCATCATGATCTCTTCAGAAAATAGTGTGTTACGAGCCGTAACAACTGTAACATTTCTCACTCTTCTCGGGGCTTTTTTAGTTGTTTCGAGGGGCAGAGTGGTCTCCATATTCCTTCCAGTGTCCTTCTTTTAGTTGAGTTCATCCTCGAATAATCTTCGAGGTATCATCGGTGCCTTTTCTGCCCGAATTTGCAACATCTCCTCCATTTGTAGCTGGACCCTACAATCCAACTCCTCTTGAGTCAGAGTAATCATGTTACTCGACCCAACTCCTATATTTCTCGCCAGAGGTGTTTCTTCCATACTCGTCTCTTGGTTCTCCATTGTAGCAGTGTTCATGATATCAGCGATCTTCAAGTAGTTTTCCACAGACGGCGCCAGCTGATTTAGCTCGTAAAATACAGATAGGCCAAATCAAGCCAAGGTTCGTATTAGACCAGAATGGCTCGTAGAAAATATATAGACTGAACTCAGGTTCACTGAGCTACCTACGTACCTTTTACTAGTCAAGTCTAAACGTAGTTCAATATGGGATATATGGTCATTAACGAGGCACTTAAATCGGTAATAGAAATGAGATCGTATTATCAGATCTTATATTGTAGAATGTTATACGGATGTACTGTTCATTCAGCCAAAACTCATGTTCATGTCATTCATGAGAACTATTTATAGGATTAGATATGTTGTACGGACGGTTTAGTGATATGTGGATCATTCAGGTTAAGCATGTATTTGACCCGATCTTTAAATAACACGGGAGTTTAGTAGTGTTTTGCAAATAACTATCTCTTAATCAGGGGTCTTTATGCAAATATCATGAAATGGGTAGACACAGGGTCGTTCATACGAGATATCAATACGATCATGTGTATTATGAGGTTCTCCTCTATATCATTGTGAAAGCTTATTGTTTCAATTTTAGCATATTTGAAGTTGTGATTTTTTTTGCTTTTCATTTTGAGTCTTGTATGATTTATTAGCCATTAATTGACCAGGGTCCGACGGAGCTTATGCATCTAATCACCAAGAATGGAATTTTTTTAAGGGAGTAGATAATTGGTGTTACAGAGTGTGTTGGAGTAAGTCTTAATTTAGAAATAAATAACAAATGGCTTGTAAATTCTAACTATGTTGTGGACCGTAAAATTTTAAATTAATGTTAATGCAAATACATATATGTATTCATGTATATATATATATATATATATACATATATGTATTCATGTATATATATATATATATGTGTACAACTGTTACTTTTACCATATTAATAAGGAGATATCAAGCAAATACAAAGAGAATATATCCTTGTACTTCGTTCGCCCCAGTGAGTAGGGGTGTCAATGGGTGGGTTTGGCCCAGACCCAGACCCAAAACTTTTATTTGGGTCTAGACCCAGACCCAGACCCAAACATAAGCTAGACCCAAAGTGAGACCCAATCAGACCCAAAACTTAAATTTAGGCCCAACTCTAAACTTTTGTAATACATACCCCAATTAATTTATATCTTATTATCAAACCCTAAATCTTATTTCTTTCACCAATGACCAAACTATTCTTCTTGTTCAAGCTGCCGCCGCCGCTCGCCGCCGCTCGCCACCGCTCGCCACCGCCGCTCCTCATGTCTCCGGCGAGTCCCTCATGTCTCCGGCGTCATCTTTCTTCATTTCTTTCTTCTTCTTCTTCGTTTCTTCTTCTTCTTCTTCGTTTATTCGATTCGCATTTCTTTACAAATTTTAAACTTAAGATTTAATATGATATATATATATATAATATTTTTCAGATTTTAGTGTTTGCTATAATATCATATTTGCATATATTATAGTTTATATAAATGCAAATGTAGATTTTAGATTTAATATTATATATATGAATAATATTTTTTCATATTTAATCAAATTTAAGTTTATACACATGTATATATAGATTTCAGATTTAATATTATATATATATATATATGAATTTTTTTTTTCAGATTTAATATTATATATATATGAATAATATTTTTTCAGATTTAATCACATATTAAGTTTATACACATGTATATATAGATTTCAGATTTAATATTATATATATATATGAATTTTTTTTTCAGATTTAATATTATATATATATGAACTATATTTTTTCAGATTTAATCAAATATTAAGTTTATACACATGTATATATAGATTTCAGATTTAATATTATATATATATGAATAATAATTTTTTTTTCAGATTTAATATATATATTCACATTTTATAAATCATATATATTTTAAAATTTATTTGCAAAAATTATAAACACAAGTACAAAAATAAAATAAACAAATAAATTGGGTACCCAATACTATAGGCCCAAAGTTTTGGGTCTGATATAGACCCAGACCCAATAGATCCAAAGTTTTGGGTCTGGGTCTGGACCCAAAACATTGGGTCTAGACTAGACCCAATCTTTTGGGTCTGGGTCCGGGTCCAGACCCAAAGTTTTGGGTCTGGGTCTGGGCCAGACCCACCCATTGACACCCCTACCAGTGAGGGAGAAAAGGTGTTGTTTCTTCAATTATGTTTACATATTTTCTTGTTTGGTATTTTTGGAACTACTGAACCAAATATAAACCCACAACATTCAGCAACAATAGAAGAATGAACAGCCCTTCAAAATACCTACCGTATCAGAGCCAGCCTTATAGACCAAAATTACTGACATGAGAAGAAAATAACCGATTCTTATTCAAAAATTCAAATCACTATCAACTTTTAATTCTCACTCACTGGGACTATTTATTCGATAAAGGCAGCATAGTTATTGGTCTAGCGCAGTTTAAATCCATCTCTATTCAAATAACAACATGCTTTCAAATAACAATGTTTCCATAACCTCGTTATTTGCTTGCAGTCAATGATGTGCAATAATTATAATTACACAACTTACGATCATTTTCTTCACAACAGAAGATAATTCATATCACAACAAACAAATATGTGTCAACAAGATATAATTTTTCCTCTACTCTACAGAAAAGTAGAACAATTTCTTTCAGCTGACGTTAATTCCTTCAAAGTACTAGGATTCATCATAAAATATCACCATTTAGCAAGTCAAAAGGCCAAGAATCAAACTTTCACACAAATACATATATTGAGACGGTTTAAAAACAAAACTACTTGGTCCATGATCAGATTATAATACAAGCATTAAAGACAAGTACCCTAATTCTAAGCACCAGATGTGTTATCCCCTACAACTATGTTAATCTTTTCATACCTGAATTCCCCTGGATGTTTTGCAGGAATTGTTAATATCGTCTCAGAGCTGCTATTATCAAGCAATGCCCACAAAAACATCACAATTAATGCCAACAATGCGCCACATCCTGTCACGAAAACCAATCCAGAAAGAAACCCCAAAGCACAAATTCTTTTCTTTTGTGCCAATTTCTCCCTATCAAATGCCTGCGGATCTAACGGCTGAGAATGCATCCAGCTCTGAACACTCCTCGTCCTGAATTTCCACGAATACACTCTGCTAACCTGCATTGAATTCCCACTAGATGAACTCAATCCCACCAATACTTCTTCAGTTCTCCACATTTTACCCAAATCAATCTGATACACCAACAGAGGGTTATACGGCCTAGCAACCCCAAATTTACTCAATCTAACCTCTACCCTTTTCGAGCTCGAATCATAGTCAACCCAAGAATGCAACTTTATCCCACTATTCAAAACCAAATCGACAGCTGATACATTGCTTGTTTTCACCGAAACAAGACTGCCCACATCAAGACCAACATGGTTTGCATTCACATCCCCTACATTCTCATCAACCAAAGTATCAAACTCTACCCCAAAAAACAGACTGTCTTTCTTAACCCCAAAACTTTCGTTGGAGAATTTCGACAAACTGTTTCCGGGCAAGATAAGAAAAGCCAGGCCATCTCCATTATGAGCTGAAATTGTGAAAGTAAAGTCAGTGGAAAATGAAATCGGTTTTCCAGATTTCGAGTTTGAGCTGAAAAGTTTAATGGGATTTTTCTGGATCAGAAATCCAGAGCTTGGGGAAGAAATTTTGGTGTCAGTGAGTTGAATGCAAGAGCATTTGTTTATGTATTTGGCGTCACCTGTGGGAACGAGGTCTGAACCAAAATGTGGTTTGTTGGGGAGCGAGAGTGAACAGTGCAGAGCTGAGAAAAGGGCTGAGAGGAATAGCAGAAAGGAAATTGGACGTTTCGAGTAGGAAACAGAGATCACTGTATGAGATTTGGACATTTTTCTTCGGAATTAGGGTTTGTGTTACTTTTGCAGTGAGATTTTTTGGGGGAGTTCGGGTGAGGTATGTTTTGTGATGGAGTGGATGTAGAGGGGTAAAAGTGACATTTAATGAGATAATACTTTTTTCATTTTTTGAAAAAATAATAGATAACACATATATTTTAATTACTCCAATAGTTTAGTATAGATTTAGGCAATGTTACAGACACATTTTAGTTATGAGTAATAAGCAAAAGGAAAAATCTTTCCTTACAGGTCTGTAAGGCTTAAAAGCCTTACAGACACTTCTCAGCCACATATTGTGGCTGAGATTAACCGGCAACTTGCTTAGCAAGTTGCCATGTATTTAATTAATATTTTTTTATTATCTCAAATAATTAAATATTTTATAGATTAGCCATATATGTATATATCTATAATGATTTGCTCCATTTATGCTTCATATATATTTCATCTTTGAGATTTGCTTCAAAATAATCATTACTCTATTTCAAAATTTAGATGTATATTTCTTTAAAATTAAGCTAAAAATCATTATTTTTTTTTATATATTAAACGAACATAAAAATCATATTTGATAAATTTATGTAACTAATATCATAAATAGAATAGATGAATAATTATGTAATTTAAGATTATCGAACTATGAAAATCTATCGAACTATGAAAATATATCATTAAAAATCTACGTTGATAGTTTTAATCGAATCGATCATTAGTCAAGCTCAAGTAGTTTGAATATTGTGTACATATTTTTGTTATTTTTGCTAATCGAGTCGAGTTCGAGTCGAGATTCAAAATTTATCGAATAGAAAAAATTATTCAAGCTTGGTTTGATAAATTATCGAACCGAGCTCGAGCCGAACTTTCAAAGATCGAACCCGAGTCGAGTATCGAATAACTTCGTTCGATTTTCACCATTAAATTCACCAAGTATAAATAGATATTTTATTTAGTAATAAAATATATAGATTTATCAATACAAATCATACCTTAAATTAAGGGTTTTAATTATAATATAATTTTACTTAATATGATTTAGGGTAAATTTTTAATTAAGAAAATAAGTGGGCATTTGTATAAAAGAATTTGTTTGTAGGTCATGACCGGCTGTTAAATCTAATCTCACAGATTTCTGTGAGATTAGCATGATTGTAAGCAAAAATAACTACTATAACTATTTTTTTTCCACCATTTTTAAATCCTAAAAAAGAAGGTAATTGAGTTAGATCGTTTTTGTCAAGTGAATAAATCTCCACAGGAGGTTCGAGTCTAGCATAACCCAAAAAAATAATATTGTAGATTTTATTTAAATACTTCACCAAGTTGTCCACGTGCGTTGGACATATTTCAAAATTTTGCATTTCATCTGCAAAATTGTAAGATGGATGGTTGTATTTGAGGATTTTGGGATAGTAAATCATACTTAGAAGGTGATTCAATTTAATTAGCAAACTTAAATTGAATAAAATGAGATTATAGTAACGTATGAATTTCTAAGTGAGAAATATTTGATTATGGTCAATGTTGTTAGAATCGGATTGGACCGGCCGTTCCGGTCGATTTAACTACGAACCAGCCGAGACCCCGATCCCGTTGCGTATTTGGGCCGGTTGGTTTTTGGCCAATTGCAAACCGACCCCAAATCAAGGCGAACCGGTTTTTATTTCTTTCCTCAACTTAAATGGTAAAAATGCATATGTGCATTGGTGAAGAATTGAACCTTTGAAGCCCTAGAGAAAGTTAAGAAGTTCACCACTACACCAAAATATTTCTTATTAAAAATTATAACATTATACATGATATTAAATTTACAGCATTAGTTTTTAAATTTAAAAATATTAATTTTTTACTTTACTAAATAATTCATTTGTACATAAGATCGAATATGAAATATATTATTATATATAATGGCCTCATGAATTTTATAGTTTAGAATAATATAAATATATTTATAGGTACATGTGTGATAAATATATTTAATATTATATCAATTTAATTACACTATTTCTTTTAAATTTAATTGACTCAAATTAATTCATTTAAGAATAAACTCAAATTAATTTATTTAAAAATAAACTCAAATTAATTCTTTTATGAAATAAATATATATACTATAAATATATATATATGTGTACATATATATAATAGGAAGAATTGCACCAACCTCCCCTAAACTTTGGATATTTGGCATCCACACCCCTCAACTTTGAAAAATTGACATCAAACACCCCCTTTTCTACTTTTTCACTAAATTTTCTAGTAAAAAGACAAAAAAAACCCTTCCACTTTTAATTAGAAAATAGTTAAATTGTATAATTAGTTGGAGGATGAAATATTAACACTAAATGACATATTAATTAGAAAAAATAAGATAGCATCTCAAAGTTAAGCTCTTCAAAATATGTTCATATTTCTAAACTTAGAATTTAGTAAAAAATATTTTAATATCGGATCTTTATGTACCAAATAGATATTAGTTAAAATAACAATTTTTTTAGATTTGGCTTTTTATTAAAACAGAATTGTCAATTTGAGAAAAAGAAAATAAAGTGGTATAGAAGGGCATTTACTTTTTTTTAACTAATTATTTCAATAGGTTAATACACTATTTGTGCACACTAGAAAAAGTTTTTGAATTTATAATGAAAAATCATATTCTTTTGTATTTAGGTAAAAGTAAGAATATATTGATCAAAACAAGTTGTACACAAAGTTTCTAGCCATCAAACATGTATGCTATTTGAACTATCTACAAACTTCTAGTAAACATAACCTGCACACCGCAAAAAATCAACCTATACACATTTCTATTGGCATATCTTACCAAGGTATAAGAGGTCTCTAGCTGATGTCCTCTTCACATGCCAACCACTGATTTTGTATTGCAAATCTTGTTTTAATGAGCAAAAAATGTTTTCTATATCTCTGAAAATTCTATAGTTTCTTTCTTTCCAAATATAATTTGCAACCCTGCACGAATAATAGATCCGAATGCAAATCCAAGCCAACAGATCATCCGTTAAAGTTTTCTGGGTACGAACAAACATCCAACCATTCCATTGTCTTACTTCATTCCGGCATAAGACACAATAGAGGTCTGATATTGGCATAATTTTACTCAATCGAATTCTAGTAGTCAGTACAGTTAACCACATGTGAAACGAATGTCTTGGGATATTGAGTGAATTCCACACAACTCTTGCATCTCTAAAGTCTTCATGTGTTCCCCGCAACCATTCATAGCAACTTGTAACCGTGTATTCAGGTGGTACATGTGTCCAGAAGTCCTCATGCTTTAATTAAATTCCACTTATCCATTTCACCCATAATGTGTCTTTCTTCATTGCCAAATCCCAAATTTGTTTTCCAACAATCGCCATATTCCAAGCTTTGCAACATTTGATGTTTAATCCTCCCTTTCTTCTACATGTACAGACTTTATCCCAACTCACCAGAGCAATCTTATGCATCTGCTCGTTGCCTCCCCATAGAAATTCTCTACACTTTTTTTCAATCTGTTTGATAATTGATTGAGGTAAAATGAATATTTGAATATATATAGTGTTGGGCATATAAAGATTTTCTTTAAGTATTTAGTAATGTACTAATAATATTTTATAAAATGAGAAATTAAACTTTAGTAATGTACATTACTTATGATATTTGTAATGTACATGTTTATGTAAAATGTATTAACATACTTCAGCAATAAGATTTTTATTAAAATAGATAACTAACTGTTATTGAATACAATTTTTTTTAGGAGTTGTGAGTCATATTCTCTAAAAATTTTAATTATACACCGTTATCATTTATTTCATTCTCCTTATATCATTTGATGATATTTTGATATTTTTTTTATTTTTAATAGATTATAAGTAAAAATAGAAGGGTATTTTAGTCTTTTATAAGTATAAATAATGAATAAAGTACCGAGTGGAGGTCTATGCCATTTTTTCAAAGTTGAGGGGTGTGGATGCCAAATGTCTAAAGTTTAGGGGATGTGAATGCAATTATCTCATATATAATATATAAATGTATAATTCGAGTTAACCTGCTTTCTTGTACCGATCAAACCAATGACCCAAGACCCAGTAAATTATACACTTTGATCACCGGTTTAGCTTTAAAAAGGAAAAAATGCAAAAAGAACTCCTGTGAAATATTTTATTGGCTAAAAACCCCCTATGAAATAAATATAGTCTAAACACCCCCTGTGAAATATTTTAGTTGCACGAAATCTCCTCGATTAATTTAGTGGAGCACACTCGCCCCATATGAGATTTTGAGTGATTATTGACCACTAAATTACTAAGTAATTTACTTTTATGCCCCTTTCATGTCTTGATTATTGACTTATCAAACCCTAATCATATAAAAAGGAAGAGATTAAAACAAATGTCTTACAAAACTGTAAAATATTAATTAAGAATTTTAGAAAATTATAAATATAATAAAGATTTTATTAGTTTGCACAAAAATAATAACATTTTATTTTTTTCTACGTCTTCAAATGACAAACATGATTTTACAATAAAAAATAGAAACATATGAACACACTTTCTATTATTTTGAATTAAATATATTTTCATATGTTATTTTCTTCCAAAATTTGAAAGAATATTCAAAATCCTAAACTATCTTATTGCTTCATATGGAAGTCGAATAAATAAAATATAATATTTTACTTCATTAAGTATGAAGGGTATAATGGGTATATTAAGAAAAAAAATAATAGAACTAAAGTAAATAGAAAGAAATGGAAAGTGTGCAATTTCTAAATTACACAAAGGGTTTTTAGGCTATATTTATTTTATATGGGTTTTCAGCTAATAAAAAATTTCACAGGTGTATTTTTAGGATTTTACCCGTTTTAAAAATATTGATTATGGGAGACTAAATTCGCCTTCCCTTTCAAGTTAAATCAGGAAGATAAATAGTTCAATTTTATTTGGTGGCCTGGGCTAATGGAATTGAAAATTAAGAACCAAATTAATGAAATTTTTAAACCCAAAAAAAGAAATCATAGGAGCAGTTAGAGGTGATAAATGAGTAAGTTGCATTGGGTTTGAGTTGGTTCCAAATAAATTGGTTGTTAAATGAGTTAGATTTCAAAAAGAAATCAAATACAACTCAATTCAAGCCCATGTATAGTGTTCCTTATGATTTAGATTATTAGTAGACAATTACGCTTAACTTAAAACTTTTTTGATACCAACTTGAAAACAAGTTGAAAGAAATTAGGTATCAAAATAAATTTCTTAGCAATCAATTGAACTCAAATAATGGAATGGAGTTGGAAATATAGTATGGAAACCATTTTATCACCCTTACAAGCAACTCTCAAAAGCCATGGAATATTGTAAAATGATTTTTTTAAAGTATTTACTCTCATCTAATTTCTTTTTTATTTTAATTATTTTGAAAAATTCAAAAAGTATGTCACAAGGTGGTTAAAATACCTATATCATTGACACCGAATATCCTAAAATTCCAAAAATTTATAATTTATCAGATCCAACATATTCGATCGGTTATTCACCATACAAGTATAGGGTGTCGGTGATGAGTGGGTGATAAAAACCACTCAGTCTGCTTCAAATTTGTGGTATATGCCACACTAAATTGATTAAATCAGGTGTGACATAAAATTTTCGACCTATTTCCCAGTCAAGCAGAGCAGAATGACCTTCACTACTTTGATTCTATTCATTTTTTAGTTGTTTCTATTACAACCATTACACAAAGATGTTTAACTAAGGGAGTTGGTCAAGCAATTCAACTTTTGTTATTTGCACTCTTAACTCAATTCTTTCACGAAAGAAAAAAATGTCAGTTCTTTGTATAGGAGAAAGCTCTTGAAGATAATTTATTGAAACCATATAATAAATCTATTTTTTTATATGCAACGACTAGTCAGGGATTAATCTATAATTTTAGATAATTTTAATTTTTTATGATTTGTTACTGTTGCTTCATATAATTTGGTTCTTGGTTGAGTTGAAATTAAATCAATTTGAATATTAATGATAAACAACAAAAGCAATGACAATATTTAGAGGAGTTGAATATTATTGAAAAGTTTTCAAAAATATAAATTTCAAACAAATCTTATATATTACTAGGCACTCAATCATCTATTGATAACGTAATTTGTGATTTTGTTTCTTTATATTCACTTTTTTTTTTATCTTGTTAAAACAAAAGTTAATATTCATAGGTGCACCTGAGTTTGTCGATAGAGTTCACAATATTAGTGTTTCTCAAAAATAATTGATTAAATATCTTTTACCATTTGTAATATTATATCTTATGTGCAATTCTCAAACGTGATTTGTAGTATTTTCAATTCACATATATGGTAACATATAAAAATATTTCTCAATATTGTGAAGTAATAACTACATTTATTAAATAGATTTTTTATTATTTTCAAATTTATTGAAATATTTTATCTAAATATTATGTCTTTTCATGTTTCTACATATGATTAATTCAAATTCTTTACACAAATAAATTTATTATGAGTAAAAGAACTTATTTTGAATACATTTCTTCTAAATAATGAAGGATCCTTTTTCTTCTTTAGATAACAAAAAATAAAAAGTGAAGTGCCTCTAAAAACTCAATTAGTAATATTTTTCAACTCTTAGAGCATCTCCAATCCAGTGCTATTATCTCCAATATTCCAATGCTATTATAGTGCTGGGGAGACGAAATGGAGACAACCCAATGCCATTTGTTGTGCCATTATTGACTCAGTAGAATTGGTTTTTCTTTTTCTTTTTTATCTTTTTTTTTATTATTATTTCAGTTTAATCCTTTTTTTTTTTCAGTTTATAATGTTTGAACTATAGTAAGATTAAAAGATGAAAAAGGAAATATTCCGGAATATTATTTTTTGGTGCAGTGAATAATGCTAAGAATTTGAGTGAATTGTTCATATATTTTTAGTTAATAGCATCCTCTAATGCACGAACACATAAAAAATTACAACGTATCGTGTTTGGCATTCCATCGGGCACGACGCTCCACCCACATTTTTCGACACCGTGTCCACCATGAAAAATCCGTCTCCTTAGATAAAATAAATATAAATAATTTGATCACTTTGTTGGGTGTGGCTACGGGCGTGTGTAGTACGTATGAAATACAATGTGACTTGTGTGAGAATCAAAAAATATGGATTCATATCGTAAAATTATAAAAATAAATTTCTTGATATAAGTTTTTAATAAAAAGAGAATACACTTATAAGTTATTTATGTAAGAATATTTCCATATCAATCAATGGAAATAATCTCTCCAAAAATATTTCCATATCAATTATGATATCAATGGAAATAATCTTTCCATTAATATGGTCCATGTCAAAGATTTTAGATGGCTAAAATCATGCAATTACCTATAATTATGGAATTGTGATATTGCTCATTGATGGTTATGAGGCTATAAATACAAACGTTTTGGGGTCCCTAAACTCACACAAAAACATTTAGAAACCAATACCATCTCGGGGTGAGTGTAAGAGCTTAGAAGAACCTCAAAATACTCGCCGGAGTTAGAATTCGAACTCGCCAGAAAACACAACAATGGCTGGAGGTAACTCGATCTTTTTTCGCTTCCGCTTTAACATGTTCATATTGTTTAAAACACATTCAGTATATGTAGTATTTATTTTTCAACAATTTTATATTATATTTGATAGTTATTTTACTTATTTTTGATGGTTTTGAAAGATAAAGTACTTATTTTTCTTTCAAACATGTAAACATTGCAAACAAATACCAATTTTATAATATATAGTCAATCATTAATCCCGTTTATGTAATCAATTATATTGAATTTAAATTAAAAGTTTAATCTATATATTTTATCATATATTAATAATATATAATATATATATGTATTTGATAATGATGTCTGAGTTGTGTCGTGTCCTAATTTTTTCAAAACACTGCATCTCGTGTTAGTGTCCTATCGTGACCCGTGTTCGTGCACCATAGATGGCATGTAACTTGGTACGCTTAACATGTATTCGAGTGCGATCAATAGAAATATTTCACTCACTGGGAATGATGAGATGGGCATTTTGAGAATCAATTTTATCAAGTGCATGAAATAGATTCACAAGTCAAATAACAACAGCGTCATGGTAGGATTTGTATCATCTAAGTTGTGACAAAGAGTGTCAATCGATCACTGAGAATGGTAGCTCATGGCGTACTTAGATTGACGTATTCATACCACATGACAATTTACCCTGGTGAGTCAATTATGGGATTACTCGTTACTTTATATAGATGTGAACCATAGACTTAAATATTGATGAGTACTGCATTTGTTTACTCTAGTGAGTCAATTATGGGATTACTCTGTCATGATAAATATGTATGTAATAGAAGTGATGAGTAATGTATTTGTGACACTGAACTTACTTTTAGAGAATGATGGGTCCCTAATTTTGAATAAGAGTATTATCGTAATTTCTATCGTAATTATTAATATGATATAGTTTTGGGCCACACAAGTGGTACTGAACCGACGGTCCAATAAGACGAGCCCATGGCCCACCAGAGCTTGCTATAAATACCATCTTGATTAGCTAAACTGATCATTATCTGGGTTACACTCCTAAAACTAGAATTACTAAATACTCTCCAAATCCACGAGATTGAGCAATACACTCCTAAAACTAGAATTACTAAATACTCTCCAAATCCACGAGATTGAGCAATATAATATTTGAGAACTACAAAGAGGGTTGATCCTATCAAAGTAAGTACATAGGCAGCTCAAAGTTACTGAGCGCAGCCCCATTATCTAAAAATATTCTATCTGGTCTGTCGTGGGGATGGGATTACTGAGCGCAGCTCCATTATCTAAAAACATTCTATCTGGTCTGTCGTGAGTCCAGTCACATCCCCACGTGACCTTCACGTAATATTACTATTTAATCCCGCATCAGAGAAGTACGATCAAACTTCACCTAAACGATCATGATCTACCTTAAAATGCATATCAATAGGTAGGCCAGTTGATCGATGACTATCAAGAGCAAATTCATGTCTCGAATAGTAATATTGATTATATGCATGCAAATTATCTGAAAGAGTAAAATAGCAAAGTGTTTGACCAAAGCATAAACAAAATTGACTTTTGTAGAACATATAGGGCAGTTTGATAATTTCATCTAGTTACCGTCGAGTTTGATTAGTTTTACGTTTTATAATTCTCACTTGACATAGACATAACAGAGAAGGATCTAGACTCATATGATATCATATCATGACCTAAATTGGTTCGTTATAATATATTGATTTTGATCTTAATTATTATTTGATAATTTGAAAATCAATTAATTAAAAATATTAATTTATTTAATTAAATAATATAAATGCATAATTATATTATTATTACAATGAATTATAATAAATTACATATTTAATAGAATTATTTATTTAATATAACTCATACATTAATATTTAGAATTAATAACTGGTCTTTGTCATAATAACACGTCATTACTTATTAATTAATAAATGAACTAAAATGAAAGTCAACTTAGTCCATTGAAAATAACTTGGACATGTGGGTCAAAAATATAGGCTTTGGAGATTTAAATAAATCCACAATCTCATATTATGAAATAAATATTCATCTTCTCAAAGAAGGAAGATATTTTTGATCCGATACTCGATGTGATATCTAGAAGTTGGTATCTGTAGATCATGAAAAAGAATTTCTACAACTTGGTAAAAAAAATTCTTCTTCATTCTTCGTTTCTTTATAGAATCATTTAACACCAAAATTATTGAACCCATGTTTGTTTATATTTTGTTGTGCATGTACTCCTAGCTAGAGTGATTGAGGAATTCATCTATTTAGGTAGAAACAATTTGCAAATATTAATCATTAAATAACATTAGATACTCACGTAGATAAACAAAAAATTTCATTTTCATGACATTATAATCGTTCCACGGGGACATATTTGATAATCGTAAATATATATATATATATATTATTAATCTATGTTTAGATTCTCCAATTCTTAATCATAATTACGACAAAACATATAACACTTGATCTACATGATGGAATTTCCAGTGGACGAATTAGGAGTTTAAAGCAATTCATCACATGAGATGGAATACTCTAAAAATAAAACAAAAAATCTTATCATTTTGTATAGGGCAAAATTGCTCCCGTACGTCTAGTATAAACACCCATTAAATATCTCATCTACACGTAAAATGGTCAAATACTCTATCTCTTCTACATTAATACATTGAAAACAATCTAAATACATTGATACAAAAAATACCCTTGATTTAAGGTTATCAAATCATGATTTCAAATTTATCAACAAATTTATTGAGTTTGTTTAGATGAATCCAAATTGTAATGAATTTCAAATCCATCGACACGCATTTTGAGCTACATTTCCATCACCATGGTGGATTTCAAATGACTACATTTTAGAGTCATTTGAAATTCATTCCTCAATTCCACTCTTCAAATCCAACTACCTCGATCCAAACACACCCTTAGTGCCATCTAGTTCAATTTAGTTAGTACTTTGCCCTTATGACTAAAATTTACTTAATTTGACTCTGTATTTAATGATAATATTAATAAATAAACCGCCATTGAATTAAATATAAACTAAATAAACAAAAAGATCTAGTTTCTATAATATAGGAAGAATAAATAATCAGTTTTAAATTATTTCATGTAAGTTTTTGTTACTAATTTGTTATATATTTTTCTTTAGAAATTTATTTTCTTTTGGTTCTTTCGCTAATTCTTAGTTGCATTAGTAGATATTAGAAAACATTCTCCATATTAATTTGTGCTTTTTAATTTTGGTTGCATTCCTCTAAGAGCCTATAACTAAATTTTAATAAGTATCTCATTGAATGTATCTTGAATTACGTTTGCATTTCTTATACATATGGTAATATTCATTATATCAATTAAAGGAACTATAAAAGAGAAGCATTTATACTAATTGACGTTAGAAAAGTTATGGTCATAATATAACTTTTTATCTAATAAAAAGACGATATGATAGAGTTGTCACTTTATCATTATAAGCACTATAATACTTAAAAATAAATACTTACTTTTATTAGAATTTAACAATGAATATCAAGGATTGTTGATAGTTATTAAAATTATATTTTAATTTAGCATGTATAAATAAAATAATATATTAATAGTGCTTATAAACATTTATGTGATCATATTAATAGTTCTTTTGTAATATATTTATCTATAATATTACAATCATATTTTACTATTTATTTCATATATATTGAAGATTGGTTTGTTTTATGAATTTAGAATTGAATTATATTACATATAATCGTACTAGGGCAAAATCCTATAGATTATTATAAATAAGTGAAAAATAAATTTAGAATTTTACATAAATTAAGGGTATTCTAAATTAGTAATGTTAATGGGGTTGTCTAATGTACTTTAATATAGTCAACTAGGGTATTTAATGATTTTAAAGGTATAATAAGATGTTCAATTCGGTGTTCATAGCAGATATGCAAAATAAATTATTCCTTTTAAAAATTATTAAAAAAAAAAACGATGATTTTGAATTAATGTGTTATGAATTGTACTTTTTGTATTGTAGTGGTAGCTGGATTATGTAAATCTATAAAGTTTGCAGTTTGGAGAGAGGTAGTGCGATTAGAATGGGGCCATTAAGTGTTTGAAATTTTGGTGGAATAATAGGGCCATATTTCCTGCATATGTTTCCATTGAAACATCATTTGGCACTTCTATATGTCCTATACAAAATAAAGTGTTGTCCAAAGGGGTGACATTTTGCTTACATATTTTCCCATTTGAAGGCCATTGTTTTTGTACTGTCCATGTCCAAAATTCTCATAACATGCAAATTTTGTTATTAAATATTTAGTGTTCACATCAAATGTTATGAACGCACACTCTTAAAATGGGCCATTACAATACTAAATATTAAGGTTTTATTACAAAACATTATTTATGTTAGTTCGAAATTGCTAAAACCCCTTTCTGATAGAAAAAATAGACAAAATAAATTTCGTACTTCATTAAACCCTGCACAAATCTATTATTTCATTAAATAAACTTAGTTAATTATTAACAGAGGGGATTTCATGCAGGATTTAATGAAATACGAGAATTATTTTAAAAATTTAGAACTAAAACATATGTGGTAATTTGTGAAAGAAAAAAAACACTAAAAGTTGAAGTAGGTCTCATCTATTACCAACCTTATTTATGCCTTTCATGCAATTGTTTGCAGAACTATGATATCAAACTTATATTTATATGATTATTATTTTCCTAATTGCAACAAAAAATGGTTAATTAATTGGTAATAGGTTGTTTAGAGTTGAACGTTTGAATAAGCATGTGATAATAATGTTAATAATGGGGAAGTGGAGGTTGTTGGAAATTGGAATCATGTGATAAGGAAATTGGAGTCTTTATTTCAACACAAAGGGCTTCTTTTCATAAGGTCTCACCACATGTAAATTGTAATATGATTCTTTTGCCTTTTGGACACTCAAAGTAAGAAAAAAATACTCCATTAATAATAATATTTTTTTCTTTCTTTACCTTGGATTCTAAATAAAGTCCTGAAATCATGTGAGTTTGGACTCTTGATATGCAAAATTTATGGCCATTTCTTAGGAATTCTGGTCTGAAAAAATTTGGAACTACCTCATTTGAATTTGATACAGTTCAATGGGTTATTAATTTTGTGAACAAAATAAAAATAAAAATAAAATACTATACAAGATAAGAGAAACTATTCATACTACTAGGAAATATCTAATATAAAATCTTTGCAATTATATCTTTTATCTCATATTCAAAATGATCAGAATCTTATACGTTTATTACATAAAATACAACGATGCAATGAAATATGAATTGGAGTAGAGGTTTCTATACTATTCAAATGTGAAATGTGTGAATGAAGAATTAATTACGCAACTGTAAATTTACTGTAAAATTCCCAATAATTTCCTTCTAACGTTATTATTGGTAATATGTAATTTTGTCACACTAAATCAGGTAAATGTGGCCAATTCAGTTACTTAATTCAAACTCACATATGAAGAAGGAAAACTTGGAAATTGAATCAATGCCACCTGTTAATTACCTCATCTAAAAAGGGAAACAATTAATATAAATTTTTGATATTAATATTAAGAAGCATGAATACCCCTCAATTTCTGGTACTTTTCATTTGAAGGCAGTACTTATTCAATTTCTTTTATGTATTCCAGCACCTGCACTAAGATATTGTATTTAAAGTATCTGTAATAATCATAAATAAAGATCTGTCTGCCATGTAAAATTAGCTACTTTTTTTTTCTTCATCATTTCTTTACTATATTTATCATTTCTATAATAATCATATAACAAAGACCTAGCTAGCTGCTATGTAAAATTATGTATTTTTTTCCTTCTACATTTCTTTACTATATATTTATTATATCTTTAGTAATCATATAAATAAAGATCCAAGAAAGCATGCTAGTTGTTAATGTATGTCTTTCAATGCACTAAATCCCATAAATTCAATAGATTAAATAATCAATATGGATTAAAAAGAGTAAACAAAGAAAAGCCATTTTCAGAAATATATGCCTTACATAATAATTTTTTACTTCATCATTAGACTTCCCAGGAATTTGTTCAGTTTCATTCTTGTCAATAAAGCTTATTGTCTTCATCATTATTGAAACAGTACAAGTTCTTATACAAATAATGACTTGTATACACAAATTAACTAAAACAGGCTAGAGATATATTTCCTGTCATTTTTGTGGGATCTTAGTCACAAATTCACATAAATAATCAGCCATTTTTCGACTTGGATATAGATCAAGAAATTAAATCTTGTTCATCCTTCATTAAACCAAAAAAGACACATACATATAAAATACACACACAGAGAGAGAGAGAGAGAGAGAGAGAGAGAGAGAGAGAGAGAGAGAGAGAGAGAGAGAGAGAGAGAGAGAGAGAGAGAGAGAAAACCTAGAAAATTGAAGTCTCATTTTCCATCAAATTCAGATTAAAGAATCGAAGGAGCTTTTCACCATATCTCCATGTTAGAAGCTACCAAAGGATGAATCCAAAGAGATAGCATGATCCAAAAACCAAAATAAATATAAATATGAAATAACAAAATCAGAAAAAGAATAAAAAATCTAACTTGCAGAAATTAAATAAAAGTTATGATATATTTATTAGTTGAGAGCTCTGAAATAGAGATGGGATCAATGCGATCCCTTTGGACGCCTCCATTAGTGGCTGTAAATGCAGCTGTCTTTGTGTTTGTGTTTGTGTGTGGTAAAGAAAGAAGAAAGTGGTTAAGACTTTGTCTATATAAAAGAAACTGCTAGCTCTAATCAAATTAAGGCCTAAGTTTTCACATAAAAACGTAATCTTTTTATTGTATCACTTTTTTTATTTTTTTATTTTCCTATAATGAATAGTGAAATGTACATTCACGCCGGGTCATCATTAATTTATTAATATCTGTTTCCGAAAATTGGGGATTTTTTCAATTGACTTTGGAATATTTTCTTAACTTTTTTAAAAGAGTTTTTTAATAAAAAGAACACTCCACCTTAATAATTCCAATTTTCTAGAAAATCTCTCAATCAAAAAATAGTTAAATCACCCCATTTTAAGTTTGTTATTAAAAAATACTAGCAGGTAACTCGTGCTATATGCACGGTAAAATACTAAAAGAAAATTACATTTACAGAGTAATGAAATATTAATATTTCTTATCATATATAATTATGGTATATAAATTACTCAAACATGATCTGGATGCTACAACAATAGAAAGTGGGTTAGTAAAATGGAAAGAAAAACTTAATCAATCATAATCTTCTCTTTGGTCCGTAAGTAAATATTTTTAGGAATGAAGTTTTATTCCAAAAGAAAGCTTGCAATGATATCTATTTTTCAATTATAAATATCTCAAGATTAGACATTAATTTAGAGTTTTTCAAGTTAATTGAATAGACTATAGTCCAACTCTCTCAAATTCTAAAACAAATTGGACAATTGAATTGGAGTTAGTAATAAATTAAAAAGCGCTATAACAATATGGTGTAAGTAAATTGAACTGTTTAATTTATATCTTAAAAAACATAAACAAACATATAAAGAAAACAAATTACAAACATCACAATAGCGAATCCATAATGCAGAAATCAGGAAATAATCATTCAATTTTTCCTTCGAAATTTCCATATTAAATAGAAAATTTATAATTATAAATAACTTAACATTAAATTTTTTGGATAAACAACAATGAAAAAATAAATTTACTAAAATGTAGAAAGTGTCCCAAGAAAAGTTCTAAAGTATATAATAAAAGAAAGAGCTATATGGAATTTTTTATGTATAAAAGGGTTTGACAAATGAATCAAAATAAAGGGCATAAGCTATGTAAGATTAATCACAAAAGAAAAGAAAAAGTAACACAAAAATCCTTTTAATTAAAAATAAATTGAAGCTCGACAATAAATAAAATAAAGAATATAAATCTAGAAGTTCAAGAACAACCAAAATTTTAAGAATGAACCAAATATAGCATTAGAAATGAAAAGTTCCGAGGAGAATGATAAATGAGAACCTCAAACAAAAATTATTATGAAAGAATAATATGAAACAAAATTTAAAAAAATACTAATTAAAAGAGATGAATGTCTTTTGTTTGATTCAAATTAAACTAACTAAAAATAAATTAACAAACCGAAGAAGAGAAAAATTTATACAAAATCATAATAATTAGTACTAATGAAAAAATCAAACAAAACATATGGAGCAAAACTACAAAAAAGTAGAAATATTAAAAAAAATGAAATCAACAACCAGAATACCTTATTATCCCAAACAAAGCAAACCAAATTGATTCATGTAGAAGAAGAAATGGATTTTTGAGAATCATCAAATTGAATTTATGAAACAAAATATAAAAAAAAAACTAATTAAAAGAGATGAATGTGTTCTGATTGATTTAAAAATTAAACCAACTAAAAATAAATTAACAAACCGAAGAAGAGAAAAATTTATACAAAATCATAATAATTAGTACTAACTTATGGAAAAATCTAACAAAACATATGGAGCAAAAAAAATGAAATTAACAATTAGACTTATTATCCCAAACCAAGCAAACCAAATTGATTCATGTAGAAGAAGTGGATTTTTGAGAATCATCAAATTGAATTTATGAAACAAAATATAAAAAAAATACTAATTAAAAGAGATGAATGTCTTTTGATTGATTTAAAAATTAAACCAACTAATAATAAATTAACAAAACTAAGAAGAGAAAATTTATACAAACTCATAATAATTAGTACTAACTTATGAAAAATCAAACAAAACATATGGAGCAAAACTGGAAAAAAAAGTAGAATATTAAAAAAAAATGAAATTAACAATCAGAATACCTTATTATCCCAAACCAAGCAAACCAAATTGATTCATATAGAAGAAGATTTGGATTTTTGAGAATCATCAAATTGAAATTATGAAACAAAATATAAAAAAATACTCATTAAAAGAGATGAATGTCTTTTGATTGATTTAAAAATTAAACCAACTAAAAATAAAATAACAAAATGAAGAAGAGAAAATTTATACAAAATCATAATAATTACTACTAACTTATGAAAAAATCAAACAAAACATATGGATCAAAACTAAAAAAAAAGTAGAAATATTAAAAAAAAAAATGAAATTAACAATCAAAATACCTTATGATCCCAAACCAAGCAAACCAAATTGATTCATGTAGAAGAAGAAGTGGATTTTTGAGAATCATCAAATTGAATTTATGAATAAAAGATATTATATGATGAATAAGTCTTTTAGAAATAAAATTAATAGAGTAATTTAAGAAAAAATATAATGATATATGAAAGTTTTTTTTCTTAAAATTACCTAATTCCATGAATTATGGAATTAATAGGTATATTTACCTAATTAATATAGATCTTCATTAAATTAAGGAATCAATTAGCATTGTTGATTGGATGACTCAAATATAGTAATCAATTTTTAAAATATTAAATATTTAAAATTTAATTTAAAAAAATTCAAAATTTTAAAAAATTAGAATTAGCATTATGGGTCCCACACCGCTTTGTTATAATATATATAATAGATAATAGATAATAGAATAGATAATAGATAATAGATAATAGATAATAGATGGGTGGTATTCACCTTATATTATATTAAAAAGTAGAAAAAGTATATGTATTTTTAAATAAATGACATTATCTACCTATCAAAATGTAAGAAAAAGCACTAAATGAGAAATTAACATATTAGTTAAGCTAAAATCAGGAAAAACTATTATTATATTCTAATGAAAATAGGGTTTCGTGCAGAATATAGTATAAACGATAATATTATATCTATTTTTTTAACGCAATGAATTTTTTTTGACAAATTTGAACTAATAAATGGGTATTTTGTAAAAACTTTTTTTTTAAATTGTCGTTTGTTGACTGCAATTTTTAAATTGATAAAATACTTAAGTTTCAAAGTATGGTAATGTCAACAAATGCGATCAAAAATTCATTTTATGCTACAAAATCTTAATATTAGTTATAAAAGAAGAGGAATATACTATAATTGTCGGTAAAATAATAGTGGAAAAAGCAATTGAATACATCATTTTTCTATTGTAAAAACAGGAAAATAAAGCTCTTTTCTCTCGAAATTTCTACACAGTCAACAACACAAATGAAGAAGGTTTTACCGGCCATAGGGACAGTTAGAAATTTCCAACAAGTTGGGTGGAAACATTATTTAATTATTAAACATTATCAGTGTAAATGATTGTTTTAGTTAAACTAATTTTTATTAATGATGGTCATGGTCCCATCCACGTTAATGTTCTTCCTCCACAATTCAAAGCCACACAATAATTTACATCTCTTTTGATGCTTATTCCAGAAGAAATATTAATTATAGTCTTTCTCCATGTGTTTGAACCACTTAATTAGTTAAGAAAAGTTTGTAGTTTTATTGGTGGTGTTATCATAATTATTGACCCTGAAATACATAAATAGTATATTTAATAAGATACGACCTCTTGGCTAGGGTTTATATTCTCTTTTTTTATGGTCAAAGATACATGAAATAATGTGGCTATATCTTGTTTCCATGTGATGATTTGGCCTGCACTATTGGTTTTAACAAACATGACAAAATATGAGTATATTTATATATCATAAGACATAATTAGATTACATCACATAATTTGTGCTTTTAAGTTCTAATAAGACTAAATATTTTATGTATTACTTCAATTCTAATGTCAAAAATATCTGCTTTTTTTATATAATTATAATCTCAGTTTTCAATAAAATTGAATATTATATGTCTTAGCTCAATGTTTATGTAATAATATCTGCCTTTTTAAATAATTATAATTTATTGAGTATTAACTTACTTAATTAAGTTATTATTTAAGTTTTGAATATATAATATTATAAAATAAAACTAGCTAAATGTTTAGGTTTTGAATGTTTAATTAATAACTTATTAAAGTTTTTAAGTATTTTATTTAAAAGATTTAGTATTTTGATACTCGTTATTTGTTATACTGGATATTTTAAATAATTACTTAACCAACTATACAAATATTTTTACAATGAATTCAAAGAATTTATATAATTTATTAAATATGTTTATGAAACTAAGTCACTATAGTTAGTACAAAATATTTATTTGAAATATGGATAATGTTTATTTAAAAAAAATACCCTATCAATACGAGGATAACAACTATTAGATTAAAAAAAAGTAAAGGCAAAAAGAGTTTCATTTATGTTTTAATTATTTTTAATATATTGTGCATTGCAAATGCAATATGTGATCTTTTACTTTCTATAAATTCAAATTAATAAACAAAAATTTGAGCAATATTGAAAAGTAAATGAAAAGAGATGCATCAATTATTTGAATTTTATTTGTAACTTTGAATTAGATTGAGGTTTCAAAGCGAGACATATCGAAATAGCTGAGCTAAAGCATTGCCAAATTTTTGAGACAGCTCATCCGCTTTCCGCTAGACCCGCCCTTTAGCTGTAGAAGCTTTTTTTTTGGCCTATCGAAATCATTCGAACCGGCCTTTGATAGTCGACAAGTTTGATTTATAGCTAATTCCATAGAATTTTCCTTCCTCAGTCACCGAAAGGCGCAATATCCAATTTTCAATTCCATTTAGCCCCCACTCCCAGCGATCACCTTCGTGAGGAAAAATATGCCACACTCAATTTGGAAAATAAAAAAATAAAAACAATGATTTTGAAACAATAAACAGAAACACATCCAAGTATTAAGGCTATGTTTGGTTTTATTTTGAGCCAATTTTTGGCTAAAATTTTGACCAACTTGTATTTGGCCTTCACCATTTTGCCCCCAAAAAATCCCTAATTTTTTGGTCCAAAATTTGTATTTCAATTTTGAAATTTAATACACTTTCATGGCCCACTATTTTTTTATACATATATATATAACAATCATTACAATTTTAATATTATATTATACTTTTCAATCACTAATAACTAATAACAGACAAAAACTTACGTGATTTGACTGCTACAATAATTTATGTTTCCCATGTAAACAAAAACAAACACTATCTCATCAAAAAAATCCACTCAAAAATTAACAATCAATATAAAACCAAACACTATCTCACCAAATTTGTACGTGTCCTAAAAAATATCTCACCAACAATTCTCACCAAAATACTCAACCAAAACAAAACCAAACATAGCCTAAACTTTTGAACCTCTATAAAAACTATTAAAAGTACATAATTAATTAGAAAAAAAAGTAAAGCATTTAATTTCTTAAGTTAAACAATATAAGATATAAATGAAGCATAAATTTCTATAAAAGTTTATTTAGTTAAATTATTATTTATATCTTTAAGTTAGTTACTTCAAAAATTGATTAATTCTTTCATATATTATCAATCAATCATTAATTTTTCAAATGACTAGTTTAATAACTAATACTTACTTAAATTATTATATAAGTTTAGAATTTATAAATCTTTAAATTGACTTACACCTACATATAAAAATTATTATAATAAGATCATATGATTCATATTCAATTAACGAATTATTTACTAGTAAAGCGTAAAGGATGAAACGTATTCTAATGGCTTTTAAGTACACTGGCTAATGAAACTATTACCCTTTGCTTAAATGTATTTCAAGAACCCTTGGCTAATGAGCCTTTAAATATAGTCATTCAACTAAAAAGTTCCAAGTTGGAATATCCGATGATAAGACAACCAAACAACTATATGGATTTATAGAAGTTTAAATGTTAGGGCGGTCCAGATTAACTTGATCTCATGGTTGTTAGGAATATGATGCTAATGAATAATCACACGAAAGAAAAAAACAATAAAAGAACAAGAGAATTTGTTTACCCAGTTCGTCAAAAGAATTTTGACTACGTCTGGGGACGCTGCCAAGCCAGGATATTCACTATATTTCTGATGAGATCAAGATTATAATGAGAACCGTAGGGTTACAATGATATTAGGGCTATTTATACAAGATACCTAACCCTAATAAGAGAATGATATAAAGACTAAAATATACATCAAAATATTATGGGCCTATTTACAGTCCTTCAGGCTCCATAACTCAACAATCTCCCACTTGGAGACTGAACTCAACAGTAACCATCTCTCGATCTTCTCATTTAGTAGCCCATAACATGCCCGGCAACGCCAAGTCTCTCAACTCAGGTTCTGAGGCCAATTGAAGCCATGCATAGCTTCAATTTCTCTGAGATCACACTCTTAGTCAGCAATAGGTAATATAAAGAGGGCGAATACCTATCTGGTGCATGACGCTGTCTGCTAGATCTCCACAGCGGAAGTGTCGGCGTACTAGGCTCTACTTCAACAGCTACCTGATCATTATGAGCAACTTTGCTCCCA
This sequence comes from Verbascum thapsus, assembly GCA_963669365.1. Classification (NCBI taxonomy): domain Eukaryota; kingdom Viridiplantae; phylum Streptophyta; class Magnoliopsida; order Lamiales; family Scrophulariaceae; genus Verbascum; species Verbascum thapsus. The sequence continues at coordinate 5,395,749 of OY770105.1, read as the reverse complement.
CTCGAGTTGGAGATGTCTAACTCAATAATCTCAGGAATTTAGCTTGAGTACCTGCCTTATCAATTTGTGGTGCAGGTCCCCATAAGTCATTATGCACCAACTCCAACTTCTCGTTCTTCAAGGTTTTGTTTCTCTTCGAAAAACTCACACTTTTCTATTTTCCGAATACACAATCCTCACATAGGCCAACATCGACTGTTTTGAGGCCTGTCAGCTTACCTTTCGAACAAAGTTTCTTCATCCCCTTCTCACTCATGTGGCCAAGTCGGCAATGCCACAAATCTGTATCACTATTTTCTCTTGCAAGAGAAATACAGTTTTTGGTGTTAGTTGTCATATACAATGTACTTTCTTTCTTACCTCGAGCTAGTATCATGGACCCTTTGGTTATCTTCCATGTACTACAACCAAAAGTCACAATGTATCCATGTTAAGTCGTATTTTGTGCATATTTTACATGTCCATATTTGGGTTGATTGTTACGATTACTCTCCTTATTTTGTGACTTTAGGTTGATAATTGGATTTATGAAGATTAGAAGGAGAAAGAATCAAAAGATACGAAAATAGGAGAAAAATGAGCAGAAATTGTGTTAGCATAAAAAGAGCAGCAGCAGAAGACTTTCCTGAATTAAGCGTGCCCACGCTTAAGTCTCTGAACGCTTCTGCCCAGAAAACGCGTTTCATGAAGATTTTTGAAGATTTTCTGTTAAGATTCGGAATTTTGCTATAAAAGCCAACTGATTTTCGGATACATGAGATTTTATTCTCTTGTATTTGTTAGGATTTTATTTCCTTATTTCTACATATTTCAAGATTTGAGTTTGTTAAGTTTGTTAGAGCCCTATTTAGTTTCCTTTTTAGATTAGGACTCTTTTATTATAAGTATGTGGAATTTTATTCCACAAGACACCTTTAATTCTGTTTTTCAATTCAAAGCATCGTTTTTCTCTTTTTATTCTGGAGTGCTCGATTTTTATTGATTTTTGCATACAATCGATTATGAGTTGCTAAACTCATACTTCTAGTCAAGGATTCTTCAAGGTTTGATTCTTTAAATTCGTGAGATCGAATTGTGCCGTAATTTCTCTGTTATTAGGTATTTACTTTTTCCCTGAGGTTTGTTGATAATATGTTTCAATAGGTTAGATAACCTGATCAATTATTTAATGTTTGGAATCATATTTAGCTATTTAGGACTAAATCCGTGACTGGTGAACCCTAATTTTGTAGCAGTTAGCGACATTGATTATTTAATCGTTTTCGATTAGTCGTTATGGGAATTAGTAACCTGGTCTAAATAAACCGAGCTTATGTGTTTGTTGGCTAGAATTGGTGTCTTTCTAATACGGGAATGCTATCGATAGGCTAAATCCTAAGAGCTTGTTTAGGGTTGTCGAATTGGTAAGAGGAGTAATCAAAGAGCTTGTTTTGGTTATCGACGACTTAAGGAAAGACTAGGTTATTAGAGCTTGTTAATAACTATAGCCAATTTATCTATAAAACATTGAATTATCATTGCATCAGTGATCGAATTAATTGAATCAATACCGAGATAATCCGAAGACTAGAATTTTTCATCATATACAAAATCCGAATTTCACTTTAATCTGCGTTATTTGAATCTTGCGTTTTTAATTTACGTCCTTTTATTTTAATTAGTTAAAAATCTCAAAACCCCCCTTTTATCGATATTAGTAATATAAGAATTGAATTTTACACCATTCCCTGTGGATCGACCCTACTTATCACTGATTACAAATCTTTTTAAAGTAGGTTTTTATTTTTGTTGGATTCGACACCCACCAATCCATCAACATCTAGTTGTTCTATGGAGACTAAATTCCTCTTCAAACCAAGAATATATTTCACATCACGCAACTGCAACACGCTTCCATTCGAAGTTTTAATTCGAACATCTCCCTTCCCCACGATTTTCAAAGGCTCACCATCATCAAGATAAACGTTACCGAAATCTCCGGAAGTGTAATGTTCCATTAAATCAGCATCACTGCAAGAATGGAATGATGCTCCAGAATCCAAAACTCACGATTCCAATGGACTGCTCACGCTCAATACCAAGGCATCACTGATATATTCAGTTGCTGCATTAGCTGATTTCTCATTCTTCCTTGGTGCTGTGCACTTGTTCTTGTAATGACCAAGTTGCTCACAGTTCCAACACTTTATCGAACTCAGGTCCTTCCTCGACTTACTTTTATCTCTCGACCTACCTCTGTTCGAATTCTTTGATTCCGATCTGCCTCTATTTTCTGTATTCAGAACTGATCCCGAAGCTATACCCGATTCTCTCCTATAAATTTCTTCACTCATAATCAGATCTCTTACTTCATCAGATTTCAACTTCTCCTTACCTGCTGAAGCACTAACAGAGGTAACCGTTCCACCCCAATTTTCAGGTAGAGAAGACAACAGAATTAGGGCTGTAACCTCGTCATCAAAATCGATCTTAACCGAGCTCAATTGGGCTGTAATCAGATTGAACTCATTAAAATGCTCAGCCACCACAGTACTCTCTGACATCTTTAGGTTAAAGAGACGCCGCATCATATGAACCTTGTTCGCCGCTGATGGCTTCTCGTACATATCTGCTAAAACCTTCAGAATACCCTTGGTGGTTGTCTCCTTCGTCGTATAGAACGCAACGTTCCGTGACAAAGACAAACGAATCACACTCATCGCGTTCCTGTCAAGCACCTTCCACACTTCGTTTTTCATATCCGACGGCTTATCACCAAGGGGCTGATACAAATCTTTACCATACAGGTAATCTTCGATTTGCATCTTCCAGAATCCAAAGTCTACCCCGTCAAACTTTTCAATCGGCGTTTTTCCTTCATCCATCATATCCGCTCCCACTCAACCTGGAGCTCTTGATACCAATTATTAGGAATATGATGCCAATGAATAATCACACGAAAGAAAAGAATAATAAAAGAACACGAGAATTTGTTTACCCAGTTTATCAAAAGAATTTTGACTACGTCTGGAGGCGCTGCCAAGCCAGGATATTCACTATATTTCTGATGAGATCAAGATTACAATGAGAATCGTAGGGTTAAAATCATATTAGGGCTACTTATACAAAATACCTAACCCTAATAAGAGAATGACATAAAGACTAAAATATCCATCAAAATATTTTGGACCTATTTACAGTCTCCTTCAGGCTCCATAACTCAACAATGATTAGGATTGTTTTGCTACATCTAGAAGGCTTGTAAGGAATAACTTTTGCTACCTTGGCTATTTAAGGACCAAAATCGCCATGATCAAAAAGTTGTATGACTAAAATCACCACCTTCAAAAGCTTGAGGACCAAAAGCTAATGAGAGATATTTGAAAAGACCATGTGTCACTTCCGGCATCAACATGAGCTCTATAATAGAGCTCCATCGAACTCCCATATTATATTTAGAACTCATTAGTAAGAAACAGATCTATCTATATGGATAGCATCAAAATCCCACATTTTATTTATCACTTAAGAAATGAATGTCATTCAACCAAATAATTATCAAATAGACATTATGGTTTAATGAAAGTTAAGTATTCAACCTTATAGTTATTGGCTTCACATCAATAATTAGTGAGATTTATGTGTGCCACTTTAATGAATTGGACCTAAGATTATAACTTTAATTGCGTGTAGGGAAGAAATGCATAATACCCTTTATACGTGCTACAAAATAGCAATTTCTTTCACTCACATCCACATGACAAGCACGTGGGTGGTCCTTTTGAAACTAATACCATACCACATTTGGGGACCAAAATAGGTAGGTTTTGATAAATATGAGACCACATTTTAAATCCCCTGAATACAGGACCAAAATTATTATGCTCTTTATCTTCAGTCCAAATCGTATAGCAAATACTCATGCAATGCTTTCTGTTGTACCACAAAAATGTATGATAAGTTAGTTTATAAAACACGTAAGCAAATATAAACAAAATTTCAATATTTTGTAGATGTAACAATTTTTCTTTCTAAATGTTCATATCACTCATGTGTACGTGCGAATAGAAGAAATTTATCGATTGTTGAGGCACAATTTATAGAATTTCATCGTGAAAACATTGGAATGGACGATAATGTAAGGATTAAAATACTTAACCTCATACTAGATGAAATAGTAAAAATGTCATTATCTATAATTAATGGGATGATCACGGTTTCAATAGAGAAATGAATAAGAAACAAAATGATAAGTATAATTTTAATTTTGATTTTGATTTGAACCTGAAATGACACATTCCGGATCGTGGTCATTGTTCAAGAACCTGAAGAAATTAGCAATCATCTAGTCTGTTATTCAATATTATAATTATTAATGATATTAAATTTTAGAATATACCCTATATATTGACAAGGGTGTTTTATGACCTGAAGAAATAAAAAGAAAAGAGAAACATAACGGTGGGGTACCTTGAGAATATTATCTGTCATAATTTGTAATTAAGAATCGACCTGGACTTGCAATCTTCCTTATCCTTCACGTTACATCTTATTATTCATAATTAACAGCTCTTGTAAATTGTAATTATGCAAAATCACGAAAGTTATATATAAAAGTTTAATAACATCTTTAATTATATATAAAATCACGTTTCATGCTTTTCCTCACACATTGTTATTTCTTTTGTTTAATACATGCTTAATTTATTTAACAGATTATACCACCGTTTTAAGATGACAAACTTCTATATGACTGTATATATTTACCTCAAACATTATGTCTTTTCTTATAATTTCGTGTTTACTGCATAACTTTATATTGTGGTTTGCAGGACTTGAGTTAATGAAATGCATCAGTTCTTACAAAATAGATTCTACCGTCTAAATATGGTCATGCATGTGATTTTTAGCCTAATTGTGTTATGTTCATATAGCTATACTATTTTTATTTACATAATTTGTGTGAGATATATCCTTCATATAACTAAATTTATATTTGATTCATCGGTTAAATTGAAATAGGAACTAAAAGCGATTACTATTATTTTAAAATTTTATTATAATATCTTAACTCAAAACAAGTTGTAAGCGTGGATTTGCCTCTTAAGCCCCACATCAATGGGACTTTTTAACTTTTAATTAATAAGATGTACATATGTTTTTAGTAGTGATTTTTTAATTTATTCTTTATGTTCTGAGTTATTATTAATTTTTTTTAGCAAATTTTTAGTTCAACTCTTTCTGCAAGGGCCTTCATAATAAATATGAAATATTCCTTAATTTTCTTATTTTTTTCACCCTGAATAATTCCACTAACTATTTCTCTTTGTCGGTTCCAAAATTCAAATTAACATATTTTCTATGATCTTCCTCTCGCTATTCTTTATTTTTCTAATTGTTCTTTTTGGTACAAGAATGTAATCTGGGATTAACTGGAATTCTTTAGTTTATTAGATATTAAACCGATTGATATTTGTTGGTTCATGTCATTAACTTCTTCAATTTTTATATGCTCATTAATATTACTTTGTTAGAAATTGAATGGATTTATAAATAGAAAAAGATATTTTGATTGTACTTTTATTCATATTTTCTTGAATAGAATATTTAATTCAACTTTGTACCATCTCTATTTATCATATCAATTTCATATAGGAACAAGAGAGGCTCATAAACATTCTCTACTGTGAGCCTGTCAGCTATGGGCAACCTAGGCTGGTTTACCTCTCTTGTGTGGTTTGCAGGCTATTACACAAGAGCGGGGTTTACCCAGTGCGCACCTCACGGTAGGCGCACCTCACGGTAGCGGCTGCGGGTTTCCCTCGTCATCCAAAAAAAAAAAAAGAGGCTCATAAACATATACATAACTGTACTTTGTCTTTTAATTTTTCAAGTTCATCTTAAGTGCTTTTTTTTATGAGCATCTGTTTAGCTTTTCTCTTCTTATCATCATACTTATTGAGAATTTGACTATTTTTTAATTTTTTTTTAAAGATTTGTACCTTTTCTAGTATCATCATTCACAAGGTTTTTACTTCTTCATAGTTGTTAATCCTATTGGACCAATACTATTTTTTCTTTATATATTTTTAAAAAATTTCTTTAAGTTATCTTCTTATTTTGTTTATTTCATTCGCTATAGAAATTTGCGATACCTTATTTTTGTAACTCCAATTTTTCTCAAGTGAAGGAGACCTCAAAATCATCCAGAAAAACTCATGAAACATGCAATCAACTGTTAGGCCCTTTTGTGCATTTTTTTGGCCCATTAAGCTTTTAGTTTGATATAAATAAAATAATTACAATTTTTAAAATTTCAACACTCAAATATTCATGCAATATATTAATTTCTCAATATAAATATTAGAACTCTAAGGTAGTTTTATTCAAATTGAGAATATTGATTTTTTATTTAATCATTTACCCATCAACTATCCCTTATTACCTTTATAACTACATAATCAGTTTGTATCATGATGTTTGCTGAGATGATCTTCAATTTTATTTTCAAACAAAAATAATACATTAAAATATTTCTGAATAAAATAATATTAATTTTAATAAGTTATATTTAAATTAATATAGGTCGTGCATAACACAAGTTATACACTAGTTAAATGAATATATCGATGTGATGTTCAATCATTTATCTTTATAACGCCGTATTGTCTTGTTTAGGTGCTATGCGTCTATGCAATCAATATTCAAAAATACAACGACATCTATCAAAACTAGTTCTTATATAAGAACACACGAAGTATTACTACTAAAAAACACTCTCGACATAAGATGACATTAAACATATAACTTCTTCTATATTCGTGCATCGATTAGATTATATAAATGACTTTTTATATAGATACTAAAAAGAGACATAACCAAATACAAATTAAATTATGATATAATGGTGAAATCATAGTTGCAAAAAAAATTAAAAAATAAATATTTTAATGATTACACCTTTTAAATAACCAAGAGTCATAGTAAAAACATGATTTTTTACAAGCCTGACTATAATTTCAAACATTGAAAAAACATAAAATTTCAATAATTATAGATTTTTCGTTCCTAGATATCTATGTCATTTACAACAAAATTTATGCCTTGTACACATGTATGGAAATGAACATTATTAGGATTTTATGATATGAGCATTCTCCGTTATTTGGTAATTGAGAAGCAACTTTACTAATTTTATTTATTTAATTATTTTGATTGAGAAGACTATCTATCTTTATATATATATTATATATATATACTAGAATACATTAGGACTTTGTAATTTCCATAAGCAATAATTTCTTAGGTTTTATATAGTATATTTAAGACTAAAGTTTGAGTCTTAAATAAAAAGTTTAAATGAGAGTTGGAGTTATTGCCGCTGCACCGTTTTTGTGCCGTCGCTTTTAATATATGTTACAATCACTCAACCTTGAAGTAGGAAAGAAGTTGGAGCCATTACCGCCGCCTCTCAAAGAACTCTGCCTTTTTATTTTTTTACTGCAACTTCTTTTCATAAACTTTGTTCCAGTCTCAACATTACGCTTCGACTGCCGGGAGTGTTAGAATATATTATGATATAATTTTGTATAAGATCTTTTCTTATTTCTTATGTATTAGGTTTCCTTCTATTTATAATTTTCTAATTTAGTTTGGTTTACCTTAATTGGTGAGTCTTATAACTCTATTAATTGACGAGTCTTGTAATTTTCTGTATAAGAATCATCAATAATAATATTATAAAGGAGGTTTATATTATTTAATATTAATGGATTTATTAGATGTATACATTCTAAATCAAAAAACAGTGTGATATTAAATGATGGTATATATCGTATTTTTCATGATTAAATGTATTTACTAGGTCATATTAGATCACACTTTTTTCTGTAACCTACCTCCTCCCAAGTTCAAAACTCATACAGGTCTTTGATGTGCAAAATGACAAGAGTTAAAGCCATAATGCCATCATACTATGAAGATCAGACATGTACCAGTTGTAATTTTAATACCAGTTGAAGACAAAAATGAGAGAAAGTTTCACATTGGAGAAATCCTGACTGGCTAACTTACAGGTCATCTCGATGACTCTTACAAAACGTTCGACAGAACAATATGGTAAGATTGAGTTTTTTTTTTAGAACTACTTCTAAAACTAAATATCGAAGACTGAAAAGTATTAGTTCGTCAAATGTGAAAACCCCATTAGTGATCAGATTTTGAGACTGAAAGTGAGCAGCTGGGATGCAGTGGAATATGCAACTACTGGTAAATAACCATAATAGTTCATTAAAGTATTCATAGTTGTTGTTTAATGTAAAGATGTTACTAACCCAATTTTTTATTATAATTTAACTAAATAAGCTATTATTTAATAAGTTAATTATTTGGAAAAATAAATTTTAATTTACATAAAAGAATTAATAAATTTGTCAAAAAATTGGTTGATTATAAAAGTGAAAATAAATAATCATGATAACTAAATAAGCTTTTATGTAAATTTATGTTTCATTTATACCTATATCTTGTTTAACTTTAAGAAATCAAATACTTCACGTTTTCTTTTCTTCTCAATATTTTTTCATAGTATACTTTCAATATTTTTCGTAGTTGTTCTAAAGCTGAACACTTCTATAGCTTTTTTTATTTCTTATTTCACAATTATTTTTTTTTCTTATATTTTTATTTTCAACTTTTTGACTTACTTGGTTTATTTAGTTTTTTTGAATTTATATCTCTGTCTTAGCTAAACTTTTTCCATAACTCAAATATTCTTCAATTTCTTTTATAGTTCATATTATGATAGTTTCCCCCGCTACTTATATCTAATCATTGGGTATTGTAATTGATAGAACATCATTTTCTTCTTTCCTTGTAAATGTATTTCTCTAATTTTACCCGTAAAATTTAATCTAATTTCTGTTAAGCATCTCTTATCACTATGAATTCAGTTTTGAAAAAAAAAATGCTATATACCACCCAAAATTGGGTCACTCTTTCACTTCCTATATGGTTGTCTTTGTCACCAACAACTCACCATCTAATTGTTCAATTATTACTTTTTTCTTTTCACTTTTTTTTAAATCTTTTATCCCTCATTTTACTCCAAAAATTTCTCCTCTTCTCTCTCACCATTTATATCTTAAAAACAATTAAAATAGTTTTCTTAGTAACCAAAGATTTCTCATGCTCAAATTAATTCCAAATAACAACTATATTTTTCAATGTTGAAGTAGAAATATAAATCATAAATTTAGAATCATAGTTGTTTCAATTCACAATCATTTTGAGTTAATTACCAACGGACATTCATAAAACAAGATTTTATCTTCTTTTTGTCCGTTTTATTTGTGAATTTTTGTGACGCCCAAGATTTTTCAAGTGGGAGTTTTCGTTATTTTACCATGATTATATGTAATATAAAGAATTACGTGCTTAGAATGAGGACTAGATTCAAAGTTAACTGAGTAGATTGAAATAGATTCTATAACATGAGGCAATTTTTGCAAATAGATTCTATATTGGGTGAAACCACACAACCTTAAAAGCTATGGGGTTAAATTGTAATTTCAGGATATTATTGGGAACTGTAGAAAGAAATTAAAGTAGAGAAATAGAATAAGATTTTGTTGATGGGATGCCAACACGTTTCAACCTTTTGTACCAAGTTGGTTTATACAATGCCACCTCAAGCCACTGACATACATATATAAGTATAAGATATATACTATATATATACAATGCGTATATATACATACACAAATTCCCCTTTTAATTTCTAATTTCTCACTTAATTTCTCACACCACAAGGTACGACTTCCTCTCCATCTCTTTCATTCTTGTTTAGTGTTTAATTTTAATTTGTTTCTAATTTGTTAATCTAACTACATATTGATTATTTATCTCCATTCCATGTGTTAGAATATGGCATTGTATACAAGCCTAATTTTCATTTCTTCTCAAGGTTGAAGTATGTTTTAATATTCATGATAGATATACTTATATGTAACTAGGTTAACCTATTAAGTAATTCATGAGGATTGATCTGATTAAATAATTAGTATATGATTAATCAAATTTATAAAATGATAATTAATTATGTCAAGATATAGATATCAGTGGTAAGTTTGATTATTGCTATGATTGTTTATATTAGTAAATAGTAATTCGTCGATATAATAGAAATTCAAGTTACGGAGTTATGAAAGAAGGTCAAGTCCGCTGTTAATGAGTTACATAATTAGTTAATTATTCACTTCAACTTGTAACTCTATAATTTCTTATGTGTTTAAGTGTTAGCTTTCACAATTAGGTTGGATTTTGAAGGGCAATGATTAAAAGCTTGTAGTTAGTTATATCAATCAAATTACTATCTTAAATTAAAAATACAAGTATGGCTACTGGAGCAACATAGTGAAATAATATCCGCCAATATTTAGATCTGAAAAATTTTATATAACTATGTTATTTTGATCATTTATTCTTAATTTGAAATTATATGTAGATTTCAACCGATTAAAGATTAATGCTTGCCTATGGACTTATTGAATAATCATTTACTAACTTATGAAATCACTTAGTATGATTCATTGAGCTTTAGATTATTGCTAATAAATTTAGGATTTAGTTAGTTGGAAATATATTTATATCTGTTAAATTGTTAAAGTTATCCTGCTCCGATTAATTATAATTCATGTTATGTAACATGCTCTCATTGATCACTTTTATCCGAATTAGTTAGCAATGGAGTACTAATCTATTAAGTTTCAAATTGAAGAAAACTGTAAATAATCGAAGTATTGAACTATCACGATGTTATCCTGAAACTCAATATTCTTTATTAGTCATACAGTGATTTATCATAATAGCACCATCATTAGTATTAAGGAAATAATTTATAATCGATAGTGTTGCCAAAACAGGTATGTGTGTGGTCACTTCACGACGCTATGGATAGTACATCTTATTTACCTACATGACCTTGTTCATCAGGGCAGTTTAGAGATAAATTATATTCGATGAACAATTCATCTTTCTTGTGAGTGCTTTAATTGTTAGCTTATTTAATTTCACAATTTATTGTCATTGACATCCATTTAGTTAAAATCATATTATAAATGTCATTGATCTAGATTATCGAACATGTTTATTTATATAACCAATGCGTCCTATTGTACCTTGGACTAATATTATATTCGATCTTTGTTTAATGATAAAATGTGTGAAGTCTCCTACTGATGCTGGTATGGGATATGGGACAGTAGACTAATTGATCACAATTATTATGACATAGTTAATATCGGTTTGGCGTAGTACTTGATCTCGACTTCGCTGAAATGTGATATTACATTGATTATATGATTCCCTTACGTGGATTTTGATTGATATTTTGGCCCATTTAGGTTGTGGCTCTTACGGATAGCATGAGGCTTGCCGTATTGGTTGGTCACAGTCCCATGGTTACCGATTCCCCTCCCGCGCATGGACGGAGCGTATCATGGCGATGGGTCATAGATTTAGACATGTTCTAAAGCATGTCAGTTTGTTAGCAAGGTCGCTCCTTGCATTTGGTGAATAAGGTAGTTGATTTGTAGCGTGAGTTATAAGGAGGTCGTCAACAAATCGTATCATTTACTATTTGATAAAGTTTGATTGAATGTGATGGACCAAGTGCTGCATCGTGACACAATCTCAGGGCACTATCATGAGTAACTCTAGTGTTGTACTGAGGTAAATCCGGGAGTACCCATCTTTATAATCCTTCACTTACAATTGAGTGTTATGTGTTATCAACTTTTCTTTCATTGATGATTAGTTCATTGATTATCATATTATCGCGATCAAGTATCATGAGGTTCTATCATATAATGATATTCATGCATAACCCCGCATTTACACACACTACACTCACTGGGCTTAGTGGCTCACCACTCGTGTCTCCCCCCTCCCAGGTAAAGATATAAATGATTGAGGCATAAATGCGACTTGCTTATGGTCGTGGATTAACTTAACACATATAGATGTATCGAACATTCCAGATTACATTCAATTTTATTTGCTCAGTAAAACTTTATGTTCTATTTCACTAATAATATCATAGCTTTCTTTTGTAGAGCTCTGAACCATTTAACGTTTTTGGAGTATCGTCACATGTGAGATAGGGAGTGACAGGTGGTATCAAAGCTTAAGATAAACCTAGGCTATACTAGGATAAGTTTCTCGGACATAATAAGAACTAAAGATATGCTTACTAAATATGAATCAACTGGAAAAGTTATACAAATACATTAGTTCTTAAATTATGGTAGACCATTGTTTGGGCGGCCGACCAAGTGATGATTTATTACGCTTATAGTACTGATGTTTGGAGCTTAGGAGCTTGTATCTAGAATAAAGTGTTGTAGGGTACCGTTAATTAGAGATTGCAGGTTGTTTGAACTTAGTAGTAGATGTCAGGAATATTTTGATTTGACATAATGGTGACAGAACTTGAAAAGGTTTATGAAATGGAAAAAAAGATTCCTTTTATCACATATTTTCTTCTAGTAATGACACAAACATTGCTATGAAGTTGAATATTATATGTCTAGGGTAATCAACATAATTCTGCATTCAAAAGAAAACATCATATATAGAATTGTAAATTGCTTTATGTTGATATTTACTCATCCATTTTGTTTCTCTCCCAAAATGTTTATTTAGTTGTAGCACCTTTTAGGTGTGCATCTCCTTTAGTTACTGGCCCAACTTGTTAAATTGCTTAAAATTGTTTATGTGCTTATCTATAAATAAGAACCTTTAATTGAATTTCTTATACTACTTTCGTAATTTACTCTCGGACTTCTTAAATTGTCAAAGTTTCTATCATGTACGGTTATATATTTTGCTATCTTTTTGGTCAATAGCTTTTTCAATCTCCTAGGATTGCTTACTAAGTTGGAAATAACATGGTACTTCTTGAACTTAGTTAAATATTTTGCATAATCAATGTGTCGTTTAGTGAAAGGTCAAGCTATTGTGATTGTTATTGCTCATGCCTAATTATTTCACTTGGTAGCATATAAAGCTTCCTTGAACTATTCTTCCCTTATCTAATATAAAATTTGAATATTCTCTGTTATAGATTTAATACTTAATCTTGAAAAAAAGAAAAAATGCTCATTTAGAACTTATTGCTCAGATTATTGTATAACCCATGTTCCATATAATTTTCCTTCCAAACTGTATGTGCATGTAGCCAGGTCCTCTCATTGTGCATAACCATTTAGGTTCAGCAATTCAATTTGTCCATTGCTCATAGTTTCCTTATACCCCTAGAACAATTACTAGTTGAAATGTATCATATTGTTAGGTACATTAATTTTTTACCATCATTAACCTTATTTGAAATTTTTTTCCTAGTTAGGATTGATCTATTATAAATTTCCAATTATCTCACCTAAGTCGTATTGTTCTTATCTTGAGTGTAATATCCATGGTATCCTCAACCTTAATTAACCGCCTAATATCTCGACTCACTATTCGTGTTCAAACTTGTCATTGTCAAGAGTTCTTCCGTAAAGTTTTTGACGCCAACTTAAAAAAATAAAAGAAAAAAGAAGAAAAAAACAAACTTGCAACATATATATTATAATGTTACTCCTAAATTTAAATACTGACTAGAGTTCTTGATTCAGGGGTCCGTTAATAGTTTAACAACATGTGCATATGCTTTCGCTAAAAATAAAATAAAATAATTTTAAAAATAAATAAATTAAGTTCCACACTCACATATTGTCACTTCGTGTTACTCTAAGCTCTATATTATCCAATTGTGTAAGAAATTTAAATACCTATTGGTATTGTAAACAATTTGGTACTCTTTTCTGGTTATTATTGATCACCCTTGACATACTTGATCTTTTGAGTTCTTTTGACTACTTTAAAGACCATTCCTGCACCTAGTTCTTCCTCGCTTAGCGGTCAAACTGCATAAAGCTCTTGTTCACAATCACCACGCTCGATTTTTCTTAGCCATTAACTTGATCCAATCCAAATGTATTTTTTTTTCTTCTCACTAACACATGAGCCTCATTCGATATATGGTTTAGAAGGTTGATTGAATCATAGCGCCTCGTTTCTTCAACATAAATTAGACGCGGATTACTTTTTTTACTAAAGATTATATTAACATGTTCTTCAAAGAAGCACGAAACTATACTTTATATCTTACCCAAAAAAAAGATAAGTTATTAGTTATTCCTTCATTCATTTCCAGCTAGCGATTGCTTAGTTTCTAAATAGTTGAAATAATATATTTTTAATATAGTTCCTTCACGGTAAGCATGGATATAGGCAGATTACTTATTAATTGAATGAACTGATAGCGTCAGGAGAGATGGTGGAAGGTCAATAATGGTTATTCTAATAGAAACTATATTGTCTTGTTTGTAATGACTTCAGTTAAATGATTATAATTATTAGTTGATAAACCTCATTTTTAGGCAATTTTCATCATTCATTCAACACGTTTATTTATAGACTTGCATCATATTCTTATCCCGCAAATGCGTTTAATGTCACTTTTGAGTGTAGTAGGGAATTTCTATGTTGTGAACGGAAAATACCAGTTGTAGGTTGAAATCGAGAATGATCGGGCTGAAAGCACAAAGCCGGCGTACAGGCGCCCTTATAAATGGCGTACGAACGACAAAATACACGGCGCACGTACGCAGTGTTAAATCGCGTACAATCAACGAAGGCAGAGAATTTAGGCCACCTCGCGTACAAGCGCCAGATTAGTCGGCGTACAGGCGCCTATTTGTTCGGCGTACAGGCGCCGATTTGTTCGGCGTACAGGCGCCAGTTTGTTTGGCGTACAGGCGCCGTTTTATGCGGCGTACGTACGCGCGCTATCTTAAATCTGAACGCTGAAAGCCCATATTCGGCCCAATTTCGGGTTTATGTTTTAGATTAGGTATAAATACCCCTTCCCAACATTGTTTTAGGGTTCGAACTTTATTTTCTTGAGTTGAGTTGTAAAGATCGGAGATCGA
Organism: Verbascum thapsus; assembly: GCA_963669365.1. Classification (NCBI taxonomy): domain Eukaryota; kingdom Viridiplantae; phylum Streptophyta; class Magnoliopsida; order Lamiales; family Scrophulariaceae; genus Verbascum; species Verbascum thapsus. Next base: position 5,380,735 of record OY770105.1, on the reverse strand, counting down.
GAGACGAAATTCAAGATTATTGTAAACGGATTATTCGACAACGGGTTTAATCGAAATTATTTTCTTTAATCTCTTTTAATTCTTGTCGTTTTATCATGTTTACTTTATTGATTGTTGATTGTTTCTTCGCATCTATGGAGTAATTCATATTATTCTGGAACCGGGAATAGCCCGATAATATGTTATCGATATAGGTTATAGAATCGTTGTTTTACATCGCGTATGCTTATGATTTGCATTCTTGATTATTAATGCTTGTGAATTTGCTGGCCACATATTTGCATGATCATAGATATTAGGTGAAAATTCTGAAAGGTGACGTCTATATCAGAACCCTAGAATTCAAACCTAGGATCCTAAATCACGAAAGTAGTGTTAGGTCTTTTGAGGAATCGATACACTATCATAGAGATTAATGAATCTGAGTTTAGTCTAATCATCACGAAAGTAGTTGATTAATTAGCTTGGGTATATTGTTATGCTTCGACGGAAGGTAGCGAGTACAATAGGATAGTGTCCTTCATAAGTAGCGGTCGTAACTTCATCGGTAATATAATTGAGTCGATAATATTTATCGTGGTGAACCCTAATTCCGGAATTTCCAATCATATATAACTCGAATCAATTTACTTGCTTTTGGTTTAATTTTCTTTACAACTATCTCGTATTTTTATTAGGCTTAGATTACTGATAATTGATAGGCTAGTGCTGGATTGTTTGGTCTTCGTGGGAACGATATCTTTTGTACTGCACCGAAGCCGTGCGCTTGCGGTTTAGGCACATCAAGTTTTTTGGCGCCGTTGCCGGGGACTTGAATAGTCAATATTAGTTTTTATCAGATCTTAGTGAGACTAAGCCGTTTTTATTTTTATTTTTATTTTTAATTTTCGTTTTTAATTTTTATTTTTGTCTTTAATTTCAGGTTTTCAATTTTTCCTTGTATGCGAAGTAAGCTTGATTTCGAACTTGATCCAGAAATCGAGAAAACCTTTCGTGCTAGGAGAAGACAACAAAAACTGAAACAAGCTCACCTGGAACAAATAACGATGGCTGAAGAGAACGCGAATGCAAACCCGGCTGCAAATGCGAATGCGAATGCAAATGTGAGATGTCTTAAGGATTTTGCAGCGCCGAATGCGCAGACACTTCACTCCAGCATCGCCAGGCCTACTGTAGAGGCCAACAATTTCGAGCTCAAGCCATCCCTTCTGCAAATGGTTCAGCAGAATCAGTTTGGGGGTGCACCTACTGAAGAGCCGAATCTCCACTTGTCAATATTTTTAGAGTACTGCGACACTCTAAAAATGAACGGGGTTTCTCAGGATGCTATCAGACTGAGATTATTTCCATTTTCACTGAGAGACAAGGCGAGAGCTTGGCTACATTCTTTACCATCGGGCTCAATCAGAACATGGGATCAACTGATGCAGTGTTTCTTAGCGAGATATTTTCCCCCCAGCAAAACTGCACAACTGAGGAATCAAATCACAACTTTTGCTCAGCGAGATGGTGAATCATTATATGAAGCTTGGGAACGATTCAAGGATCTTCTCCGACTATGCCCACATCACGGGCTGGAGAAATGGCTCATAGTTCACACATTTTATAACGGGCTGATTTATACCACGAGGATGTCAGTCGATGCAGCAGCTGGAGGAGCTCTGATGAATAAGGGTATCGATGAGGCCTATGACTTAATCGAAGATATGGCATTGAATCACTACCAATGGTCTAGCGAAAGATCGGTTCCACAGAAGGCACCAGGTAAGTACGATATTGATGCCATTACTTTACTATCTGCGCAAGTTGAGGCTATGTCTAAAAAGTTAGATTCCATGAATATGCATGTTAACTCTGTCACTACCCCACCCCCTATGTGTGAAATATGTGGTGCAGTTGGTCATATTGTCTTAGAGTGTCAATTTGCGAGTGTACCAACCGATCCCTCTATAGAGCAAGCCAATTTTGTGAATAACTTCAACCAAAAGAACGACCCGTTTTCAAATACTTTTAATTCTGGTTGGAGGAATCACCCAAATTTTTCATACAAGCCGACTCAAAACGCAGCTCCACCATCCAATTTTAGGCCACCACCGGGATTTCAACAAAAGCCTTACAATCCTGTTCCACCACAGAAATCGAACTTAGAATCCCTTCTTGAGAGTTTTGTAGTTGCCCAGACTAAACAAAACGAGATAGTGAATGATGCAATTAAGCAACTAGCAACTAAGGTCGACTCTTTAGCAACTCACAATAAGATGCTAGAAACTCAAATTGCACAACAAGCTAGTAACTCAAGTAGGACTTCTGGTTCTTTTCCCGGACAACCTGAGACAAACCCGAAGGAACATTGTAATGCAATTACTTTAAGGAGTGAAACTAATTATGAGGGTCCAAAAATGTCTACAAGGATTAGTGAAACTGAGTTAACTGATAAGGTTGAAAAGGCGTCTAATCACGACAACTCAAAAGATAAAACGAATGATGAAACTGAACCAGCCTATGTACCTCCACCACCATATGAGCCACCCGTGCCTTTCCCTCAAAGATTAGCTAAGGCGAAATTAGATAAACAGTTTGGAAAATTTTTAGAAGTTTTGAAAAAACTTTACATTAATATTCCATTCACTGATGCACTTGCACAAATGCCTTCTTATGCTAAGTTTTTGAAAGAAATTCTTTCTAACAAACGGAAACTAGAGGACTATGAAACCGTGGCTTTAACTGAGGAGTGTAGTGCATTAATTCAAAATAAATTAACTCCTAAGCTTAAAGACCCCGGTAGTTTTTCGATTCCATGCGTAATAGGTAACGTTAGTTTTGATCATGCATTGTGTGACCTTGGTGCTAGCGTTAGTCTTATGCCACTTTCTGTTTCACGTAAGTTAGAATTGGGTCAGTTAAAACCTACCACGATTACTCTGCAATTAGCTGATAGATCCGTGAAGTATCCGGTAGGTATGCTAGAAGATGTACCGATTAGAGTAGGAAAATTTTTTATTCCTACAGACTTCGTCGTTCTCGATATGGATGAAGACTCTCAAATTCCCATTTTTCTTGGTAGGCCATTCCTAGCTACAGCAGGAGCTATCATTGATGTTAAAAACAGAAGGCTTTCCTTGAATATTGGGGATGAGAGAGTTGAATTTAGTCTATATAAATCTGTTGCTAACAACTCTATCGAGAACTCTTGTTACAGGATTGACGAAGCTATAACCTAGGACAAGCTTGCTAAGAACCACTATAAAGATCCGTTAGAGGCACGACTGGTGAGTGATGGCTCGATCGAGGAGGAAGATGAAATTATCGCTGATATTGCTCGACTATTTGAGGGGAATCCGCCATTGACATATGAAGGCATCAAAGTATTACATGACAAAAAGATCTCTCGCCAAAAATTCAAAAAATGGCGATTTAGGTCTCACATTCAACCGGTGCATGAGTTTTCTTTACCTAAAAATCGAGACCCTAAAGTCGATTGGAGAATTGCCAAGTCGTCGGGTCCAATCCGGTATTTACACTAAGTTAACATGGTAGCGTCGAGCTAAAGACGTTAAACAAGCGCTTTTTGGGAGGCAACCCAAATGTATCCTTTACGTTTGTTTTCATTTCGTTTATGTTTTTCTTTCTTTTTGTTCTCTTTTGTTTCATGCTTTTTCTTTTATTTTTCGAGTTTTGTACGGCGTACGTACGCAATGTTAATTGGCATACAATCAATGGATACAGGGAGTTTTCACGAGTTCGCGTACGTACGCCGAAATATATTGCGCCTGTACGCCAAAATACATGGCGTACGTACGCCGTGTAAATCGGCGTACAATCAACGGGATCAGAGATTTTTTCACCTTTCGCGTACGTACGCGTAAATCAAAGGCGTACGTACGCCTATTTACGCTGCGTACGTACGCGGTTCAAAATGGCGTACGTACGCAAGCTAGGAATCTCAACGAAGCCCACTCATCTACGAAGATTGAAGCACTCTATCGACATTGGGCTCCAGTGTTTTGTTTCTCTACAGTCTTCTCGATACAATACCTAGCAAAATCAGAACGATTGTCTCGACTCTCGCCAAGGTTATGTCCCTTTTTACGTTTCTGCATGCATACATACACACATTCATCACATTAGGGACAATGTGCGGTTCAAGTTTGGGGGTTGTTTACGGAGACATAACACTTTTACTATGGATTCTAGCTTTATCTTTGTGATCGTCGTACAACGATTGACTAGGTGATATGAAAGCCTGACTTTTTAATACATATAACGCATAATCTTTTTGTCGGCGATATCATCTGCTTAGTTACACTTTTCTGGCTAGTCACTAATACGTAGTAGTCCAAGGCATAGGAGTTGAGTGGATCACCCGTTTTCGAAACGCATAGGTAGTGGCCTCCAAGTCTACCAACTTAGAATCACGTCTTCTGGCACAATTTAAAAAAAAAAAAAAAAGAAGATGGATTAGTTACCTTTGACACTTGAGTGATTAAGTCCGAAGGAGTCTCTTAAAACTTAACGCCCTATGGCTATCTAGCTTGGGAGTCGTTGACCCAAAACTCGATAACGGGTGTCATAGAAAGTCTAAGGGAACGAACATTGCACAATCCTGACAAGTATGAGCTCGTTTGTACAGTTGACTTATGCTAAAAGCTCAATATTGTGAACCAGTTAGACCCTAATATCTGTTAGACCAGTTGGTAGGGATGGGCGCCACTCGAATTTTTGTTAGAAACGCCACTCGACTATAATGCTTAAAGATGACTTTATTCAGTGCTTTCTAGAAGCTTGTTTAACTCTGTGGTGTGATGTAACCAATGACTAAGCGAATGCATGATCTTTTTCTAAAAATGTCGGGTCATTAGTTCACGTCGATTTTTGTACGATTGTATCACATTTCGATTTAGCAAAGATTCATTGATTTTGTAATTTTGTGGGTATATCATCTGCAAACCCTCACGAGACTATAACTCGTCCTTTTTGGGTAACAAAAAGGTTTAAAGGCTTGTTGCACATGCTAAGTGCAATCGTCTACTCTACGAAAATGAGTTTATCTTTAGTTTTTGTTTTTGTTTCTTTATTTTACCTTTGTTCGAGGACGAACAAAAGCAAGTTTGGGGGAGTTGATAAACCTCATTTTTAGGCAATTTTCATCATTCATTCGACACGTTTATTTATAGACTTGCATCATATTCTTATCCCGCAAATGCGTTTAATGTCACTTTTGAGTGTAGTAGGGAATTTCTATGTTGTGAACGGAAAATACCAGTTGTAGGTTGAAATCGAGAATGATCGGGCTGAAAGCACAAAGCCGGCGTACAGGCGCCCTTATAAATGGCGTACGAACGACAAAATACACGGCGCACGTACGCAGTGTTAAATCGCGTACAATCAACGAAGGCAGAGAATTTAGGCCACCTCGCGTACAAGCGCCAGATTAGTCGGCGTACAGGCGCCTATTTGTTCGGCGTACAGGCGCCGATTTGTTCGGCGTACAGGCGCCAGTTTGTTTGGCGTACAGGCGCCGTTTTATGCGGCGTACGTACGCGCGCTATCTTAAATCTGAAAGCCCATATTCGGCCCAATTTCGGGTTTATGTTTTAGATTAGGTATAAATACCCCTTCCCAACATTGTTTTAGGGTTCGAACTTTATTTTCTTGAGTTGAGTTGTAAAGATCGGAGATCGAGAGACGAAATTCAAGATTATTGTAAACGGATTATTCGACAATGGGTTTAATCGAAATTATTTTCTTTAATCTCTTTTAATTCTTGTCGTTTTATCATGTTTACTTTATTGATTGTTGATTGTTTCTTCGCATCTATGGAGTAATTCATATTACTCTGGAACCGGGAATAGCCCGATAATATGTTATCGATATAGATTATAGAATCGTTGATTTTACATCGCGTATGCTTATGATTTGCATTCTTGATTATTAATGCTTGTGAATTTGCTGGCCACATATTTGCATGATCATAGATATTAGGTGAAAATTCTGAAAGGTGACGTCTATATCAGAACCCTAGAATTCAAACCTAGGATCCTAAATCACGAAAGTAGTGTTAGGTCTTTTGAGGAATCGATACACTATCATAGAGATTAATGAATCTGAGTTTAGTCTAATCATCACGAAAGTAGTTGATTAATTAGCTTGGGTATATTGTTATGCTTCGACAGAAGGTAGCGAGTACAATAGGATAGTGTCCTTCATAAGTAGCGGTCGTAACTTCATCGGTAATATAATTGAGTCGATAATATTTATCGTGGTGAACCCTAATTCCGGAATTTCCAATCATATATAACTCGAATCAATTTACTTGCTTTTGGTTTAATTTTCTTTACAACTATCTCGTATTTTTATTAGGCTTAGATTACTGATAATTGATAGGCTAGTGCTTGATTGTTCGGTCTTCGTGGGATCGATATCTTTTGTACTGCACCGAAGCCGTGCGCTTGCGGTTTAGGCACATCATTAGTCAAATGAAAAATAGTTATCACAATAATTCATATGATTGGTATGTGTGTACATAACGAGTAAGGTTCTGTGTTAAGTATTAGGAACTAGCCCTCACACTAGACGGATATTTACAATGATAAAGTAACATGTTTATATTGGTCGTCACCACCTAAGTCAAGATGAGAACATCTTATCATGTATTGTTTGTGTGGAAACAGTAGCTATAAGATAGCTAAGTAAAGCTACATGTGTGTATTTGTGTTGGGATAGAAATTTGAATACCATACGTATCCGAGATACAAAATATTTTTGATATTCTTGTTCTACTCCAGGAGTAGAGGATCTTAGTCTTTCGAATTTCTCGATTCGGAGTTATAACGAATGAAAAATTAATTATTAAAGTAAGGGTATTTAATTGGATGAAATTGGGCTATCCCACATTAGAAAAATATCAATTGTTTAGATAGTATCTCAACCTTGGTGTTTAGAATTGGGTTTGTAGCCTTGGGTCATATCATGTTTGTGTGGGTTTAGAGGGAGGAGGACCTAGCTATGGTTAGCCATGGCTAGACCCGCCTCGTGCGCGCACACGCGCGCCGCCGCCGACCGACCAGGTGGGTCGTGGGTCGTGGGTCGTGGGCTTATGCTTGCAGTTTGGGCTCAAGAGCCTTATCTTTTTGGGCCAAATTATATTTAATTAATTTTGGGAACAATATTTCTTTCCAAATAGAATTTATTCAAGGATAAATTACAACTATATAAAAAGCGCCGGCCATGTTTTTTATTTAGATTAAATTAGTCTTTAGTTAGTCAAAAACGTTAGATACGGTTTTGGACGTTTTTTGTAACCTTCTTGAAACCTTCAAAAACTGACATACGTTTTTGCTATCGCTGATGACAGGGTTTAATGGTGATTAACTCCTTGTCTGATTTTCGAGCCTATATAAGGCCTCCTCCAGCAGATGGAAAAATACACCAAAAATCAGCCTCTTCTCTGATTTTTCTCTCTTCTTCTATACAGTTCATAAGCATATAAAGTTTGATTTTATTCGTATATCAAAAGTGGTTTTGATATAGAACTGATATATCGTTGTATTCTTGGGACGTTGATTGCAAACACCCGTACAACCTAGGCGGGGCAATTTAGCGTTAAGGATAGAGAGTAGTCCCTCGCCTCGATATTTGCTTTTATCATTTTTCAGAATTCGTTGTTATAGTGCAGAATTTGCAATTAGATTAAATTTAATTGTTCTCTCATAACATGGTTTTCTTTTGCTTCAAGTTGATGAATATTTTTGAGAAACCTTGATCAAGTTAACTAGTGAGTTAAGCAAGTAACCTAGATACCTAAAGAACCACCTTATGTTAAACTTGAAAAAGTACGAACTAGTTCTACCACGTCTTAATCGATAGCTTATAAGGCATATCTTTGTATCCTTCAAATTTGAACGTAAGTAGAAGTCTGGGGTTGAAAGAATGCTATATGGGTGGTTTGCCTAATATATATATATGTATATATATAGATATTATTTTGTAGCTATTTCTATAGAATAACCATGTGTGTGTTTGTTGATAGTTCAACTAAATGCTATTTAATGGAGATGTTAAAAATCTGGGTGAACATAATCAATTAAATTTAATTTTGTTTCATAGACATTCTACTTTTGAGATACGAAGAATAATTATTAATTATTATGACCCATGCCTATCAAGCTCGTATTTGTTTGATAAGCTAAGATTTTTTGTGGTTCTATGAACTAATGTTTATTTCAACATAAATTTATTGGTATGACTTATGTTTTGGTCAAAGTTTGAAGCAATAATGAAGTTAGAATTAGCCAAAATTTGGTAGAATTCGGGGACTGAATTCCTTGAAAAGAGGAGAGTGTGACGCCCTAGATGTCTCAAGTGGGAATTTTCGTTATTTTACCATGATTATATGTAATATAAAGAATTACTTGCTTAGAATGAGGACTAGATTGAAAGTTAGCTGGAATAGATTGAAATAGATTATATAGTATGTGGCAATCTTTGCAAATAGATTCTATATTGGGTGAAACCACACAACCTTAAAACCAATGGGGTTAAATTGTAATTTCAGGATATTATTGTGAATTGTAGAAAGATATTAAAGTAGAGAAATAGAATAAGATTTTGTTGATGGGATATGCCAACACGTTTCAACCTTTTGTACCAAGTTGGTTTATACAATGAGACCTCAAGCCACTAATATACATATATAAGATATATACTACATATATACAATGTGTATATATATATACATACACAAATTCCCCTTTTAATTTCTAATTTCTCACTTAATTTCTCACACCACAAGGTACGACTTCCTCTCCATCTCTTTCATTCTTGTTTAGTGTTTAATTTTAAGTTCTTGCTAATTTGTTAATTAAACTACATATTGATTATTTATCTCCATTCCATGTGTTAGAATACAGCATTGTATACAAGCCTAATTTTGATTTTTTTCTCAATGTTGAAGTATGTAATATATATGATAGATATACTTATATGTAACTAGGTTAACCTATTAAGTAATTCATGAGGATTGACATGATTAGATAATTAGTATATGATTAATCAAATTGATAAAATATTAATTAATTATGTCAAGATATAGATATCAGTGGTAAGTTTGATTATAGCTATGATTGTTTATATTAGTAAATAGTAATTCGTCAATATAATAGAAATTCAAGTTACGGAGTTATGAAGGAAGGTCAAGTCAGTTGTTAATGAGTTACATAATTAGTTAATTATTTAAACAACTTGTAACTCTATAATTTCTTATGTGTTTAAGTGTTAGCTTTCACAATTAGGTTAGATTTTCAAAGTCAATGATTAAAAGTTTGTTGTTAGTTATAATCAAATTACTATCTTAAATTAAAAATATCGGTTCGGCGTAGTATTTGATCTCGCCTTCGCTGAAATGTGATATTACATTGATTATATGATTCCCTTACATGGATTTTGATTGATATCTTGGCCCATTTAGGTTGTGGTCCTTACGGACAGCATGAGGATTGCCGTATTGGTTGGTCACAGTCCCCCCTCCCGCGCATGGACGGAGCGTATCATGGCGATGGGTCATAGATTTAGACATGTTCCAAAGCATGTCAGTTTGTTAGCAAGGTCGCTCCTTGCATTTGGTGAATAAGGTAGTTGATTTGCAGCGGGAGTTATAAGGAGGTCGTTAACAAATCGTATCCTTTACTATTTGATAAAGCTTGATTGAATGTGATGGACCAAGTGCTGCATTGTGACACAATCTCAGGGCACTATGAGTAATTCTAGTGTTGTACTGAGGCAAATCCGGGAGTAACCATCTTTATAACCCTTCACTTACAATTGAGTGTTATATGTTATCAGCTTTTCTTTCATTGATGATTAATTCATTGATTATCATATTATCGCGATCAAGTATCACGAGGTTCTATCATATAATGATATTTATGCATAACCCCGCATTTACACACACTACACTCACTGGGCTTAGTGGCTCACCACTCGTGTCTCCCCCCTTCCAGGTAATGATATAAATGATTGAGGCATAAATGCGACTTGCTTATGGTCGTGGATTAACTTAACACATATAGAGGTATCGAACATTCTAGATTACATTCAATTTTATTCGCTCAGTAAAACTTCATGTTCTATTTCACTAATAATATCATAGCTTTGTTTTGTAGAGCTCTGAACCATTAGAGTTTTTGGAGTATCGTCACATGTGAGATAGGGCGTGACAATTTTTCTATAATTATTTGATGCCAAACCTTGACAATTTTCTTTGTTAGAAAAACTAAATTTTAAGTTGAATCCATCCTTTCCTGTTGATGTTCTAGTTGTTATTGGAAATTAATTTTGAGTGTGAGTTATGATAAAACATCACAATTTACGGCCGTGAAAAAGTATACCAAATAATATGATAATTGTTTGAGCGATATTATTTGATAGGAAGTAGATATCTATCAATTTTGTTGTATATTCATGAAAGAAACAATGAACACCTAGATCTTAAAAAAGATGGAATAAAAAGAATTTAAAATTTTTATTTATGTAGAAAATGAATTGGCTATGTTTTGATTTGTTTTGGAGACTGTTTTGGTCAAAAATTTGGGCCAATGAGTGTTCGGCAATGATTTTTTTTATCAACAAAAAGTTAATATTTTAGGCCAAAATTGATACTTGGCGAAAAACACTTTTCACTATCTCTCTCCTCAGTCATGTCGCATGTCTATTCTATACACTCTCTTTCCCCCTTACAACTATCTCTCTTTCTCTCTCTCATTTTCTCTTTCTCTCTCTATCATTTTCAATTTTTATATTTTTCTTTTGTTGCTTTCATTTGTATGCACTAATTTCTCTACTAGACTCACCTTGTATTATTTTATGCAAAATGATGAATTTGAGTCCAACTTCAAACGGTCAAAAATCCATAAAAAAATTGAAATGATCACATGAGTCCAAATACCACTATATATATGATTAATAGTTATAAAAAATAATTTAAATATATGATACACATTGTTAAAACAATTATTGCTTTTTTAATAAGCTAGTTACATGATACTTTTATGTATATTAATTGAATATCAAATTAATGATATGAAGTTAAATTGAATGATAAAATTATTTTAAGTATTGATGACATGTCCATAAATTTAACAAATATATAACACGATAATTTTTGCATCTTATTAGATGCCAAAGCGTAAGGGAAAAGAGAAAGAGGTAGACGACTCCATACTTAAAAAAACGCCGCCAAATATGGTACCATTGCTCATCAAATACAGGTAAATCTAGTAATACGAAATCACGAAATTGACCACGTGGAACGCGTTAATGTCGCGCTCTTTTTTTGTGAAGTTGTACGATGAGCAACATATATTTATTTGATGACTTATTTATTTAGAATTGTTTTTTTTTTAAATAACGGTATCCTATTTAATAATATATTTTGACTTCAATTATCTATATTTCAATAGTATATATTAACTTAAGTCATTTATGTAAATATTTATTTATTTATTTTAAATTGTAATATATACAAATAAATATTCATCTATAATATAATTATTACAATTTTAATATTATAATACAATATTTAATTATTATTTTAATCACTAACAGACAAAAACTGTTATGATTTGACTGCTTCAGTAACTTATGTTCCCTTTCAAAATAAAACCAAACACTATCTCACCATAAAAAAATAATCAAAAACTAATTCTCCAATTAAACCAAACACTATCTCACCAATAATGCACGTGTCCCCAAAAATTTCTCACCAACAATTCTCACCAAAATAATCAACCAAAACAAAACCAAACATACTCGATATTTTGGGTTCAATACCTTAATAAATAAGGAAAGGGAATAAGGGAATTTTCGGAAGAAAATTGAGAGATAGAAAATAAATGAAAAGTAAAGAAAAAAAACTTAAATGCTTGAATGCTTAGTTGGAAGATGACAAGGACATCCACGTAGGAAGTGAAAATTAGGTGCTATTAATTTAGGTGGTATATAGCATTGCTCTTCAATTTTCTCTTTCTTTCTCTCTCATTTTTAATATTTTTGTAATTCTCCACCACATTTTACATTGTATATACATTTGATGACATATCATTTTTAAATTATTTTAATTATTTGATTAATCTTCGATAGTATACACATTTTATGACATATCATTTTTAGAATTATTTTAGTTATTTGTTTAATCTTCGATAGAAGTAATGTACGTTTATTAACAACACGCACTCAACATTCTATTTTTTATTCACTTTGGACGACTAAGACCAATCTTGCATTCTTTTTTAGTTCAATAGGACTAAAGTTGCAAATTTGTATCCAATGAAATTCAAATTATAAGATATTCATTGTTACAAAAACTGTAATTTTTTTTTATTTTTAGTATATATTTTTTTGTGATTATCAATGGGATAAAATAAGTATTTTTTCTTATTTTTCATTTTTTATTGATACCGAGCATAGCACGGGTTACACGCTAGTTATATATATTATAACAAAGCGATGTGGGATCAACTTTGTTATCAATCTTTTTTGTGGTAATTTAAAAAAAATTGTTAAAAAACATTTATTGGTTGATCAATTTATTGATTGATTATGTAATTTAAAATTTAAAGTTTAAATTGATTATTAATTAATGGATGAAAAATTGAAACCTATTCTGCATTTAATTATGGTTGATAATAATTATGGTAATTTTGTAATGCAGATCCTAATTCGTAGATATAAAAGGAAGAAAAGTCTACATCTATATATATAGCAGAGTGATGCAAAGACAAATATAATTTTATGAGATTTTTAAGAAAGAATCTTTATTGAACCATCTTTAACATTTCGAATTTACAAAAAACAAATTATTGATTTGTAAAAATTAATATCCTTAAATTTAGCATGAAAATGAGGAAATTCATTAACACCTTTACTAATTTGGGAATTTAGTTTATCTAATCTTAATTCTCGGAAAGTTTAGCAAGAAAATATGAAAGCTTTTTTATGACTTTCAATAATTAAAGGTCTCGATTATCCTTTTAAATATAATAAGAAAAAACTCCTCACTTCTATTTTTTCTCAGCTAGAAAGCGACATGGCAGTGTGGCCAAAGAGAATTAAATCTATTCTATTTTCTTTTTACTCATCTTTTTTATGATTTGATTTTTTTCTTCTAATTTTTAATTTTTTTATACGAGTTCATAGTATATTTCTGTTTCATCTTACATAATTTTTCGCAACTTTTCGTTCATTCATATTATATCATTTGATAAGTTTTCTTTTATATTATTCATTTATATCAAAATTACATGATTTTATAATGTTTATTGTATTATTATTTTCTCATTCAGCTCACTTTTATTACTTTTTTTTTTTGTGAATGACTGTTGATATACTTATTGCAGTTTATAGATCAAAGCATTTACTAGAATAAGATGTCTACTAATTCTAATTTATATATTTCTTTCTTCATGTTCAACTTTTATGATTTAAATTAGACTGCAAGCTACTTTCTTAATAACTTGCAATGATTTTTTTTGTTTCAATTTTAGATTGGACAATTTCTTTTTCTTTAATATACTTTCCTATGATTATGATGATTTCTCTTCATTTCTTCATTTAGGAGTAGAGTAATTTTATTTATTTTTCCTTCCCAATTGTTTTACTTATCCTTTTTGTTCCTAACATGTTCCAAAAGTTACTTTAAGTAAAACTTTATTCCCATTTATTTTGTACTTTTATTTTTTATAATGTTGTTTCTTATCATTTTTTTAAAAACATGTTGTTCATATTCTTTATTTTAAATTTTATTTGATGGAATTTGATATTTCCTTTTTGTTTTTTCATCCTGGTCATACCGATTTTTTTCTTTGGATATTTAGTGACCCATATTTTTACTTTCATAAGACTTTATCTTTGCAATTTATTTTAATTGTTAGTTAGGTACACAATTTTAAAATTATGCCTCATTTGCTTCATTATTATACTTTTATTCATTTAATTTTGAATACAATACACAAATTTGACGAAATTTACCATTTTCTCTTTTTTTAATCATTATATTAATATATTAATTTTATTATCATATTTGAAGAACTATTTCTATGTTCTTGTTAATATTTAATTTGTTTAAAACACTTAAAGTAATTCTCTTATACATCATAATTTTTTCTTCTTTATTCCAATTATCTAACTTTTCATACCACGAACATTTTGTGCTTTGTTAGTCTAATAGGCTAGGGATTAGTGGTCGTTGACTTTGAAGCGTATTTTTGCTTTTCTGATTCTAAAATCTTTACAATATTTTCTATTAAGGTTGCCATTTGGTTTTTTTTTAAGAAATTAACATTTTGTTTTGTATACTTGAATCAATTGATGAAATTAGGTATATGTTTAATGGTTTTGTACATACTAAATTGATAATTTTATTTCTATATTCACATTCCATCTTCTTCATGCTCCCAAAATTCTGCTATTCATACTTATAATAATTGATTTCAATGTGATCCCTCTAACCACTTTTGATACCAGAAAAGAAAAGTTAATCACATTCCACCTAAATAATATATCATATTTTAAGAAAATAAACTAATACATTTTTAAAGTTGTGGCCTGTCAGACTAAAATTAAATATATTTAAATTGAGGAAAAAAGAGAGACATTTCCCTAAATATTAATATCACATGACACTTATAATTTTTTAAAGAAATTATTTTACTATTTTTCTGTGTATAGATACACGTTAGTTGTTAATAAGTTATTCTAGTATACTACAACAAATTTTTCATGTTTACCAAAAAATTTATTGCCTCAACCGCACATCACCAACAAATATTAGGGTGACGTTATAACTATATAAAAATCTTACAAGATGTTTAAAAGTTTATAAAGTTTCCTAGATATATTTGACTGTATTACTATCACCTAATTGAATAGGAAATTAAGGTATACTGTTATTAGCCGAAACTAAGAATCTATTGTGTTTGAGTTAACGTTTTCCATTTTAGTGAGAAAAATGGGCCATAAATTCCTCAATAATGGCAGTATTTTCGTGTGTGTTAGTATGACTTTGCCTCTCATAAATTGTAAGTTCAAATATAAAATTTCTACACATTGCAAAATGGAAAAAGAATTCAAATATATTAGAAATTCCTAACATTGATATGATTTTATTCATGGGAACCCTAACTTTTTTCTCAGTGATAAATCTCTAGCCAAAATATCATTTAGGTTGATAAATCTCTGGTTTGAAATTCATCTGGATTTTGAATCCTACAGAGAGGTCTACTAGAGATTGGAAATTGTTGAAAAAAGAACAATATTTCTTTTGTCCCTTTTAGACTATCGAAAAAAAAGGTTAATATATCCAAGATAATTACGTGTTTACAAAAATAGTACTATCTCAATTCATCGTAATAAGTCAAGTCCAGGTTGTAATATGGATGGTTTTGAAGGATGAATCAAATATGCACAGTTCCAGTAAGATTTCATCCTTAAACAAAAAGGTCAATTTCTTGATTTATTTCGTCTTTTTTCCCATGATCGGAGTAGTGGAAAATATATGTACACCATGATTTTGAATATGAAGAGAGATTACAAGAAATGGCAGAAGTATTCACTTTATCATTAGCAGAGCCGAATTTAGTGTATCAATAACCTCCTATTTTTATGAAGAGAATGAATCTTTTTCTCGAATGATCAGAAAAAAAAAATGGGTCTAGATCTCTTGCGGGAATGATCTGGAAGATAAAAAATCAAAAATAGTGGTATTTGGTAGCGACAACAAAATGTAGGCAGTCAATCAATATAGATTAATCAAAATTCTAATTCAAATACAATATAGTACCTGTGGTACATAAGAAATGTATTGAATCGGTTTTTTAGTAACTATATATGATTGTAACTTAGATAATGGAATTCAATGAGATCAAATAAAAAAAGACACCAGAAGAAAAAGGAAAATATGATTTTTTTTCTTCTTTTCTTTGATCTATTTATTTATTTTAAATTAAATCAGTAATGAGTCAATTAAAAAAAGAAAGACTTATCTTCATATGAAGATCTTCAATTTTATAAAAATTGAAATAATGATGTCTAAATAGGAAAAAATTTCAATTTTAACTATTTTTACTAATTTTCTTTAATGATTCGTTGCAAGTTGAGTATTTAATACTTAAAAGGATTAAATCCCTTAATCAATCCTATGGAGTCACTTGAAGATGCAGATTTATTATTCATTAATATATTTCTAATTCTTTCTATTTTCTAAATATTATTTATGTATGTTTACGATGTTTTCATGTTGAAACTTTTTTAGAGAACAACCATTCTGTGTATCATATAGAGAAGTAAAAGTCTAGATTTGGTGTGGATCTAAACCAATGATTATTCATGACTGAATCAATTCCAGACCGGTTCCAAATTAGAGGAATGTTATGGTAAAACTTCGTTTGAAACTATGTGGTAGAAAGCAATGTGCGACTTGAAGGACAAGATCCATTATGGATTTTGACATCTACCATTTTCGATTTATCTGGGAATCCTTCGTATTGTTTACTCTAATACACTCGATATTTGTTATGTTGCGAATGGCCAACAATGGAGTTCGAGTAGAAAGAATTAATAATTTCACAAGGGCAAAGATTTAGAGTTAATGCCCATAAATTAGAATAACTTCATAAATATATATTCCATGTATGGCAATCAAAATCATCAAATTAGTCGAGCAAGTTTTCAATTCAAAGTAAAACTTGTTGGAACTTATCCAAAATTTGATGTCAATACACCAAATGGGGTATTAAATGTCCTAATTAAAATTCTGTTGCATAACAGTTGTTGCAACAGTCCTAAACATGTCATTCAATGAAAAGTCTTAATTCGTACATCTAAGTAGATAGATACATTTAATGCATTTAAATTTAATGACTGTTAGAAATAAATGACTATTTAATATTGAACTTCTTTTCCTCTCAACTTTGATTTGATTGGAGCTCTTGCATGATTTTCTTTGAAAAGAGCATCTCTGACTCTTCATATGCTGGCTTCGAACAAATAAGGGCCCAATTGAATGATATATCCATCTTAAAAAATTTTTTTTGGTGATAAAAATGAGAAAATTTAATTTTAAGGATAAGAAATATGGTTTGAGAAGTAAGTTTAGATGAAATATTTTTAAAGAAAAATATGTAATGATGATGGTTGATGTAATATTTTTTTGTTATGAAAAATTTGTTTGAGTTAATATATATTCATAGTCAAATTCATTGATTTAGACATTAAAAAATAGTCATAATGGATCTTATTTTGAATGTTGTGTTATTTTACATTTTAATATGTAATTAATTTAATTTTTGGAGTTGAAATATAATCGAAAAAACCCTTTTTATCGATAATGTTAACTGTCAAATCATGAACAGTGAACATAATTTTTCTCTCTTTTTTTAAAGAATTTCTTTTGGAATTTTCATGAATTTTGAGAGATTTTTTTAAAGAAATTTGTTCTGAGATACCAACCAAGTGTGTTTTGTGAGATTTTCTACTATAAAATAATTTTTTGGGAGATTGAATGGCCAACCAATTGACCCTAATATCTTATCTTAAGAGTTTTCAGCAATTATATTTTTTATTTAACTTTGATATATTCACATAGAATATCATATGTTGCTCAAGCAATCCAGTAATTAATTAAAACATAGAAAGGATAAATAAAGTCTATCTAAAAATTACAGCTCAATACTTCTATGGCTTGTCTAACACATTTCTGATAAAATCAGGTCAATATATCTAACATAAAATTTCCTAACCAAATTCTTCATTTTGATGATGACAAAATCTTTACTCTACAAGTCTCAGACTTAGATCATAAGCAAAATTATAAAGTCTAACAATTAAAATATTATAGAATTAGTACACTTATGTTTGTTTATGTTTTCAAAATCCATTTTCATAATTTTAAATTACAAAATTCAAAATAAACTTAACCCACCAAATTTACATAATCATTATATAACACCACTAACATAATTATTCTACACATCATCCATCAACCTATCACTATTGATTTGACATCTCTTACAACTTTTAACCTAATTTTAAAAACAAAAAACATAACCAAACACCTACCATTTTCAAACGAATTTCTATAGTACGCCATTCCCGAGAAAAATTTAAAATTTCATCCCAAAAACATAAACAAAAATAGCTACTAGTGTTGCTTCCACAAGATATTTCAGTGCAAACACGAATTTTTATCTTTTAAAATTCATTACAATGCTAACTAGAGGTGCCCAACCGGTTCCTGGAATTGGGGAATCGGACCGGTTGAAACCGGCGATCAACGGTTCCGAAACCATTGACCATGGTTCCTGGTTAGGAATCGGAACCGGCTAACAAGGTTTGAATCCGATTTTCGATATGAGGAATCGGGAGCCAGCAGTTAGAACCGGCATTTTCGAACCGAGAATTGGAATCGATTGGGCACCTCTACCAAAATCTCCATTGTTTAGTATGTATGGTTTGCTTGTATTTTGAAATTTGTAGTAATCTTTTGTGGATTTTTGAAGGAAACAAAAATTAGATTTGTAGATGCACTTTCTAGTTTCTGCTGAGCAACTGTTATGGATTTCTTCATCAATTTAAACTAAAATTTCTTAAATTAATTTTAGTGGTTTATCTCATTACTAATTTTTTTGCTTATGTTAGATAATATTTAGATTAGTTTAGATTATATCGTATCCTATCGTATCTTTTATAATCTTGTAGTTATTTAGTTTTATCTTATTTCCATATTTGTAGGTAGATTACGATTTCATTAGATTTTATTGTAACACTATTTATACTCTTCTTTTATTAATAATATAATTCACGGGGTTTCATATTATTCAACATGGTATCAGAGCCATGGCTTCTAGCCTTGGTCTCTCGATCTTTCGCTTCCGTTACCGCCATCAAGTCGTCGACCCCGTCCGACGCACCTATCCTTTTTTTTTTTAATATACATTATCTTGTGTTTTGCTTCAGCTATTTTTAAGTCGCCGACCCCGTCCGACGCACCTTATTTTAGTTTAGTTTTATTTTTTATGTTATCATCGCTCACCTTTGACAAGTAAGGAGTTAGAGTTATTGTTGCTGGACCATCTAGCAGGTGCCACCGGTTTGTAGTTTTTTTTTGTATGTTACGAGTGCTCGCTCTGAAAGTAAGGAGTTTGAGCCCTTATCGCAGTCTGTCCTCATCATACGAGGACTTAGAATCATTATTTATTTTTTTAATGTTAAAACCGCTCACTCTTGGAAATAAGAAGTTAGAGTCATTGCCGCCGCCTTTCAAGATTATCGCCGGCTTTTATCTTTTTGGATTTGGATCCAGTTTCAACGTTCAAGATCCCACGTTTCAACTGCGGGGAAGTGTTAGATAATATTTAGATTAGTTTAGATTATATCGTATCCTATCGTATCTTTTATAATCTTGTAGTTATTTAGTTTTATCTTATTTCCATATTTGTAGGTAGATTACGATTTCATTAGATTTTATTGTAACACTATTTATACCTTTCTTTTATTAATAATATAATTCATGGGGTTTCATATTATTCAACAGCTTATAAGCAGAGTTGAGTACACTTCCACTTTTAGTTTTAGATTTAGTGGTTACGAATTTGTTACATGTTTAGTTCCATACGTAGAGTTGAATATATATATTGGTTGTAAAATTCAAACTCAGAAACATAAACAAATAACAAATGAGTGTGAAAAAAAATGAAACAATTAGTCCTATATGTAGAGAGATATGTTGGGGCCTAAATGCAATTTTATCATTATGTCAAATGAGCTCTACATAAATAGAAATTAATATTTTCTATTGTTCAATATTTTTAATGTTTGTCTTTACTTTATACGATTTATTTTTTAAACATTGCCGAAATAAATTTATACATAATATATTAAAAAATAAATAAAAAAATTCAAGGTCAGAACTGGAAACCGGCCCAGAACTGGAACGGAAACTGTGGAACCAGGAACCGGGGAACCGGAAACGTGTGCTACACAGTTCAAATAAGGTTCCCCTACCAATCTAAACCGGAACTGACGGTTCCGAACTGGAACCGATTGGACAATCTAATGCTAACATTGAAAAATAAAACATTCAAGAAAGCTCTAAAGAAAGGATCCAATGTTTGCATTCACTTAACATAAGACCAACCCATCAAATCTTTAACCTTCCATTTGCGTTGCGGTTTAGGTTGGAACGATCAAGTGGTTTTTGGTTGAACACCTCTATTTTTAGTATTAATTTAAAGGGTTAATGTTACTAACTGTACTGATGTTTTAATTTTGTATCAGAGTTCTAAATCTTAAGTTGTTTTCTCTTTTTAATCTTTGTTTTTGATCATGTAGACTGTTTTTAATCAATTTTGGACATTGTGAATCAATTTTGGACATTGTGAGAAGCACGTGTAGTCAAAAGGTTAAGGATAAATATTACCTGCGGATACTATTATTTTTGGATATGTCTGATATACATTATCTGATCCGTCTTAAGTTTATCAAAAAAATTCATGAAAAAGTACGACATCTACTATTTCTAGAGAAAATTTTATGATGGACCGCGACCATTCTCACCACATATTTGCATACGAGCATGGGAAAATTCTATCATGGACAGAGACCAACGGCCCCTATCCAGTTTCCACCACACAAATACATGTGGATGGGCGGTTTTACACCTGGGGCCTAGGGGTGATACGTGGAAAAAACCACACATCTACATGTATTTGTGTGGTATATATGATCGGAATCAACAGTCTCAGATCATGATAGATTTTTACTACGAGTGATCTTTTCCACATGAGATTGGGTGGAAAAGATCTCCCACTCAGTATGGGAAATTTTATGCTGGACCGAAATCAACGGTCCCGGTCCAGTTTCAACCACACATTCACTTTCAGTAGGGTACTATCCATGGGGTGGTGTGAAAAAACCATCCCCATTTCAGTGAATGTGTGGTTGTTGGTCCCAGCATAGATTTTTCCCCCTCAGTATGCAAATACGTGGAGTATATGGATCAAGATAAAATTTCACAATTTTCTAGTATACATAGACACAAATGATATTTTATTGGGAGACTGTAAGACATAATTGCCCTACTTTAATTGACCAGACCCGAAATCCCAACGGCAACAAAAAATACTTCTTAAGAACCCACCGCCGGCTCTACTCTGACTACCCGCCGGAAAATCAAACTAACCTCCCACTGAAATGGGCCACCCAAAAACCGCCACCGCCCTTCCGCCGCACGTCCTCATCTTCCCTGTACCGATGCAAGGCCACATCAATTCGATGCTTAAGCTAGCAGAGCTCCTGTGCCTCTCCAACATCCACGTCACCATCCTCCTCTCCGACCACACCCATGGCCGTATTGGCCGCCACGTCGACATCGAGTCCCGATTCTCCCGATACTCCGGCTTCCGCGTCGCCACCATCTCCGACGGGCTGCCCGAAGATCACCCGCGCAACGGCGAGCGCAGCATGGAAATGGTCATGAGCCTGGTGAAAGTCGGGGGAGCGGAGTTTCGGAAGCTGATGGAGACAAGTGATGGGTTGAGCTACGGCGGAGAATGGCGGCGCGTGAGTTGTTTGATCATGGATGGGGTGTTCAGTTTCGCCGTTCCGGTGGTTCAAGAGATGGGGGTTCCATTTATATATTTTAGGACTGTGAGTTCTTGTTCTTTTTGGGCTAATTTCTGTTTTCAACAAGTCATTAATGCTGGAGAGCTTCCTCTTAAAGGTACACTATTAATTTCTATCGACTTGGTTTGGGGACAATTGGCAATTTTGTGAAAATAGCAATATTAATCACATGCCATATATAGGTTTACTGCATTTTTTAGTGTTTCTGTTTATAAATAAATTTATTAGTTTCAATTAATTGTAAGTAACTTTTTACTAAATTTATAGTGAATGTGAAAAATCTGTGGTATACAAAAAATTTTGTATTGTATCAATATTTACTTAACGAAAATATATATACCGACGTTTATAAACGTCTTTTTCACTACCTCTTGATGTAGGATGCATTGATGTGATAAATTATATTAAAATTAATTAATTGCAAGTAATTTCTTATCAAAATGAGAAGAAGTGAAAAATCAGCGATTTATAGAAAATGATATATATGATCAATTTTTACGCAATTTGTCATGTTCAATGCTTTTTTTTTTTTTTTTCAATTCAAGTTCCAACCATTGAAAACGGATATTCATATGATACATTTCGTGGGATCACGATGATAGAATCCATATCATTTCTTGAGTAACTTTGTATGAATATACAAAATTAGTCGGGATTCAATTTAGGTCACAATAGTTAAAAACGAATGAATACCATCATAAATAATTTTACGATGTCTTTTACATGATCAATGACAAAATTGATGGTGTCTAAATTAGACTCACGAAATTCCATTCTGAAACAAAAATTGTAATAAAAAGGATCATATATAACTAATTTTACAAGTTTATAGACATTTTACCTAATTTTTAAAGTTTATAAACAATTTAACCAAAGTTTCCACAAAACCTATCATATTGAGTATGTATTGCAATTTTTCACTCAATTTATAACTAATGCTTATTTAATTTGTGTAGGTAAATATGAGGACAAATACTCATATTGGAAAAAACAAGAACTGGATTTAACTGTGACAAGTGTGCCGGGAATGGAGGGTTATCTCCGGCGACGTGACCTTCCGGCATTTTGTCGAGTAAACGATGTTAACGATCCTGTATTGCAGACCATGTTAAGAGAAACAAGAATGACAACTCTTTCAAGCGGATTAATACTCAACTCATTTGAAGATTTAGATGGCCCTATTCTTGATCAAATTCGTAGTGTCATTCCCAATTTGTATTCAATCGGTCCACTTCACACTCACTTAAAATCCCGATTAGAGTCCAAATCATCGCTTACTTCTAGTAGTTTTTGGGAGGAAGATCATAGCTCCTTGACATGGCTAGACTCTCAGCCTCCGAATTCGGTGATATATGTAAGTTTTGGAAGTATCACACTATTGACAAGAGCCGAGGTGTTTGAGTTTTGGTATGGGTTGGTAAATAGTGGGCACAAGTTTCTCTGGGTAATGAGGCCAGATTCTATTACCGGAAATGACGAAGAGAGTCAAATTCCGGCTGAGCTGGAGGAAGGAACGAAGGAGAGAGGGTACTTAGTACAATGGGTCCCACAGAACGAGGTACTGGCCCACAGGTCTGTTGCTGCTTTTTTCACGCACAGTGGATGGAATTCGACTCTGGAGAGTATTGTTGCTGGAGTGCCTATGATTTGCTGGCCTTATTTCGCGGACCAGATGATAAATAGTAGGTTTGTTAGTGATGTGTGGAAGGTGGGATTGGACATGAAAGATACATGTGATAGAGTGATTGTTGAGAAGATGGTTAGAGATATAATGGGAGTGAGGAGGGAGGAGTTCTTGGAGAGGGCTAAAGCATTGGCTGAATTGGCAAACAAGGCTATTAGTGATGGAGGAACTTCTTATCAAAATTTGAATAGACTGATTGAGTTCATAAACTCGTCTATTGATTGAGGATTTTGTAGGAATTTTATAATAGATCGTGTCCAACAAAGTCGGCTGGCCTGGAAGAGAAATATTTGGTAAAATATTTTTTTGTCACATTCAATAAGTTACAATAACGGCTTGTTTGATTTTTGGAATTGGTATTTGACAAGGAAAGGGGAATAAATGGAAGATATATCAAATTAATTGGCAACCTCAACCCCCTAAAAGAATATTTTCGAGTAAAAACTTGAAAAAGCGTATTTAATTAGTATGTTACCAGAAGAAAAGTTTAAAAAATATTTCAATGTTCAAAGAAATTTTAGAAAAATAAGAAAAAATGAATTTTTTTACCAGATTTGACAATTTATAATTTTATATCATCAATTAAAATGGATTTTTGGACTTTTTTTAACTTCAAATTAATCATATATTATAATATAAAATAATACAATGTTCAAATAAGACGCATTATAACTATTTTTATTCCTAAACAGTTGAATTTTGTTTAAGAATTTTTAATAAAAATTATATCAGATAGAAATCCAAACAAATATCATTATAATAATATATTTTCTTCAAAAACACTCATCTAAAACCACATTTTTTATCTCTAAAACACATTTATCTTTTTTTGTGTTATCCAATATGCCTATTTTCTTTGTGTTGTGACCACATAAAAGGAAGACGGAAAAAAAGGAAAGAGAACTAAATATTAGTTTGTGTTAAATCTTTTTTCACGTTAATTGATGAAGAAAATGGTGGAAAACATGAAGTTTTTCCAATTCTATTGTTTTTCTTTTCTTCACTAAAAACTAATATTTTAACTTTGACCTTTTATTAAATTACACCATTATTTTTATAAAATTGGCATAGATTATTGCTTTTCTTAACAAATATTAGCATATCTATTAGTAAAGAAAACAATAATTGTATATTGTTGCAAAAAAAAAATGGATTATTTTCATAACCGGATCAGTCCGGCCGGTTTATCGGCAATTGGCCAATCCAAGTTGTCCATTTATGTTGTTGGCCTGCGTCATCAAAGATGCTGTTCCTACTGGTCAAACCTGATTAAGGACCGGTCAAACCGGAAAAAAACCAGTCTACTCGGTTACCCGGGTTAAATAGTTTACCTCATCATCCGTATCGCGATAAAAATATGACTTTGGATTCTACACATATGCTTCAAATCCCTCCCCTCCTTGTTCTATGACGGTGCGTTTGGATCGATGGATTTGGATTTGAGCGGTAGATTTGGAGGAAGGATTTCAAATGACACCTAGAATGGTGTCATTTGAAATCCACCGTAGTTGTAAAGAAAAAAGCTCAAAATGAATGACGAGGAATTTGAAATCCGTCTCATCCAAACGAACTTAAATGGATTTGTCGATGGATTTGAAATCCTTGAATTTCAAATCCATCGATCCAAACGCAACCTGAAGGATTTATTGTTGTAAAGAATAACATTACAACTTATTTATATTCAATGTTCAAACACTAATTTTTAGTATTTAAAATGTATAAATTTACTTTATTCTATTTTATAATTCAGTTTTGTATATAATTAAAGTACATTTTAGATAATAATGTCACTTGAAGGTTTTGAGTTTAAAAAGATATATTTTAGTACGTAAATTTGTATTGAACCTGTTAAATACATTTAACTTTACTACTCCTCTTTTAGATAATATTATCTCAAATTTATTTTGTTTATACTCAAAATTGTTTATTATACTCAAATGTATTTCACATTTTTTAATTCAATATATCACCCTTATCACAAGCTTCTTCCATCTTATCCAAGATTCTCAAATCTCAACTTTGTTAAATCCCTTATCCCAATTCCCAATTCACATATCCTATTTAAATAAATTGTGTTAAATATGATTTGTTTATATAATTTGAATATGGTGAAGTCCCATATGAATACAAGATTATCAGTCTCTTGAACCAAACAAAGGCGGTCAAGTGAGAGCGACATAATTTATATAATAATAATTCGGTAAGACTTTCAATCAGATGAGAGTGACAAAATTTACAGAATAATAATTTGGTTGGACTTTCTAAATTATATAGTTTCAACGGGATAGTTGCTGGTAGTTTTTTGAAGTCTAACTCTAATAAACAATTTTC
The DNA here is from genome assembly GCA_963669365.1 of Verbascum thapsus. NCBI lineage: Eukaryota > Viridiplantae > Streptophyta > Magnoliopsida > Lamiales > Scrophulariaceae > Verbascum > Verbascum thapsus. The sequence continues at coordinate 5,355,048 of OY770105.1, read as the reverse complement.
ATAAACATTATTTAAAATATGATATTTATACGTCTACACAATTTTAAGTTAATATTTTTTAAGAATTAATTTTCGAAATTCAATCAGAATTTGTTATGAGTTAATTATGAGGTAAAAGGGCCTAATATCATATAAACACCACGTTAATATTTCATAATTCCAATATGGGATCCATGTCGCATAACTTGAGGTAACATAATTTCTCATTCCAACTTTACATGGCATTGTTTCATGAACAGACTCATGTAATTGATGTGATGAAAATACATATGGTTTAATTGCACAATATTCAATAAATACTTATGCGCTATTTGACAAATTGTGATATAATTTTCAAGTTTTTCATTAAAAAATATTTTTTGGATCAACAATAGTGTATTATTGATCAAATATAATATGGAAAATATAAACCACGAGTGCTGAACAAGTAACTAAAAAGCACGACCACTATTTTTTTTTATAAATTTGAGATACGGATGGAAAACAAAAATATTAATTGTTTAAATTATGCATATGTATATATAACATATGACCAAATTTAGCTAATAGAGTAGTATGAACAACTCTCTTTTTGACACTTGCCCGCAGTTACAATTGCTAGTAAAAGAAAAGTATTTGAGATTGTCTATTACAAACGATTTTGGATGGTGTCAGGATTTTGACTTACGGGGACAAATGGAAATATAAAAGTTTAATATTTAATATATAGTTGTATATACATTTTTTTCAACAAGATGACGATAATTTATCATAAAATAATGAAAATTTGTGTACCTAAAATAAACATATACTATGGTATTTCGAAATTCAAGTTGTTCATGTATTTGTGGAAATACTAAACCAAATAATTTGTTTACTGAAGAGAAATATAATCTAAAGAAAAAAATCAAATGCTATACAAAGCTTTTTATTCGAATCATTCAATATCTTTTTGAGCTTTGAGATGAAAAAATTAGAATAGATTTTCACCACTCAAAATTTTAATAATATAATATAAAGGAAATAAGTGAATAAAAATGTGTATTTGTGAAGTAGAAGAAGAAGAAAATAAGTGAAGCTGTCAGAGGATACTATATGATTTTAGTAATTTTATACATAATATTTTTAACTACTATTTATATGTTATACAGTTTATTATCTAATATTTTTATTACTCATAAGGTATATTTAATACTTTTGTTTTCAACCTAAGTTAATTATAATGATTATTTGAATAATAATTATATTAATACTTAATAGATATATATATATATATATATACATTGATATTTTAATAATATTATCTTCGTGATATTGTGCTATATACATACTTAATATACAATAGTTTTATGTGTTATTAATGATCAAATTAAAAAGAAAAAATTATCCAATTAACTTAGTAAACTAATCGATCATATACTTGTTTATAGAAGTCGTTTGAATGACTCAATTTTAACTGATAATATTTGAAAAGTCGGGAATCATTGTTCATGTTGATAATATTCATAATATTAACAAGCATAATTTGATGTTTATATTTAACAAGCACAATGCATAATATTATTTAAGTATCTTATATTTATAAAGAAAACTAAACCCATGCATATTTTTTTTATTTAAATTTAAATTTATGAACTGCAGATAGTTTGATTACCTAATGTATCGCTATTTAGTAGCTATTATTTATATCAAAAATCTTATAATCTAGATACGAGACTTATTAAAAACAATTCTGAAATGATAGTTTATATAAAAATACATAATTTAAATGAACAATTTCATTAATTAATACACTTCAAAAAGTTTTTGATTAATCAACTACAATTCATATATATGTTCTAATGGATAACTTTTATTTGAGATTGACAACTTCAACATCTTAATAAAGAAGACTACTTTATTATTAGAAAGTTGGTCAATGAAGTTATTAATAGTAAAAAACGACATAAATATTTGATAGTTTAGGGAATTTTTATATGTTTTATTATTTAGAGATTTAAATGAGATAGTTGTGTATTTTGCCCAATAACTTAATCATGATTAAATACTAATGACTGAGCAGCTAATTCCAACACTTTATAAAAAGGGCATCAAAACTGAAAACAACACACACACAATTCCAATATGGCTGCTATTGCTAATGAAACACATTTCTCCCCTCACGTACTCATTTTCCCTTTACCCCTCCAAGGCCCTGTAAATTCCATGCTCAAACTAGCTGAACTTTTATGCCTTAAACACATCCAAATCACCTTCTTAAACACACAACACATCCAAAAACGTCTCATAAATTGCACTGACAATGAAAATTACTTCAAAAAATACTCAAACTTTCATTTCGAAACGGTTTCTGATGGCCTTTCTGAAGAAAACCCACGTACTGGGGATCAAATAGGTAACCTTTTGGTATCAATGGAAGCTGTAACAGCGCCTGTTTTGAAAGAGATGGTGAGTTATGGTGGGAAATATGGGCCTGATTCAGATAAGCCTGTGAGCTGCATAATAGCAGATGGGATATTCACTTTTGCTGTTGATATTGCTAAGGAGATTGGTGTTGAGTTATTGTATTTTGATACTATAAGTCCTTGTGGGCTTTGGAGTTATATGTGTTTGCCTAAACTCATTCAAGCTGGGGAGCTTCCTTTCAAAGGTGTGTTTCTATTAAGTATAATTTGTTTATTAGCTTTCTTAATTCAAGTATTTTGACGTTTCTTTTGCTTCTAATTTAATTACCTACAAAAATATTATCTATGTATTGAGCTTTGCTCAATGGATTGAAAGTATAAGTTCACAATTTCTAGTGAAGTTTTTTATATTTATTTTATACAAATGATAATAAGTTAAATAATAATAGCTATTTTTGTGTTTTCTATTTATTCGGACCAAGTTTTTCTATTTCAAATTCCTATTACATCTCGTATTCCATGTATTAAATGTTTGTCACGTGTCAAAATTTTTATACATATTAAGCATCCTTAATAAGTGTATTTATGAACTATACGTATCAAACAACTAAATATATGGAATAAGAGATCCAATATAGATTTAGAATAGAAAAATTTATCCCTATTTGTTCCGCCTCTTACCAAGTTTTGCGGAAAAAACAACCCAATTTTAAAACATTTAGGAAATTGATTTATTTTAAATACAGATATTGGCAGACATGTTTATTAGAATTTTTTTTATTCCACAAAATTGAATTTTACCTAATTCATTTGAATATAGAATAATTGTTAAAGTGGGTCAAAGTTTTAATATGAAAAGTTAAATAAACTTGATCTATATAATGATTGTACGTTTTAAGAGAATTGTCCAATTAAATGCTATAAAATATGACAAGTGATGAGCCCGGTCAAACTGGCTCAGCAATTAATAATTAGCAATTTTTATTTATATAAAATTAATCACATAACAAATATAATTTTTTCAATTTAAGAGGACCACATTTTTGTTTGTAGTGATAGTGTGCTCATCTCTATTTTGATTTGACATTAGATGACGACTTAGATGAGATGATAAGTAATGCACCAGGAATGGAAGGCATTATTAGGCGCCGAGATCTCCCAAGTTTTTGCCGCACCAAAGACCTTAACGATCGCATAATACAACTAGTTCTCAATGAGGCCAAACACATTCCCTTAGCTCAAGGCCTTATTTTCAACACATTTCAACAACTCGAGGCCCCCGTATTATCACAATTTCATAATATCTGCCCCAAAATATACGCCGTTGGCCCCCTCAATGCTCACCTTAAAGCCAATCTAGCCCAACAAACTAGTCCAAGTGAACCCACCTCAAATAGCATTTGGAAAGAAGATAAGAGTTGCATTGCTTGGCTTGATTCACAACCCTCCAAATCTGTTATTTATGTTAGCATTGGAAGTCTTGCTTTGATCACTAAAGACCAATTATTTGAAATTTGGTATGGTTTGGTGAATAGTGGGTCAAAATTTCTCTGGGTTCGACGGCCAGGATCAGTGATCGGATCAGATACAGATACTGAACTCGAGATTCCTGTGGAGCTGTCAAAAGGGACGAAAGAGAGAGGGTGTATAGTCAGCTGGGCCCCACAAGAAGAGGTTTTGGCTCATCCAGCAATTGGTGGATTTTTAACACATAGTGGATGGAATTCGACGCTCGAGAGTATAGTGGAGGGGAAGCCAATGATTTGTTGGCCATATTTTGTTGACCAACAAGTGAATAGTAGGTATGTGGGAGAAGTGTGGAAACTAGGGTTGGACATAAAAGATACATGTGATAGAGTTATAGTTGAAAAGAATATTAGGGAGCTTATGGAATTGAAGAAAGATGAGTTCTTGGAAAGGGCACATAAAATGTCGACATTAGCCAAAGCGAGCGTGAACGAAGGCGGGTCTTCTTTTCAAGATTTGGATCGTTTAGTTCAAGACATTAAGATGATGAAGATACCAGCACCACACTAATTTTTAAATAAATCTTGTGTTTTTTTCTTCTAATTATGTGATAATAAATTCACGTCAAATGGTCACTATTTCTTCCTTATCTAGTGGAAAATTGCATGTTTCATCATCTAATTTATCTCGAGTTTATTTTACTCTCATTCACTTATATTTAGTTCTATAATTATGAAAATACCTCATATTTAGTATCAACTAATATTCGCTTCCAAAATTTAACAATAAACTTTTATAGTTAACACTTCCACCGGTTCTTTTTGAAAGAATTCATTTACGAATGCGCTGAAACATGAAATATATTCAATATCATTGTGTTTCTACTGAATCACATGTCATTTATGCGTAAATTTGTATCTTAAAGTTCGGTCAAAATATCGATTAGCGAATCTAACCGTTAAATTATGGATTGAATATTTTATTGAGAAACACGTAATAAATAGAACTGATGGGCTTCAATACAACCCAGGCCAAAATCAAAACTATATTTGGGCTATATGGTGTCCAATTAAAGGAGGCCCATAGAGTATGTGGAAAATTTATGGGCTAGGGTTTATCTAACATAGACCCAAGTTTGGTTACTCGGGCCTAAGACCCAATCGAACAACTATAAATATCCATTCCATTAATTTATGAAGAGGGGAATCATTCTGGGGAATCAAACCCTAATTTCTCTGAATATCTTTATTATCATGAACTACCAAAGACTTGATCCTACAACAGTAGGTACATATGCAACTTGATTCAATCAAGTGCAGTCTATATCTTACACATTGATGATGCAACTTCGGACCGCAACATTTTGGCGCCGTCTGTGGGAAATCGAGACTAAGACGTGAGTTTTCTACCGATTACAAAGGAAGCTTTTGATTGTTCATTTTAAGAAAGAAGATCAAGATAGTGTATTTGCGATGCTAGTTGCGGTACTATGGCTGGGGAATGTCTCCTTTACCGTGGTTGATAGTGAAAATCATGTTGAACCAGTGGTGGATGAAGGTAACGGTATTCACGAACGTGAATAAGGGTAATTTATGAAAGTAGGGTTGATTACACTAACTACCCCTTTTATTTTGGGCGCATAAAAGGTACTCTCTGATTATAATAAGATCTCACAATTAATCCTTTAATTGTTTCTACTTTTTCGAAACAAGGGTAGATTGTTATTTTACATTTTCCATCATGATTTAGTAGCGACTGTTAGTTAGAGGCTCATTGAAGGTTTATCATAATTTTACTAAATAAAAGAGGTAGTTAGTAATTAACCCCATGAATTTATTGTGAACTGAAGCAGCAATATGGTTGTCTTTGGATTGCAAAAGTTCGTCCATTTATGCTGCTTTACAAGGAAAAAGAATGTTTATCCATTTTAGTCTATTACAGTTGTATTATGAGAAACTGAAAAGACTTCTATTTGGGCCTGTTTAGTGGGATTCATATTAGGTCACAATCAGTTATGAGCAAAGATCCGATTTAATATTTCACTCTTAGATTACTATTTGAAATTGGGTCTTAGACCCAAAAATATCAGGCCCTTAACAAGGGTAAAAATTACAATTCTATCCTTGAAATATAAGTATATATGTGTTGATGCACATAATTGCATGAACACTTCTTAATATGATCAAGAAAACAAAGGTCAAATACACTGAGATATTGACATATGCAAAAGCAGAAAAGGGTTGATCTTGAGCTTAAAAGATCAGGCGTAATTACATGCACAACCCGTCGTTTATTGTTAATTACAAACAATCCTTTGATGTTAATTACACAGACACCAATTCTCAGGAGTGAAATTGGTATCTATAGATGAGGAGAAAGTTGAGCTAAATTCTCAAACTTCATAATGCTCTTGAGTCCAGTCGAGGTATTAATATCGAATAATACTCCCTGAGACCTTGAGTCCGGGCGAGGTATTAATATCGAATAATGCTCCCCGAGACCTTGAGTCCGGCCGAGGTATTAATATAGAATAATACTCCCCGAGACCTTGAGTCCGGCCGAGGTATTAATATCGAATAATGCTCCCCGAGACCTTGAGTCCGACCGAGGTATTAATATCGAATAATGCTCCCCGAGACCTTGAGTCTGGCAGAGGTATTAATATCGAATAATACTCCCCAAGACCTTGAATCCGGCCGAGGTATTAATATCGAATAATGCTCCCCGAGACCTTGAGTCCGGCCGAGGTATTAATATCGAATAATGCTCCCCGAGACCTTGAGTCCAGCCGAGGTATTAATATCGAATAATGCTCTCCGAGACCTTGACTCCGGCCGAGGTATTAATATCGAATAATGCTCCCCGAGACCTTGACTCCGGCCGAGGTATTAATATCGAATAATACTCCCCGAGACCTTGAGTTCGGCCGAGGTATTAATATCGAATAATGCTCCCCGAGACCTTGAGTCCGGCCGAGGTATTAATATCGAATAATGCTCCCCGAGACCTTGACTCCGGCCGAGGTATTAATATCGAATAATGCTCCCCGAGACTTTGAGTCCGGCCGAGGTATTAATATCGAATAATGCTCCCCGAGACCTTGAGTCCAGCCGAGGTATTAATATCGAATAATGTTCCCCGAGACCTTGAGTCCGGCCGAGGTATTAATATCGAATAATGCTCCCCGAGACCTTGAGTCCAGCAGAGGTATTAATATCGAATAATACTCCCCGAGACCTTGAGTTCGGCCGAGGTATTAATATCGAATAATGCTCCCCGAGACCTTGAGTTCGGCCGAGGTATTAATATCGAATAATGCTCCCCGAGACCTTGAGTCCAGCCGAGGTATTAATATCGAATAGTGCTCCCCGAGACCTTGAGTCTGGCCGAGGTATTAATATCGAATAATGCTCCCCGAGACCTTGAGTCCGACAGAGATATTAATATTGAATAATGCTCCCGAGACCTTGAGTCCGATAGAGATATTGATATCGAATAATGCCCCCTGGGAGTTAGGGGGCATATGATGGGCCTCAATATAACTCGGGCTAGCCTTGATGTTTGGGCCCATTAGAATTTAACTCTTTAAAGCTTGAATCCATTAGGTTTCTGAGCAATAACTCCTGATCTCCCAACCCTAGGGAAGGCTCCTGGGAGTTAGGGGGCATATAATGGGCCTCAATACAATTAACTCAGGCCAAAATCGAAATTATATTTGGGCTATATGGTTTCCAATTAAAAGAGGCCCATAGAGTATGTGGAAAATTTATGGGCTAGGGTTTATCTAACATAGACCCAAGTTTGGTTACTCGGGCCCAAGACCCAATCGAACAACTATAAATATCCATTCCATTAATTCATGAAGAGGGGAATCATTCTGGGGAATCAAACCCTAATTTCTCTGAATATCTTTATTATCATGAACTACGAAAGAATTGATCCTACAATAGTAGGTACGTAGGCAGCTTGATTCAATCAAGTGCAGTCTATAATCTAATAGATCTTACACATTGATGATGCAAATTCGGACCGCATCAAGAACCAAAAATCAAATTAGAATTAAGTTATAAGACGAAAAATATTGGCTTTGCTTATGTTTATGTTTTTTAGTTCAAAAATTGAATTTTTTCGGGAACTGTGAACCATCGAAATTCGTGTGAGAGTGATAGGTGTTTGTTTATATTTTTAAAAATAAGCTAAAAGTTGTAAATTGGGTTAATACAATAATGTTAGGTTGATGGATGATTTGTATAATGATTGTGTTAGTTGTTTATATAATGATTATATAAAACAAAAATTGTAAAGTATGAAAGAGAGAGAGAAATAAACATTACAATAATTAATTTGATTGGTAAATGTATGAGATGGTGTATATATGATTGATAGTAAGTTGTATCGGAGATTGAAAAGGTAAATGTGAAAAAAAAATTAAATAAAAATCTGATTTGTTGAATTTATTTTAAATTTAATTATTCAAATATTTGAAAATAAAATTAGAGAATATAAACAAACAAAGCCTAATATTCCCAGCCATTAAATGAGATTGATATCCAGCTTTCGTTTACGTTATTGGTGTATGCTCAGGTCAAATTTGATATGTTCATTGTCGTGTCATATTTGTTTGAATGATTCAAAAGACATCTCTCTCTAGGCATCAATGCCTCTTCAAATGATCTTTGGTCATTCATACGATTTACTTTTCCTTATTTGATAATTAAACTTGGACATAAGTTGAATGTCACAATACATATATATATATTATAACTTATATCAGGTTAATATTTTGTGAATTTTTAAATGGAACTCGTTGGTACTTGATAAGCCTAATATAGCTAGTTTTCATTCAAATTTACTATTTCTTAACTTTTTTTTTTTCAGTCTCTTATATAACTAAATATCAATCATATATACTTTATTCCACACATTCACCAATTAAATCATTCATTATAATATCATTATTTCTATTTAAACTCCATACTAGGATACACTTTACAGGCCATAGGTTCTCCCACTCCACTTAACTGTTCAATAAGCTCCTCACACTTTCAAAATAACTTCCGGAAAATTCTACTCACTCTCTAATCTGGTGATTCTAAGTTGGTCCGGGACTGTTGGTCCCGGCCACTTAGACCACACAATTCGGGGGTGGGGGGTGGTTTTTCCCACTCACCAACGGAAAACCACCCAAAACATGGAAAATGTGTGGTGTTAAAGGGTCCGGGACCAACAGTCCTGGACCACCTTAGAATTTTCCTAATCTAATCAATGCATCTCTATGCCAAGTGCTGGAAGACATCTTTCACACATGGGCCCATGCCAATCAACCCATGAATGTTGCGCACCACATAAATGGCCAAATGCATAGATCCTCAATAACAGACCACAATATTTTAAATTCAATCTATCATGTCTACCGACAGACAAGGGTAACTTGATGGCTACTCAATATTGTTTTCATCAATTTAAATGGTCACAGAATCATAAATAATCCAACGATCATTTACCAATTACCAGCATTTAATTCAAACTTGCCAACGACAGGTACAGTTGCCAATGTTCCCCAACATGAACTAATTTGAGAAAAGAAGAATTCACATAACAAGTTTCCTTAAAAACAAAGCTTGAACTTATAAACTAAGACATGATCTCCTGTGCCAAGAAATGATAGTAGAGCACAAAAGAAGATTTTTCCAATCTAAATGTAATGTAATATAACGGTATATCGTTCAATTTTTAATTTTTAGTAGTAGCCACAACTTGTGCCATCATCCTCCATAAAAGCGATCTCACAAAAGCATATACTGGCATACATACAAATCAAATAGCCTATGATCAGCCTTTAGTATGAAGAGGCCTAGCTTTTAATATATATTTCCAACAAGTTTTGCAGACACAAGTATATGTAACTCCAAATCATATAAGCATGATTTATGAAGTAAATAATTTACAGAATTTCAACGTCTCACATAGTCCAGGACTTAGTTGCCTGTTTCTTATGTGATGGTGGAGAAGAAAGAAAAAACACGTTTTTCATTTAATCAAATTTGAGGGGAAGAAGGCGAAACGGCGTCATTTTGAAGCCGTAGAACACAAAAAAAAAAAAAAAAAAAAAAAATCAAGTGTTGTGGCTCTGGTATATATGTAGAATAGAATAATGTTTCACCCTCTTTAATTTCGAGTAAGTGGTAGACTACAAGAACAAGTATTGTTAAATAATGTTTATTTTGTTTACTTCTCTTGCATCCACTTTATTGTATTAAAGGTTTTTTTATTTTGTTATATTTATTGTTAAGCATGCAACTATTAGTTAAATACCAATCTACAAAGTTGATTTAATGTTTAATACATTAAAATTTCAAATATGAAATAGTTTATCAAATATAATGAGATTTCGAAGTTAACTATTAAAATGCATAGATACTGCATTGATTTTTACATATTACATTCAAATATAAATATAATTCTAACTTAATTATATAGTATGTAATATATATGTATTTATATAATACTATAGCTCGATTTGATTCCAATAACTCATTTGGTTGATTCGTTCAATCGCCAGGGCCTTTAAAACATTGGTGATAGGAAATTGATCCTATATATAGGTTATGAAAATGAATCACTCGTGAATGACCGACCATTTAAATTCCTGTTACATCGCATTTTTCATTAATCGTGTGATTGAAATTATTTCTTAAAATACCTTTTTATTATTGGGTTTCCACTTAAAAATTCTCTCTTTTATCTTCTTTTCTTTTGTTCTCTCTCTCTTTTCAAATGGCTGTGATTAATCATACAAGGGTTGGTTAATTCATTTTAATAATGTAATTTTCTCCTTAATCAGAGATGATTTGATCTGAATAATTGGTTCATGAAGCTATATATGATAAATGATTTATTTTTGTTTATAGATTAATATTAATTATATGTTTTGTTTGGTTTGGTTTACGTACAGAGAGAAGAAAGTAGCTAGTAATGGCGTATAAGGTGGATCAAGGGTATGATTACTTATTCAAGATTGTATTGATTGGAGATTCAGGTGTTGGAAAATCAAATATATTGTCAAGATTTACGCGAAATGAGTTCTGTTTGGAATCCAAATCCACCATTGGTGTTGAATTTGCTACAAGAACTCTCCAGGTTCGTTTCAATAGCGTTCTAGTTTTTTTATTATAAAAGTACAATTTTTTTATAGATTTTTAATATGATTAAAATACCATATATAGATCTAGTTTGACTCTATAATATAATCATAAAATGTGAATGATCAGATAGCACTGCTGGTCATTCATAAAATAGATTTTAATCTAATTGAGTCAAAATTTATTATTAGTATTATAATTACAAATATTATATGTAGAGATAAGTAAATTTTACGATTTCTCCCCCAACTCACCATGATTACTCACCCTTTATAACAGTTAAATTGTCGAACTAGAATATTAATGATTATGTAGTAAATGGTTTTTGTTATAAATTAATTGAGCATATAAACTTACATAAATATGTTGAATATAAGTTTAATCAAGCATTTAATAATATAACTCTTATTAATTGACAATTCATCCTTCAAATATCATATTCATATCATATATATATATATATATAACAATCTCAAAGTCAAGAGTACAAATAAGCTTCGCTTCAATATGAAAATTAAACTACCCTAAATGTTCATAATAATACTGTATATCGAATTCGTTAGATAAACTGGTTTTTTGTTGTTACTTTAAATTTTAGCTTAATTTGTGAATTATAGTTAATTATGTAAATGAACTGGAATATAACAACTATGCAGGTGGAAGGTAAAACCGTGAAGGCCCAAATATGGGACACGGCGGGTCAAGAGCGTTACCGAGCCATCACAAGCGCATACTACCGTGGTGCAGTTGGGGCCCTTCTCGTTTACGACATCACAAAGCGTAAAACTTTTGAGAACGTACAAAGGTGGCTTAGGGAGCTAAGGGAACATGCAGACTCAAACATAGTCATAATGCTTGCAGGCAATAAATCCGATCTGAACCATCTTCGTGCAGTTATCGAAAACGATGCCCAAATATTTGCTGAGAAAGAAGGGCTTTCGTTCCTCGAGACCTCAGCTCTCGAGGCTCATAACGTCGAAAAAGCGTTTCAAACAATATTATTAGATATTTATGAGATCATTAGTCGGAAGGCGTTGGCGGCAAGGGAGGCCATTGCGCCACTTCCAGGCCAGGGCACCACCATCAAGGTTGATGACTACTCGGCCACCAAGAAAGGTGCTTGTTGTTCTAATTAATTAATTTCACTAGCTATAACAAATTATATATATATATATAATTAGATGAATATTGTTGTTGTAAATTTATGTACTCATGGGTTTTTGTGGTAGTGAATTTAATGTATAGATGAAGGATGGGTTAGTTACAATTTACCCATTCTTGAAATTTTTATTATATTTAGTTATTTTTAAATATGTATGACATTAATGTTATTGACAAGTTTGTGTAGTTTATGACATGAGATTTTTTGGGTGTTTTTGATTATTTGAAGTGGTGCTGATTTTGGTTATTTGAAGTGGTGTTGGTTAAACTTGATACTCGACTCAATTATAATTCTTACTAAACATGATATTACGAATCCTAACTTACATCAGGAACTGGAATTAGCTAACAAGGTTCGAATCCGGTTCCTCGATATGAGGAACAGGAAACCGACGGTTAGAATCAGCGGTTCTAACCGTGTAAGAATTAATCACTAATTTTTTACTTTAAATAAAACTCAAGCCCATTTTTTTTCCTTTTTCCTTTCCAATATCCGTTATAAGTTTTTCGAGTAAGATTTTAGCTTGTACTTGTAATACAAAAATTGTAATTAGGATCATGAAAATTAGAATGTGATTATTACTTACGAATCCGAATTTGTATTGTTTAAATTTGTTAATAATAAAAATTGTTTGTTTTATTGTTCAATATTTTTAATGTTTGTCTTTACTTTATCCAGTTTATTTTTTAAACATTGCCGAAATAAATTTATACATAATATATTTAAAAAATATATATATCATGGTTAGAACCGGGAACCTGTCCGGAACCGGGAACCGGAACTATGTGCTAAACGGTTCGAATAAGGTTCCCCTACCAACCGGAACCAGCGGTTCCGAACCAGAAACCGGAACCGGTTGGGCACCTCTAGGTCCAACTATGTACATACACAACAATATGTTGATTTTTATTTTTTGATCAAATTCGCCACAAATACAAGATTATTAAAAAACATACGATTAAATATACCCATTAACGATAAGGACTAAATTTTTTAAAAATGCAACACTAGGGAGTAATTGCGCCGACTTTAACAAATGAGGACTAAAAGTGTTTTATGACAAGATTAGAAATGAAAATTATGGGCCAATTGGATGGTCACTTCATCCCCAAAAAAATTATTCACAACAAAAAATTTCAAAAAGTTTCAATTGTTTGGTATGTTACAAAAAATTTCTTCAATAAAATCTCTCAAAATTTTAGATAATTTTGAAGAAATTTTTGCAAGAAAAGAGAAAAAATTACTCTTACTATTCATGATTTGACATTTCATACAATCTATTTGTAAGATTTTCCCGACTATTTTTCAACTTCAAAAATTAAATTAATCACATATTCTAATGTAAAATAATGCAGCGTTTAAAATAAGATCCATTGTGACTATTTTTTTATATCTAAATCGATGATTTTGACTAAATGATTTATTATAAATTATATTCAAATAATAATCTTAATAATTTTTTCACCACAAAAAACATATCACATATTCACATCAACCATAATCATTACATATTTTTCTCTTAAAAAATTTTTTCAAACACACATCTCACAACTTATTTCTTATTCCTAAAGATATTTTTTTCTTATTTTTGTCATGAAAAATAATTTTCAGAGATGGATATTCCATCCAATTGGGCCCTATATTTTTCTCATATTTACACTCTATATTTATATATTATTAATATATTCTTTTATGAATTTAAAATTATAATAATATATATTTATATAAATATAAGAAATTTAATATAAACCATGGATATGAATCAAGAATTACTATTAAAATAAATTAATGTTTGTGAAATGTGACTACTTAATTATAATAATTGATTTTAATTAAGAGGTTTTGATCATATAATTATAACATTAGGGACAAAGTAGTCTATTACAAATCGATTATCAATCTCATGACATGGTAGGTAGGAAGTTAAATAATTTCTTGATATTTGTTTCCACATGGTAGAGGTAAATAATAACAATTTTCAATGTCCTAACTAATTCCCCTTATTTTATATTAAGTCAATTTTTTTTAGCATTTTCTAAAACATTTTCTTTTTATGATGAGTATGTATTTAGCGATTTAGTTATTAACTTTAGAGCACGGACACTCCAAAAAATCATCCTATATAATGTCGGACACGGGCTCATCTGTGTTTTTGAGTTTTACAAAATAATAGATATATACATATATCCGTATCTTATATTTTTCAAAAATATCGTGTCTATGTCTTCATTGTGTCGTTTCTCGTGTCACATGTAATATGTTTGTGCTAGGTTATTAATTATTATATAAAAAAAGGCCTTGGTCGGTTGAATATTGGCTTTGTTTGTTTATATTTTCAAATCCCATTTTCAAGTTTTTAAATTCTAAAATTTAAAATAAACTTAAACCAACTTTTCATCCAAATTTACTCTTTTTTAACTCTACTTTTTCAATCTCCAATATAACTACATATCAATCATATATACAATCTTTCACACATTTACCAATTAAATAAATCATTATTTCACTTTCTCTTTCCTATTTACAATTTTTTATTTATATTTAATTATTTTTTATTCACATAATCAATATATACACAATCAAAATAATTATTTCACACATCATCCATCAACCTATCAATATTGATTTGACACATTTCACAACTTTCAACCTATTTTTAAAAACATAAATAAACTTTTCACACAAATTTTGGTAATATGTAATTCCCAAAAAAAAATTTAAATTTTTTACTCAAAAACATAAACAAACATAGCCTAACGATTATTACAATAAATAAATATTTCCGTGAGGTGATTGTAAACATCGTCGTGTACCACGTTTTTTAAACATATCTCATCGTCTTAAACTACGCCAACAGTAAAGCTAAACAAAACCATTGGCTGTCTGCATAAAACTACTACTCATCACATACACAAAACACGAAGCTTTTTGGTTTCAAAGTGGTGGCGAAATGCAGACGGAGGCGAGGGTAGGAGTGGTGGTGGAAGGTGGTGGAATGAATACGGTGGTGGAGCCGCGGCGGCAGAGGCAGATCGGAACGGCGTCTCAGCTTCTCGCCGGTGGACTCGCCGGAGCCGTCAGCAAGACTTGTACGGCTCCACTTGCGCGCCTCACAATTCTTTTCCAGGTTCTTGATTCTGTTTCTTTTTCGATTTAACTCATTTTTTAATATTAGTTCAGAATGTGCGTAATAGTTACAGCTTTAGGTTTGTTGTGTTCTTATCTACGTGATGTGTGTTGGCGATTGGAGTTTTTTTTCCTGTGTGAAAGTGAAATTGCTGAGATAATTTGTGGTGGTATTTGTTGTGTTGAATCAATTTGTGGTGGTGTACTTCAATTAGGAAATGAATTGTTTGATTTAGGCTTTCATGTTGTTACAAGGAGGGTATAATTGTGGAATTAAGATGCAACTCTTAATGCTGCTATTTGTATCGGTAGCCATTTGTCCTTTTATATCAATCTTATTGAATGTCGGTTACTAAGAGTGAAACGGATTATACGCGTATACCAATTGTGCATTGTTTCCTGTAGTGAAAGTAGTGGTTAAGACTTCCATGTAGTTAATATTATATAAAACGTAATTTCACAATCATGTTGAACTATCTCATTAAATAGCGATCATCCTAATGCTGCTGATCTGTTCTTTATTTATTTTATGGCATTGTTTAGAATCTAGTGATCAAAATTATGACCAAGGTTTTTATTATTGATGCTTTCTGAAAAGAAGAGTCACTGCGGATGCTACACACGTGCTTGAATTTCTTATTATTCCAATTCAATATTTGGTACTGGGACATTGAGGAACAAATGTTGCATCTCTTTTTGGACTATGAAGTTTACTCGTGTGTGACAAATTAGAACATGATTTGACCATTTGAACTCTTCAAATTGATCTAAAATGTCGGATATTTCTACTTTATGATTAAACATGGATAGTAGCTTCAAGTTTCAGGATAGAAGCAGTTAAGATCATTCTTATACTCTTTTATTTCATTTTTATGATCTGGTATAACTTTTTTTTTTGGCCAAGCTTTTTGTAATTCGAAACAATACAATATCTTTTTTTACCATAAACCAATTAGATATTTAATGGTATGAATGTCCTTGTAGATATTTTCTTCAAAATTGCTTGAATATCTTGGTTAAACAGATCTTGCTTAAGCAGTAGATTCCGTTTGATAAAGAATGAATATATATAAGTTTAGAAAGCATTGCCCTGTCACATTTCAATGTTGTCAGATCTTGATTATCAAGATGAATGCCTGCATACCAACCGTGGTTTCGATGTATTCCCTACGAAAGTGTACTTTTTATCCTGTTTCATATGATAGTGGTACTCTATGGATTGAGTTAATAGGTTTGAAAGGATTCCCTGTTTTCTTGATCTTCCATACGCACTGAATTTATGTTAAGCATGAATTTACTGCTCCGTATGCTTTTTTATTAAAACAACGAACCTATGATTCCAGCAACTTGGATTATGGTATTCTTATGCTTTAGGAATTAAGTAGTCTCCTGTTTCTATACCGCATGCTAACATTCAATGACTTCAAATTTAAGTTTTCAGATGATTTACTTCTTTTCTTTCTTGAATTTGTAAAAGAAATAGTATGAATGATGGTTCTGGAAACAGCAACAGCAACAAGTAACTCAGTTAATTTCCCTGCTTCTCAATTGTACTTTTTTTTTTCTCCTTTTCCCTTATCCCCTGTTCTCTCACATGGCTTTCTTGCTTGTGTCTGTGGTGATTCTCAGTCTCGGCTTCTGCACCTGTGTTATCCCTTTTTCCTTCTCTTAATTCTATTGTACACTTCATCCAATCACTGAAGTCACTGCTATTAACTGTCAACACAAATGGAGCAAAGAAACCATACTAAGTTCCATTCCACAAAATATAATGTTTTCTCTGTGCATTATCACTGAACCAGTGGACCACCATACACTATTTTTAATGCATTTATATTACTAAGTTGATTTACCTTGCGCTGTCAAATTTGTTTTTAAGCTAATTAATTGATATTACTAATTGGTAAGAAATTTAAAAGGAATAGAGGTGAGAAGGCAATATCACTTTTCTGGATGGTATGAAACTGATGAGCTTGGAGGCTGTTGTTTGTGGTGGCTCTGAGCAGTTTAATTGAGTGAGGATGGGGGTGGATGGATTGGATGTTGAAACACGGAAGCATTGGTATCCGTATGTTTATGTTGTGACAAATATGTATTATATTATGGTCAAGTTATCCTTCTTATGTAAGTTTTCATATAGAGAAATGAGATAATGATGCATAATCTTTTCTTACCAACAAAAGACCTGGGTCTTAAAAGTATCTGTATTCTGTACAGAGATGATATGGTTTCCAGTCCACTCATTCTCTTATAATGGCCCTGTTGGGTAGAGGATGAATGTTTCTTTTTTTGATGGGATTTATTCAGATTTTCCTCTGAGATATTATCTTTATAGGCAGTAGGACCTTTAAATTCTGAGTGTTCGTATGATGTTTTTTATGTGTTTATGTTGGGTTTCTTTAACCGTCATATCCTTTTCGCTATTGCAGCATGTGTTATTTTGAAATTACTTCATATATGCAGATCCAGGGAATGCACTCCGATGCTGCTAGCCTGGAAAAGGCTAGTATATGGCGCGAAGCATCAAAAATTGTTAGAGAAGAAGGAGTGAGGGCATTTTGGAAGGGAAATTTGGTTACCATTGCCCATCGTCTTCCTTATTCTTCAATTAGCTTTTACGCATTTGAACGCTACAAGAATGTTGGTACAATTGTTCTGTGAAGAAGTTTTTTGAATTACATTTTTCTTGTATACATTATTTGTTTTAGGTGTGTAATTGACTAAACTTTTCCGTTTCTTGTCACAGCTTTTACAAGTAATTATGGGAGTTGAATTACCAGGAGAGAATATCAGTGCAGATCTTTGCATACGACTTGTAGGTGGTGGTTTGGCTGGAATTACAGCAGCTTCTGTTACGTATCCCTTGGATCTTGTGAGGACACGCCTTGCAGCACAGGTGAATTAACAGAGCACATTTGTTTGCAATGATCCTTTCATGCTAATTGTGATATTATATAGATACACAAATAAATATAAATATATAACAATTTACATTATATTATTGTTTTCAACTCATTATGTACTCATCTAGAATTCATCAATGCTCCGAGACTGCTGTTCTTAATCACCGATCCTTTCTGTGTGCTAGGAGCACAAAGATCCTAATTATGTTTTTGACAATGATATTTTTTTCGTTTCCTTGGTAGCCATGTAAGCTTGTTTGTTTTTCTCTTTTCGTCCCCCTGAAAACTTGTTATTTACTTGTGTCTGTGTGACTGGGGGCTTCTCGTGGAAAAAAGGTTCAAAAAGTCATGGCAGAGGGGTTTGAGCACAGATCAAGTTGGTTTGGAGCTAACTACTAGCCTGAATAGTTTCATCCATCTGGCTTTTGCAGTACCTCAATTGGAGTAGATAGAGTTTCTGTTTCTTTGACTTGTTTAAGATACCTATTATATCTTGCTTATATGCATGGGATCAGGAACTTATGAACAGATGGCAAACTTTCTCTATACAGGTTCCCCTTCAAACAATCTCTTGTGTGGATAGATACTATTTCTGTTAACACATCTTCCTAGCTGGCATAATCATGACTGTTTTAGAACTGGAAATCCTCTCAGTTTTGCTCTTTACCCTCACTTAGGATTTGAGGAGGGGAGAATTGTGAAGAAAAGAAATAGTAGAGGTAGCCTTCTGTGTGGCTAAGTAAAATAAAAGTTGTGGAGAAGAAGATTCGGACTAAGAAATGAACCAGTTGAGAATTTTAGTTTAGATATTTTGTCAAGAATTTATTGTTTTAATTCTCTTCATTTATGCTAGCATGTCGAGCGGCTACTACCCAGCCATTTCTATTTTATCTAGCCTTTTTATGTTGTTCCCTTCCAAAACAAATTTATATTGTTAATTCTCTTCATAATCTGATGAAAACTCTTTTGATTTGTGCAGAGAAATGTGATCTATTACAGAGGGATGTGGCATGCCTTGCATACCATTAGCAAGGAAGAAGGCTTTTTTGGCCTTTATAAGGGACTTGGTGCAACTTTATTGGTGTGATTTTGTTTTCATTCACTTCCATATATTTATGATCATTATTCACTTTAATTGTTTGCTTATTAATATACTGGAGCACTAATGCATGCAGGGTGTTGCCCCAAATTTGGCTATTAGCTTTTCAGTGTATGACACTGCAAGATCTTATTGGCATTTTCACAGGTAAGGCTCTGTGATTAATGACTAGTTTTACTGTTCTTGGAAAATTCAATTATGACCAAAAGCTAAATAAATGTGTTTGTTGAAGATAAGAACTTACAAGTCTTCATTTCTTGAATTCAGACCTGAAGACTCAACTGTTTTGGTCAGCCTTGCATGTGGGAGTCTTTCAGGAATTGCCTCGTCAACAGGTGAGTCATCTGATTACAACATTTCCTCATAAGCTTCGAGAGCCAAAAGATCTTGTATTCTGTATTCATCAAAGTTGGGATAAAAACAGTTACCATTTTTTAAAAAAAAAAATTCAAAGTGCTAATGTTGGGAACAGTAGTCTTAACTCTTTGAGTTGGAACTAGTTACAAATTATAAACTTTCTCCCCTCTAGATTTTATTACTTTTCTGAGATGTTTTTGTAGTTTATGTTGTCAGTTTCCAACTCCATTTGTCCTTTTCATATGCGCTGTTATGATTTTTCTCCTGATGCTTTTGATCTTTATGGCGATAACGTGTTCTGAATCTTTTCGAATGGGAAAATGGAAGATGTCTTAAGTAGTACTGTCTAAAATATATAATATAAAATAATATACATAGTGGAGGATCTGAATGCCTTTAGCTGTCTTCAATGCTTTTGATGCAGAGAGGCAGGTTGAGGATGCAGGCTTCCCAGTAAGTATCTAA
The DNA here is from genome assembly GCA_963669365.1 of Verbascum thapsus. Classification (NCBI taxonomy): domain Eukaryota; kingdom Viridiplantae; phylum Streptophyta; class Magnoliopsida; order Lamiales; family Scrophulariaceae; genus Verbascum; species Verbascum thapsus. The sequence continues at coordinate 5,334,943 of OY770105.1, read as the reverse complement.
CAAGATTGACCCCCTAGAGCCTCAGGTCCAGACAATTTAATCTTGCAATATGAGAAAGTCTTGTGAGAAGTTGAAATGTATGCTCTTTTCAATAGTTATTCACAAATATCATATGTGTTTTACATAAGGATGGATATTGGTAATCAAAAAGGTTGATATTTGTGGATAACTTTGCTCTCAGAGTATGCAGTTGGGTCCACTATTAGGTGGCTAATTTTCAGGTCACCCAAGTTTTGCTGTTACCAAATTTGAGAGGCGTCCTCTTTGAGGTATGCTTCTCGGTCAGACTTCGCCAATTGCTCCTGATTACAATCTCATATATAAGGTTTCACTGGTGCATTTATGACTAGCTTCATAAATATTATTATTATTATTAAAAAGCATAAAGGAGTCTGTCTTGCCTCCTAGAAAGAATCCCACCCTCGTCCACGCCCACCCTCAGAACTAAAAATGAGAGAAATAGTAGTATTTTGTGAAGAAAACTTGAGGAAGAAAGAAGGGGCAAGACAAAACAGTACCAATAAATCATCTTTTGTGATAATGGAACTTGCTAGTGTTCCAAGATTGAACGAATTAAACAATGTTTAAGGTTTAATATTTAAAATGCTATTTTTGCAGTAGTATATCCATTGGATCTTGTAAGGCGGAGAATGCAGTTAGAAGGAGCAGGTGGTAGAGCTCGTGTTTATAAAACAGGGGTTATTGGCACATTGAGACACATCATAAGAACAGAAGGTGTGCGTGGTTTGTATAGAGGGATTCTGCCTGAATATTACAAGGTCGTGCCAAGTGTCGGTATTGTCTTCATGACATATGAGAAATTGAAGCAGGTTCTGTCGAATATTCCTGAGACTGATGAATGAATGGTTTCAAGTATTAGATGGTGATAAATTTTGTGATGGTTATGTATATATTAAATCCAGATGTAACAAACATTCTTAATGTACAATGTAGTTGAACTTAAGCCCCGGTGCTACCTAGAACTTAATGTAATTGCGTTTCATTCGTTTCCATATTGCGGTTAAAGGGTTTCTTTGGACCGGACTCTTTCAGCTATTATGTGACAAATACTTTTCGTACTTACTCTACTGTCTATTTAAGGCTGCGAAAGATCAATCAGCTGTATACAAACTCGACATTACTGTCTTGCTGTTTTATTACACTGAAAATTAAGTTGCACTGTTTTGCTCTAACTTCTCGATTCTGCATTTCCTTACTCAGATTATGTGATATGACGTTTTCATTCTTACTTAGTTGGTAGGGCATCTGAATGTTTTGGTTTGGTCACGGGTTCGATTCCGAGGGAATGCCTATTTGCCATATATACTGTGAGCCTGTCAGCTATGGGTAACCTAGGTTGGTTTACCTTCTTGTGTGTTTTGCCGGGGTTTACCCAGTGTGCACCTAACGGTAGCGGATGTGGGTTTTCCTCGTCACCAAAAAAAAAAAGTTAATTAGTGTGGAAAAGTTGCAGTAAAAGGAATGTGGTCCAATGTACTTGGTAGGGGTGTACGCAGTCGGATTCGGGCGGTTTTAAAGGAAAAAATCAACTAGACCCAACATGAGTGGGTGGACAAATAGCAACCCAAAATTACACATTTCAAACTGCACGGCTTGGTTCGGTCGGGTTAATGAATTTGGCGGGCAGGTTGGCGATTTTAGCTTTTTCCATTTTTTTTGTCGTTAAGTAGTTACAAGTTCACTTAAAAAAAATATTATTGTAGATTTAATTTAAAATTTGAGTTGGTGAATATAGAAAATCAAGTGTGCAACATATTTCCTTGGTTGCTAAAATAAAACTTTGTTCAAGTGTAGAATAAAAATAAGTGTTCAAATAAGATATTTAATTTTTTTCACCAAATAAAAGTATAAGTGTAATATAAATATGAACAAAATTATTGTTGCTAAAAAATATATACCTATATATTATTTCAAGAAGTTAATGTTAATGTTGGTGAATATAGAAAATCAAGTGTGCAACATATTTCCTTGGTTGCTAAAATAAAACTTTGTTCAAGTGTAGAATAAAAATAAGTGTTCAAATAAGATATTTAATTTTTTTCACCAAATAAAAGTATAAGTGTAATATAAATATGAACAAAATTATCGTTGCTAAAAAATATATACCTATATATTATTTCAAGAAGTTATTGTTAATCCTTATAATATTATTGGGTAAATTGCTTTTTTCGTCCCACAACTGACGCCATTATCAATTTTGGTACCGCGATTGTTGGTTTTCTCACTCTCAGTCCCGTATGTCGTTAAATCTCTCACTTCTGGTCCGTTGACCAACTTCCGTTAGCAAATTGACGGAGCCACGCACGTGAGACGTGCGTGGCCGTTAATGTACCAAATTGAAGCGGAAATCAGTGCCCTAATTCATCTAATTTTACCCCCTTTTAGTTTAGGAAGGAATTGGCCTAATTTCTTCCCTAATTTCTCAAATTTTCATTCTCGGTTAAAGGAATTTGTAATAATTGGTGAAAACGATAACAAGCAAATGGCCCAGATCATCAGCCTCGTTTTCGAAACATTTTCGAAAATATTTATAACCTTTGCAAAACAGCTTCTGAGTTCGGTAGTCCAGTTACCAAGTGTGCGTATATGAACACTTAGATAGTCATCGTCTGGTGTAGAAGTAATCGAGAATGGATGCCTGTGAAGTGAAATTACGAAAAAGTCCCTCAGCATTGGTGTAGAAATGGATAAATAAAATTTGAAAGAATTTTTAGTTTACCACTCAAAGCTTGATATATCAGGACATTTCACAAAGAGGTACATTCCACTCTTGTATAAAGGTGACACATTGCCTGTATATATCACAGCCTGCAAAAATGATTTAGAATAGGCAAATCAGGATCGGGAAATTTAACATTTGATTCGCATTTTCCCCATCAAGTCAAACCTAGTCAACAGATAACAAAAATCAGTAACAAGCAAATGGCCCAGATCATCAGCCTCGTTTTCACCAATTATTACAAATTCCTTCAACCGAGAATGAAAATTTGAGGAATTGGAAGAAATTAGGTCAATTTTCCCTCCAAAACTAAAAAGGGATAAAATTAGATGAATTAGGGCACTTATTTCCGCTTCAATTTGGTACATTAACGGCCACGCACGTCTCACATGCGTGGCTCCGTCAATTTGCTGACGGAAGTTGGTCAACGGACCAAAAGTGAGAGATTTGACGACATACGGGACTGAGAGTGAGAAAACCAACAAGAGCGGTACCAAAATTGATAATGGCGTCAGTTGTGGGACGAAAAAAGCAATTTACCTAATATTATTTGTGTGCATTACATATAACTAGCGGTCGGGTTGCGGTTTAGGCGGGTTGCAAATTTTAAACCCACCACCCGACCCAAAAGTGGCGGGTGGCAAGAATATCAAACCGCAACTATAATTTAAAAGTTTAAAACCGACGGTTTGCGGACGGATAGATTCGGTTTGAGCGGTTCGGGCAGATTGGGCGGGTTTATGTATACCCCTAGTACTTGGTACTTGAATACGTCATTAATTAAGCGCATTTAATTTCTTTCCACAAGAAGCATACAAATTTGCTGATCGCATTCACAACTGTAACCCAACTCGATTAGTGAAAATTATCAACGGTAGAACATTAATGTTGACACTAGATTGATCGCAAAATGTAAAATTGAAGTTACTTGCGAATTGATGATAGACTTCATAGACGGTCTTTTCTTTTATTATTATTATTTCCCTTTGAATTTTGTTCAGTCTTTTTATTAAATAAAGAGCCTAACTAATAGTTGTTCAGTCTTTTTATCATTTATAACAATAGTTGTTCTACTCTGGCTAAGAGTTTGAACAGGTCTAAGAGTTAATCATTCTACCTGTTAGAATCTTTATAGCAATAATAAGTAAGACCAGTACTAGGATTGGCGTAAGAAGTCAGAATATCTTACTAGCTCCTTTCTTATTCCCCGTGAATGGCATATCCCTAGGTAGACAACTAGTTCTGGGTATAGTGATACAATCTATTGTATTGGATCGAGTCATACTCAAAGGCTAAGTTGTAGAGACTTTTCTTACTCGGTGAATTGATTGTTGTCCCCCCGGCATAACCCCCTCACCGAAGTGATCAAGCAGCTAATCGCGTTCACAACTTCAACCCAACTCGATTAGTGAAAATTATCAACGGTAGAACATTAATGTTGACACTAGATTGATCGCAAAATGTAAAATTGAAGTTACTTATGAATTGATGACAGACTTCATAGACGGTCTTTTCTTTTATTATTATTATTTCCTTTTGAATTTTGTTCAGTCTCTTTATTAAGAACCTAACTAAATTTTCTTTTGTTTGGGAATGTTTTTGGGATTTTCCATTTTTTACCACAAATCAAAAGATTTTAAGGTGGTAAGTAAAACTAATAACAATAATATGCAAATCCAAGGTAATTTTAAAAAATCTTGGTATGTGTTATGCTTCGAAACTTGGGGTTTAAAATTTAAAATCCTACCATTAAAATTTATGTTTTGACCATACAAAGAAGATTATAAGCTGATAATCAAAATTTACGGCAATGTTTGGTTTTATTTTGAATTTGATTTTGGCCAAAATTTTGGCTAAATAGTGTTTGGTCTATAAGTATTTTGAACCCAAAAAATTTCAAAATTTTGGCTCAAAATTACATTTTTTGACTTATTAATCATGTCACATCTCACTTCCTCCTTTCTCTCTCCATCACTTTGTTGGCTAGCTCCATTTTTTTATTGTCATATTTATATTCATTTCACAAATAATATTCATATTTTTTATGAAATTGTACAATGAGCAACATACATATATGCTCATTATATTTATTTTTATTTAATGTCTCATTTATTTAAGTTTGTTCTTTCAAATTATCGTGTCTTATTTAATATTATATTGACTTAAATTATTTATACTCAATAGTATATATTAAACATAAGTCATTTATATAAATATTTTATAATTTATTTATTTTAAATTATAATATATAAATAAATATCCATCTAAAATATAATTATTACAATCTTAATATTATAATATAACTTTTAATTATTATTTAAATCACTAATAGACAAAAACTATCATGATTTGACTGCTACAATAACTTATGTTCCCTTTCAAAATAAAACCAAACACTATCTCACAAAAAAAAATTCAAAAATCAATTCTCCAATTAAACCAAATACTATCTCACCAATAATGCACGTGTCCTCAAAAATTTCTCACCAACAATTCTCACCAAAATAATCAACTAAAACAAAACCAAACATACCCACACATTTTTTTGAAACATTAGTTCTACAATATTTGTAAAACCATCGATGCCCTAACATTCCATACGATTATAAATAGTTGTGATATATGGTCAATTCCTAGTAGATTTAGGATTGATTAAGTTTGTAGTTAAGGAAAATATTTAAAAAGGATGATGACATAATTAGTGTTTTAAAAATTGGATTGAATTACTTGGTCGAAGTGGTCGACTGCGAACCGAATTTTATACTCGTTTGATTTGGATTTTTGAACAACATCGTCTAAAAGCCATTATCATTTGAACCCCGCAATCGAACAGGTTAACCGCTCAAATTGTTCAAGGTTCACAAAAATTAGATGGTTTTTTTTACGTGTATAACAATTATTTGGTCTACTTCCTAAATTTCACGTTACAAATTTTAATTTGGACAAGATACATTTCCTTCTTCCTCTAGTATTATCTTAAATTCTTAATTGCATGCTATGAAATTTTTTTTTTCTTTGGTATATATAGTTCTTAGTTTTGATTGTCTGCACTAAACCCAGCCCGCTCATTGAACTGAAAAAATAATCGGGTCACGGGTCATGGTTCAATCGTTGAGTCAACCCTGGTTGAACCGATGACTTCATAATTATGGAATACATAATATTTATTATATTAGTTGTATATATAATGAATTAGTAGTATTTTCAATTCTTTTGGGGGCAACCCCTGGTAGATTTGGTAGGGCATCTGAATTCTGTGACCTTAGTCACGGGTTTGATTCCCACTATGGGAATGCCTATTTGCCTTCTAGTGGCTGCGGATTTTCCCTCGTCATAAAAAAAAACTCAACATATATTTCATGTTTTAAATTGTCATAATATAAATCAAATCAAGATAAATAAATCCTGCAAAAAAGGAATAGGCAAATTTTTAGACCACGTGGTTTTCTATTTTAAATTAAATAATATTACAAAAGTAAAAAATATAATATATAATATATGTGAGTATATAAAGACAAAAAACACTCAATTGTGAAACCTTACTTTACACGCCACCGCTCACTTCTTCCTCTAACTTCTCTGTGTTCCTCTTCAACCTCTATGCTTATCTTCCAACTTTTCTTTCTTTTTTCTCTTCTAACCTTCAATTTTCATTAGTATTTTTCTTTCGATTTACCAAATAGTAAGCTCTGTTTGTTTATGTTTTGGAGATTAAATTTTGAATTTTTCTCGGGAATTGTGTACTATTAAAATTTGTAAGAAAATGATAGTTGTTTGTTTATATTTTTAAAAATAAGTTGAAATTTGTGAAATATGTCAAATCAATAATAATAGGTTGATGGATGATATGTATAATAATTGTGTTAGTTGTGTATGTAATGATTATATGAATAGAAAATAAATAAATATAAATAAAAAATTGTAAAGTATGAAAGAGAAACTGAAATAATGGTTGATTTGATTGATAAATGTGTGAAAAGTTGTATATATGATTGATGGGTAGTTATATAGAAGATTGAAAAAGTAGAGTTGAAAAAAGGTAAATTTGGATGAAAATTTGGTGTGTTAAGTTTATTTTCAATTTTGTGAGTTAAAAACTTGAAAATGGAATTTGAAAACATAAACAAACAATGCCTAAGCATCTTTAACAATTTTCGCTGAAATTTTTGAGATTTCAAAAACGAACAAAGAAAAAGTGAGAGCATTGGCCTAACCGATTCTATCGACCCACCACCGGTTCCGACGGTTCAACGGTTGAAACGTCGGTTTGAACGGTTCTTGAATAAAATGACGATTTTTGACCAGACCGATTTTGACGTTTAACTCGGACCGTTTTAAAAACCAGTTTCCACCCGGTCCGATCTGAGTTTCAAAACATTGGTAGCAGGAAATAAATAGTTGTTAATGTATTTTTTATTATTCTCAAATTCTCCATTTTGTGTCTAAATTTCGATTCCCATCACTGTTAATTTGTTCTACATGTTAAAAAATTAAAATTTTATATATTCTCCCGTAACAAATTTAATTTATAAAAACCCATAATATTAAATATAAAAAATGCATTGTTGATTGATGTTTCTTTTGTGCATGCCTAACTCTAAGGACCAATTTTCCTTTTTATTTTTGTTGCATATTTGTATATTTTCTTATTTATCTAATTTTAATATACTAATAAGTAATAATTATCTATATTATTATTATGACATCATAGCAATGATTTCTAAAACATTGGACGCAATCATATAACACATTTGTTATAGAAATTCCCGAATTTCAAATTGCTGATTTATTTTATTTCCCCTAAATCAAAGTCTCCCTCCCTCGTATTAGCTCAAATATTTTTTGAATTTCTTCCATCTCTCTCTCTCTCTCTCTATCAGAAAAGCAACAAAAACCATCATTTATACTCCCCACCCCCATTCTTAACAATAAGCACATAAATCAAATCCATTTTAGAAAACCCTAAATCACAATCGAATCATGAATTCATCGGAACCACCAAAATTGCTGCTCGCGGCGAGCGGCGGCGACACCGTGAAGCTGTTCGACATATCAGGAGAGCCTCAAAACCCATGCGTTCTCACATACACTCCATCTCCAGCCTCACGCGTAAACTCCGTCAAGTGGAATCATAACAGTTAGTAGTGCCTAAACCACTTCATCAGTTAAATGTTTGTGTAGGTTTGCTTTTTCCGCTTTTAATTTGGTTATTTTGCTCAGTAATTTTTATTTTATTTTTGGTTAGATTTGGTGTTGGCGAGTGCTGGTGATGATGGTCAGATTTCATTGTGGAGGAAGAATGGGCAAAGCTTGTGGACAGTGCCTGCCAAGAATGCCAGAGGCGAAATCGCCGAGGTACATTATCTTAAATAGGAGTTCTTTTGATTGTTTGTTGGTTAGAGAATTCACGTACATTATAATGGGCTATTACTTGTGGATGTGATGGTGTTTGATGTGTTATTGCTTTTGCATTGACTTTCATTACTTTAAGTGAGTCTACAATTAAGTGATTATCGTATTTTAGCTTAAACTAATCTACTTAGGGGTGTTTGCAAACGTACTTGTGGTTCTGATTCTTTAAATTTAATCAGCTCTAAGCTATAATCTATAAGTTGGTCATGGGGTGCTTTAAATTGATTATGGATTTTCTATAAGTAAATCAAAATTTAGTTGGACAAATTATTCACTTTTTTTTGCACACACTCCAATGCATCTTTTTTTCGCTTTCTGATTGTGCTTGCAAACACTACCCATTTTTGCTTCTTAACTGATTCAGCTTATTTTCCACTTTTAGTTACTTCTTCATAAGCAGTAGAGTTTACATACATTCCCTTGTCCGGATTCTATAATTTTCTGGATTGGGAATTGTGTCAATAAGTATATGTAATGTAATGTACTGTTTGTTTAAGAGTTGAAGCTTAGTAATTAATTCGAATATGAAGCCTATTTCAATGCGTGATATTGAGGAATTATTTTTTGCTTTTACAAGTTGATAGCATGTATTTAGTTGGGATGCTAATAAGCTTCCCAGCATTTACTGTTTATATTCCCTTAATGAGGAGTTGATTTAAGACTTGAGAGCTGTAACAGTTATTACGATGCCAAGAAGCTACCATCAATAAGCGTTTATATTACATAGTAAGGCAGTTAAAATGAGATTTGAGAGCTGTTATACAGAACGAATAAGACAATTAGCTGATTATTAAATGTTACTATACTAGCTACAAGATATAGAAACTTGGGATGGGTTCTTTATTGTGGATGTGATTTGAAGTCTTTTCCATTAATTGCATGGAGCTATATTTTGAACTGAACTGGAATTGTTTCTCATGAATTTTGAGCTAAACCATCTACTTGATTTTAACATGTAAGCCTTCAGAGTCTATATCAGCTATCAGCTTCAGCAACAAAGGATCTCGATATCTTTGCTCTGGTGGAACATCGCAAGTTGTACGAATATGGGATTTGCAGACCAAGCGTTGTGTCAAGTGGCTGAATGGTCACAGCGATACTATAACTGGTGTAATGTACAACTGCAAAGATGAGCATATTGCTTCTGTCAGTCGTAAAGGCGATCTTATACTTCACAACCTCGCTTCTGGCACGAAAGCTGCTAATTTGAAGGATCCTAATGGGCAGGTTGCTGATATTGTTCCAAGTGCTGATCTTGTAAAAACCTTTGGAGTTGTGTTCCTTTTTTTATGTATCTGATTTATACTTTTGCTTGCAAAATTACATGATCAGGTTTTGGGCGCACTTGATTATTCTCGGATGAGCAGGCATCTTTTGGTTACGGCAGGAGATGATGGTTCCATCCACCTGTGGGATACAACTGGTCGCAACCCAAAGGTTTGTGTTATAACAATATGTTCTCTCTTAATCAGAATAGGAGACTATGTCATAATGTGTTTTTGGGTCGAAATTGGGCTTCTTTTGCTGGATGATGAATTGTCTATTTATCAGAAAAGAATGGCATGTTGATTTTCTCTTGTCAACAACGTATGAAGCAATTTAGATCTCTTTCCTTCTCTTCTGCATAAAACATACAATTCAATAACTTTTTGGCCGTAACATATACTTTTGGATTTCTTAATTTGCGTTAGTTTGTCTATTTTTCTTTTTCCTTTTAGTTATTGCCTAATTTCGCTTCTGATAAAATGTGATTCCAATGGTTTGTGGATTCTATAACAATTAACTGTTTGTGAAGGTGAACTGTTAAGTACATCTCACCTCCACATCTATTCCAAATAACAAAATTGTTTCGTCCTATGTGTATGTGACTAGACTTTCACAACCGGATTTAAATTTAAAGCTCTCTTAAGTTGGAAACTAAATACTATTAAACTATTTAATTTAATATTATTGATAAAAAAGAGACGTACTAATTGTAGGACACTATTTATTAATTAATATAGAAAAGAAATAGGAACCCATTAGTAGTTGGATACTATTAAATCTAATTAAAGGATAAATTCTATTTATTTTAGAATAGGATCACATGCACAAATGATCTAAGTACATTTGATTAATTATTTATTTAGAAATACATTACTTTTAATTTTTCAAAATATGTATGTTATATCTTCAAGTTTATAAAATATTCATAGTTATGAGTACTATGTTCGCAGTGATTTAGCCTTTATGGTATCACATTAAGGACTATACTCTATGTTATGATATGTAAAACTACATAAATAGATACTATATATTATCTACTTTATTAGAAAGAGTGATAGGAAAAGAGAAATAGAGTCCAGGCAAATTAAGAAACACGAGTAGATTTTTTGTTATTTTACATTCATATACATCAATATAAGGATGCAATGTATTGATATTTGATGACTAAATAATTAAAATTATGTTACGTATTTTCTTGTCATCAAACTATGTTACAATATCACTTAAACAACTATTAACTAATTAGAAATTAAATTTATTTGCTGCTATTTGAAATATTACAAAGTCTTTTGAATTTGTAATTATTTATTTAGACTTTTTTTCAATATCACGAATCATGTGCATAGCACGCAATTGTTTCTAGTACCTTGAAAAAGTGTCTATTAGATGAAATAATATTTTTAACAAATCAATGAAGAAGAATGCATAATTTTAGTATATAAGATCTCATATTGCATTGAAATAAAAAAACCTGGAGAAAGAACACAACCCAGTATACGATGACACTCACATGCTTCAGGTTTAATTAGTTATCACATTTCTTGGCACTCAGCAGTGGTTCATGCTGGATCAGCATCACAATACCATGCTTTGTCAGTCTTCTCAATTATCATCTCTTGTTTGTTCAACTCATCATGCTTCAAACTCACTGTATCTCCAAATGCTTCTTCTGTTGCATGTGCAGCCTGGTACCCTTCTTGTATATGTACTTTTGTTGAAACTTAAGTGTGCACTTAGCTGTTTTCATGGTATTATTCTTGCAACTTCATTGTGTAGATCAATGAGTATTATCCTATTGGCAGTGCTGTTGATCCTTCTTTATAGGGAACGTGATCACAATTTGAATATTCTATTGACTCCCCAAAGTGAAAGAGTTCCGTCACTTTATCATAAGAACTCCTCTAAACTTTTTAATTATGTAAGGAAATACGTAACTCAATCTAGTTGGAAGTCCTGCCATACTTATGTCTTCTTTTTTACTCCAAAAATTCATCTTTGATTTGTTTCTGCTTTTAGTTTTTGATGTGGAATGAACTCTTCCAAGCTTTATTTAGTTTTCAGGGCAAACCATTTTATGATTAATCACTATGCTCCTCTGCAATCAATCATTATCATCAAGTTTGATCTATAAGTAGATTATTGCTCTTAGTTTAACTGCAATATATTTCCAAATTGGCATTAGCATACGCATAACCAGATACCGACTTTCATTTAATGTTATTCATTTACGTTTTTTTGTGAACAACTTATTTTTCCGTTCACTCAATGTCCTTGTTTTATTCAGGGGCCGTCCATCAGTTTACATCCTTTAATTAGCACTTTGAACATCTCTATTTATTGGCTCTACCTTGAATATCTTTTAATGGCCCCTTACTGCATCCCACTTTGGAGTTTGTTACATGTTTGCACATCACGAACAATCCTTCTGCACTTCACAGGTTTCTTGGCTGAAGCAGCATTCTGCACCAACTTCTGGCGTTAGTTTTTCTCCATCCAGTGATAAGGTCTCTTCTTCGTCATTTTGTCTCCATATGTCCTGGATATTACATTGAAAGTTCAAATGAAACTCTTTGATGTGACTCACATGCGATGTATTCAATATTATTGCTCTCTCATGTATTTGACAGATTATCGCCAGTGTTGGTCTAGATAAGAAGTTATACACTTTCGACTCAGGGTCCAGGAAGCCATCTTCTTGCATTAGTTATGAGGCGCCTTTTTCTTCTCTGGCATTCACTGATGATGGATTAACCTTAGCAGCTGGTACAAGCACTGGCCAGGTTGTGTTCTATGACATACGTGGTAAACCACAACAAATCACCGTGCTCCGTGCATATGGCAATTCTCAGGTTATTTTCACCTTTAAGTATTATTTGAACTTTGTATCAAGATTCTAATTGATGCATAATTGCACATCTTGCACATTTCTGCAAAAAGTGCTTGTGATATTAGTGCTATACCATGGTCTGTTACTCTGTTATTTATTTTCAGTGCTTCAGCACTTACCTATAAACCCAATTTGTTCGTGTCTTGAACTTTCCAGTTTACTATTTTAATTGATAGCTGATAATGGGCTAGATCAGTGGCTCACTTGCCACTACGTAACATGTTTATATTATTATTATCTGACTGAAATGCTCACTCTAGTTTATATGGAACAAGGACTTAATGATATCAGTTCTTTTGCGTTCTCTCAATCACAAAAGTAGAGCGAGTAAAGACCAATAACCTTACATACTTGGTAACTTATCGAGTGAAAGGTATCTAGAGCTTACCCCTAGTGGGGAAGTCTTTAGTAAAAACAGTCTATACTCAAAATTACCGCGGAAGATAAACAGACACTGCTTTGCACTGTCCGTCTCCATGCTTATTTATGTTTGGGGTTAATTTGAATAGCTAACTCTCTTTACTATTATTGTTCTGTTACTGTATTGTGCCGTGATAGATTTCAAATACATGGTTTCTCTTTATCAGGCTGTCACAAATCTATGCTGGCAGAGATCAAAACCTGTATCAGTAAATGAAAATAACTGCACAGATGAAACTGTTCTTTTGGCTGGTGATGTAGGTGATTCAATCCTTATGCCTGATCCAATGCCTTCTAGGGTATCATCAATGCCCTCAGCGGTGTCTGGATCTCGAAATCCTAACCGTTCGGGCACCTCTGGAGATATGTTTTCTTTCCCTGCAGGATCGACATCAAGTTCTCTCGGTTTACCTGCTTCAGAGGAAACTCCTCTTCGGAGCAGCTTATTGACTAGTGGTACTCTTACAAGGTTGCATGCAACTAGAAGTTATAACTTCAAGGATGATATGGAGGTGTTTTCTCCCCTTGTGGAAGTTCAAGCAATTACACCCTCTCTTGATAAATTGTGGGATGATCATAATGGTGCAAAGAAAGATCTAGACAAGAAATCAGCTTTTCTGTTCCCTTCTAGGAGGTTTGGTATTTCAGAGGATATGGAGAAAGATAACCATCCTATTTTTGACTGGAAATCTAACTCATCATCCAAGCAGGTATTTCTTGCCCAATCTTTATGATGTCTCTTCTTTTAAAATATTTTATATTAGTGTATATCAAGTTATATTGCTGCAGCTTACTATAGAATAAACGATCTAATATAAACGTGGAGATGATTTAATCAGTAATCATCCAAGATAAGGATCATAATCTCCGATTTTAACACTTTGATAAGCGTGATTTATATAAACTATTTATTTTGTATTTTTCACTGACTCAGTGGCAAGTAAATTAAATTTTTTCACAAGCTATTGTATACGACCAATGATGTACTGGTGGATAAGTTCGATGATCATATAATGGCTGCTTTATTTCATTTTGATATCCTATTATCAAAAAAGAATCAGGGATTCATTCTGTTGTTTTTTCTCTTTATGGGTAAATATTCCTTCTAGTTTGCACACTGGATGAAGGTATTTGTTAGTATGTAGGAAAAAACAGAAAAAAAGAGGATTGATACATATTCTTGAGGAAATTGTTTTCCTACGGTCGTACTCAGTGGAAATTCCTATTGTGGAATTGGTGGATTTGCACTAAATCTTTTGATACATATTCATGCTGTATACAACAATGACTTGCTTCAACAGCTGATTCATGAAATTATAAATATTTCATAGGGTTGTCTTTTACCTACACCAGTAATTTCCTAGCATCGACAACTTATTTTGTTTTTTCATTTGGCACTTTGGCTATTTTAAACATCTTGTTATGTTGCACGACATCTTTTGATGCAGGATGACACCCGTTCTACATTCTCACAGTCGACATCTACCCCAGTCACCACCACACACACTGATGACTCTTCTTCCGTCACTCCACCGGAAGCCTGGGGTGGTGAGAGATTATCAGACAAATTCACTCACCATCGCCAATCCATCAATATGCCTTCTCGTTTTTCAACATTGACTTCCACTAGTTCAACATCAGGATTGATGTTGTCTGGATTACAAGATAGTCTTCCCACACACCAGAGTACAAGCAGTTTAACATCAGGCCTGAGCCTGGCCAATTTGCGTAGTAGAGAAACTCTTAATCAAGAAACTCCATTAGGATTTGCTGAAGCAGTTACCTCCCCATTAGGGGCAAAAAGCATTGCAGGGCTGTCTAATCTTGATAATCTCGGCCCAGCTTTGTCTCTTTCAAGAAGATTCTCCAGTTATGCCGAGAGAATTAGTGCCACCCCTTCCTTTGGCGATGTATCAGTGGGGTCACCAAAATCTAAGAAAACAGGAGCAGAAACCAAGGAAGAACTTCTCTGCAGCTTAATGTCAAGGTCTGAGATGCCTTCTGCCACAGGAACCAGTGTCCTCAGTACTACAAATGTATGAAACCATCCAATTTTGTGTTATATTGTTGGGTCAATTAACGTGTGGTTGTGAAAACTGTGCTTTTAAAAGAGGTGTTGAATATTTTTTAAGGGGTAGAAGCCTCAAGAAAGCTGATGTTGAGTTTCTTTGCAACACTTCCTAATTAGCAGAAGGAAAAAAAAACAGTTGGTAGAACTAAAAACTGTTATAAAGTTTAAGCAAAAAACTCTCAGATTTGGCAAACAGGGCTTTAAAATTCATGAATTCATGAATGTTATTTCCTAATCCTTTTTTTTTTTTTTTTCAAATTTTGTAAATCTGTGACAGGGTGGAGCAACACAATTGCAGTTGGATACGCAGCAGGGAAGTTCTTTTACTCTTCAACTTTTCCAGCATACACTTGAAGAAACTCTTGCTTCATTTCAGAAATCTATTCACAAAGATATGCGCAATCTTCACATAGAAATATTAAGGCAATTTGATATGCAGGAGGTACGCATTATAATCTGCATATTTGATCCTTTTAACCTTATTGATTACCCTTAATATTCCTAAATAATTTGCAGACAGAGATGTCTAGTGTGATGGGATTGATCTTGGAAAATCAACGTGAGATTATGAAAGAACTTCAATCACTCCGAGAGGAAACAAAGCAAATCCGTCAGTTACTGTGAATCTTCACCAAGGTTCTATCTTTTAAGTGTTGTCTCATATATTATTTTGTACGAAAGAAATGAATTTTTAGTGAGTTTCATTGGTATTGTTGGCAGTTATAATGGGTGCTTATTTTATTGTTATTTGCTCTATTTTGTGAGGGTGATGGCTTAATTTATCGGTTATGATGTTATTCTGTATCCACGGTGATGGCATTAATATTATATACACACAAAGAGACTAGTGTGTCACCTTGCAGTGACTATGATGAAAAATGTTATATCAAAGATTAATGTAACGTAAGTTTGCGACTTATCTTGATGTTTCTTAACTATCAAAAGTTGCAGAAATTGTTCTCAACTATATCGATATGGATTGAAACTTACTTAAGGGGGATTTAGTAATTATTTGTATTTATAAGAACTCAGGTCCTTCTCAGCTCCTGGTGCTGGTTTGTTGTTTGGGCCAGTTTTATTAATAGTTCTACTGTATCACTACCTGTTGTACATGTAAACGATAATTTTGAGTTAATTTTAACCTTTATATCGAATTTTGGCTTTTCTTAGAGTTTTCTCTACAGCATATCATGTGAATAGCCAGTGCTTGAATTAAATAGAATTATATGCAGTCGGTGATGTGGGACTTGGGATGCAGCTATGAAGATTGTGCATTTGTTGAGATAGTTTGGGACATTTTGGTTTAAGATGGACCATAATATTAGCTGTTTTCAGAAAAGTCTCACATTCATTCATAACTAGTTTAATTTGTCTTTAGTAAGATATGATAATACAATCATGGTTTTAGTAGTTTTTTCTTCCTATTTTGTCAAAAAGTTTATTTTTGTTTTTGTTTTTCAGCTTATGAAAAGAAAACATAAATTAGTTTCAAAACTACACTATTTTCATAAAAACCCGTAATGTTTTCATCATTTATACAATAACTCAATAGTTTATGTGAAAACCAAGAAAATATTGAAAGCTTTTTGAAAAAAAATTTGTTCTATTGAGTTCCTGAAATCTTAGGGAAAAAGAACAAGAGATTATAAATTTTAACAATTTACCAATTTATGTTTAACAGAACTTTGACAATTATATGCTTTGCTAAACTTGAATCCAAGCTATTCAACATTATCATTTAGTTAGTGAAATTGGATTGATTAATAATTTTAACACAATTAATTTTTGCCAATGAAAAAAGAGAGGATTTCTCATTTACTTGAATTGACCATTTATCTTATTATTAGCATTTTGTAATTTTTTTTAATGTTTTCAATACGATTTTTGATATTTAATTTTTTGAAACTTATTATTGAAACGAAATTTTAATCCTGGACTACAATAACAACCATCCAACAATTCAGTAATTTTAGAATGTAAATACTCGAGGTAAAGTAGGCTAAGCCCCTCACCTTGATAGCATCATATACATACTTTGATATGCCTTAATTAATATCAAGTTAGGATTTCTCACTGTAATAGCTTTGTCTCTAAATACCATTTGCCATATATCTAAGTCAACTTATGTCTGGCCGCTAATTCTCATTTAAGCCGAAACTCCAGGTTCAATGATTTTAAGATCGATATGTTCTTTGATAATCATTTGCATATCTTTCTTATCCATCATATTCATCTGGATAGGCTTGTATCGAACGTACTCGTACTTACATTGGTCTTTAACCTTTAGAGTAGCTTCGATCTTGTTTTTGTTCCACCAAGCCAAAGAATCTTCATTGTAATTCCTTTGGATTAGCCTTTTAACATGTTCGAAAGAGAGCTTACTCTCTTCATCCATGCCCCAATCCAGTTTCTTATCCTTTAGGGCGTTCTTGAAAAAATAGATTTCTTCTTCAGTGGCCTCACTATAGCATTCACTATAGAAACCTTGTTGCCTGAAAGACAAAAGAGCTTCACTAAATTTTCTTTTATCCTGCATTTTAGGATTAGTTAATTTGGCTTCATCATCACCACGTTTGCTGCGAAAATTTATTGGCATAATGCGATTAAATGCCTTTTCTCGCCACAGAATCTGTATCTCACTTCCACAGTTAGTGGTAAATATCAATAAATTTCTCTTATTATCTTGCACATATCTTGCAAATGTTTGGATAAAGTTATTACCCAACAGGATATCTGCTCCAGTATCATGAAAGTAAATTGGAGGCATTTTTACCTTAAACCAAGGTGTTCCAAATGCTCCTTCCAACATGATTTTTGTTTCTCGTTTACCTTTATTCAGTATAAGGATTTTTCGATAAAAATCTCTACCTACAATAATAGGTAAGGTTTCCATAACATTGCTAGGAAAGACTCCGGGTTTTGCTGTACAAATCCCTGAACCTGAATCAATATACGCAGAGAAATATTTTGTCTTATATTGATCATAAATAACACCTACGGAAATGTATATAGAAAATGAGCTAGTCATTCAACTCTGATTAGATGACCTTCCACACTGAATTCCATACCTTTCCCTTTTCTTCCCCGAGGTTTGTGTTCCTCAAGGAAGCTTAAACCCAAGGTAACAATCCCTTGCTTAAGACCTGCAAAACCTAATACAAATACTTCTTGGCCCGCAATTTCTAGCGTACCATCTTATTTGCCAATAATAGGTTGCTGCAAATGATATAATTCATCACAAGGAAAATAGTTTTCCTTTTCCATGATGTCGAATAAAACTTGCACTTCTTTCCATCCCTCGGGGCATCTAATTTTTACATTATCCACCCTAATGGCTTTCGGGGTTGAGTCGTTGATCAACTCTTTTACTCTTAAGTATTGTATCCTTTCGTCTGAGAAGGACATTCGGCTATTAAATTCCATCCTTGTATTGAGTGTCCTGTTTAAGACATGATGGTCTTTGATAATAATGTTGACCCCTCCAATTCTAGGTACTTGAATTGGATCTGGCGTCATTACTTTAGCAAATTCCTTGAAAATCTGAGAAATTTCAATATACTCTTTCCGTAGGAAAAGATCCGAATGATGTGTGTTGGATAGCGCATATGCTATTCTATATGTTATAGAATATGGTCTATTTCCTTCCTTAATAAGATCCTTTCTTTTAAAGTCTTGATGAAGGGTTAAGACCGGACCGAAATCTTGGTCTGCTTGGTTATATGCAATTCTTGGATGAATATCAAACCTGATCTTTCCTGCATATAAATTCCCGACCATTGTACCAAGACAACCATCTCTCAGGTTATTGATTCTCCTATCCATTATTGACAAATGCATTTCTGAATCAATTCCTTCCTTGAATGTGGCTTTTATACTACTTTAATAGTTCCTATATGGATCCATTTTAAAGTTATTGCTACCTCTTCTCATAGCTTACTTAATTCTTCAAGAATTTTTTCTTTTGGAATTAGTTGCATATCCATCACATTCCCCGTAAGTTCCATAGGAATTGCGAATTCTCCCGAACTTACCTTGTATATGATGTGATGCCTCCTTTGATTTAGGACTCGGCCAAAACCTCCAATTCTAAAACCATCATAAGGTCCAATATTGGAATTTTGCCTCATGATTCTTTCCAAGGTTCTATTTGAAACCATCATTCTTGAAAAGAATCCAGAAAGGCTTTCAGAGGTCTGAAGCCGATTTCCCTCACGGTACTCAGTCTGATTCGGTTGAAGATCCATCCGAGTCTCCTTAAGTTTCTTCCTCATATACACTTTCGTATGAGGGAAAATTTGCAAATTGGTAAATAGGTACCAAATCTCCATAAAAGACTGCATCCAATATATCAGCCATAGCTTCAAATTGGCGCGCTTTTCGCTTTTGTGGACAATCTGGAGAGATATGTCCCTTTGCTCCACATGTCCAACAGTTACAGTCTTTAAAACTCTCATTAGCTCAAGTGTGAGCCCTTCTAAATGTTCTCCGAGTTGGGATTCAGTCACTTGATCTTCTATCAGTTGTTCTAGGTCTATGTGATGAAGGCCTTATAGGTCCTTGTTGTTGGCCCGATTTGTAAGATCAACCTTTGGTCTTGGACCACCATGATCTTCGTCTAAACGAAGGTTTGTTTCTGTAATCCCTATTGTTGGTGTTACTTTCCTTCTTTCTCTTCTTCTTCTGCTCGCTTGTTTTCCCAATTATTGTTGGAAAATCGTTGTTTTCACAACAAAGAGGAGTTCTTTTCATCTTTCCCCTCAGCTTCTTCATATTTTTCTGGAGTGAGACTTGAGCACACCAGTCTTTTAATTTGTCTTTGAGGAAAGAAATACTCCCGACTACCAAATCTAATTGTTCTTCGGGAACCTTATAGCTTTGTATCAGTATTTCTCGCCATGGGCTACAAATCTTAGCGAAGAATAAGGGTGCTGCTATCTCCGTTGTGACTCCACTTTGAAATAAGTATTTGTGAAACCAATAAATATATTCATCTATTGCACAAATATTTCTTAATTCCATACCAAAGGGAGCTTCCATATTCTCTCTAGTTTTTTCAGAATTACTTGCATCGAAGTATCCATCTCCGATGAATAAAGCTTTATAAGCCGTCCGAATCTTTCTGCTATGGTGCTTTTAGATTCTCCGGCTAAAACTCATTGCTTAGTCATGTCAGGTGTTTGGTCCCATCCCACCTTGACTGATCCCCTCTAGACTTAGCTCCATAAATCTGATGAAGTTTTTTTTATCAAGTTCTAGAGTAGTAGCTGCTATTTTCATGGCATCTACCCATTCGTCGATTATTTTTTCGATATTTCGAAAATCGATGACATCCAGATTAAGAATAGTACCATAAGGGTGCAAGAGTTGAGACATCGTCCTTGCCCATGGTGTATTTTCTGGTACCTTTCTTTGATTTCTCCCTGGATTCTCCTTGAGTCGCGTTCTGACAAAAGTTGGAGTAGCATTAGTGTGGAAGTCCACACCTTCACGCATCGTGCTATCCTCTGGAGGATCATTTGATGCTATACTTCCTTCCGGAGGTGGTAACGCCGGTGGCACAATTGTGCTTACCTCGTTAGGTTTGACATTAACTAAGGCTACCATCCCAAGCTAGGAGAAAGATTCAGCTAATTCTTGTAAATCAGATAGATCTACTCGTGATACTTCCATTAATTAATTCTACTGAGGATTTCATTACTTTTATCTTATTGTGTTTTGGGCCACGGAATCTCCGTTGCCTTTCCTATCTTTTGTAACAGTGGCACAGGCCCAAAAGCATTACGGATTCGTTCACTATTGGATGTCCCAGTTTGACCCTTCTATTTTTCACCTAGATCTGAAATCTCTTTCTTCAGATCTACATTCGAGTTCTTCAGATCTGAGAGGATCTGTAATATCTCATCCATTTTCTGGTTCAATTGTTCTATTTTCATAGGCAGATGGATCAACCTATGACCATAATCTTGAACCTTTTTCTGAATTTCTCTCTGATTTTGAGTAACCTTAGAGGAATCAGGTTCGATATCTGTCCATTTAGGACAAAATTCTCTTTTTTCATAACTCGTTGAACATTTGTTCGAATGTTCCATTCTTGTTTAAATCTCCTCCGTTAGAGAATAAAGTAATAAAATGCAATAATAATTAAGTATTTCATCAATAAAACCTAAGGCTCTGATACCATTTTGCGAAAATATAACAAACTTTTCCTTAAGGTGCAATTTTCAAGACTAAAAGTGTAATTTTCCCTTAAAAAGCGCATTCCGTTAATGATTTAACGGAAGTTTAACGGTGCCGACTATATTTGTCCAAAATTCGTATGTTGAGGGACTCAATTGACGTATCTGTAATAACAGGGACCAATTTTGCGATTGGCTTTAAGTTCGGGGACGAAATCTATAATTCTCCCGTTTTTAGAAGATACCAAATAAATGAAAATCTAATCCAAAGAAGATCTTCAATGACAAACAAAGAGAAAAAACAGCAATCATCAGCCAAGACTTATCTTGTGTTGTATTTGGTAGAAATTAAATGCTGGATTTTCCACCTAAAGAAGTGGAGCAATGAAATCAATGTGAGCCGACCAATGTTTTGAAAACCAACCCAATTATCGAACCGAAAAATTTACTGGGTCACAGGTAACTGGTTCAACCGTCGGGTCAACACCGGTCGAACCACTGATGTCATAATTACGCAATAAATATTAATATTTTTTTTAATATTTATTATAAAATTTAAATATATAAAAAATAGGTGTTTTCCTATATTTAAAATAATTTTTAGTCCATATATTTATGCTAAAATAATGGAAAAATTGAGAATTTTTTTAAGTAAACAAGCAAAATTATGTTTAAGTGATATAATTTCCAAATTCATGAACAAAACATCTTGCATCGCAAAGGACATAACTGTTACATTATTGTATAACAAAAACAACTTTGAATTTTTTTTAAAGAATTCTAACAATTTGCAAACCAACAAAAACTAAAATGAAAAAAATTAGAGTTTTATTAATAGTATGTTTTGATTTGATTTGTTCGGAAAGTTTTTTGAGAACTACAAATTGGAGGAGCAAAATAATAACATGAGATTTGGGAGGAATTGTGATTTTTTGGGGAAAAAATTACAATTTTAAGTTGGAATTTCGGTACTTCTAAAAATCACAACGGTTCGATTGACCCGGGACCGATTTTACCGGATCACCGGTTCGACCGGTGGGTCGAACGATTTTCTGCAAAATTGACTGGTTTTGAGCCAAAAATGATTTTGTGGGTCTGACCGGCTTGTTTTAAGGACCGGTTCTGATTTAAAGCGGTTGAACTGACCGGTCCGGGCTGAGTTTGAAAACACTGGAGCCGACAAAGATGATTATTAAACCATCTTAATCTCCATCTTCATTTAATTCTTCTAAAAATAAATATTAAGTATTTTATTCACATTTACACATCAGATTGCACATTTCAGTACTGCCCCAATTACTGACTTCTACGATGCAAACTGGAACTTTTGACAAAATAATAAAAGAAAAGAAAAAGAAAGAAAGAGCTTTTACATCACAATCTCAGGCTTTTACATATACCGAGCTTTGTACTTTAGACAATGTATTGGTTTCAAGTGGTACACGACAGGGTCTACATGGGGTCGAATAGACCCTTAAATCTCTCAATGCTGGCAACTTGACTAGTTTTAGGCTTAAAGAATTGTGAGAAAAACTTAATTTAGACAAAGAGTTGAACAATGTTGTATTATTCAGTATTAGTGTGTAACATAAATAATTTTAAGTCTTTAGTTTTGAAAGGGATGAAGCATTTTATCTTAGTTGTTGTTTCTTTTGAAATCGTTGATTTACTTAATGCTTGATTCAAAAATACAAATGATTGACAAATATCAACAAAGCATAAGGTAAATAAGGGATAGGAATTTGTAAGGTTCGCTGGATGATGTAATTCCAACTAATATAAGTATATTAGGTGCTTTGTAATAACCTTACAGATAATCTACTTCATCACACCTCCCAAATTAAACAACTCGATGCAAATATATTTTAAAACGTAATAGTGGTGGATGTGAATCACAAATGCTATAAACTACAAGAAATGTGTTGAAAAATATATAATAATATAACTAAAAAATGTTCAGATATACCGATTGTGGTATTTTTAGCCTTTCATTTCTATTACTTTTATACATGATATATTCTCGAAAATTTTTGCATCAACCTTTTACCTGGACATAACTGTTACATTATTGTATAACAAAAACAACTTTGAATTTTTTTTAAAGAATTCTAACAATTTGCAAACCAATAAAAACTAAAATGAAAAAAATTAGAGTTTTATTAATAGTATGTTTTGATTTGATTTGTTCGGAAAGTTTTTTGAGAACTACAAATTGGAGGAGCAAAATAATAACATGAGATTTGGGAGGAATTGTGATTTTTTGGGGAAAAAATTACAATTTTAAGTTGGAATTTCGGTACTTCTAAAAATCACAACGGTTCGATTGACCCGGGACCGATTTTACCGGATCACCGGTTCGACCGGTGGGTCGAACGATTTTCTGCAAAATTGACTGGTTTTGAGCCAAAAATGATTTTGTGGGTCTGACCGGCTTGTTTTAAGGACCGGTTCTGATTTAAAGCGGTTGAACTGACCGGTCCGGGCTGAGTTTGAAAACACTGGAGCCGACAAAGATGATTATTAAACCATCTTAATCTCCATCTTCATTTAATTCTTCTAAAAATAAATATTAAGTATTTTATTCACATTTACACATCAGATTGCACATTTCAGTACTGCCCCAATTACTGACTTCTACGATGCAAACTGGAACTTTTGACAAAATAATAAAAGAAAAGAAAAAGAAAGAAAGAGCTTTTACATCACAATCTCAGGCTTTTACATATACCGAGCTTTGTACTTTAGACAATGTATTGGTTTCAAGTGGTACACGACAGGGTCTACATGGGGTCGAATAGACCCTTAAATCTCTCAATGCTGGCAACTTGACTAGTTTTAGGCTTAAAGAATTGTGAGAAAAACTTAATTTAGACAAAGAGTTGAACAATGTTGTATTATTCAGTATTAGTGTGTAACATAAATAATTTTAAGTCTTTAGTTTTGAAAGGGATGAAGCATTTTATCTTAGTTGTTGTTTCTTTTGAAATCGTTGATTTACTTAATGCTTGATTCAAAAATACAAATGATTGACAAATATCAACAAAGCATAAGGTAAATAAGGGATAGGAATTTGTAAGGTTCGCTGGATGATGTAATTCCAACTAATATAAGTATATTAGGTGCTTTGTAATAACCTTACAGATAATCTACTTCATCACACCTCCCAAATTAAACAACTCGATGCAAATATATTTTAAAACGTAATAGTGGTGGATGTGAATCACAAATGCTATAAACTACAAGAAATGTGTTGAAAAATATATAATAATATAACTAAAAAATGTTCAGATATACCGATTGTGGTATTTTTAGCCTTTCATTTCTATTACTTTTATACATGATATATTCTCGAAAATTTTTGCATCAACCTTTTACCTGGACATAACTGTTACATTATTGTATAACAAAAACAACTTTGAATTTTTTTTAAAGAATTCTAACAATTTGCAAACCAATAAAAACTAAAATGAAAAAAATTAGAGTTTTATTAATAGTATGTTTTGATTTGATTTGTTCGGAAAGTTTTTTGAGAACTACAAATTGGAGGAGCAAAATAATAACATGAGATTTGGGAGGAATTGTGATTTTTTGGGGAAAAAATTACAATTTTAAGTTGGAATTTCGGTACTTCTAAAAATCACAACGGTTCGATTGACCCGGGACCGATTTTACCGGATCACCGGTTCGACCGGTGGGTCGAACGATTTTCTGCAAAATTGACTGGTTTTGAGCCAAAAATGATTTTGTGGGTCTGACCGGCTTGTTTTAAGGACCGGTTCTGATTTAAAGCGGTTGAACTGACCGGTCCGGGCTGAGTTTGAAAACACTGGAGCCGACAAAGATGATTATTAAACCATCTTAATCTCCATCTTCATTTAATTCTTCTAAAAATAAATATTAAGTATTTTATTCACATTTACACATCAGATTGCACATTTCAGTACTGCCCCAATTACTGACTTCTACGATGCAAACTGGAACTTTTGACAAAATAATAAAAGAAAAGAAAAAGAAAGAAAGAGCTTTTACATCACAATCTCAGGCTTTTACATATACCGAGCTTTGTACTTTAGACAATGTATTGGTTTCAAGTGGTACACGACAGGGTCTACATGGGGTCGAATAGACCCTTAAATCTCTCAATGCTGGCAACTTGACTAGTTTTAGGCTTAAAGAATTGTGAGAAAAACTTAATTTAGACAAAGAGTTGAACAATGTTGTATTATTCAGTATTAGTGTGTAACATAAATAATTTTAAGTCTTTAGTTTTGAAAGGGATGAAGCATTTTATCTTAGTTGTTGTTTCTTTTGAAATCGTTGATTTACTTAATGCTTGATTCAAAAATACAAATGATTGACAAATATCAACAAAGCATAAGGTAAATAAGGGATAGGAATTTGTAAGGTTCGCTGGATGATGTAATTCCAACTAATATAAGTATATTAGGTGCTTTGTAATAACCTTACAGATAATCTACTTCATCACACCTCCCAAATTAAACAACTCGATGCAAATATATTTTAAAACGTAATAGTGGTGGATGTGAATCACAAATGCTATAAACTACAAGAAATGTGTTGAAAAATATATAATAATATAACTAAAAAATGTTCAGATATACCGATTGTGGTATTTTTAGCCTTTCATTTCTATTACTTTTATACATGATATATTCTCGAAAATTTTTGCATCAACCTTTTACCTGGACATAACTGTTACATTATTGTATAACAAAAACAACTTTGAATTTTTTTTAAAGAATTCTAACAATTTGCAAACCAATAAAAACTAAAATGAAAAAAATTAGAGTTTTATTAATAGTATGTTTTGATTTGATTTGTTCGGAAAGTTTTTTGAGAACTACAAATTGGAGGAGCAAAATAATAACATGAGATTTGGGAGGAATTGTGATTTTTTGGGGAAAAAATTACAATTTTAAGTTGGAATTTCGGTACTTCTAAAAATCACAACGGTTCGATTGACCCGGGACCGATTTTACCGGATCACCGGTTCGACCGGTGGGTCGAACGATTTTCTGCAAAATTGACTGGTTTTGAGCCAAAAATGATTTTGTGGGTCTGACCGGCTTGTTTTAAGGACCGGTTCTGATTTAAAGCGGTTGAACTGACCGGTCCGGGCTGAGTTTGAAAACACTGGAGCCGACAAAGATGATTATTAAACCATCTTAATCTCCATCTTCATTTAATTCTTCTAAAAATAAATATTAAGTATTTTATTCACATTTACACATCAGATTGCACATTTCAGTACTGCCCCAATTACTGACTTCTACGATGCAAACTGGAACTTTTGACAAAATAATAAAAGAAAAGAAAAAGAAAGAAAGAGCTTTTACATCACAATCTCAGGCTTTTACATATACCGAGCTTTGTACTTTAGACAATGTATTGGTTTCAAGTGGTACACGACAGGGTCTACATGGGGTCGAATAGACCCTTAAATCTCTCAATGCTGGCAACTTGACTAGTTTTAGGCTTAAAGAATTGTGAGAAAAACTTAATTTAGACAAAGAGTTGAACAATGTTGTATTATTCAGTATTAGTGTGTAACATAAATAATTTTAAGTCTTTAGTTTTGAAAGGGATGAAGCATTTTATCTTAGTTGTTGTTTCTTTTGAAATCGTTGATTTACTTAATGCTTGATTCAAAAATACAAATGATTGACAAATATCAACAAAGCATAAGGTAAATAAGGGATAGGAATTTGTAAGGTTCGCTGGATGATGTAATTCCAACTAATATAAGTATATTAGGTGCTTTGTAATAACCTTACAGATAATCTACTTCATCACACCTCCCAAATTAAACAACTCGATGCAAATATATTTTAAAACGTAATAGTGGTGGATGTGAATCACAAATGCTATAAACTACAAGAAATGTGTTGAAAAATATATAATAATATAACTAAAAAATGTTCAGATATACCGATTGTGGTATTTTTAGCCTTTCATTTCTATTACTTTTATACATGATATATTCTCGAAAATTTTTGCATCAACCTTTTACCTGACCAATGTATACATTTATCCAGTTAATTCAAACAATTTAATTTGCTATTAATCATAATCTAAAGCCATATGTAAACTTCCAAGCACAGAGAGATCTGGCAAATAATCTTCATATAAAATATATTGTCCCTCAAAGTAATAGTGAAGGCAATCATTAGAACTGTAATACAACAGATTAATCATACAATTTCAATTAGTTTAACATTCCATTTTTTCATTGACATAATGCGATAGGTGTTATGATAAGATGAAAGAAGTTATATTCTCACCTGCATGCAAAGGTACCTAGACGTACAATAGTTGCTCCTCCTTTATGGTGTATAATAGAGCACCGTGTATTAAAATAATCTCCTGAATGTACAAATTATTTTTCCAACAAATTATTTTATTAAATATTAAAGAGAAAAATTTCCTAATATATAATTGGTTATTACGTTTATTGCTGCTAATATATAACTAACTAACTAACCGATATTTAAGTATACCGAACAAGGCGAGTATTTATTGTAATTATAGCTAAAAAATTAGTTGACTTGTACAAGGGCAAAAAAGAAAATTCACATAATTTATTATGATATTGTCAAATTTTATTAGTTTTTGAAGGTAGGGGCCGATTGCAAGTTTCTTATAGGAGAAGTCTGTTTCTTAATTATGTGTTGAAAATAGTAAGGTGGACAAGAATTTCACTAAATAAGGAAGTTAATTTAATGTAATTATCCCGAATTTTTTTAGTGCAAACCATTAAATTATTCTCCCGTGTGAAATATATTTTGATTTCTAAGATGAAATCTCAGGCTTGTGCATTGAATAAACTACTAAACAAAGATAAACATCATGGTCAATAGAAGACTCTTACTTTGTTCATTAACACGAGAGAAAGAAAAATGATTATAGGCTGTCGGTAATGTGGGACTCGGTGGATCCAAAAAAGCTGAAAGTATTCCACGGCAGCTATAAAATTAGATTTGAGGGTGCAATTGAGGAGATAGATTTGGGACATTTTTCTTGAAAAATTAAAAGTTTTTAGGAAAGTCTAATCACATGTTTTATATTCAACTTTAATTTTACTTTATTAAGACTTTTATGTATTAATCTGAAATAAATAAATAGCTCGTCAATTGAAAAATAGGCGAATAACCGATATATTATGTTATACTTTGCATAGATCGGTTTTCACAATTAAACACGGGATATATTACAATAATCAACCATTCAAAGTTCCTTTTCAAACAATAAAATATTATATGTTTTTCTCATTTTCAAATCCGCTACTTAAATGAAGTAAAGAAAATTGAGGTAACCAAAGACCAAGACTAGTAAAAGCCAAAGAATAATAATTGATTGTTAACAAGTATTGACCTTGTAAGCCAAAGATTGGTCATAAAATTGCATATCACTCACGTAATATTGCACATTAACAAAAAATATCATCTAAGAAAGCAAACGATGTGAATATTCAATGGGAAAATATAAACAAAATATTCTTAGACTTCTTCAAGACTAGTGCATTGAATAAACTGCAAAACACAGAGAAATTTCATTGTAAATTTGGTCAATTTAAGACTATGTCACTTTCTAGTTAATTACTGATGAAAATTAAATAGAAGTAGATATTGGTTATAGCTACATGACCAGGCTATAAATACCAGGCTAAGATTATGTACATTAATAATACGATAATAATATATATATTTATAAACCCTAGTGTGTGTATATCCATAAAAGAAATTAAAACCTCAAAGAAAATCCTAAAGTGATGGTGCTCTTGAAGATTGTAATGACTATTATCATACTACTACTCACACTGCTAGCTTCTCCGTTGATTCAAGCAAGAACTATGTTTCCAGGTACTCAAACTTTTTTATATATTAAGGATTCTCAAAATTCATAGTTGAAGTGATTTCAAGTAATTTTCTCATCTATTTATAATACATATATTGCTTAAAAGCCCAAATGAAAAAAGGTAAAAAAAAAAATTATATGTTGGTATCATATGGTTATTAAGCATTATGTGATAGTTATATAATCTATTGCAGTAATAATGTTTTTAAATTAGATTTACTCAAAAAAAAATTTTATTCTTTCTCAGAGAAAGCATCTAATTATTTACTAACAGTTCGTGTTCAAATGAGGCCACCGGAGACTCCGCCACCACGGCCAAGACCACCCCCCGGACCTTCTCCTGCCCCCTAAGGCAAATGAAAAATCTAAATTTGTTGTTGATTCTCAGTCAAATAAATGTATTTTTATTTTAGTATGTAAACAATAAATTTTCATGCACACAGATTGAGCTTCTATAGACCAAAACACTGTATGAAGTTGGAAAAAGAGTTTGCACCAGAAGATTTATTAGAGACTGAAATGTATTATTTCAAAATTTCATTCTCTTAGAACAAAGTTCAAGACATTTAACTTGACTAGCATAAAGTACGTGTGTTGCACGTGTACGCGCAATTATCAATTAACTTATCTACTTTTTGTAAAATGTAATTGATAGACAAACTATACGATTGATATCAGATAATAAGTTTTTCACGCTCATTTAAAATATGTATTTCGTTATACAAGATAACATACATCTCGTAATGTGTAAGTTATGGAGATCAAAAGTGCTCATTCTTGTGTCTATCTACACATAGTTCATTTGAAAAGTAGGAAAGAATAATTTACTATTAATTTTTTCTGTATACTTTTATTAACAAAATAAACTAAATGATTTTATATCGTATTAAACATCGATACATATATATGTACATATATATACAAGTAATTTCATTAATATGTGTATACTTCACATGAATACGAATATTACAACACTTAAACTATATTATAGGATAGAGTACTAAAAACTCCACATAGATATCTTGTTAAATATAAAAATCCACGAAAAATATTTTCAATCTCAAAATTTATGTTTTAAAATTATTAAATTTAAAAATCGTATAACCAGATTTTATATTTTAATATTAAATATTTTAGATACTTTTATATAGCATATTCTTTTAATTTTCATATGGTCACGATCTAAAAAACATGGCTTAATTTTCAGAATACTTAAGAGGATTAAAATTTTTAATATTTAAATTTAAGACAAAATTAGTATCAATTATCTATATAAATGTTCTAAATAATTAAAGTTTTATGCAAAACTATGTACAACTGCTTAACTTTTAATTTGGAGACTTGTGACAATTAAGCCCATCAAGTTATTAACTATAAATATCATAATCTTTTTTTAATGAATGTTAGTGGAATGGGTTTTTTGAATTTAAAAATATCATCATAAATTTTTAAATAATAGAGAATATATTAGGGAGTTTTGCTAATTTTATTATATAAATATATATATATATACGCACTCGAGTAATTATAGTTAAGATAGTTATTGTTTTTGTGAATAATAATAATAATAATAATATATGTATTCATAATTTCATATTTACTAATACATGTACATATATATATGTATCTATATAATCATTCAATATAGGAATTGTGGTGGTGCATAAATAAAGATCATAATTTATAAACATCGCATGAACTTTTGGAGTTGCCAAATTATTTTAACAATTTTAAATTATTTTTAGTGACAATGATAATTAATAGAAAGTTACTGTATTGATTAAATAAATTAAGATCTAATCAATAAGAAGTCATAATTGAAGTATTGACAAACATATTTTTCACAATGGGAACAAACACTTAGATTATCCATATTTTGTATAGTATAGATATGTTAAGCGGTACGCGCTGCGGAAGCGTTGGATTATGACGTTATTTGAGTTGAGACAACAAAAATATAGAAAATAAGGGACACGAAATTTAACGTGGTTAACCCAATTTAGGCTACGTCCACGGGACAAAGCTATGATAATATCAATCTGAAAGGAATTACAAACGTCTTTACTAATCACAAAGCCGGAATAATTTTATCCGTCTCGAACTAGTAAAACACTCTCACACTCTCTTTTATAACAAACAAAAGGAGAAGAAAGTTTATAGGGAAGAAGAGAAATGTTTTTCGGGATGATTTTCGAAGAATGGGCAAAGCTCTATTTATAGGAGAGCTTTACCCGGAATTATGTCATGCATGACCTCAATTGCATGACAAATTTGAAATTGATACATGCCACTTTTGAAAAATGTTGGATGACATATTTAAAATTGCATGCTATTTTTGACAATGTTGCATGCCATATTTGACATTCACCCACTTGAAGACTAATGACAAATTAGTTCTTCACACATCCTTTCGCCTTGTCCGTCCATGTTGCCTATGTTTCTGTAAGGCCAATCGAGGATCTACTCCAATCAAACTTGTCGGTACTGATTGGCTTTGTTAATACATCTGCTAGATTTTCCCGAGTGTGAATCTTTTGCATGTCAACACTCCCATTCTCCACTGCTTCACGAACAAAGTGATAGTGAACACCAATGTGTTTCGTCCTGGAATGAAAGACTGGATTCCTTGCAATGTGCAAGGCGCTCTGACTGTCACAAAACAAAGTAACGCATTCTTGTTTGTGCCCGAGCTCCTCAACCAATCTTTGTATCCAAACTGCTTCTTTACAGGCAAATGTAGCTGCCATGTATTCTGCTTCTGTAGTGGACAGAGCTACAACACTTTGTAACTTTGAAGCCCAACTTATAGCTCTGCCTGCAAGAGTAAACACATATCCTGTGGTGAATCTCCTTTTATCAAGGTCACCTGCATAATCTGAATCCACATAGCCTTTAACAGTAAAATCTGATCCTCTGAAACATAATGCAACATCCGAGGAACCTCTGATATACCTCAGAATCCTCTTTATCGCTCCCCAATGCTCTTTTCCAGGATTCGCCATGAACCGACTTACCGCTCCCACTGCTTGTGCAATGTCTGGTCTAGTACATATCATAGCGAACATCAAACTTTCCACTGCTGATGCATACGGTACACGAGACATCTCCATCCTCTCTGCTTCATTGCTAGGACACATACTAGAGGATAACTTGAAGTTAACAGGGAGAGGGGTTGAGATTGGCTTACTATCTTGCATGTTGAAGCGGCGCAAGATCTTTCTCAGATAATTCTTCTGTGACAGCCAAATCGCCCTGCTACTTCTGTCTATGTGAATTTGCATCCCTAGAATCTTGTTTGCTGGTCCCAAGTCCTTCATTTCAAACTCCCTAGCCAACTGTGCCTTTAACTCTTGGATCCGACCAATGTTGGGCCCTACGACCAACATGTCGTCCACATACAATAACAAAATAACGAACGAGTTATCCGTACCAAACCTTTTGCAATACGTGCAATAGTCTGCGTTAAGTCTATTGTATCCAAGGCTTATAATGAAGGAATCAAATCTCTTATACCAACACCTCGGCGCCTGTTTGAGACCGTATAGAGATTTGTTTAACCTGCAAACCAAGTTCTCTTTGCCTACATCGGCAAAACCTTCTGGTTGGAGCATATAGATTTCTTCTTCAAGATTTCCATGAAGAAATGCAGTTTTCACATCCAACTGCTCCAGGTGTAAGTCGAATGCAGCACACATTGCCAGGACCACTCTGACTGTTGTAAGTCGTACCACCGGGGAAAATATCTCGTTGAAGTCAATACCCTCTTTCTGAGCATATCCTTTCACCACCAGTCTAGCACGATACCGTTCCACTTGGTCATTGCCATCACGCTTGATCTTATAGACCCATTTATTTTCAATGGCTTTCCTTCCTCGTGGTAACTGAACAAGCTCCCATGTTCGGTTTTTATGTAAGGCTTCAATCTCTTCTTGCATTGCTGTCCTCCATAGAGCCGCGTCTTAGCTTCTGGAAGCTTCTTGGAAAGTTGTTGGCTCTCCATCTTCCGTTAAAAGACAGTATGCTACATTGCTCTCAGTAATGTATTCTGAGAGCCAGCCCGGTACTCGTCTTTCTCGAGTTGACCGGCGGACTTCCATAGCCTCACCTCCGACTGGATCTTCTTCGTGCTCTGATTCTGCTTCTGAGGAATCTGTATCATGATCTTCTGGACTATTTTCCACCATTATCGTCGTAGTTTCTGAACTTTCTTTCCCAGTGTTATCATTCCTTACCAATTGCAGCTTATCTTCTGCAAATATTACATCTCTGCTGATGACAACCTTGTGGTTTGTGGGATCCCACAAGCGATACCCCTTTACACCATCAGCATAACCCAAGAATACACACTCTCTGGATTTTTGATCCAACTTTGTGACTTCTTGTGAATTGTACATTACGTACACAGGACTTCCAAATGTATGTAACCGAGAATAATCAGCTGGCTTACCCGTCCACATCTCCATCGGCGTCTTCAGATCAATCGTCGTTGACGGGGATCGATTGATCACATAACAGGCAGTTCTGACTGCTTCTGCCCAAAATGGTTTATCTAGGCCCGCATTCTTTAACATTGCTCTTGTTCTTTCCAACAATGTTCTATTCATCCACTCTGCCACTCCATTCTGTTGTGGAGTGTATGACGTGGTTAACTGTCGTTTGATACCTTCTTGTTGACAGAACTTTTCAAACTCATGGCTGGTATATTCTCCTCCATTATCTGTCCTTAGACACTTGACCTTTTTCCCAGATTCAAGTTCCACCTGCGCTTTGAAAATTTTGAAGAACTCAAACACGTCTGCTTTCTTCTTGATTGGATACACCCAACATCTCCTCGAGAAATCGTCAATGAAAGAGACAAAATACTTTGCTCCTCCAACAGACAAAACTGGTGATTGCCAAACATCTGAGTGAATCAGATCCAAGATGCAGCTGCTCCTGTTGATAGATCGTCCAAACGAAACCCTATGCTGCTTACTTGTAACACAATGCTAACAAAGTGGTAGAATTACCTTTGTAAGCCCTGGGAGTAACTTTTGATCAGAGAGAACCTTGAGACCTTTCTCTGACATATGGCCTAGTTTCTTGTGCCACAACATTGTCATCTCTTCTGTCGAACTGGTCGATGCAATCGACGCATTAGCTCCCTGCTCCGTGTCACCTTTAAGCATGTATAAATTCGATGCGATCTTTTCTGCCTTCAAAACAACAAGCGCCCCTTTGATAATTTTCATGACTCCATTTTCAATATGAGTCACACACCCAAGATCATCAAGTTGTCCAACCGACAACAAGTTCTTTTTTAATCCCTCTACATGCCGAACTCCTTGAATAGTGCGAACTGTACCATCGAACATCTTTATTTTGATAGTACCTATGCCAGCGATCTCCAAGGCATGATTGTTTCCCATGTACACCTGTCCCCCACGAACCGGTTCATAATTTTGAAACCATTCTCTACGGGACGTCATGTGCCATGTTGCACCGGAATCGATCAGCCACACGTCATCAAACTTCGCTTTGCCATCTGTAGATATTGATGCCTCGCTACATAGTATATCGCCATCACTCAAATTTTCTACTACACTAGCCCGAGCATTAGATGACTCAGGTCTCTTTCCTTTGAAAACTTCATTCTTCTTGGGATTTGGACACTCACTTTTGTAGTGCCCCTTTACACCACAACTGTAACATTTAATGTGCTTCTTACTCCGTGTCTGGGACTTACCACGACTATGGCTCCCACTCGACCCACGATCCATAGATCTTCCTCTTGCCATCGACAAAGCTTCTGCCTGCTGGGAATTCGCCAATCTGTCTTCCTTGTTCTTGCGCCTATTTTCCTCTTCCAGAATCGCGGCCGCAAGATCATCGAAGACTGGACAATCCATGGTAGAATTTCCTGCCAGGTTGATGATAAGTTGATCATATGAATCAGGTAAGCTTTGGAGTAAAAGCTCTCCACGTTCACTTGCATCTATTTTATGACCCATTGAAGTGAGTTGTGAAAATAGTGTATTTAGAACGTTGATGTGTTCGGTCACCGACGTGGTTTCCGACATCCGTAAAGTGTAAAGTCTCCGCTTCAAGAATATTTTTGTGTGTAGCGATTTGGCTTCGTAGAGTTTCGTCAGCGTATCCCAAATTTCTTTGGCTGACTTCTTTTCCGCAATGCTGGACAGAACTCCATCTGCCAACGCCAAATGTAAATTGGCCACAGCATTACCATCAATCTCTTCCCACTTCTTATTATCAGTGATATCCGCCGGCCTACCCTCAATTGCCGCAAGACAATTATCCTTTCGTAATACTGCCTTTATTTTCATCTTCCACAATGAAAAATTATTTCCATTGAATTTCTCAATATCAAATTTTGCCGCCATTTTAAAACAACCGTTTCACCTCGAACCGTAGTATACAAAATATAGTACCGTATAAATAATACTTTCCTCGAGTAAGCTCACTGGACAGAACTTCCCGATAGTATTTAATTTATACTACTAAAATTATGTATACACCAACGGAAACTTTCTTGTGAACGGTACTCCAACCTAGTGGCTCTGATACCACTGTTAGGCGGTACGCGCTGCGGAAGCGTTGGATTATGACGTTATTTGAGTTGAGACAACAAAAATATAGAAAATAAGGGACACGAAATTTAACGTGGTTCACCCAATTTAGGCTACGTCCACGGGACAAAGCTATGATAATATCAATCTGAAAGGAATTACAAACGTCTTTACTAATCACAAAGCCGGAATAATTTTATCCGTCTCGAACTAGTAAAACACTCTCACACTCTCTTTTATAACAAACAAAAGGAGAAGAAAGTTTATAGGGAAGAAGAGAAATGTTTTTCGGGATGATTTTCGAAGAATGTGCAAAGCTCTATTTATAGGAGAGCTTTGCCCGGAATTATGTCATGCATGACCTCAATTGCATGACAAATTTGAAATTGATACATGCCACTTTTGAAAAATGTTGGATGACATATTTGAAATTGCATGCTATTTTTGACAATGTTGCATGCCATATTTGACAAGATATAGATAAAATAATTCATACTAATACTCAAAATGACATAGGATCTCCCAGTAATAGGGTTTATGATGATTTTACAATTTTAGAAGAGGTCCTAAAAATGCTACTCTTTTGACACAAGGCTTTCTTTAGCATTTTAAAATAAAATAAAACATAATGCTTTAGTAAAATAAAGGAAGACGTAAAGATAATGGCATATTAAGAGTCACCATTATCAATTAATAATAAAATTAATTAATATAGTAACTAAGAAAATGGTTATTATTATTATATAGTACTTAAGTAAGGGTAATAGTGTTTTTTCACAATGGGAAGAAACACTATCAAGATCCATACTTTTATATTAGTATAGGATTTAGCTAGTTTGGCATAAAATTTGAAAATTATTAATTGATACATATGAAAGATTAGATGGCGAATTTTTTCGAAAACCCTAGTTGCTCAAGGATATTCAGGAGAGAAACAATGAATAATTTGTTATCATATCATACAAAGAAACCTAAGGTTGCAAATATAGCATAAGCCACAACTTCATAAACATAGATTTAAATCTTACGCCCTGTATTTGGGACTCTTTGATGCACCAAAACCTATTTGTATATCAGGAACGAAATACGAATGATCCTTGTTGATTTAGTGATATTCTCGTGTATTATTGTTTAAAGACTGTACTCGTATAACAAGCTGCCTACGTATCTCAAATGGATCAAGTCTAACGTTGTTCTAGAATTACTTCGTATAATATCGCAATCTTACAGCTCATATGAGTAGGTCCAACCCCCCTCAATGAGCATTCAATGTCCTATTTATAGTTTGGCTTATCCACTATTCATGAGGTGACATATGGGCCTGTAATGGGTGTCACTTATTCTTAATCTAGTGGCCCATAGAACATTTAACAATATAATATGAGTCGGGTCGGGTAATACCACTATCCATATCCGCTATTTAAGGACCCATTGGATAGAGTTAGACTCGTAACCTAATTGTCCATTCACCTCGTATATAATACCTTGTATCGTATAGATGATGGTCCTCAATAATTTATTAGATCATATTAATCACCTCGTATACGGTTCCACGTACCTCGTATACGGATTTAGTCCATATCACCTGTAATCTCTTAATTCTTTTGCTGGCTAGTATACTTTAATGCTGTTTTGTTTGTTCAGGAAAGAAAAACAAAAAAACCCTAATTAATAAACATCATTATAGATACAAGTGCCCTAACTCCACTAGTGAGTGAAACTGAAGTCACAAAATAGATGAGGTTTTCGATTATACTCTCCCAAAGTACTTACAGTTATACTAGAATTAACATGTTCCATGCAAAAAGTTGATTTCAATATCAAAAAAGCATTGCATTTTGTCCAAACGCAAGAGGTACATGTTAACATCATACAATTCCCAAAATATCGAACGTCGTAGTCCTTTTTCGTTTTTGCTAAATCAAGAAAACATCTCTGGTCTAAGTACCAAAGGCCTGTTTCAATAGAAAAAGTATTTCCATCCATTTAAACTACTAGTAAAGGAGGCGTGCATTGCACGTGATTCATTCTTATTATTTAAGAAAATACATGATGTAAATAAAAATGAATATAAATATGTATTATGAATATAAGACGTTTTATTCTTTAAAAAAAATATACAATGAAATAATTTTTACAAATATATTACAAATTATCTTAAAAATTAGTTTGATTGTTCAATCCATCGGTTGAGAAAGATGGTAGAAAGCAATTTTTCTCTAGTTATGCTATCTTATTTAATTATAATTATATACACGAGACGCGTCTTACATACGATGTCATGCTATAAAATTTGCAAAAGTTGGTTAATAATATTTTCATATTCACGTGATGGGTATTGCAGTTTGTTTCTGGTTATTTTATGGTAGCAAACAAGCAAGATTTTCTATAATTTTGAAGTTTTGCATGAACATAAATTCAACATTAAATCAAACAAATTAAAATTCTCATAAAATTTCATTAATAAATCCAAAAAAAGTTACGAGGCTACAGATAAATAACATAAGTAAATAAATATGATTAATATTATTTATAAGTTCAATTAGCCATTTTTCTCTTTGGTCTTAATTTGTTTTTATTGTATAAATAAATATGTATCTTGTACCTTTCGTTTTTCTTCATATCACTTGATTATTATTGTTGATGTTAAATTCATTATTTCACTGTCAACTTCGTTCTCTTGTTTGAGTCATTTTTTAGAACATAGGCTTGAGTTTATTTTGAATTTTATTTAATGTAGAAACTATTTCATGTTTTACACTTGTATTCTTCTCTCGACCATTCTTGTTTTTTTCTCTTTATTATTTTGTGGTTGCACTCTTTCAATAGAATCCAATACAAAAAAAAAGCATTCCCTTATTTATTTCTATTTTTCTATTAAGTGCGATGAGAAAGTGAAATTCATTTTATGTTTATAGAGTCAATTATCTATAATATATTGATTACTTTCATCTGGGAAAAAAGATATCAGAAACATATACAAAATTTTAAAAAAAAATAGTGCTTTATAGACAACGTATTATAATGAATGAATAATATGTATATATATAAAGCTAAAGAAGTGCATAATATTAAACATTTTTAATAGACGTTATATGTTCATTTACATGGCATCCAATACATAATGTTTTTGCATCCTCAAACATCCTATTGCACATTGTCATCGTCTTGTATTATATTTGGAGCCAATCTATTACCTTGAAATAGTGCAATTTTTTTAGGATAATATCTTTAAAAGATATTTTGATTGAAATATAGTATGATTGCATTAGTGTGGTTCTATACCTTTCTCATTATATTTCGTACAGTTTGAACGTTAATAAGTAGTCTTTAAAATTCAAGCATTGTATATTTTTAATCATATCACAATATTAATTTATCATCAACCTTATCACATATTCCCTTGAAACAATAATATATATCCTATAAAAGTATATTTAATTGACAATAGTACTTTGTAATATATAAATTTTAACTAAAACTTTTTGTTCCTCATATACTTTCAATAGTTCATATTGATTATGGATAAATTTTTTATGTGTTACTTCGTTTACATTTTGCATTTTATGCTTCATGAGGAACTTACTTATTTTGAATCGATAATTTTAGTATATGATCTATATAACACATAAACCAAATGAAAAAAAATATTAATATCAAAATAAGGTATTGAATACTTTGTATATACTGAATACCAATTTCACATTTTTTTCATTCTCTTCAACACCATAATTGTTTAGTACTGATATGTGTAGTACACCTAAAAAGCCATAAAGGATTAACAGAAAACAACATTACATAGTGTATCAATATTCTAACTTTTTTGTAATAATTAATTATTACTTAGGTAGAGTTTATACAAATATATTAAGTAGATCTACAATGATTATGTTTGAAATGACAAATAGCGTATAAAAGAATATTGTAGGTTTAATTTTATAGAAGAGTCTTATTAGTTCTTAACGTGTTTGGTCTTGATCGACGTCGCAACTTTATTTTCATTCGTATTTTTGTTCTAATTGCATCCAATCTTTATATGAATGCTTAATTTTTTTTTGTTAAATGTGCGCTTCATTGCTGCTCATTGTCAATTGCTACGTTTTGTTATCTTCTTTAGAATCTTTATGTGATTATTCTTAATTTCACTTGTGTGAAACTTTAAGAGTTCCATCTTCATTTTTTGAGTATCGATGAACAACAATATCATTTGTTTATGTAAATTATGATTTAACTTTATTCCCATCTATTATAATTTACAGCGGTTCCTTACAATTAAACATATGTGTTGGTCTCCAGGAGGGTTGAATAGACTCTAAAGTTATTTCTAACTTCAAAAGTTTTTGTAACACTCCCAATGTGCTTGTTTTTTAAGCTCAACCATCACACTTATTTATAGTATAAATTGAGCTTCCACTTTACTCCATAACCAATGTGCATAAAAATCCCATGTGGGACTACATATTATTATTACTATATAAATATACAACAATAAGAACCTAATATGGGCCACTCTAGAACTTTCCCGTACTTAAAAATATCAAATTAAAATACGGGAAAATCATCCATCTTTAGGTATAGTTAGTTACGAGGCAAAAGTTTATGTTTGCCTCATAGGATATAAAATTACTTATTATATATTGTTAAAGCAAAACCCTACTCGAATTTTTTATAGACGAAGCGGGTAGCTCCACAACTCATGCCCGACAACTTGGGAGACTTTGACCATGAGAAATTTTACATCATTATAATGTCATACATTTAAATAGAACTACGTTAAACTATACATAAATAGATATCTAGGCAACTCAATTTTCTAAATTCAATCTATAATCTCCACATTTTTGTCGTTTATTGGTACGACCTTATGGGCTATCGGTTTAGTCAAATTTTCCCAACAGGATTAATCTAAATCAATATCGAAGCAAACTTCGACAAAGTGAGAATTTGACACAGACCTAAAGCTCAATGCTGAAGACTTGTGTGTTTATATGTTTATGAGCAGTATCATATAAGATATAATATGGATGCTAGAAACACTATCTATATCTATATTACTATACAATATGAATTTTGAGACGTGTTTCTTCCATTTCTGAAAAGACTAAACCCTTTATTAAAAATATATGCAATAAAGTACACCTCTAAGGACATGATTGGTATACTGGAATGAGGTAGGAATGGAATCAACATTCCTGAGTTCATTCCCATTACTATGATTGGTATGTTTTTATGTCGGAAATGGTCATTTCTGTTGGAATTCATATTCCCATAAGTATGGGAATAGTGATACCTTCCATCCTCCTTGGTATTAGCTATTCCTTATCTATTGTGACTTAACTTTTTTTATTTCTTGTGATAAAATTTTTTTTTTCACACTAATAAAAAAAGTCTTGAAAGATTAACAAATGCAATATATATATTTTCTACTTATAATTAATTGTCTTAAATTATTTTAAAAATAATATAAATAATTAATAAATTAAAAAAATATTTAAATGCATTTAAAAAACAAAAAAAGATGCATATTATTTTTCCTACATAGTCGAAAATATTTTTATCAATAAGAATTACTTTAATTATAATAAATATAATTTCAAATGTAACAAGAATAGAGAAAACATACAAAATTGCATTGACAAAATTTAAAATAAGTGCGTTTAATAAATAATACCTCATCCTTAAACTAGTTTATCGATAAAAATGTAATAGAAAACGTGGATTATTGTATAGACAATAATACATATATAACTTTTCAATTATCATCTACGGACTATATTTTTCCGTCTTTCATTGCTTTCTCCACTTTTTTCGTCGTGTCTCTTGTTATTTTTCTTTAAATGAAAGTTTAAAAATCTCACATCATTTAAATTTAAAAGAACTAGATTGGATACAAATTTGTATTCAAGTTTAATAAATAACACAAATATACGTATATGCAAAACATATAAAATATATTAAAAAAATATCACATTTCTCAAATTCATTTTTTATCACTAATTGCTTGATTGGAACAAATAAATGAATAATAATTCAATTCCTTTCTCATTCCTTGAGTATACCAATCATAGTATTTATGAAATTAATATCATTCCTTTCCCATCTTAATTCCATTCCTTATAGCATTCCATTCCCACTCAATTCCATTCATTCATACCAATCACGTCCTAACATTTATTCTCAATAATCTTATCATTTAACCTTTGAAAATGAATCCAATAATTTACACCTCTAACATTTACTCTCACTAATCCTAATTTTTTGTTCCCATTAATAAGGATATATTATTTTCATAATAATTTGAAAAATGTGTAATTAAAAGTAATTAGACATTTATACTTCTATTGAAAGTTATAAATTAGACAAATTTTACTTTAGTGAATATTAATTTGAAGTAATATATGGTGTCACTTTCATGAATTATTAATCTTAGAGGAAGTAGTTTTTTTATGTTTACTAAATGAATCATATTATTTTTATTTTTAATAGATAGTTGACGGTAAACTTGTTAATAACAATTGGACAGTGGATAAATTATAATATAATTTATTAAATTATGTTAATGTTAATTTCTAAATATTACTAAACCAATTAGTATAGATAGAGATTCGATATAAATTGATAGATTAGGAGTTGGTGACCTTTTGATGAATAGTTATCTTAATTAGTAGGATATGATGATTTTTAGTATAATATTGATTAATTTAAAAATTATTTCTCGGTGATTGCTACATTATTTTTAAAATTATTAGATTGTCTTCAATATATGTTATTCATAATTATACTACATATTATTAAAATAAAAAAAAGTGTTAATAATCTAAAAGTCATAGGTAGTGTTCAATCAGAAACTTCAAAATGTTTCAACCTTTTTAACTTCTGAAAATTTTAATGGTCTTGATTGCTCATGTGAATAAACTTTATTAACACGTCATTTATTAATTTAAATAAAATTTCAATCATTCCTCTTGATGAGTAGAATATAAGTTAAAATACAATATTTTCAGATAATATAAAAAATATATAATTAAATAATTTTATGCAGACTTATATCGATTTTTAATAATTGCACTCATACATACCTATTTCAAACTTTTTCTTTATTTCATATTTCTATATGAAAGTCAAAAGTATAAAACATGTATGTTAGTATAACATATAAAAATTAGTAGAAATTTTACCTTATTATGTTATATCTTGGCTCTTTTGAGTCTTCATCAGTAAGCTCTTTAAAATATTTCTTTCAATTGAAAAAACCACTTTTATATAAAATGCTCTAAAAGATTAAAATAACTTTTGATAATAATTATTATAATTGTCTTTTTATAAAGTTTGTAGAAACTAAAACTTTTTTCTATCTCAGGCTCTTTTAAAAATATAATCAATAATTGTTACTTCTCATATTCTAGAAAATTACTTGAAGACCCCAAATTATTTTGCTTTTATATAACAATATTCGAAATACTTAAAATTGACAAATAAAATTTGTATTATAAGATTTACCAAATTAAAAAGTTCAAAGCATTAAGGTTTCTATTCAATCTAAATCAATGATAATATAGTCCAAAAATTGTTAATTTTCATTTTCTTTCAAATAAAAAAATTACATGATGGAGTGATCAAAAAGTACTTTCATTAATTATTTGGTTATAAAGATTTTATAGAGAAATTTTAGTGATTTTTCTAAAATAAATTATGAAAAAAGCTAATCTAAGATTTTAATTGGTAAAAAGCTCTCAAACTTGGTTAATGTAAACAGATTTCCTATTTTGAGCAACAAGTTAAGGTTTTAAATAGGGAAAGAACATTTACAAAATACTAAACTTTATTTTCAGTGTTGGACCTACAACCAAAATAAACCATTTAATATACTAAATAATATCTTCACATTCATTGACTATACCTTGTATTGTATATGAGAAGATGGTATTTAATGTTTAAAAGCAATATTGATTAAATATGTGAAAATTAATTGAATGTAAAATTAATTTTTATATGATCTTAACTATGTTATTTTATCAAATAAATTAAAAAAAAATTGACAACATTTGAATAGATGAACTATCCCTAATTTTATATTATCCAAAATTTCTTTTAAATATTTATAATATTTTATTGTATAAAACCAATTTTATGTGTAAGTGTTCATGCATTTTGCCAGAAATTATTAGCAATTAAAAAGAAAATTTCATATTTATCTATTTATGGGAAATCATCTGATTCCACTA
Source organism: Verbascum thapsus (assembly GCA_963669365.1). Taxonomy (NCBI): domain Eukaryota; kingdom Viridiplantae; phylum Streptophyta; class Magnoliopsida; order Lamiales; family Scrophulariaceae; genus Verbascum; species Verbascum thapsus. Next base: position 5,291,305 of record OY770105.1, on the reverse strand, counting down.
AAACATTGATGGTCACCATACAAACGATACATTATATTTTAAAAGTTATAATATCAATATTACATACTCCTTTCAATAAAGAATATAGTAAAAAGTTGCATCATCACTCCAAATTGTATTAGTACTGTAATAATCATTTTCAGGTTTTAGCTATCCAACCTTGCTAGTTTCAGTTTAGTGTTGTAAAAAATTTCATATGTATCTTCCCTTCTAATAATTTTATTTTTTATTTGCATTGATATAAATTATTTATGAAAAAGATTAATCTAAAACTATAGTTCGCCAAAAGCTTATATGTATAGTTATTAAAAAAATAAGTTGCATATATTTGAATATACAAATGAAACTTTTATTTATGCGTAGAAACTAATCTATTTTTCTAAAATAAGCTAGAATCAATGATATAAACTAAAGAAAATGATTATATTTGTAAACTATACATAATTTCCATTTAAAATGCGAATGGTATTTAATGTAGTTTTATGTTTTCAAATTTAATATCAATTTTTTAAATCATAAAATTTAAAATAAATTTTCATCCAAATTTACTCTTTTTCTACTCTTCATTTTCAGTCCCCTATATAACTCTTTACAAATCATATATACATCATTTCACACATTTACCAATCAAATCATTTATTATAATTATTATTTATCTTTCTTTTTTCATACTATACAATTATTTATTTATATTTTATTTAGAAAAATGTAATTATAAGCTGATATGTATTATTAACCAAAATTGCTTTTTGGTGTGTGCGGAAAATTGGTATAGATGTTATTTTATTTCTAAGAAACTTGGACATATCCGAACTAAATCATAGATTGCATAAAACAATATACAAAATGAATCTTATTTTGTATCTTACATAATTACGAATCAAAATATACGATTATTTTAAATGCCTATATTCAGATATTGTCTAATAAAATATTTTTATCCGAAATATACAGTTATGTTAATGCCTATTTTGAGATATTGTCCAATAAAATATTTTTAATTGTTGGATGAATATCTAATTATGAATAGTGAAAATTGATTGTCAAAAAAATCTTAGAAACATATCAATTAAATTTATTTTTAAAGGAAATTGAGATCCTTTTAGAGAATATTGATTATTAATTATGATATTTCTTAGAAGATACCAAATAAATGAAAAACTAAAATGATGTGCTAATCCACAGAAGATCTTCAATGACAAACAGAGAGAAAAGGCAGCAATCAGCCAAGACTTGTGAGCCTCCCTCCAGCTACAAAGATGATTATTAAACCATCTCAATCCCCAACTTCATTTAATTCTTCTAAAAACAAATATTAAGTATTCTGATTACATAAGACTAAGCAACTTAGAATAATTTTATTCACATTTACACATCAGATTACACATTTCACACTACTGCCTTACTGACTTGCAAACTGGAATTTTGACAAAATAGAAAAGAAAAGAAAAAGAGAAAGAAAGAAAGAGCTTTTACATCACAATCTCAGGCTTCAATATACTGGTCCTGATCTCCTTGTGAGGCAAAACCACTCCTCCATTACTATAAATTTCATCACCAACATGAACATCTTCTCCTAGAATGGTCATATTCTCCACGCGGGCCCACTGACCCACGGTCGAATGCCATCCAATGATACTACTCGATATGCACGCATGTTTCTTGATGCGGACCCCACGCATGACCGTGCAACGAGACAGCCTCACACCCGACTCAACTACACAACCGGGCCCGATCGCAACGTCAGGCCCAATCAAACATCCCTCGCCAATTTTCGCACTTTCATCGACCAAAACATTTCCGATTATGTGGGCCCCGGATGCCAGCTTAAGAGAAGATTCCTTCCTCAAGGAGTCGAGGTAGAGTCTGAGACCGGTGATGTAATCTCGTGGCTGTCCAATGTCCATCCAGAAACCGGGAAGTACCATTGCGTAGAGTTTTTTCTCGGCTGCAATTTTCGGGAAAATCTCTTTTTCGATAGATGTGGGCCGTAACTGGATACGATCAAGAACCGAAGGGTTCAGAAGGTAAATCCCGGCATTGATTTTGTTGCCCACAAATAACTTTGGCTTCTCGACAAACCTCTCAACCTCTCCGGTAGATTCTTTCAAAATGACAACACCATATTTTGACGGTTCATCCACCTACATTAATAAACAAAATGGATTATCATTGCTGAATTATGATGTCTATTAGGGGTGGCAAAACGGATCTGGAACCACGGTTCCAACAGTTCCAACCCGATTTGGGTTGAGTTGGTTCCCAAGAAAATTTTTATTTGGTTCCAACTTGGTTCCAAGTTGGGTCCAACTAAATGTACGGTATTGAGTCGGGTTGGGCTTGGTTCCATTTTGGATTGATTTTGTTCCATTTTGGGTTGAATTTGGTTCCACCTTAAAACCATTTAAGAACCGAACTCATTTAACAACCAACCCATTGGAACCGACCCAAAACCAACCCAACCCGCTTAATTGCCACCCCTAATATTGTCTATTATAGTTGATCACTTAGAAATATGCAACAAAGAGGGTCATTGTGTTATGGAGCAATATAAGGAGCAGGATTCTCTCCCCTTGATTAACGCAATTTCAGTTTCATTTCTCTAATTGTGCATTTTAGTTACAATAATTATGTTGTTTCCTTTTAAGTCCAGATTGGATCCCTATTTAAGGATGTAATAGAATATATTCTGGATCATCAATCATTTTGGAAATAAAAAGAGTTTTCGGCTTTCTTGCTGGGCAATTCTTAGTTTAACAATTGTAAAGTTCTTCTTATCACATTGCCCGAGCTTATAAGCTCATTAAAACAACTTCTAGGCTGTTTGAGAACTTATAAGCTCTTACAAGAGTTCAGCACATTTTTGGTAAAATAGCTAATAAGATCTCAAAATAAGCTGTCAAGAGCTTTATGTTAAAATAGAGAGCTTACCTTGGTGACCATAATAGAAGCCTCGCCTCCATGGGATTTGTGGAATTGAATCATCTCTTTCAATGGGTATTCACTGATAACATCACTATTAAGAACAAAAAATGGCTCACCAGAATCATCTATTAGCTTTTCCCTAGCCAAAGCAAGGGGACCCGCAGTTCCAAGAGGCTCCGTCTCTTGTGAACATGTAATCTTAATCTCAAGCTTTGCCTCAAAATCTTTCAAGAAGTTCAGCATTACCTGCAAAAAAGAAGGTTATCTTTAATCAGTACAATTCCAATATAAGAAGCCCATCTGCAGTTTTACCTCTGGCTGATAATTGATGGCCAGGACTACTTCAGTCACTCCAATAGCCTTTAGGGCTTCTATCTGATTCAATATAAAATAATATTGTTAATATGCATTAACGCAAATTATTCCACTTACAAAAATATTCTCATTCTGAAGACACGTATAATCAACACTGAAGATAGTTTATGTAAGTGCGACAATAATTCAAAATATAGAATGCTGCACAAGAGTGAAACTTATACCTGATGTAAAATCATGGGCTTGTTAGCAAAGTCAACAAGAGGCTTTGGCACACTTAGTGTCAATGGCCTCAATCTAGTACCAAACCCTCCAACAAGAATTAGTGCCTTCATCCTTGGGCCAAGATGCTTTTTCTAGATTAATGCAACCTGAAACAAATTATAAACTGAAACCTTTCCCATTTCTATATTTATGCATGAAAAAAAAAAAGAAGAAGAAGCATGCAGCTCTATGAAACTCTACAATGACATGTGTAATTGGTTTTAATGATAAATGTCCTAGCCTCAATAGATGCATGAAAAAAAAAAAAAAAAAAACAAGCCTATTAATGGAGTTGTAAATACAGCAAAATTTAAGCAGTAGTTGACGGATACAGCCAATTATCTGTACGTGCGTCACATTATAAGATAACTCAAGTTACTATCCTAATGTGAACGCCAATAACCCTCATCTGAACTGAACTCAGAAAACCACTGCGCAATAGGGATCATCTTTGATTTTGAATGTTTGAACATTCCAATTGCAAGAAAATCTTTATTTGGCGAACCCAAGAAGCAAAATACGTCAAACGGAGTTCAATTAGGCAGAAATAGAAACTGTAGGTAGTGAACGATCAACCAAATTCACCAAACAATGTAACAAGTCTGATGAGCACCAATGAATATAAAGTAATGATAAGCAGATGAGCATGGAAGTATGTAAATTCTAAAATATTAGAGTGACAACATCTTACAGCAACTACTAAATATACGAACAAAACCCTATATATACTTCAAAATTAATGTGCACATTTTTTTGTATTCAAACCCAATTGAAATCAATAGAGCTCTAAAAATTATGCGCATATTTAAGAGTTTTTATAATCCCCCCAAAACCTTATGCGCCCTCCGGGATATAGAATCATAGCTCCGTCAACAGTCTTAACAGGAGGCAAATTATTTTTATCTATCATACCACAACTCATTCAACAATTTATCAATAAAAAAATTCCTCTTATGAAACTCCAAATAATGAATCAAAAACATCGACACATAAATGAAGCTAATTAATCAACACAAGCAAAATAAAATGCACAGTTACACACACAAAAATGAGACAAAAACACGTCCACATTGCTAGATTTGATCCTTACAATGGCATAGCTAAAACACCCAATTTCAATCTCCAAAATTAAAACAAAAAAGCCACACACACAATAATGAGTACTCTAACAAAAATCGAGACGAAAAATTCGTAAAACAACAGAGCAATCAATTGACATGATTAAAGCAAAAAAAACAAACCTTTCTTGGGTTCACAGCAGATCCGGAATTGAGTCAAGAAGCGACGTCGTTTCCGAAAATTGAACCCGGAATTTACTGACGAACGCCAACAGTTGCTTTGATGGTGTCGGTAAGGGCGTTAGATGAAAACAACAAAGCTTTTTGAGATTATAAAATATGAAACGAAATGAAGAGATAAAATAATAAATAGATAGATAAACATTACACAGTTGTGGTCGTTTTTATATATTAACGAACAAAACTCTCTTTTCACTTTTTGACAGAATTCCTTTTTACCTATTCAACATACCATTACCGAGTAAAGAAGTGTACGTACGATTAATTTATTATTCATGTTTAGTCAAAATAAGCACTTTTTTCTCAATTGGATAAAAGTTTGATTTGGTGATCTGGATGGCAATGTGATCGAATATAAGTTAAAAAATTAGGGTTTAGATCGATTTGAGTTTGAGTATGAAAAATTAAAATCTGATTTAATTCAATGTTTTTAAAACCGGACTGGTGATTGAACCGGACAACTAACTGGATCATTGGGTCACTGGTTCGACCGGTGTAAAATAATCGGTTGACCCGGATTATTTGAATTATATAACAATATTTATATTATAAATAATTTAATATATATGAGAAAATATATTAACTCTATTGATTGCATTTTAATTATAACATAATACAAATAATGAATTTTTATATATAATAGTCGAATTTAAGAGTGCAACAACAATAAATAATATACAACACAATTTAGTAACCAACTATTTTTCTATTTCAATTAAATATTTCAATCTTATATCGACTTTGTAGATCGATATAACACTTTTAATTATTTAAAATAGTTACATTATTAACACTATATAATAGAATAATATAAAAATAATTAAGTATCATATAGTAGTGTTGAAGCATAAACAATATGTAAAAAGTATAACACAACTCAATAACAACTATCCCTTTAGTGTAATGGTAGTTCTTTCTAATATTTAAGAGGAGGTCTTGGGTTTAATCTCTCCATGGTGGATGGTGTTATTTTGCGCCACATTAAAAAATGATGGAATACTCATCAAAATCGGTCACCCGGATCAACCGGGTTCGGACGGTTCAACTCGGTTTAAAGCAAAACCGGCCGGTTTGACTTGGGTCAGACGCTGACCCGTATTCTGTTCCAACTGGACTGGATAAATGGCCGGTTCGCGATTAAACCGGTCGAATCGGCCGGTCCGGTATGGGTTTAACAACCATGATTTAATTCGATCCGAGCCCAAACTCGCTTCGATTATTTATTGTATGTTTTTATTTAGTTATTACTTAAAATACTGTTTTCTATTTGACATTTATTTAATTATTGCTTCAAAATTGATGTTTCTTTGCTATTTGTACTTTTGAAGTTGCTATTTATACTTGTTTTCAAATTTGTAGATAACTTAAGATCTTTACCTATTTAAATTTGTGTTACTGTGAATTATTTAAGTATATGATAATTTTTTTTAATGTACTTTTGGTGCTTACTTAATTTGGTGCCATTTATATTTAATTTAATTGTATGTGCGAAAATAAAAGGAAAAAAATCAAAATAATGATTTTACCTAGTCCGTGTGACTCGAACTCACAGGTTACTCGTTAAGTCGGAGTACTAAACAATTTGAGTTTGATTACCCACACCAGTATCTCAATGTTGACATATCAAATAATTTGATCACATCAATTAATCATGCTTGAAGACTTTCAAACATGTTAACATATATACTTATAATTCAAATAATATAAATAAAGTAGTTTAATATTTATAAAGTACTAAGATTCAAATTTTAAATCATACTGCCACTCAATAATTAAATTAAAATAAAAATTTGGTTGACATAATATATTCTATAATTTATTTAAAATTTGGGGCTTTTATTAGATCAGAGAAAAAAGAAAATTAGGAACAATAGCACCTGAAAATTGAGAAAAATTAAAAGGCAGTTATGAATTAAGAATGCATAAAAAGTTCTTTGTCCTATGCAAATTAAATTGTTGGGGACGTGGTTTTTTGGGACTCTCAATTTACATATTTAACCCTAGCAGTTATTAGATGTATAGATAATGGTAAGGGCAAGTGAGGGAAACTAAAAATTAGTTTGATAACTGTCATTTTAGACACAAAAAGGGCTTTCTTTTTATAATAGTATAAATTATTATATTAACACTTATTGTAATTCTTTCAATTCAAATGGTATCTACTATATTATTATAGTAAGGTTACGGTCAATGTTTTAAAACCCAGCCCGGCCCGCCCGGTTCAACCGGTTTGACCCGGACCCGGCCCTTAAAACGAACCGGTCAGACCCACAAACCCGTTTTTGGTCAAAAACCGGTCAATTTGGTCAAAAACCGTTCGACCCACCGGTCGAACCGGTGACCCGGTAAAACCGTCCCGGGTCAATCGAACCGTTCGGTTTTTATAAATACCAAAATTCAAGCTTAAAACTTAATTTTTTTCGCAAAAAACCACCAAACTTCTATTATTTTACTCATCCAACATGATTCAAAGAAAATTTCTCAAGAAAATCTTTCATTCGAACAAATCAAATCAAATCAAAATATTATTTGTAAAATTCTAGTCTTTTTCGTTTTAGTTTTTGTTGGTTTGTAAATTATTAAAACTTTTTAAGTTTTTTTCTTTAAAATTGTTGGTTTATTATATAATGATGTAGCAATTATGTCATTTGTGATGTACATTTGATTTTTGTTCCATAAATTCGAAAATTATATCAATTGAACATAATTTTGCTTATTTATTTAAAAAACTCTCAAATTTTTTTATGATTTTGATATAAATATATGAACTAAAAATGATTTTGATAATAGGAAATATCAAATTTTTATGTTTTAAAATTTTATAATAAATATTAATATTTTATTTAATATTTATTGCGTAATTATGACATCACTGGTTCGACCGGTATTGACCCAACGGTTGAACCAGTGACCCGTGACCCGGTCAATTTTCCGGGTCGATGGCCGGGTTGGGTTTCAAAACATTGGTTACGGTTACATTTTCCACCAAATAGAATTTTCTTAAAATTTTGAGATTTTTAATTATAAAAAAAATATCTCATTGATTCCTTTAAATTCTCAACTTCCACTATATCAATTTCTCAACTTCCCATTATTTCCACTATCATTAGGTAAGTTATCTTTTAAAATTCAAAATCCCCATAATCTTATTGATGTCTCTGAATTCAGAAGAATTCTTATTTTCTCCATATAATATGATTTTTGCTAAGGTCAGAAATTGAATTTCGAAATTATTGCATACGGGCTGAGCCAGTGAACGATTTGAAGGTAATTCCTAATTTTATGAAAGGCTCTTTTTTCTTTTGAAATCTTTAAACAATTAGGCATATAGTTTTTCTTTGTTGGACAAAGCCTGTTTATGCATGATTGATTCAATTTCCATATATTTTGTGTTCTCCATAATTATTGATTTTTCTAGGGTTTCAGAAATTAGAATAGTTTGATTCAATTTCATTATCGAATTTTTTAGGATTTGAGAAATTGAGGAGTTTACATGGAAATTAACCGCTGAACCGTTTCATCGCCGGAAAAACGAAAACCTTGCTAACCTTATTGTTCACCGGAAATCTAACCAGAACAGCGACGATAGTCACAAGAAGAAATCGAAATCTCATTTTTTATAAATTAGTTTCTTACTCAAACTTTCTTATTCACTCAAGTGGCAATGACGTATAGGTTTCACATTTCTCTCATTTAATTGTTAACTAGTGTGTAACCCGTGCTACGCACGGCCAGCGTTCAGTAAAAAATTGATTATAAAAAATTTATGAATTGATGGGATTGTATTTTTTTCTCACAAGGTAATCCTCGAAAAGACTGTCTCGAAATCGAGAAAGTATTGGTCTCTTAAGCTAGACGACGCTCTATGGGACTTACCGCACCGCTTTAAAAACCCCGATAGGCACGCACCCTTTCGTCTTATTTATGGAAAATCTTGCCATTTACCGGTAGAACTCGAGCACAAGGCACATTGGGCTATTAGAGCTCTAAATTTTGATCTAAAAGATGCGGTGAACGAAGAATGTTATAATTACATGAGCTCGATGAGTTGAGGTTAGATGCATACGAGAATGCAAGGATTTACAAGGAACGAACAAAGAAGTGGCACGACAAACATATCAATAGAGGAGAATTTAGCAAAGGTGATCTTGTCTTGCTATTCAATTCACGTTTGAAGTTGTTTCCGGGTAAATTACGGTCGAGGTGGTCGGGACCATTCGTAGTCGAAACAGCATATCCATTCGGAGCTATAGATATTTGGAGCGAAGGAACAGGAATTTTCAAAGTCAATGCACAAAGACTCAAACACTACATCGCCGGCGATCCAATCGAGCAAGCTGTTACATCGCATCTTCAAAATGCACCGTCAAATTAGGCCAATTGAAACTGCCACGTCGAGCTAAAGACGTTAAACAAGCGCTTTTTAGGAGGCAACTCAAATGTATCCTTTATGTCTGGTTTTATTTTACTTTTTCGTTCCTTTTGATTTTCGTTGTTTTTGTTGTTTTTTCAAAGCTTCAGACATTATGATTTTCCGAGTCCGAACACTGTGTAAACTAGCGTTCAGACGCGGAGGACAGAAATTTTTCTGCCTCCCGCGTTCAGACGCTAGAATACACAGCGCCTGAACGCGGTGTTACATTGCGTACGAACGCTTTGTAACCTAGCGTCCAGACGCGCGATGAAGAGATTTCTCTGCATCCCGTGCATCCCGCGTTCAGACGCGGAAATACACCGCATCTGGACGTCGTTTTACACGGTGTCCAGACGCTGTGTTACCCAGCGTCCAGACGCGAGATGCAGAGATTTCTCTGCATCCCGCGTTCAGACGCGGAAATACACCGCGTCTGGACACTGTTTTACACGGCGTCCAGACGCCGTATAACCCGGCGTCAGAACGCCAGGTCGGGACAAGTATTTTAAAACATTTTTTTTTCTTTAAATCCCCATTCCAACTTTAAACCTCCCCAAAACACTCGACTCGTGCTCTTCTCACACAACTCTTCTCCTCTTCTCAATCAGATAGAAGGATATCAACAAGTCACACTCAACTTCGAAAATTCAAGCATTGGATCGACTTTGTGGTAAGGATAGCTAAAACCCTACCTTAAGTTTTGAATTTTGATGTGAAATTAGGGATTCAAAAATTGGGCGAAATTGGACGAATTGTTAGTTTAATTGAGTTGATTTTGAAGTGGGTTCGTGATATTACACTTAGCTTCTACGATTGATTAGGGCATTGTTGTTTTGGAAACTATTGAATTAGGGTTTATGAAATTGGGTGAAAATTGGGGATATTTTGGTTGATTGCTTTGAATTGAAGTTGTGGGCTTGTGAATTGTTGAAATTTCGGGTTTGATTTGGTTGAATTGGAGGTGGATAAGATTGGAAATTTTGTTGAGTTGGTTGCATCGTCAAGGACTTGGTCACAAAATTCAAACGTTACTCCGCCGAAATTTTGGAAAAAAATGATTAGGACAAAGAATTCGTCAAAGGGCAAGGGTCCGACGAGCTCCTCTCGCAACCAACCCGAAGAACAGGATATAGATAGGCCAACTAGGTTTGAGTCACCGGAGATTGAATCGATATGGCGACGTCTGATGTCGCACGCGGTTCACAAGGAACGGGCTGTCATATTTGGTAAAAATCGCGCACTACGAAGCACAGCCTTAGCCTACAGTTGGCTAGGATTCTCGATCTCATTACCCAAAATCAACATCACTTGGGTTCAGGAATTCTACGCTAGTTGCATACACGAAGAGAAATTATCTGAGGGGTTAAGACACAACGAATCAGTCACGGTCAGAGGGGTAGAGGTTGACTTTGGTACAGGATACATCAAACGCTTGTTTCACCTATCGAACGACAGAACTTCAAGTGAATACAAGATAATGGTGAAACAACCAACCCCAGAATTCCTACTCGAGGTTAAAAGAGTAATCGCAAGTGAAGACGCGGAATGGATTAAGAGTGGCACCACGCTGCGTCGGGCAGACCTAAAACCAGAAGCACTATTCTAGTATGAACTCATACGCTACCGTCTGATGCCGACAATGAACCGATCTGAGGTAACACGCATTCGAGCGATACTCATATATGCTATCCTCCAGAAGAACGTGATTGACGAGGCCACATTGATATACACGAGCCTCCAAGACGCTATCACATCTATCACCGTTGATATGGGTCAAGAGAAACGAAAGAGCCCGCTAATCTTTCACGCCATGATACATCTACTCTGCGAGAGAGCTAAGGTCCCCACCTTCCCCGATGATGTTTTCGACAACCCGAGCGATGACATAGTTTACATTGAGAGTCAGAGAGGCCCACCGCAGAAACGAGCACGACAGCCACACGAACCTTTTGATTTGCCACAGCCAGATATCGGGACTAGCTCGAGTGCTCAAGCACCACATCCGTCGGACCCATACTATCAGATGCTCGCCCAAATCCAAGCTGACATCGCTGGAATTAAGACCGATATGGCTACGATGCAGTCCGACATAGCGCTTATGAAAGCCTGGCAGGAACGAGAAGACGCTAGACGCAACCCGAATGATCAATTCATGCCAGATATCGATTTTGGGAATGAACAGACAGATCTGCCGGGCAATGCAAACTGGAACCCCCAAGACTGATCCGTTTGTTCTTTTTCCTTTTTATCTTTTTAGTTTTTTTTGTTTTCTTTTCTATGTTTTCTGCTTAAGGATTTATGTTTTATGTTTTATGTCTTTTATTTTTCTTTTTTAGACTTTAGATCGTTTTGTAATGCCAAACATGATTAATCTAAATGTTTATTTTCTTCGAGTTCCAGTGTTTCTTTTTTTTTTCAGTACTATAGAAACACTACCTAGCAGAACCAGAACGATCGTCTCGACTCTTGACAAGGTTATGCCCCTTTTACTTTTATGCATGCATACACTTTCGTAACATTAGGGACAATGTGCATTTCAAGTTTGGGGGGTAGTTTATCTTGTTTTTCTTTTTGTATCTCTAGTTTGCAATAAGGAACACTACGATTTTCTTTTGAATCTTAGTCTTATTATTATGATCTCTTACAACGATTAACCCGAGATAATAGCCGGACTTTTTAAATAAAACGCATGCGTTCTCTCTTTTCTTGGTTATGTCTCTTGCTAAGTTTGATGCTTTCGATAGACGCTAATATGAGTAGTCTACGGTATAGGAGTTGAGTGGACCACCCGTTTTGAAACATGTAAATTAGTGGTCCCCAAGTCTATCAACTTAGAATAACGTCTTCTGGCACAATCTTTGAAAAAAAAAATGTTTATGAAAAAAAAAAGATAATACGTGTTTAATCGTTACTGCAGGCACTAGTTCGTTTTGTGACCTTTGACACTTGAGTGATTAAGTCCGAAGGAGTCTCTAAAAACTTAACGCCCTATGGCTGTCTAGCTTGGGAGTCGTTGACCCAAAACTCGATACGAGTGTCATAAAAAGTCCAAGAAAACGAACATTGCACAAGCCTGTCGAGTACTAAATTTTTAGTAAAAGTTATCTATATTCCCGCTCGATGCTGTGTACCGGTTTGACTCTAAGTCTAGTCGGTAGAGATGGGTACCACATAATACTTGTTTCGAACTCCACTCGACTATAATGCTTGATGATTGCCTTATTTTGTGTTTTCTAGAAATTTGTCAAACTTCGTAGTTGATATGACAAACGATTGAGCGACTGCATGTTTTTCTTCTAAAAATGTCCGTTATTAACTCTCGTTAATTTTTGTAAGATTGCATCATATTTGATCTTGCGAAGATTCTTAGATTTTGTGGGTACATCTTCTGCAAACCCTCACGAGACTATAACTCATCCTTTTTGGGTAACAAAAAGGTTTAAATGCTTGTTGCACATGCTAAGTGCAATCGTGTACTCTACGACAAAGAGTTTACCTTTAGTTTTAGCTTTAGTTTTGCTTTTTCTTTGTTTACCGTTTGTTCGAGGACGAACAAAAGACAGGTTGGGGGGGGGGTTGATAAACCTCATTTTTACGTGATTTACGACGTTCATTCGACATGTTTATTATAGGTTTGCATTATATTTTTATTCCTCAAATGCGTTTAATGTCACTGTTGAGTGCCGCAGGAAGATTCTATTTTGCAAGAAGGAAATACGCAAGTATAGGCTGAAAGCGAGAACGTCCCAGGAATCGAGCTTCGATTGAATACTGAATAACACGGCATTCAGACACCGTGTATTTTGGCGTTCAGACGACGAATTACACGGCGTCCAGACGCCGTGTAATCCCGCGTTCAGACATTAAAGGCATACAAGTTTCTGCCCCCAGCGTTTAGATGCAAAATTACACGGCGTCCAGACGCCCGGTAACACAGCGTCCAGACGCCGTGTTTCTTGGAGTCCAGACGCCCAATTACACGGCGTCCAGACGCCGTACTTCATGGCGTTCAGACGCCGGGCGCAGCTGGGGGGCCCATAATCGTGTATTATGTTTAGTTTTAGGTATAAATACATCTTCCAAACTTTGTTTTGGGGTTCGAAATTTATTGTCCTGAATTGAGTTGTAAAGATCGGGGATCGAGAGACGAGATTCAAAGATTATTGTAAACAGATTTATTCGACAACGGATTTAATCGAAATTATCTCTTTAATCTCTTTCAATTCTTGTCGGTTTTATCATGTTTGCATTATTTATTGTTGATTGTTTCTTCGCATCTATGGAGTAATCCATCTTATTCTGGATTTGGGAATAGCCCGACAATATGTTATCGATATAGATTATAGAATCATTGATGTTACATCGCGTATGCTTATGATTTGAATTCTCTGTTTTAATGCTTGCGAATTTGTTGGCCACTTATTTGCACGATCATAGATATTAGGTGAAAATTCTGACAGGTGACATCTAAATCGGAACCCTAGTATTCAAACCTAGGATCCTAAATCACGAAAGTAGTTTTAGGTCTTTTGAGGAATCGATGCACTATCACAAAGATTAATGAATCTAAGTTCAGGCTAATTGTCACGAAAGTAGGGAATTAACTGAATTAGGTATATTATTATGCTTCGACAGAAGGTAATGAGTATAATTGGATAGTGTCCTTCATAAGTAGCGATCGTAATTTCATTGGTAATATAACTGAATTGCTAATGTATGTCGTGGTAAACCCTGATTCCGGAATTTCCAATCATATATAACTTAAATCAGTTTTCTTGCGTTCTGTTTAGTTTTCTTTACAATTTACCTCGTGTTTTCGTTAGGCTTAGATTACTGATAATTGATAGACTATTGCTTGATTATTCGGTTCTCGTGGGAACGATATCTTTTGTACTACACCGAAGCCGTGCGCTTGCGGTTTAGGCACATCATTACTTTATTATATTTGCTGAGTTTGCGACTAGTTCTTGTAGATAAAGTTGGCTCGTAAAGCCTTGTGCATATGGTTGAAGCATGGATCAAAGGTCGGTTTGCTCTTCTCCGTCGGCTCATCATTTGCATATCATATAGGTCTTCGTTTGGTTAATTGTTAAAGAATGATTTTCAAGACATTTGCATATTTTTCGTTATGGCAATGTGTGAGCATCATGAACTAATGAATTTAAATGCTTCCGCATGAATATTTTGGTTGAACGGGTAATATATATGTGTATTTACACGTGTCCTGATTATAAAAGTGATTTATGTATAATTATGTTTATTTCCGTGTACGGGCATCACATTATTATTCTTATTTTTATCATGAAATTATTTTTTTTAAAGATGGGTGTACCATCCAATTGGACCCTTTTACGCTATGTTTGTTTATGTTTTTGGGATAAAAATTTGAAATTTTATCGGGAACTGTGTATCATGGAAATTCGTGTGAAAGTGATAGTTGTTTGTTTATGTTTTTAAAATTAGGTTGAAAGTTGTAAAATATGTCAAATCAATAATGATAGGTTGATGGATGATGTATACAATAATTATTTTAGTTGTGTATATAATGATTATGTGAATAAAAAATAGATAAATATAGATTAAAAATTGTAAAGTATAAAAGATAAAGTGAAATAGTGATTGATTTGATTAGTAAAAGTGTGAAATGTTGTATATATGATTGATAGTTAGTTATATAGGAGATTGGGAAGTAGAATTGAAAAAAGGAGAATTTGGGTGAAAATTTGGTGTGTTAAGTATATTTTGAATTTTGTGAATTAAAATATTGAAAATGAATTTTGAAAACATAAACAAACAATGCTATTATATTCCCAATTGACAACTCTTTATTTGGTAAATAACAACTCTACCCAAATAAACCTGCCTAAAACCCTAGCTGCTAAAGTCCCTCACTTCCCAAAAGGAAAAATGGCTCTGCACAGCGTCATTCGAAGAACAGCTTCAAGAGTTGTACCTTTGGCAATCCGGGCCTCTTCAACTTCTGCCATAGGACATCAAAGGTACTTCCACCACCACAGCTCCGCCATCTTCGCCACCGTCAACAACAGACTCTCACCGGATATCTTGCAGAGGTCATCATTTCTCCACCAGTATAATTATTCCACCAAATCCAGCTCCGATGAGTCACTCCTCCGAGTCATCGAGTCTGAGATTCAGTGCGCCGTTGAATCTCAGGAGGAGGATCAGGTTTTTAAATTGTTTACTTCAATTTCAAATTCTGTGCCGGGTTCCTTGTTTAATGTGTTAAATGCATAGAACCCCCGGATATTACGAAAATGCGGAAATTCCCGAGTTAACAAAAGGCTAATTATTTCATCGTTATTCAAAAACAGTGCAAAATCCCAATCCATTATAAATTGACCGTTTTATACCATCTCCATAAGTTTTAAAATGTATATAATAACATTTCACCAAAAAGCACTCATATTGTGCTTCTTTCTTTATAACATAAAGAGGATTTAACGCAGACTTTTTAATAATACATGGGTGTTTAGCCCATTTCGTTAACACTTGGGATTTTTTGGGATTTTTGGCATTGTCGATATTATACAGGGGTTTTTATGCATTTAACCCTTATTTTAAAGGTTGAAATGACATGGAAGTACACTTGGGGTTGGTTATTGGGGTATATTTTTTTCCACAAGATGTGTTTGTTTTTTTGGCACAATCATTTTGTTCGTTTTGATAGGAAAATGGTATTTCGTTTTTATGAGAAAATGTTTTTTTTTCTGCTGAAAAACACTTACTGAATTTTTCAGGGTTTATGAAAACTGTTCAATATAGCACCACTCCTACCTGAAATTCTGTAATAATTATGGATGCATTAGGTTCTATAAGGGCATTTAGGGGTTTATTGTGTTTGTTGATTTCCAATACATGCTGCTCTCAAGATCAGGTGTTATGAGGGTCTATATCTAAGAAGTTCCTGGGTTTATATATAGAATTTCCTTAGGTGTAGAATTAAGACTACTGGTATTAACTTTAATACTTCAATCTCTGTACAGTTTTTGGACAGGCATAGGTTGAATCATTAGTTTAGCTTGTTTTGTTATCCAATGGGTTCGTCATAGTTGTGAAGCGCGCCATGGTGCAGCCTCGGCACCATGAACTATGGCATGACACCTATCTTCGATATGGCGCACGCCATCTGCATCATTCTCGCCATGGCGTGCGCCTTAAAACTGCGAAATGGAATGCCATTTCGAAGTTTAAAAAGTTTTCTTGGGGTCAAAATTGAGGGTCAAATTTAGAATAATTGGGTACGCAGCCCTTGAACCTTCAAAATTCGGCACCAAATTAAAAAAACCCCTAATCTCTAGCTGTCAAAATCAAGTTAGCATATTTTTTATTTAGATGATTAACCCTCAAATTAGATTGCATATTTATTGCATTAAAATACTTGACATGAGTTTGTTTTATTTTTGCTTGTTTCTTGAAAACTTGTAATCGATGGTTTATCTAATAGAGTAATAGATATTATTGTAAAAACTTAGCATATTATTTGATTATATTAGTCAATGTTTTAAAAGGCGTAGGGCGTGGGTGGGGCGTTCAGTATCTCTCGGGGCTCGCCTCGGGGCGCCCCCAGGGCTGGGCGCCGCCCAAAACGCCCGGGGAAACCAAGGGGGGGCGAATATCCAACGGGGCGTACGCCCGAAGAGGCAGGGCGTACGCCTCACCTCGCCATTGCCACAATGTGCCATGAGACCCTCGCGCCATTTGCTAGTTATTAATAACTATGGGGTTCGTGAATAAGTCAAGTAGAATATTGGAGTCTGGGTAAGCTTGGTTGAATGTTACTAAAATTATGTACCCCGAATAGTCTATAAGCAATATCCAGTGCCCTAATGAAGCCAAACCTAATTATAGCATATCTATGGTTCTGGTTGAGCTCTAATACTACAAAATGGATGAATTTGAATAGGAGATGATGTATCTTATAGGTAAATGTTAGGCTTATATCCATAACTATAATGATTTCTTGGTGTTAAACTTATGCATCATGCTAAATAGAATGATTTATATTAGTATGCTCTCATTTCATTATTCTATAGGGTGAGGAGATTCCACAGGGATTCCCCTTTAAAATAGAAGACCATCCTGGACAGCAAACTATAACATTAACGAGAGAATATCATGGTGAAACCATAAGCGTTGAAGTTTATATGCCTAACCTTGTTACTGGAGAAGAGAATGATTACAATGATGAGGAAGGAGGAGAGGGAAGGGGTAACCAATCTAGTATTCCAATGCTTATTAGAGTCTCCAAGAAAGGAGGTGGACCCTGTCTTGAGTTTGGTTGTACTGCATATCCCGACGAGGTAGCAATTGAGAGCATGTCAGTCAAGGATCCTGAAAACTCTGAAGATCAAATAGCATATGAAGGACCTGATTTCTCGTAAGTTTTGCTTTTTTATTTGACTGGAGATTGATAATTTTGAATTATTTCTCGTGCTCTGTTATTATAGTGTTCATTTCTTGGTGGATTTAATGGGATAAATATCCATCTAGATGATATCTAATTAGAATGAACATTAAATGGACCGAGCTAAGAATTTGAGGTAGGGACTAAAACTTGATAGATTCTTTACGTTCAGTTGTTTAACGTCTTTACAAATTGATATATTATGTTTTCTCACATTAATCCTTTGAGTTGATAAAATTTTAACTTTTGAATTGTTTATTGTTTTCACAATTGAATAGATTATTGATAAATCAATTTTATGGTAGTTTAATGCATCAACCTTTCGGGTTAGTTTTACTACATTATATGGGGTTTCATTTTCTTTATTATGGTTTAGTAACAACATTTGTGACAACTCTAACTATAGCTTATATTTGGAGAAATAATAATTATTCTTGTTATGCTTCGAATATATGCACAAAATCTTAAAAAGTATTTACAATTTTATGATTGTGTTTTCTCCAGGGATTTGGATGAGAATTTGCAGAAGGCTTTTCACAAGTATCTGGACATTAGAGGAATAAAGGCCAGCACAACCAATTTCTTGCATGCTTATATGATTGACAAAGACAGCAAAGAATACCTTGGATGGCTTAAGAAGCTCCAAATGTTTATTAAGTCGTAATAAGATAACAATACAAATTGGGGAAGATTGTTGTGGAATTATTGGATTTGAGTTACAGCATTATTTATATTTCATTATGTTTCATCTTATGAGTTGCATATCTTAGCAAAGTGGTGACTTATAGTGTTGGGAGACAATTATAGGATCAAGAATGTGAAAAGCATGGGATAATTTCACTTTGGTCCCTTGCTTATACATTTTTTTTCTTCACACCCCAAGTCGGATATGATTAATTTACCACATTTTTTACTAATGTAGTCCCTCCGTTGTCAGGACAATGAGTTCGAATAAAACTTACATGGGTAAATTGGTCATTCAAGTAAGTAAAAAAGGTGGGAAAAGCAGTTACAAGCCTTAACCACTATAAAAGGGACCTAAGGCATAGGAAGGAGTTAGTTTTGAAGCGTATTGTGTGATTACGTATATTTCTTCTCAGAGCTTCCCTCTCTACCTTCTGTACCTTTCTTCTGCATATTTCCTTATACTTTCTTCTCAATTGTATTGTTGCTAAGGTGATTACGTCAAGGTTTATAGTGTAATTGTTGCTGTTTACAGTTAGCTACTCATTGAATAATCGTGTAATTGAACATTTATATCAATAAAGAGGTTCAATCCTTACAAATGGCCATCAGAGCGTTCGATCCAAGGGAGAATTCAAGGCAATTGACGAGAGCGGAATCGGTTCGATTGGAGGATTTGGAACAACGATTGGATGAAATCGCCGCATCGATGGATATGAGATTTGCAAGACATAAGGAAGAGCTGATGAACAAAATGAAGAAGTTAATGCAACAACAGATGGAAGCCATAACAAGAAGCCTGAAAAATTCAGAATCGCTTTACTTATCCGTCGAAAAGGCATCTTTCCGTCAAGGTGCAAAGGTGATCGATGAAATGTCTGAACCAAAGGTGATTGATGAAATGTCTGAACCAATGGTGATTGATGAAATGCCTGAAATGATTAATATAGATGTTTTACATTCAAATGAAGATTTTGCTGAATTCGGTGGAGATAATATTCCTACTGAAACAGTCGCTAAAGTGCTTGGCGAGTTGGCTACGAAGGAGTTAGGAGCTACGGATTGTGTTGACGAAGCTAATAAAAGCATTGGAGTTGCTGCAAGCAAAAACATTATTACAACAGAAGGGATGAACATTGCAAGCAAAAACATTATTACAACAGAAGGGATGAACATTGAATCTTCAGTTTATGAGACTAAAGAGGAGGGGAACAATGCTTTAAAAGATCTTCTGGAATACTCAACCAAGGAAGGGAGCACTCAGGCAGCCGGAACAACACCACTTCCACCGCCGGAACCACCACCATCACGTGTTGTCATAATGAAGTTCTTGATATTGTCTATCCTGCTGCGAAGCTTAGCTCGACTCCCAGATAAAGTTCTACAAAGGCGCAAGGTATCTCGGCCACAAACAGCTGCGAACAAACAGTCTAGAACATGTGTGTTAGAGTTTAGGACTTCAAAGAGTTTGATAGCTTATGATTGGATTATATTCCTTCCTCAAGTAGAGGTTTGGGGGCAAACCTCTTATAAGGGGGGAGATTTGTCAGGATCGAGCTAAGGACAATGAGTTCAAATAAAACGTACAAGGGTAAATTGGTCATTCAAGTAAGTGAAAAAGGCGGGAAAAGCGGTTACAAGCCTTAACCACTATAAAAGGGACCTAAGGCATATGAAGGAGTTAGTTTTGAAGTGTATTGTGTGATTACGTATATTTCTTCTCAGAGCTTCCCCTCTCTACCTTCTATACATTTCTTCTGCATATTTCCTTATACTTTCTTCTCAATTGTACTGCTGCTAAGGTGATTACGTCAAGGTTTATAGTGTAATTGTTGCTATTTACAGTTAGCTATTCATTGGATAATCGTGTAATTGAACATTTATATCAAGAAAGAGGTTCAATCCTTACATCCGTCCAATTATCTCTCAACTTGATAACAATTGGGATTTATTATTAGAGGTTTTTGACCAAACTTATTCAAAATATAAGATGTTTTAGGATCTTATAAAATTATCTGAAGAAAAAGGTGGGATTTGTTTAGAAACAGTTTATTGTCCATCATTCTATTGAAGATGAAAAGAATTTGGGGTGATGATTCATACTGAAAAGTAAGTAAATTAAGCAGAATAAGATATATTGTACTAAAACAGAACATTAAGGATAGAATATACAATGTACATGGTGGAGTTTCAACAGATAACCAACCTATCCCTGCTGCACCTCCTCAACCATGAAAGAATGTCTATGTATACAAACTAGTCTACACACACATACGCCAATATTGGTCAGAGATTTCTAAACTAGCAAAATTGTAGACCTTCAATTCAAGTAGATGACTCAGCCAGCAGAAGAGTGTGCCACCATCCACATGCCACATTTTTCGCAATGCATCCCCCCTCAATCGTAACTTCAGACGGGATATTGCGGTCAATTACATCACCCAAACCGAGCTGCAAATAACAAGGGTACATTATTCCTATTTCCCTATCTGATTCTATAAGCTGCAAAGAGGATATGAGCATATACCTGACCATACTTGTTCCATCCCCAGCTAAATGTTTTTCCATCCTCTTCATCACAAATAAAGACTTGGGTTAGTTCAACTTAGATCCTAACTTTATACCAGAATGCCTTGTAGTACTTTTTCGAGTTTAAGCAAATAATAAATAATAACCATTGATATTCTCAAGATATTTGGAGAATGTCAGACTGCTGACGTACCTGTGACTATCGCACTGTGACGAGCACCACATGATACAATTTTTGCATGCACATTTTCCAGACTAGGGGCATCCAGGAGTCGAGGCAGAGTCTGATGGGGATCGAAAAGCAAAAGAAATATAAATTAAACTGTAACTCGTAAAACTAGAGATATGCAGAAGAAAGCAAATGCAAGTCAAATGCCTTAAACAAGGAGGACAAGTTAGAAATTCTAAATAATAATCTCATTTTGCAAATGTCAGTGTATGATGCACCAAGTACATATCTAATAACATGGCATAATGTTCAACATTCATGTACCTCAGCTTGTTCAGCGCCTGTTCCTAACTGACCAAACTGATTTCCACCAAATGTATAGACATCACCATCAGCAGAAATACAGACCGTATGCCACAGTCCTGCTGATATGCCTTCTATTCTGATGCCAAGTAATGAAGATACACATGTCGGACTCAGTTCGTCATCTGTACTTCCCTGACCACACTGCATCACCACTGGAACTTTCTTATTTACGAAATTATACATAATATATAAGTGCTATAATGAAGTGAGACATAGCAATAATAACAAATACAATATCAGTTTCAGCTACAACATATACAATGATTGCTCTCATTCCAAGCGATCAATATTTGACGGCTGACCACTATATGCACACCCCTCACTTTATTGCTATATGCATAAAGACCCCCTGACTTGTGGTAAGTTACAAG
Source organism: Verbascum thapsus (assembly GCA_963669365.1). Classification (NCBI taxonomy): domain Eukaryota; kingdom Viridiplantae; phylum Streptophyta; class Magnoliopsida; order Lamiales; family Scrophulariaceae; genus Verbascum; species Verbascum thapsus. The sequence goes on along the minus strand of OY770105.1, from coordinate 5,269,545 downwards.
ACCCCTCAAGGGGTCAATTTGTCAGGCTTCTGGAGTGAAATTATAAGAAGTTTTAAATACATAGGGAATGACGGATGTAATTGTAAGAGTACCTTCACATGAGGGGGACTTTATGTAATTTCAAAAGGATCATGGGGTTTTTGGTAATTAACACTAAAGTTGAGCGGGTCTTTTGGTGATTTTCTCTATTTCTTTTTCCTTTTTCTGCTTTTCTAGAAGAAGGTGATGTATACACAAATAACCAGTATAGCGATAGCGGAAAAGGCAAGGGTAGCCCTGAGTGATTACACATCAATATACTTACTTTATAGGAGTTGGTTGCCAACTGGGAAACTCAATTTGTCTAACACAGAGTTGGTATTTCAAAATCAGTCTCTCCACTAATGAACCCATGCCTATCAAGATTTCCTATAGGTCCAATTCACCAAAGCACATTTCAAAAGGCAATGGTTTCTCGCCAACATGTAAATCAGCTTTCATTTCATTGATATTGCAATTTACCATTCACAAGATGATACATTTTAGACTTCCAGAATTAGAAAGAAGATAATTATTCGATGTAGTCATTAATTTAGGGATCTGAGCCTAATATATTCCGTAGTGAGCTGGACTTTGTTTCAACTGTTTTGTGATTGGCTTTGACTTCAGATACAACACCTCTCAAGGGTTTTGCTTTAAGCAGGAGAAATCCAAATATAACCTCCCTTTTATTGCAACAAAAAATAAAGGACGAAGATTAAAATAAAGACAAGATTATGGTCTCTTCTCTGCCAATTTTTGCTCATACAAGTTTAGCTGAATCCCAGATAAAAATTGCAGAATTAAGACACATTTGAACCGCCCATCTTTTTGTCGGTTAATTAATTTCATCAGACATATCGCAGAATGACTTACAAAGTTCATAACGGCTTTAAAATAAATAAATAAAAATGAGAAGGCAGGATAATTCTGTTGGGCCTGAAGGTGTTGTGGTAAAGTTTCAAGAATCAAGACTAATATTAACTTTTTGAGGGTTGAGATTTCTGAATTACGTCATACATCATCACTACTTTATCCTAAAACTTAATGGCTCAGCAATTGAGATCAAAATCAAATGACAGCACTATTCCATTAAAGCTAATCCATTGACACTAACTTTAAATAAAAGGACAGCATAACATCAAAGCCACAAAGTCAATGTCGAGCTAGAAAGCTGACAAGAGTTATTCGTGAAGTTTCATGTCCATCAATATGTCAAACTAAATGAAAGCAAAGTTTCGCTGTGCACACTGAACTTCATGCTATGTATGGAACTTAGATTCGTGAGTAAAAGAAAAAGGAAATGAAAATGATCAACATATTGAACACAAGGTATGATCAATAAAATTTTTTTTTATTGATTTCGTCACTGAAATCCAGGAACCATACAACAGGTTAGTCTTTCAGCAACTATGCCAAACATCAATCAAAGCAATGCAGTGAACAACTTACTATAAAAGACAGCAAACATGAAATACGCACAAGTAGAAGAACCAGTGACATCATTGAACAAGTCTTAGTTAGAAATGCAGGTATATGAAGTACAGCCAAAAGACCTTCGATTTGGAATTTGAGAACACAACATGTAAGTCTATTAGATCACAACGCTTCACTTGTGGCAGTGCAACTGTTGTTACCATAATACAAAGGCAATATATTAAGAAGTAAAACAACTGTGAGTTCATAAATTATAAGGGCATGCCATCTGAAATTGATTTCTGGACATGTTTCTGAATGTAGTTCAATATTACCTCATATGTGAGCATGGAAAGTGTTTGGATCACTGACTTGCAATGTTTCCATACTGCTTTATTTGACACCTACAGTGTTCTCTGAAAATGGAGGTTTTCTTAAATCGGATCGAAAATGTTGTAAGCTAACTGGTTTCTTGTGGAGAACTTTTGATTTTAAAAACAAATCTAAGTAAAGTAAGAAGACAATCTTATTAAATGAGATAGACAAGCACAATTTTAATGAAAACCTAAAAATGTTTCGAAGTCCGATTTCGTCACAAGATTGATTCACCAATTAACTGATTGACTTTAACGGAGATGTATAAATGTACATCCTGTGAGGGACAGAGAACTAATTCTGTGAAGTGACTGATGCTTAAGTTACTACTTAAAATTAGTAAATTCATACCACATAATTGTTAAGTTTTTCGAATGCATCTAGGATTGTACGATCATAACACGTTAGGTGCACACAAGAAGCACAACACCAATAAGACCAAAATAAAACACAAAGATAGAAGCAGACTCAGAAAATCACCTGTCCATATAATCCCCAACCAAAGGTTAATAATGCGCCAGCATCTGTTTCAAGAAAATTTTACATCAACTCACTCGTTTTTGGCAGATTTAATATCTTAAAGTGCAGTTACAAATTTGATGAAAAGCAGGTACTCATGATTGATTTGCAGCATGAATATGGGACCAGCAAACTAAGTACTAGCTAGGGGTGGCAAAATGGATCCGGAACCACGGTTCCAACGGTTCCAACCCAATTTGGGTTGAATTGGTTCCTAAAAAAAAATTTATTTGGTTCCTAATTGGTTCCAACTTGGTTCCAAGTTGGGTCCAACTAAATTTCAAGTTAGGCCCAAATCGTTTGCCAATAATCTAAATTATAATGAACAAAATGTAAGGTATTGAGTAGGGTTGGGCTTGGTTCCCTTTTGGATTGATTTTGGTTCCATTTTGGGTTGAATTTGGTTCCACCTTAAAACCATTTAAGAACCAAACTCATTTAACAACCAACCCATTGGAACCGACCCAAAATCAATCCAACCCGCCCAATTGCCACCCCTAGTACTAGCTAATACAGAAGTCGGACAATTGATCAAACAAATAGGCAATACCCAATCATAGTACTATGAAGTAGACTATTTAGCATACGATGAATTTTTAATTCCTACCTGTAACTACAGCACTATGTCTGCCTCCACATGCAATTGCTTTAATATAATTCCCGGGAACTCTAAAGCCCTGACCATCTGAACCACGAGAAAGGGACATTGACCGTTCCTTGCCAAAGGACGAGTCTACGCATGGTACAGGATGTGGAGAGGACACCATCCGGATCCGTGACCCTAATCCCAGCTGCCCCTCACCTCCATAGCCCCAACCCCACACCTGTCCTACATCTGTAACTTTGGGAGAATAAAAAAGAAAGATCACAGTTCTCCTGCTTTAAGAAGCATACTACCACATACAAATCTATATATAATACACAACCATTGGGCTAATCAAATGAGCGCATATGTGGATAGTCTAGTGGACTGAATTATGTCACATAAGTTATTATACATCTCTTCTATTGAATATGGATAAACTACCTATCAATCATTTTTAAATTATTCGAATTTAAAATTCAAGATAAGAAGCATTATTAAAACTCGAATAAAAAATAATCTCTATATGTTTATCTCTTTAACTAGTTGTCAGTCAACATGGAATCAAATTTTTAAATTTTACAGATAACAAATGAACAACTTGGATAATAATAAATTTATATTCTTTATTATTGGTTTCCATATAAATACTGGTCTGAACTACTAATGCAATAAAATGAATCACCTGACAGAGCCAACGTGTGGCGACCACCAGCAGCAACACTAGCGATCCTCACACCTGGGTTAAGTGTTACCAAACATGGCAATGCAGAGAGAACTTCGTCGCCAGGTGATGAGCTTTCAGCTGTTTGTTTAGCTGGTGATACCCGTCTCCGTTTTGTAATCTCATCTCCTCCAGTGGGTCTTGATCCCTGAGAACGAGGGCTCACTGTAATGGATTCACTCTTCAACACATTAGTCCGTTTTTACTTGAAAATGAGAGACTTTTTATATCACTGGCTCTGAGACAAACAATACCTTGCTCAGTCAACTGTTTCTCAGAGACATCCTTCTCTGTCGAAGATTCCCCAAACACCTTTCCAGAAGGAACACATTCTTTCCATCCCCAGGTGTAAACATCCCCACCCTCTGCAGTCAACCAATGCTTATGAATGTAACAAGAATGTATAAACAAGAAGAATCATTACAATCATAGTGATTCCTACTTTTCTAGACAATGACATGACAGAATCTCAAATCAAAGGTTTCATAGTGATTCCTTTCAAAATTTTGACTGGCAGCATGTCAGGGAGAAGTTTGTACAGAACAGTATGCCACTTCCAAATACTGTAACCAACTGGTTTTATTTTCAAATTGCTTAAACTGAAAATCTACTTATTTCAGTATCAAGTTAAATGAAAGAACACTGTCACTATTAATAAATCCACAGTTAGCATGTGAAACATAAATTGATAACATATTCACAAAAGTTGGTGAAATTCTGATGTGGAACACCTGTTACCGCAACACAGTGAGCCCAACCAGCAGCGGCTTTCACTATTTTGACCTCAGGAGGTAGTGGAAAAGGCTCCGGAATTTCCTGACCAAATCAGTGCGAAGAAAAGCGTTATCTTCAAGAAATTAACAACTCCTCAAAGTCAGCAAATCAATAAATCTGTCAAATTTCATTACCCCATGTTTCCCAGATGTTACATAGCTTTGACCCAAATCATCTGTTGATCCCCACGTAATGAGCTTCCCGGAATCTGCAAACAGCAATTTACAAGTTTTGAATGCAAGAACAAGAAAGATCCCCATTTAAATACCAAAGCTAAACATTTAATTACCAGAAATGGCCATGGCGAAGCCACATCCGCCACCACAAACATCTCGCCAGAGATTTCCAGCAGAGCGTACAACCAGCGGCGATAATATCGGCGTCCTCTGAGGCAAAGCTCCAGGTAAGTACCCCCACATCAGCACCATTACCTCACCTCCTTCCCCATCCACATTCATTCCTATTTCTACTTTTCTGCTGTTGAATTTTGTGTCTCTTTCTCTCTTCTCTTGCTTTTTTGTTGCAGGAAAATTACAGGGATGAACTGTGTGCGTGTGTGTGGCCGACCTAAAGCAAAATAAAATAAATTTCGGGAGAGGGGGATTGCCACGTCGGATGCTGGCGTGGCCTACAGTACACGTGTCGGGCTGGAAACCGCTAGATGCGTCGTGGATTATCGGCCACGAGTTTTTAGGAAGTTTCTGGAAGTTGTTGGTCGACTTAACTGGGGTGGTCCTTTGTAATTATGCCGCGTGTCCAATCATTACAAATTCTTTTCTTTTGCCGTTTCTCATGTTAAATATAATGGGGGGTTTTTTTTTTTTTTTTATTGCTGGATTCACACGTCTTTCATTCACAAAATTTTGAATACACAAATTATCAAGTTATTTATTACAATTCACATTGATTGGCGTCGTGTCAAAATCGTAAAATGATTTAAATATACAAAAGTATGTCAATTGGTTCTTAATCTAGACAGAAAATATGTTGAATTTCCAAAAGTATGCAACTGTCTACCCTGATCAAGTGAAAGAAAGTGTTGGTTTTTGAGTGGAGTTAGGAATCAATCAATTGTAGGAATAATAAGAATGCTTCATTTGTATGTAGGATTTTATGGAGGACAATGAAAAGAAAAGCAACATCAAATCAAATAGGGAATACTGAATGTATGGTACACCTTTGCATACATAGCTGATTGTAGACAGGTGAAATTAAGAACAATTTAGGATTTAATCATCCATATAGTTTAAATAAAATCCTCCTAAATGGTATGTGTATCTGTATACAGTATATATATTTGTTTAGTCTCCATCTTAGTACGCTCTTTTCTATCACTACCATGTAACTGGATACAAGTTAGACATCTTGATTATTGGCCTATCAAACTCTCAAATAATGACACTATCATTCTTGTTCAAAACTGTATCTTTATGCATCAATTAAGTCGAAGATATAACCTAGAAATAAGAACTAGTCCATGCATGCAGCAAGATATGTAACCAACATTGGAAAAATGGTTTATAATTTGTTGAATTGGAGTTATATTTATATAACAGATTGATGAAACCTGGCAGTGGTCATGCAGTCGGATGGATTCAGAAACAGCTGGCTTCTTTGGTCTGGATTTAGCAGCAGATGACGGTGTAGCTGAATCTGTGAATCCGAATAACAGGAGCCCGCATAGGCAGATCCAATACAACCCAACATTTTCTACTCAACATTCTTTAATCCGATAGTAATATTGACATCTGATAAGAATGTCATCTGTAGAAATGTTTAGTCGTGTGAGTGTAGTTGAAAGAAGGAATCCCATGTAAGTGTAGTTCTGTCCATCCAACCCAACTTTTAAAACACCATCCACATTCTTATGCTACAGTTGAAAGAAGGAACCCCATGTAAGTGTAGTTGTGTCCATAATGAGGGTATGCATATATGCTTTATACTAATTGCTTACTTTACATTAGATGTAATATCTCTACCATAATGCTTGAAATTGATAGAGTTTTGAGGCCTGGAGGACATGTCTACATTGGTGATATGTTTCTATAATGGATGAACTTGAAGAGGTTGAAAGAGTTATGAACTCGACTTGCATTAGTTATATGACTTGCACGATCTAGTATATTACTTACTAGGATTAATTAACTAAGTGAGTCACTTAAAACGTTGTTAATAATTGAAATCAATTTATCGGTAGGAACATATGTGATTATATTATTACAAAGCATACCATCGACGGCTGCAATTGTATGAAAGAAAGTTCATTTAGTTTGAGGACTAAAATGTTCAAGTCGAAAAATTGAGGGACCAATTCGAAAGGACGTAATTGTTCGAGATTTAAAGTTTGGGGTCAAAATATAATTTTTAAAAGTTGTTGGTGCACCTGGATGCATGTGATTAGCTCCCATTTTTTTTAGAAATATGATAAGTTGGTAGGATGGTGCGTGGAGCGCACCCATTCACACCAAATCATTTCTAATTATTTGAATGAGTGCAACTTTTGGGACTAAAATAAAAATGTTTTATGGAGGGGTGTTTGTCTAAAAGGCACACCTTTTGGGGTCCTCCTGCAATATATGAAAAATTATAATTTTTGACCCAAAATTATTCATCTATAAATAGCCCCCTTCACATTTCATTTTCTTCATCCCAAAAATACATTATCTTCTCTCTTCTACTTTCAAGTTCTAAGTTTGTGAATTTGAAAGTTTCTTTTACATAGAAAGTTGTTTGAAAAACGAGAGTTTCGAACAAGTGTTTGTTCGATAAATTCAAGAATTTGAAATGGTTCTATTCTCGTTTCGAAGTCGTTGTATTTTGAGACACAAATTGACATATTCCATCACTACCAAGATCGGGTCAATATTGTGTTAAGGAGAGCAAGTAATCGAAACTCGTGCCTCGACTCACCTAGTGTTTATACATATTTTCACAAACATAAGTTTTAGTCAGAACCCCATTAGTAGTGTTTGAGTAAATTGACAACATTCTATTTAATAAAATTATCAGACGTACCCCACGTTAGTGCATAGTTGGTAATGGCGAATGGCGCGGCGTGGCGACAAGGGTCCCATGGCACGGCGTGGCGATGGCGCGGCGAGGCACACGCCTTTTTGAAAAAAAAAATTTAATAAAAAATAATTATATTTACTAATACATCAATAATATACTAGCCTTTTAAACTATGTGGTCAAAATTGAAGGCCTGTTTTTGCAAAAATTGGGGTCAATTAGTCAAATTGGGAAAATTTGGAACAGAAATTAGGGGTAAAATTGAAGGATTAATTTTGCCAAAAATAATTGTGTCAAATAAGGCAAATTTGGAGTTATCCATAAATTGAGGGTCGAAATTAAGGGAATGATAGCCAAAATTATTGGGTCAACTAGTTAATTTGATAAGTTTCCAATCATAAAAAAATCACCCAACCCCAAACCCTAACTTACTCCTTCCTCTCTCCTTCACGCCTCCCTTTCTGCCTTCTTCCTTACACGAATTTCAGTGTTTCTCCCCTCTCTATCTCCCCCTCCTTTTAACCAAAGGTAACCACCATTTTTGCCTGGTATTCTAGCCTCTCCTTTGCCGGCGCCCTCAAAACTTTGAAATGGCGCGCCATTTCACGCCTCCAAGGCGCACGCCATGGCAAAAATGGCGTTCTTGGCGTGCGCCATACAGAAGGTAGGCGCCACGCCATGGTTCATGGCGTGGAGGCTACGCCATGAATGCCTTGCGCCATGGCGTGCGCCATGGCGCGCCATTCACAATTATGCGTTAGTGTACTCAAATTATCACCCCTATATTAATGCACCAAAATAACATACTATGTCATATCAGTGTACCAAATGCAACATTCTAGCTTGGTGACTGGATGCATAAGCGCATTGAGGTTTCATTTTTATTCACTAATTACACAAGGATGAATACATCTAAATACCGGTGCATGTCCACCAATGATATCTTTAAACCTAAAACAACACCAAGACAAGCTGGAATGTTTGGAAATGTCATACATTTTATTGAAATCATTATCAAATTGTAGCCAAACATGATATTATAATAGAAAGTCAAGGATTGTAGTCAAGTGGGAAGCCATTCACAGTCATTCCTCCATCGACGGCTACAATCTGACCAGTGATATAAGAAGCAGCAGGTAGACAAAGGAAAGCTACCAATGATGACACTTCTCGTGCTTCTCCAAGACGCTTAAGAGGTGTTCGAGATATTACACTGTCTACAAACTTTTCGTTTTCAAGCAACTGCACATACACATAAATCACCGGAGTTAACAAACAATACCTACTGTTTCTTATAGAGCTTTGTAATAACGCTATAAAGTTGATGATTGCATGGGTCAAAGAATGAAAAAATAACAATTTTTATTTAAAAAATGATAAAAGTTTATATTTTATCATGTTAACACTAGGTAATATTATATGTAAAGAACTGGGATCGAATTATTCATGATAGTAAGTCAGGCACGGTATCTGATCAACTATTCTATAAAATGGTTTGAGGTTACAATTACACCTGACTGAACAGCAATTACTCTTTCATTTCTTTGCACATTCTCATTCCACTTACTTCTCTACTCTAGCTTCTATGATCTCCAAGATCTAAATACAAACCCCTATTCAAAGAGAATTCCAACGTTTTAGACACGAGTATTAACATCACATCATGATAAAAGTGGATTCACTTTCATGTTATTCGAGCACATTTTGGGATATAAAAATTGCAACAGCTGGACTAGGACTCCTATATCCACTATGTTTTCCCAAGTCAATGTCGTGCGTAAATTCATTCAGTACAAAGGAATTGATCACCATCCAGAACAAGTTACTGTTAAAGTCAAATTATTATTAAACCTTATTTAAATCTTTATATACGTGAGCTTGGTTTAATTGTTAACCAGATGAAGCTTGAACAAGCTGTAATTGAATCGAACTTCAAGTAGCTTGATCTTAGTACACAACTTTATCATTTATTAACTAACTAATACAGCTAAGCTCCATTCTTATGAAATACTAAAGCTTGGTTGATCATTTTAACGAACCAAGCTCAAATCGGTTTTAATTGATTAATCTTAAGTTGAGAACAATTTATTTGGTTTCTTTTTCAGAGCCACACATGTGAGACCTTATGCTGTTAATTCGGCTTTCTTACTCACTCATCATTTTTGACTCTTTGTATGTTTCGGAGAATCTGAAGATCTGAGGGCTGAAAAATAAGTGTTGACATGGAAATTTTGGCAAGATCAATAAACAATTATGTGCAAAATAATATATTTTTATTAATTAAAATTTATGTATTTATACAAGGGATTTATTAAATTAATTCCAAAAGTAAATATCAATTTCATTAATATTCTCTTATTTATTTTCCCAACAAATCAAATGCTGCCAAGTGTTCTATTGAGGTGTTCAAGCCAACTAAATCACATCTTGCAGTCTGATAAGATAAAAACTAATCAAATTGTGTCACATTTGTCACAAGGAAATCAATCAAGATATTGATTTCATATTATCTTTTATCTTTTAAGATTATTATTTTGAAGAGATAATACTGTATCAATGCAATTTGATTATGACTCTTCTACCTCCTACAACTGTAAATAGGATGGATCCAACAGCACCAAATCTAACTTTCAAGTCTTAATTTTCTAAAACAACAAGCTACTTACTGTAATAATGAGGATACTACACCTTCACCAAAGCAATCAAATCCAAAGTGTTTGATATTTCTTCTTCAACAAATCAAATCAAAGGACAAACACACTTTTGATTCAAGAAAATGTTTCAGACCACTGAATCATCTTTGGGAGGAAGAATTAGGGGATTAGTCTTTGTTTAGGATATTTTTCTTAAATTTTAAGTTTTATTTAATTTGTTTATATTTTTTTCCTTGTTTAGCAATTTCTTTTGCAGACATTTGAAAATTTGTGTAAACAATAAGGTACAACAATTAAGGAAATTTTATGATCTATGAGCTATCTAAAACTAGTTTTATCTTTTATAATCCTTGTAAATGGTCATGATTATCTTGCAATTTTTATATAACAGAAGTTTCTTATTCAGTCTTAATTAATTTGAAGTAAACCTCTGCTTTACCTTGGTGAATTAAGTGTTTTGACAGGACACATAAATTTCTTACTTGGAGATACATCTTGATTAAAAGCATGTTCTAACTTTTGTTACAAACTATAACTTTAAAAAACCAATGGCAGGAATTCGATGAGAAATTTACAGACTAAGGGATGCATATCATGCTAATTTTAAGATGATAGTTTGTCATAGAGGCATAGCGCACAAAGTTATGTCTTTTGCAATTGTAGCTATCTTCAGTTCATGGACTATTTTGGATACTGTATAAGAACAACTACAACAACAACAACAATAAAATGAGTACTAAAAATAATTATACCCAGAATCTAGGCGTAAAATAGTTTATAAGATCATTGTACTATAATGGATCATATTTTGCACAAAGTGAAACCCAAGGAAGATGCACTGGAAAACTTTCTAATTGCCTGCCTCATTTATGAATGGTAGCAGCATAAAATGGTACACAGTAAAAATATATTTTTATGGCTTTCATTTGCAAGAAAATCATCCTGGCCACTTTCTTAATTTCCAGGTCAATATTTGTCTACTTAAATTATTAGCAACTCAATAACATTAAATTATCAAAAATCTACAAGAAACAAAAGAAGAAGTGAACTTACAGGTTTTACAAGAGAGGTCTTGATATACCAGGGCGCAACAGAGTTCACCCGAATGTTATCTTTTGCCCACTCACAGGCCAAATTTTTCGTGAGTTGATTCATTGCTCCTATAAGTACAAAACTTGAAATTAGTTAACGAATTTTATCTGTTTCCCATAATTCATTAGTTTGAAAATTGGGGGAGTGCATAACAAGAATTCAATAACTCACCTTTAGTAGCTCCATAAATTGATCCAGAAAATATATGCACCAGACCAGCAACAGAGGAAATGAACACAATGTTGCCACTGCCAGAGGCTTTGAGAAGAGGAAAAGCAAGTTGACATAAATGATAAGAAGACTCTAAGTTTGTGGCCATTAGTTTAGAATATTCTTCAGCCGTATAATCAATAGTTGGCTTCCTGATGTTTGTCCCCACATTGTTTATCTACACAAACAACATTGGTATAGGTAAGTCTAAAGTCTTACCCGATTGTTGTCAAGAATGCAAAAGGCATGTTTTCCTCCAGATGAAGCTAACTCAGGCAACCCACTACCATAACTAAGAGCATGTTTGACTAAGCTTATTTTAAAGAGCTTATAAGTTCTTGGCGCTTATAAGCTCTCTATCTTATAAGCTCTTAAAGAATAAGTTGAGGTTTACTAAGAGGGTGCTTGGCTAAGCTTATTTAAAACATCTTATAAGTTCTTACACCTTATAAGATGTTTTAAGAGCTTATAAGATGTTCGGTCTTATTTTTTAAATAAAGTTCTTAAGTGTTTGGAGAAAATAAGTCGTAAGATGTTTTCAAATATTATACGAGAGAATTTGTGCAATAATAAAAATGAACATTTTTCGGAGAAAGGTATTGTTGGAAAAGAGAAACTTAACTAGGGCTATTTATGTCTTTTAAGAATATATACAACATTCCAAATTTTAGATTTTGAAATAAGGTGGGATGGGCTAACTTATTTTTTAGTAGCTTATAACACCCAAACATCTTATTTTTTTGTCTTATAAGCTCTTATTAAAAAAAAAAGTATCCAAACACATTTAAAGAGCTTATAAGCTTAGCCAAACATCCTCTTAACTTACTTTTAAGGAGCTTATAAGTCCTGGCAACTTATTTTGAAAGTTTATAAGCTGCTTTAGTAAAACAAATTACCATACACTCTGTAATAGCTCATAAGCTGTTTTAAGGAACTCATAAGCTCCATGAAACACACTCTAGGAAGTTGCAGACACTAGCAAACATAGATAATTCAGATGCAGCTGCATAGGTTTTGGAGCTACTATTGAACAAAATAAAATGAAATGACTTGTCTTTTGTTTTTCTAAATAATAATGTAACATGTTCCATGATGCTGTATAAACAGTTTCCCTACTTTATCTTAATTTAGTGTTAAACCTGATTTATGAACGATCTACAATTGACACATGGGGTAAAAAATTGAGAAACAATCTCATATGGACCAAAAATGATGATCTTTTTCTGCAAATGGTACAAGAGATGGTTGAAAGCCATCAACATTACCTCTTCTTGTATAATCTAAGAATGAATAATTTCAGCTACGGAAACTTATTCAGTAAAGAAATCAAACATAGACCATTTAACTCCCTATCAAACTAAAAGTTCAAGTTGATTTTTGCTACGCAATTTATGAAAATGATCATTCTATGCCCTTCCCAAGTACAATACTAAACAAATATTATATTTCTTCAAACATATTCTGAAACACCCCTAAGAAACTTATGTTGATGTGTCCCATATATAATGAGGTAATTCGGTAAATAACAAATTAAGGTTCGAACAAGTATAAGTTTAATTAAATGTAGTTAACTGGACTAGCTGAAAAGGGGTAGAGATGGCCCACCAGACACTCTATAAATACCCCTAATCAGTCACAATGAAGGAGGCTATCAGATTTTACACAGAAACAACACTCTCTAATTGACTTGAGTGTTTACCCGTCCAACATTGATACATATAACCATTTAAACCTACAAATGCACTTGATCCTACCGAAGTAGGCACAATGTGCCAGCTTGACTTCATTAACTCCAGTCTATATTCTAAACACAATCTTTCTAGTTTGTGTCATGAGATAGGTCGGAATCCCAACTCTACGTGTACATCATGTGTACATTTTTCCCTAGCTCCCCATTTTGCCTCAAACCTAATTTGATCGCGCATCATATGGGCATATCAATCAATAATTAACACAGCAAACAAATTGTGGTTTAGGTTTTTAAATAAAAGCTGAACATGAGAAGAGGCCCATTTGGAGAAACTTACAAGAATGTTGAGCTTGCCATCGAAAACAGAGGAAACCTTATCCATGAGCTGGATTCTTTGCTCTCTAGAAGACGCATCACAAACAGAACCACTAACTTTAAACCCCTTAGAGATCCATTCCTGCAAGCGCTGATTGAGCTCATCCTCATTTCTCGAACATGTGTGCACAGTTGCACCCATTTCAGCCAGTTCTTCCACAGTTGCATGCCTGATGGCATTATCGCAAACACATTACATGCAATTAAATAAGATTCCAGCCCAGAAAAATAGAAAACTCAAAAACACAAGAAAGAAGGGTCAAAGTGTTACCCGATCCCACGGGTGCCGCCGGTGACAAGAGCGGTCATGCCGGCGAGTGACCATCTTGAATTACTGCTTTGTGCCATTGATTTTCTTCTCTCCCTTTTTACAAACGCACTTGAAAGTGGAGCGAAACAAGAATCTTGGGGTTACGAACCTTTTGAGATGTGCGCTTTTATGTGCTTGTAGCAAGTAAACGCTTTTGAGAGCAAACACGTCGTTTTGAACAAATTCCTAAATTGTTAAGGGTGTGTTTGAATCGAGTGGTTTGAAATCTATGGATTTCAAATTCATTGATAAATCCATTTAAGTTCCGTTGGATGATGATGAATTTCAAATCCATCGCTGTTCATTTTAAGCTCTTTTCTCAACAACTACGGTGGATTTCAAATGACAGCATTTTAGGTGTCATTTGAAATCCTTCCTCCAAATCTACTCTTTAAATCCAAATCCATTCATCCAAACACACCGTAAAAGAATTTTTCCTTTTCTTCTTTTTCATTTGTATGCGGGAGGCATCATATAATGTATTAAATATCGGTATAGATGTAATTTTATTTAGTTTGAGAGAGGCAATCATATAGTGTATTAAACATGAGTATGAATGTAAATTTGAAAAGTAAATTTAGGAAATTTTTTGATAAAACATTAGTGGAAATATGGGTTATGTTTGTTTTATTTTGAGTATTTTTGTGATAATTGTTGTTGAGAAATTTTTTAGGATACGTATTGTTGATGAGATTGTGTTTGTTTGGTTTTAATTAGAGAATTGATTTTCGGGTGTTTTTTTTAGATAGTGTTTGTTTTTGTGGGAACATAAATACTGTAGCACTCAACTCATGTAAGTTTTTGTCTGTTAATGATGAAATAATGATTGAAAATTATTATACTGAGATTGTAAGTATATAAGTTTATCTAAGTATATTATTATATTACAATAATATGTTGATTTTAAGAATATGTACTTATGTCTTATATAACTATTATTTAATAAATATATAATATATATTCATTATACTTTATGTATTAAGTAATGTAATTAAAATATTATATACATAGTGTTGGTCCCAAGTGGTTTGGACAAGGGTTTAGAATGGGGGTTGAATAGATTCTCATCCTTTATTACTAATTTTTTTTAGATTAAAAAACAAGTTTTTCTTTTCAGTAATGATCTGAAAGGAACTTGACCACAAAAACTTGGTAAGAGAGTTTAACTTAGAATCAGTTAAGAAAACTACAAAGAGATGTAGTGAACTGAACTTAGATTCACCATTAAATGCACAGCGGAATATATAATCAGAGTTTTTGGCTTTATGTAATGTTTATGTTAGGCAGAAAAACAATTAATAAGAATATATGGAAATTGCACTAACTCTTTTATGCAACAGATAATCTCTACTAAATTGCTGAATTTAAATGAATGTGCAATAAAGAACAGAAATAAAACAATAAGTAAATGAGACACAGTTTGCAAGGTTCACTGGGTGGTGTAATCCCAACTACGTCCTTCTTCTTTGCTCACGAAGGAATTCACTATACTGAATCTGAAGAGTCACACAGAGTCTTCTCCAATACAATGATTAACTAAAATGTCTTGAGCTCATTAGCTACACAAGCGTCTGCCTCTAAGAACACTTTTAGTGAAATGCTTTTCTCACACAGAAATACTGCAAATATCCTACAACTTTCCTCACACACAGTTTGAAAGAGAGGATGACTAATTTCACTCAGAAATTGGTTTGTTTGTTTTAGCAAAGGTCAAACAACTTTGTTGATATTCTCTTCAGTTTGAGTTCTTCTTGAGAAAGAGATAGAGAAATATCAATTTGAATGGATGCTCAGGATTCGAGTTTTTCTGAGGGTGAAGTTCAGAAACAATAAACAAGAGAGGAATTCGACTTAAGATGTGATCGTTTAAGCTCGTGAATTTTCTCAACTGTTCGAATCTCTTTAAGTGTTTGTTCTATTGCCCTCTCTTTTGTTTTTTTGTTCTTGAACTTCTATTTATACACAGCTTCTGAATATCGTTGAGACCAAACATTAGATCCATTGCGACTATTTGTAAGATCCGTTAGATACATTCTGAGGCGCGTGTAAATCCTCCGCTCATTGGTGAATCCCGGATATGTTGCTGCAATTGTTCATACTGCAGTAGTTGTCTTATGTTGACATCCAATGAGTTTTGTGCTCTCCGTACTTCATCAGCATTGTATGCATTAAATGATTTTGACAGGCATTAAATGCTTTTAAATAAATGCCCGTTGAACATTAAATGCATTGATATGACATCTGAATGTTCAATCGCCTAGGATGAAAGCTATCAGTAACTCAGCGTCAATCTTGGACATGGATAGTCGCTTGTAGAATAAAGTCGCTTGAGATATACAATATTACGGATGACCTTCTGATTGTCGCTCGCTCTTACTATTTCTTCAAACCTCTTTGCATTAATAGACTCACTCAGAATTCTACTAATGCTTCAAGCGCTACAATAAGCAAAACTAAAAGGACAAACAAAAAAAGCACCCAATCTAAAAGTTACAACTCGATAAACATCCTATCGCTTGATACATGATCTTCTATGAAAACAAAACTTACATTTTTAGGGGTCTAACATTTGTTCCTATCTTGTCATCATCAAAACTTCTAACAAAAAAATTCCTAACAATTTCCCCCTTTTTGATGATGTCAAGATCATTCAACCTTTTGGAAAGGAAAACCTCTTTTATAATTTTAAGAGCAATAACCACAAGAAAAATTATTGTAAGTCAGCGATAAAGAGTTATGAGCATAACAAATAGATATGAAGTTAGCAAGGTTAGTTGTTAGCATTTGTTTTAGTTTAGCGTTTTGTAGTTTGTATCGCATAACAAAAAATTTGCTTCAGCAAGAAAACATTTATTCTAATTGAAATCTTACAAGTAAGAACAGAGTATAATGCTAATGCTACATATTACAACATATTCTATCAGCAATACAAGGAGCATACAAAAATAAAAAACATAAAACAGGAAGAGATAAAGAAGAAGAACTTGTGAGAAAGACTATAATAAAGTCCACTTTATCACAGTCCCTTCTTTCCCTACAGAGGAACAAAAGATACAAAAAGAAGATAAAAGAGGCTTGCCACATCCATTTCTGTTAGCGAAGTCTTCCTCTTCCTCTTTCAGCCCTTTTTCCTTTCCTCTTTTTCTTCCCCCTTCTTAATATCATCAACACCATAGTGTTTCTACTAAGAGTTGATAAAACACGAAGGTCATGAACTATGTGCTTAACCGCACGACCATTGTACCTTGTGTTATTCTAGTATCCATATGTGTGTGCAACATAGGACGGGATACTAGTTCTTCATCGACTCCTTCGGACAGGTGGAGAGGGTCATGCTGGCTTCCACAGCGCGCACATCTGCCCGTTCGTCTTTCATCGGAGATGATGAATGTGAGAACCATTTGATGTTTTTGGGAAGGAAAACGAAAAACTTCGAAAGAATGTCAGTGGAGATTTGAGAAGGTTTCTCCTTAACATTAGTCCACTAACATTGCTGATTGATCCTCAAGAGAAAACGTTGATAGTATTTTTCTTGGGTTATGAAAGAAGACCCAAAAGTTCTTGAAACCGTGCTTTCAAAAAGATAAAGTATAAAAAGGTTATTTACAGAGAGCCATAACATGGGTTTGAAATAGAATGAACTATCCTTCTGCAAAGTCTCATATTTATAGACATAAAGACTCATGGTTAAGAAAGAAAATAAAAGAGAATAAGATCTCAAAAAAAAAATTCAAGTACATATTAAATGAGACATGACGTTTCATTTAATTCTAACATAGGAAAAGATATTTCACTGCATATTTCAATGTATGGATCAAGGTTCAAATTTTTGAAATTGATCTAAGTTTCGGTTCATTAATATTAGAAATGTTTCGGAAACATTTCGAAAAAGTAAGAAAAAACTTGCAAAAATGAGAAAAAGACGGAAACACTGTGATAGAAAGCAAACAATAAATGCTATCTTCATTCATTTTTAAAAAATCAATACAGTAGAAACTCTATAAATTAATACTCACGGGACCACCAAAATTTATTAATTAAAAGAGTTATTAATTAATCGATAAATTAATAATTATTAATTTATGCATTAATTAATATTTTATTAATTTATAATAAAATATTCAATTTACAAAGACCATTCAAATTTCCACTTTACAATGCATTTACAATAATTAAAAAATATTTTCTATATAAACAAAAGATAATAATGCTAACACAAACAAACCATACACACACAACATGCCTTCCCATCTTAAAGGTGTGAAATAAAAAAAAATGATCGACGAGATTCGAAGAGCACTATGCAAACACAACAAGGATAATCCAAGTCTCACTCAAAAACAATTGCAATAATGGATGTTAGCAATTATGCTAGCTCAACAAGGATCATTTAAGAACAATTGCAAATTGATTTGCAAGGTGAAATTCATTTCAACAAAAAATAAAAGATAATTGAATCATTTCCAAGAAATCTTCATAAATCATTCATGTAATATGTAGTATATAAGGAATTATTAATTTATATTTTATATGGGGCCTATAGAAATTATCAAAAATGTATTATCTTATAATTTTAACGAATTATTAATTTAGCACCCTATTCCCGAGTCGGGACCGGCCAAAAATATTATCTTAGAGAGTTTATTAATTAATCGAGTATCAATTTATCGAATTTCTACTGTATTTTGTTTCAAAATTTATACATGTACACCAATAGTTGATAAAAATTTCAATAACGAACTAAGTGATAACATTAACTTCAAATTTAGCGCTCTTATAACATATAATCGATAAAGTTCAAGTAACTTCACCAGTAAACTTCAAAATTGTAAATGTGTTACGGTATATTTTTTAAATTATTAAAAGAAAAATTGCTCATATAGCACTATAATCAGTAGTATGTGTTATGTTGTTTATTAAAGTAATAATTTAACAACCCATATATCGTTATAAAAAAATTTGTATATCTTAAGTTTTTGTGTTTTCTTATATGCGTATTTGAATATAAACAAAATTGTCTACGATTTCGTTGATAAAATTATTTAGAACTTATTTGATTAATTTGGAGTTAGTTTAGTAAATTGTTAGATTTATAACGCTTTTCACTTATTCTTTTTTTTTTTTTTTTTAAATTTTATTCACTATTATATTCTTTTCGGAAAAGAATTAAAAAACTTCCAGTGTTTCGTGGAAACTATGGAAACACTGAAAGTTTCGATGGAAACAATGGACACATTATGAGTTTCCTTGGAAACATTGTAATTTTGAAACTACTTCATAATTTCTTTTCGTTTAGTTGAAAAATAGAAACTTTTCGAACTTTTCGATGGAAAAGAAAGAAAATTAGAACCATGGTATGGATTGACGCGCACAGTTACTTTTTCAAACATATCGTTTGAAATATGGAACGATTGATGTACGAGCTTTTAATACATTGACACGTATTTGGCGTAGGCAAACTCTGGAACAATAATATTGATGATTATTTTTAAAAGTGAATCTTTCCCACAATATGTTGAACATAGTGGAAACAAATAATTAATTTTATATCAAAATACATATCATCATGGTGCGGTCCAATAACAATCATAGGGAGTTTTCAAATCATGATATTGGTTGAGTTATGTTGTAACATACTCACAGTTGAATCAAATGAATTGATGAACACGACCCTCTAGCACGCGGTCTCATCATCTTTTTTGCTCTTAATTTTTTCTCTTGAATAAAGTCAGGTACTTCATATACCGCACTTCTAACCCGTATGTCCACACCTTGTTTGATCCTTAACATTGCTTTTAGTGTTAGCTAATAGTCAAACTATTTGACTTGTGAATAAAAGGGGATGAGATCGATTGGTGTTATGAAGGAGTCTTCTAGGATAAATCTATTGGGATTCGCACTCGGGGAGCACAAAGTGGAAGCAAAACAATAATAACACTCCCGAGAATCTCAAAATTATGAATCAATCATGATATATTGATATTTTGGTTTGCAATAACAAAAACGAATAAAAATGAATCTAATCGGCATTACCTTTTTACGTTGTTATGGATTTGCTAACACCACCACGAAGATAATATCTCTAGATTGTCACGTGAAAGAAAAAATTTCGAGACCTACTTCACACACTTGGACAACAGCTAGAGCTGTGCAAAGAGGGGATATTTCTCTCGCGTCGAACCTATCAAATGTGACAACAATGATGATTGTCTTCTTATGTTCCCAAGAGTTTTAAAGTTTTTATTCTAAATAAAAGCTCAAAGCATGAAAATGCTCAAAATTTGGCTTCCCCATGCCTTTTGGTCGAGTGGCCCAGTATTTGGCCTAGCCGATCCCGATCAATTCTATTAATAATTTATCAGTTCATTGATCAATTAATTAATTCCCCAATTATTTATTATAGCTGCTATTTAATTAATTTTATTAATCTAATTGACTAAATAAATAATCTAATTAATAATCTAATCAAATAACATAATTAATTATCACGATTTTTTTTTATAATTTAATTTTCACAACCTATGTGAAATTATCGGAATACTTTTACAAATGAAATGAGAGATAAATTCCTATTTTTTTTCTTAGAGTGCGACTCTATAGACTCGTGCCAATTGACATTTAATTCCCCAATTATTTATTCTAACTGTTATTTAATTAATTTTTTTAATCTAATTGACTGAATAAATAATCTAATTAATAATCTAATCAAATAACATAATTAATTATCACGATTTTTTTGATAATGTAATTTTCACATCCTATGTGAAATTATCGGAATACCTTTACAAATGAAATGAGAGATAAATTTCTACCTTTTTTTTCTAAGAGCGCGACTCTATAGAGTCGTGCCAATTGACATTGGTAGGACACCAAGGATATGATTGTCACCTAACCAGCCTATAGTGACTCTGAGATGAAAACGTCATCAGAACCTACTGATCAAGATTAATGCACACTAATAAGCTCTGTACTAACGTATCCCGACTTAGTGAGAGCCATGGAATGTCAAACTCACTTGACTCAATGTTGTGAATACAATAGTAACCTGAGACTGCACTACCCTCCATGCCCCACATGAGTTGGAATAAATGCTTTGACCGAAGACTTCGGTATTACTTACCTATGACCGCACAAGATACATGCTTGTTTGCTACTGAGATAGTGATTCCTTTATAAGGAATTCATGAAAGACTGCTACCTGCATTAAGTGAATCACATATCGAGGTTGGCTTCACCGAACGGTGATACGAGCCTAACTTAGTAACAGATTCATTACTACAGGCACACCTTTCAAAATGAGGTTATGGTCAAAAGTTCATGCGCACCATCTCATCTGTATTCCTAATCAATGACCATCCAGAGTAACAAAGATGTGATTGAATCACGACGAGTTGTGTTGGGTATATTGAATTTATCGAATATATCCAGGCCACAATTCCGCTAACCCATAGCATTGACGAGCACTCTCTTGCCATAGCTTGTGACGATCAAGTTGAAATCTCAATACCTCAAATTGAGATTTCATATACTTGCGAATCATGTTCAAGAGATCAGGCGTATGATACTTCCAGTGCTACCTTCTCACATAGAGAAGTGAAAAGTCAAACTTGCAATCTCATGGATATGTTATTCAATACTACATATGTCATAAGATTTATACGAACAAATTACTTGCTTTTTTATTAATAAACGAATTGTTTATATAATACAAATTTACACTATGCCCAAATCCTTGTCCTTTTTTGACGGTATACACTCAATAAAATCTTTGGTGCATGCATCAAGAACAACACTCCCTATATATCTCACCCCACAAATTCAATTTGCGATGAATGATGAATAATATTTAAAGTGCGGGTGGATGATTAATACCACCAACCCCATATGTTTTTGTGGTGTAAATGCCGTAGGAGCGTTACTCCTGTTACACCAAAAAATTTCCTAATATTTTGCCATCATAGTTTTCAATAGCAAGACATCATAAATGTTATCAGTTACTCAATTTAATTTCCTAGAGTATGTGCTGACATAAAAGATAGAAAAAATTCCCAATAATGCATGCAGAAACACACAATTCAATGTAAGGACAAATGGTATAGTTTTCACAATTCTAAACCATAAATTAACAAGATAAACTTCGAACTCCTTGAAAAATTAAAATAAAAAAATAATATTTTTGTTGTGATGCCCAAGATGGCATTGTGTGGTAACAAAAGGAAATGACCAAATTTTAAGTGGAGAAGAGTAGAGCTATAATACTATCCATAAGAACCTTATAAACTATATGATGATGATTTTTCCATTTTCCATGCAACCTTTAGCTGCCACGTGGCATTTGGGCAATCTTTATTGTGTGGCCATCTGCTATTCAAAGCCCAATCCCATTTGTATACTCCTCTATTATATAACTTCCA
Source organism: Verbascum thapsus (assembly GCA_963669365.1). Taxonomy (NCBI): domain Eukaryota; kingdom Viridiplantae; phylum Streptophyta; class Magnoliopsida; order Lamiales; family Scrophulariaceae; genus Verbascum; species Verbascum thapsus. The sequence continues at coordinate 5,247,380 of OY770105.1, read as the reverse complement.
CAATTCGCAATTCAACACTGCCCACACAGTACTCTTGTGACAAATTTAGTTGTATAACTAAATCGACAGCCTAATTAATGGCAACCGGCATCTCGACCATCGGAGCTATCAACCGTGTTCCGGTAATCACTTTCGTGTATTTTCATACGTGTAATTTAAATGTTACGCGGGTTTTGTTTGTAGTTCAATTTAGTAGACATATACATATATATTTGTTGTAATTGGATGGAAAAATGCAGGTGAACTTGAATGGATCCAACGGTGGAGGTTCTTCAGTGGCAAGCTCATCATTCTTGGGGAGCAGCTTGAAGAAGGTGAGCTCGACGTACGTCCCCAAACAGGCCTCATCATCGAGCAAGTTTAAGGTGGTTGCAGAAATCGACGAGAAGAAACAGACAGATAAAGACAAATGGAAGGGGCTTGTGACAGATATCTCAGATGACCAACAAGATATCACAAGAGGAAAGGGTATGGTTGACTCTCTCTTCCAAGCTCCCACTGGTATGGGTACACATGATGCTGTCCTCAGCTCTTACGAGTACCTCAGCCAGGGACTCCGCACGTAAGTCCTTAACTCTCTTTAATTCCAATTCCAATTCCAATTCGAATAATGCTAATGGTAATGGTAATTAACACAGATATGACTTTGACAACACAATGAGTGGATTCTACATAGCCCCTGCATTCATGGACAAACTGATTGTCCACATCTCCAAGAACTTCATGACCTTGCCTAACATCAAGGTTCCTCTTATCTTGGGTATTTGGGGAGGCAAAGGACAGGGTAAATCATTCCAGTGTGAGCTTGTCTTTGCCAAGATGGGAATCAAGTAAGTACTTGTAATTCTAATTTGTAAATAACATCACACATCATCTTGATTCTAACAAATAACAATGAACACAGCCCAATCATGATGAGTGCTGGAGAACTGGAAAGTGGAAATGCTGGAGAGCCCGCGAAGCTCATCAGGCAACGTTACCGTGAAGCCGCTGACAGAATCAAAAAGGGAAAAATGTGCTGCCTATTCATCAACGATCTTGATGCGGGTGCTGGTCGTATGGGTGGGACTACTCAATATACCGTGAACAACCAGATGGTTAACGCCACCCTCATGAACATTGCGGATAATCCCACCAACGTGCAGCTACCCGGTATGTACAACAAGGAGGAGAACCCCCGTGTGCCTATCATTGTGACGGGTAATGACTTCTCAACCTTGTATGCTCCTTTGATCCGTGATGGTCGTATGGAGAAGTTCTACTGGGCTCCCACACGTGAGGACCGTATTGGTGTTTGTAAGGGTATATTCCGCACTGACAATATCGAAGATGAAGCCGTTGTCAAACTAGTCGACAACTTCCCTGGCCAATCCATTGGTATGTACTATTAATTAATTAATTAAGCTCTCTCTTGTAATGTGTTGTAATACTAAATACATACAACTAGGGGTGGCAAAATGGATCCGGAACCACGGTTCCAACAGTTCCAACCCAATTTGGGTTGAATTGGTTCCTATGAAAATTTTATTTGGTTCCAAGTTGGGTCCAACTAAATTTAAAGTTAGGCCTAAATCGTTTGCCAATAATCTAAATTATACTGAACAAAATGTAAGGTATTGAGTCGGGTTGGGCTTGGTTTCCTTTTGGGTTGAATTTGGTTCCACCTTAAAACCATTTAAGAACCAAACTCATTTAACAACCAATATATTGGAACCGACCCAAAACCAACCAATTTGCCAGCCCTACTTAATACATAATATGTATTGATATGTACTATTTGGTTGGATAGATTTCTTTGGTGCATTGAGGGCTCGAGTGTATGATGACGAAGTGAGGAAGTGGATAGGAGGAGTGGGAGTGGACAACATAGGGAAGAAGCTGGTGAACTCAAGGGAAGGGCCACCAACGTTCGAGCAACCAAAGATGACACTCGAGAAGCTTCTTGAGTACGGTAACATGCTTGTGCAAGAGCAGGAGAATGTTAAGAGGGTGCAATTGGCCGAAAGTTACTTGAGCAGTGCTGCACTTGGAAATGCAAACAAGGATGCTATCGAGAGAGGAACCTTCTTCGGTTAGTTATTACTAATTACATTTCTTTCTATGGAATACCAACACAAAATTATCCTATCCATCTACATCTAATTTGTTGATAATCATTTGAATGAATTGCAGGCCCTCAGTAAATGAATATTCCTACTGCAGGCAACAAGTGATATGATGGAAGCTGCTTATAATATAAATTCTAAGCCTTCTTATGTTTTGCTTTTTTTCTTTCTTCTTTTCATTCTGCCTATTATGTTTTAAATGAAGTGTCAATAACTTTTGTGAATTTGGATTGTTATTCCTGTCATTTTGTGTTGTAAAATACACTTCATTTTCTCTGTTTAATTTCTTTTATGTAATCCAAGTGATCTTTGCATGTAACAAGTATATATATTATCAACTGCCAAGCAAGAAATTAGGGCATAGAGATGAAAATCCATCCCTAAAGGCTAAAACCCATTTTCCATCGACTAAATATTACAAACAATGATGAAGCAATACATAAGTACAATAAGTAAAGTATATAAAACTATAAAGAAAAACCCAAGATGGAATCAAAATTAAAATGACAAGGTGGAGACTAATTAATCTATATCTATACAATACTAATAGATAGAAATATAGATAATTTTAATTGTTTCTTTCAATAACAAAATGAGATTGTTGTTCGTATTTAAGTAATATTTTAATAATAATTAAAAAAATCATGACCCTTACCCTAGTTTAAGTTAAAAAAATATGCCAATTCTCCTTACTTTAAGTAATCTTTAATACTAATTAAAATAATTATGACCATTATCTTAATTTATGATAATTGGTAGTAGTATTCATATAGAGATATAGCTATGAAATGTCTCTTCACTTTCTATCCATCAAATTCTTTTTTGTCATTGTTTAAGTAATAATTAGAAAATTATGATCTTTGCCCTTAATTAAGATTATAATTATGCAATTTTTTCTTACTTAGTAATCTTTAATAATAAGAAAAAAATGTGACTCTTCTCTTAATTTATGATATGATAACCGATAGCAGTATAGAAATACACATAATATATCTATGAGTTGTCTCTTCACTTTTCCAAACAATTCTTTATATATTTATGAATATTTTAAAAATTTATGACCCATGCCCTTACTTAAGTTTAAAAATATGACCATTGCCCTTACTTTAGGAATCTTTAATAATAATTAAAATATGACCATTGCCTTTAGTTTATTGGTAGCAGTATAGGAATACACATAAAGAAAATGTTTATATTTGTAAACTATGCATCATTTACTATAAAAAGAATAATTCAATCTAAGAGAAAACATTATTATATTCTTAATATAACTCTGTTTCTGGTAACAAATAAATTAAACAAAATTAAAAATATCTAAAATAGCTTAATAAGCATTGTATACAATCTAATAAAACTACAAAAACTATATAAGTTTTTTGTTATTTCATAATTGTATTTTAGTTTATATAAAAACTATTACGCGCAGATGCACATGTATTTTATTAGTACTTATATAAAATTATATATAATCTTTATTGTTTCTTTCAATTGTAAAATTACTATTCTAACGTTAACTAGAATTAAAAATAAGCTTTATTTACTACATATAAATCCCCCACTTTATTATAAACTTAATGACTAATAAATTTCAACCCCCTACACTTTCCTTTAAAATTTATGATTAATAAAGTATGGCATCCTAGTTCCTACACATTCCTTCAAATTAATGTGATTAATAAAGTATACTGTCCTACATATTCCTTCAAATTTATCTGAAACTTCCCCAAACATTTGTCCTACATATTCCTTCAAATTTATCTGAAACTTCCCCAAACATTTCATCTTATTGAAACTTTTCACTTTAATTCTCCAATTCTTCATAACATATTATACTAAAGTTATATATTTTCCCAATATAAAGCATACGATTATTTTTGAAATTCTAACTCAGTCATATTTCTACCACATTATATTACGTATGCAAGTGACTATTGTTGTTTTAGGAATGGTCTTGCTGCGGTAAGAAATCAATGCGGTTTAGATCATTGCCATCATAGAATGTGAAATATAATACCAATCATTGATACAACTTGCATTTTGTGAATATATTTGTTGGTTCTAAGTGGTACACGAAATGGTCTAAAAGGGGGTTAAATATACCCTGAAGTTATTCTAATTTCAAAAAAAATTGTGTTCAAACGCTCAGGTAGTAGTAACTGACGTTCTCACGACGCTAACAGGTTAACTAGTTTTTAGTTCAAAGACTTTTCAGAGATAAAACTTAACTTAGACAAAATTATGAACGGTACAATGTCATGTAGTATTCAACGCTTAATTCACAGTTAATATGTAGCGAAATATAAATTTTAGTCTTTGTTTTTAGCAAATGTTAAATGCTTTAACTTAGTTAACAGGTTTTGTGAAATCTTTATTACTTGGTCGCTTGTTTAGTTATGAATGAATAAATATGAACAACAAATCGATAAGTAAAGAGATAGAGATAGTAACGTTTGTTGGGTGGTGTAATCTGTCACGCCCCGAGCTCCGGGACTATGACAATCGCCGCAAGTTTATGAGAACATCTCAATAACCTGCAAGACTCACCTAATTATAATATTGGTATAGAACATTTGGACACAGACGATACAAATTCTCAATTATATAAAAGAAATAACTTCATTAAAGAACTCGAATCTTAATCGTCATACAAGCCAATAAAATCATTAATAAAAGGATGAGCTCGACGGCCCAGTAAGTAACTCCATCACTCAACCGGTCGGATCAAGCAAACTAGAAAATAAGAATTCTAAATATCTATTGTTAATTTAATAGTTCAAATAGTAAACTATTTAAATCACTTTTAAGTTCGAATTTTTTTTCTTTCTTTATTTTTTAATCGTATCATGAATTCAACTTTAAATTGACATATCCATTAGATTTTAGCAAGATCCTACACTTCTCATAAATTCAGACTTTTGGATTTCTATTGTATCTTAGTTATATATTCCATACATCCATGTGTGCTCCGAGGTGATAAATTTCTTCATAGGATTGTAACTTTAAAAAGGGTATGGACATCTATTATATATATATATATATATATATATGTATTATATTAAAACGGTGTGGGCCCGTAATGCTAATTTTAATTTTCTAAAATTTTGAGTTTTTTTTTTTAAATTAAATTTTTGAATTTAATATCTTAAAGATTGATTACTTATTTGAGTCGTCAATTCAACAACACTAACTGATTCCTTAATTTATTGAAGATTCTATTTTCATTAGGTATATGTATATGTATTAATTCCACAATTCATGGAATTATGCAATTTTAAGAAAGAAAACTTTCACATGCCCTTATATTCTTCCTTAAATCACTTCTATTAATTTTATTTCTGAAAAAGTTATTAATCATGCAATATCTTTTACTCCAAAATTCAATTTGGTGATTCTAAAAAACCCACTTCTTCTCTATGAATTGATTTGGTTTGCTTGGTTTGGGATAATAAGGTATTTCTGATTGTTAGTTTCATTTTTTTCAATTTTTCCAATTTTTTTACTTTTGCTTTGTATGTTTTGTTTGATTTTTTTTATTTAACTTAGTACTTATTATTATAATTCTATAATCTTCTTCGTTTTGTTAATTTATTTTTAATTGGTTTAATTTTTTAGTCAATCTATTCAAAGACATTCATCGCTTTTAATTAGTATTTTTTTTGTTTTCTTTTATATGATTTTTTCATAATAATTTTTCATTGAGGTTCTCATTTATCTTTCTCCTCAGAACTTTTCATTTCTAATACTATATGTGGTTCATTTTTAAAATTTTATTTGTTTTTGAACTTCTGAATTTGATAAAAAAAAATCCCCAAATTAGTGTCACGTGACTTTTTCCGGCAAGAATAGCATTTTCCAGTGAAATTTGTACTGCAATTGCGTTTTTTTTTAATATAATGTACCAAAATTACCAGTGGTCCAACATAAAGTATAAAAAACGTGTACACGCCAACTTAGTGTACCAACTACCAAAGTTACAATTTTTCCTAATTAATAATATACTTATGTTGGAGTCTTAAAAACCAATTATTATAATTAAGTTAAGATAATATTACTAAATTTGATACATGTGAATACTAAAAATGACTCACAATGTTACCTTTCTTTTTGTTAAGATCATCAACCATCACTATATAAACATTTAGCGGTTCAAATTATCTTCAAATAAAAAGCTAACCGGACACAAACATGTGTTTTGACTTTTGAATTGTTAACCCCCTAAAAGTTGTAGAATAAGTGTCTTAGATGTGAACTTTAACTTGAATAAAAGTCAAAGTTATTAATTGATCGTCTTCATCTGGAGTTTGGTTAAGATCTTAGTCATCGTAAGAATACATTTAGGTTTAAAAATTACTTATTTGAGAAGTATTATGATGGAATTAAAGAAGTTATATAATATAATTCGAAGTTATATCCGTCAAATATTTTGTATGAAATTGTTTAATTTCAACAAAAAAATTTAGAATCAAAAGATTACAAAGTACTTGTATTCTATATATAAATTTGTGGTAAGTATCTTATTATTTAGGTTGTTTTTTATTTACTTTCTCTTGTATTTATATTTAAGAATATAACAATATAGTATCATTTACCATTTTTGGCGAATAATGTAGATCGATAACTTGCATTTGTTTAATTACTGTCACGTACTTTGTTAAATTTTTTCCATTTCATCAATTAACTTATTCTAATTATTTTTCTAGAGGGTAATTAAAATATGAAATGATTAATAAAGAATAAATTATAAAATTAATTCCATCAGTCCCGTGGTTAAGCAAAAAAATAATAATAAAAGAAATGAATACATATATTCTAAATAAAATTCTTATTTAGTTTTTTATTTTTTTGATGATGAGGGACCGCAACTGCTATATATAAGGTATGCACTGGGTAAATCTCGCTTTTATTTAGTAGACTGTAAAATACAGAGTTCAACCGGTCTAGGTTGCCCATAAGTGACAGAGGGTAGTAGGGAGAATCGAATTCATGACAAAACTCACATGATTCAACTACCCTGCCAACTGTACTGGAGTTGCCCCCTATTTAGTTGAGTAGTAAGGGTTAAAAAAATTATTTCTCCTCATACATGTTATTTCATTTTCAATTATCTGTCTTTTGTAAACTCTTATAATATTATTCTTTTTATCGTTATGATTTTATATTAATTATTTTGTTTTTTAAATTTTCTTATCTACTTAGTTAACATGGAATATACGAGTAGTCGCATATGATATATAACTTAGGATTAAATTAAAAATTGGTAATTACTAGGCTAGGCTGACTTGTTCTTCATAGTTTGATGTTGCACCACCAATACAGAGACAGGGGTACTAAGATCCGGTGCAGAAAGCATATCACCGATTGGCCCGAGTTCAGGAAGATCGTTCCATTCACTCAGTCCTAACAACTGAGGCGTATCATCATTATGCCGTCTTCCCACCATTATCAGATCGAAAGCTTCTTCCATTCCATGAATCAACAGAGCTGTTTCAGCCCCATCTTTAACCCTCTCTTCTCTATACACAATATTATCTTGGCTAGCTCTTTGTAACCTTGTCTCTTTCAATATCTCTGCATCCAACACTGCATCCCATTGGCTATCACCCGCGTAAATATCCCATGGCACGAAACGAATTACCGTTAAATTCACACTTGGTGATTGTGCCATACGCCTTGCATAAGCCAACGCTTCACGGTCATCATTTCCTCCAAAGAAAGCCACTCCAACATTGTACGTGGACGAACAAGTGTTACGGCGTACTTTATGTCTATCAACAAGGATAGATACAGAACAAGGTGCCATATCTAGTACACTTGTGTTTATTGCTCTCAAGCTACTACTATCCATTATCATCTTCCCTTGGTGGTTCCATTTCCGGTGGAACGGGAGAATAATCAACGATGCCAAGTTGTTGAATGCCAGGGTGCATATGTCGTGGTGCATGAACTTTCTTAGAGACATGGCCGTGAATTGTTGAACGATTACTACTCCCGAGTATTGCTGTTCGAACGAGTAAAGGATTTCGATCATTTTTTGAGTCCTTGTTCCGCCTGAAGACTTTTGGCCTAACTGGTGATCAATAAGTTGCGGGTGTGCCCGTCCCATAAGCTCCACTAGATGCAGACCGTAAACGGCTAGTGGGCTTTCTTTTGTCGGAAAAGAGGCCTCGAGTATGTTCTTGACAGCTAATACGTCGTCTAGTCTATGGGCACATGAAACCACACGCAGCTCGGATTTAGGTGAAGTGTGCTGAATGTCTCTTTTCTGGTACCCAGTGTACATTCTTGAGTAATCGTATAATGACTTCACGATTAGGTTTGACGTTGCAGCTTGTAGTAAAACCGACGTAGTAAGCATTGAAAAGGTTTCTCCATCGAATGTCTGCGAGTAAGAGACATTCAATTAGGGGTGGCAATTCGGTTGATCAGGTCGGCTTTGGGTTGGGTTCATTTGAGTTCGGTTCAAACTGGGTCTAATGATAAAACACATGCATTATTGTTGGACCCAATAAGGACCCAAATTGAATCCAACAAGGACCCAAATATAGATATAAGATATTTTAAATAAGTTTAGCATAATTTTTACACTCACAACACACATTACCCACATAACAAGAATAGAATAGAATTAATTGCACCTGATTTATGGAATTGTAGTAATAAAAAGACATGTGAACAAGTCCTTGTGAACTCATGGTGAATGCAAGGGCAGCACAATCTCGTAAAGGAACTCTGCAAATTAGTGCTGGAATGAAAACCGACGCCAACTTTACCAAATAACAAATGGCGATGACTAACCATACTCCAGCAATGAATTGGAGATCAAATAGTTCAACTAGATTTACTTTCATCCCGCAACAAGTCACTAAAAGGGGTGCTAGTAAGCCCGCTACTAGGGTCTCGAGCCTATCGACTAGCGTAGCACCCAAAGGCGGCCCATCAGGCACGACCAAACCAAGCAAAAACGGACCGTATTGATAATTAAGTCCCACATTGTCAGTAAGTAAGACAACAATTAGTACCATAAGGGACATTAGAACGACATGAAACCTGCAAACTGGTTTTCCTTCGGGTGTGTTTCTGACAATCCATAGGCAAAGTGGACGCCCCACAAACACGATAAACAAAACTAAACAGATAGTTAAAACTGTGGAGTGTAGGATAACAACTCCTGCAAAACCCAGTTGGCCAAGCCTTCCATAAGATAGCATAGTGTTGATAAGATTGCTAACGAAATCACTTATGAGGGCTGATGCCAAAGCCAACCGACCAAGCTCGGAATTCATGATTTTAAGGTCAACAAGCATTGAAGCAATGACGGGAAAAGGGAATAAATTCTGAATACCGATGATATTCTTCAAGGCTGGCCAGCGGTACCTGTGGGTTTTGTCTCGATTGTTTAGAGCTAATATCGTGGTAGCAGTAATGGGTATTATAGGTGTTAGGAATCCTATTGTCCAAGCTTTAATACCAGTCCTGAGTACTGTTCTTGAATCCATCTTCACACCACTTAGGAATATAAAGAAAATATAGCCAATTTTGGAGAGTAAGTCCAGGTAAACCTCGCCTTCTGGTGGGAACAATGTCTTTTGAAATGTTGTAATTTGTCCTAATACAGTTGGTCCCAGTATGATTCCAGCCTGCAGATTGACCCAAATATATATATATATATAACACATGCAAGAAAAGAAATAGAAATATATATATATAGGTAGGTAGGTACCATGATCTCAGATACGAGGCGAGGCAAATGGAAACGTCTAAGCATGAGATGAAGGGATTGAGTGAGGATGAAAATGATGGCCAATTGAAGTTGTAGGCGAGGCAAGGTATAGTTGAGGAAACTAGACTCATAAATACCAGCTGGGGAATGCAATGCAATATTGATATAGCAAAAGTCATTGCTCACATTTCCCGGTAGATCTCCTTGGTAATTCCAATTCCTCAACGGAGACGCTATTGGGAAATCGTCATCCATCCTTGTTTTCTTTTTCAGAAAATTAGGATTAGGGTTAATTAATTTGATGTTAATTAATTTGCTTTTCTCCGAAAAATACTCACAACCATTTGAGTTCACACAAGTTTATATGATAATATATTTAAATTAATTTTATCTTTATACCATGAGTAATTACAATTATAATTTTAAATTTAATAAACTCAAAATATATGTTCCATCAAGATAATCATGAATATATTAAACTCAAACAAATTATATGGATCAATTTTTAAATATATAGTTCACACGTAACTGAGAATCCTGCCATTAACTATCAGAAATTTAAGTTTTTTATGCGTGTGATGAATAAAAAGTGGAGCTCAAAATCACTGGGGAAAATAATAGTTTAGATGCTTCAGTTGAAACTAAAATATTTTTCAAGCATTCATTTCTCTGTTTGCTAGTAAGTGAAAGTTAAAAAAATAAATACATTATTGAAAAGACAATTCTGAGGCATTATTACACAACAAATGGCATATTCAGAAGTAAATTCACTAGAAAAGTCCATATTTATTGTTAAGTTTCTTACCATGAATCCTCTGTGAAAACATATTGTATTGGAAACTCATATATTATAAGACAAGTTCATTTTTCTTTCACAAGTGATGCAAAACCGAACATAAAAAATAATCGAGAAGCCTAAAGGAAAACAAAAGTTGGTGATATAACGTAAAACTAAAGTTGTCTTATGTGAGGACTTAACCATGTTTATAAAACCCCCCAAATGTATTGATTTACTAAAGATTTTCTTAACAAAAACTCATTGTAAATTGCATTCAGGTAGGGATGGAAAACTAGTTTTGCATTGTAAATTACATTCAGGTAGCTGTAAAAATAGAAGAGTTTATATTTTGGGCTTTACTTTATAGGCTATAAATAGACTGCTTGTATAAGGGATTCTCAATCCCTAACATTCATTCATTCATTCATTCAATAATATTCAAGATGATTTTCCCCTCTTTTAACATGGTATCTAGAGCGGACTGTTTTTTATCCTTCTTCATCTTCTCCAACACTCCAACAGGTTCTTCCTGTTCCTCTGAAGTATTCGATCTTTTCGATCTCCATTCTATAATCGATTTTTTCGATCTCTGATCTATAATCCATCTATCACCATGTCTACATCCTCCGATGCTAGAATCACCGCCTCCGCTGTTCTGGACATCAATGACCCACTCTACGTACATCCTTCTGATACGCCAAGCCTACATCTCGTCCCCCATGAACTTAAAGGGGCAGAGAACTATGGAATCTGGTGTAAAGCGATGAAACTCGCTCTCAATTCAAAATCCAAAATTGGATTCGTCACAGGCAGATGCAAGAAACCTAGCCCTAACGATCCAACGATTGAACAATGGGAGAAATGCAATGCCCTAGTTCTTTCTTGGATCCTCAAATGCGTCAGCTAAGAAATCTACAATGGCCTTGTGTACTGCGAGACAGCCGCTGATGCCTGGAACGACCTTCATGAACAATTTAGCAAGACAAATCGCGCAAGAATTTTCGCACTCTTCAAAAAATCAATTCCTACAATCAGGGGACCAACTCTGTTACGATTTATTACTCCAAACTCCGGCAGATGTGGGAAGAATTTGATTGCTTGGTCAATCTTCCTACATGTGATTGTGCAGCCTCCAAGAAATACGCAGAATACTCACACGAGCATAAACTGATGCAGTTCCTAATTGGGCTTAATGAGTCTTATGGTCCTCTCCGGTCCCAAATTCTGATGATGGAACCAGCACCCAGTCACAAACAAGCGTACTCGATGGTTTGCAACGAAGAATCTGAAAGAACGATAAATAATTCCAATGCTCCATCAGAATCCCCCATCACTTTCTATTCTAGCACATCACGTACCCAAACTTCTGGTGTCATTTGTGAGCATTGTGGGATTCCTGGTCACAGCAAGGATAAGTGCTACCGGATAATTGGGTATCCCCCACCAAAGCCTGGATCCAACAGAGGCAGAGGGAGAGGGCGAGGTAGAGGCAGAGGTTTTTCATCTAATCAAGCCTCCACTGATCAAGTTCCTACTGCTATGTCACCTTCTATCCACATTTTTGTATTTTCCAGGACACTTGGAGTGGCAAGATAAAGGGCACTGGTGAGGCTAGGAATGGATTGTATTTTCTGAAATCTTTTGGACAAAATTCACATATTATGATAGACAATAATAAAAATCATGTCAACAATGTGTACAAAGATCTTTCTGAAACCAATTGTGACTCTGTTTTCCATATCAATAAAACTAATGTTGATCCTACTTTCTTTACCATTAATGCTGCTTCTTCTGATTCATACTTATGGCATTTGAGAATGGGACATATGTCCTTCTCCAGACTGAAATTATTGCCTAAAATTGGTCATCACATGTCTGCAGACACTATGCATTGTCCTATATGCCCCCTAGACAAACATTCTAGATCCCTTTTTCCTCAAAGATCATACATTACTACTTGCATTTTTTGAACTTGTGCACCTTGATATATGGGGACCTTACAAAGTTCCCACACATTCTAACCATAGATACTTCTTGACCATTATTGATGATTTTTCTAGAGGTACTTGGGTTTTTCTAATGCATCACAAAACTGATATCCTTGGGATTTTACAAAACTTCTTTGCTTACATTGAAAATCAGTTTGCCACCACCATTAAAACCATTAGGACAGACAATGCTTGGGGCTTTTTCAAGTCATCATGCAGTCAGCTTTTTTCTTCTAAAAGTGTGGTGCATCAAAGTTCCACACCTTATACACCACATTCTAGATGTAGCTAGGGCCTTAATGTTTCAATCACATGTTCCTTTGAAATTTTGGGGAGAATGCATTCAATGTACAACTTACCTCATTAATAGGACAACCAAAAGGGGTATCAAGGGGTATCAACCAAAAAATTCTTTGATAAAGGGGTATCAACAAAAAATTCTTCCCAAATTTTTCATTTCAATCAATGGAATGAGTTCTTACCATCTTTATAGATGGATACTGAGGAAAACCAGACTTTTTTTTTTATTTCGTTCCATCTTTACTATTCAAAGAGGAAGTCGTTTTGTTAAGTGTATACGTACTTTCTATGATAAATGCTATAGAGATCATGGTTGTCTAACAAGAGACTATGGAATAATAAGATTTTGGCAAACAAGAGACTATGGAATAATAAGATTTTGGCTGGGCCGAGTCACATATTGGGCATTTACAACTTGGTTTCTAATTTAAGAAAGGCGATTTAGGCTTTATCGACTTATTTCATATCATGGGCGTTAAAAATAGGTGAGGTTTACTCTTCCTTAGTAGTAAAAGGAAAGGGATTAAAATCTTATGATAAGAATTATTTTAGATTGATCGGAACAAATAGATGTAGCAAATTGCATTTATGCATATATAATATATAATGTATAAAAAGTTTATATAATACATGTATTATACATGTATATCTATCTCTTGTAATATATATATATATAGATATATGTATAATATATATATATATAAATGTGTGTAATGATTTATATCTATATATATAAATGTGTAATGATTATAGATTTGATGGGGTATGAGAGGTTGAGTGTGGTTTTCATCTAATGTGTCATGCACATTCAAATATAATTATGTTAATTATGCATGCATTTTCATTCAACTTAAAAATCATCAATTATTGCACATAAACTATATAATAGAAATCTATTTGATTATAAAACACATTAGTCAATATATATATACTAATTATTGAAATTATTTCATATTCAACTTATCTATTTTTTCGTTCGTTCATAAAAATATTTCGTGTCGAGTGCATCACGATCGAACTCGGTCTCTTCGGTAGCTATCCTGCAAGACTTTTCAAACTTGAGAAAATATTAGCTCGTTATAATCGTTTAAACGTAAAGCTCAGTTAAACATTAAATGAATTCGCAATAATAAACTATAAATAAAATTGTATTTATATCAAAAATATATTATGCAAGACTTTCCAAAAAATTGGGTGTTACACATATATTGTTATAAGAAAAATTGTAATATTTTAACTTTTTGTGTTTTTTTACGTGCATATTTGAATATAAAGAAAATTATCTATGATTTCATTAATTAATTATATAGAACTTATTAAATTTTGAATTTAGTCTAGTAATTTGTTAGATTTATAACTCTTTTATGTTTTTCTCTTTTTTTATTTTTTTAATTTTATTTACTATTATACTCTATCGCGAAAAGAATTAAGAAATTGTTAGTGTTTCGTGGAAACTATGAAAACACTGAATATTTCGATGGAAACAATGGAAACATTACGAGTTTCTTTGGAAACATGTAATTTCGAAACTATTTCATAATTTATTTTTTGTTTAATTGAAAAATTATTCGGCTATGTTTGGTTTCATTTTGGAGCCAGTTTTTGGCCAAAATTTTGACCAACTTGTATTTAGCCTTCACAATTTTGCCCCCTGAAAATTCCTAATTTTTGGTCCATAATTTGTATTTCTATTTTGAAATTTAATATTTCATGTCCCACTTTTTTATACATATAATATATATATATTAGCACCTTTTATTACACATATATATGCAACAATCATTATAATTTTAATATTATATTATAATTTTCAATCACTAATTAATTTATGTTATTTATCAAAGCAAAAACCAACAATATTTCACCAAAAATAAGTAATCAATATAAAACCCAAAACAATCTTATCAAATATGTACTTTTCCAATAAAAATTTTACCAACAATTCTAATCAAAATATTCAATTAAAACAAAATCATAGGCGAAACTTTTCGAACTATAGACAAAAAAGGAAATTAGAAGCATTCTCAAAATCTATATTGGGCTTCTTTAGATGAGCCCAAGAGGCGAGGCAAACTAGGGTTAAATATATAAGCAAATAAATAATAATAATAGAACACATATCATCATCTCGTTGAAGCAGGCAGGAGGCGCGGCGGAGACATTGTTCATTTTTATTCATTCGTAAGTTTACAGAAGTTCATATCTTACTTTTAATACTTTATGTTTGTTTGGATCCAAACCTAATTCTATGATTAAGGCGACGGGGAGCCTTAATTGAGTGTATTTCAGTTGTGTCTTTTGATTTGTGGGTTTCAGTTTTCAATTAATAGGTTAGATTTAGAAATTTGTGATTTACATTAGTCTATCGTTAACTGAAAACTCATGTTTTTTTTTTGTTAGAGTTTCAAGATGGCGACGTTTGCCAGACCCGAGAATGCTTTGAAGCGAGCTGAAGGTTAGTTGCCAACTTTATACTGTTGCATCTTTTATTACTTGAATGATCTTGCTCAACACTTTTCGCCAATGGAAATTAATATCTAAGTTGAATTTACTATGTAAAATATACTGCTATTTTATCAGTTTTTTCAATAGCGTCGATATGATTCACCCCTCTATTAGTCTTCTTAAAAAGTGAGTCCTTCCCCCTAGTATTGTATTCTCCATTATGTATCGACTGTATTGTATTGATCTATGGTATCATTTTTTCATATGTATATGGTCCATACAGAATTGATCAATGTTGGGCAAAAGCAAGAAGCCCTTGAGGCTCTTCATAGTTTTATTACCTCAAGGAGGTACAGGGCTTGGACAAGAACACATGAGAAAATTATGTTCAAGTATGTGGAGCTATGTGTTGACATGAGAAGGGGAAGGCATGCTAAGGATGGTCTTATCCAGTACCGTGGTATATGCCAACAAGTTAACATTACATCACTGGAGGAGGTGATAAAGCATTTCATGCAGTTGGCCACGGAGAAAGCTGAGCTTGCACGTAACCAGGCACAGGCGTTGGAAGAGGCTTTAGATATAGATGACTTGGAAGCAGATAAAAGGCCTGAAGATCTTATGCTGAGCTATGTTAGTGGGGAGAAAGGCAAAGACAGATCTGATCGCGAGCTTGTCACCCCATGGTTTAAGTTCTTGTGGGAAACATACAGAACTGTTCTGGAAATTTTACGCAACAACTCTAGATTGGAGGCCTTGTATGCAGTAAGTTTGTTCAGAGTTTTTGTATTTATTTTATGTTTGGTATTATCTCATTTTTCATATAAATTTGTTCTGTTTCAAGACACGTGAAGCTATTTACCTTCATCACGACATTAATCATTTTTTTTACACAATTCTGAACTCATCAAATGATGGTATATATGGATTAAGTTAGAGTCTATAAGACAAAAACACATCCTAATATGTGAACATTTATTTACCATATAAGCAAGATTATGCTTGTTTATTCTTTGGCCTTTTGCTTTATTCTGTTTAAAACTACATAGATAGATTGTTTTGATTTATTAATCAATTAACTTACATAAATCTACACATGGTAATGTATATGGCAACTTTTGCACTGATGGTTTGATACTATTCATTTCAATCTAATATCTAATTTCAAAATCTGGATTTCACATTGATTTTCTGTGTATACGGCTGCACTCATATCATGCTAGAGACCTGAATAATATTTGTTCTAGGTAAGGGAGTTATAAAGGTTCAAATTATTTTAGCATATTAGTCATCAGTAATGTGGTCTAGATCTGGTGAACCAGGGAGTCTGTAAAGGGGGTTTTCGCGAGTAGTATTGGTTGCCTATTCCGATCGGTCTATTTTATACCTTCTTCCACTTTGTCTCCTGCATTGATTGTCATGAGTTCTGAAATAATTAGAGGTTTTCTTTGGTGAAATTTTAAAACATGAGAGGATTTCTATTTTTGCTTATATTTGTGTTCAAATGAAGAGTTATTGAGCTTCTAACCTTTGTCGCCCAGATGACTGCGCATCGTGCCTTTCAATTCTGCAAGCAATACAAACGAACCACAGAATTTCGGCGATTGTGTGAGATCATAAGGAATCATCTCGCAAACCTTAACAAGTATAGGGATCAGAGAGATAGGCCTGATCTTACTGCTCCAGAAAGCTTGCAGTTGTATCTTGACACCAGATTTGAGCAACTTAAAGTTGCTACTGAACTTGAACTTTGGCAGGTGTTCTCATTTCTCTGTTTCTGTGACCACTCTTGCAATCATGTGATGTTTTACTAATACCTTTTGTGCACACTCTCTGTTTTGTCATTAAGTCTTGTTGCTCTTTGTTGTGACCTCCAGGAAGCTTTCCGCTCTATTGAGGATATACATGGATTGATGTGCATGGTTAAAAAAACACCTAAACCCTCCTTGATGGTTGTTTACTATTCCAAGCTCTCGGAAATATTCTGGATGTCGTCCAACCATCTTTATCATGCGTATGCATGGCTTAAGCTTTTCTCACTTCAGAAAAGCTTTAATAAGAATCTAAATCAGAAAGATCTGCAGTTAATAGCATCATCGGTTGTTTTAGCTGCACTTTCGGTGCCCCCTTATGATCGCTCCTATGGAGCTTCTCATTTGGAGCTTGAAAATGAGAAAGAACGCAGTTTGAGAGTTGCAAGCCTTATTGCATTTGATGTTGACTCCAAACCTGAGAACCGAGAAGTGGTAAATTAATTCTTGGCTGAATATCCTGCTTTCATCTAATTATTTTAGTATGTCTATTTTGTAATTGCTGAATTCCTTGTTCTTGTTTCAGCTTTCCAGGTCATCACTTCTCTTGGACTTGGTAAGATTTCCCATTATTGTTTAGATCCTTTTATGATGTATCAAGTTTTAGGGACCCTTTTAATTTCAAGACACCCTCATTTCATCTGCTGTATTGACACGAGGGAAGCAGTCTTGACTTCCTTAATTGATCAAGCCCATTCTTAAATTTCTCTTTTGACTTTGTTTAGGCATCCAAAGGTGTAATGACCTGTGTAACTCAGGAAGTGAAAGATCTTTACCTTATTTTGGAACATGAATTTCTTCCTCTAGACCTGGCATTGAAAGTACAGACCCTGTTAGCAAAAATTTCAAAGCTTGGAGGTAAGCTCTCATCGGCTTCTTCTGTTCCAGAAGTGCAGCTGTCTCAGTATGTTCCTTCTCTGGAGAAGCTTGCTGCTCTTAGGTTGCTTCAGCGGGTATGCGGGCGACTAGTTATCATGCTCTGCTACTCATGTAATTTATATCTCATGGTTTTGATAGTTTGACATATTGCTTCTCACACCTTTTCTTTTGTATCCAGATCTCCCAGGTGTATCAGACAATGAACATTGATAATCTATCAGGGATAATTCCGTTCTTTGACTTTTCTATCGTTGAAAAGATATCTGTGGATGCTGTCAAGAATAATTTCTTAGCAATGAAAGTGGATTACAGGAAGGGTGCCATTTTCTTTGGGAATAAGGTATGGCCAGTTTGTTCTTAGTTCTTTTATACTTTACCAGCAAATCTTGGCTCCTTTTACCTCTTTGCAGAGTCTTCCATTTCCTGAAAAGACGGATTCTTTTCTTTGAATACCCTGTATCTGTAAGTAACAATGTGACTCCACTGGCTCAGATTGTTTCAACAGCAAATAAAGATACTCAAAACTTACATCTCAACTTCATTTCATCTAGAACTCTTTTCCTACTCTAGCTGGATACTAATTATTGGAAGTGCTGGAGTAATGTGTTGCTTAATGAACAGTTGATGTAGATCCTGTGTTATACTTGTAAGATAGTGAAAAGTTCATCTCCTACAAGGATACTTTCAACCTTTTGCATCCTTGTTTTGAGTGATGGTTCATGAATAGCTACTTGTTCCTTTCTGGGTTCAGCATGATCCTTTGGGCCTTGATCCGACAAATATCTAACTTTGATCCCTTTTTTATTGTTCATTTTGTATCTTGTTATATTTCTTGGTATATTTGGATATCCATGAATGACCTATCATATATTTATCAACTTCATATAATGAAATATTTTCAATTCAGAGTCTCGAGTCAGAAGGCCTGCGTGACCACTTGTCCATGTTTGCTGAATCCCTCAGCAAAGCAAGAGTCATGATGTATCCTCCAGTGAAGAGGATTTCCAAATTAGCAGAAACTCTTCCACATTTAGTGGAAACAGTTGAAAAAGAACACAAACGACTTCTTGCACGCAAGTCAATAATCGAGAAACGCAAAGAAGAACAAGAACGTCAACTTTTGGAGATGGTACATTAAGTGTTTTCTATAAGATATGGATTATAATCTTCTTTGAGTTGTAACTAATACTTGAAAGGAGATGCGTTCTAATTTAGTAATGTTGGCTTGTGAATTGTTAAGGAACGAGAGGAGGAGGCAAAGAGGCTAAAAATGCTGAAAATAAATGAAGAGGCAGAACAGAAAAGGCTTGCCAGTGAATTTGATCTAATGAAGAAGCAAAGAATTCGCCGGGAAATAGAGGAGCGTGAGTTTGAGGAAGCCCAAGCAATGCTGCAAGAAGTTGAAAAGCGCAACAAGAAGAAAGGAAAGAAACCAGTCATAGAGGGAGTGAGTTAAATCATACCCTGACTTTGATTTTGTCAATTTTTTGTTGATCCTGATTATTTGGATTAATAAATGTTACTTTGATTCAGGAAAATATAAATAAGCAGACATTAATGGAGTTAGCTCTTAATGAGCAACTGAGGGAGAAGCAAGAAATGGAGAAAAAACTACAGAAGCTTGGGAAGACAATGGATCACTTGGAGAGGGCAAAAAGGGAAGAGGCAGCCCCACTAATTGAAGCGGCATTCCAGAGGCGTTTAGCAGAAGAAGAGGCCCTACATGAACTTGAGCAGCAGGTTTTCTTATCTATCTATCTATCTATCTATGATGAAATGTCAACACATGCATGCATGCTTAATTGACCATGTATGTTTTCTTCTTGATACACAGCAAGAGATTGAGACGAGCAGGCAACGACATGCTGGTGACTTAGAGGAGAAAAGGAGGCTTGGGCGGATGTTGGAGAACAAGGTTTTGACTTTGTTGACATCATATAGTCAGTCATATATATATTAGTTAAGATGAGATGTATATTAATTAAGAGGGTTTGTTTCTTGTGTTGTGCAACAGACAATATTCCAGGAAAGAGTGTTGAGGCATAGGAGAGGTGAATATGAGAGAGTGAGGGAGGAGAGAGAAGAAAGAATAAAGGTAATGATAGAGTCACGTAGACAGGAAAGGGAAGCTAAGAGGAGAATGATATATTTTCTGAGATCAGAAGAGGAGAGACAGAAAAAACTGCGAGAGGAGGAGGAAGCGAGGAGGCTTGAAGGTATGATTTATTTCAATATAATATGAATTATGATGATGATGATGATATCTGTTTGTTAGTAAAACAACATGTTGATGATTGTGATTATAATTGCTTCTAGAAATGGAGAGGCGAAGGAAAGAGGAAGCAGAGAGAAAGGCAAAGCTTGATGAAATAGCTGAAAAGCAGAGGCAGAGGGAGAGGGAGTTGGAGGAAAAAGAAAGGCAGTGGAGAGATGAGGTTTTGGGTAGATCACAGCCCTCTAGGATTACCACAGAGCCTTCTGCTGCTGTGGAAGTAGTACCTGCTGCTGTTGCTGTTGCACCTTCTTCAGGTGCTGGAAAGTATGTTCCCAAGTTCAAAAGAACGACTGCTGCTACTGCTGAAGCCCCACCTCCTGAGACTGACAAATGGTCGTCAGGTACTGGTGACAGGTGGCGTGATAAGCCTGCCCCAAGATCATCCACTTGGCAGTCACGTCGTTAATTTTATGATTATTGCTTGAGGATTTTGATGGTAACCAACCATGTGTGTGTTCTGAAAGTTTCTGTTTTCAGGCCTTTGAATCTTGAATTCCTTCCTTATAACTTATGATGATTCTGCTGGGTGGGTGCTGGTTTTGAATTTTGAAACGCATAAGACGTATGTTTGTAATTTTGTTATCATTCAGAGACAGCTTTATTTTGTCCCTTTGCTTTGATAAAAATAATATACTCACAGTTTATCGCACAAGTTACAGCATTATTATTTGTGACATCATTCTTATCTTTACCAAAATCTTTGAAATATAAGTAGATGTATATATTTTGCATACTGTATTTAGTATATATTTGATACACTAATATGGGGGTGTGGCAATTTGGGTACACTAATGTAGGGCATGTGTGGCAATTTGAGTACAAATTTGGACGAAAAATTCAAATTTCGCCGGAAAATGTCATGTGCGTTGCACATGCTTGTAAAATTGGGGATTTTGACTGGATTGAGGATTTTTTTTACAATTTTGACCAAAGTTAAGCAAAATAATAATTTTTTTAGGGAATTGACCAATTTTGACTATTATAATTACAATAAAATTTGATTTTACCAAATTGACCCAAATTCCATTTTAGTTATTTCATTTTTTCATCAAGACCCTAGAACACCATTTTAGTTATTTCACCTTCTTCATCAAAACCCCAAAACACCAAAACTCCATTTTAGTTAATTTCATCTTCTTCATCAAAACCCTAACCCCATTTTAGTTATTTCATCTTCTTCATCAAAACACCAAAACACCATTTTAATTAATTTCATCTTCTTCGTCAAAACTCTAAATCCTAAAACCCTGCTCGTTTTTTGCTTCTTAAAACGCCTTTCCACCAGCCCAGTAAACACGGATCTCCAACGTCATCTTCTTCATCAAACCCAAGAACCCCATTTTAGATAATTTTATCTTCTTCATCAAAAACCTAGAACCCCATTTTTCCTTGTTCTTTGATTCCTTATTCCTGGAGTTCTTATTCTTTGATTTTTGTTTCTAAATCGATGTGGCGGCGGAGACGGTGGCGATGGTAGCGACGGTGGCAGTGGCGGTGACGTGGTGGTATTGGTGGAAAATTTAAAGAAAAATAAAATATAATTTTTTTAAACAAATAGTTACTTTAAAAATAAAAAAGAAGAAAAAAGTCAAAATAGGTCAATTATTTTTTATACATGCTATTCTGAGTCAAAAACCCCAAATTCAGTCAAAATTCACAAATTTGGTCAAAATTAATTAATTTCCCGGCAAAAATAGAATATTAGGGCTAAAATTGAATATTTCGGTGAAATTTGTACTTAAATTGCCACACATACCCCACATTAGTGTACCCAAATTGCCACCCCTCATATTAGTATACCAAATAAACGTGCAGGCCACATTGATGTACCAAAAATGCAATATTCCCCAACCTTTTCACTACATTTGTTAATAAAAGGACTAAAAATCCCTCATATGTTAATAGAACAAACAATATAATTCCTGGAAATATAGTTATAAAAAATCTTAATTTTAAATAATATTTTTTAATTATGAATCTTTTTATTATACCAAAAAAAGTTATTTAAAAATATTAATTTAAACTATCTTAACACAATTACTATTAAATAATAATTTGAACTCTTTTAATACAACGTAGAGTTGAAATTAATAAAATTTGTGTTTTTTTAAATTTTATTAATTTAATCTATTACACTATCTTCATATTTTGTTAGCAATCTTCAACAATGTGTTTTAACTTCGTTTTGATTTTGTAGATAGATTTTAGTATAAATTTCACATTAATGATTAATATTTTAGAGTGATGACATGGTTGTTTATTATTTTTCAATTAAGATTTGTTTTAAGAAAATAAGAAAAAATATTATATCATGCTATTTTTAATTTGCTTTTATTAAATTACACAATTATTTTTATGGGAAAAATGCAAAAAAGCCCCATGTGTTAATTCGAAAATGCAAAAAAACTCATGTGTTAATGAAATAAGCTTAAACGCACCTTGTGTTATTCAAAACATCTTTTAATATGAGAGGTGTGTAATCGCAAAACATATAACAGGGGTGTAATCGAATAATCGAAAAACATCTTTAATATGAGAGGTGTGTTGATAATTCCAAATTGATGGCATCGCTACCTCACTCCGCAATCCTCCCAAAAAACAAATTGATGGCATACGGTTCCGGTAATTTCACACAATTCATCAACTTGTCAAATCGATCCAAATAATCTTGAATGGAACCAGTTTGCTTCAAATTCACTAACTCCAACATTGGATCCTCATATAATAATTCACCAAAACGATCATTCAAAGCTCTTACATACTCCCCCCCAATGAGCTAAATCCTTAGTTAAACGATTTTTCATAAAGATTTGATGCCATTGAAATGCCAACCCTTGAAGATGAACCGCAACAATCTTCACTTTCGCCTCCCAACAGAATTTGTAGGGCAGAAATACAACCCAAATACAAGAAAATACGAAAGAAATACGATGGATATACGACATATGCTGAAAAAAGAAATACTTTGTTAACTTTCTAATTTGGGTTTTTATCCTACTGAAGCTCTAATAATGCTCAAATACTCATAGCTGCTTGCTTTCCACGTGTCACTCCTTCATTGTTTGATAAAAACGTTCTTCTACTTATTAAGTTGTTGTTTCTTGCCTCTTTCTTAATACGTCTTTTCTCCCTTCCAAATTAAGCTGTATCAAAATTGAACCAATTTATAAGATAAATACTTACACTAGAATCTTCCATTTAATGGTGATATAGAGAATGTAGCAAGAAACCCATATAAGATATATTTCTTGTGTATTTATTAAATAAAAAATTAAGTATATAAGAAAATTTAAAATTTAGAAAGTATATATATATTAAGATTCATGTAGATATACACGAATATATAGCACTTTGGAGCCCTGGAACACTCAACAAAGTTGAGTCATGTAATATATTTGAAGTTTCAACAAGAAGAGAGAATAAGCGAGATTTTAGAAGAAAATTTAGGAGACTATAAACATATAAAAGTAGATAAATTGAATATTGGGTTTCATAATGATTCAAATGTTGATGTGGATAGTGATTAAGATTGATACTTAAGAAGTGGAAAAAGTGACATAAAATTGGGTGGTATATAGCATTACTTATTACGACATATTCTTAAGTATGAACTAATTAAAAATTTGTTATAATAATAATAAAATGGTGTGAAAATTAAATTACCACAAAGAAATTAATTACACATTATTCACAAAATTTACGGTTACTTGAATTAGGAGACAGATAGAATTAAAACTTAAAGTAACATTTTTTTTTTATCTTAAAATGTTTTAAGATTTAAGTGGCGGAGGTTTTTGTAGCAATTTAAATTTGAAGGATGTTTGACTTGTATTTATATTTTTTAGAGCTTTTAAAATTACGGAGCTTTATTTTTTAATTTTTATTTGGTGGTATTTGTCAATTTCCCATCAATAATTTAATTTAGCATTCTATAGCTCAAATAGGAAGAGCCGTTTTGTTTGGGGTTAGTGAAAGTAATGAAAAAAATAAAGAAAATAGAAGTTGACAGCAAAGAATTAAAGGTAAAGAGATGTGGAAACTAAATATGATTAAAATCAAACTTTACTCTTTTTTTTTTTTTTGATGACAAGGGAATCCGCAGCCGCTACCGTTAGGTGCGCACTGGGTAAACCCCGCTCTTGTGCAATAGCCTGCAAACCACACAAGAGAGATAAATCAGCCTAGGTTGCCCATAGCTGACAAGCTCACAGTAGAGAAGACAAATAGGCATTTCCTCATTAGGATTCGAACCCGTGACCAAGGCCACAACATTCATATGCCCTTACCAACTCTACCGGGGTTGCCCCAAATCAAACTTTACTCTTGAAATTAGGTTAAGGGGATTTGTCCTTTTGGGTTGGTGGTAAGGTAAGTGAGTGATCCATCCCTATTTCTCCTCTCCTACTATCCAGCTATTAGCTATATTTATTTATTTATTTATTAAAATATTTGCATTCTTTATTAAGTGAGAGAAAGACGTATGTAGACAGATTGCTCAGCTCTACCTGTTTTTTAAGGGTTTATTACAGACACAGTTATAAAACAATACAAAATACATCTATCTATCTATCTGCTTTTAAATCACAAATATAACTCCAACTCTCTACACTACATCATTTCCATTTCTTCTACCGCTCCACCGACGCCCCCCTTTAGGTCAGTTTTCTTTTTTTTCTTTTAGATTTTAATTAAATTTGGATCTGCTCTGCTCTGCTGCATTCTTTTTTCACTATATTACATTACATATGTTCTTGTTAATTGTAATTGTAATTGTAATTGTAATTGAGCTTGGATCTACTCATCTCTCTGTCCTCTCAACAATAATCTTCCAAATTTTAGAACAAGATCTGGTTACCCAGATGGTAGATTTTGTTGGTTTTAAAGAATTGAATTATATTAGCTATTTGGATCTGTGTATAAACCCAAATGTTTTTAGATCTATGTAACTAACATTAACATTAATGCTGCAGAAGAAATTAAGCTTGGTTGTTTAATTCGTTGAGGAAGAAGAAAAATGAATTTGTCAGTGACCACATTGATCCTCTTTTGGTTTGCATTTTCATCATCATCAAATGCTCAAGAAATAGAAACCCCTACGCCTGCACCAGCACCTGCTCCGGATCACGTGAACCTCACTGAACTACTCTCTGTTGCTGGCCCTTTTCACACCTTTCTCCAATTAATTCAGTCCTCCAAAGTCATTGACACATTACAAAACCAAGCTAATAACACCGAAGAAGGACTTACCCTGTTTGTTCCAAGAGATGAAGCCTTTTCGTCCCTGAAAAATAAAAACAACAACCCATCTCTCTCAAATCTGACTCAAGATCAGCTAAAGTCTCTTTGCCTTTTCCATGCTCTGCCTCACTACTACAGTCTTGCAGATTTCAGGAACCTGAGCCAACGAAACCCAGTACCTACTTTTGCAGGTGCTCAATATGCTTTGAATTTCACAGACAACTCAGGAACTGTGCGTTTGGATTCAGGATGGACTAGGACCAAAGTGACAAGTGCAGTGTACTCCACTGATCCAGTTGCTATTTACGAGACTGATAAAGTTCTGTTACCTGAAGCAATCTTTGGGACTGATATACCTCCAATGCCGGCTCCAGCTCCAGCTCCAGAAATAGCACCATCTGCTCATGCTGATGCCCCAGCTGCTGATGCTGATCATACAGGAACGTCTTCTTCTACATCACCTTCATCCTGTCAAAGGGAGGTTATTATGAATTTGGGTAATTTGGTGACTGCAATTGTTATTGTTGGGGGTTTATTTTTGTTGGTTTGAGGGGGGATGTTTGGTTTGGTTTGGTTGTTACTTGCATTCCTGCATTTTTCTTATTCAAGACACTTGTTCTATTCTTTTTGTCCACAATTTTCAACTTCTTATTTAAAAAAATTCATCCTTTTTTATAGTCCGACTATGTTCCTTTTCTTTTTTCTACTCAATTCACCATTCACATGATAAATAGCAAATATTGTGATAAATATAACTCATGTCATCCCTCAAGTTAGAAATAATGTAGTGCCTACATTCTAGAAATCATCATCAATGGAGAAGAAAGAATAGAAAAAGATGGCTAGGCTAGGCTTCTCATAGAAAACTGAGAATCCTTTCTAGCGGAGTTTGAGAGCACAAAAAGAATGAAGAAACAAATTTAGCTAGCAAGTTTAAGTTAATTTTTTAATCTCCTTATTTATTTAGACTAGTAAATTATTTAGACTAGTAAAATGTACGTGCATTCCCACGTGAAAATAATTTTGATTCCAAGTACAATATAATTATGGAATAACATAATTATGTAAAAATTTGTTTATTTCAAATATTGTCAAACTTGTTTAATTTACGTGCTTCAATAAATTAAATTATATTAAGAATATCTTTTTTACATTGAATGACTCTTTCTTCTATCTACATTTACTCCATAATTACTCTAAAACTACGTTAAATAAAATTCACCTTTTAAATGAAATTATCTATAATTTACAAATATAGACATTTTCTTTTTATGTCATTTGTTCTAGCTTATTTTAGGGAAAAAAAAAAGATTTGTTACTACGCATATATTGAAGTTTTATTTGTATATTCAAATATATACAATTTATTCTTTTATGAACTATATATAAGAGCTTTCCGTAAAACATAATTTTTGGTTAAATAGTTTCATAAATAATTTCTGTTAGTGTAAAAACATTGAACATGAATTATTAGAAGGGAATAAACATTTGGAGTTTCTTACAACACTAGAATGAAATTAAAAAGGTTGGATTGCTGAAACGGATAATTAAAACACTAAAACAATTTGGAGCGAGGATGCAATTTTTCACTATATTTTTTATTTAAAAAGTATATAATATTGATATTATAACCTTTAAAATGTATCGTGTATTGTATGATGACCATTAACCTTTTGGTGGAATCAGATGATTTTCCATAAATGGGTAAGTATGGAGCTTCTAGTGGAATTTGATGATTTCCCATAAACGAATAAGTATGGAGTTTTTCCTTTTAATTGCTAACAATTCCTAGCAAAATGCATATGCATTCGCATGTTAAATTGGTTGTATAATTTGAAAGAAATTTTGATATAATATTAAACTTATAAATACTTCAAATATTGTCAGACTTTTTTTGTTTATTTAGTAACATAGTTAAGATCATATAAAAATAATTTTATGTTCAATTAATTGTCACATGTTTAGTGAATATTATTTTTAAACATGTTACATATCATCTTATGAAATAGAATACAATATATAGTTAATGAATGTGAACATGTTATTTAGTGTATTACTTATTTATTTTACTGTAGCTAGTTCAAAAATGGAAAAACAAAATTAGTTGTTATGTAAATATTCTTTCCCTATTTAAAAGTTTAACTTATTACTCAATATATGAAATATTTTTTCTTTAACCAAATTTATGAGATTTTGGTTCAAATAAAATTTTAAATTACCAATTTTCTCATAAGTAACTTTAAAAAAATTACTAAAACTTCTCTATAATATACTTTTATACCCAAATAATCTATAAAAGTATTTTATTATCTCAAATGTTCATCCTGTAATCTGTTTATTTGGAAGAAAAAAAAATTAAATTTGATAATTTTTGGACTAAATTATCCTTGATTTAAATGGAATATAAATCTTTGTACTTTTCAATTTGGTAAATTTTATAACAAAAATTTTATTTATCAATTTAAGTATTTTGAATGTTATATAAAGGCAAGATGATTTGAAGTATTTTGAGTAATTTTCTAGAATACGAGAATTACGAGAGTTGACAGTTATTGATGACATTCTTAAAAGAGTTTGGGATAGAAAAATCTCCATTTGTACAAAATATTAAAAGTATCATCAAGAGTTCTTTAAAAAGCAATTTGTATAAAACTATTGTTTACAACTGAAATAAATATTCAAAGTAAATATTGGTAAAGACTCAAAAGAGCTGAGCTATGGAATTTAAAAAACATTATTCAAAAGAAATATTATCAAAGACTCTAAAGAGCTAAGATATAACAAAATAACATAAAATTTCTACTAACTTTCATATATTATCCTAACATGCATGTTAAATACTTTTGACTTTCGTACAGAAATTTAAAATAAAGAAAAAATTTAAAATTAATTATTAGGAATCACTATAAATCTGCATAGAATTATTAATTATATATTTTTATTATTATTATGAAAATAGTGTATTTTGAGTTATATTTCACTCAACATGATTAATAATTGGCTTTTTAAAATTAATAAATGATATATCAATAAATTTTATTCACATTAACGATCAAGACATTTAAATTTTCATAGAAGTTAAAAATGTTGAAACATCTTCAAATTTGATCACTACCTATGACTTTAAATTGTTAATAATTTTCCCACTTGAATAATATGTAATATAATAATGAATAATATAATTGCAAACAATTTAATAATTTTAAAAAATGTAGCAATCACTGAGAAATAATTTTCTATATTAATTTATATTATACTAAATCATCATATCCTACTTAAGATAACTATTAATCAAAATCCAAGAGTCACCAACTGACTCCTAATCGATCAATTTATATATGATCTCTTCTACACTAATTAATTTAGTATTGTTTAAAAAATTATCATTAAAAGAAAAGGTTTATAAAATCGATCGAGTTGAATCTTTAAAACCTATTTTACTATGTTTATATACATGATGTTATAAGTTTAAATTATAAATTTTAGAATGTTTTAGTAACTATTCGATTTATAGTAAATTTTAGAAGATTGTCTGGTTTTAGAGCATTTCCAAAAGAATTTTGGTTATGATAAATATTTTATTAAAACTTTTGTGGTTTGAAATTATATCCACTACATAATTAAATAAGGGATTTTCAGTAAATGCATGATTAATTTAATGAATTTTTGATGAATATATGAATTATGAAAATTGTTACAATGAAGAGTGCATTTAAGCCTTAAGTTGCTAGTTTAAAATCAATTTGTATTGCTATGATTAAAAGTATTATTATGCATTTTTGAGACACATCCATGATGATACTTAATAAAGAGATTAGAAGCATATGTATATATACATATTTTTAAATGTGTTTTAAAATCTAAATGTTGATTAACGGTCGAGTGCAGTACGAGACGACCGGACACTTCAGGAGCCATCCCCGCATCTAAGTGAAACGTCAAGTGGGTAACGTTTGATTAGAATAACTCTTATGTTGGATGAGATGAAACGACATGATAAAGTACCAGGTTGACGAACCTTGGAGTAAAGTACAAGGGTTGACGAACCTTGATGTAGACCAGGTCTGCGAATCTTGGAGTTAGGACAAGTTGACGAACCTTGGAGTAGACCATGATAAGGATCAAACCCCTAACTACTCTCAAAAGCTAGCTCAAGAGTGTAGGTTTGGACCCAACCTTATATCCAGCCCAGGTCTCTCATCTTCCTTCGATGTGGGACGCATCATCCCCACCCCCTTCAGACCCGACTGCCTCAGTCGGCGATCGGCCGAACCCCAAGGGACATCGAGAGGGTAGTGTGAGTAGGCTCTGATACCAAATGATAAGGATCGAACCCCTAACTACTCTCAAAAGCTAGCTCTTGAAATAGGGTTGGACCCGACCTTATACCCAGCCCAGGAGACTCAGACCCGACTGCCTCGGTCGGCGATCGGTCGAACCCGAGGTGGCTCTGATACCAAATGATAAGGATCAAACCCCTAACTACTCTCAAAAGCTAGCTCAAGAGTATAGGTTTGGACCCAACCTTATATCCAGCCCAAAAATTACTAGCTAAATATATCTAAAACTATCTAAATATAAAATAAAACATAATAAAAGGAAATATAATATTCCTAATAATATTCATATCAGACCAGGTCTTCGGACCTTGGAGTTAGGCCAGGTTAACAACCCTTGGAGTAGACCAGGTTTTCGAACCTTGTAGTAGGCTAGGTCTTCGGACCTTGGATGATGTTTTCGACGTATTGGTTAATCTCTTCAACGCAAGTGCAAGTAACCGTTATCCACTAAGATTTCTCAAATCTTACGTTGCTAAGTTTAATCTTTTTCAGGTCCAGCTTACGACAAAGCGGATTAGTAGCTAGCTATATGGACTTCCCTCTAGAAATATATATATATATATATGTTATGTTTTAATATATTCAAATGAGTATAGATCAGATACTGCTTAATATTTTCGGAACTACTGTTTTCGATATGTAAGTAAACATTTTCATGTGTTCATAACAAGGTTTTGATTTGCAAATGTGGGTATAACATGAGTTAGTTTTGCATGGTTAGATTTTAAAGTTAAGAAAAAAATACTCGTATTTTATAATGAAGTCTTCCGCTGATATTATTTATGAAATATTATATATTTTTTGCAAAATATATTTCTCATATTTAAAGTTATGGTGGCAACTCGACTCCCATTAAGTTGGGTTCGGGGTGCTACAATATATCATTGTAAAATAATTTTAATTAGATAATAATTTAAAAAAAAATTAGTTACAGATAATAATTTGATAATCTACCAGATGTTATAATTTATTACAAATTACATGTATGTATTAGATGTTTTAAAGTTCTAATGTAATAAATACAACTTATTTTTAGATATACACAAATTTTGTTTATAATTTATTTTTGACTATTTTGTCATTTAAAAATAACATATAAAGACATATTATGTAAACTAAAAGTTTTAAAAAAGAATATCTCCATTTTTATGATAGAATTAGTCACCTTTTTATGCTTGCATAAATTCATACAACATATATGATAATAATTAAAAAAATATACCAAAATAATAATAAAGGTTTTCTTTATACTTTTTAAATAATTATGCACAAACATCAATTATGCCACACAAATAATTAATATTAGTGGCTTTGTTTGCCTTATATATGCCTCATTTCTTTTCTTATTAACTTCTCAAGGGCATCAAATGGTGCAATCAACTATCTAGACGTTTGTCATTCTTTCCACATTTTTTAAACTTTTATCCCCTGGTTAAAGAATCTTTCCACATTTTTTAAACTTTTATCCCCTAGTTAAAGAAAATACAATAGTATTAGACTTTTAGGCTCCGTTTGTTTTTGACAGGGAATGGAATCTAAAATGGAATAAGATTTCTGGTGATTTGATTACTAGAAATCTGATTCCATTAAGGCTCCGTTTGTTTGTCAAGGGAATGGAATCAAAATAGGGAATATGATTCCCAAAAATCAAATAACCTTGTTTGGCATTTTTTATTTGAGATTATGGAATGCAATCTAATTCCCAAAATATGAGAATTATCATCTCAAATAAGGGAATCACAATACCTTATTTATTGGAGGTAATGTGATTACCATATCAAGGTAATCATAAATACATTATTTTAATGCCCTTACTACCCCTATATCAATTATAATACAAAATCAACAAAAATTGTTATTTATTTTTTTCATTTTATTTAAATTATTATTTATGAAGAAATAGTTTCGTATTTTTAATTTATTTAGAATATTTTTATTGTTAAAATAGATCGTAATTTCATTTTATTTGATATTTATTTATTGAATGAAATTGAAAAATTGCTATGTTGTTTTTTGTGATAGTACTTTTGAAATGGTTGTTGGTCACATATGATTAATATATTTTATTTATTAACAATAATATGTATCCGACTTAAAATAATTATCAATGCATTGGTATATGAAAAATCCATATAGGTATCAATTTTTTAAAAGTCAAACAATATGTAAATAAAAAATAAGCATGTTCAATTTAATTTTTTTTTTCTGAAAGAGGATAATGCAATTGAACCAAATTGTTATCTTATTTACTTTTTATATTTAACCAAATTAAATATATATATATGTGTGTGTATATACACTTATGTATATATAATATCAAATATTTTACTATGGATGAAAATTTATTGTTAGATTATATAAATATGGTTTAAAATAAGGGTATTTAAGTCAAAGTCTTTAATTTTAGATTTCATTATTTAGTATATGTGTTTCAACCAAATATAAAAAAGGAAAAAAATATATATATCTTTACCCATTTTTGTTAGACAAGCAAACACTATTAATGGAATCAGATTTCTAGTAATCAAATTACCAGAAATCTTATTCCCACTTTAGATTCCATTCCCTGTCAAACAAACGGAGCCTAATAGTGTTTGTTTGTCTACAAAAACTTGGGTAAAGATATATATATATATTTTTCTTTTTTATATTTGGTTCAAACACATATAATAAATAATTGAATCTAAAATTAAAGACTTTCACTTAAATACCCTTATTTTAAACCGTATTTGTATAATTTAATTATAAATTTTCAACCATTGTAGAATATTTGATACTATATATATACATAAGTGGATATACACATATATATTTAATTTGGTTAAATAATAAAAATAAATAAGATATCAATTTGGTTCAATTACATTATCCTCTTTTAGAAAAATGATAATTAAATTGAACATGCTTATTTTTTATTTACAAGTTTGGCTTTCAAAAAAAATTTGATACATATATGGAATTTTTCATATACCAATGCATTGATAATTATTTTAAGTCGAAAATATATTATTGTTAATAAATAAAATATATTAATCATATATGACCAACAATCATTTCAAAAGTACTATCACAAAAATAACATAACAATTTTTCAATTCATTCAATAAATAAATATAAAAAAAAATGAAATCACGATCTATTTTTGACGATAAAAATATTCCAAATAAATTAAAAATAAGAAACTATTTTTCATAAATAATAACTTAAATAAAATGCATAAATAAATAAGTAATTTTGTTGATTTTGTATTATATTTGATATAGGGGTAGTAAGGGTATTAAAGTATTGTATCTATGATTACCTTGATATGGTAATCACAACCTCAATAAATAAGATATTGTAATTACCTTATTTGAGATTATAATTCCCGTATTTTGGGAATTAGATTGCATTTCATAATATTAAATAAAAAATATCAAACAAGGTCATTTGATTTTTGAACATCATATTCTCTATTTTGATTTCATTCTCTTAACAAACAAACGGAGCCTTAGTGTATAATTTGGATAACAACGTGGCCCATAGTTATTAAAGTAAATGGGCTCATTCCCAATTTCACTCAATCTGTTTTCATAACAGTGGGTAGTTAATGTAATGTGGCCCATAATTATTAAAGTAAACTGGCCCATTCCCATGATTTGTATCAAACGGATCCCTTGATTTAAGTAAGTTAATGAATTTAAGTAGAAACCTAATAAAATTATATCTTATCAATTGATTCTTTAACCATTGAAAATAAAATTTATAAGAATATTTTAGGTAGATCAAAATTTCAAATTAATGCTCATACTTTTATAATAGATATAAGATATATGTATAGATTTAAATTTTTGAAAACATGAAGTGGGGGAGTGAAGAGGGTAGAATTAGGGGTAGGGCATTGAATTTAACTTCCAAATAAGTTTTAAAGATGATTTGAATTGATTTTGAATAAAATCCCGCCAAAATTATTAAAATGAAAAAAGGGGCGGTGTAAGCTTCTTGGTTGACTTTAAATAGTCCCTCCAAAAATTGTAAAAATTTCCCGAGAAATCTTAAATTCAAAAATAAATCAGATATCATTCAAGAGTTATAAAGTCACCACAATTTGTGACTTTAAAAGTCACAAACAAACAGAGAATAGTGGTGAAGCAGCTTTGGCGTGTTTTTTGAGTTTCTTCTCACATCCATGTCTCCAACTCCTCCTCCTTCTTCTTCTTCTTCTTCTTCTTCTTCTTCTGCTGTTGATCTGGTTGGGGGATCTACTAATCATAGGTCTGGTGAGATCCATGTCATCGTGGGCCCCATGTTCGCTGGCAAAACCACCGCCCTCCTCCGACGTGTCAAGGCCGAAGCCATCACCGGCAGGTCTTTATCTTAATTGATTTTCCCATTTCTACAACTGTATTTCTTCGAATCTAGTATTAGAATAATTGATATTTCAAGGTCTCATTAATTGTAGAAGTGTTGCAATGATAAAGTCAAATAAGGATACCCGATATGCCACTGATGCAGTTGTGACACATGACGGCGCCACGTTCCCTTGCTGGGCATTATCGGATCTCTCGTCTTTCAAGCAAAAGTTTGGTTCCCTTGCCTACCAAAACGTAGTAACCCCTCCCTCTACTTTAAATTGCAGATCCGTTTTCCTTCTTAAATATGGGTATAAATTTGTTCTATGTGAAATAGTAGTAGGTTCCATTGCTCTAATCAGCTTAATTGTGTGTGTGGGCAGTTGGATGTGATTGGCATTGATGAAGCTCAATTTTTCAGTGACCTTTATGATTTCTGCTGCAAAGCTGCTGATCTTGATGGGAAAACGGTAGTGGTTGCTGGCCTCGATGGCGATTACTTAAGGTATGTATCTAAATAGACAAGGCTAAGGCTGTGTATCGATTGAAAATTCATATATGCTAATTCGTACAGAAGGAGTTTTGGATCGGTTCTTGATGTAATTCCACTTGCTGATACTGTAACAAAGTTGACGGCACGCTGTGAATTATGCGGCAAACGTGCTTTCTTTACTTTGAGGAAAATTGATGAGACACAAACAGAGCTTATCGGAGGGGCTGATGTTTACATGCCTGTTTGCCGCCAACATTATGTCAATGGACACCCTGAAATCCCCAAATGATTTCATGTTTTGTGTGTATATTATAATTATACTATTGTTTTCTGTGTATAAACAACTAATATTGGTGGCCTTTTCCTTTTTGCATCTACCACATCCCAAGAATACGCAGTATTTTTCTTGTATTACATTTACTTATATAATTTGATTTTTATGAACGTAAGCACCTGTGCACTTGTGTCCAGATGAACTATTAGAATCCAGCAGCAGTTGCAGAATGCTTTTTATTATGCTAATGCTGTTCTATGTATGTTGGCAGATTGGGAGTTGTGTGAAAATGGGCATCAAATATTGAAATAAGTTAATTGGTGAGTGGTTGTTTGGTTAACGTAGCATCTTTAGGTACATAGGAACATCACTTTTTGCAGATGATTCGTCTCATACTGTGTCCATAGATGACAAACTCCAATACATACAAAATTTTGGTGCTCTTTGCGAATCAAATAGTTCTAGAAAATAATCACTAATTATCATATGTGACATATTTCTTTTCATATTGAGATGAAAAGTCATTAGTGAACAATAATGTATGTTTTCTATTGTATGCAATTTTTATAAAATGATCGTTTAAATTGCATTATATGACTGGATCCGGAATGGAACAGTCACGAGGCTAACTTCAATTGTTGTCATAATTACGCTTTTTGAACAAATTTACAACTGAAAAAATTGATGGAAATATCGAGGCGAGGGGAAACTTGTATCTGGACAAACTTCACTGCTCAAGACACTCTCGAAAAAGAAAGACAAACTAAACATAGAAAGACTTGTATGTTTTGTGCATTCATTACATTCTATAGGGGCTATATATATGAACATAATTAAATAACAAATTGAATATGATTAAATTCTGACATAATATTGGCACTATAACTGCCAGAGTGTTTTATTAAAATATAAATACCATGACGGTTACAATTGATAACCAAGAGCCAAATTTAATGGTGTAAAAAAAAATTAGTGTTTTTATCGGTTTGATTATATTCTGTCAGTAATTTTTGATATAGTAAAATAATAAATTTGCCAACCCCTGCATGAATGAATCAAGGCAAAGGTATGTTCAAGAGTTCAAATTAAAATTTATTACATCATAAGAGGTAGTTTATGACTTTGAACCTTTTTACTGAGATATCATTGTTACTAGGCTACCCAATGAACATGTTATCTTGAACTGGTCAGCCGTTCCTGTAAAACCAGACAATGATGTTCACATGATAAATTTTCTAAGCAGTTCTTAGTTCTCACTATCGGACCCATTTTAACCCACTTTCGGATTCATAAGTGTTTAATCATGAGGTGGCCGACAACTCATACTCTTACATAGTTGACTTCTTATTTAAGAGTATCCTACTCCACTTTGTTTAGATAGTATATGAATCATTAAAAGGCTAGATTAACATTGGGTACAACTTGCAAGTTGCACTTCTTTATCCTAGGGAATGGGTTTAGAGTTTATTAAACTCTGAAGTGCCTTCCCGAATTTTCACAACTTAGTTGTCCCTTTGAATCATTCTATTGGGATCTTCAGTTAACATGCTTGGGTTACCATTGTACTCATTCTTAATTTGTAAACTTTAACACATTCCTCTTGATAGTATCTCTCTAGGCAATCATTTCGTCAAAAGATCAACATTGTTCTCCTTGATTTAACTTAATCAATAGAAATAAATTTGCTAGAGACCAACTGTTTAATGGTATTATGTCTGCGATGCATATCTAGACTTACCATTAACGCATACCACTTTGCACCCTACTAATTATCGATTGAAAGTCGTAGGAAATTTAGATAGAAGCTCTGGTTTTTCTGAAAATATTTTCTCCAAATTTTATAGCCACTCAGCTTATTCACCAGCTTTGTTAAAAGCTATAAATTTTGATTTCATTTTGAATCGAGTTATGCAAATTTGCTTAGGAAATTTTGCGCTCTTCCACCAGTAGTACAAATTACCCACTCGTGAACTTAGAGTTATCGTGTCAAATATCCAATTTGTGTCATTGTATCATTTGATTATAAGCAAATATCTTCAGTGTTATCTATCGTCCTTAGTATACTTTTAAGTATCTAAAACCTCTAGTTAAAGCTTTCCAAATGCTTTCAACTTAGTATACTCGCGACTCCACTTAACACCTCATAGCTCCTAAAAACTAGGTCAATATGGGGTTTAGTTCATGATATATTCTAACAGTAATACGATATAATATATCCCTTGATTTATATGTTTAACACATATCTATAATTATATATTGTGTCTCCATTCATGTTAATTCTAATATTATATCCACTATATTTGACTAAAGAAAAATGAGTAAGTGATAAACCATTTCGTTACAAGTTGTACTATAAAATTCAACATAAAGACTATTAAAGTACATTCTTATATATATTAAAAATCATACATCAAAGAAGAACAAAAAAAAAAAAGGTACAATATATATTGTCATGAGCCAAAAAAAAGTAAAATAGCTTATGTTAAAACTTATGAATATTTTGACACACACAGAAAGATCATTTATTATCCATGACCCACGTATTTAAAAGCTTATGGTATATGGCTGTATATATATATATATATATATGTATGAACAAAGACTATAGCAAAATACTGAAACTATTCATATTCTTGTAAACTATTAATATTTTTATTAAATTTCACCTAAATACACATTGAATAATGTTGACTATTAATTTAAATTTCTCATCTAACATACATTGAACAAAGTTATCGTTCATCAAGTTCATGTACATTCACTTAAAAATAATTAAAAATTGATTTAATTTGTGGATAAAATTAGTTTATTGCTATATGATTATTTTAATCTAAACAAAAAAGTTAGAGATGTAGAATATTCCATATACAAATCATGTAAATATCATTCACACTTTTAGAATAGATATATAGATTTAAATTATTAATATAGGATGTCTTTAGTATTCAATAAAATTAAGAAATGTATTTTGTAGGTTATCCCAAATGATTCACACTTTTATGAATAAAATAATCAATAAAATATAAATGTAAATAAATAATATATATGCATATTTATAATAATATATAATGAACAAATTAATTCATTTACTATTAAAATATATACAATGAACTAACACAATAAAAAAAAAATAGATATACATCACTTTTGAATGTATACAGTGAATTCATTAAATTATTTGTTACAATAATGCATTTAGTGGACTAACATTAAGTTTTAAATGAATAAAATTAACTACAAATATAATAGATTTACTCAATTGTACTTATGTTTTTTCAAGTATAATATTCATAGAGCGGTATTTTAGGCTATTCAAAAAAGTTAAAAAATGTAAGTCACTCTATTAACATTCATACTTTTATAATAAACTAGTAAGCAACACGTTCGTTGAACGTGAGTCATATGATCTTGTCAAAATAATTCACATATGTAGCTATAGTTCTTATAAGTTCAAAATTTATATATTAATTTAACTAAGTGAACTATTTACTTAATAAATTAATTATTTGAATAGTTAATATTGATTGGTGTTAAAGAATCAATAAGTTCTTAATAGAACTAAGTTAAATGAAAACTTGAAACATAAATAGTAATATAAAATAAACTTTTATATGAATTCATTATTTATTTATGCCTATATCTTGTTTAATTTTGAGAAATTAAATGTTTCACATTTTTTTCCTCTTATTGATTTTTTGTATACTTTCAAATGGTTTCTCACAACGGCTTAAAAGTTGGATACTTGTGTTTTGTTTTTGTTCCTTATTTTATAATTTTTTTTATTGCTCCATTTTTTAAAGTCAAAGTGACATGTTTCTTCTTACAATCATTAAGTAGCTTGTGCTTTAGAACTTAAATCTCATCATCTGTAAGTCACATAGACATTGGCTTAAATAATGCATACCTCATTGTTTGCTTTTCACAATTGCTTATTGTGTCTTTTGTTATTAAACTAAGTTTATTTGATAAATATATAGAAAATAAAAAATCAACATGTTGGACGCAAAAATTAACACACAATACTGAAAATAACTAATACATAGTGAGGAACTCCTTTTTCCTTTACTTTTGTTTTATATTGATAGTTGTCAGCATCAATTTTAATTTTTAATTTGTTATGAATATTCTTAAATAAAATGTTGACTATATTTTTAAACAAATATACGTTGACCAGAGACTAAAGTCGACCTTTTTGAATTCTTCTATGTGATTTAGTTTCGTAAATATATTTAATTAATTATATAATTTTTTTAATTTTTTACAATTTTATAATTGGTTGAATGATCATTCAAAATATCTGAAGTAAAAAAGAAGTAAATTCAAAATACTCAAACTTTTGAATAAAATATTTAAAAGAAATTAAGTTATTAAACCTCAAGACCTAAATAAATAATTCACTTATATAGATAAATTTTAGTTTTGTAGTATTATATATTTAAACTTTAAATAATAATTTAATTGGATGAGTTACTATTCAACGTTAATTATATGTTTGTTCAACTTGAAGATATATAATCTCAAAGAACAAATATCGCTTTTAGGTGTTCAATTTTAAGAAATAAATAAGTTGTTATTTACATATTATCATATAACCATGATTTCATTAGCACTCTTCCCCCCTAAAAAAAGAAAGCAATTCATGTGAGCCCACAGAGCATAAAATATTGTTCTCTATTTAGCCGAGATTTAGTAATGATATTATTGGAGTATGCATAATTATATCTTTTAAAGCTTTTTTATCTTCTTCTTTTAATCAATAAAAATAAGATGTAGACAACTTCTATGACTCAAACATCTTATCACTATTTATTTATATATACTTTAATTATAGAGTCCTAATACTAATAATATTTTTATTATAAATATAACCTATTTTTAATATTTAGTTTTTTGACTATCTTGCCATTCAAAATTAAAATTAAAATACATAAGGGTATATTAGGTAGATCAAAATTTCAAAGAAACACCCATACTTTTATAATAGACTAGTAAACAACACGTGCGTTGCACGTGAAACATATGACCTCGTTAAAATAATTTATATACATAGATACTGATAAGGCTTTATAAATGAACTAAAAGGTAATTTAACTAATGAATCATTAATAAGTAAAACTATAATTATTTAAAAACTTAAATGATAATTGATATAAATGTAAATTTGTGAAAAAAATAAAACTTGTATAATGATATAAATAAATACGCTATTATGTGTACTAATATTTTATTTATTGATTGTCATGTTTAAGTATGTTGGATGTGACGTTTTATTTCTTCTTTCCTCTCATCCATTTTTATTGATTTTTTATGTTTCTGCATTTCTGTTACGTTTTATTTCTTCTTTCCTCTCATCCATTTTTATTGATTTTTTATGTTTCTGCATTTCTGTTAGTCACCATAATACATTTTTTCTCAAAGATCACTGTGAGGAAAAAATTAAAATATAAAGAGATTTATTTATTCCTTTCTTTACTTGATAGTTGTTAATGATATTGGTGCATTTTGTTTGTTCTACTTCTCGAATCAAAGTGTTAGCAACATTTCAAACAAATACTTTTTAATTTATAAAAATATTTAGCATTGAATGTATATTTATATATGTATATATTTGGTAATATATTAGTCATGTTTATTTATGTTTTCAAGAATAAGTTTTTCTATTGCTGAAATATAAGTTTTCAAAAATTTGTATACAATTCATTTTTGACTGAAAACTTATCTTTGCAAATAGATTTTCCTTACATATATAATTACATATCAAATAACTTATTCATATTTTTTATCTCTTTCAGTCACTACAACTTTAATGATCAAACATTACAAAATAACCAACGTAAATATTTTACACATCATACATTCATAAATCAACTACATAGTTGTCACATCTTACTAATTCAAACTATTTTCTTAAAATACAAAAAGCACAACAACATCAAATTATTTTCACATAAACGTCCTAATATACATTTTTCAATTGATTTTCTGGAAAATTAATTGAAAAATGTAATTACTACAAACAATAGCAGCCCAATAAGCGAAATATAATTGTGAAACTATAATTAATTGACAATAGATTCGCAATATTTTATGGTAGTAAAATAAAATAAAAAGAGTCAATCTATTGTGAACACTTGTTGGCTCAGTTGGAGGGTTCTTTTTGTTGATATGAAAAGATGGATGATGTCTAAATACCTCTGTAACTAACATTTGATTCCGAAAACTTATTCTTGCACTGAAGCTGACCATACCCAAACTTCTTTCCCAAGAAATAGTCTACTCATTCTTGAATAAAATATTTAAAAAAACCTAAATTATTGAAACTTCAAAAAACCTATGGCATAATTTAACTAATTAATACTTATTGAACAAATTGTAATTCATGACCTTGTTAAAATAATTTATGTAAAAAGATATTATTTATAATGAAATTTGCTCAAAATTAAAGTAATAATTAAGTAACTACTATACAATAATAAACTTGATAACATTAATGATTGTATTCATATATATAAAAAGATTGAATTTGAATTTATTGTGTACTTGCATCTCTCTTCATTAAAAATTATAATCATTGCGTGATTTTTCTCAAGATCATTTCGTATGATTTAATTTAAATTGTAAAAATTTACACAAAACCAATATAAGATAATGTTGATATCTTTTTCATTTTTGTTTGTTTCACTACCATTTACTTTTTATAATAAAATTAAGTCCTACTGAAAATATGTAAGGGAATGGAAAATTGCATGTTACATGTTAAAGCTAATGTTTTATAGAGAAAATAAGTACTACTCAATTAAAATGAAGAGTAGTATAGTAAGATTAGATAATAAATACAAATTTGATAATAAAAGACAATTATTTTAGTCGGATAAATGCGGAATAGCAAACATTATTTTTGGGATGGAGAAGGTAATAATTTAACAGAATAATTTTTTAAAAGTGATTCTTTTTATAGTCGTAATACATATTCAAGTCTTACCATTCATAAATAAAGCTCGAGACATATTCCAAGTAAGTATTCTTCTACTCACTGATAATAAAAATTGTCCATAAAGAAGAAGAAATAATAATGAAGTTTCATAAATATATTTGATAAACTATATAGGTAATAAAATTGTAAATTAGACCAATAGGCTATGATTTGTTATAACATTGGTCTCATTATAATTTACAAAATTATAAAGTTAGTTCCATAAGATATATTTTATTTCAATTTTAGTCTCAACAGCTAAACATTTGATATAATATGAGCACTTTATGTGTTGTATTATAAAGATGTCTATTCCAAGTTCAAGCAGATTAAGTTTTTTACATTTTTCTTTTCTTTTGATAAAAAAACTATAGTATCTATAAAATATTAGCCATACAGATGAAAATTCCTAAAACGTTCAAGGATTTACTTCCTACGAAAATATAATAAATTAAAAAATTTATAATATGAACTCATTTCAAAAATAAATAATATGGAATCTATCATAGTATTACTTACTATATATTTGTTGTAGTCTAAGATTTTTGAAATTTCTTTTATTATTCATGTTTTACTCTTTTGTCAATCAAAATACATAAATAGATAGATATAGACATGTTTAACATTCCGAAAAAAATATATTTTCTCAATCATAATTTTATTATAAAAATGAAAAAAAAAAATCTTATTTTCAATATTCATAATTGACCGTAAGTGCACTTTGATACCAAACACCCTTGAAATTTTACTTTTTATATAAAACTTGCCTATTTGAACCACAATTAGTACATCATCAAAAGGGCCCCTAAGTTTGCACATGTTGTGCATGTGTCCGTACAAATTAATAGAAAAATCTTATTTTTCATATCAAAGTTTACCCGTTTATCTCACTTTTGGTATCACTATTATCATGGATGAGAAAAGCTACATAATAGTCACATGACTATTAATTTCTCAATTTGGAGGAAATAGGGAAAACCAGACATGCTGGAGAACAATCAAGCATTAGGAATTTTTTAAGGATTATTTTCTAATTTTGAATTTTTTTAAGGATGATCATTTCCTTTTATTTTATAAAGCAAGTATAATATAATTTCTCTATTTAAAATCAAAAGGGACAAATTAAAACTAATTATTGTATTAAAACATGGGCCTGTACATATATCGTGTCAATAGGAGACTACTCAAATAATTTTTCATCAAAGTAAAATTTTACTGTGAAAGTTGATTCATGAGAATTAAAGACTAACATTTTTAGTCTCATTCATTAATTATGAATAGAAAAACATGCATGAGATGTGCTCACTATTAATGAATAACTATTGGGATTTAAATGTAGCACATGGGGGATATGTGAAAAAAAAAACAAAAAATGATAACTTTTTCCTTCCAATTTTGTGTAGTGTTTATATTTTCCTCAAGTTCATCAAACATGGGTGCCACACGCTCAATTTTGCCTCTAATTTTTGTGTCTAACAAAGTGTGACTAAATCGCACATTTTTATCAAAAAAAATTGCTGATAGAATTAAAATTGTTAATTTTTGTATTTTGCGAGACCAAAATTGATAATAATATAATGAAACGAAAAAATAACACTTGATGGAACTTCAATTATAAGGATTAAATATATTTATCCTTCCACCTACAACTGAATTGCATGGGTCCAATTAGTTTGTTTTGTCATAATTTGAAGTGATTCTTATATCAAACTCTATCCAATAATCTTTTTTGTTAAATATAGGCATCAACGTGATGGTCAAGCATATAAGAATGCACTATAAGTAATTTCTTTTATTGTAGAATTCTATTTAATTATTTTTATTTTTATTATATATGATCAAAGTTTATTTTTATTATTCATTTTTGACTCTTTTATTATTAAAACGATCATTTTATATTTTTATATTTAGAATTAATCATTCTTTCTTCATATTTAGAAATAAAATTAGTTTGAAAATATAATGTTAAATTAACATCCTAATTGTCTATACTTAACAAGA
Organism: Verbascum thapsus; assembly: GCA_963669365.1. Taxonomy (NCBI): domain Eukaryota; kingdom Viridiplantae; phylum Streptophyta; class Magnoliopsida; order Lamiales; family Scrophulariaceae; genus Verbascum; species Verbascum thapsus. The sequence goes on along the minus strand of OY770105.1, from coordinate 5,203,429 downwards.
TAAATTTAAATTTATGATATCTAAAATGTTATTAATAATTGTTAAATCATCACATTTCCTGTATGATCAATTGTTTTCTATATGAGTTATATTAAACATGATTAATTGAAAATAATTATTAATTGTGTCCTATCTGTATGACCTAAACGACTAATTCTTTTTTCTTTCTTTTTGTTCTAATTTCTAGAGTTTTAGGTTTATAGTTTATCATATATATTACCAAGAAAAGAAAGAAAACTGACTTATGTTTATTTTTTATTAATTTAATTTCATTAAAAGTTTAAATCTTTGTACTAATCATGTAATTCAATACTATTCAATCAAGTTGAAAGTTCTAATTAATTATTGACTAATGTTTGCTATATATGTATCTCTCTATTTTTCTTTTTTTCCAAAGACATAAAAGTGTAATCTTGATAAAATTTATAGTAGCTACCTCAATAATATTATGAAATATTTATGTTATTAATGTTAATCAGGACGTATAATTTAACTCGGTCACATTACATGATTACATATAGAACATGCTAATGTGTATTGAGATTGACCATATGATAAGAAAAATATAGGTGCATAGTCCAAATCTGAAAAAAAAAAATTCCCACCTATTTAGTATTTCCTCTACAACCACTAATTAAGATATTATAAAATAAGTACTGAAATAGCTACTTTGAAATTTTATTAAGCTATGATAATTTGTATGTTATTAGATAAATGTGTGTGATATCCATTTACATAAGATATAAGATAAAATAGAAAATTTAGATGTATGGGTTTGGACTGGCTAAGGAAATAGTTAGTAAATTGGGTCTACTTACACGTGTATTAGACTTGTGCTTGTTGGGCTCCGGGACGATCCATTTTGGGCCCATTATTCATCAGCAGACCTGACGAATTTTTGTCTTTTGGGCTTATTTAGACTTATGGATTGCGGCTTAGTAATTCATATTTACTAACATGTAATTAAATAACTATTCAATCAGGTTCAAAAGTCTAATTAATTATTGACTAATATTTTTTCTTCTTAAATAGTAGAGTCCTAATGTTATTCCACATCTTGTAAATATATACAACTCTTTATTATTATTTATTATACGACTCTTTTGCCATTAAAGATTGAATTTCATAAGGTTATTTTAGGTAGATCAAAATTTCAAAGAAACACCCATACTTTTATAATAAAATAGATTATTAATTATTAATTATTAATTATTAAATTATTAATTATTAATTATTAATTATTAATTATTATTATTATTATAGAGATTATAGATTATAGATTTATTTAGGTTTTTCCCAATATTATGAACCACGTGGGTAGCACGTGATTATTTCTAGTTATTCTAAAAGTATGAATGATTTGAGATGATTACATTTCTTAAATTTATTTGAAAATCAAATTTATCCTATAAAAACACTAAGCTAGGAAAAAAGCAATGCAAATTATCTAAAATAATTGACTATATTAAATACAAATTTAAATTATAAATAAGGAGTAGTTAGAAAATGAATACTCCTCGGGGTCTAAGACATGTGGTCTATCAAAGATTTGATGCAACATTAAGGTAGAGGATAGCACGTGGACATTAAAATTGCGAGGAAAATCCTATATTACACAGACCTCATTGTTGAATGCTTTCTCTTTGATCTCCCTCTACCAAACAAACTTATCCTCCGTAGTGCCTTTAGTAATCCATTCGAGGCAAAGTTCACACTACTACTCTTCACTTGTCCAATGCTATTTTTATTACTGTCAACCAACTCGTAAGGTGGCAGATTTTCTGAAAAACTTTTTTCATTCTTGTTTGGAATTTGTTGGGATTGAAGAGTCCTCTTCAAGGAGATGAGTTCTTTCTCAAGATTCTGGATTCTAAAGCTTGTGGATTCATAATTGATCGATTCAGTGAGTGGCCTACTTATGTATGGGCTTGAGATGTTCCCACATCTAAACGAATCTTTGAAAGCCATTTGAGTGTTTAGTTGCTGAACAAATAGTGCTTGAACTATTAAGCGCAGTGGCATCAGTTCGTTTTGAACAGCTTCAATGCAAACTTGTTGTGATAGTTTCTGGCAGTTGAGATATTTGCACACCAATCCTTTCTCCTCTTGCGATAAATTTGAGTCATGAGACTGCAATGCAAAACTAATACTAATTATGATCAGGAATATTTGATTATTAATTGTTAAAAACAAAACCAGAATTAATTAACTGTTACCAGGAAGAATGTGTTGAGTGCTGTGTAGAGATGATCATGTGTTTGCCTGCTGGAAACTGGAACTGTTTCAATGAGATTCATGAATCTTGTACAACCCAACTCAGAATCTGTAGCTATTTGATTTAGATATATGTCCCATAATTCTGCGACAACATAATCATAATTATCCACATTGTTATAGTATGTCGAAAATAAAGTCTCCATTGTGGACAATTCAGTAGTAGCATCATCCCTTGGCAGAAGAAAATCTTCAAGTTGAGCCAAATGTAGCATAGAAGCAGTCTGCTTCTTCAGCTTCTCCACACTCTCATTTCTGAGACCAACTTCAATACAAGTCCAAAGCAAACAGAAATAAAACCCTACAGGAATCACTTTACTTCCCATTGGCGGCAGCAAATCTATAATACCTTGCAACATATCTTCATCCTTTGATCTCATCCATTTGTGTGCATAGAAAACTATAATTGGGCTCACATATTTTTCCTTCATACCATGTCGTCTCAAAGATCCTACGAATCTCTTAAAAAATGCAAGAGGCAAAGCAATGAGATCTCTAATCCACAAAGCCTCCATATGAACATCCCTTCTCCTCTCTGGATCAAGAATTTCCATGCAAGCCATGAAAGCAAGAGTCTCTATACACCGACTCACTATAAGTAGTTCTTCGGCCAAAGGGATTAAAGTTTGGCAGTTTCGAAGCGCAATTAAAGTATGATCCCAACTTTGCAGGATGACTTGGTTGAGATAGATATCGAAACGTTGGCAGAGGTTAAATTCTTGAGTCATGTGAAGAAATTCGGCAGCACATCTAAGAGATGCTATATTGAAGGGATTTACATCTACTGATGATCCATAGATGAAGAGTGCAATAATCTCGAATGTTGATGCCCCGCCTGGAAAACAGGGAGGAAGCTCCACTTCATTTGATTCTTTCAACTTTTCCCTGAAATACCCACTCTTACTACTCAGTGGATGCTGCACACCACAGGATTAATGAGATTCATCTGTCAGATTTAATTATATATATATATATATATATATATATATATATATATATGTTTACTTTGAAACAAATTAACTATTCTATATATATATATATGTTTACTTTGTGCAGGTTGAAGGTTCTATCACCAATTCGAACACTAACGCAGAGAGGAAACCCAGTTTCTTGGCTCCTGAGATTAAACAACATATCAGACAAATTAAGAAAATGAGATCAAAATAAAAATGTATACAAGACAGAATGAGATTACCATGAAAGAATCTTGATTTGAAGTAAAGCAGAAACATTTGGAGATGAGAATGGACTTGAAAGCATTGCAGGATCACAAGGGCTCGTCATCTTCATCGCACATTACAGAATTTCGGTTACTCAGGAAGGATTAATATATATATATATAGGGCTCATTCTAAAATGAACTATTATTAATTATCCATTTATTGCATGGGGATAAATGTTTGAAACCCATCTCAAGACAGGTCGTACAATTATTAATTAAAGCACTTCTTCTAGAATTCTGAACAGAAGAAGAAGCAAATGTTAAAAAAAATAATAATATTATAGGTGAACGTGGTACTACAGAAATTCATGAAAGTCGTGGTAGTGTGCACACGAGTGGGGATTCAAAAATCCCATTTTTAAGGCTTAAAAAACGTTCTTGATTATTGGGAAGTTGAATTTTGGCTCTGTTTTTGGGGTTGCTAAACCCGTAAAGGTGTAAAAGTGTCTACGAGTAGTGAAAAAAGAATGGCCATTGGAAAGCCAAAAAGGAAGGTATTGTATACTGTTGAGGTGGAGTGCAGAGCAAGTTATTGAATTGGAATTGTACTTTTAAGTCAAATGCCCAAGACGGCACGCATGGCATGGCATGCCTTCTTGAAACTCAGACCACATATATATATATATATATATATAAATATATATATTGGGTTTTGTTTTGTCAATTAAAAGTATTGCCCGACTATTGCCCAATATTTTGTGATATGTGGAAAGTAGTAGGTCCCAATCCATTTAGGACATCCTATGTTGATCATCAAATTCAAATCAAACAGCAAATGCCAACATCTAACGTGCGGTCATCAACTCTGAATCAATGAATTTGTTCATCACTTTCTATTATTCATCTTCATAGTCATTTAAACTCAATGTAAAATGAGTATGTGGAAACATACTCAAGAATGCATAACCATAATTATGAACTAAATAGTAGGGTATGACACGCACTTGTGGTCATCATATCATCATGCCCTAATAGTGCAGATTCACAATTCACCTATTCTTAATGCTTTCTTCCAATAATATAACAAATACACTAAATTATTTTACAAGAGGCCAGCTCGTTTACACCCTTACTTGAAACATTAGTCATTTTTCTAATCAATGTGTTCAATGTGTTTATGACGTAGCCCCAGGGTTTTGTCCATCCGAAGTTTCCTGATCATGTCTGTCAATTGCAAAAAGCATTATATGGTCTTAAACAGGCACCCCGTGCTTGGTTTCAAAAGTTTGCCTCTTTCCTTTTCCAGATGGGGTTTCACTCTAGCAAAGCAGACATGCCTATGTTTGTTTATCATTCTGGCTCTGTCATGCTTGTCCTTCTTCTCTACGTTGATGATATCATTCTCACCGGTACTGATCCTTCGCTCATTTCGACTCTTATTCATCGTCTCTCTAATGAGTTTGCTATGAAGGATCTTGAGACTTACATTACTTTCTCGGCATTCATGCCTCCCGGGATTCTCATGGTCTTTTTCTCTCTCAGCAGAAATATGCCACTGACATTCTTCACCGCTTTGATATGTGGTCCCTTAAGCCCGTTTCTTCTCCCCTTTCTGCTAAATCAGTTCCTTCTGTGCTTGATGGTTCTCTATTTCCTGATCCTTCTCTTTTTCGTAGCATAGTGGGTAGTCTTCAATACCCTACTCACACTCGTCCTGATCTAGCTTATGTAGTTACCCTTGTTAGTCAGTTCATGCATTCTCCTCGTGACATTCATTTTCAGATGGTCAAGCGAATTCTTCGCTATCTCCAGGGTACTCTTGAGTTTGGTCTTTTTCTTCGTCCATCTTCTAGAGATTCTCTTACAGTTTATAAATGCTGATTCCGATTGGGCTGGTTGTCCGGATAGCCGTCGATCTACTACTGGATACGCTGTTTTCTTCGGGGATAATCTACTCTCTTGGTCTGCAAAGAAGCAGGCTACGGTATCACGTTGGAGCACCGAATCTGAATATCGATCTATTGCATTTGTTGTGGCTGAGACCTGCTGGCTCCGTTCACTACTTCGTGATCTTGGTATTTTCTTACGCGACCTAGTCTAAGTTTTCTGTGACAACATTAGTGCGATTTACCTTGTTCTAAATCCGGTATTTCATGCTCATACCAAGCACATCGACATTGATTATCATTTTGTATGGGAAAAGGTCGCCACAGGAGATGTCATTGTCAAATATGTCCTACTGCTAAGCAGATTGCAGATATTTTCACAAAGGCTCTACCTGTTGCCAAGTTCGTCCAGCTCCGCTCCAATCTTCGCGTTGGACCCACTGCTCGGATTGCGGGGGGGGGGGGGTATTAGAATATTATCGTTGTATATAGTTAGGCCCGTTTGTATAGGCTAGGGCTCCGTTGTTATCTTGTATTGTTATATATACGCATATTTCTGTACTTGTACATTCATTCAGAAATATACAAGAATTCATAATAATTACGTACTATGAATTCTAACAAAGATAATAAGATAATAATTTTTTGAAAAATCTCTTTATAAATATTAGGTCCCATTAAAACTCTAAATTAATAATTCTTAAATATTACAATTATAAATATTATGGTAATTTGCTAAAATATGAATCTATTATTACTTGATCATTTTTGAGTGCATGTGGGGTGATCTCTCTTATACTCACATATTGCTTGACACATTTGATCATTCATGGATGATTTTGCGATGCCTTTTAGATGAGAAGACATGGTTGGGTGTTATGAATTATTTTATTTCCATATTGAGATTTATATAGTATATGTTTCATTCATCATGCATGAATATATATATTTAATTGGCTATAATAGTTATTTAAGTGCAACGAATTAATGTAAACATGTATATTTGAGTAATTCCAATGAATTTATACATGCGTCCATGAATATAATAATTAATTATATTATATGAATTGATATTATACATGAATATATTTAATTAGTTACAAAGAATTGATTGATACATGAATATAATCAATGAAACATATATGAATTCATTTATTTTCAATACATATGTACTAAATTTGGTGAATTTAAAAAGTCTCTCTTTTAATTAATAAAATATTAATTTATTGATATATTAATATCTCTCTAAATTAATAAAATTTCATGGTCACAAGATTATTAATTTATAGAGGTTATACTGTATATTGGAGATAATTTTTTACTTTTAGTACTATATTTTCATATAACATTTTCAAATTTGATGAAAGGCTACACTCTCCCTCCAACATATTGTCCACGTGTCACACTTCTTATGGCCATATAAACAATTGTTATCGTAAAATCTTAGTTGAAATTACATTTTGGAATTAAAGTTAAATTAATTCCCTAGAGATATATATTATCCTCATATATATTGTGAATAACAAACTACAGTACCAATTTGGCTCCGACTCCTCTCTAACAAGAATAACTAATGATAACTCTTATGGTAATGATTTAGCATTCCATAATTTTGGAGCATAAATATAGGCATATATCAATATCATTAAGGTAATGCATTCGTTTGATCAATCTACAAAAGTTAAGTTGACCAGAATTTAATGATAATAATATGGAACAGCGTATTTAGTAACTGAATTTAGGTTGCTAATTGTGATACTTAATTATAGCTTAATATTGATTTGATTAACAAAACAGGGGCGATATTCTATTTCATTTTTTAATCAAAAAATTCATCAACGCTATCAAATCAAGTAAAGCTATAAAGGATTGAAATATATAGAATCTCCTTCATTAACTCATTCATTATATATATGGGGTCTTCTTTTTTCATTTTTCAGTATAAACACATTGAATAGTATTATTTCAAGAAATGGCCATTATTCTGTTAATGTTTTTATCCATTTTGAACCATATTGTTGCTGGAGAACAATCCAATAATTTCAAAGTCACTGATTTTGGTGCAGTTGCAGATGGAAAGACAGATAACACAAAGGTAAGGAGGTAAACATATATATAATTAAATCAATGTTTAATTATAGTTAATAAGTTATATGATTATGATATATCCAGGCTTTTGAGAATGCATGGAAGAAAGCTTGTGAAAGTGATGGTGGAATTGTATCTGTCCCGTTAGGAACATATTTTGTAGACCACGCAGACTTCGAAGGTCCCTGTATTGGCAAAACCATATTTCAAGTGGATGGTACAGTTTTAGCTTCAGATGATCCTATACTTGATGAAGACTATTGGATCACATTCTATAAAGTTGATGGCTTAATACTTTCTGGAAATGGTACTTTTGATGGTAATGGCGTCAACTCTTGGGCAAACTGTTCCAAATGCAACAAACGCCCCACAGTAATAATTATTAAATTTTGATGAGTTCTTTATTATTATTATTATTATTATAATATCAGAAGAATCAGATTTATTTACATTATGATCATACATATTTGTGACAATTACAGACGTTGAAGATAAACTACGTAAATAATTCATACATCAAAGGCCTACATTTCGTAAACAGCAAGATGTTCCATCTCCACATCCACGAGTCTGAAAACATAAATGTTAATTATGTGCATATTTTGGCACCCGAAGACAGCCCAAACACAGATGGAATCCACACCGGAAAATCCAACCACATTAACATCTTCAATTCTTATATAGCTACAGGAGATGACTGTATATCCATGGGTGACGGAAGTCAAAATATTAACATCTCCGGTGTTTGGTGTGGGCCCGGCCATGGTATTAGCATCGGAAGCTTAGGTAAATACGATGTTGAGCATGATGTTGGTGGTATAACCGTTATGAATTGCACTTTAAGCAACACTGATAACGGGTTGAGGATCAAAACTTGGGCACTTTCGAAATCATCGCCTCTTGTTACTGATGTTTCATTTACAAACATCATCATCGATAATGTACGAAATCCAATTATTATTGATCAATATTATTGCCCAAGTGGTTCGTGTGACAACGGTGGAGAGTCGACTGTGGAGATAAAAGAAATAAAGTTTATGAATGTAAAAGGAACGTCAGCAACGGAAACATCAGTAGATATTCAATGCAGTAAAAGTAAGCCTTGCCAAGATATAGAGTTCATTGGACTTAATCTTACTTACAATGGACAACTAACCAATGCTTCCTGCACCAATGCTGATGATTTATTTCGAGGATCTGCTCAAGTTCCTTCAAGTTGTTCCTGAACAATTTTATTTGACTTGGAGATTGTGAATTAATGTTAATGGTCATATGTTGGAACAAATAATACTATGTTAATTCTTAGTTGCATCAACCTTTAGTCAAAATTTTCTTTTTGACATCCTTTAATAGTATGTATCGTTTGTTGAGTCTATGTTTTAACAAGTATACACAATGCTGAATGATATTATTTGTTATATCACTCCAAGAAATTTCACTTTTAGTAAGGAGAAAAATTCATTACTAGAGATTAATATTTTGTTAATCTAATGTTTGTTAATAAAGTTTGTCAATACCCTTTTCGTCATGTAAAACCCAATGCTAACAATTCTTGCGACAAACTTGCTATATCGTTATTGATGTATTTGTAATATAAAGTTGATTTCTCACAAGATTTTTGGTAAATAAAACTTATGCATTAAATGAAATGTCACAGATTACGAGATATAGTCCATTACAAATTGAAAAGTTCTCAATGAATGGAGGCACAAAAACATTCATCGAAACAACAAGAACAACCAAGACGAAATATTATTTCTTGTTAACTTTTACAAGAGACAGCATCTTCCTCAAAACAGAGGAAAACAGCTTGGACAAGAATCTCATATATCACAATGACATGGATCGATGACAGCCTCCATCTTGATTCCACTTCATGGGTTCCTGATGTGTGTAGTACCACCGCAAGCACACTGTTTATCAAGTAGTGCTTAAGTTGTTCCCACGAGGACTAGATAGCTAGGTACTAGCTTTTTCATGTATTTGATATCTAAGATAAAGGATAATTTGATATAAATACTAACTAGAAAAATCAATCAAGGATTAGAAAACAAGTTATTTAACGATTGATTAAAGATTCTATAATTGAAATTCATCACAATAAACGTTATCTACCTCATTATGTATTCATATCAAATGTGAATGCTAATTATAAAGCACATAATCTAATTTGAAATATTATCTTCTTTCAAACTATAATAACATATATAAATTATTCTACCACCTACTTTCATGATGATTAGGCTTAACTTAAGTTCATTAAGCTCTGTGATAATGTATGAAATCCTCAAAAGACCTAAACATACTTTCGTGATTTAAAAACCTAGCTTCAATTTTTGTGGGTTCCAATATCAAAATGTCAACTTTAAGAAATTTTTATAAAATATCTACGACCATGCATGCAAATAAGTGTCAGTAAATTCATAACCAATTATGCAACCAAGAAGTTGGATCATAAGCATATGCATTCACGAAATCAAGAAAAACGTAAATTAGTTGGATAGCCTATTATTGGGCTACACCCAGTTCTAGTTCTACGATAAAAGAAATTACTCCATGAAATTAAAGAGAGAAACAATAAACATAATAATAATAAAAATATCAACAATAATAAAAAGAAGAGATAAAGAAAAACTCTAGTTTTAGTTAAAATCTCGTTGAATTGTTTAATACAATAATGCAAGATTCTCTTGCTTGTTTTGTTGAATATCTTCAAGCCTTCAAAAATCTAATTTCTAACCCTAACCTTATGCTTTCCTTAGGGGTGGCAAAATGGATCTGAAACCACGGTTCCAACCCAATTTGGGTTGAATTGGATACTAAGAAAATTTTATTTGGCTCCTAATTAGTTCCAACTTGGTTCCAAGTTTGGTCTAACTAAATTTCAAGTTAAGCCCACATCGTTTGCCAATAATCTAAATTATAATGAACAAAATATAAGGTATTGAGGTGGGTTGGGCTTGGTTCTCTTTTGAATTGATTTTGGTTCTATTTTGGGTTGAATTTGGTTCCACCTTAAAACCATTTAAGAACCAAACCCATTTAACAATCAAACCATTGGAACCGACCCAAAATCAACCCAACCCGCCCAATTGCCACCCCTAGTTTTCTTATATCAATTTTGAATTCAAGATTCCCCTCTTATGTGGGAAGGGATGATATAAATAAAGGATCAAAAGAGAGTCCAATTTGTAGTTGTAGTTTTGTCCAAAACATCAATTAAACGTTGGGAAAGTCAAATTTTGACTATATGCATCCAGTGCTTAAACGCTGACAGTAGTATATTTTTTTCCTTTCGCAGTTTTTATGTTGTTTTGAACTGCTAATTGCACCATATTTTCGTTCTAATTTGACTTTGGTGTCTGCCACAAAGTTGTAGATACACGTAGTAGCTCTCCATTCTAACTGGTTTGGATACCATCAAAGTTGTATAACTTGAGCTATGGTCTTTCTACTAAAGTTGCCATATTAGGTTCGTAACAGAACGTCTTCTGTAACTTTGAGCCTTGAAACATTTGAACTGGATCTTGGCTTCTTCATAAGACTCTTAGATATTAGGCTTAAATTTCTAACTATATAAGCATTATTAAAATTGAGGTTTATAGATCAATATGTGGTTGTAATTCGGAACAATGGTAATTGTTATCTTTTCATACATTTTTGTCATTTTCTCGAAGGCAATGATTTTACCCCTACAACCATGTTAAAAAACCTATCAAAAATATATGGAGTATAAATTATGATATAAAATGGTATAGAAACTACTAAACCTAGACTAGAAATCACATATACTCGAGGTTTATCAACCCTCCCAAATTTAGTATTGATCGTCCTCGAACAATAAATAGCATTAGAAACAAACAACCATATTTTTGCAATGATCTTAAAAAAAAACTAACTACCTCACTTTCATAGAGTTCATGATTTCACTTAGCATGTGGAACAAACCTTTAAGCATTTTAGTTACTCAACAAGGACGAGTTATAGTCTTGTGAGGGTTTGCATTTTGATATACCCACAAAATCTATAAAATTCAAGTTAAGTACAGATACTACCACTTATAAAAATTAACAAAAGATTAATGGCATAACATCGTTAACAATTAAGGTTAAAAATATGTACATATCATTCAGTTTTGTTACATATTAACACTCAAAGTCGAATTAACTTCAAAAAAGGTGCATGCAATTGTGGGTATTATGGTCGAGTGGCATCGTTATCGAATTCTGGATATAATTTCAATTTTGATCAACTTTCAATTATTCAAAAGGCACTAAGTTTTATAGTCAGAAATACATAGTTCAAAATTAAAGTTTTAAAGCATTTTGACTTTCTACACAATTACGTCTGCAATGCTTGTTCCCTTAGGATTTCTATGATACCCATGTAGAAAGTTTTGGGTCAATGAATCCGAAGCTAGATAGCTTAAGTGCGTTGAGTGTCAAAACACTCAAGACCTAATCACTTGAGTGTCAAAGGCCACAAAATAAACTAGGTCTTTTTTTTAGTTAGCTTGATATTGTCATAATAATTCGACACATCAAATAATATTTTCAAATTATGCATTCATAATGAAGCATAAATGTGACTATTAACTCTATACCATGTGAAAAAATTTAGTTAATATCTTGAGAATTACTTTGTTGGTCCCAAGTGGTTTGGACAAGGGTCTAGAGGGGGGATGAATAGACCCTAATCCTTTGTTACTGATTTTTCATTAATCTTTTAGATTAAAAGTAAGATCTTCTTTTCAGTAATGATCTGAAAGGAACTTGAGCGCAAAGATAAGTAAGAGATTTTAACGGGATAAATATATTTTTCGTCCCTCAAGTTACATCCAATCGCAAAATTGGTCCCCCATGTTCCGCGCCCGTCAATTTAGTCCCTCAAGTTACAATATTTTGACACAATTGATCCCTGCCGTCAATTTACCGTCCAACTCTAACGGTTCGAGCATGTGCGACGCACGTGACAAGCAGATTTGGGGGCAAAATCGCTTATGACATGATTTTAACTTCAATTTGGGGGGAAAATTAGGGTTTAAGACATCAATTTCATTTCTCTTCAATTTTATACTTCATTTCTCTCAAATTAGGGTTTAAGACTTCATTTTTCTCAAATTCACTTGTTCGATTTATGAACTTGTGAAGGATTTTATGAGTTTTCATCTGGATGGTGCTTTGTTTACTGATTTGTTAGATTTCAAGGATCTTTACTCTTGTTTTGATGCTGTTTCTAATCATAATTACAAAGGAGATGGTGTAAGAAAAATGAAACAAGTGTTTGAATCATCGTCTAATGACAACAAACATGAATCAACATCATTGAAGAGTGATATTAGTACAGAGATCGGTCTACCCATCTCCAATGGAAGTTTTGAAATGAATGCCAAGATTACAATGGGTAAAAATGTAAATAGTACTGAAAATGGAACGACAAATGGCTCACAACACAGGACATAATCTTCATGTTCGAACTCTTTATCAGTCATTACACCAGTTTCTTTGTCAAATCATAGCTTTCAAGAAACTTCCAAAGAAGGTTATTCACCGTTGATCAGAAGAGCCAGTGACGGCCAGTTCAGAATCAGGTGTTTCTGCTCAAATTGCTCGTAAGGCTATACGAAACGCAAGAGCCAAGAATAGTTTAAATATTTCTTCTATGAATGTAAGCCATTGGTCACCGTTTACCAAGAAGGGTGATAAAGAGATTTCCGGTAATTCAGAAGAAAATGTAAGATCATCTCATTCAGGAGAAAGAATGATAAGTTCTGAAATATCAGGAGAAAGCAAGAACATATTGCCCGTGAAAGGCAAACTACAAGAGATGGATCGAGAATTGATGGGCAAAAATGAATCTTCTGAATCCTCAATGATAAAACCAAGCAAAGATACATTCGTTGCTGGATTTGATCTGAACGATGATATCAATGATGATTTTATCCAGCCAATATTTGCAACTATACCCTAAACCCTTAAAAAAGAGTAGAAAATGGGAGGAAAATGTAGTATTAAACTCTAATTTGAGAGGAATGAAGTATAAAATTGAAGAGAAATTGAAGGGAAATGAAAATAAAGTCTTAAACCCTAATTTTTCCCCCAAATCTGTTGTCACGTGCGCCGCACATGCTCGAACCGTTAGAGTTGGATGGTAAATTGACGGTAGGGACCAATTGTATCAAAAAGTTGTAAGTTGAGGGACTAAATTGACGTGCGCGGAACAAGGATGACCGATTTTGCGATTGCATGCAACTAGAGGGACGAAAACTGCATTTATCCCAGATTTTAACTTAGAATCGGTTGAGAAAACTACAGTGAGATGTAGTGGTCAGAACTTAGATTCACCGTTAAGTGCACATCGAAATATATAATCAGAGTCTTTGGCTTTGTGTAATGTTTATGTTGGGCAGAGATACAATTAATAAATGTATATAGAAACTACACTAACTCTTTTATACAACAAATAATCTCTACTGAATTGCTGAATTTAAATATATGTGCAATAAAGAACTGAAAAAAAGCAATAAGTAAATAAGACACATTTTTCAAGGTTCGCTGGGTGGTGTAATCCCAACTACGTCCTTCTTCTTCGATTCATGAAGGAATTCACTATATTGAATCCGAAGAGTCACACAGAGTCTTCTCTAGTACAATGTACAAACTAAAATGTCTTGAGCTCCTTAGCTACACAACTGTCTGCCTCTAAGAACACTTTTAGTAATCTCCTTCTCTCACAAATAAATACTGTAGATATCCTACAACTTTCGTCACACACAGTTTGAAAGAGAGGATGGCTAATTTCACACAGAAATTGGTTTGTTTATTTTGGTAAAGGTCAAACAACTTTGTTGATACTCTCTTCAGTTTAGATTCTTCTTGAGAAAGAGATAGAAAAAAATCGATTTGAATGGATGCTCAGGATTCAAATTTTTCTGAGGGTGAACTTCAGAAACAAGAAATTATTTCGACTTAGGATGTGATTGTTTAAGCTCGTGAATTTTCTAACTTGTTCGAATCTCCTTTTTTTTTTCTCGTTCTTTGAAGTTCTATTTATACACAGGTTTCAGAATATATCCATTAAGACCATACATTAGATCCGTTGAGACCATTTGTAAGACCATTAGATACATTCTGAGGCGCGTGTAATTTTTCCGCTTAGAAATGTTAGATGGGTTGGTGAATCCCGGATATATTGCTGCAATTGTTCAGACTGCGACAATTGTCATATTTGACATCCAATGGGTTTGGTTTTCTCCGTACTCCATCAGCAGTACATGCATTAAATTCCTTTGATAAGCATTAAATGCTTTTAAATAAATGCCTGTTGAATATTAAATGCATTGAGATGACATCTGATATACAATTGCTTATGATTGAAGCTATCAATAACTCAGCGCTGTCTTGAACATAGATTATCGCTTATAGAACAATGTTGCTTGAGATATTTGATATTACGGATGACCTTCTGATTGTCGCTCGCTCTTGCAGATTCTTCAAACCTCTTCACATTAATAGACTCACTCAAAATTCTACTAACGCTTCAAGCGTTAAGACTAGCAAAACTAAAAGGACAAACAGAAAAGCACCTAATTTAAAAGTTACAACTCGATAAACATCATATCGCTTGATACATGATCTTCTATGAAACAAAACTTACATTTTCAGGGTCTAACATTAAGTCCTATCTTGTCATCATCAAAACTTCTAACAAAGAAATTCTTAACTTACTTATTACGTTTCTCAAAGTGAAACATCCACTCAAGTCATCTACCATAGATTGTGTAAGGTGTCATCTAAAGAAGCTAATCCTAAGTTAATTCTAACATGTCATCTTTCTTAAGTTAATTCTAATAAATTATACAAATTGGCAAGCACACTAGAACTCTTAAAAAAACTATCCATGCTTGTTATTTTCGAAAAAACAATTATGCATGTGACATGAATAGTTCAAAAGCTCCCAAACTTAAATGAAATAAAAGCATACTATATAGATATGCTAATCCAAATTCAACCCTCCTAATTGAACCTATAACATTGTTCAAAATTGTTATGAGAGATAAATAGTGAGAAAGAAAAACATAACCAAACAGAATGTTGAAAAACAACCCAACACGGAGGAGAATTTTTTATAAAGAAAAACTCTAGTCTCATTAAAATCCCATTGAAGTGTTGAATACAATAATGCAAGATTGCCTTGCTCATTTTCCTAAATATCTTTAAGCCTTGAAAAATCTAATTTCTAACGCTAATCTTATGTTTTCCTCTATAAATTTTGAATTCAAGATCCTCCTCTTTTAAGGGAAGGGTTGATATAAGTTAAGAATCAATAGAGAGTCCAATTTGTAGTTAGAGTCTTCTTCGAAAAATCTGATGTTCGACAATGTCACACCCCCGGACCAGGCCCGGGGATGGTGACCTTTTTTTCTTTTCAAATGTTATAGTTTTCTGAAATAATAAAAAACATCCTTGAAATAAAAACAACCATTTTCTTTTTACAAAATCGAACCTTGTACAGTAACGAATGCTTGTTTACAAAACCATAACGAAGCGGCTATTTAAACAAAATCAGAGTTTTTGAGCTACAAAATGCTCGAAACACGGCATATGAACATAGCTTTGTCTAACTGCTCGAGATGCTTGGACAACCTTCACATATATACATCAATCATCACCTGCATCATAAGAACCTAATGAGCTAATGACTCAGTAAGAAGAAGCTCGATATATAGTAAAATATCACGTAGCACATAAGACAATAAAAAATGCATAGTGTAGTTAAAAACATTATCTTTTTCCTTTCCTCTGGGTACCCTCAAAGTATGGGATTCGACTAATAATGATAGACGTCTATTTTTGGAACCTGTTCATAATTGGCCAATAAAAGAAGCATCACGGGGGTTCTTATACCGACCTTTCGTCCGATGATATTATCCGCTAGCTCCTTCATATATTGTGGCTTTATCTATCTTGGTTTTTACACCTCAAGGTATTCACCACCCTTTGTGGGTCCGCCGGTTCCTCCCACGTCCCGTGCCTACCCGACCACCAATCAAATACCAAACCTCTCCTTCAAAAACGTCTTCTTCACATGTATAGAAATATAATGCAACATTATCAAATTTACCTCAACATTTCATATCATAAAACATTCGTTTGCGATATTACATGTAATAAATAACACTTAACATAATCGGCACATAAAAATATTTATTTTCACACAATCAACATATATAATCATAAACATGCATAATATTGATTCTTATGATGCATCAAGGAACACTTCCTTACATCCTTGCAATGAATTACCAAACCATGATGTTTCCATACGCTAGTTAGTCGCACTCCTTCCTAATCTTGCGTGTATAATAGCTTACAACGAGAACATTAATTCACTTAGCATGCTTTACGTGTAACTCTTTCTTTCCTATTTTTCTTCTCTTTTGTTTCTCTCTATTTCTTTCTTTATTTTCTATTTCAATTCCTACCCTTTTCTTTCATTCATATAGACTAAGGTGGATCATTTATATAGAATAGGCTAAGATGAGTCATTATATAGGATAG
Source organism: Verbascum thapsus (assembly GCA_963669365.1). Lineage (NCBI taxonomy): Eukaryota > Viridiplantae > Streptophyta > Magnoliopsida > Lamiales > Scrophulariaceae > Verbascum > Verbascum thapsus. Next base: position 5,186,459 of record OY770105.1, on the reverse strand, counting down.
CTAAGGTGAGTCATTTATATAGGATAGCTAAGGTGAGTCATTTATACATGATAGCTAAGGTGAATCATTTATATAGGATAGCTAAGGTGAGTCGTTTATATAGGATAGCTAAAGTGAGTCATTTATATAGGATAGCTAAGGTGAGTCATTTATATATGATAGCTAAGGTGAGTCATTTATATAGGATAGCTAAGGTGAGTCATTTATATAGGATAGCTAAGGTGAGTCGGCAAGGGAACTTAAATCCTAAGTTTACTTCAAGGCTAAGTTTACTTCTTGGTTAAGCTTATCTATATCAGACGTCATGCCTGCTTAATTGCCATGCCTACTTAAACGTCATGTCTACTTAGACATCATGCCTGCTTAGTCGTCATGCTTGGTTAACTAGTATTGGATGGTATTAAATACATTTAAATGTATATATGACATAAATGGTAAGTAATCGTGCATTTATCATATAATTAGCAAATAATATTATTCATGGCGTTCAAATGTTGTAAATCAATAATAAATGTTGACTATATGACATACTTATTGTTGGCTATGTAAGAGATGATTCAGGCATTACAATTATAACCTCCTTACAAAAATTTCGTCCTCGAAATTTGACATACTCAATTATCTCATTCAAAAAGAATGCACTACAATGATAATGATATGCATTAATAAAACATAAGGGAATAAACTAAAAAGTTGACCGAGTTTCTCCAGGCAGGATATGTTCATATGCCTTCTTTTGTCTACAGGAAAGACTAAACCTTTGCTCTGATACCAAAAACTATTACATCCCCGGACCAGGCCCGGGGATGGTGACCATTTTTCTTTTCGAAATGTTATGGTTTTCTGAAATAATAAAAACATCCTTGAAATAAAAACAACCATTTTCTTTTTAAAAAAGTCGAACCCTATACAGTAACGAACGTTTGTTTACAAAACCATAACGACACGGTTATTTAAATAAAATCAGAGTTTTTGAGCTACAAAATGCTCGAAACACGGCATATGAACATAGCTCTGTCTAACCGCTCGAGATGCTTCGACAATCATCACATATATACATCAATCATCACTGCATCATAAGAACCTAATAAGCTAATGGCTCAGTAAGAGAAAGCTCGATATATAGCAAAATATCACGTAGCACATAAGACAATCAATAATGCATAGTTCAGTTAAAAACATCATCTTTTTCCTTTCCTTTGGGTACCCTCGAAGTATGGTATTTGACTGATGATGATTGGCGTCTGTTTTCGAAACCTATTCATAATTGGCCAATAAAGAAAGCATCACGGGGGTTCCCATACTGACCTTTCGGCCGATGATATTAGCTGCTAGCTCCCTCATATATCATGGCTTTATCTATCTTGGTTTTTACACCTCAAGGTATTCACCGCCCTCTGTTGGGTCCGCCGGTCCCTCCCGCGTCCCGTGCTTACCCGACCACCAATCAAATACCAAACCTCACTTTTGAAAACGTCTTCTTTACATGTATGCAACATAATGCAGCATAATCATATATGCCTTAACATTTCACATCATATAACAATCATCTCTATTATCACATGTAATAAATAACTCTTAACACAATTGGCACATAGTAAGATTCATTTTCAAACAATCAACATACATATCATAAACATACATAATACTAATTCTTATGATGCGTCAAAGAACACCTCTTCTTACCTTACGTCCTTGTAATGAATTACCAAACCATGATGTTACCGTAAGCTAGTTAGTCGCACTCCTTCCTAATCTTGCGTGTATAATATCTTACAACAAGAGCATTGATTCACATAGCTTGCTTTAAGTGTAACTCTTTCTTTTCTATTTTTCTTCTCTTTTCTTTCTCTCTGTTTCTTTCTTTATTTTCTATTTCAATTCCTACCCATTTCTTTCATTCATATAGACTAAGCTGAATCATTTATATAGAATAGGCTAAGATGAGTCATTTAAATAGGATAGCCAAGGTGAATCATTTATATAGGATAGCTAAGGTGAGTCATTTATATAGGATAGCTAAGGTGAGTCATTTATATAGGATAGCTAAGGTGAGTCACTTATATAGGATAGCTAAGGTGAGTCATTTATATAGGATAGCTAAGGTGAGTCGGTAAGGGAACTTAAATCCTAAGTTTACTTCAAGGCTAAGTTTACTTCTTGGTTAAGCTTATCTATATCAGACGTCATGCTTGCATAATTGTAATGCCTACTTAAACGTCATGTCTACTTAGACATCATGCCTGCTTAGTCATCATGCTTGCTTAGTCGTCATGCTTGGTTAACTAGTATTGGATGCTATTAAATACATTTAAATGTAGATATCACATAAATGGTAAGTAATCGTGCATTTATCATATAATTAGCAAATAATGATATTCATGGCATTCAAATGTTGCAAATCAATAATAAATGCTAACTATATGACATACTTATTGTTGGCTATGTAAGAGATGATTCGGGCATTACAGACAATGTTTAAACATTGAGTATTGACGTTTAAATATTAAGAAAGTCAAATTTGACCTACAATTTTGTTCCAGCACCTAAACTCTAAACCCTAAACTACTAATCCTGAACTAGAAAACACGAGGTTTATCAGCTTTTAATATGTCCCATCCGAGAGTATGAATTGACTTTGATCAAACTCCCTGACTTGCAAATGGCAACGAATAACAACCGACCGAAACCATGGAAGGTAAAGAAACATGGTTCATGAATTGGACATGTCCACTAGCAACTGTAATGACCGCAACCATCTCGAATCTCTTGTCAATAAACATACTGTTGGATATAAAGTTGATGCGAACAACTTTCGTCATGAATTTGATTGTCTTACATATACTTAAAGTATTTAATTAGTCAAATCCGATTTCGGGTGAATGAGAAATTAATTAACTAAGTGAGTCACTTAAAACGTTGTTATTAATTGGAATCAATTTATCGATAGGAACATATGTGATTATATGATCTCAAATCATACAATCGACGGCCGCGATTGTATGAAAGAAAGTTCATTTAGTTTGAGGATTAAAATGTTCAAGTCGGAAAATTGAGGAACCAATTTGGAAGGACGTAATTGTTCGAGATTAAAAAGTTTTGGGGTCAAAATATAATTTATGAAAGTTGTTGGTGCTCCCGGATGCATGTGATTAGATCCCACTTTTAAAGGAATGTGATTGGTTGATGAGATGGTGCATGGTGCACCCGTTCACACCAAATCATTTCTAATTGGGTGTTCTGAATGTATGCAACTTTTGGAGTTTTTATGGAGAGGTGCTTGTCTAAAGGACATAACTCTCCTACAATTTATGAATAGTTGCAACTTTTGTCTAAAGGACATAACTCTCCTACAATTTATGGAAAGTTGCAACTTTTGACTCAAAACGATTCATAATCTATAAATAGCCCCCATCACATTTCATTTTCTTCATCCCATTCACAATTCTCTTCTCTCTTTTCTGCATTAAAATCATTAGTGCATTCTTTCAAAATTTGAGAGTTCAAAACAAAGTTTTGTTCGCCGGGTCACGAAATTTGTAGTGCTACTATTTCGAAACAGTTTAGTTGTTGTATATTGGGAAACGATTGCCGACAACCGTAAGCACCGAGAGCGGGGCAATTTCGTTTCAAAGACAAAGAGTAGAACTCTTGCTTCGACTACTTACATTCTAAAGATACTAACCCGAAGTGCTCTCACAAATATTTTCCGACACATACTAGGATGAACTAAAGCCAAACTGAACAAGCAGAATATCCACAGGTAAAAAGGTGCACATGGACTCCTCAAAAGACAATGTCACCAGGCTCCATAACATCAATTTTTTCATTAAAAGACCAAGATGAGCATCATCAACATTTAAACCAGCATGTACAAAAAACTAAAAAACACAAGAGACGAGATACTCAACACAAAACACATTATAAACAGAAAGACATATATAGAGAAATAACAAAGATAAATGACACTACACCTGCAAAGGATTTTTTACGAAATTAGTGAAAGGTAGCCTAAACCCTTGATTATCGTCATTTTCGACTATCTTCGAGTCCCCAAAAAATTCAAGGTTTGCCGATGTGAAAGGCCTCAAATGTAGAATCTGTCAAAAAACCTTTCCAATGTCCAACGGCCCAACACCAAATATTTTAGCCATTTTTACCAACGTTAGTGATATATAATTGGAAATATAAATGTGTCTCTCACCGTGTTTGTGAACAATGGATAAGTAGTTGAGTTCTAAATCATGCCAACACCAATCCTACAATCGAATTTGCGACAATTGGCAAAACCACTATATATCAAGGATTATCTTCACAAACTATATCAAGGATTTCAGATTCATCTTTTTTTATTGGTGGCCTTTGGGGCAGAAATTCATAGAAAATATCAACTTTTAATGTATAACTATCTTTCCATTATCATGCATACTTGATGTTGATGTTTGTTGTATTTATTACTAGACTTTATATTTCTTCAATGTGTCTTAGTTTTTCACACTCCTACTAGTACATTTTATTCTTATTGCATGAATATAACTTTCTCCTTTGCTTATAAGTTATAGATTATATCGTGGGTGTTATTTACTGTCAGTAATCCTTCTTTAATAGTTTTCATTAGTTCAGCCTTGCTTAATGTAAATAAACTTTAGTTAAATCAAATATATTACTATTTTACTAAAATAATTAAGTAATCACTTATGTTGCAAATAATTAAAAGAACTCAATTTTTTTAATATGATCACTATTATGTTTTACAGACTTAGAAATAAATGTATGAGTTTCACTTAGTATAAATAAATTACATTAGTACATTATTATTGTTTTATTTTGTACATAATTATAGATTGACATACCTTTTACTAATTTACATTGAATATAATTTCACTCATACATCATAATGAAACTTAAATAAGAACTATCACTACAAGAAAACAGGCTTCTAAGATGGATTATTCCGTCTCAGATGCTCTAATTTCCGTGGCTGATGCTCAATTGAGACGGAAATACACCGTCTCAAATTCTGATGCTGATAGCCTCGTGGCAAATTTGAGACGGATTCTGAGACTAATATGGTTGTGACAAATTTATTCGTCTCAAATTCTGTCTCAAAATTTTGACATTTTCCGTCACAAATTCTGTCTCAAAATTTTGCCATTTTCCATCTCAAATTCTGTCTCAGAATTTTGACATTTTCCGTCTCAAATTCTGTCTCGACATTTTTCATCTCAAATTCTGTCGAGCTTTGACATATTCTTATAATATTATATCTGCTCGTTCTATTCTATATATAATACTATTCATTACAAACAACAAACCAAAAAACTCTTCAAAATAGCCAAAACAATTCATTGTCTCTAATCACAAAGATCTAATAAACAAAATAGTTTATTAATAGTCAATTGTCTAAAATAAACCATTAATATCGTAAAAAACGCCTACTAACATAGTAATAAACCCAAGCAAAAAAACACAATACGAAATCCATCTAACTAATAAAACTGACGTTTGCCTCCAAAGTTATGAAATCCATCTAACTAATAAAACTAATGTTTGCCTCCAAAGTCATTGCGCACCCTATTGTCCCCATCGGTGTTTAGTGTCCCCAACTTCTTCAATCATTTTTCGAACCAACTCTTGAAGTTTATCCTCCCTAATTCGAGCTTCCTCTTCCCATTTTCGTGCTTCGTCTTCCCTCTTTTTAGACTCCTCGAGTGCAAGTAACACCCTCTTATAAACTTCCACTTCAATAAACCTAGTTGTCAAAACAAATGAAAATGACATATAAGAGATATTGATATTAACTTGTATAATCAATTTAATCTGAATATAGTAAACATAAAGATATTGGAATTACCTGGAGTTAACCATCGTTACTTTGGCCCGTTGGTCACGATTTGCAGGAATATGTGTTCCTTGGTTAGGTCCCCTTCGCCGAACCTATGAAGAAGTGTCTTCTTCAACAATCTCTATATCAATGTGATCATCCCTAGACATTGTCTCTTGAACCTAATAAATAAAAACTAATATATTAAGGAAGTTACTAATTTCAATAAATATGTATTATCATATAGTATATTTCATATTTGCAAAATATGAAAAAATACAAGTTCAATAAAGTAAGTTAATTAACTTATAAATTACACATGTGAAGATAAATATAAATATAACCTGTGTTTCATCATTGAATGCTCCCGAAATATGTGATGACGTACTTTCTCCGTGAAGAACTACATCAATAGGATTTCATCTAAAAGTGCCATGCCTAGTAAATCAAGGACTACACAGTTGCGAAGGATAGAGTATAAAACAAATTATCCACAAATGTACAGAGAAACATGTGGTCAGGTACAGAGAAACTACAGTAGCAATTAGCAAATGGTGGACGAGAAAAATCCATCTCCAAGCCGGTCAATAATTTGATTTTCAGTCTCTTTTCTAAAAACAAAGCAGCGAACAAGGACAGCAATGCCAACTGCACATTCAAACACAAGCAGAAACATAAAGAGACATGAATTTATACAAGTTATATGTTCAAAGTAATAAGCAAATGGTTATTGCTAAGGAAGGAGAGAGGAGCACAGAATATATGGCAAAGATATGAAATCTGTCTATCTTTCCTAAACTTTCAATCATCTATCAACGTCGAATATCATACACCTTTATGAAATGCTATACCTCAGCATTGCACAATGTACAGACACCACGCCATTTTGTTTCTGTATATAATCTTCAGACGTAGATAAATTACCTGATCAAACACCATCAAGCTACAAATATGAATTGGGGATGCACTTATAGTCTTGTCTATTCTAAGAGACCAGACGCCAAACGCCAACTAGGTAGACAGTAATAGTACTTAGAAAATGTCGAAGAGTAATTGTGCCATCTCCTAAGGGCCAAATGGCCATCCAATAGCGCTTACCAGGAAGGAATAAATGCCTGTGGCTAAATACTCGTAAATGTCCTTCCCAAGGAAAGGAGCAAAAAATGCATAGAAAGCGACAGATAATAGGAAAAAAAAAACTGTTATAGCCACAACCTGCAGGAGTAAAGAAGGAAGTTAGAACATGGATGCAATATAATTAAGCAAAGTGAAGATGATATTATAAATTGCATAAAAGTACCTAGATGTAATACAGATAATAAATTACACCACAGTAGGAGATAAATGCAAAGAAGTACCAATTATGAAAATAGTTATGACCCTATGTCTCCAATGAAGAACCAAAAAGCATACATGCTATAGTGAAGCAATGCAACAGGGCATTGCGCTGAAAGTAAACCTGAGAGGTATATCCTCAATTGATTTTAACTCAATTTCCACATTACAAATAAATCTAGTACATTGAAACACATTGATTTATTTTCAAACCCCAATTTACCTTTTATATGTAAGTGACAACATAGCACTTCTTTTAGGACACCTAATTCAATCCACTTACAACCCAAAGATCAGCAGAGAACTTCACACTCCTTAAATATGGACAAAAAAATACACATTGAGGACCTAACAATTTTTTCAGAGCTTCTGGAGAACACGAATCATCAAGAAGGGTGAAATTTGAACACGAATCATATAATATCGAATCAACAGCAGTCGCTTCATACTTGTCTGTGTTGTCATATGATGAAAATATATGAACCATTACTGTGTGAAGCCTAATTTATTCAATTTAATCTATGTCTCGTAGAAAGTTGCATGAATTGGAAAAAACCCATGTGTGCTAAAGAATATTTCATGGACCTATAGATCACCACATTTGGCTTCTTCATTGCTGCTGAGTGCTGCCTGCTTGGTAACTATGAGATTGGATAAGTATGCAATACTTATCTCTTATTCAAGAAGATTTAGTACCTATCATCTTGTATGTGTTATTTGAATTTGGAGAATGAAAAAAGGGAAAATTCACGTATACGAGTTTGTGAATTACACCTCGAAAATCTCTGTATTAGTGGTGTTTCTCAAGTTTAATATTGAAATTTTTACGGAAATTTGAGACACATTTTGATGTCTCTAAATTCGTCTCAACTATTGTCTCAACTAAGACGATTTTTTCCGTCTCATTATTTTTTAGTCAATATTAGAGACGGATTTAGAGACATAATTATTCCATTTTTAAATCCGTCTCTATTTCCGTCTTTATTTCGTTGCAATAATAAGATAGAGACGGAAATATGTTCCCGTAGTAAATTTGTCTCTAATTTGAGACAAATATGCTATCGGTCTCTAAATCCGTCTCAAAGTTGAGACCGAAATATATCCGTCTCAAATTTCCATCTCAAACGCCTTGTTTTCTTGTAGTGTATAATACTCATACATCATAATGAAACTTAAATAAGAACTATAATGACAATGAATGGAGTATATCAAGAGGTTTGTAGCAACAAAATGTTTAACATAATACAAATAAATAAAAATGAAAACTAATAATAGTTAGGAGAGGAGGATATGAGAGCATCTAGCTTGATTTCCTTCTTCTAAAATTTTCAAGTACTATATAATACTTTGTCAAGATTATTTTTCTTTTGTATAGTATTCATTATCTTCAAAATCTTTTATTTATACAACATAATCAAGACAATAGAATAGAGAACTCAATTCCAAAAATTCTTCTTGTCTATTCACTACACAAGGATCAAAAGGACTCAAAAATAATGGTGGTGGTTCTTCGACAAATAAATAGTACACATTCAAACAACTTCAAAAGGTTCATATTTGAGAACGAGCAGTAAATTTAACGACACTTTTGTTAAGAATATAAGTTGTTATCATACTTATAGAAGTGCTAGTTATGTTATAAGCACTTATTCCTAACGGCTAGTTGGATAGGTAGTTAGGCTTCTCTTTCTCTCTCTTTCTTATCCACCTATATATGTAAGGTTGGGGTTGATTATGAGATTGATTCAGTTCGTTCAATTCTTCAATCAATACATGAAAACTTCGTATCTTTACATGGCACTAGAGCCACTATTCTGATTTTTTTCTTAGTTCTTGGATGATGATGATTCTTGCTTATTGATTATCCTGCAGATTGTCGATGATTTACTCGTTCATCTCAGGTATTTGATTCATCATCTTTTCAGTCTCTTTGGCTGTCATTCTATTTTCTTTTTATCTCTTTCGCGTGCACAATTGTGAGTGAAAGATCTTGGTATGGCGGAGTTCAAAGATTCGTCGAGCAAAACTGAAAAATCCAGTGCGGTTTCGACACCACAGATTAATATACATGATCCTCTATATCTCTATCCTTCCGATACACCGAATCTTGATTTGGTTACTGAAAATCTGAAAGGTGAGGAGAATTATAAGGTTTGGAGTCGCAAAATGATTGTTGCCTTGGAGGCAAAGAACAAGATAGGTTTTGTGAATGTAAATTGTAAACAACCAGATGTGGATTCAGATCTTCCTCCACATTGGAAAATATACAATGCACTGGTAAAATCGTGGATCCACCGATCATTATCGCGCGAACTCGTCCATGGTGTGGTTTATAGTGAATCAGCCTGCGTTATTTGGAATGACCTAAAAGAACGCTTCGAGAGGGTGAATGGTGCGAGGCTATACTCTTTAAACTGGCAGATCAATACTTTTACTCAAGGATCTATAAGTGTTACTGAATATTACTCCAAGATCCGCCATCTATGGGACGAGTATGAGTCTCTTATTCCAGCACCTTCAGTTGTGGTAGCTAAGGAATACACAGATTATTGTAATCAGTTGAAGATGATGCAATTTCTAATGGAATTGAATGAATGTTATGTGAATCTGAAGTCACAAATCCTCATGATGTCTCTTTTGCCAACACACAATGAAGTTTATTCTATCATTAATAATGATGAGGCACAAAGAGGATTGAATACACAAAATGTTAATGTGGAATCCTCAACTTCCTTCATGTCCAAATCTGAAACCAACACAGGGAATAAACAGGAATTATATTGTGACAATTGCAATATTGAAGGACATACAAGGGATAGGTGCTTCAGGATCATTGGTTACCCTCCTGATTGTGTTCGAGGAGGGAGAAGAGGTGGAAGGAGAAGCAGGTATAGTTGGGGAAGAGAAAATAGTGGGGATTGATTTCCTGCTCAAGATCAAACCAACAATGCCACTGCTAGCAAGGAATACAATGATGAGTCTGGATCTAGAAAACCAAGTAGAACAGCTCAATCTACCTTACCTGATTTTGTGCTCAACAAGTAGAATAGCTCATTTCTTGGAGGTTCTGCACAAGACAAGGGCAACACATGTATTCAACCCACTGCAACCAATGTGGCAGGTATGGTTTCTGTTAATTCCTCATCCACCACCATACAAGATAAGTATAATAAGGATACCTGGATACCTGGATTTTGGACATAGGTGCCAACCAACATATGCTTGCTAACTTGATTATATTAAATGCTAGTTTTAAATCTTGTACTCGGACCTGCTTTATTAAGCTTCATAATGGACATTTCAGCTCTGTGACATATGGAGGACAGATTGATTTAGGGCATGATCTCATTCTTAAAGATGTGCTTTATGTTCCTGATTTCCAACACAACTTATTCATGATTCCAGCATGGATAATGTTATTATAGATCCTCCAAGTGAAGAAGATTACACTGAACAAATCATAAATGATTCTCCTAGGAGATCTACAAGAATCACCAAGCCTCCATAATGGTCCAAGGATTATATTTCTCCATTTACTATAGATTCTAACAATGTTAGCAGCATTGCTCACCCTCTAGCTAAACACATTCACCATGACAACATATCAGAAAAGTATAAATGTTAGCAGCACTACTCACCCTCTAGCTAAACACATTCACTATGATAACATATCAGAAAAGTATAAATGTTACCTGTCAGCTTTAGCAAGTGTTGCTGTACCAGGTTCCTTTAATGAGGCTAAACAGGATAATAACTGGAAAGATAACTAAAATCCAAGCCTTGGAGTTAAATAAAACTTGGGAGATGTGTGATCTACCACATAATAAGAAAGCCATAGGATGTAAATGGGTGTATAACATTAAATATAAGTCTGATGGTAGTATTGATAAATATAAAGCTAGACTTGTGGCTAAAGGTTATACTCAAATGGAAGGGATAGATTACACTGAAACTTTTTCACCTGTTGCTAAACATTTAACAATTAGGATTGTTATAACCATGGCAGCTAAACATGATTGGCCAATTTGGCAAATGGATGTCACTAATGCTTTCTTGCAAGGTGATTTACATAAGGAGGTTTATATGGTCATTTCACCAGGTTTTGATATACAAGGTAACGGTTCACAGAGGCCTCAGGTATGTAAACTCTTAAAATCCTTATCTAGGCAATGGAATGTTAAATTTACCAAGGCCTTAAATGATCATGGTTTTTGTCAATCTAAAAATGATTACTCTTTGTTTATCAAGAGTAAGGGAACAAGTATTGTGATTTTATTGGTATATGTTGATGATATATTAATCACAGGAAATGATCTTTATATGATAGCAGCATGTAAACAACACTTGAATGATACTTTTTATATGAAAGACTTGAGGGAACTTAAATTTTTTTAGGGATTGAGATTGCAAGAAGTAAGGAATGCATTTATATGAATCAAAGAAAATACACTTTGGAACTTTTGGCCGAGACTGGAATGTTGGGATGCAAAGTTGTAGGTGTACCATTAGAGCAGAACTCCAAGTTTACCAATGAGAGTGATGATGATCCAGATAATGCACATGTTACTGAATATCAAAGGATAGTGGGAAAGCTCATATATCTTTGTCTTACACGACCGGATATTAGTTATTCTGTGCACATTTTAAGTCAATTTATGCATAGGCCCAAAACATTCCACTAGGAGGCTATTTATAGAGTATTGAAATACTTGAAAGGTAGGCCTGGTTTGGGTTTACTTATGTCATCATCCAATAACTTTCAATTGTCTGGTTTTTGTGACTCAAATTGGGGGTCTTGCCCTTTGACTAGACGATGATTAACCGGTTATGCTGTCAAGATTGTTGGTTCCTTCGTCGCTTGGAAGGTGAAAAAACATAATACCATATCGAGGAGATCCGCAGAAGCTGAGTATCGAGCACTAGGTAAAACAGCGTGTGAAATAATGTGGATTGTCAGCCTAGTGAAGGAGTTAAATATGGAAGTCAAGCTTCTTGTTGCATTTTATTCTAACAGCAAATATGCCATACAGCTTGCGGCCAACCCTGTTTTCCATGAACTCTCCAAATATATCAAAATTGATTGCCACTTCCTTCGAGAGCGGACAAAGAAAGGCCTCATTGCAACACAATAGATCTCTTTACAAAGCCTTCGAGACGTGTACAATTTGATTTCCTCCTCAACAAACTTGGTGTCTTTTATTTGTTTAGCCAACAAGTTTGGGGGGTGTTAAGAATATAAGTTGTTATCATACTTATAGAAGTGCTAGTTATGTTATAAGCACTTATTACTAACGGCTAGTTGGATAGGTAGTTAGGCTTCTCTTTCTCTCTCTTTCTTATCCACCTATATATGTAAGATTGGGGAAGTCTATGAGATTGATTCAGTTTGTTCAATTCTTCAATCAATACTGAAAACTTCGTTTCTTTACAACTTTTGTAAAGCATAACAATGATTATTTCAAACGAGTTGTTAGGTCCAGCTCAAACAAGTGAACACAAGATAAAGTATTACAATCATAATAAATGATGAGGTGTGAATTACTTGCGATAGTCATGAATATGTTGTTATTAAAAATGATGGGGTGCCACGTGCCATAACGAACCGCGTAGTTTTACGTGGCGCCTTGGTATGAAGTAAGTGGCGCTTAGGCGCGGCAGAGACCAAATAATATAATAGGCTTATGCCTTGACCATTGGGTTGACCCGCATCCATACCTTGCTAATGAGGTTAAGGATTAAAAAAAGTGAATATTGAACTGAGCATTTTCTTTTTCCAGTTTGGATCTTTTATAATACTAGTAAAATGCACGTGCATTTGCACGTTAAAATAATATTTATATAAAGTAAAATACAATTGTGGTGCTAAAATAATTTTTATATAAAGTAAAATATAATCATTAAATAACATAATACATTTAGTTATTTCAGATATTGTCAAACTTGTTTAATTTATTTGTTTAAAAAGAAAATATTATATTAAGAATATATTTTTTAGGTTGAATTACTTTTTTTCTATATATATAGTCAACAATTCCTCTAAAACTACGTTAGATAACATTTACATTTTAAATGGAAATTATATATAGATTATAAACATAGACATTTTCTATTGTTATGTCATTAATCCTAGCTTATTTTTTCTGAAAATATATTAGTTTCTACGATTATATAAAAGTTTTATTTGTATATTCAAATATATGCAAATTATTTTTTTATAAATTATATATAGGAGATTTCACGAGCTATAATTTTAGGTTAAACTTATTCATAGATAATTTTATATCAATGTAAAAAAAAAACTAAAAGTTAAATCATTAGAAAGGAAGAAATATTCGAGTTCTTTTACAACAGTAAAAAATCAAATTAGCAAGCTTAGATAGTTGAAAATGATTATTACAACTTTAAAACAATTTGGAGCGAGATGCAACCTTTCACTATGTCTATCTAAAGGAGTATAAAATATTAATATATTAATTTTTAAAATATTGTGTCTCATGTGTGATGACCATTACCCTTCTAGTGGAATCAGATGATTTTCCATAAATTGGTAAGTATGAAGTTTTTCTTTTTAATTACTCAGCAATTTCTAGCAAAATGCAAATGTATTCGCATGTGAAAATTGAGGGAAAATTGCATTTTTGGTACCTTATTGTGGCCTGCACGTTTGTTTGATACAGTAATATGGGGGGTGGCAATTACGGTACATTATTGTAGGGTAGGTCTAGCAATTTGGGTACAAATTTCGTCGAAAAATACGGTATTCGCCGGAAAATATCATGTGCGTTGCATATGACCTCTAAAATTGGGGATTTTGACTGGATTGGGGAATTTTTTTTATGATTTTGACCAAAATTAAGCAAATTCATTGTTTTGAGGGGGGGATTGACCAATTTTGACTGTTATAAATATAATAAAATTTGATTTTACCAAATTGACCCTAACAATTTCATCTTCCTCATCAAAACCCTAGAATCCCATTTTAGTTATTTTCATCTTCTTCATTAAAACCCTAGAACCCCATTTTAATTAATCTCATCGTCTTCATAAAACTTAAATAATTTTTCCTATCCCAATACATGGTAATTAGTATAGACTATAGTATATCTTCTCAATAATGGGCCGAACCCACATTACTCGCAAATTAAAACACTCATATTTAAATTCCAATTAATTTTTGCAAAAAATTGAAGCCATGTTCATAAGTCTAAGACATATGATAAATGCTAAATCTGCAAATGTTTAATAATAATAATAATAATTATTATTATTATTATTATTATTATTATTATTATTAAGAATTTGAAAAGACTTTTGCAAATCAAAAAACAAAGATTTGCAAATCAAAAACGTAAAATAAGGTTTGCAAAAAAAAATAAAACAGATGAATAAGGTTTGCAAATTATAGCATTAAGATTGTAATGGGTTGTTGGAGGAGATGAATTTCACAGCCGGGAGGTAGCAATGGAGGCAACCCGCCATTTTTCACCCTAAAATTTTCCCTTTAACTAAGCTCGAAACCATGGTGGAGAACTCATAGAAAGTATACGAGTTGACGTGCATACCTTAGGGAAGGATATTTCAAATTAGAAATGGTGGTGGTAATGGTGGTTGGGCATGGAGGTGGTAATGGTGGGGAAGAGGGAAGAAGACAATGAATAGGAGGAGAAAAAAAAGAAATTTCAAATTAGAAAAAAATATTGATAAAATTGAAAATTAGAGATAAATTAGTCAAAACTGGTTACATTTGGTCAAAATTAGACAAATTAAATTTAAGTAAAAATCCCCAAATTCGGTCAAAATCCCCAATTTTAGTCAAAATCAATTAATTTTCCGGCAAAAATCGAATATATCGGCGAATTCCGTATTTTTTGACGCAATTTGTACCCAAATTGGTAGACCTACCCCCACAATAATGTACCGTAATTGCCACTCCCCTCATATTACTGTATCAAACAAATGTTCGGGCCACAATAAGGTACCAAAAATGCAATTTTCCCTGAAAATTGATTATATACAACGAAATTTTAAGAAATATTTAAAATAAATCTTAAATTAATATAAAACCTATAAATAGTTCAACTATTCAAATATTATTAGTCTTTTAAATTTATTTAATAAAATAACATAGTTAAGATCATATAAAAATTAATTTTATGTTCAATTAGTTTTCACGAATTTAGGACATATTGCTCTTAAACTTGTTAAATATCAATTCAAATTTTAGATTACCAATTTTCTCATAACTAATTTTAAAAAGGTTACTGAAACTTCTCATAATATATTTTATACCCAAATAATAAATAAAAGTATTTTTTTGATCTCAAATGTCTTTTAATAATTGTTTGGGGAAGTTTCTCAAAGAAAACGGTATTGTGCATCAATCTACATGTCGTGATACCCCTAAACAAAGTGGTATCGCTGAAAGAAAAAAAAACAGATATTTATTTGAAATAGCACGATGTGTAATAATTTCCATACAGTCAATAAGCAGCGTAAAAAATTGATGAATGTTAATTGGATAAAAAGTAGAAGTGTTTTAATAAGGATGAAGAGCAGAAAAGTAGAAAAAATTAATTTGAAAATTATGTGAGTAGTATACATAATTTTTTAACAAAATAGATAGATATTAGTGAGTAGTTGAATGTTAATATAACTTTTAAAGCTTTGAATGACTTTTTAAATATTCGACATAAATAATTGCTGCTTAATTTATAAAATACTAATATTCTTTAACGTATTATTAACCAATAGAATATTTTTCACGTTAAAAGCTCAATTTTTTTTTCAATTTAGATACTCTAATAGTGCTCTATTAAGTTGCAATCTACAGTCATTAAGCAGTGGGAAGGATTGAGGGAAATTAGATGGATGAAAAATTGAAGTGTTTGTTTACATAAGGATGAATAACATAAAAGTAGGAAAATTTAATTTGAGAATTTGGTGAATAGTAATACATAATATATTTCTATAAATTAAATAAATATTAGTGAGGAGTTAAAAGTTAGTTTAAAGGTTTGAATGACTTTTGAAATATTGGATATAAAAAATTAATTATTATTGGACATTACATTGATGTGTTTTAATAAGGATGAAGAGTTGAAAGTTTGAATAATCTAACTTGAGAATTTGGGGATTAGTAATACATGTTTTTTTACTATAAAATGGGTTAATATTAGTGAGGAGTTGAAAAGTTAGTACCACATTAAATGTTATAAAAAGTGTTGAAATATTTGACATGAAATTTTTTACTTAATTAATAAAGTACTAATATTTAATTCTTGTTTATTGTAAAGTAGTTACATCTTAGTATTATTAGCTAAATTAATAGGGTTGGAACAAGTGACTAGGGATCGAGTCCCACCAGCGGCAGTGTGGGAGTAACCTCTCAAAGTGAGGGGGGCTCCTTGTGCGCAGTGGCAGTGGTCTAGCCTCTGTGATTAGCTAAATTAATAAGGTCGGAACAAGTGACTAGGGATCGAGTCCCACCAGCGGCAGTGTGGGAGCAACCTCTCAAAGTGAGGGGGGCTCCTTGTGCGCAGTGGGCAGTGGTCTAGCCTCTGTGATTAGCTGAGTTACCATGATTTACATCCTCCCATATGCTCTGTTGGGCATGGGGCCCTTGAGGCTGGGGATTCAACCTTTTGGAACAAGCTAAATTAAGAATTCTAATTAAACCAATTACAGGGGTAATATAGTCTATTCACAATGTGAATATATACCTTCTAAGATCCATATTTTTATATTAGTATAGATATAAATAAGATTGGTATTTGAGCTCAAAACTGCTTTCAAACAAAATATTATCATGTAAAATAGGCAATTGTCCAATCAAATCAATTAGTACGGACATTTAAATATTTTCTTTATTTTGGTTATGAATTAAATGTCCTTTATTTTTTTGATAAGTTACAAAGAAAATAAGATCAAAGTGTGTGCTTTACTGAATAAACTAAGATAAAAATATTAGCAGATCAAACCAAAATAAGAATATATATTAAATTAAAAGACATTTTAATATTATTTTTGATTGCAGATTACCATCAAATTAAATATTGTATGACATAATGATAGAACTTATAAATTAAAACTTTTATCGTGTTATTATTGATTTTAATGTTTATTTATATATGTTTATAATACATATACTTACATATTATATAAAATTTAAACTTAGAATCAAAAGGTTTGACATGGATTTTACTAGCAATGTGTATTATAAGAATAGTTTGTAAAACAAATTACTCATATTCAATTTTGTTGTTAATATGCATTGTTTCAATTTATAGGGTGAATGATTTAAACGTGTTACAAGAAGGGGGTGGGCCCCCAGTTTCAAATAATATTTTTTAATAAATATTTGCGGTGGACCCCACCATATATATATTTTATACATTTATATGTGGTGGTGGGGCCCACCATATTTCTCATTGTCAAGATAATAGCAGAAGTTGCTACCCAAGGAAGGCAATAGGCTTATAATTACAGCAGCATATGAGAAAGATTGTATGATACGAGCATTAATTAATGTGAATTATCGCAAGATCTAACAAAATCAATTTTACCTCAACATATATATTATTTGTGTTGATTTTGCAGAAAGAACCTATTATATTTCCACATTGGCCCTTTTGTTGCCAATGATGAATAGAATAGATTATAGATCTCACTATTTTTTACTTCATTTCGGTCTATATTTCCGGAGTTTATTATCCCTATCCCTATCCCTTGAAAGTACTGTTTGGATTGTTTTTGTTTTTGAAGTTTTGCAAAATAGTTTTGAAAAACAGTTTTATCAAAACAATTTTGCAGTATAAATAATGTTGAAATCCTGTTTGGTTGACTATTCTGAAAAAAAATAAAAATTGGGAAACTTTGTAAAGGGGAGTGTTTTGATGCTAGGATGAGTGAAATGAGGAGAGAAAAATAATATATTTTTTCAATGAGGGTTTAAGTGATGTGTGTTTTTTTAGTTTGGAGTGTAAAAATGTTCTGTAAAACTTAAAAACAGGTAAAACCTGTTTTGCAAAATAACAGATTTTGGAGTTTTGTTTTTCAAAAACAGAAAGTGAGAACAAGCCAACCAAACGCATTTTTCATATTTTTGTTTTGCAAAAACAAAAACGCACTTTAAAAACAGTCATCCAAACAGGCTTTACTGTTTTGTGTTAAATCTCCTCTTAAATATTGGAGAATAATTAGAGATTTTATCTCCTTAACGTTCACTTCAAATTCAAATGGAAGGAAACTACTCACTCCAATTTCATCTTCAAGTAAAAATTCATGTTCAATGGCGAATTATATCCATGTGATCACGTTATTATGAGTCCTATTCCGATTTATCAACTTCATTAACATACCTACTTCATAAGCCCCACTATCCGATATTGTATGACTCAAAATTTCCTTGTTATAGTATGTGGCACACAAGTCAAATTTAATGCCCAATTATGATTTTTTGACTTGCGAACCCCTTCAAGTAATCGACTTTTTCTATGCCTTCTCCTTATCCTAGGAAATGAAAGTCTATCTTGCTAGTCATCAACTTATCATTCAATATTTCTAGTATCATAAATAATTACATTAACAAACACAAATGCTTTTTCTATAAATAAAACATTCAAGTTCGTACAATATAATAGAATACCCTCAACTTTATGTTTACTCATTTGCATCAAAGGCACACAACTCAGGGCACATTGAACTGATTGTTATCTACAAGGCCAAGGTTTTTGTATCGAATTTGCTCATCCAATTTTATTTTGTGGCAATTGCATTCCTTGCCCAATTTTGCTCTAATTGTTTCATTAATACACTTGTTTTTTCTTTAAAAAAAAAAAAAAAAAAGTAAGGAAAACTCTCATAAAATTAGTTTATAATGTAAGTTAAAAAAAAAAAAAAAAAAGAGATATACTATGTAGACATTCTAGTTCTTTAGGTAATAAGGTAATATTCGAAGTGTCAAATACTTGACGAGCACTCTCCTGTCAGAGCTGATCAATAAATGATAATTATAGTTAAAATAACTTCTTTTCATACAGAAAAATGTATATTAACGTACTAATAGCCGTCCTACATATACCAAACCATAGCTTAAGGTTTTAAGTTTTAACTATAATTATGTTCCTATACGTCTAAACACTCCAACTTGTTTGGCATGCCAGCCAGCTAGAGATGTTGTAAAGTTAATACCATTACCAGTTCTTTGACTTGCTAGTTTGCTAATTTACTATAAACTTAATAGAGTTTACCAAATTTCATTAAATTAATTAATTAATCCGTGTTTTTGGTGAATTTGCAAATCTAATATAAAATTACCTAGAACAATCCTACTTTATTTTACATAGATACATCATATTTTTCTTATAGCATGATTGTCTACGCTCCTCTTGATTGACAATAGGAGCAAGACCAAAAGATAAAGGTGACACCTACGTCACCCAAATAATCACAAAGTACAACATGTATAAGCATGTAATATCAAATAAAATATGCCAATAACCACAAAAACAATCGAAACGAAAGTTTGGCTAGAATCATGGATTGTGTGACTACCAACAAGAAGACAGATATCTAGGGCAATGTATTATATTGTACGAACTTGCATATTCAATTTATAGAAAAGGCATTTAATTCTGTTCAAAAAATCTTTGCACTAATAAATATTGAACAATAAGTCCATGAGCATCAAATAAACCTCCACTTATTGGAATAAGAACATGGCACTAGAGGGGAAACCCCTAGTAGAGTTGGTAAGGGCATTTGAACTTGTGGCTTAGGTCACAGGTTCGAATCCCATTGTGGGAATGCTTAATTGCCTTCTCTACCATGAGCCTGTCAGCTATGGGCAACCTAGGCTGGTTTACCTCTCTTGTGTGGTTTGCAGGCTATTGCACAAGAGCGGGGTTTACCCAGTACGCACCTAACGGTAGCGGCTGCGGGTTCCCTTGTCATGAAAAAAAAAGAACATGGCACTAGAATCCCACTGTGGAATGCCTATTTGCCTTCTCTACTGTGAGCCTGTCAGCTATGGGCAACCTAGGCTGGTTTACCTCTCTTGTGTGGTTTGCAGGCTATTGCACAAACCCAGTGCGCACCTAACGGTAGCGGCTGCGGGTTCCCTTGTCATAAAAAAAAAAAAAAAAAAAGAACATGGCACTAGAAGGGTCAAGTATTTGATCATCATGATCACATCGCCTCGGATTCAAATGGCTACGACATGGTTCCATTAAGGTAGCTAGATGAAAATCTTATCCTTGGTATTCTCCCATTGCCAATCGAAACGGGCCTAGAGAGTCGCGCTACATGAAGAATAACGAGATATTTTCTCCCTAACTAACTACAATGTGGGGGCATTTTTGTAATTTCACATGTGATGTGAAAAATAATTAAGAAAAGGACAAGATAATTAATTGTATTATTTAATTAGACTAAATGATAATTAAATAAATTATTTATTCAGTCAATTAAATTAATAAGAGCTAGAATAAATTAAACTGGGATTACTGATTAGTCAATAAACTTATAAATCAGTTGACATAAAATATCGAGTTAGCTAGGCCATGCCAGTCATTACGGGGTTTAAAAGTTCAAAATTGGATCTTCTTCGCCTTGGGCTTTTATTAGCAATAAAACCCAAAAAGCCCCAGAGAGAAGAAAAACAATTATTTACTAGCCGTCACCCCCACTGGAATAGGTTTGCTTTGGGTGATTCTTATAGACATCACATCATCATCCATGTGGTGGTGTTTAATTAAAATCATAACAACATCAACTGGATCTTATTATAGATTCATCAACTGAAATGATGAATGTGTGGAAGAATTTGTTGTTGCAAGGGTGGGTTCGCCAACCTAATCTTTCTAGTGCGTCTTCCCGCTAATCATTTCTGAATATAATTTGTTCACATGTACAATCGTGAAACATGTTTTTATTACACAAAGTGTTTCCCATTTATTAAAGTTATAACATGTAATAAATATGATTCTCGTATTATGTATATTGACCATACATAGATAGATAGACAAACGCACGTAAGTTGCACCTCTCCACTATAAATATAGCACTCGGGTTCCAGTAATTCTACACACACGATTAAAAATATGTTTCTCTCATTCATACTTGTAGCAATAATCCCTCTATTAATTTCTGTCATGATCATCATTATTCGAGAAAACCCGCGTAAAAATCCACCAGGCCCTCCAGGGCTACCTTTCATCGGAAACTTACATCAATTCGATAAAGCTAAACCTCATATATATCTCTACCATCTCTCCAAAAAATACGGCCCTCTCGCCTACTTGAAACACGGCTTCACCCCAATTATCGTTATTTCATCTAAAAAAATGGCTAAAGAAATACTAAAAACTCAAGAACTTTCATTCTGCAGCAGGCCACCAGTTGTTGGCCAGCAAAAGCTCGCGTACAACGGCATAGACATGGCTTTTTCAGCTTACAATAATCAATCGAAAGAATTGAAGAAAATATGTCTTGTTCATCTTCTTTCTCCTAAGCAAGTTTTATCCTTTCGTCCAATACGCCAAGATGAAGTCTCAAGAATGATATCTAAAATTTCTTCTTTGTCTTATGATCATCAGCCTGCAAATTTGAGTGATATAGCCATGTCTCTTGCCGGCAACTTGATATGTAGAGTTGCGTTTGGGAGGAGATTTGATGACAATGAATACGAAAAGATAAGGTTCGATAGGCTTATTATGGAAGCTCAGGCTCTGATGGTCAGCTTTTACTTCTCAGATCATTTTCACGGATTAGGGTGGATTGATAAGCTATCAGGATTACTATCTAGACTGGATAAGAATTGCAAGGAGTTGGATGTGTTTTACCAGCAACTCATTGATGAGCATCTTAATCCGTCAAGGCCGAAACCAGATAGAGAAGACATTATTGATCTCATGATCAAACTCAAAGACAATAACTCATCGTCAGTACTTGATATAACTTGGGATCACATCAAAGCATTGCTCATGGTAATCTTGATATATATCTCACTTCTAAAACATAATATTAATCTAGCTTTATCATTAGTGATTCTTATGACTTATATATATATATATACAGAATCTATTTGTTGCTGGAACTGACACAGTGGCGGCTGGAGTAGTATGGACAATGACAGCCCTTATGCTAAAACCTGAAATAATGAAGAAAACACAAACAGAAATAAGGGAAATAATGGGGGAAAAGGGAGCAGTAGACGAAGACGATATTAAGAAACTCCCATACCTGAAAGCCGTTATAATGGAGTGTTTGAGGCTATACCCACCAGCTCCACTCATATTCCGACACCAAATCATGCACGAAACATGCGTTGTAAATGGATACAGTATTCGTCCAGGGACATCAGTTTTCATCAATGGATGGGCCATATCAAGAGATGCTGAGAGTTGGAAGAATCCAGAAGAGTTCATTCCTGAAAGATTTATGATTAATTCTTCAAGTAGTAGTGTAGATGATTTTGATATGATCCCATTTGGTGGTGGGAGGAGGGGTTGCCCTGGAATGGGAATGGGTTTAATATCACTACAACTTGCAGTGGCTAATCTTGTTTACTCATTTGATTGGAAATTGCCTTTTGGGATGAACATAAATGACCTTGACATTGATGCACTCCCGGGCCTCACCATGCATAAGAAAAATGCACTTCTTCTTCTTCCTACACCCAGGCCTATATAATTACAGATATTAATCATCCATATGGATTTTCTTGATCGTACAGGATATAAATTTATTTGTATGTTTGTATGTAATAAGTGGTTTTCAGATGCATGTTTGTCAAGATGTTCAATTAATGGAAAATAAGCAAATTCATCTTACATTTTCGGTTTTTAATTGCTTATGTATATATATATTTCTACGTTAGAAAGAATATTTCTGTCATTTGTTAGTGTATATTTTCCATATGTATTGTTAGATAGATATAATCTTGGCTCATATTTGATGTATAGTAATAATACATACAAGAGTTGTGCACATTATCGTCAGCATAACCTGCAAAAACAAAGCTGCCCAATCCTCCATAAACCCTAATTAATTAAGTCTACTATATTATTTATTTTTTCGTACAACTTAATTTCTTATAGAGTATATTTTCACATAATAATTTGTAATATCGATCTTCTGGAATTATTGAGATAAACATTACATAATAACATAACTATAATTATTGTTTTGTAGAGAAAAAAAACATGTAGTGTGGTTCTATAATTACCAATTTATACTGTTATAGCATAATATAAACACGATGTTCATGCTTAGAAATGTTGTGGACAGTGGTTTGACAGGCGACAATACAATTTCTTTGTGCAATGAATTATTCAGTTTGGTTTAATTAAGTTTTTATAGCATAAAAGCCAGCCTCTTATCAAAAGAAGAAGATAAAAGTACAACTTAACCCAATGTTATATTTTATCCTGGGATTCTAGTGAGATAATCGCTATATTTTATCTTTATAGCAATTTTATTTTATTTTTCAAAAACTTTATTCACACTCCTTGAAGGAAGCTATTATTTCTTGTAAAATCATACTTCACATTATATTTGTAGTTTTCATATTTAACTTGTGAGAAGAAGTGAAATCTCGCATGATCCGAGGATTGTCAACTTGATAGATCTTTAGACCCCACATCTAGAAATACACTTTATCATGTGATATAGAGGAATGTCCACCTTATAAATCAGTTCGTATGGTCCAGAGTCGTAGTCTGAAGGCTCCATACAAACATATAATTGAACTATAACATTATTACATCCACATATTTATTAAATTTTTGGTCGAATATTATCTCGAACGCGGATGATCCACTCCATAGATCTTAGATGTGTGTGCGGTGGTCGAATATTAATCCTGTAAATACATCTTTTCATAATATAAGAAGGGATGGGAACTATTCGCCATATTAAGCTATACGATCCATAGATCTAAGAGTACGATCCCATCTAAATATATCGAGTCAAGTTTAACTCGTATACGATCCTAACTTACAACATTAATTACGATCGACCCTAGAGAAAGGTACGAAGATAGCTTGAGTGAACCTCAAGTGCATATCTATAACACATCCGCGGACCACATATGCTCGTATTAAAATCCCTAAGCTTGATTTGGATCAACCATCCATTTACGACCTAAATAAGCATATGATAAGTGTAGTTATGGTATAATACATGTGACATTGAACAAGTAATGTAATTATGAGTGTGAGTTCATTAATATAATGTGTATTCCAAATCAAATGATATCACAAATAGTCAAATTGATCTAACTTAGATTTCTTAACAGTAAAATTCAGCTCAATTGTGAAATTTATATTGTATGAAGCTATATGTGTACCGTCAAATTGATAAAAGTAAACACATCATGTCATCATCTCATATCATAACTCATAATTTCTTTTTAGTACGCAAATTGTTCAATTGGTCAAACTAATAAGTCCAACAAATAACCTATATCTATGACTATTCTAATAATCTATATATGAATAATATGAGATGACTTCTATTTCTTGACTTTATTGTTAAGACTAAAATATCCTTATATTAATAATAAATATGATTCTTAGATATAAAAGCATATTATTGTTATCATTTAATGAATGTACATGAATATGAAATTAATATATTGTGCATAAACATTAAATTAAGTTCAATGTGTATTATTAATATGCGATAATTCACAAGAATTTTAATAGGTGAAGTTACGTGTGATTGCTTTTAAGTTGCTGCAAATTCCATTGAACCATCTTCATCTTCGAGTTTAAAATAAAAATAGAAAAACAAATTCTGCCCCAACTACTGAAGGCAAAGACAATTGAAATAAATATTACTTGACAGTAGTTGTTGATCATTATCTACATACACTAGCAATACTTTATACGTCCTGTTTAAGCCAAAGTTTCTATTTCTTTGTATTTATTCATGGGAACATTTGACAATATCCTTGGATACTCATGTTTACTGGATTGTTGATAATATTAAGTACTTTGCTTATTTTAAAAATTTTAGTTTTCCCTATTTTATTATCATAGTGGCTCTATTTTCTCTACTCTTCTATTTTCCGATTGTCTTATTTGTTGTATATTTTATTGTCTAATTTGTTCTGTATCGTATTGTCTGCGCTTTCAGGTGTTTGTTTTTCCTATTTGGACAATTGAAGTTTTGAAATAATAAGATGGATAAGTTCATGACATACCATACTTGAAAATTAAAATCTCCTTTGTGATAAACTCTATTGTATCGCTATGAACTTCGACTTCGACAAGTTGCAACAATCTACATCATAAAAAACAAACGGCAACAATCAATATCATAAATAGACGATCTTGTATTAGCAGCCAATCCCGATACTTGCAAAATTGGCCACCAAGATATTTTTTTATTTATTTTAATAAGTTGATGCTTTATGTAATGTTAAGAGATTGTTCATTTATTTGTTATTATTATTAATGGTACTTAATTTGGTTGACATATGATTCGGATTAAGTAAAGAGG
This sequence comes from Verbascum thapsus, assembly GCA_963669365.1. Taxonomy (NCBI): domain Eukaryota; kingdom Viridiplantae; phylum Streptophyta; class Magnoliopsida; order Lamiales; family Scrophulariaceae; genus Verbascum; species Verbascum thapsus. The sequence goes on along the minus strand of OY770105.1, from coordinate 5,160,796 downwards.
ATAAGAACGGAGAAATTGGTAGAAGCGAATGTATGTGGGTTAGATTGGTGATTGGGTTGGTGATCATGTGATGAGGACGATCGTTTGAAGGGACAAAAGTGGTTTGGTTTGTGAATGATTGGTTTGGATGGGCTAAAAAATGTAATTGATCTGGGAGAGGTGATGCGTGGGCTGGAGAAGTGTTTATGGTTTGGTTTGAATTATTTAATAAATCTTGGTTTGGGTGGGCTAAAGAATGGACTTGATTTGGAAGAGTTGATGCGTGCATGGAGATGTGAAATATATGGTTTGGGTTTAATTATTTAATAAATCATGGGCCAAGGAGGAATGGTTTAATAGTTGGGCTTGAGTTGTCATGTATAAGGGCCCAAAGGAACAGTGGGCAGTGGGGTCTTGGTTAAGGAAGAATTAATGTTGCTTTGCGCTAAGTCTTCCATTTGAAATGGGCCAACAGAAGAGAGGGACGGGTGGTTGATATGCTCTAATGCACGGACACTTCAAAAATCTAAGTCGTATGGTGTCGGACACGTGTCGGACACGGACACGGCTCCGACACAGCTCCGACACGTGTTCGACACGCCTAATCCGTGTCCAGAATTTGGACATGTTTTGGACACGGCATGTGGAGTGTCCGACACAGCCATGTGGAGTGTCTGACATGACCATGTGGAGTGTCCGATACGGATTGGGACACTTGTGTCCAATTTTTGAAGAAATTATATTGTATGGGGTCAAATGCAATTTAGAAATAATCTATAATATAGAAAACTACTTCTCCTTGTTCTTCAATCGAAGGGGTGATGTCGTCGTCTTCTACTTCCATCTCTAATCCAACAAAGGTTTGATCTCTTTTTACTTTTATAATATATTCAGCATATGCTCTAGAATACCTAAATTTCTAAATTCCTAATTTTGAACCCAAATTCGTGCATTACCAAGTAATTAAGTATACTATATTAAATTGCCAATGCCTAAGGCTTCATTGTCGAGAACCCAATTAATTTCACCCCCACCACCTGTTCGACAAAAGGCCCCAATTAACTCAATTTTGGTTTGAATTCCGAAAATTATAGAATGAATGTTATTGTGGTTGCTTGTGATGGATGTTTCATTTTAAGATTTATGTTATGATGGATGCTTGACCACCCCACTTGATCAACCTATTAACAATGATTTGAATGTATGAGTATTTAATAGCTTAGTCCCTTATTTAATTACTTATAAATTTATTTTATTTACAATCTATTGCTACTTAATATATATTTATGTATTTGTGACAAAATGAGTAAATATTACTCATTGGAGACGTGGTTATTTTTGGGTTGGAGACGTGGTTATTTTTATTTTTCATTTGTTAGACTTATTGAGTAATGATTAGTAGTTTACTTTTATGACATATCAAGTTTTACAAAAAAAATAAGTAAACTATATATATATATATACATTATATATATATATATAAGTGTCGTGTCGTGTCCTAGGTTTTTTTAAAAATATCGTGTCTCGTGTCCGTGTCGTGTCGTGCGTCGTGTCCCGTGTCCCATGTCCGTGCATCATAGTTGATATGTGAAGGAGCTAGGTTATTTTTGTGAGATGTTGGGAAGGTGGCGGCCACAAGAGAAGTTTGTTGTGGGGCGGAGCCGCTGCTGTTGCCGCCAATGGCAGCGGCCAAGGACGGCGGAGCAGCAACCGTGGGTAACGACGATTGGGTAGCAAGAATGTGGGTTATGTCTTTAGGGGCAAAATTTAATGTTAGAAGTTGTTGAACGTTTGTTATTAGTGCAATATCAGCGGTTAGCGGCGGAGGGATGGCGGCGTTAGGAAGAACGAAGGTGTTTGGGTTCAATGGTTGGTTGAACGAAAGATAGATGGTGGCATCAGTGGTCGGAGATGGTATGGCAGCGGCGGCCTGAGTGCCGGAGGCGGCGGACATGTCGACAGGAGGTGGTGGTGCCGTGAGGGCGGTAGGGAGGTAACGGTAGTGTCTTGCCCGGTGACTGATACCAACTTGAATCTATAAGTATTATTATATGAAGTGTATTTCAAACCGAATATGATCCTCTACTCCAAAATTATGTTTCATCTTCTACTCCATTCGTTAGATTTTTGACATGTGTAAAACTATTTTAGTCTTACTAATACTTGTTTGGTTTAGTATAATTAAGACTTGCCAAAAAAAGGTTTATTAGTATAAGAATCTAAAAAAATCTTGATGAGAAAGGAATGTGAAATATAATAGGAATTAATTCCTTTAACTTTTGTTTCTTTTCCATACATTTCCACCAATATTTAACTTTTTTAGCGAAACAACAATTTCACCTGATTTCATTCTTCATCTTTTATTGAAATTCTAAATTTCTTATTATCTATTAAACTTTCTCTACTATTCTCTTTTCCCATTTCCAAAATTCTAACAACATTTTGATTTTTTCACATGATTAAATTTTTATTTCCAAATTGAATTTTAAATTTTATAGATTGTTTGTATATAAATTTTAATTAAAGAAATTGGTTATTAATTTGAGTTTATACAAATTGAGTTTATTAATCTGATTTTTTTGTTGGTTTATACAAATTTGAATTTTAAATCCACCCATAAAATGATTTTCCATAACTATGTTATTAATTTTCCCTATTTATCTATTTTTCATTTTTATAAAGTAAACATATACAGACAATTGATACAAACCAAACAAGTTTTAATGTATTTTACACATTGTCCAAAATCTAATGGATATAGTAAAAGATGAAACATAACTTTGGAGTAGAGGATCCTATTCGATTTCAAACCATGTACATAATGAGATATTTATATAAGAATGTCTATCGTAATCTATCGTATCTAATCTATCGTATCTAATATCTAACATGATCAATGGCAAACATAATGCATTCCATCACACCTAATCCAAACTATAACTTGAAAAGTGAAATGTCAGATTCTAACTCTACCAATTTCTGATTCCAAACTATAAACAATAAAATTATACTATATAATATAAGTAGAGAAAAACAGACACATCTATATATTAATAAACAGACAATTCTCCGTCCAATTAAGCTCTTCTTCGTGAAGGGTAGGTAATACTTACATAATTCTCTTTACCAATAGTCTTTGCATGAACATGAACCATTTTTGAAATAATGAAACCTTTTAACGTCTCTTACAACAATTTCACGATCATAGATCTCTGATAGAAGCTTTGCCACTGAATGACAGTCATTACAAACACGAAGATTCTTCACAATACGAATAGGACTGTATTTTTCAACATTTATAAGACCAAAAGCAATTGCTAACCTCTCACTATGACTTTCCAATTCAGCTTCTTTCTCTTTCTCATCTTCTACAAATAATAATACTTGTGTCGTGTCAGGAACGTGCCCAGCTAATCTCAATTTATCCTTCATCTCACTCAATTTAGAATATATCAATTCACATTGAGGATGTGATTTATCCCCTACCATAAATTCGTGTACCACATTCTTGTGCTCAATAGCACTAATTCCAGGTTCTTTCTTAAACCCATTCATCTTCATCATTTCTCTAACTTGTGATACTTTTTCCCATTTGCCTGCCATAGCATATATATTAGAAAGCAAAACATAGCACTGAACAGTTTGCGGGGCTAATTCCATCAAACGTTTCGCAGCATATTCACCAATATCAGTGTTTCGGTGGTTCCTTGCACCACTTAGTAAACTCATCAAAACTATTTTATTCGGTTTCATTGGCATCATTTCAACTCTTCTTTTTGCCTCTTCTAGATGGCCGGAACGACAAAGAATATCAACCAAGCAACCGTAGTGCTCAACAGTTGGTTGAATCCCATACTCATTCACCATAACATCAAAATACCGCCTGCCATCATCTACAAGTCCCTCATGACTGCAAGCATTTAAAACTCCTACAAATGTAATGGAATCAGGCTTCACTCCATTACTTTGCATTTCAGTGAACAAGTTGATTGCATTTCTAGCCATACCATGCATTCCTAAACCAACAATAATTGCAGTCCAGTGGCCTAACTTCTTCCTAGATATCGTTCGAAAAACTGTTAAAGCACTCTCGGGGCTACCACATTTGCAGTACATATCTATGAGGGCAGTACCTAGCACGCCATCTAATCTACAATCGTTTTTAATCATGTAAGAATGCAGAGACTTGCCTTTACTGAGAGAAGCCAAACCTGATACAGCAGAAAGCACGCTAACTAATGTGATGGCATTGGCCTTAAACTTTTCATGAATAATCATCTTGTGGAACAAACTCACAGCTTCAGAAAACTTCCCATTCAATTCATAACCAGAAATCATTGAATTCCAAGTGATCAGATTTCTTTCCTTCATCTGATCAAACATGACACGCCCAGATTTGTAGTCCCCGGATTTCATATACCCATTGATCATAGCATTCCACGAAGCAATATTCAGATTTGGCGCTCTATCAAACAATTCTTTTGCGTCCCTAACTCTCCCGCTCTTGCACAACCCGTCAATCACAACTGTCCAGGAATAAGCATCTGTTTCAGGCATTTGATCAAACAGAGTTAAGACAATGTCCACGTTCTCCCCAGCACACCTGGCGTACCCATCCAATAAAGCATTCCAGGAAACCAAATCCCTTTGAGCCATATTATCAAACACCTTCCTTGCAGAACTAACATCACCACATTTGGAATATAAACTGACCAAACTACTCTCGACATGAACGCCTGACCCAGACCCGAACCCAAGTTTTAAGGCCAACCCATGAACCATTCTTCCCTCAGCAATGGCACGCAGATTAGCACAGGCCTTAATGGCACAGGGGAAAGTGAATACATCTGGACACAGGCCAGGCATTGATAGAAGTTGGATGAAAAGAATGAAGGCATCTTGAGAACGGTGGTTTTCGAGAAAGCGTTTGATGCGAGTGTTGTAATGGAAGAGAGCTGCTGCAACTGGTTTATTTGTGGGTTTTCTGTTGATATTATTGTTATGATGATGATGATGATTAGAAGAAAGGGAAGAACGAGCGGTGAAGATGGAAGAGGGTTGAGTGTAGTAAAGGGTCTTGACGGAGAGTGCGTGCTGGTTATTATGAATATTATGTGGTGGGAGGTAGTAAGATTGAAGTTTGTGATGATGAAATTGACATGCGACGCTGAGTTTTAGCATCGAGAGACAGAGAGACGAGGTAATACTACACTATAGTTTTTGGAGTGTTTTCACCTTTAAAACAAATTTTCAATCCTTAATAATATCACATTATAGATTGACAAATATTTATTTACAAATAAGTTATAACTAATTATTCAAATAAATTAATATTTATCAATCTTATGACAGTATTGTGGATAGCAAACCTACTCTATGATAACTATGTCGCCTCAAAATTAGACAAATATTGCACTCTTAAATCAAAATTGTAAACAAATTAAATTCTAATCCAATTGAATATATGAATATAATGAATTCCGCCTCATTTTACTATGACACCATGCCAATTATCCCGATTACGCTTACATCAAAATAAAACACTGCACTTCATAGACACATTTGATTGATAAAAATACCATCTATTTATGTAACTTATTTGTAGTAAGTTTTCCCTTATGATTACATTTCTATATAATTGAACTACAATATTGATTTAATACATAACTTATTAAATAATTTAATCTTGAATAAATAGTAAATATTAATATTTCAAATAAGGCGTATTAAACTTAATTCTTTTACATTAGATTTTATAGTACTTTTTTTTCTTTATATATTATGATACTTTAATATTTGCTAAATATTTATTGATAATCCATGTTATTCATTGTCAGTTTTTTTTTTTATAGAATTTAATAACTTCATTTTTAAGGTATTATATTAGTTATTAAAATAAAATGATAAACCTAATCATATCTTATTTTTAATCTATAACATGTAACACTTCTTTTTTAAAAGTATTATATTAGTTATTTATTTCCACAAACTTGTAACTAAACTCAGAAAGAACAAAATAACAAGAATGTCCTTTAAAATATTTATTAATCAGAGCAAAAAAAGAGTAAATTGATTGAATTCTTTCTAACGAAAAAATATGAATATATCAGTTATATAAATTTACATGAAATATTATAAAAGAATTATTCTTTATTCTTTTTATATTATAGAAACCATATTTTTTTCTATTTGATTTATAAATAATTCAAGGATGTATTTTATAAAATTATCCTTCAATAAAGGAATTAATTAAAATTTGATTACAGATTGACAAAAAATTAGATTGATTGTACTAGACAGGCTTTATATGATAAATTGGGTATTTTTATCTATTAATATGCATGTATGGTATTTGATGTATTTAAATATAGTGGAAGGGGGGTATCTGAAGATTTTAGGGGTGAATGGTGATGATTGATAAGGTGTCTATAGTAAAGGGGGACTATAAATTTTGACCTTAATATTTAATTCAAAATAGGGTCAGGTGCAAGTTGACAAGAAATTGTTATTTGAGGGTGCAAAGTGTGTTTTTATATTGTTAGTACAACTACAACACATGCATGATATTAGACCAACATTGAAATTTGTTTTTGAGGTATGAAACCAAATGTGGCATGCTCGTATCCTACAGGACGAAAATTGAAATTAAAATAATTTATGGGACGAAATTTGCAATTTTCCTACTTTCTTTCCTTTCTAACTCGAACAAACTCTTCCCATTCTTTATTTTTTATGCTAACTTGTGTGGAGTATGTAAAACAATGAATATATATATATATATAATGACATCCACCATTTCATGTTTTTTTTTTCAATAACCTTTCTTCCATCTAATTTTATGTCAACTTTATGTTCTTATGACTAAAATGCCCTTCATATAATTGTTTTCTATTTGGAAAGTGTAGTTGGAATTTTCTCATCAAAATTATGAGAAATGTTATTACTAAATTTAACCAAAATGCCCTTTATTAATTGTTAACCATAAAAAGTACATAATTAAAAATATAGAATATATGTTTATTCTAAACATTTTTACTATTGATCAACAACATTTTGCGGTATTTAAAATTCGATAGTCTTGAAGATTGATACACAATTATCTAAATTAAATTGGTATAATACAACAAACAAGTTCTAACTAATAGTGTTTTACTCCAAATTCTGACTCGACTTCAACTCATTTAGTTAAGATAAAATATCAATTTACACAATTTTGAACTACGTTAAATTAAATTTAGCTTAATTAACTATTAAATAAAGGACAAACACAATTAATTATAAAATTGGACAAACACTTAACAAGTTCCAATAATATATTATTCAGTTCGACTCCATCCACTTAAAGAACGTATTCATGAATTATAACTCCCAACTAGTGCTCCGTTACAATATCACGTATATGTATTTCTTTATTTCAAGAAATTACTTGGAAGAATTTTGAGATATTCTCAATACTAGTTCAAAGTCCAAAACTATAATATTAATTGCAACAACTTTATATAACATATAAGCACCGAAAATTAATTAATATTATTTAATTATATAAATTAATGAAAAATAGAGAATATATGCTAATATTCTCAATTTGAGAGCATTGAAGTGCACACATAAATCTATGATGATGTTTTAATAATGACTAATGACATTTAAGTCAATTTTGGTGACAACATTTTATGTAATTTTGATGAGAGAATTTTAATTATTATTCCCTCTAAAAAGATAATTAATAAAAGACATTTTAGTTATAAAAAGAGAAAGTTCAAACAATTGGATGGAATGGAGGTTATTATAAAAAAAAAGAACGTAAAGAGGTGAATGCTATTTTCTCTAAAAATATATGACAAAAATGCAATTTATTAGCTTTGTATAAAAGTCCAAGAGGTTAATTAAGAATGCAATCGCGATGGAGATGTGAATGAAGGGCCATAAACCTCCTCCCTCCACCACAAAATCTATTTTTTCTTCTTCTTCTTCTTCTCGCAATGTTTGTTGTAGCCTCAACCCACAAAACAACCACAGTAGCAGTTGTAATGTCGGCTGCTTTATCAGTATCGAAGCACCACTATCTTCCATCTTCTAATAGACCACTGCTTTCTCATTTCGCTGCTCCCAAATCCCAACAACTCAATTTATTTTCGATTTGCCCATCTTTTATTACTCATCATCATTTGCGTTTTCCTTCTCGGAGCAGCAGCAATGGAGGTGGAATACGGAGGGCCAAATTCTCCTCCGCCGTCGCCACAGACATTACGGAAAAGCGCTCCACCGCTTCCGTTTCCGAAGGGGCAAGAATTGTACTACCCACTAACCATTCCTCTGAGAGACTTCTCAAAATCCGCCACACGGTTGGTAACACCCTTTTCCTTTTTCTAATGTTTTTTCTAGTAATTTTATTATGAACGCTTGAGGTGGTTGTTGCTAGTGCATGGTTGTTGCAGGCGCGAGCTTAAGTGCTAACATTATTTCAAGTCTGGTAGTGTAGAAATTCAAAATAATTCAAATGGGCATAATTTACTTTGAAAAAAAGGTGATATGGAAGGGTTTTTAAATGGGGAGACCAAATTGAATCCAGTACAAATCGATAAGTCTAGCCTTTCAGTAGATTATTGACTACGAAGTAGATGAATAAAGAGATGAGAATGTTGGATATATAGGTAATTGTGGGGGTAAAAAAGTCAGGAGAAGAAGCCTCAAATACAGTTCGAGTTTCCTTGATATGAAGAATATACTACCAATTGTCTAGTGAAAGAATGTGTTGTGCATATTATTTTAAATTTCAGGTTTTTATAGAACTTTTGAGTAATTTTTTGGTTTCTGGTTGGAAATCTGGTTTCTATCAAGATTTCACTGGATATTCATTGAAATCGGGCTGATAGTGGGTTTTGTTTTGTCACCTTGAAAGCTCCGAAATTTGTTGAAATTTTGGCATTTTGACTGAAATTTAAGATCAGGGTTACCCATTAAATTGTTATGACTGTCTTTTGAAGGTATCCAATGGATGGAGAAGGATTTAACAAATATATCTGTAGGAGAGAAAAGATTGAGTGAAAGACTAGCATCATTTTAGACCATTTTTATCTAGCTTTATAACAGTTGGGAAAGACTAAATCTACATATGGAAAAAGAAATTCATCCATGTCAGCAACAACCCTTCTATTTCAATTTAGCCAAACTATTCAGTGTTGACTAGCTCAACCATTTCACCATTTAGGTCGATTCTAATTGATAGCTTTGTTATGAATAGTTTGAGCTAGCCAATGATTGAATAGTTTGGCTAAGTGGAGATAGTCAGGCATTTGGCTTCATTCTTCTGGTTTTGGAAGAAAACTATGTTATTCTTTAGTTAATGCTTCTTTGATGTTTGCTAGTCAGTATGGTGATGTTAGCGTGATGATGGCTGAATCTAGATTGTAACTTATGGATTTGGTAACACTAGCATGGCGATATATTCATTTGGTGAGCAAATATTAACATTGTCACGCCAAAGCATTCTGGAGATTTTCTAAAAATCACAGCTCAGTTAGTTGAGATTTTTGGCTGATAATTTTTTCCTATTCAAAGAAAGAACCATACTTGCCTACTTCATATGCGACCATTTTTTACATATAAGGTCATTGCATTAGTTGTTAATCAAATTTTATAGTGGGTGTATAAATATTTATGGAGATTGAGTGATTGTTTGATTAGTATGCGATATGAGTTGGAGTGAGATATTTATGGTTTCTGTCGTACTATAATCCCTCATTTATAATAATGGATATTTCGTTGCACGTATTGGAATGACAACCCGCTCAGTCTATATCTAGTCTTTTCATTTATAAGTTTGATGTTTTGAAATACCAATTTATTCATGTGAATCGTACTTCCAAGTAGTTAAAAGGAAAGCCTGGAACTTTCAGAATGTGTATGTGTGCAAGGGGTGACACGTATGTCAGAGCCAAGAATTTTGTTCAATATTTTCCTGTCACATTATATTCTTTTGTAAAATGGCCCCACAACAAGTAACATGCAAATCTTGGTTATTGTTTAATCACCATACTGGATTTTAATTAGTCTTAACAAATGCAGTGTGCTCATGTAATGGCCATGGCTGTTCAAAAGATCTATCCAAATGCAAAAGTGACTATCGGTCCTTGGATTGAGAATGGTTTTTATTATGACTTTGATATGGAGCCTCTGACTGATAAGGAACTTAAGAAAATCAAGAAAGAAATGGTGAGCTCACTTCATTTTACTTGGTCATTACTACCTCCTATTTTCCCTTTTATTCAACATCACTATGCATTTTAGCTACAGAATTTATTTCTTGAATCATCTGTAGGATCGTATCATCAGTCAAAATTTACCTTTAATTAGAGAAGAGGTTAGCAGAGATGAAGCTCAAAGAAGGATAATGACCATCAATGAGCCCTACAAGATGGAGATTCTGGAGAGCATTAAAGAGGAGCCTATCACCATCTACCATATAGGTGATGCCTGCTAGTTTCTTCTACCGGAAAACTGATTCAAGCTAGAATGGCATTAAAAGAACTTAATAAAATGTTCTTTACAGAATGTTACTTCTCTAATTTAATCTCGTTGGTTTTAACCCTTGACTTCATGACTTCTCAGAGAGGTTCATTAATGTGTGATCAAATTATGACCGTTGTAGGTAATGAATGGTGGGATCTTTGTGCTGGGCCTCATGTTGAATCAACTGGAAACATCAATAGAAAAGCTGTTGAACTTGAGTCCGTGGCTGGTGCTTACTGGAGAGGAGACACAAATAAGCCAATGCTGCAAAGGATATATGGCACAGCGTGGGAGAATGAGGAACAACTCAAAGCTTATCTTAACTTCAAGGAGGAGGCTAAAAGGCGGGACCATCGTCGAATTGGTCAAGATCTCGACTTGTTTTCTATACAGGTACAGTGTTTATGATTTTATTATGCAACAACTACTTCATCATCTTGAGTATTCAAATTTTCAATTTAGTTCAGTGAATGGAAACTGTTTCCTAGAACTTGTGTTTAACAGCTATGAGGTATGTGAAGCTTTTAATGTTTCTATGCAGTTTTCAAAATGATCAAGATAGTTTCTCCAAATTATACCAATGAAAATGGGTACATAAGAAATATATATATATATATTGTTCTATCCATCAACCCTCTCTCATTTTTCTAGACTATTTCTTATGTAAAATGTACATGAAAGAATATTCCAAGTCTCAAATCAATTGTTTTATGGGAATTGACCTCATTTCATACCCATAGAATAGTCAAACTTAGTTTTGATAGTGTCACCTTCTGCAATGGAATCACTTAAATACACCTAATCTTGAGACATTCTGCACTTGAAATTAGAGTAGCACCACCTTTAGAAATCTGGTTTACATCAGCAAGACAGCAACCATCAAGAAACAAAATGAATTCATCTGTTGACAGCGTATACTAAGTACTACATTTCCCCCTTCTCCCTTCACTAAAAACTGCCAAAGACCAACCATTTTCTTCTCTTTACAGCAGTTCCTGAATCTCCGAATGAAGTACGAATTAGGTGACATAGAAGAAATACGAGAAATAGACATAATATGAAGAACAGGCGAAGCCATCATTTTTTGTGTAGATACTAACACCATTTCAAACAACCATTTGACAAGAAGAACACTAATCAAATGTCCAAGATTGTATATCTTCAAGGAGATGTCAAGCATCCATTTCCAATTTTATGCATTTTCAATGCATTATTACATGTGCATAGTGTTGGGATCTGCACAGGCACGTATGCGAAATGGAAATATGCTTGCCAATTTTCAATACCACTACAATGCTTGACTATTTGATTTCTTAAACACTGGATCCCAGTCTATGAATCAATCATGGGATTTTAGTTTTCATAGCATGCTGTTCGAAACTTAAAAACAAATCTATACATAAAGAGTTTATATAATGATCCCTTTACTGGTTGTTGTTGTTGTGGATTTTAAGAGCAACGCCTTGTGAGGTGATGCCTCTAGGTATGCAAAGAAAATTCAGACTCCTCCTCCTAAAAAGCAGCGGCTAGAGTCAAATGGAAGAGAATTAGAGATTTTTCTGTTATGTTTTTCACCTAGAATGACAATTGTCATTCTAATTATCCAGGGCTTTTATACTAAATAAAATTCCAAGGGTTGAAAGGCCTCAATAGCTTCCATAACCCAAGGTGGACGACCTCCATCCTTTTCAATTGATTAAGCAGTCTATCAATTGACTAATTAATTCGGGCTCTTATTAAATTAATCTTATTAATTTAATTACCCCAAATAATTAATCTAATATATTATTATTTAATCCGTTTAAATAACTTAATTAACTATTCCATCTTTTTTGGCTGATTCACACATCCAATGTGAAATTACCAAAATGACAGTATTTTCTTTGGAAAAATTTCATGCTTTTGAGGGGTGGGATACTATTAACACAGTTAAACAGAAACATCATGTTTTCTTCATATGGCGCAACTCTCTAGACTCGTCTCGCTTGGCAATATGGGAAATACCAAGGGATATGAGTGTCATCTAGCTTGCCTCATGGAACCATATCGTAACTCAATCGAGTATGAGATGACTTAGTTAATGCTAACCTTTTGATCATAATTGTCGCACGTGTATAAGCTCTTCAACGATGTATCCTGACCGAGTGAGAGCCATGGAATGTCAAATTTGCAGGACTTTGTATTGTGCTTATAATCATAGTAAGTTGAAATTACCAAACTACCCCATGTGCTTTGCATGAGTCAGTTTTTATGCTTTGCCTGAAGATATTATTTTCATTTACCTATGATAGCACATGATACATGCTCATTTACTATCGAGACAATGAATCCTTTCTTGGCGGTCATCTCACAACTATTATTTGCATTATTTGCACTATATAGATTGTACTTTGAGATTGACCACGATACGGGTCTAACTACACTGGTAGCAGATCTAATCCTATAAGTACATTGTTCATGACCTCTCAGATCTAAAGCTCATGAATACATACAATCATTGACTGTGCAAAGTAAATATAGTAAATACCCATATGATCGGATTATGGGAGTCGTGTTCATATATATTAATTCCATTGACGTACCTACGTAACTAGCTACCCCGTAGTGTACAGATAACTCTCTCAAGTCGAACCTTAATGACTATTGACTTGCAAACCTCATATTAGAGATCAAGTATTGGACACTTATAGTGCAACCTTCTTATCCCAAGAAGTGGAATATTTGATATTCAAGGACTTGTTGTTCGTTATGTAGTAACGCCATAAAGAATTATATGAACCAACATCAAAAGCCTTTATTCTATAAATAGCAAAACAATGTTCTTACAATGTAAGAAAGTGCTGTAAACTAATCCTATCCTCGTTTGTGTCAAAGGCACGGATAGTTCTCTAGTGAATTGTAGAATCCCAACTACAGTTTTAAGTGCTGGAATCGCTTTATCATCTGCAAAAGATCTCTAACTAAGATTCCCTATCAATAATATAATTGAGCTGCTGATCATCATAGTTAAATTTTCAGCATTTGTGATCAATAGATAATCGTTTCTGGAACAGAAATTAAACAATGCTATGTATTTCCAGTTATCATCCATACTTATTTTGGTGATATTCCATGTTTTTGCATTTTTTTTTTTTGAAGTAACAGCTTATGGATTTTTCTTTTTCCTAACTTTTATCTGAGATGATTATTCTTGGATAAATACGTGCAGGATGAGGCTGGTGGAGGGTTGGTTTTCTGGCACCCCAAGGGTGCTATGGTGAGGCACATAATTGAAGATACGTGGAAGAATATTCACATACAACGTGGCTATGACCTGCTATATACTCCACATGTAGCAAAAGGAGAACTTTGGAAGATCAGTGGTCATCTGGACTTTTACAAAGAGAACATGTTTGATCAGATGGAGATTGAGGATGAACTTTATCAGCTTCGACCAATGAATTGTCCTTACCATATATTGGTTTACAAGAGGAAGCAACACTCCTATAGGGATTTTCCAATCAGGGTTGCAGAACTTGGAACAGTGTATAGATACGAGTTGTCTGGAAGTCTACATGGCCTATTTCGTGTTAGAGGATTTACCCAGGTAAGAAATATGTTTCTCTTTAGTCATTGCATGCGCCCTTGTGTTTACTTTGTGATGATGGGTTTACATTACATACAGGATGATGCCCATATATTTTGTTTGGATGATCAAATCAGAGAAGAAATCAGGGGTGTCCTTGATCTAACCGAGGAAATATTGCTGCAATTTGGGTTTGACAAATATGAAGTGAACCTGTCGACAAGACCAGAGAAATCTGTGGGAGGGGATGATATATGGGACAAAGCAACAATTGCTCTAAAGGATGCTTTAAATGACAAAGGGTGGAGTTATCAGATTGATGCTGGTGGTGGGGCTTTTTATGGTCCCAAAATTGATCTCAAAATAGAGGACGCTCTCGGAAGAAAGTGGCAGTGCTCGACCATACAGGTTGATTTTAATTTACCTGAGCGCTTTGACATTACATATGTTGATTCAAATCAAGAGAAGAAACGACCAATTATGATACATAGAGCTGTTCTTGGATCCTTAGAACGCTTCTTTGGAGTTCTTATAGAGCACTATGCTGGAGATTTTCCATTATGGCTTTCTCCAATTCAAGCTCGACTCCTACCAGTCACTGACACACAGCTTGACTACTGCAATGAGGTGAACAAAAGACTAAAAGCTCAAGGTATTCGGGCTGAAGTTTGCAGTGGCGAGAGGCTACCCAAACTTATTAGAACTTCAGAAAAACTCAAAATTCCGTTGATGGCTGTTGTGGGCCCCAAAGAGGTGGAAACACAAACGGTAACAGTTAGATCCAGGTTTGGCGGAGAGTTAGGGACCATGGCAGTTGATGATTTCATCAGTAGAACAAAGCATGCAATTCAAAACAGAACATTCTTCTAAACAAGGGGATTTTGATAATTATGCAATGATTTAAGGGGTCTATGTGTAATTATTCCGAAAGTTATTAATGCCATTGTAAAAGGAATCTGCTTTATGTTGTTACTGGCTATTTATAAAAACCATTATTTATTTATTATCTTATGATAGAAGGCCTTAACCATCCAACATTTTAATATCTATTTCATAAAATACCGATAATCAGGATGCTCGGATGATCGGATCTTGATACCAACTCTTTTTTCAAAGGAATTTTTATGTTATAATTATTGAACTAGCGTATAATTCGTGTTATTATAACCCGTGTTATGCATGATGTATAGTAATTTAAATATAACTTATAAGCGTGGATATTATTTTGGTTAGACTTATAACATTTTAATGTATAATTATTTTTATTTGAGTATAAAATTAAAAACTCTTTTCACAAAAATTGTGATACAAATAGTTATAAAGATAATAAATGATAATTAATGATTAAAAAATTAAATAAAAACAATATTACCATTGTTTGAAAAAAAGGACAATAGAATGGGTTTAAATATTTATGTTAGAGAAATTAATATATTCTATGAAGATCTAAAATGATCAATTTATAAACTATTAAACAATATAATCTTTTTTTTATATAAATATAATCTCACTTATCAAACGCGAACTTAATCTTATTTTCTCGAAATCGATAAATGCTGCAAAATGAAAATTAAAATGTCTTGAAAAAATACATACAATCATATAAGTAACGCAAAATACTTTATAGGATTTATTTATAGTATTGTGATAGAAATTAAAAAAATATATAATGATATTACTTATCATTTATGCACGCACACAACACAATCTTTTGAGAAGGTGTAAATAATCTTTAAAATAATCCATAGGTAAAACAAAAATTGACAGTTCAATGAATAATTAGCGTCGCAAAGTTTGGTGGTACAGGAATGACAAATGTAAATGCACGATTATTGAACAGAATGATATGGTCTTATAATAACTTTCTACCGTTCTCCTTGAAATATTATTTATTATGTCTTGAACTTTTAACATAGTTGATACACTATTTAGTCCTAAATAAAATTATAATAAAATTTTTGACATTCTCCAAATTAATTATGTGAATGAAAATTATTGAAAAGAATAGTTTATTATATAGAGGCAACTCATTGCTTTACAAAATCAAAGTGACCTACTTTGATGTGCATCAAAGGTGGGAAATATGAGTGTTTTAACGTAGTATAAGTACGACTTATGGCATGTTGATATAAAAATTAAAAGAAATCAAATCTTAATATATATGTAGCATAATAACATTTTTTTTTTGGATGACGGGAAAACCCACAACCGCTACCATTAGGTACACACTAGGTAAACCTCGCTCTTGTGTAATAGTATGCAAACCACACAAGAAAGTTAAACCGCTCACAATAGAGAAGGCTAATATGTATTCCTTCAGCGATTGATTAATATGATCATTTTCTTCCATTTACAATCGTATAAAACTTATAAATTTTAGTTACTCCAATGTCTGGTTAGGTATTATAAATGAGGTTATTCTCATTGTACCCGAGCCCGACAACTCTAATTGAGATAAACTTTTTTCATTTAATAAAAAGTAAATTGATGATATTTATTTATATTGTATCGATATAACATATTTATTGTATCGATATAACACAATACTTTATCATTAGAAAAACATGAAAGTATCCAAATACCCTCCGATTTTGAATTAGGATTGGATTAAGAATATACCAAATACCGATATGAATCTATCTCCTATATAAATGTGTGAATAACAAAATTGTTTAATTTTATGTGAAAAGACATAATTACCCTTACTATTTTGTTATTATTATAATAATATAATATAATATAATAATAATAAAATTATTTTGTCCTATATAAAAATACATAATTACCCTTACTATTAATAATATACAATCTACTAGGACTCCAATTTATATTGATGATAGACTCCATCAAATATAGGTAAGCATAAGTTTAAATGTATAAAACCAAATTATTATTATTGTTAGGACTCCAGCCGTAATCATGACTTTAAATGTGTATTACTAGGATTCCTGCCGTAACTAAGACTCCTTTGGAAGTACCTGAAAGGGCAGTCTCATGGCAAGAGCAAATTGGGTTGGGGGAGAGAGCCGTAAGCGATTATTAATATAATGTTTATTATATTTTCAATTAAACTATTTTTATATAATAATAATATATTATAGGATGCAAACAATTATTATTAGCTTTGAAGTTAAGAAAATTTTAAAACCTATTATTATTAGGACTCATAACTCCAACAGATTATTATTAGTTTTGAATTACAGACAATTCGAAGCACAAATTTTTTTAAAACTTTAAAGGATATAATTATTTTTTAATATTCAAAGTCATAGGATTAAGAAATTTTATAATATATTAAAATAGAAAATATTATCTGAATAAGTGGATTTTGGAATCATTTAAGAACTCGAAACTTCTTCCTTTTGTTGTGAGAATTTAAATAAATATAAATAAATAATTTATATTTATATTTATTTATATATAAATAAAAATAAAAAATTTATATTTATACAAGGATGAAAAGGTGTACTAAATAAATGATAAATAACAGTGGTAAATCTATATGAATTGGCAACCATTCACACTCTAGCTTCTCAGCTCGTATATTCTCAAGGATTGTTCAATCAGGCATGCTGGAACATTCTACTTGTTCACTTGATTTTTCTCTGTTGTTGCATTGTCGATTGACTGTGGACTTCAGAGTATAGAGAACATGTTGAGTAGCACAGCCTTTAATTTACTCAAAGAATCCAAATTTTTTATTTTTGTTCTACTCAACTCAATAAATAAGTAAGCCAACTTTTTTCACACATCTAATATTTATTATTATTGGAACAAATTATTTAATAAATAGAATTCTGATACAATGTAAATAAGTATTACTAATTAGAATAGAATTAAACTACTTATTACTTATTAGATACATCAAATATGTATTAATATGGCCTACTTTAGCATGAATCATATTTGTTGCTTGAAAGCAATGTTTAACTGCCAAAATTTTTTTATATTCCAAATAATCAATTGATATTGGCTGCTAAAACTTCAAAACAATGTTTAGCTTGAATTTCACATATTAAATTTGTATGCAAATCTTAGTTTACTTTGATATTTCCACATATTAAATTTTCTTAACATAAATTTAGTTACGTGTATATATATATATATATATATATATATTGCTCCAATGGTAAGCTTTAAGAGAAAATTAGCCATATTACTTATGGAAAATTCGCATTACACACGAATTATTCTTATGATTTTAGGAAATTTTATGTAATTAGTTTTAATGTCCAGGTTTGAATTTTATATTCGGCTCATATAAATATATATATATATATATATATATTCTTTGTATTGTTTTCAATGATGTTTTTTTATTTTTATTTTACATGTCTATGGCAAGAAAAAGATGAAGTCTCAACTTGATTCTTTTGTCATCCCAATCAACTCTATAGAAACGACATTGATCAGGAATAATAAAAGTGATAGTTACAATCAACCAATCAAGTAAAAAGAGTGTGAAACAGCTCAGAAAAGTAATATTCACAGACGAGGATGTAAATCATACATATATAACAACTACTTTGAAACTCAAATAATCGATATCATTTTCTTAACGTATGGAACAAAAATATATGCATTGCTCTTTGGCAATTCGGTCCATGATTTCAACGGTTAGCGCTCGAATTCAAACCATGTATAAGTGCGACACGACTTAAGCTAAATTAAAGTTTGTGTAAATATAAAAATAATATTATATCCATATAAATATAAATATAGTACATTAGTATATGTGTACAATTATGTGAATATCACTCACAATCTTAAAAAAAATCTTAATTATAGCGATAATAGTGATATTGCAAAAGTATACTATGTATTATTTGCATCACATAATAAAAAAATATAACTAATTAATGGAGTAAAGTTTAAAATATATCTTAATGAAACATTTTTAGAACTTATATAAAACTTGTCCTGCAACCTAAATCTAAACCCTATACCCTAAATCTAAACTCTAAACCCTAAATGTAAACCCTAAATCTAATTACAACAAGCAACTCACTACAAAAAATTAAGTTCAAAATCTTCCCTAAACTTTAAACATACTTTTAAAATTTATCACAAAAATTAAAGTTTCAAATTTCTCAATGATAACAATGTAAACCATTTCTATAAATCAATATCCGTAATATGACTATTGACCAAAGTAAAAGTGTAATATAATTATTGACCAAAGTAAAAGTATAACTGATTTAAGTACGTATTATACAAAATGACTTAGTTTTGGTAGTTCAATAGCCATCAATATTTAGTTTTAATATCTTGATGCAAAAACTTGAGCATCATTTTAAAATTGACATTTCATATAGTACTTACATTATCTTATTATGATTTTGGTCCAATGAACTTTTCGATCATAAGTGAAATTCATTACCTAATTCATCTCATCTATATAGGCTTGAATTATATAGCGAAGTATTTCATTAATTCTAGAGTTGAATATTTTTTTTATTATTTATTTCTATCTTTTCCTTTTTGTTGTTCTTTTAGCTCCTTGTGGTAGCACAAATAATTAATATTGCAACGAGCATACATTCTGTTGCAATAGCTAGCGGTAACTAACTATAAGTTTAAAACTCATAACAAGCGCCACAACTATTTCGTAGACACAATGTTTTTTTGGGTAATTTTTAAATTTGAATTTCCTACAATTTTTTTTGTAGCTAATCCGTTGCGTTAGAAATAAAATTCGCAACAAAAATGTTCCCCGTCGCAAATCCAATGCTATTTTATAGCCATGTTGTTGCGAATTTATTCCTATATTGCTAGCCACTTATAAAATGTATTTGCCTATGAAATATTCAGAGCTAAATGATCACCTTAGCTATGAAATTGTGTCCATTGCAATATTTTTCGTAGCTGATGCCTTGTTTCCTTTGGAGTAATTTTTAAATTTGAATTTTCTACAAATTTTTTTGTAGCTAATTCGTTGCGTTGAAAATAAAATTCGCAACAAAAATGTTCTCCGTTGCAAATCCAATGCTATTTTGTAGTCATGTTGTTGCGAATTTATCCCTATATTGCTGGCGACTTATAAAATGTATTTACCTACGAAATATTTATAGCTAAATGATCACCTTAGCTACGAACTTGTGTCCATTGCAATATTTTGCGTAGCTGATGCCTTGTTTTAAATTTCCTACAAATTTGTTGTAGCTAATCCGTTGCGTTATAAATAAAATTCGCAACAAAAATGTTCGCCGTTACAAATCCAATGCTATTTTGTAGCCATGTTGTTACAAATTTACTCCATATTGCTGGTCACTTATAAAATATAAATACCTATGAAATATTCATAGTGAAATGATCACTTTAGCTACGAAACTGTGTTTATTGCAATATTTTTCGTAGCCGATGCCTTATTTTCTTGTAGTAAATAAACTATAAGAATGACTATTGTAAATTATAAAGTTGTATTTTATTTGTAAAGTTATATATATTTGAAACAAAAATAAATACTTTAGTTTCAAAATCAAAAAAGATAAGTGAAATAACATCAAGTATCATAAATAATGTATACATAGTAGACATACCCTATAATTGTGTCTATTACGGTGTTCATATTTTATTTTTTTTATTTTATTTAAGCAGACAAATTTATTTTTATACTGGACACAGTGTCGGAGAGTGTCGGACGAATGTCGTGTTCGATCAGGTGTCCGACACGACATGTTGCGATTTTTTTAAAGCTCCGCGCAGCACAGGTTGAATGTGAATTTTATTTAGGAGAAAATTTTGATCATTCTTTGTTGAGATGAAAATATGTTCTTGTTCAGTCACATTTGAAAATTTGTGAAAACTTGTTTCTATACAGTTGTTTTTACTATTCTTCTCACAATCATATTAGATTATCATACAAAAAGACAATAAAAAAAGGAGAATGCTTTTCTAACTGTCTGTAAGGTACTTTAGACCTTACACACAGCTCTCAGCCACAAATTGTGGCTGAGAAAATCGGCAACATTTAAAGTTTTATATTTACCTCTTATTTATATTTTTAATTAACTCATTATTTATATTTTAAATTGTGGCTGAGGGAATGCCTAATTGTCTTCTCTACTGTGAGCTGTCAGCTATGGGCAACCTAGGCTGGTTTACCTCTCTTGTGTGGTTTGCAGGCTATTACACAAGAGCGGTGTTTACCCAGTACGCACCTAACGGTAGCGGCTGCTGTTCCTTTGTCATCAAAAATAATGAACTCATTACACCAGTAGTGCTTATCTAACACTTATCTGTTAGCCACTTACAAGCCGGTTACTCTTAACAAATTTACACTTTCATAGTTTATAGTTATTTTAAAATCATAAATGAATTTCTTGCAAACATCCAAAACCTCCCCAGTTAAATTACTAACTGTTCTTCACTTTGAAACATAATTTGATCATTATTTTTATTTTTATAAAATAAAAACATTGATTATACTTTTTGTATTTGGTTAACTTATTAAAATAAGTCAATAATGTATATCCTAATAAAAAATGTAAGTAGAAAATAATTTTATTGATTTATGTTTTAGAAACATATTTTGTATATAAATGAATTTATAAATTTTATATGACTAGTATTATAACGTTGCTTTACTAGATTACCAAATTAGTTGAGATTATTGTATATACACTTGTATATCTTATTATAAACTTGAAAATTTGAGATAGATAATAAAAGTTTTTCAAGTAATTTAATTTGTAGATACTACTTTTTATTTGTAATATTTATGAGGTCAATAAATATATAAATCTTAGAACTAATTTTTAAAGATAAATTAAAACATTGGGTTATTAATATAAAATAGATAACAGATCATTATCTTATATTCAATATTTTTTTTAAAAGAGAGGAGTTGTTTGAAAACATGAGTGAATTGAATTTTTCTTTTGAAACACATATCATAAAAATATCACCTAAAATATAACATGTTTTATTATTCTTATTATTATTTTGCATGATCTAAAGAAATTTGAATATAATTTGAGCATACTGGAGTATGCTTTAAACAAGATTTTAATAATTAGCACTACTCGAAATTTATGAACCTAGAATCAACTCTTCATGATGAACAGACTCGATTCACCTTACACCTCTAATCTTTATTTGTTATGAATCAGAAATTATTATATTTTAGATATTATAAGTGCCTTTATCTATGTGATTAAAATTTTATAGCTATTATGTAGTGTTGATACAACTAGGAGGAAATTAATTTATATTTTGGTCAGTGGATAATACAATATAAGGAAAAAATTTAAGAATTGATAAATTGAGGGTAAATTATATAACCTTAAGTACATATGGGGGCTAAAAGGAGTTTGGTTAATATTTTCTCCATAAAATATGGGATGACTTGCACAGTGAGTTGCCGGTTTTTTGCTACAGTAATGTGTTGGCTTATTCGAAAAAGGCCTTGTTCTTTGGAAGATCTATCTCGTGTCTGGTATTGCATGGTTCCACTCTGCAAGAACTCCGATGACGCAATCAGAGGAATAATTGACCGCATCTTTTGGCGTAACTGGTTATTCCTTAACTCGGGACCAAATTGGTTATTGGGCGTAATGAAGGACGTGATCTTGCTGCTGAGGGTAATGCAATTATCCGTGAGTTGGAATTTGTCCATCAGTAGTCAATATCTTACAAACTGTGAGGTGCTCATTTTCCAAAGGAAAAGGACACAAAAATTCATTATTTTCTAACTTACCACAAAACTTGATGATGGGAATGTTATATATAAATATCACCCTACAAATAAGAGTCAAATTAACCAAAATACAGTTAGCATATAAATTTGATAGAATAATACATGAGTTAAAAAGGGGATTTACGAAGGGGAAAGTGGTTGAATACATGAAAAGGTAAGATTGTAAATAGGGCTGAAAATTGAATCAAGCTATTTGATACTCGAGCTCGGTTAGATAATTTACCAGATTAAGCTTGAACAACTTTTTTTGTTCGACAAATTTTGAAGTTTGACTCTAGCTCGGCTCGATTAGCAAAAAATAACAAAAATATGTACAAAATATTCAAACTACTCGAGCTCTACTTATGCTCGGCTTAGTTAAAGCTCGTTTGAGCTTGGCTCAATGAACAATCAAATCAAAGCTCAAACACAATTTTCAAAGCTCGATTGTAATTCAAACAAGGTTGAACACATATGCGTTCGGCTCGACTCGACCCATTTTCAACACTAATTGCAAAGAAGAGTTGGGAATGCAATTCATCTTTTAAACATTAAATGTTTTGAACTTACTATAACAAAGGCTTAAAATCTTGTACAGAAGATATAATCTACATTTTTTTTTTTATTTTTCTTTTGATAACGTAAGTTTCGATCTCTGTATAATTATAGGGACTCTAATTGAGTAAATTGACAACTTAAAACTATTAAATATTCATGTATAATTATATTTTTTTTATGAAACGATAAGCAATATATTTCATTCATTCCAAGAATTTACATGTAACGAGCTAACTCAAACTACCAAATTTACGTTGTAACATAGCCACTATACTTTCTACAATTTCTTTCGGACCACGTTTGTTCTGTTCAAAGATATGACAATTACTGTCTTTTCCACCATGTGTGCAAACATACTCCTTTTAGCTTGACTCAAACCAAGTCTTCCCAACACTAATCCTATCTGTCCATCTTAAAACATCCTCCCATTTCTCATATCTGCATTTGATCCCCAAGTTCAGCAGCACTTCCATAGGAAAATCACATTAGAAAAATATGTGATCTCTTGTCTCTTCAGTCCCTCCAGGCTCCATTGCACAGCACACAATGCTCATCCAAATCATTTACCCATCTTCTCATTCTATCCTTTGTTTTAAGCCTGTTATGAACGACAAGCCAAACTATGTATCTCTGTAGCAATTGCTACAGGACCTTGCTTCGCACTTCATCAACAATTTTTTCCAATACCAGGAGTCATTTCCTTTTTCTTCAACTTCCAAATACTTTGTGATTTAAGATAATGTGCACCCACACATCTAATCCACAATGTATCCACCTTTTGAGCAATGTTCCATATGATCGTGAAAATTGCTGCCAAATTCCATTCCTCTACTGATAGACCACCCTCCTATTTCGGCCTACAAACATCTTCCCATTTCATAGCAGCATTGTAGCTACCAGAAGTCTTCCCAGGCCATTAAAATTGTCTACACATACCTTCAATCTCATGGATAACTATGATAGATAATGGAAAAATCTGAGCCCAATACATCTGGACTCCAAACAACACGGCTTTAATGAGTAGAACTCCCCCCGCTATAGATAGAAAATTTACTGTTCATTATTGTATTTTACTCATAATCTTGTCAATAATACATTGGCAATTTCTTACATTAAGTCTAGCAGAAATCAACGGCATCCCCAAATATCTCATTGGTAAAGTCCCTTCCACAAATTCAGTTTCTCTAAGAATAGCCTCTCTTTCGTTCGCAGAAACCCCTCCAAAAATAACTTGGCTTTTGTCCAGATTCGCCTTCTAACCTGTTAACTCTAAGAAGCTCTCAAACACCTCCATGATCTTCCTCGTGGCCTTCCTGTCCCCTCTACAAAACATCATAAGATCATCCGCAAAACAAAGGTTAATGAGATTAACCTTCTTGCATTTCGGATGGATCTTAAACTCAGAATCAGTATGCAATTGCCTAAAGCTTCTTGTCAAATAGTCTATAACCAACACAAAAAGGTAAGGGGCCATAGGGTTTCTTTGCCGCAACCCTCTCTTTCCCTTTATATGACCAAATACCTCCCCTTGCAGCAATATGGAATACATTGGCTTAGTAACACACATCATGATCAACTCAATAAACTCCCCTGGAAAGTCATAGGCCTGAAGAATCTTTTCCAAAAAATTCCATCTCATCATGTCATATGCCTTCCTGATATCCACTTTCACAACAACTCTCGGGGATATCCCTTTCCTCCCATAACTCCGAACCAGTTCATGACAAAGGATGACATAGCCAACAATGGATCTTCCTTGGACAAAAGCCCCTTGAACTTGACCAACAACTTTTGGTAAAACAATCTTCAGTTACATATCAACTTTGAGATTGTTTTATATACCACAAAGCAATAAGCAATCGGTCTGAAATCCTAAATGTTGACCTAAATGTTGACAGGATCTTTCTTCTTTGGAATCAAGTGCAACAAAGTATAATTGATTTCCTTCAGCATTTTCCTTTTTGACCGGCAATTCGTTATGGCTTCAGTGACATCCTTACCCACCGTAGCCCAGGCACTCTTGTAAAAAAACCGATGTAAAGTCATCTGGCCCTGGGCTTTTATCCTCCAGTATAGAGAAAATAGCCCTTTGAATCTCGTCATAAGGCCTTAGAATAGGCCTCCAATCCTCATCCCGCATAGTATATCCCAACTGAATGATATCACTATTTATAAACCCCCTCCTCCTTTCCTGTCCTCCACAGTCCCTAACATATTTGTATAGTAATTTAGGATCTCCTTCTTTTTTGAAATAAGAATCCCTGACTGACTCTTGAGGGACTGGATTGCATTTCCCACCCTTCTCGCCTTGATCCTCGTAAAAAAATACTTATTGCATTCATCACCTTTCATATAAATATCTGATTTAGCCTTTTGTTATGATCGAAGCAACTCAATCCTAATTAATACGTAATTTACCAACACTCGCCAAAACGCAATTCACCAACAAGCAATACAATTCGATTATTTCTCAAATTCAGTTAACATTGTCTAGGACTCAAAGCAAGAACAGTCTCCATCGCAACAGATTCTAATAATGATAACAACTAATTTCACAATTGAATCAAATATGATAGCTAAATGGGTTTCACAATCCAGCTGAATATTCCAAACCTGAAATGATCAATTCCAATCTGCAATGGTCGATTCCAATCTGAAATGATCGCCTCCAATCTGAGAAATGGAAATGAACCTCAGTAATCACTCAATCGAAGGAGAAAGGGAGAATTTAGGAAGAAAAGAATAGACCCTTAGGAGATATCTCGATTAGCCAAAAACTGCTTGTTTTAACTCCTAGAGATAGTGTTTAAAGGCCTCTAAGTAATAATTGAAATACCCAAGTTACCCTTGGCTCTTGTGTCATTCATGACACCTTTTACTTGAGAAAGGCATTTACCCAATGTTATTGTTTCCTTAAGCACCTACCTCTCTTTAAGAATGAAATCTTGATTGAATGACTGAGTGTTATTTGTTGTCTTACCCGATTCAATTCCGCCCTTTTCATCGTGACTTGATTCTCAACAAAAAAAATGGAATTTCAATCATTTCATTTATCTTCTTTCTTATTTCTGAGATATTCTTATAAATAAAATAAAAAATGAAGCAAAAAGTCGAATTTTTATCCTTTTAATTAAAAATTAAAAAACGATAAAAAAATTTATACAGAACTTGTTACGGCATCCCCCTCCTTCCAGTTAAGGTAACGACTTTGGGCATGGCCAGCTCCCATAGTGTGACGGGCGATGTGTACAAGTCCCGGGAATGAATTCACCGCCGTATGGCTGACCGGCTCCGGCTTCATGCAGCCTGCAATCCGAACTGAATCACTAAAAAGTTTCTTGTGCATTTCGCTCAACCCTTGCTTGACTTCTTTGCATTTTTCACCAATCTATACATTTTGCAGCCGATACTCTCTGTTTTCCAAGCCTTCCCAACAATAAACCCAAAATCCGGATGATTTTCCGACCTGAACCTATTTCAAGAATCATAGGGGTGTGATCTGATATATCTTTCTCGAGGAACTTAACCTTGAACCCTGCCATTTGAGTGAACCAATCGGCATTTGCAACCACCCTATCCAATCTGTAAAATTATATTTTAACTAGAGTTGAATATGTATTGTTTGTTGTTTCTGGTTCTAGGAGGTTGTCACATCTTACTAGTAAATAGTGCTTTATATGAGACATTGGAGATAAAGGAAAAAAAACATGAATCCTAAAATAAATGTTATATTGGGATATTTATAATTTCAATAAATGAAGAAAAATGGCAATAAATACATTTGAATGAAATATAAAATTAAAATCTTAATTATTTCATCAAATTAACATAAAAGTTCGAAAAAGGTATAGAAACTGACTATGTATCCTAAAATTTTAAAATTTATCATAGCTCGTATTGTATAATATCCACATCCATGTATCATAAGACTCAAATTGATTCGTTTACATCATTAGCTCTAATTATGGGTGGCAAAATGGGTCCGGAACCATGATTCCAACCCAATTAAACTAGTTTGGGTTGGGTTGGTTCCTAGAAATTATTTTTGATTCCAAGTTGGGTCCAACTAATTTCAAGTTAGGCCAATCGCTTGCCAATAATTTAAATTATAAAGAACAAAAATGTAAGGTATTGAGTCGAGTTGGGCTTGATTCCCTTTCGGGTTGATTTGGCTTCACCTTAAAACCATTTAAGAACCCAACTCATTTAAAAACCGAACCGCCAACCCAAACCTAACCCAACCGTTGCCACCTCTACCTCTAATTCTGCTAACAAATCACATTCACAATTTTTAACCTGAATCGAGTTTTGATCAGACTACTTACACTTTCACAATTGCTGTAGATTTAAGAAAAAATGACAAACTCGATTAAGGTTGTGAAAGTGCGTATCACTGCTGAATTGACCGAAAGAAAAGAATGAAAATTGAACAAAAGGACCAAATAGTGTACAATAAGGAACAAAAGTGATAATTTTGATACATTGGGAACAAAAGTGATAATTTTGACACTGGGAACAAAAGTTACATAGTGACTTCATACGAGATACAATAACAGTTAATAAACCTTCATAGATTTATGTCATTTAGAGATCTCAAAGTTAGTATTAGGATTAGAACTATGAAAAGAAACAAGTATAAATAAAACAAGACAAAAGGCAAAAATATGAAGAAACATGATATAGAACTTAAGTACAAAAGCAATTTGCAATTTGCCTTATTACTAGCTTTATACAGATGTTAAGTCCCATTTCCAGAGAATCGAGCATCAAACTCATGTTTGGGCAATCCCCTTCCTTATAAGCATATCGTATACTTTATCGACCTTGCTTGGATCAACGTTGAACAGACTATATGCATCAGATTTTTTAGTTACATTTCCATTGAAAATGCCCTTTGACATGGTGTCCAGCATGTTGAGGTAATGTGTTGGTAGGATTCTCATCTCCCCACACAGCTGTTTCTCCTGATAAACAAGATATCACAACAACGCTAAATTAGAACTGTTTGATGCCAATTATTTTTCTAATAAAATAGAACAACTGCAATATAAGCGACGATGTCTATTATGAGACCAAACTAAGTGCTGTATTGTAATTACACCAAATAAAATGGCTGCTTACTGTAATTAACCCTTTCATCAAAGTTTTAATATTGCCAACCTTCAAATTTATTACTCTGTTTTCAATTTTATTGCAATAAATTCGACTAAACTATTTATTATTGAAATTAGGAAAAAGCAAATTGAATACATAATTCTGGATGGGAATAAAAACAAAAAGAAAATAAATGAATGACATCAGTTGTAAAAAATTTAATCAACACGACCAGTGACGTTTGCTAATTATAGAAACCCCGTCACCAAATTTGCTGGAAATGGGGAACTAAAGCAATGAGAATGTCTTACCGCATCAGAGAGTATATCAGCTCCTACAAATCCAGTGACATCCCACTTATCTGATACAAGCATGCTAGGTATTGATGAAGAATCCTTTGAACCAGGAACTAATACAGATAAGCTCGAGTTACCACCCTTGGGGCTGGTATCTTGTTCTCCTTTTTGCTGATTCAATCTTTGCAAATATTTACCACTTGGACCCGCCTGAGAACTTTCCTTCACTCGACAAGCATTTTCTTCAATTTCCCTCTTCATTTTCTGTTCAATAAATCTCTCAGCTTCAGTAGATGTGCGACAACCAGCAGCTCGAGCATCCTGCACAAGCAGTGGTTTCAGATTATTTACATACTGAAGTTAAAAGATAGGTGATGACTAAAAAACAAAAGTATGCATCCAAAGCAACAATTATTTTCTTGACAAATTTGCTGTCTGATTTCAGTTTCAATTGCCTGGAAGTCCCCATTTCCTACCACAATCATTTAAAAAAAACGTTTAAATTTATATGTTCCAGTATAACAACTTATATGTGAGATCACTAACCAGATAAATACATGATATAACATCTCCAGTTAAAAATTTCTTCTACAGAACCAGACATATTTTCATTTTCTACATATATACATTCGGTTTCGATACGTTTCCCCAAAACACTAGGAAACAAAACCAAACAAAATTTGGCTTTATTTTATCAAAGTGTGTTAATATTCTCTTCTAAATGGACGGTAACAGTTGTGATTTTCCATTTCCAAAGCCTATATCTTATGCAGGCTGAAAAAGTCTTACGAATTAAAATCGCGAAACTACAAATCAATGATTTGCCCAAGCTCGAAAGCCGAAATTCTTATTCCATAAACTTGTTCGATACCGTTTCACAAGGCAGACGCTTTATTTATACTACTCTAACAGACTCCTACTAGTAAAAGGAAAGGATACGACTTCTAATGCAAAAGGAATTAAATCCCTACCAAGACTCTAGAATAAAAGGAAACTAAAACTCTAATTTGCAAGGAAATAAATCATTAACTAAAATAAAACTAAAGACCACGTAAATCAATTTTTCTTCTTAAACAATTCCTGTTTTCCCAGAACATATGTTCGTATCAATTTCTCCCTCCTTAACACGAGCCTTGCCCTCAAGGCTGAACTGCGGAAATTGCTCCTTAAACTCTTCGATATCCATCCAAGTTGACTCGTCCCGATTCCATATCTCCGGTGTATCCTCCGATATCTCATCCACTGAATGGACTACTTCGATGCCTCCTTCGGTTTCCGGATCGTCGAATATCATGACTCGTAAGTGCTTATTTGCGCATTCGTGTCCTGGTGCAAACGGTTGTTTACATCGAAAGCATAACCCTTTACTCTGTAAATCCATATATTCTTGTGTAGTCAATCTCCTATTTGGTGTTCGAGCAGTGGATTGCGAGGAGGTTATAGGTCCACCAACGGATGACCTATTTGTGGCTTGAATTCCCGGATACGGTGGGTGATAACTGGGCGACAATCCATTTTGCGTAGGTCGAGGCGCATTACTGGATCTCGGAGAATCCCCCTGGATTCGATTTGGATTAGGCATCGGTTGTTCCCTTCGATATCGGCAGATGCCGACGTCGTGCCCTTGCAGTTCCACATCGATGCTACGTGCTAGGTGCATTGCGGCTTTTAACGATTGTGGATCAAAAATTCGAATTCTGTTCCTTATGGCTATATCGAGACCCTTCAGAAATAACCCGAGATATAGGGCGTCCGTTAGACCTAGAATCTGATTGGCGACTAACAGAAATTGGTCGACGTACTCATCAACAGAGTCGCTCTGCTGTAAGGTTGCGAGGCGTTCGTACGCGTTCCCCGCCAGATGTTTGTCATAACGGGATACGAGTTCTTCGGTGAATGTCAACCAAGATAGTTGTGGTTCCTGTTGTCGTACCCATCTGAACCAATGGAGAGCAGATCCCTCCATAGCGACCATAGCGAGCTGTAGCGGGAAGACCTCCCTCCATAGCGACCATAGCGAGCTGTAGCTTAAGGTCTTCCCGGGTCTCGTGGATCTCAAAGTGTTGCTCGGCTCGTGATAACCATCCGAGTGGATCGGTACCATCGTAAACCGGCAGGGGCGGGGTGAATATTGTGTTTCCTTTAGTTGGTGTTGCTGACGGCAGTGGCACATGTTCGGACCCTTGATTCAGCGATCCTGTTTCCGACGGGGGCGTATCCGGTATTGGATTGGCCGGCGGCGGAGTTTCCGGCGTTGGGTTCGCCGGTTTTAGTGCTGTAATGGCTGCCATGAGGGCATCCATCCGTGCATTCATCCCGTTCATTCCTTCCCTGATTTCGGTCAATTCTCAGTTCACCTTCTCTTGATTTTCCTCGAGTGATGTAAATCGAGCTTCGTGTGATCGAGTCATTACGATCCGGCAGAAATAGATCCGGTAGGTCGGACCAAATTGTTACGAATTAAAATCGCGAAACTACAAATCAATGATTTGCCCAAGCTCGAAAGCCGAAATTCTTATTCCATAAAATTGTTCGATACCGTTTCACAAGTCAGACGCTTTATTTATACTACTTTAACAGACTCCTACTAGTAAAAGGAAAGGATACGACTTCTAATGCCAAAGGAATTAAATCCCTACCAAGACTCTAGAATAAAAGGAAACTAAAACTCTAATTTGCAAGAAATAAATCATTAACTAAAATAAAACTAAAGACCACGTAAATCAATTTTTCTTCTTAAACAATTCCTATTTTCCCAGAACATATGTTCGTATCAAAAAGAGTATAAACAATAATCCATGAGCAGCGTTTGAATATTAGATATATGCCCTCCATGCCAAAGGAAGAGTTAGACAACTATACGACATTTATCATTCAGCTGACAGCTCGCCATTAAGATAAAGAGACTTTTCAGTTGACAGGAGAGCGATTGGATTGAAAGAGTTAGGGAAAGAAAGAGAGAGCGCAAGATTGCTTTCATTGACTTCTCATTCTGCCTTTTACTAAATAAGGAAAGACTTTTCTGTTGACTTGCCCCAAACAGGGGGAGCTTAAACGAAAAGAAAAGAGTAGGGTGAGGGGGAAGCCACTAAATGGAAGGCTTCGCTCACTCGCTCCAACGCTCGTTTACTA
The DNA here is from genome assembly GCA_963669365.1 of Verbascum thapsus. Taxonomy (NCBI): domain Eukaryota; kingdom Viridiplantae; phylum Streptophyta; class Magnoliopsida; order Lamiales; family Scrophulariaceae; genus Verbascum; species Verbascum thapsus. The sequence goes on along the minus strand of OY770105.1, from coordinate 5,128,983 downwards.
TACAGCGAGTGAATTGGTCTGTTATAAATAAAAAAGCATTTAACAGGGTTCATACACATTATAGTTATGGTATGTAGACTATATTGTATGTTGTGCAACTCATATAAATCTTTTTAGGGAATACTAAAGGGAATGATTTCTTGACTGTATAAACTAGATTCGCAAGTTGTAGTTATGATAGGGGTTGTGTATACTAGACTTGTATAACGTGAGCTTTGAGTAGGTGTTAGGATGGTGGATCAATAGGATAGTGGGAGCTAATGCCAAGTTCACTATAGAATCATGCACTCGAAACTACTCATTGTAATCCATCACATAGAATATTGCTCTGGGATAGTCAATAGTGGGAATACGTGGTTACAGGTCTTGATAGTATGTGTGGCCTTAGACGTGAGAAGTCACAAGCAATGCATTTGTGACATTTGTGACACTTAGTAACATAGAGCTTGTTACTAGAGTAGTACAATCCAATCTCACCGTGCAATGACACAAGTCTACCTCGAAGTGCAGCTTAAGTGGGTGGGAAGTGGGCAAATGACAAATGACAGTTGTTCAGAGACTGTCAAGATGTGATTCATGTCTCTTATAGCAAAACAAGTCTATATTATAAGGATGAAAATAACTCTTTAGTCAAAGCGCTTCAAGAACCAACTTTTGTAGGACAGAGGGGAGTAGAGTTTGGTAGTTTGGTGATTTCATTTAACGACTTGACAGTGACTCTTCCTCGATATAGACAAAATAGAGAAGGGTTTATATGCATATGGTATTCAAGACAAATTGATTCGTAATAATCATTTCTATCTTAATTAGGTTACGATATGAGCCACTGGTCTTTGTTAGGTGTCATCCACCTCCTTTGGTTTCCTCCCATTGAGGCGAAACCTAGAGAATCGCACTCAATGATATTGAGAGACGAAATAAGGAATTTGATTCTTTTTTTAATATACTGATTGATTAGATTATTAGATAATTAATGAATAATATATAATATGATCTAGTTAATTGGAGTAATTAAATACCTAGTGAGAATATGATTAATGGAATTTATTATATATATTAATTAAGAATTATATATAGTAATTAAATACCTAGATATCACAATATTAATTAAGAATTAAGATATTGGTGTTGGACACAATTACGAGTCTTGATCGATGTAATGGACTAAGTTGAGAGCCAACTTAGCCCATTAGATAAAGTCCGAGTTGTATGATACAATGATGAGCTTGAGGGTTTGAGCCCGTCATGATATAAAAGAGTAAGTTTCTTATATTTTTTTCAAAAGAGTTAGACTTAACCTACAAGATAGGTTAAGATAGAAGAAAGGAAAAAAGATTCCAAGGGTCTATGACTATTTTTAAAGTGTGTTTTTGTTTTTGCAAAGTAAAAACTTGAAAAATGCGTTTGGTTGGGCTTGTTCCCACTTTATGTTTTTGAAAAATAAAACTCCAAAATCCGCTATTTTGCAAACCAGGTTTTACCTGTTTTTAAGTTTTTCAGTTTTTCAGAACACTTTTTCACTCCAAACTAGAAAAACACGGCACTTAACCCCTCATTAAAAAATAATATATTTTATCTCTCCTCATTTCACTCATCCTTTCATCAAAACACATGGAGAGAGAAAGAGAAGAGAAGAGAAACGAATTTTTCCAGAATAGTCACCCAAACATGATTTCAACATTATTTATACTGCAAAATTGTTTTGATAAAACTGTTCTACAAAATTATTTTGCAAAACATCAAAAACAAAAACAGACCCTAACTTTCTTCCTCGCCCTAGCTGCCACCTTGAAGGTGCAGAAGAGAAATTTTCTTCAAACTCGATATCCGGAGTGATATCTAGAGGCAAGAGCCCCATATTGCTGCTACATTACATTGATCAAGAATAGAATGATTGCAAGAAAAGAATGATTGCAACAGCTGTAAGTTCTGTTTACGTTTTTTTCATTCTTGTTTTGCTAGAAAATTATTGAAACCCAGTGATCCTTCATCGTGATCCGGGGTGGATCCATGACTATCCACTGCGCCATTGGATCCAACCTCGGGCTGAGCATTTTCACGATAGTGAATGACGCACCATGTCGCGCCTACCTTCACTATGGCGTGCGCCATGGCAGGACGTCGTTGAGGCTTGAATATGGTGTGCCTTGTTGAAGTTTCACACATCATGTTTGGGTAAAATTAGATGGTCAACAAGTCAAAATTGGCAAAAATGGGGCTAATTAGATAATACCCAATAAAAACTAAGAATTGGGGCACCAAATTGAAAAAGTACGCTACGCAGTGCCATCTCCACGCAGTGCCATGGGATGCTTGTCGCCATACCATGCCATTCACTATTAAGAACTATGTCCAGGAGAGCTCAGGCCTTAAGAAAGAAGTAGAGTGATTTCAGAGTTCTTATTTTTTGTGCTAAATAATTGATTTAAGAGTTTTGTAGAGCATGAAGTTCTTAAGAGGCTATTTTATAGACATGCCTCTTCTGTATTTCTATTATTCCAAACAATTTTCACAGAATCTACGGCTAATTCAGTCAAGCTACTCGATACTTCACTCACTTCCTCTGATTCCATAATAGAAAACATTTGGGAAGTGTATTTGTTATTTGATTAGTACATCATCTAGGCGTTCAGTTTTTAAACAGGAAATAGTTTACCATCTTTTTTTCACATCTGACATAATCTGCAATAATAACCTGATTGGACAAAACTACATGGAAGGAAGAACAGCAAACAAATGGATGCAAATAACAGATGAGGCAACCATAGAACAGGGGAAGTAAAGGTACCGGTCATCTCATCTTCCTTTTGGCAACCGTAAGCGTCGGTTCCAAACATTCAGAATATAGAACTTTTACCATGATCTGGTAAGACTCACATTCCAAATGTTTAGAGAAGAATAATATTTGTAAAAGGCAGTCACAATTATGAGTGAATCTTATTCAGGAGAAAAATCTATTCGATACGGGATCATTACAAGTATGATGACATTACAGCATCACTCGAGGAATAGAAACAACAGTCAGCACCATACCTGAAGGTCTTGTATTCTTTTTAAAATCCGCTGCTCCTCAACGACACTCCTCAGCAGCTCATCATGTTCCTCTTTAGAATGAAATCGCATAAATACCCTGTAATGATGACACAATTCCTTCTCTTCCGGGGTAAGGTCTTTCTCAAAAGGGTCAGGATATAGTAAATTTCTCTCCAAAATGAAATTTTTCCTCCGTTTTCTTTCATCAAGCCTGACATATTAATGAAAAGAAAAAAATTGAAGAAATTCATAACAATTTAAGTATTGAACTTGTCTTTCAATGATATTACGCTATTGCTCGAATTATTTTCAAGACTGATTATCTGAAAAGCTATATAAATATCTTAACACTATAAATAAATTGGTCCTATTTTCATTAATCATTTTCTATCTCAGAAATGGCCTGCATAACATTGTAATGACCAGTATGGTGAAAATGAGTCGAGTCGAGAACCGAAAGCATAAGTGTTCAAGCTTGTGTGAATTAAGTCGAGCATACTTATTAATGGCGCGGCACGGCGTGGCGATGGCGCCGCACACGCCTTTTTGAAGCCGAAATTCTAAAAATAAAATAATTATATATACTAATATAATCAATAATATGCTAGCTTTTTAACAATTATATCTATTACTGTGTTAGATAAAGAATACACAAAAGGTTTTCAAGAACAAACAACGAATAAAACAAACTCATGTCAAGCCTTTCAACGCAACAATAAAGAAACAATTTAATATTAGCGATAATACTCTCATTATCCAACTCCAAATATGCTAACTCAATTTTGACAACTATACGTAGGTTTTTTCTAATTTTGAGCCCAATTTTGAAGATGTTAGAGTTTTTCAATTTGGTGCCTAATTTTGAAAGTTTAAAGGTTGTGTATCCCAAATTTATCACCAATTTACCTATTCAACTAATTGATCATCGATTTTGACCCGAGAAAATGATCTAATTTTGAACTTTAAAATAGAGCACCATTTTGGGCCTTCAAGGCGCACGCCATGGCGAGAATGGCATGTGCCATATCGAAGATAGGTGTCATGCCATGGTTCATGGCATTGAGGGTGCGGTGCGCCATGAACACGGCGAGCCATTCACAACTATGCAATCGAGCTTTGAAAATTGTGTTTGAGCTTGGTTTGATTGTTCATCTAGCTGAGCTCAAACGAGCTTTAATCGAGCCGATCACGAGTCTCGAGTAGTTTAAATATTTTATACATGTTTTTGTTAATTTTTTTTTTGCTAATTAAGCCGAGCTCGTGTCGAGCTTCAAAATTTATAGAACGGAAAAAGTTGTTCAAGCTTGATTTGGTAAATTATCAAACCGAGCTCAAACTGAGCTTTTAGCGATCGAGCTCGAGTCGAGTATCGAGTAGCTTGGTTCCATTTTCAGCCCTAATGACCAGTAAGTACACTTGATACACTTGATCTGATATTTTTCTAAGTTATACCAGTCAAAAATTTCCAAGTGCTTCCTCAAGGATTTTTAGTAATAGTAAACTAACAAAAATCTAAGAAAAAAGCAATCAAATCAAAAACCACTGGACAGATTTTTTTGAATAATGCACGGACTTTTGATCATTGACCAATGGATTGTAAAGTAACGAGAACAAAAACAGAAACTGCAAAGAGAAGAAGGAACAACTGAATGCCCCACCAGAAATAGTGAAACAAGAAAGTAAATGTACCGTTTTGAGTATATATGCAAAACACGCAGTTTCAATTCACGCTCAGCATTAGTATCTGTCTCCTTGAATTCCATGTCAGCCAGTAACTGCTCCGCATCATTATCATACTCAACTTCAAACTCCTGCCTCTTAGAATTATATCCACTCAATTCTTTCATAGAAATGCCCTCATCACTTGATGTCCTAGGTTTCTTCTCTCCAATGCTCCTGTCTGCGAGACACTCTGGGGACAACAACAATATTCAGTTTTAAGCATTTTATGTCATCACAAATATCTAATTATATAGTTTTAACAATAATTATCATGAAAATATTCCTGCTGCATAAGTAAATATGAACAGTAATCCCATTGGTGATATTATAATATATAAATACAATGATAGACTTCTGGAGTACACAATCCTCGCATCAATTATATTTTTAGAAGATTCCTGATGTGAAGTAACTCTAACTGATCCTGTTGTGAAGCGGATTTTGAGCTGAAATGGGAAAGGAAGCAGAATTAGTAAAGTATATTTTTGTTATTTTATTTCCTTAATTTGAGTCCTTATTTAATTAAGTTTCCTAATTGGTTTAGATAACAAATTATTTCCTTCCTTGTTGGTTTAAGGAGTTTCTATTTCCTTGTTTAGTTAGGAGTCTAGTTACTTTGTTTCTTAGTTAGGAGTCTTTACTTATATATATATATATATATATACATATATATTGCGGTTTATGTTTTCATTCATTCAGTTTTGAATCAATAAAGAATCGAGCTTAGGATTGAAGCAAGATTTAGTTTGTGAGAAAATCGAGTTATTGAAATTAGTTTCTATGAGATCCTACAGGTGATAGTATGTCGAAATTAACGATAACTCTTTGAACTCGAACTCCTTGCCTCAGACCTTATAACTTGAAATACATAAAACAGTTGAAATTCAGTGATTTAAATATTTACAACTGTGTATTATGGTTATCTCAACTTGCACTCAGAAGCTTTAGCTAAGCTTGGTGAGCATGTTTTAGTAAGTTGAAAATTGGGTGTTTTATGTTTTATGTAGTTTTATATATTCATAGTCTAATATTCCTTTCTTTCCAAGCAGAAATCCTCCGATGCAGGCCCGAAGCATGTGTCTGGATGAACGAGAACCTAAATCAACATTTGCTTCCACAAGAAGATGAAATTGATCATAAGTTTAAGAAAGTACATACTCTCAGGATATCAAAAGAAGATTAGAGACAACTCAGTTGAGGGCAGAGGGATACTTCGTATAACATATTAAGTAGATCTAAAGGCAGAATGCAAATTGTTTTTTTTACAATTGTGTTCCACCAAAATCAAATTTCTTCTATTGGATTCAAATCCAAGCGATTCAAGTACAGCGTCAAAATACGGTGATAATCAAACTGTAAGCAGTGTGACATGCAACTGATGCAAAAAATACATTTATATACATATAATATACATATACAACAAACAAATGGAGAAAAGCATAATGCATATATGCCTTATAATGACCTCCTATTATAATTGGATCATAGGTCGTAAATTGAATCCTAATTTTTTCTATGAAGACTTCTTAATTTGCTACTATATTTCCACAAACAAATGAATCACTGGATTTGACTCCAAGACCTCCCAAATTGAAGTACACATAGGTAGGATTTGGAAGCACTACATCCGCACTTCAGCACTTTGGTAAAATTGGGTTTTTTACCAATATAAGCTAAACTGGAGATAACATGTATGGTTTAAGGGCAAATTACAGGCGCACTCCCTTAGGTAAGGCCTAATTACAACTAACACCCCGTTACTTACAAAATCATATCTACCTCCCTTAACGTTTGTCGCCATTCAAATTTCTGGCGGGCATCAACCAAAAGATGAACCAAGTTTACAAATACCTTCTGCAGGAAGGAATTTGTTTTTAACATATTTTGACCAATTCAACAAATGATTCCCTTTGGTTTGGGCTATACTTTAAGGGGTGTTTGCAATGCAAAAGAATATGTTTGGTACGTTTTGTAATTGTTGCAAATTTTGTTACAGATTACCCCCTCCTGTAATGTTAATAACCCGAAACCCCTTCACTTTTGGAAATTACCAACACCCCACTAGAGGGGCATAACTGTAAGGTTTTCAGGTTTAAATGCAGGGGAGTGCAATGCAATGCCTTACATGAGTGGGTCTTTATTTATTTTCAAAAAAGTGAGGAAGTAAAATGGGTAATTGGTCAGTATACGAGGGGGTCTTTGTGTAATTTTCTGATTGTTATATATACAACCAGGTAGGGGTATTCAAATTTAACACGACCACCCAACCGCACCGAATATTCGGTCCAAAACGAACCAACCAAAAAAAATTCAGTTTGGTTCTCTTTTCTTTCTTTTTGAAAATTTCAGTTATCCAGTCAATTAAAAGTATAAATAAATACAAAAGAACAGTGAAAATCATAAGAACCGAACTGATTCAAGCATTTTTTTTCAATTTCAGTTAAACCGAACCGAACCGGATCGAAATTTTTTTGGTTTGGTTTAGTTTTCGGTTCGTAAGTTTAGGAGAACCGAAGTTTCGGTTGAGTTTTCAACCTACCGAACTAATGTCCACCCCTACAGACAGGCTAAACAAAACCCATCTTCTGAAACGTTAACTGAATTTGAAATTTACACAATGAAGAGTGAGACAATCTCAATTAATAGGGGTTTTGTTGTAATGAAGCTTACTTCTGGGATGTAACTATAATTTGCTCTAGTATGAATGTCAATACCAGCAAAAATAAATGGCACCACGACCACCATAATGGTTGCTTCGAAGCTATTAAAAAAAATCAAACCTTCTACTTTAATGGTATTAATACCATCTTCGCTCAGGACTTTGCTGGATGTCCTCTTACCGGCTCCCATTGACATTTTGGCACAGCCAGAACCTCCAATGTTATCTACCTCTGTGAGGAAGAATAGATCAGATCATGCAAATTTATGATATTCATCATTAGGGAGTTTTAAAAATACATTGATGCATGCATGCATGCATGCATGTGTGTATTTTTATTTGATGAATATAACAAATGAGTTTCATAAGGCAAGATAACTGTACCAGAAGAGATGCTGGATGAGGAACGTCCTGCTGGACCTTCTTTTCTTTGATCTTCCACCCTTATCACACCAAGTAAAAAAGAATTAGAATGAAGACTAAAGAGGTCCAATTAGGAAACACAGAAACAAGTTGTCCAAATATACTTGATTCTTGCGGAAAATGGGGACTCTTCTTTAACATCGTCTTCTCCAGAAATAATAGTTCCTGGGTTAATTAGATTCAAATCAAAGGAAGCACAATATGTATTAAGCCATATACAATAGCAATAAGAGTCAACAATTATTGGCCAAAAGTAATAGCTGACTGGTTTACAGTTCTACCAGCGTATGGAGAACCAGAATTACCAATTCATTGAAAGGCATAAAGGGCACTTCCATGCTTAGACAACCTATTTAAAGCCGAGATGACAAAAAGAAATGCCAGATACGCTCATATTTATCTCTTGCAAGATTTAGTAAATATTGAACAGAACTACCCAAAATTAAAAAGAATGTAAAACAAAGATAATCTGATAAGCCACCTTTCTTGGTCTCACTGTTTACTCTAGCCATAGCAAGGAGTTCCTCTCTATTCTTTCCCATCACATGAGACATGTCCTATGGAAACCAGCATGACAGTGTAGTTAAGATCATACTTCAAAAATTGAAGCCTGTAGAATGGATAAGTGTGGAGAACAGAATGTTATACCGGCAGAGGAAAGCATGGGGAATTCATAAATATCATGTCAAAGTGCTCAATGCATTGTGATTTACTTTTTGTTCCAACATGTTCAGCAACTTCATTCCAATTCCCGAATCCATACATTTCAATACCCTATAAAATAAGTATGACCTTTATATATATATATAACTGGAAATTATCCTCAATAATATGCAGGTAAGCAAGAATCACATTGACAAATCATTGATAAAGGAACATTATCACTACAGAATAAGAATATTAACTTTAATTTGAGAAGGATCTGCATAATATGAGTTTAATACTAAAATTAGTTACCAAAACCAAAGTTGTGAATGGCGCGCCATGGCGTGCACCATCGCACGCCGTGTTCATGGTGCACCCTCAGCGCCATGAACCATGGCATGGCACCTATCTTCCATATGGCGCATGCCACTGGCGCCATTCTCGCCATGGCGTGCGCCTTGAGGCACGAAATGGCGCGCCATTTCAAAGTTCAAAATTAAATAGTTTTCCTGTGTCAAAATTGATGGTCAATTAGTCAAAAATAGGTAAATTGGGTATAAATTTAGGATACACAACCTTTAAACTTTCAAAATTAGGCACGAAATTGAAAAACCCTAACATCTTCAAAATTAGGCTCTATATTAAAAACAATCATTACCTCTAGCTATCAAAATCGAGTTAGCATATTTGGATTTAAATAATTAGAGTATTATTCCTAAATTAGATTGTTTTTTTATTGTTCTGTTGAAAGGTTTGACAAGAATTTGTTTTTTTTTTTTTTTTGTTTCTTGGAAACATTATTTATGATTTATTTAACACAGTAATTGATATTATTGATTATATCAGTATATATAATTATTTTACTTTTATAATTTCTTCTTCGAAAAGGCGTGAGCCGCGCAGCACCATCGCCACGCCGTGAGACCCTTGTCGCCACGTCGCGCCATTAATAACTATGACCAAAAACAAAGTTTTCCCAAATAAATAAAAAAATCCAAAAGTACCTCCAGAAGCAACATATCTTCATCAGCATTCCAGTCAGGACAAATCAGAGGAAATGCCAGGTTATCCTGTTGGAATAGAAATGATAATAGGCAATAATTGAAGTGATTAATGTAGATATGGTTATCCAAGCATCAAAAAGGAATATATAGCCCTATAAAGGGCAAATAAAAATGATAAATAATGTAAACTGTGAACTGCAGCACGTGCAGGGAAATGAACTTCAAACACAATGATGATATTCATGTTCCCATCAGTTTAACATATCTCAAATGCTTCTTCTCTCCAGAGAATTATCAGATCAAAGTGACATTATACGCAAATAACATTATTGATGCCATCCAACTCAATGGTTTTGAAAGGCAGAAGTCTCTAAAAAACTTTCAAATGAAGCATATAGACATCTTTCTTTTGTTGGTAAATTATTTCTTCAACATGAAACAAAGGAGAGCAGCAGAAAGAATTAAGACAGCAACTAAATCATAAACACATTTGGAGGTTGTACTTCAAAGCGTGGAAAATTAAATAAGGACCAAAAAGTCGGGAATGGAAGTAGGATGTAGTTTTACGCCAAGAACAAAACCATTGTGTGATTGACTAATACGTAATCCAGCTTTCGAAGTCCGAACTATGAGGCATTAGTGCTCCTTCAAGTACACATCTCATTAACACGATACCACTACATTAGTATCTAAATTCACCCACCCTATTTGACCAAATGTGTGAAATGACTTAAAATATCTGGACACAATCTTACTTACTCTAACTCCTAAAGGATAGTTGTGGACCCCAGCTGTAAAAGGATGGTGACATTTCAGAAGAGTCATGTAATGTTATAAAGTGCACGAAACAATATGACATTGAGGGAATATATTTTGGCACTGTGGGATTGTAAATAACAGTTAAGTTCAATGAAAAAATTTATCAATAACTTGAACAGAACAGTAGCATAACATAGACAAGAGTGCGAGATGTCAATAAGGTAACTAACCATGACTCGATAAGGATGATTGCTTTTGTGAGGATGGACCTCACCTCCAACTGAAAAGCACTCAATACAGAGGTCGAAATCAGAACATATTACACACTTGATGCGAATCTTTCCGGATATGTCTTTGTTGCAGTAGTTACAATGGTACAACGCTTTCTTTCCATCAGTTATTCCTGGTACTTCTTCATATATAAAAGATAAAGAATATAAGAAGCATAGAACTCAGATCTTCTCACATATGTTATAGAATTAGTTGCGTGTCATATCCATACCGGGAACTGCAGTTTCAGGATTCTCTGCATTTTGAGTTGTCCTTTTTCTTTTTGACCGACTGAGAATTCAATTCAACCAAAATTATATAGGCAATATTAACCCGCCATAAAAATGCGTGTGTCTTGGGTTGAACAAATTTTCAAAGCAACTTCATAGCGTAGAAATAGCCATATACATCAAACATGTTCTTTAATCTAGGTGTTTCTTCAACATGCATGAGTGTGCGTGCCTGTATTTTTTCCACGTGCATGTGCGCTCGCACACAGTTCAGTCCTAAAATTCCAGCACGGAACCAAGAAGCTCAATCCTCAAAATCAGTATTTCTAGCAAGTCCTATTTCAAGTTGGAAATTCATTAATTTTCTTCTAAGCCAATAAGTCTAACATTATTAAGCCATCAAAATCTAGCTCAAAGAGCCTAATCATTTCAGGAGCAACTAGTTCATGAAGGCAAACTTTTGTCAACAAGCTGAAAACGAAGTCTAACCTAGAAACCCAAGATCACTAGCGTAATTCATTTTACAGGTCTAGACACCTCTCTAAATAAGCAATTATTTTACCAAACAACATCAGAAAATTACGATTCAAATAACAGGCCATGATTCTAAGGGAGTACAAACAAATGGAAAAATGAATAAGAAAACATAAAAATAAAACAGCAATTTGAAAGTGACGATGGTGGGAAGAAATAGTTCGAACCCTAGTCCTCCGGAATCATCTACGGCGGCGCGTGAACGACCCATTCGCTAAAATTCAGACGACAGCACCACCTTCAACGTCAAGCTATTAGCCGCCGGTTGTAATTAGGGTGATGATTTAGGGTTTCAGTTTCAGTATAGGATCCTACAGCTAAAATTAAAGCGGCAAATCAATGCTATTACATCGTGCAGTAATTTGGTTTGTATTTGTAATACAATTTTTGGGAATGGGTAGAGTCGCATTTTTTGTATTTCTTTGTTTACTTAAAACACTTTTTTGTTATGTTTTTAATTCTTTTACTTTAATGTATTACTTCGATTATTTTTATATTCGTTTAAATTTCTACTTGTTATGCACTTCGAATGACAAATCTAAGACAATATTTTTAAAACCGGACAGGTGATTAAATCGAATAACCGACTGATTCATTGAGTCACTAGTTCAACCGATTGGACCGGTGCAAAAATTCGATTGACCCGGATTATATATATATTAGTTTTATAAACAAATAAATTTGAGTGTAATATAAAAAATATATTATAGTTTATATATTTTATATTTAATAAAATTCAATATAATTTTTTTATCAATATGTAACTCTTTAAACTCAAAAATTTCAAAAGGATAGACATTATATCGGAATATATTTTCAAATATTAAAATTAGTGTTTGAATATATATATATAAATTATAATGTTATTCATTATAACAATAAATTCTTCATATCCTAGTGGTGGGTGTATTTGTCCTCAATAACTAGGTTAAGGGTACAAGTCAAAAAGAAGGTAAACCACTTGAACCCAATAACCGAGTTGACCGGTTTGCATCCGATTCGACCGTTTCATGATTGGGTATGACCAGTTCATGAATGGGTTTGACCGGTTCACATCCGGTGGCCAACAGTGACTCAACCCAATATCGTGACTGGACCGGCCCAATGATAGACAATGTTTTGAAACCCAACCCGATCATTGGACCGAAAAATGGACCGGGTCACGGGTCATTGGTTCAACTGTCGGGTTAATACCGATCGAACCAGTGATTTCATAATTACGCAATAAATATTAAATAAAATACTAATATCTATTATAAAATTTTAAAACATAAAAAATTGGTATTTTTCTATATTAAAATCATTTTTAGTACATATATTTATGTCCAAATGATAAAAAAATTGAGATTTTTTTTTTAGTAAACAAGCAAAATTATGTTTAAGTGGTATAATTTCCGAATTCATGGGAAAACTTTATATGTACATCACAAATGACATAATTGCTACACCATTGTATAATAAAACCAACAATTTTGAAAAAAATAATTTAAAAGAGCTCTAAAAAATTTACAAACTAACAAAAACTAAAACGAAAAAAACTAAAGTTTTCAAATAATACGTTTTGATTTGATTTGTTCGAAAAAATGGTTTCTTGAGAACTTCATATTGGAGAAGCAAAATAATAGAATAAGATTTGGGAGAATTTGTGATTTTTTGGGAAAAAAATTAAGTTTTAAGTTTGAATTTTGGTTATTTTAAAAACTGAACGGTTCGATTGACACGTGACCGGTTTTACCGGGTCACCGGTCCGACCGGTGGGTCGAACGGTTTTGAGCCAATTGATCGCTTTTGAGCCAAAAACGGTTTTGTGGGTTTGATCGGCTCGTTTAAGGACCGGTTTCGGCTCAAAGCGGTTGAACTGGTCGGTCCGAGCTGGGTTCTAAACATTGATGACAGGTCAGCGGTTAAACCGATCATTGATCTAAGAGGCATTCAAACAAGTACATCTCGGGCACCAACATGCCACATCATATTAAAATAATTAGTTTTTTGAGAATACGTCGTCAATTGTTTATATTTAATTTTTTGCATTTTAAGTCTTGGAACTTATAAATAATATTTTTTGTGATCCGATATCTTGAACGCGCCTTCCTAGTTGACATCATACTTTCTAAATGTTTTTTTATATTTTGACTTTTTTGAGAGTGAGATTTATGATTTCAAAATACCTTTATTTCACTCAATGATTATATATAATGTGGAGACAATTTTTTGCATTTTAAGTCTTGCAACTTATAAATAATATTATTTGTGATCTTTACTATCTTGAACGCGCCTTCCTAGTTGACATCATACTTTCTAAATATTTTTTATATTTCGAATTTTTTAAGAATGAGATTTATGATTTCAAAATATCTTTGCTTCACTCAATGATTATATTTATAGGCTCGAACCATAATACTCTTTTATGTTAAGATCCTAGCATTGGTTCGTTCTCTAACCTGTTGTATAATGTCCAACTCAAAGTACCTTGTTTCTTTGTTTATAAAAGGGTTGTATGTTGATGTTTGGATTCAGCGCGGGAGTATGCAACAAAATATTAAAACAATCTCAAATATCCCATCCCCATGAATCAATCGAGATGTCTTATGTTCAGGTATGCAATTTCAAAAACTATAAAACGAATCAAAAGAGAGATTCGAAATACCTTTTTGTTTGTATGGATTGGTTAACACCACCATGTGATGATGTCTTACATCGTCAAGAGAGGAAAAACTGAGGACCTCCAACCGGTACAGGTGCGACTGCTAAAGTTGTTGGAGTTGTTCTCTTCTCTCTTGTTCAACCAATGAACTATGGTTGTGGCAGCTATTATGTTCGTAGGGTTTCAAGTTTTTTATTCTAAATAAACGATTAAATGCTCAAGGCATCAATATGCCCAAATTGGGCTTCCCAACCTTACCCGGTTGTGTGGCACCAGTTATGGCCCAGCCAACGCGGTCCATTCCAAATTGATTTATTAGTTTATTGATCAAGCAAATAATTCTTAAATTGATTTATTAGTTTATTATAGATCTTATTAGATTAATTCCATTAATTTAACTGCCTGAATAAATAATCTAATTTTATTATTTTATTTAATTAAATAACATTATTAATTATCACGACATTTTTTCTCAAAATAATTTTCTCAAAGTTATGTCAAATAACTCGAATGCCCTTATATATAATTTGAGAGATAACGTTAGAGCACGACTTTCTAGGCTCGTGTCAATTGAAGAGGATACCAAGGATATAGTTGTCACCTAACCAAGCTTAGTGGAACCATATCATAGCTCAATTAACTCTGAAATGATGGTGTCATCATGAACTTGTTGATCAAGATTAATGCACATGTATAAGCTCTTTGATAAACCTCAATTATACGTGTTTTCTAGCCTAAGATTAGTCGTTTTATATCATTTTATATCATGATTTATACCCCATATACGTTTATAGGTTTGTTACATGATTGTAGGGTAAAATCATTAACTTCGAGAAAATGACGAAAAAACGTATGAAATGAGATACATGGGCGCTGTTTGGAAATACGATCATATCTTGAGCTACAAACCTCCAATGTTAATGAGCCTTATATGTTTGGAAAGCTAAGACAATTACCTAAAAGTTTTGTGAAGATGACAAGATCCGGTTCAAACGTTTAAAGGCCCGAAAGTTACAAATACGCTCTGTTTCGAACCAAATGGCGCAGTCCTGGTAAAACGATCATAACTCGAGTTTTAGAACTTGGATTGGATCCAAATCAGTGGGGTTTTGAAGCTAAGACATAGAGCTACAACTTTGTAGAAGACCCCAAAGCCAAATTCGGACTAGAACAACGGCGTACGTACGCCGTGTTAATTGGCGTTCAGACAACGAAGGCAGAAAGTTTGGGGCTTCATTGCGTACGTACGCCAATTTGTACGGCGTACGTACGCCGATTTGCACTGCGTACATACGCCGCTTTGCGTACAGACGCGCGTTAGGTTGATTCTAAACGCTGAAAAAGCCCATATTCGGCCCAACTTCGGGTTTATGTTCTAGATTAGGTATAAATACCCCCTCCAAACATAGTTTTAGGGTTCGAACTTTATTTTCTTGAGTTGAGTTGTAAAGATCGGAGATCGAGAGACGAAATTCAAGATTATTGTAAACGAATTATTCGACAACGGGTTTAATCGAAATTATTTTCTTTAATCTCTTTTAATTCTTGTCGTTTTATCATGTTTACTTTATTGATTGTTGATTGTTTCTTCGCATCTATGGAGTAATTCATATTATTCTGGAACCGGGAATAGCCCGATAATATGTTATCGATATAAATTATAGAATCGTTGATTTTACATCGCGTATGCTTATGATTTGCATTCTTGATTATTAATGCTTGTGAATTTGCTGGCCACATATTTGCATGATCATAGATATTAGGTGAAAATTCTGAAAGGTGACGTCTATATCAGAACCCTAGAATTCAAACCTAGGATCCTAAATCACGAAAGTAGTTTTAGGTCTTTTGAGGAATCGATACACTATCATAGAGATTAATGAATCTGAGTTTAGTCTAATCATCACGAAAGTAGTTGATTAATTAGCTTGGGTATATTGTTATGCTTCGACAGAAGGTAGCGAGTACAATAGGATAGTGTCCTTCATAAGTAGCGGTCGTAACTTCATCGGTAATATAATTGAGTCGATAATATTTATCGTGGTGAACCCTAATTCCGGAATTTCCAATCATATATAACTCGAATCAATTTACTTGCTTTTGGTTTAGTTTTCTTTACAACTATCTCGTATTTTTATTAGGCTTAGATTACTGATAAGTGATAGATTGATACTTGATTATTCGGTCTTCGTGGGAACGATATCTTTTATACTGCACCGAAGCCGTGCGCTTGCGGTTTAGGCACATCAAGTTTTTGGCGCCGTTGCCGGGGACTTGAATAGTCAATATTAGTTTTTATCAGATTTTAGTGAGACTAAGCCATTTTATTTTATTTTTAGTTTTTAATTTTTATTTCTCTGTTTTATTTCAGGTTTTCGATCTTTCCTTGTATGCGAAGTAAGCTCGATTTCGTACCTGATCCAGAAATCGAGAAAACTTTTCGTGCCAGGAGAAAGCTACAAAAACTGAAACAAGCTCAACTCGAACAAGTTACAATGGCTGAAGAGAATGTCAATGCGAATGTTAATGCAAACGCTAACGCGAATGCAAACCCAGCTGCAAATGTGAATCCAAATGCAAATGCGAGATGTCTTAAGGACTTTGCAGCGCCTAATGCTCAGACACTTCACTCCAGCATTGCCAGGCCTACTGTAGAGGCAAACAATTTCGAGCTCAAGCCATCCCTTCTGCAAATGGTTCAGCAGAATCAGTTTGGGGGTGCACCTACTGAAGAGCCAAACCTCCACTTGTCCATGTTTTTAGAGTACTGCGATACTCTAAAAATGAACGGGGTTTCTCAAGATGCTATCAGACTGAGATTATTTCCATTCTCACTGAGAGACAAAGCGAGAGCTTGGCTACATTCCTTACCGACTGGTTCGATTAGAACATGGGATCAATTGATGCAGTGTTTCTTAGCAAGATACTTTCCCCCGAGCAAGACTGCACAACTGAGGAATCAAATCACTACTTTTGCTCAGAGGGATGGTGAATCACTTTATGAAGCCTGGGAACGATTCAAAGACCTTCTACGACTGTGCCCACATCACGGGCTGGAGAAATGGCTCATAGTTCATACATTTTATAATGGGCTGATTTATACCACGAGGATGTCAGTCGATGCAGCAGCTGGAGGAGCGCTGATGAATAAGGGTATCGATGAAGCTTACGACTTAATCGAGGATATGGCATTGAACCACTACCAGTGGTCAAGCGAAAGATCGATTCCACAGAAGACACTAGGTAAGTACGATCTTGATGCTATTACTTTACTTTCTGCACAAGTAGAAGCCATGTCTAAGAAATTGGATTCCATGAACATGCATGTCAATTCTGTCACTACCCCACCCCCTATGTGCGAAATATGTGGTATGGTTGGTCATGTTGCATTAGAGTGTCAATTAGCTAGTGTACCAAACGATCCCTCTATAGAACAAGCCAACTTTGTGAATAACTTCAACCAAAAGAACGACCCGTTTTCAAATACTTTTAACTCTGGTTGGAGGAATCACCCAAATTTTTCGTACAAACCGACTCAAAACGCAGCCTTACAATCTAATTTTAGGCAACCACCTGGTTTTCAACAGAATCCCTATAATCCTGTTCCACCACAGAAATCGAACCTAGAGTCCCTCCTTGAGAGTTTTGTAGTAGCCCAGACTAAGCAAAACGAGATAGTAAATGATGCAATTAAGCAACTGGCAACAAAAGTAGACTCTTTAGCAACTCACAATAAGATGCTAGAAACTCAAATTGCACAACAGGCTAGTAACTCGAATAGGACTTTCGGTTCTTTTCCCGGACAACCTGAGACAAATCCGAAGGAACATTGTAATGCGATTACTTTAAGGAGTGGAACCAATTATGAAGGTCCAAAGATGCCTACTAGGGTGAGTGAAACTGAGTTAACTGATAAGGTTGAAAAAACGTCTAATCCCGACAACTCAAAAGACAAAACGAATGACGAAACTGAACCAGTCTATGTACCTACACCACCATATGAACCACCCGTACCTTTTCCCCAAAGATTAGCTAAGGCAAAACTCGATAAACAGTTTGGAAAATTTTTAGAAGTTTTGAAAAAGCTCTACATTAATATTCCATTCACCGATGCACTTGCACAAATGCCTACATATGCTAAATTTTTGAAGGAAGTTCTTTCTAACAAACGACAGCTAGAGGAATATGAAACTATCGCTTTAACTGAGGAGTGTAGCGCTGTAATTCAAAATAAATTACCTTCAAAACTTAAAGATCCCGGTAGTTTCTCAATTCCTTGTGTAATTGGTAATATGAGTTTTAACAATGCTTTATGTGATCTTGGAGCTAGTGTTAGTCTCATGCCATTGTCTATGGCGAAGAAATTAGAGATGAATGATTTAAAGCCTACGACCATAATTTTGCAATTAGCTGATCGTTCTGTTAAGTATCCGATAGGTGTGTTAGAGGATGTACCTATAAAGGTTGGTAAGTTTTTTATTCCTACTGACTTCGTTGTTCTCGATATGGATGAGGATTCTCAAATCCCCATTATTCTTGGTAGGCCATTCTTAGCTACAGCAGGAGCTATTATTGATGTTAAAAATGGAAAGCTTTCCTTGAATATTGGGGATGAGAGAGTTGACTTTAGTCTATATAAATCTGTTGCTAACTGCTCTATCGAGAGCTCTTGTTACAGGATTGACGAAGCTATAATCAAAGACAAGCTTGCTAGGAAGCACTATAAGGATCCATTCGAGGCACGACTGGTGAGTGATGGCTCGATCGAGGAGGAAGACACCATTAACGCTGATATTGCTCGAATGTTCAAGGAAAATATGTCGTTGACACCAAACATAGCTAAAGAGGAAAGAAAGTTTCGACGTCGTGAACCAGATAAGTTAAAGTTTGATGCGCATGAGAGTGCAAGGATCAACAAGGAAGGTATTAAAGTTTCGCACGATAAAAAGATTCCTCGACGAAAACTCAAAAAATGGATATTTAAGTCTTCTATTCGACAAGCACATGAGGTTTCTTTAATTAGAAATCAAAATTCTAAAGTCGATTGGAGAGTTGCTAAGTCGTCGGGTCCAATTTGGGATCTACAAAGCTGAGTTAACATGGTAAAGTCAAGCTAATGACTATAAACAAGCGCTTCTTGGGAGGCAACCCAAGTGTTTTCTTTTTTCTGTTTTTGTTTTTGTTCTTTTTCTTTATGTTTTTTTTTTCTTTAACAAAAAAAAAAAAAAAAAAAAAAAAATCTTTGCATGCTTTGTTTTTGTTTTGTCATACAAGGTACATGCGTAGCTTACATTGGATGATAAAGACGATGCAACACCTTTACTTGGAACGCAAATTCTCTTTTGGTATTCGGGCATGTTTTTCAACATCCCGTTAGGTTAAGTTTTCCTTTCCCACTACTTATGTGTGATAACATTGAGGACAATGTATAGTTTAAATTTGGGGGTGGAATTCGACTTAGCATATTTATATATCATATGAGTTTGTTTCGCTTAAGTTTAGGGGAGTTTGAGCTATTCATAGGGCATGCTTTATTTTTTTTTCTGTTATGAGTTTTAGCTTGTCAAATTGTTACAATTTGCTAGAATTAACTTAAGATAGATGTCATGATTTCAATATATAATCTGGACTAATGGAACAAGCATATCTCGATTTTTGCTTATGTCGACCTAAGATTAGGATTTGCTTCTTTAGATATTTACACACAATCTGTGGGAGAGGAGTTGAGTGGATGTTGCATCTTGAGACACGTAAGGAGTAATTCCCAAAGATATTAACTAAAATTTTTACAAGGTATAGAGTAACATAGTCACACTTCATAATGAATGCTTAAAATTTGAAAATATTGATGTGTTGGATTATTATGACAATGTGAAGCTAACTCAAATAAAGACCTAGCTTGTTTCGTGGCCTTTGACTTCATTGTTCATGTTATTTCCATTTTGGACATTTAAATAGTACAATCCGTTTAATAAAGATACAGAGACTATATATATTTCTAAAATAAATATTGCAACAATTGTTCATAAAATGTGTTAGGAATTTCTTTGTTAGAGATTTTGATGATGACAAGATAGTTTAAATGTTAAACCCGTGAAAAATGTAAATTTGTTTTTATTAGAATATCATGTATCAAGCGATATAAAGTATTTCAAGTTGTAACTTTTAGTGTAGGTGTTTTTTTCTTTGTCCTTTTAGTTTTGCTAGTCTTAACGCTTGTAGCGTTAGTAGAATTCTAAGTGAGCCTATTAATGTGAAGAGTTTTAAGAATTTGCAAGCGCAAGCGACAATCAGAAGATCATCCGGAATATCAAGTACCTCAAGTGACTCTACTCTTCAAGCCACATTTATTTATGTTCAAGACAATGTTTAGCTACTCGATGGCCTCCATCATAAACAATTGAGGATTAAATGTCTTCTCAAAGCATTTAATTCTCAACGGGCATTTACTTAAATGCATTTATTGCTTGTCAAAGGCATTTAATGTATATACTGCTGATGGAGTAAGGATTGCAACAAACTCATTGGTTGTCAACTTAAGACAATTGCCGCAGTCTGACAAATTGCATCCAAATATCCGGAATTCACCAACCACCCTGTAACTTTCTGAGTGAGAAATTTATACGTGCCACCGATTGGTTTTCTAACGGATCTAACAAATGGTCCTAACGGATATAACCAATAGTCCTAACGGATCTATTCAAGAACCTGCATATAAATAGAACTTCAAAGAGCTATTTCTGAGAGAAGAAATTTCACAAAAGAGTATTAGAGCTTAAACAGAAGATATACTAAACAGAAATAGAAACTCGATTCGAACATCTTTGAGAAAGCCTCTTATTCATTCCTATCATTTGAAGAAGCTTTTAATCTTAGATTGAAGTTCACCCTCAGAAAATCGAATCTTGTACATCCAATCCAAAAATATTTCTCTATCTCCTTTTCAGAAGAACCAGACCGAAGAGAATATCAACTAAGTTGTTTGACTTATTCAAAATAAACAAACCTATTTCTGTGTAAAATTCTCCATTATCTCTTTCAAACTGAGTGTGAAGAAAGCTGTAGGATATCTGCGCTATTTCTGAGTGAAAGAAGCAGACCACTAGAAGTGTTCTTGGAGCAGACATTTGTGTAGCTAAGGACCTCAAGACTTTTTAGTTTTATATATTGTATTGGAGAAGACTCTGTGTGAATCTTCAGATTCAACATAGTGGATTCCTTCGTGATATCGAAGAAGAATGAAGTAATCGGGATTACACCACACAGCGAACCTTGCAAACTCTCTCTTTTACTTATTGCTTTATTCTGCTCATTATTGTATATCATATTAAGCTAGCAATCAAGTAAAGTTATCTATTGCACAAAAAGATTTTAGAGTGCTTGATTAATTTATTAACTGTTTCTGCTCAACTATTGTCAAAGCTAAAGACTATAAATACATTTTCACTGTGCACTTAACTGTGAATCAAAGTTTAGATCACCACACATCCTCGTAGTGTTCATAACAGGTTCTAAGTTAATCTCTCTGACTCAGTCTTTGTGTACGAGTTCTTTGCAGATCATAACCTCCAAAAGAAAAAGAACAGAAGAACTCGAAAAAAGATCAGGGTCTATTCAACCCCGCTTCTAGACCTTGTTCAAACCACTTAGGACCAACAAAATGAAAACTATATCCTTGTTCAACCAAAACGGAGATTGAACAAATGTTTTTAAGCCTCTTGTGTAAAACTAGGCAATCATCTAGTCTAATTAAATGCCCAAGGCATTAAAGTGAGAAAAGCACATCATATGTGAGTGGTTGGAACACCATGTCCAGCCAATTTGACCATTATTCTTCTTGCTCTTCCAACCTTCTACCTTAGTTCTTTGTTCAAATCAAATATATGAGCCCTAGCTCCAAATCTGGAATCCAAAAAATAGAAAATATAGTCACACATGATTGAGTTCGCTTATCATGTAAAGATCCAAGTGCCAGCTTTCGTGTATATACCACATTCGTGAATAATTAGTTTCACAAACATAAAGTTCTGTAACTTTTGCATTCTCAAGCCCAAATCAGGACAGGCTCTCCTCCAATGAACACTTCCTAGCTTTCGTGTATATACCACATTCGTGAATAATTAGTTTCACAAACATTAAAGTTCTGTAACTTTTGCATTCTCAAGCCCAAATCAGGATAGTCTCTCCTCCAATGACCACTTCCTAACAATGAAGGTAGACATGAGATTTTCATGGACCATTTCCACTTGAATTTTCATGTCGAATGCAACCAACCAACTTGGTAACTCCAACTTTGTTTTTGTTGGTTTTTCCTAGGGATTGACAGAAGGAGTGAAGATACCCTTTCTTTCTTCTTATGTCTCGTATGTTTTTAGGCCTATCAGTAGTTTTGGACAAAGATCCATCAATGTCATCCATAACAAAATGATTATATAAAAGGAGAAAGACTTGGGTAAGATCTGAAGTCCGCTTGGATGTGGAATCTATGTAAAAATCTATGGCTCTAAGCTTCTCTAGATAGATATCATCTTTAAGACGTAGTCCGACACATATTTCCATGCTTTCATCTATATGTTTGTACACAACAAATTTGTATTACTGAAAATCAAAACACAAAAATGGTGACAAATGAAATTTATATTAATCAAAATAAAAATTGGGGTACAAATCTCTATTTTAGTCCTCTGATTCTTCCTTCAAGAATATCGATTTGAATGTTGGAGTTGATTTTGCTTCTTTAATCTTCTCCAACGTTGACTTGAATGTTTATAATGTTAATGCGAGGGCTTGGCAGTCTAATCTCGGATCAAAAGTGTAATTTAATATATGGAAGTTGAAATCTTCAAGGTTGACTTGTAGCTTTAATCTTCCTTGAACTTGATTTGAATTTATATAACGTTAATTCGTAGGTTTAGCACCGTAATTACAAATCAAATGCTATAATTTGATGAACTTCTTCAAGAACGCCTTGAATCTCGCCTAGAACGCCTTGAATCTTCTTTGTATTTGAAAGTTCTTCTTTTGTATTCGAAGAACTTTCATAGAAAGAATTTGGAGAGCTTATTTCGTCTTCTCTAGTTTTTGACTGAATTTTTGTGTGTGATTTATGAACTCCAAAAGATCCTATTTATAGGCGTAGGATGGAAGAGTTATGAATAATTTGGAACCCATTGATAATTATCCATTTGATTTAATAAATAATTATCATAATTATGGAGCCATTTGATTGGCTGATAGAAGATTTAGATCTTCTATATATTATCCATAAAGTAACTTAAGTTGATAATTATCCATTTAATTTAATAAATAATTATCATAATTTTGGAGCCATTTGATTGGCTGATAGAAGATCTAGATAGATCTTCTAGATATTATCCAAAAATTAACTTAAATTGATAATTATCCATAAATTAACTTGAATAGATAAATATCATTTGACACGTGTTGTCATTTGATTCGTCAATAAAATGAATATTAAGATATCAATTCAATTAATTATTTTATTTTGGAATTAAATTTGGTAAATCCCAAAATATATATTAAAAAATTTAAATTAATATTTAACATCACATTTTCCACTTATCATCATTTGATTTGATTAAAATTCCATTGTCTACAACATTCCCCGAACAGTTCCTCAGTTCCCAAATTGCCTTTAGCCTATCTTACTTTCTCACGTGTACAATTGAATTGTGGGCACATGGAATTCAACATATATGATCTCACTTTCATTGCATCTATGATCCAATCACTATTAGAAAATTTGAACGTCGATTTCATCGTTAACCCTAAGTCTCCAAGGATGGTAAATCTCCAGTATATATATATGTTGTTCACCATTCTCAAGTTTTTGATCGCAGTTTGGTCCAACTAAGTTATTTATCTCAAGCAGCATGGTGAATGGGTTGTTAGCCACTTTGAGAGTTTCAAGGGAGTCTTATAAGATAGACGATATTTAGTTACGTTTTATCGTTATATTTTATCCAAGTAAGGAAGGACTTGTGTTTCACTGCTTGTCTCCCACTAGATTGATTTTCGAACCCATTGCATTCTTCATGGAATAGTCGGAAACCTCATTGATGTGATTTCATAGTAGGTAATTGAGTTCTTTGGTATATCATGTGAATTGTAATTCTTTAAGAATTTCTGACTCACCGAACATATCAAAGTACGTGACATCTCATGTCCGACTTGTTAATTTAATCTCTGTTTGGTTTGGCCCAAGGAATGACATACTACAACCCTTTAACGATTCAAAGCATTCAACCGTTTTGAACTTAACTAATCAAAATATATCAATATATAATAGAAACTCTATAAATTAATATTCATGGGACCGCCAAAATTTCTTAATTAAAAGAGTTATTAATTAATCGATAAATTAATAATTATTAACTTATATATTAATTAATATTTTATTAATTTATAATGAAATACTCAATTTTCAAACTTTTAATTAATTATTGTTCAATGCGTGTACGTTTATCAAATGAAGGCGAAAGAACCATTCAATCTCCCACCTTAAGGAAAACAACACCAAGAGTTCTTACAATAATAAGGAAAATTAGAGACAAGATTCAAGGTGAAATTGATTTCAACAAAAAACAAAAGAAAATTGAGTCATTTTTCAAGAAATCTTCATAAATCATTCATGTAATATATAGTATATAATGAATTAATAATTTATATTTTATATGGGGTATATAGAAATTATAAAAAATATATTATCTTATAATTTTAGCTAATTATTAATTTAGCACCCTATCCCCTAGTCGGGACCGACCAAAAATATTATCTTAGAAAGTTTATTAAATAATTTACTATTAATTTATCGAGTTTCAACTATAGCAATTGAATTCCATCATCACAACCCTTTGATGATTCACGAGACAAACTTTGTTTCAAATGATTGCATCCAATGCACCTAGAGAAATGAAAGTATTTGTCTTAATGCATAACCCCCACTCGTCGGGATGATGTCATACATTAAAGGTCTGTCCATCCTTCTAAGCTTGATGGAGACATCCAATTCCCTTTGCGAATTCAGTAATTAATTAGTGGGAGATTTATTAAATGTTTAAGCCCTCACTTCGCACATTACTGAAACTAATTGCCTACTCATGCACAGAACATTCCGAGCCATATGGTAAAAACTCCTAGCAATATACAACACATGTATTCCATAGACTTGACTAAATTGGCCCTAACCATGGGTCTAATTAGAGGTAGAGGTTCTAAATCATGGTCAAATTAGGCTAGGGGTCCTAAAAGACTTAGCCCAATGTCTAACATCGGGTTTTGAAACTCGAAACTCATCTTCTTGCTTCCAAAACCCTATTCTATTAAATTTGTAATTATGCATCCTATATATGAATCTATAAAATATAAATCTACAAGCTCGAGACATTTCAAAAAAGCCAAATGCAACTCAGAGAAAATCCAAAGCACGAAACATAGTCCATGGACATCCCACAAGATGTGATGTTTAAAACATGTTGTTTGAAACTTAGAATCCAATTCTCATCCTTGGTTGTAAAATGAACTCGGGCTGTTTGTATCCATATTTAGTCAATGCTTGTTCTTCGAGTGGTTTCCCACAGACGGTGTTACTAAACTTGGTCTAAATATGGGAAAGAGCCAGCTTAAGGCAAGTGACTCCTAGTACAAACTGTTGTATATTTATATATAATTTATAATTTATATATATTTAAGAAAGAAAGAAATAAAATATTAAATAAATTAAATGTTAAATATTTAATATTTAGCTGGACGTTTTTGAACGGTTGCTTCCTTTAATGAAAGGTTTCGAACCATGAAATGGTGTGATTCACATTGTTTCGATCCAAAGGTCATGTGGTTTGACCGAAAACGTGTCTCTTAATTGGAGATACCATTTCGGGTGAAAAGGTGCCTATTCGTGACATCTTTTGGAAGTCTATAAATACTTCCATACATTGATCGAAAAAATCATTCAAAATAATTCCAAATATTTCTTTCTTCTTTCTCTACATATTTTCGTTTCTCTACATATTGTCGAGTCTCTATTGGTCGAGTTCTTGTTCTAAAGATGTTTCAAAAGAGTGTAGCTTTTGAAATGAAGTTGTAGGCTTTGTATCATAGAAGGTGTATTTCTCGAAACCATCTACATCTGTGTGGGAGAAATATATACCTTTAAAGATAGCATCTTTAAGGTGTGCCTAGCCTATCATAAAAAGAATCGATTTCAACCCACATAATACAACACAAACAGGTCTCAATCAAGTTTATAAACTGCAACTATAAGAACCAGATCAAGTGTAACGTGATTAAATTAATAGTTGCTTCCATTGTATTATCATAACCGTCGGTTGATTTTATATTTATGGATCATACCTTTGGAATAAACATTGAACTAATATGATATGGTACAGATATCTTAAATATTACACACTCTGACCTCATGGATTATGACCGTACACGCATTTTCAATTAGAGGCTTAGTTCAATCATGTCATAAGAGTGATTGACCCGATGCTATAGTAGTAATACAAATATGATCCCATATATATAGACCGTTCTACTTATCCTTCTTGGACATGACTACTAGAACGAGCCTTATGCCAAATGTCTAGGTCATTTGGCTCAAGTACAATCCGTTATGTGTAGATGCAAATTACACTATGTCAGTAACAATCTAAATCTCAATTAGTTAGGTGTATATGTCTGTAGAACAAGATGTTCATGATTTAGCCAAATTGAGTAATAAATTTGACAATAAATATGACTATATATTAATTTCTTTTTTACTGACTAAAGTCTCATCCTTAAATTTTAGTTTAGGGGTGATAGACAATATATATCCAATGTCTTTATGAAAAACACAATGTAATTTAACAAATTTCAACACTTTTGATTCTTCATATTTAAATAATGACATTCAGTTTTATTATTTCACGAACTTTTTTTAATTTGGGGTGGCAACCTCTGGTCAGACTAACATCAAATATATGTACCAAAAAATTGAACTTGAAAAGCGGGAAATAAAAATATCATAAACCCTAATTTTCTATATTTCCGGTCGATCCTTCAACCTCCTTATATCTTTAAATTCTCATCCATCTATTCAAACATTTTGACCTTAACATCAATAATCATCTTCATCATACCCGATTTAGGATCAAAGTTGAACTTTTGCATAATTATATGTATCTATTCAAATATAAAAAGACGAAATACATTGGATTTTATTAACTTATAGACTAAATATGTTTTTGAGAAAAGCATACTAAACATATTTTGTGACTAAATTACAGGATTAAAAGAATAAGTTTACAAAAACCGACATGTAATCAATCTCAAAGAGACGCATAAGCCCATCCTGCAGTATATTATTCTCTCTTATCAATCTTACTATACTATGATAACAAAATCAATCATTCCACCTATTACATAGTTTTAAACACTGATCAATCCATAACTAACTAAGCAAAACCAGTAATCTTGATAATGAACATTTACAGTCAAGAAAAACCTGATCAGGGCCATCAATTTTTCAATGACATAAGTTACCATATTCTTGGAGGCTGATTTGTCAAATAACCTGCACTGCTTTTCCTTGTCTGATACCAATAATTCTGATTGGGCACTAGATAGATGGAAGCATGAAATGTCATATTCACATTTTCGTACAATTAGTAGCAACTGGAAATTCTATTGGAATGATGAAAGACGCCTTTTCTGCATCTCTAAGGTATTGTACAGTGCCATTCATAATCTTAACAAGTTTTTGGCTGATGTAAAGGCCAAGGCCTTCTCTAGACACATTACTGTTATAATAAAACATCTCTTGTATTAACCCTTCAGGAATGCCCGGTGCTGGATGACTAATCCTGTGAAAACGTTCATTCCCATGTTAATAACTACTTCTAAACACAAATTTAATCATAAGTTTATTACGTATTACAATTACCGAAATTCAACATGAAGAACGTGCATCTGTGCCCCTATACACTCCTTTCTGGGGATTAGTCTGAAAAGAACTGATGAGCCTTTAAAAGCGGGAGTAAACATGATAGCAGTAGCCAAAAAGTCTGAAAGCACTTGCTGAAGCCTCAACGTATCACCATATAGGTATATCAATGATACTTGAGAGGGTAAATCATAGATTATTTGCACCTGTCTCTCCCGACTCAGAATCATAACTTGATTCATCACCACTTCTAAGGCTTCCGCAAGGTTAAATTTATCCGAATTCATCTCTATATAACTGAAACATGAGATTCACAAATATCTGATTTAACTATTGAAATAATCCATGATATTATAAAAATATGCATGAATTATGTGGTTCGTTCTGACAGAATTTAATGATTTACGTTGTTAATTTTGTTAGCAGATAAATTCATACCTTTCTTCAATTCCCTCGATATCAGCATCACTAATTATTTTGGCCAACTGATCCTGACACAATCCACTAGTCTTTAATAACTGCACCTGTTCTTTGCTCAAATTCGAACATGTCATCATGTTCTGAACACACTTCATCCCACTCAAGGGATTTCTCATTTCAGAGCGAATATAAGCCAACTTTGTTCGTGTATTTGCTGCAGCCTGTTCAGATACTTTTTTCACCTGCAATGCATATTGAAGCTCGGGACTTGCAACATGCAGAAAACACAAAACTCCAGTAATCCTGCCTTCCGAATCTGTCCTACTATTTGCTGAAATCAATGTTTCAACATATTTGTGGTGCTGATCAAAAAAGCCAAAGGCAAGTTTATCTGCTGCATCTTGGCCTGCAATTACAGTATTAAGTAATATTCTGAGCTTTGTTAGTGTGTCCTCATCTTTGACTTGGCAGCCAAAGGAATGAACTGTGAAAACCTCTCCAAGAAGCATTTGTTCAATGGCGTTTTCCCTTTTTAGGCCAGATAATTTTTGCATGGCATAGTTCCACTCGATGCATCGACCATTTTCATCCATCATAAATATTGGAGGAATTAGAGGACACGGGTTCTTTATTATACCAACATAATCACCTTGAACACTCTTATATTTGTCCAACATCATCCTTTGTCCAGTAATGTCTTGCCCAACAAAGCAAACACCAACTATATTTCCCTTCACATCTTGACTGCAACATGCGTTAGCAACTATGGTGATGGGACCATTTTTTTCTTGAGCACCAAATGTTTTCAGTCTGATTTCAAGATTCATCTCTTCCTTGCCTGGTGGGATTCATTGTGGATTTGATCAGGGTTCAAAGCAGATAAACCAAAAGAAAGAAAAAGTTTTTTTTTTCCGATGTTAAATTATTTAAAAAGGAAATAGGACCTCCATAAGCAAACAAAACAAGTATAGTCTCAACCATATAATTATTGTTATCATGCACAGCCAACTATAACAGTTAGCTAATCCTGGCTAATAATTCCAATCACTATATAATCCATCAAATCTCCAAATGGGACGACGTATAGACATTTCATTAAATTGAGATGATAGTTACTACTGAAGAAGTTGAAAAGAAAATTCAGGTGCTAGGAGCACCTGCCAAAAGAAACCATTAAGTTTCTCAACTAATCAATACACTTCAAAGAAAAATCCATCTTTCTTTTTAATGTTCTAATTATTCTGGAAACCCTAATGCATGAGCTTCAGTACTAATTTTTTATTTCAAAACTTGTCAAGACAATATATTCTGTTTTCTATCATTTTTGGACCCACAATAAATAAGAGGAATTTTTTCTGGTAAAAAAATAATTAAAAAGGAGTAGTTTTCTACAGAAAAGCAAAACTAAGACAAAATCTTTTAAATTAGCGCAAGAAATATGTAAGATTTAAAATTCAATCATGAGCTACAAAACGTAATTAAATGCAGTTATATTGTCACTACCAACTACACTTAATGATAAACAAGAAATGATTACAGTGCAAGCATTGCCTCAGCCACATAGTCTGGAGTCATTTTCTAGCTCCAATTATTCAGCAGTTGAATTGTTAGATCATTATATTGTGTTTTTACTTCAGTGGACTATAATAATATAAGAATTGAAACTTTGCTAACGATGAAAATTTCCTATAGAAGATAAACAGAGTGCCCCACCTTTTAAAGCTTGGGAGAGCATGTGGTTTACTCTGTCAGCTGCATCATCAACCACCAGATGAACAAGAGATAAACCAAGAGCGTTTCCTAAATCTAAACCGGTAAGTTCTGCTACATTAGTATTCCAGCCATTGATATAACCAGAGGCATCTACAGCCAAAATAGGTATAGATGCAGTTTCTATGAGTCGAACCATTTCATTAGTCACAACACGAAGTTCATCCACACTTTGAATGCTTGTATCAACAGCTGGAACACTCACAATCATTTTGGAATCTGTTATCTCAACATCATCTTGCAAAGATCCTCTCAATATCAGCTGCAGTGAATGGATTGCGTCCATTTCCACATCTTCCCATGGTAGGCTTCGTCTCTTAACCACCTCTAAGAAGGCCTTAAAAGACGATCTTGGATGCATTTTTCTGCCATCATCTTTCTCACTAGGGTTGTGTTTTGCACCACCCCACTTTATATCATTTGCTGTATGAGAACGGAACCAAAAGAGAAAATCACTAGATGTAATTCTAACAGCTGCCATTCCACATACAGCGTCGCCAAGAATAGAAGAATCTGGATAGCCCGCTTCCATTAGACTATCAGTACTTAACCCTGTACTCTCACCATGGTACTCTAGAAGCCATTCAACCAAATCTTTAATTTGTGCCTCCGAAGGTGTGACCCCAAGTAACCAGCAATTGTTACGGTAGTAAAGTGCAGCTCCATTACACCTCACAAGGTCCATTACATTTGGCGACTGATTCATAATGCCGATTGGAGCATCTCTCAAGAGCATATCACAAAGCACAGTTTGAGTTCTCAATATATGCTTCTCTTTAAGTTGAGCTGCCAACTCAACTTCCTTATTGATTTGAACAGCAAAAACCTGAATTAAGAACTCACACGCATACCTCAATGGAAAAGGAACGAATCTTGGGCCTGTATGGTGACAAACCACCAAACCCCAAAGTTTTCTTCTCTTTTGCTGGTTATTACCATCTGTCTCATCGTCATCCTCCTCCTCATTTATCATTACAGACATGACCAATGATGCAAAGGACCCCATGTTTGCCATATATTGTGCATGACACCCATGGGGAGACCTTAAGGTGGATCCTGCAAGACTAAGAGGTTGAGCCAATCCTGTGTCTTGAATTACTTTAACGGGCTGAGCCATACAATCACATATCATCCTAACCTTATTCTTCATGAAAAGAAATCTTGATGCTTGTGGTATATCAGTAGCGGGATAATGCAAGCCAAGATAAGGCTCCAATTCAGGCCGTCTGGACTCAGCAATAACTTCTCCATGCTCATCCTCGTGAAATTTATAAACCATCACACGTGCATAACCCGTTAAATCCTTCACTTCTACAGCCAACACATCACACAATAGTGATATATTCCCA
Organism: Verbascum thapsus; assembly: GCA_963669365.1. Lineage (NCBI taxonomy): Eukaryota > Viridiplantae > Streptophyta > Magnoliopsida > Lamiales > Scrophulariaceae > Verbascum > Verbascum thapsus. Next base: position 5,097,573 of record OY770105.1, on the reverse strand, counting down.
CTTGGCAGAGCTTGTAGTCTAGAAATGGCCTTAGCCGCTAGCTTGTATGATTTCAATGCCCCAGCAGCCGTCACTGGCACATCAGATGGATTTACAGGTTCCAAATCTATAACTAATCCAACATCAATATGATGTAGGATCGCGTAAAAGGGCTTACCGGAGCTCCTACAGTGTACCAATATTGGATTCAGCAAATTAACTTCCCCAAAAGTGGCTGCCTTTTGCAGAGCAGCAGCATCCGTAGGCCTAAAGAGTGTTCGAACATCAGTGCCAAAACTCAAAACCTCTTGTTCCATGTTTGGAACAGCATGTGGTGCTAAGTCTAACATTTCTGGTGCATTTTCACTATATGCTAAGACCCTGAAACTCTGTACATCCATAGCAATCATACAACCAAAAGGCTGGATAAGGCTTCCTCTTTGCATTTTCTGAAGATAAGCCGATACAGTCGATGAAGGAACATCACTACCAGCATTGGATAGATTAACAGAAGTTGAGTAATCGAATTGTTGTTGAGATTGTTCGAAATTTCCATGAAGCTGAGCATCAATTGGGGTCTGAGTGACAATACGAGCACTATGCCTAGACCTAGTAGAGCTGCTCCTAGAACAGTTGGTCTTATTTGTGGTCGATTTAGAAGACATCACTTTCCAAATCTTCAAAATATTGAAACTGAAATATCTAATAATTCTATCACTAAACCCCACAAATCAAGAGAAACCCAAAAGGGTCTTCAGTAATAGTTGAAATAAAACAAGAATCAAATCAATCAGTAAGTATATGAATTCCCAATTCCAACTTCTAAATAAAGAACCCTTATCTTGGAAGAAGAAAATACAGATATAAATGAAGTGGGTATTGCCTTTATTAGTCCATAATAAAACCCAGAAAAGTAACTAGTAGTAGCCCCAACAAGAATAAGAAGAAAGAAGAATATAAATGCAAAATTCCGAAAAGAGAAAAATGACAATGAAGACGATAATTTTGAGGCAGGTTATCGAATCAGCAACACGTAAACGGTCGGGGCTTCGCTTAGTCCCGAAGAAAATAAAGGGGGACAAAATTTAGTGTTAAATAAATAGGAGGGGCAAATAAAAATGAATTGTAGTATTGTACTATTTGAATGAATGAATGTATACCACAAAGAAATATTATTAGTTAGACTATGTACAATGGGGGTGTTGAAAGAGGGTGTTTAATATTTTAAATAGTTGAAACCATTGGAATAGGGTGTTTAATGGTGATGTGGATTAAATTGGTGGAGAAATTTTACATGGTGTTGAAAAACTTACATGGCATGATCTTATTGGCTAACCATATTGTAGATATTTTTATCACACTCCAATTATCTGATGTTAATTATTTGATAATAAATAAATTTTTTTATATAAAAAAATTATATCAAAATTCATCATTTTTTCTCCTCTATAAATAGAGACTAGTTTCACTTGATTTGGATACCAAAAAAAATTCGATCATTTTCAATATAATCATATTATTATCCTTTACTAAATTATTGTTCTTTATCTTTTAATATTTTGTGAGTGAAATGGATCCTAACAATAATCCTTTCAATTCTCAAAATTCGACTAATTATCCTTTTAACTATTAAAATCCCAGTAATTATCAATTTGATAACCAATCTTCATACCAACCACGATAATATTATTATAATCTAATCATAAAATTAAAAGGATAAATAAATAAGATTAATATTTAGATAAATATTTAAATAAATTTTATTTTAAAAAATATCGAAAAAGAAATTATTTCATCGTTATTTTTAATTATAAACAATAATCTTTTTATAATCTAATCATAAAATTAAAAGGATAAATAAATAATAATATGAGATAAAAGTAGTGGGGTAGGGTGTTGAATATTATTAAACAAAACCATTGTAGAGTGTAAAATTTGAATGAGTGTTTAATTATTATGTGGAAGAGAGATGAGATGACGTGGAGTGTTGGGAATTGAAAAAGAGGGTGTTTAATGTTGTGACCATTGTACATAGTAAGTAGAGTGGGGTATTTTAAATATGTTTTTTACCACCAAAACCATGATATGTTTTGTTTTGTTTTACTGAGGATTAGTTGAAAACTCTTTAGTTACTTATACTGGTGAAATTAAAGAAATAATATAAATTTAAATAAAAATTTAAGAAATAGCACATTTTTTTTAACTATCACTAAACGCCTTCGTCGCCTTCCACGAAGGCACATGTGAAGTCGGGTTTGCAAGCTCGAGTTAATTTTAACCTCCAGCCTCGAGGTAGCTCATAGCACACACTATATTTACTTGCAGTCCGCTCGTGCTTTACAACTTATATTTAAATAAGGTTGTTGTGAATTTTGTGATTTGTGTTTATATAATTTTAGTTTACTCAAATACTTATAAAAATATAGTACCAACAACTTTTGCACACTCTTATAAATTATGAAATAATGTATATAAAATAACCTATAAACAATAAAAATAATATACTATAACGATGGGGAGTCACGCCAGATGACACTGTCCTAAAACCATGATTGCGTCTCTACGTGCAGTTTTTGATGGTTGATCACTACTCAAATAAAACCTCATCAACTCACAGTAGAGGTGGCAAAATGGATCCGAAACCACGGTTCCAACCCAATTTGGGTTGAATTGGTTCCTAGAAAAATTCTAATTGGTTCCAACTTTGTTCCAAGTTGGGTCCAACTAAATTTCAAGTGAGGAAAATCGTTTGTCAATAATCTAAATTATAATGAACAAAATTTAAGGTATTGAGTCGGGTTTGGCTTGACTCTCTTTTGGATTGATTTTGGTTGGTTCCACTTTAAAACCATTTAAAAACCAAACTCATTTAACGACCAACCAATTGGAACCGACCCAAAACCAACTGAACCCGCCCAATTGCCACCCTAACTCACAGCGGTGTCTCATCCTATGTGCATGACCATACACACGGTGCCAAAACACTCTTATGAGAGAAAAATGAATTTACAAGTTCATGCCGCAACGAGTTTACAACCTCTTACATATAGTGATGAATATTTTTTATTAGCAATTATTATATTCATCACTATATAGTGATGAATATATGGATGTTACACCAAAATAATAACCCTAGGTAAATGTGTAGTCAAATTATAATAAATATGATCATAAACATATTAAAAATGGGTCATAATTAGAAATATATAACATTCACATGTAAATAAAGAGTTACTTGTAAAATTTTAAACTTAATTTCCAACAAAATTAACTTATCTTGGCATAATGTCTCGTCCCTCTTTCCTCAATATAATATATATATATATATATATTATATAACATAAAAAATTAAAAGAAGATATTATCAAAAACACGAAATCAAACTGCATCCATACAAAAAAAAAAAAAAATCAGAGTAGTTTAATGATATCTATATTTCCTCCTACACACAATTATTTCCTACATTTTGATTGAAGTGAAGCTTAAAGAAAGTTGATTGAAGCAATGGCAGCAAATGTGGGGTTATTTTCTGGTGTCAGCCCCAGGTTCAAGCTACCAAATAAGCTGCTTTCTCCTGCTTTTCAACCACTTGATGCTCTTTATACACCAAGGCGAAGGATAGTACAATTCAGAATTTCTGCAAATTTAGGTTTATGTGATTTCGGAATTTATTTATCATTGCTACATGAACAGCTCCTTTATTAGTTTTTCATTTAATTTGTTAATGTTTTTGTTTTATGGGTTAGGGGGAGGAGAAGGGGAGCTGAAGAAAGGAGAGAAGAAGAAATTTATCACAAAAGAGCAAGAACCAGAACAGTAATAACTCCCTTTTTCCATTTTTTGCTTATAATTCTTGTTTTCAGTATAATTGAATACCTGAAGGTAAACTTGCATTTCAATATAGGGGTGAACATCTCTAATGTCGAGTTTATAGACTGCACGTTTACTTTGATAATTATATCCATGCCAGTAGTTTTTGAACACAATTGACAATGTGAATATTAGGTTGTCGTTGATTCTGCTGATCTAGTGAAATAAATCTCGTTTGAGCTGAAAAAGGGAAAAAAAAATGCTCACAGTTTGGTTTAGAAAAATTAATGTAAAAAATGACATTCCTGAAGCCCCGGGCTTTTCCTTAACACTCTTGAGGCTGCTTTTATCTGAAAGCTAATGGCTTTACTAATGTGCACCAAGCTTTAAACTGTAATTTCCCGATTCAAGATGGGAATTAATCTCCTTAGAATTGAAGGAGAAATTTGAAAAAAACAACTTTGATTATGATTTACCTAGGTGTCTCAAGCATCTTTAAATAGATAAACAATCCTAACAACTAAGGAAAAATACGGTAAGACTAATCCTATCTCAAAATTTTCCCTAATCCTAGTTCAATACTAGGAGAACTGCTGATACCAAAATTGTGAGATCAATATAAAGGAACGTAATAATGAAGACTTTCAGCCAGGTTGGTTTCTTGCTATCTCCTTTAGGCCTACGAATCTTCCATAATCTTAGCTTTGCGACTAAAGCGCCATAGCCTATAAATTTTGATCAAAGTTATTCAACCCTCTTTGAAATGCGATCATAATTGCTATGTTGCGAGTATTTGAATTAGAGATTCCCTGCAAAAGGGTAGGTTCTTAAAACTTTTTTTACTTTGTCATCTGTGAATACTGCATAAGCATTAAACTTTCTAATATATGTTTACGTTATCTCAGATACTTAGACTTAAGTGAGTTCATATAGCGGAGACCACTTTTTATGTCCCATTACAGTATCGTGGAATGTTTCACTGTCCTTAGCATTTTTTAAATTTAAGTGCGAATGAAGTACACTTTAATTACCAGAACATGTAAAGATTCATATGATTATTCCATTGTCTAACCAGAACATTTTAAACGCCAAAAGTACTTACACCTCCAAAAATAAGATTACACACTTCTTTTTAATGAATCAGAAATCTGCATAAAAATCTTAAAACAAAATCTAAGGAATGTTAATATAATGTAAAGATCACTTAATATCCAACTGCATAATAACAATAGCTGAAGCGTTTTATGTATAAAAACACCGTATTTACATTTCTACTTTTAACCATAGATGAGCATTTTTCAAATCTAGTAAGACCAACCATATTCCATACCCCCAACTTTAAGTTGGAAACTTACAGAGATTGTAGATTCTATTTTTTTGAAGTTTTTACTAAGTGTACTTTTTTTTAGGGTTAATTTCAATTGCATTAAAAGTAAAAGAGGGGGTATTACATATAAAGCGCATATGGGAAATTTCCCTTACCGCACTAATGTTGCTAGCATACTGGCTACTCCAAGCCTTGGAGATTGCCCAAGGTGATACAAAAATTCAACAACTTAGGGAAATAGAACCTAGTCTACCAACATATAATCTGCAATCTCTTGGTCGTTATGAGCATAACCTTGAACATGTTGAGGCCAAGTACACTCCAACTAGCGGTGCTACTCTTCTTTAGGGCTGCATTTGTTGTACCTCGCAAAGTTTGTTGTTCCAAGTCCCGGTCCATTCTCATCCATATCCAAGTACTCAAAATTTGCAAAAGTGTATGATCCTGAGCTATCTTCATTGGCCCTAGGATCTTGATGTACAATATTTCTGTTGTGAGTCACCATCATATTGGTACTAGACGCTCCTTGACCCGCTTCCATCCTAGAGGTGCCACATTCTACACTTTCCTTTTTTAACGTTGGGTTCGGCACAGTAGAGACCTTCCCCATGGATGACCGCGAGGAACCATCGCCACCCTGCTTAGTTTGTTGCTTCCATTCCAATTAGATTTAGGGATATAGACTTGGACCTGTTTGGGCGCTGAACCAAGAAAATGGGCGCTGAACCACTTTCTTGGTTAGAGGACACCCGTTCTCCACATGGCCAAACAATTGGCAATTATTACACCTAAGTGGTTTGCATTCATATTCTATTCCCAGTTTACATGTCCCAATAAAGGTAGAAACATATATACATGGTCATGAAATTTGGCATCCACGCTAACCAATACGCAAACTCGTGCGTAGTCAAGTCTTGCTATAGAGCTAGTAAATGCATCAGGGTATAGAAGTGTACCGATTGAGCTTTCCACTGTACTCAAGCCTTCCACTGTACTCAAGCCTTCCAATGTCCAATATTCTGTTGGTGTGTTCTGAAATTTCACCCGAATCAGAACCCCCATGTGCAATTTCTATCCTAATGACATGCCTTTCTTCCACCTTTAAAGAAGTAAAGGTTGTCCTGAATACACATCCAATGCCTCCTCTTCAAGTTACTTTCAAAAGTTGCTGCTCGGATTCAAATTTGAAGAATTAAAAGTCGTATCACGTAGCTTTCACTTCCTTTATACCCTTCGAGACTGATTGTACGTAATGCTTCACTTCCATGAACAAAATTTTCTTACCAAGAAAGTTGCCTACTCTCCCATCTTTTCTTTCGTAGTTGCGCAATTTCTCACGTGAGACGAACAAACACATTTCCGTTGATAAGTTCAGGTTCAATGTATCGAAGAGTAATAGTAATACGTTTGGATTCCAAGAAAAGGTTCGAATTACCCTGAGCTCCATGAGTGTTGATTTTAACATTGCCAATATAGATATGTTCTAGTTCGGGGTTAAGCTTGGAGAATTTACCTTATTTGCACCATGTTGACTAAGTCTAGTGGTTTTCTCATCTCTTGAACCTTTGCCCACCATCTTCCCTCCATGAATAGGGGTACATTTTTGAAATTAGACACACCAGATTTGGTAGGTGCTATATCCGTCCCCTTTCCACGTATAGGAAGATTATCTATCACCAAATCAGTCGAAATAGTTTTGGTAAGGAGGGATCCGCCCCCTTGCCACTATGAAGGATAATATCATGCTCCAAATCAGCCAAACCAACCTTAGAGGGAAGGGAATCTGCACCTTTGCTGTTATTAGGAAGATTATTTTTAGGGTCCCTACTAAACTTAGCCAAATCAGCATTATGGTATGGGGAATCAACCAAATCAGCCTTATCATTAGGTAAATCCACCCCCTTTCCCCATATGGCAGACAAAACACCTTGTTTTCCATACTCTTGTTTACCGCGTGATTATAACATAAGTGTAACTCAGTGTAGTGCTGTTGATTCTATGCCATGTCAAAGAACAGTGACCTTCTATCATTGTGTTAGAATTAGGACAATATTTCTGCTGATTATGTTATCTCTTATTTGGGCTTATTGTTATTTCCTTAAAAGAAGAAATATTGATGATTCAAACTGTAGGTACTGGCAAACAGCTGGTGAAAGAGAAGGAGAAAATCCAATGAAAACACCCCTTCCTTATATAATCATATTTGGTATGTCAACACCTTTTGTTATTCTAGCCATTGCTTTTGCAAATGGTTGGATTAAGGTTCCAATTCGATGATCTGCGGAAATGCCCATCACAATGATCGTTGTAAGATACATTACTTTCTTTTCGATTATGTTTTCTTTTCCAGTTCTGGAATGTAAATGCCTAAATGCAGCTATCAGTTCCAACTTTTAACAATGCTATATGTGTTGATCATTCATTCATTTTACTTTGTTTTTCCATTGCAAATTATTTTAACTTATGTACGTTATAATATTTTAACACTCGGAACAATTGTTAAAGCTAGTTAGAGCTCGATTTATTTAACTATAAGGTAACTGAAGATCTTAAAGTTGATTATTCTAGACTCAATTAAATATGTTGTTTAAAAAGCAGCTTTTTGACTGGATCTTCTGAAAGACCTCTTGCTAAAAGTTGATTCTTATGGAGAAGATAAGTCATATTAAGAGTGTCAGAATCTCAGTTAACAATACAATATTAAAGTGGAGTGTAATAGCTAAAGGTCATATAATCCTTTGTTGATGGGAATTAGAGGAAATTGGCATGTGGAGGAGAGTGGTGAGCTGAGAGATTGGCACATGGCAGCTCTTGTTTCCATGTCCTTTTGCAGTGAAGGACCACTGATTAGTGTTTGGAATACACAAAAAGCCCTCTTCCTTGGGAATTGTGAGTCTTTGAAATAGGAAACACACCCTATACTATACTATACTATACTTAAAACTCTTAAATCCACCATCACATACAAACAAAAAAAGATATTTACTTTTTTTGGGGAAAAACCAATAAAACCAGTTCATACACAACTTGTTTTCATCAAATTTGTTGCTCAGTATAATCTGCCTTCTATTTCTTTTGGAGTCTGGCAGGAAAGGGCTTCAGTGGCTCAAGTTTTCTGGTAATTTTTTTTCTATTTCATCTAATCTTGGTTTGACCATATTTGTTTTATCAGTATTTCTTTAAGCATCTTTCCTGTGCCTTTTCCTTTCCCTTTTTCTGCCAACCTTTTTCTAATCCACTATATTATCTTTATTGCTTTATTTCTTTAGTTTGTGCCAAATAAAAGAGATTGTCAGTCCCTTTTTCACAAGATTAATTGTGTTAATCATCATCTCTTTACATTTCCAATCCAAAAAATGGCCTGTTTTATGTATCTTTTCCAGGGCTTGAAATCCTGGCTAGCCCTACTTTTTCCACTGCTTGCAGCACTGTTTGCAAGATTTTCATCAGGCCATGGAATTGGATCTCTACTTACATTTTCTGTACTTGTAATCTTGTTGTCAACTCTTTTCCTCTTCACATTTTCCAAACAAAAAGATAATTTAATCCAAAAAAGAGCTGAAAATGTGTTTTCACCTGAAGAAGAACATCAAACTTCACTTCAACAAAAAACCCTCTTCAGTTTGACAGAAAAATTACATGATAAAGTTGAAGAAGATGCATTGGAGCAAGTAGAGTTCTTGAAGGGATCAAAAGATTTGTATTCAGAAAGTGAACAATTCTCAAGTACATCTTCAAGTGAAGAAGAAGAAGATCATTCTTCTGATATAGAATGGCCTTATAATATGGAAGAAAAAACGCCGGATTATTCCGATGGCTCGATATCGGATGAAGAGAGCTTGATTGAAATAGCTATCCCAAGTGGCCAATTTGTGAAAGATTTCAATCTCAACTACTGCAAATTAGATCAAGAAACCATGTTTAAGAAACATAGTGCATTGGACTTCTTGGCAGGTATTAATGAGATGAATGAGGAGGATAATCTCATTGAGATTGATATTTACATGGGATCCATCAAGTGTTCAAGCTTTCAAATTTAAATATTTATTTATACCAAAAATAGATGAAATGGGAAAATATTTGTAACTCAAAAGCCTCAGTGTAACTTTTTTTGATCCCTTGTGGATTTATGTGAACTTATCAGTTCAGGGTTTCTAGTGTGTTTGACAGTGGCAAAATGAGTTTTGTTGCAACTTGTAATGGTAAATCATGTAACTTTTTCTGTTTCACCTATCTCAATCATAATACATTTTGGTGCCTATAAAAGCACTTTGACCATTCTATCTTATATATTACTTTATATATGTCAGTCAAATCGCTTTAAACCCTCAATTCACAAAGCATTAATTCACCTTTTATTATTTGCAGTCTAGTGTATATGATTCATGTAAGTCGATACTTGAGAAAGTATATTAATCATTGTGCAAGTAGAATATAAGATTTGTAACTGATAATTCAAATATATAGAACTATTTTTCCTTTTTTTTTTTTGGATAAGTAAGTGTATGTAATTCACACCATATGTGCATATAAGAATATGGATGAAATACAAGCCCCCTAGCTTTATGGGTTCATAAAATACAGTTTTGCAAATTGATATAGAAAATTCAAACCCCTATAAAAGGTACCTACCATTTTGTCCCCTTATTATTTTTATTAATTAATTATCTTTCATATCAGTAAGTGCGCATTAATGATTAAATTTTGGAGGTCGTCATTAACAAAGGAAATCCCATTGTTTATCTCCTAAATTACCTTTCGGCAGCTACAATTATGGCATGAATAATGTTGCAGGCCTTCATGTGATTGTTTATTTCATATATTAATTTCTTTCATAATCCAAGAAAAAAAAAGTGTAGACCTTCCAAAAGATAGTCCAAATTTGGTACATTTATTCAATTAACTCGACCCCAGCTCAATATTTTTACATTGTTAGAATTCTTCAGAAATTAATTAAAATATAATTTTGGTAGTAAGTAATTAAAATAGCTAGTCATTTCCTTGAATCAAAGTGTCGTATGTGCATAATGAAATAAAAGATTTAAAATCCAAATAACTTCAATTTTAACTTGCCAAATAAAAATTAATTAATTGTATTATATTCCATCGACAATATCTAATTATATAGAAACCAAATTTGACAACAAATAGAGAAACGAACGGCAAATATCTATTAATGCGGGATCAAATGTATATCACGTGAATTAAACATAGTGATAAGATCTAATTAGATCCACGACAGACTAGTTAATGTGTTATTAGATAGTGAGTTGCGCTCAATAACTTTGAGTTGCATTCTTACATACTTTAATATGATCAAACCTCTTCGTAGTTCTCATATATTGCACTTCTCGATCTTAGAAGACTCGGAGAATAAGTGTCTCTAGTTTTTTTAGTATAAACCAGATCATAATCATTTAGCTGATTAAAATGTTATTTATAACAACCTCTATTGGAACATGGCTCGTCTTACTGGGCCATGGGCTCAGATCTCAGTTCACGACCCATGATCGTAATATATTAATTTTGATCTTATATAAATTATTTTATTAAATTACGAGAATACTCCTACTCATAAGTGGGAACCCATCATATGCCCCCTAGTATTCCCGAGCGTCTCATCAATGTGAACTCTCATGAGTAAAAAAACAAATACATTATAGGGTCAACCATCTTATTCTATTTATTATCAACTTTTTTTGGTGGGGCCACCAAAGGGGGTGGCTACCTAGCGGCTGTTTCCGAGGTGGCAGCTCGAGGCAGCTGCAGCAGCAACTTGCTATCTCGAGGTAGCTACGTCGAGGCCGTGTGCCTCGGGCTGTGGGCCTCTTCTGACAACCTACATTTTATTGGTCATAACGAATGATTCAAAAAGCTTTATGAAGCTAAAGCACGACCCTACGACCTTGTTGTTCATGACAAAGTTGTACATGGCAACCTCTAATTTGTACTTTATTGGGTTCATAACTGCGAATGAGTAGGATGACACATATCTTCATATTTTGGTTGGGTTTGACACTACCTTTTTAGAATCAACAACTTAGCACTTATAATTTCTCACATGCTTGGCTCGTTAAGGTGCAAATTCATACGTTCGCATCGCTAGGGGTGCGAACACTTACGGGCACTCAACTGTGGATATTTCATAGTTTGGCTCGTTAGGGTTGTGAATTCATATGTTTGCATCGCTAGGGGTGCGAACATTTAAGGGCACTCAAGTTGATGTATCCACATGTGGTAGTTATGCCCCCAACTCCTATGAGAGGTGCATACGTGTTTGATAGTGCGCTGTGTTTCTTAGGAGTACCATTATTCTCACTCCGAGCTTATGCATCCCATTATTAGTTTGTTTGAATGACCTCATTCTATGGGGATTTCTCGCACTTGGGAGCTTCAACCACCATTTTATACTCGAAGAGGGGTTACACGAAGTAACCACGATCAAGAGTCTTGCTTTTAATGGGGGAGCTCTCACATTTGGAAGCTTCAAACCTCGTTTGTACTCATAGAGGAATTACCTGAAGTGACATCGATCTAGAGTCTTATTCCTATTGAGGAGAGCTCCCACACATGGGAGTTTCGATTCTCATTTACGCTCCCACACATGGGAACCACATGGAGTAACCTCGATCTAGAGTTTAATTCTTATTCGAGAGGGAAGTCTCACATTGGGAGCCTCAAGCCTCATAGACCCTCTTAGAGGGGTTACCAGTGGTAACCTCGATATGGAGTCTTACTCTTATTGGAGGGGGAGCTCTCACACCAGGGAGCCTCAAGCCTCCTATACACTCATTTCTTCAAGATAATAGAGTCATTTCTTTCCTTAGCAAATCCAATCGTCCTCCCAGTAACCTGATCCTGAAAAATGCAATGTGTAGGAAAAAAGATTATTTTGCAATTCAAATCCTTAGTGAGTTGGTGGATAGGAAAAAGATTAGTGGACAATGTAGGGACAAGTAATACGTTCTTCAAAGACAAGGAATATGTTAAATTTATCGTTCCTTGACCAACAACAGTCACAAGTGAACCATCTTCAAATACAACTTTTTTACCGGAACATGGATAATAGGAAAAAACCTGGTTGGGTTATGTGTCATATGGTCAGTAACTCCGGAGTCGATTATCCACGAATTAGAAAGAGATAAATCCGAGGCACCAAACGAATTAAAAACTGGGCAGTTACTTGATTGAGACAATGAAAATGTACTAGAGGGTTCAGTTAGGAAATTATATCCACTTCTAAGTTTTTCGATATCTTCTTTCTTAAATTCTTCAATTCCCTTGTTGGATCTGAACTTTACTTGAGAATTTCGCTCCCCATTTCTGAAATACACCTAGATAAATTTTTTGAGATTTCTGACATTTTCAGAATTAGTGTATAAAATGCTTTGACTATGAAAGTCATGATAAGGCTGATAATCAACAACGAAGGCTCGAAAATTTTCTAAGTAGAAGACTTAACAAATATTCTGGCTCTGATGCCATGTAGAAAAACAGATTGTTTTCATATATCTTGTGATTAGTACATAGCTCCTATTTATATACATTTATGTGCCTAATTAAGGAAAATTGCATCTAAAATAATCCCTAAAAATCAGGGATCAAATCCCTAAGAATTAGCAATCAACTCCAAAAATAAGTAGAGAAATTTTATCCTATAATCTAGAGATTTCAATAATATACAATATTTATAGATTTCAACAGAGTTGGATTTGAGATCTGGTTACCATCAAATCATGATGGCAGAAGAGGACATTACTAAGACAACTTTCAGAACTCATCATGGCCATTTTGAATTCATGGTCATGCCATTTGGCTTGACCAATGCTCTCTCTACCTTTCAAAGTCTCATGAATAAGGTATTTTCTGCCTTCCTTAGAAAATTCAATTTGGTATTTTTTTTTTATATACTGGTTTATAGTAGGGATTAGGAAACTCATTTATCACATTTAAGAGCTACATTTCAAAGGTTGAGAGCTAATGAATTGTTTGTTAAGAAGAGCAAGTGTGATTTTACTAGTTACAAGGTTGTATGTGGGATACATGGTGTCTGGAGATGGGGTTTCTGCTGACCCAAACAAAATTAAGGCCATGACAGAATGGCCTAAACCAAAGAACCTTAAGGGATTGATGGGATTCTTAGGAATCACAGGTTACTATAGGAGGTTCATCAAAGGGCATGGTGCAATAGAAAACCCCTAATTGATTAATTGAAAAAAGATGCCTTTGTATGGAATGAAGCAGCTAAAGTAGAATTTGAGGAGTGGAAAATGGCAATGACCAATACTCCTATATTAGCAATACCTGATTTTCAAGAAGAGTTTACTGTGGAAACTGATGCATGTGGAAGAGAGGTGGGGGCTGTGTTGTTATAGAAGAGCAAGCCCATTGCATTCATGAGCAAGGCTTTGTCTGGTAGGAATCTGGCTTATCAGTTTATGATAAGGAAATGTTGGCAATTGTCATTGCTGGCCAAAGATGGAGACCTTACTTAGTGGGAAGGCATTTTATAATTAAGATAGACTACAAGAGAAACATTTGTTGGAGTAGAGAATAACTACACCAAGCCAAGAAAAATGGTTGGTTAAACTGTTGGGGTATGACTTTTCAATACAGTATAAGAAAGGGCAAGACAATGTATTAGCTGATGCCCTTTCCAGACAAGAACATGAAGGGCAGGAAGAGGTGCGTAGTTTTTCATCTGTCCAATCCACATTACTAGATGAGTTCAAGGATAGTTGGAAGGCTGACACACACATTACCCACATTTTGGATGACATTAGCAAGAGGAAGAAGATACACTATAAATGGGAGGCAGGAACCATAACTAGGAAAGGGAGGCTAATAGTAGAGGCCAATCCAAAGTTGAGAAAGAAGATATTTCAGTTATATCACAACAGCAGTTTGGGGAGTATTCAGGAATGCAAATTACACTTAATAGAATTAAACAAATGTTTTATTGGAAACACATGAAGAAGGATACAGATCAAGGGGTGAGCGAGTGTGATGTTTGTCAAAAATGTAAAGGGGAAAATGTAGCAATGCCTAGGTTGTTACAGCCACCAATACCTGACAAAGTATGAACAAATATCTCCATGGACTTGATTGATGGCTTACCTGATTCAAAAGGAAAAAAATGGTATTCTGGTGGTGGTGGATTGTTTGAGTAAGTATGCTCACTTCCTATCACTCAAACACCCATATACAGCTATGGATGTAGCACAAGTTTTTATGGATCACATATTCAGATTCCATGGTTTGCCTAAGACAGTAGTGAGTGATAGAGATGCAGTTTTTATGAGTAAATTTTGGCATGAATTCTTTAAACTACAGCATGTGAAGTTACAAACTTCCACAACTTACCATCCACAATCTGATGGTCGAGACAGAGGTAGTAAACCATTGTGTGGAGGCTTATCTTAGATGTATGTGCAATGATTGCCTAAGGAATGGATGAAGTGGTTGCCATTAGCCAAATGGTGGTACAATACTTCCTACCATTCGGCTATAAAAAGTACACCATATGAGGTTGTTTATGGGCAGCAACCACCCATATCCCAACCTTATATTCAGTTCGAATCAACTATGGATTCTGTGAATAGAAGCCTAACCGAAAGGGAAGGGGACATTGCGGATAATAACGCAACATTTAATTAATGCTCAAGTTCGAATAAAGAATCAGGCTGATAAAGGAATGAGTGAGGGGAGGTTGGCGATAGGGGATTGGGTATATGTGAAGTTGCAACCATACAGGCAGACTTCAGTGACGGGCCAGACCTATACCAAATTATCAGCTAAATATTTTGGGCCTTTCCAAGTGATCCAACAATGTGGTTCAGTGGCTTACAAGTTGGCCTTAACACCTGCAACTAAGATACACAGCACATTCCATGTATCTCAACTCAAAATGAAGATTGGAACTAATCCTTGCAACCCACATCTCCAGTAATGCTTACGGAGCACAGGGTATTAGTCGTGGAGCCAGAAAAGGTACTGGACAGGAGGATGGTGAATAGGAACAATAGACCACCTACTCAATGGTTGGTGAAGTGGTTTAACTATCCGATAGAAGAAAGCACGTGGGGGTACGTTTACGATTTGAAGAAGAGGTTTCCAACTTTCGATCCTTAAGGACAAGATGTTTTAAAAGAGGGAAGATGTTGTTATCAACTAAATCAGGAAGGTTTGAGAAGGCGGGAAACTAACTGACATTAGGAAGTTTAGTTTTTGGCAGGAAAGTTAGTTACGAATTAATTCAAAGAAATAAAACCAAATGTATTTCGAATTGTATAAATAGGCCTCATGAGCTAATGAAAAACAGTTTGTGGAGTCAAATTCATTCTATCTCATTCAATTTCTCTAAACATCGAATTGGGGGAAATTCTCCAGGATTGACTATTGAATTGATCCTCTGAATTCCTTGGGTTATTCTTCCCATTACTTTTGGTCTGATATATTGTATATCTATCCTAAGAGTAAAGTGAGAATATGTTGGAGTTTGAAAGAACTTAAAAACAAAAGCTAACAGCAGAAAAAGTGAGACCCGTATAGAAGTTTGTTCATCACTTGGATTCATATTTATTCAAACATAATTATTCAAAAGATATCAACACCACACAAGAACCATAAAGACATCAACTTTTTAATTACCCTCTAAGCAAGGAGTGAAGAAGAAAATGTCGTTGAGTCGGTCATTGCTAGGCGAATTGCCACCATACACCAACAATCCCTCTTGACCGCCTGCAAATGCACACCATCCCCGTGGACCCGGATGGTGATCCCCCGACCCGTCTTCACATCTCTTCCACACTAGCGTCTCAGTGTCCAATGCATAAACTTCTTGAGCAAATTTACCCGCACCAAGGTGACCCAAATCACTCGGGTCAATCTCTCCACCATATATAAATATGTACTTTCCAATGCTCAACGTGGAGAAAACACTTCTAGGACTTGGTTTTTCACCACTCGTCTCCACTTGAACCCATTTTCCATCATTGGGATCATAGTAATGTACATCATCAAGCTCTTCACCCGAGAAACCATAAACAACCCAAATTTTCCCAACAAGTGGACATAATCCCGGTCCACCCCTAGGCTTACAATCCTCACCCGGGATAGGATATTCAATCCAAACTTTGTTGACAACGTCATAAGCCCATAGATCATTCAGCCTTCCTGCATTCCCACACCCTCCAAAGACATATACTCGCCTGTTGAAGAAAATGATGATTCAATCTAGTAACTAAGAATAAAATAATTTCGACATCATTCTTAAATCACCTGTCATCGGCCGCCATGGAATGGTAACTGCGATGAGGGGGGCCGGAAACGAGTAGGGTCCACATGTTAGTGCAAGTATCGAAGGAATAGAATTCATTTAGCTCCTTATGTGTAGCATCCCTCCCTCCAAACACATAAATGGTCTCACCAATGGATGCCATTGTGACACCAACACGAGGCGGTGGAATATCACCCATTGCATTGGCCACTGACCATGTTTGCTCGTTTAGGTCGAAAACATAAAGCTGGTTATCCACAGGGACTCGAGGGGTGAACTCACCACCAAATGCATAAACCTTATGTCCT
Organism: Verbascum thapsus; assembly: GCA_963669365.1. Lineage (NCBI taxonomy): Eukaryota > Viridiplantae > Streptophyta > Magnoliopsida > Lamiales > Scrophulariaceae > Verbascum > Verbascum thapsus. The sequence continues at coordinate 5,080,871 of OY770105.1, read as the reverse complement.
ACAATTGCAATAGCATGTGAGCTTCTTGATCCTGGCCCAGATCCTTTCTGCTCCAACTGCACAACATCAATTTTTCAGAAGGAACTTTCGTTCAGTAATGGAAAATTAACACTACATAAACACTACTTGCACATGAATTAACTATTTTAACATATTCCACTTTTATAAAGCTTGGAACTGATGTAATTCTAATCAAACAAAAGCATATATGAAAACTAAGAACACACAAACTTATAGAGACTGGGATTAAGAATATATTATAGAATTCCGCAGAAAAAATCAAAATAAAATCACCTCGAAAAACCTCATATGACCACCAAAATCAAAACCCACGAAGCAATTGCATGCGTTCAATTAAAAGCAAACGGAAGAAAAAGAAATTAAGAGCACAGACCTTAACCCATTTGCCTTGTGAAAGAACCATTTTCAAGAAGAGATCGTATACAAGATTTTCAAGACTTAAAGATCAGTACATGTTTTGGAAGTGATAAATGGGCAAAAACAGCTTCAAATATAACCCTCAACCTTGGTTCAATATATATTATATTATAGTATATATTAATGAGTTAATAATTTTCATGGACGTAACCAAAGGGTTTCAGCTTAATTTAATGCTCTAATTAGTTTGATTGATAGTGGCATGGATCGTGCAGCCTCCATCACTCACAAATCATTATTATTATTATTTTAAGATAAAACATTGATTGATTAGTATTTAAGATAAGTTTAAGTGGAAACTCCCCTCCCCTGGTTAGACGTTCAATCTAATAATTAAAATAACTGATTAGGTATAAATAAGTAAACTCCAAAAAGTATAAACAATTTCTTATAGATTAAACATCATATTTAATTCAAATCCAAATCAAAAGAGAATCATTTTTAACTCAATGGAAAACCATATTCTAAATGGTACCACTACACTATAGATCATTATAATGTGTGAATGATTTACTAGAATTTATATGATTATTTACCTTTCATTAACATTATTGTTAAGACCAAAATATTATCATATTAGTAATAAATAAACTGTCCTATTCAATATATATTACTTATTCAATGTATATAATTATTATCATTATCCTATATTTATAATTAATAATATATCATTTAATATTATAAAATGAGTGCGCAGTAGCGGTGAAAATGAGTTGAGTCGAGCCGAACGCATAAGTGTTCAAGCTTGTTTGAATTACAATCGAACTTTAAAAATTGAGTTTGAATTTGGTTTGATTGTTCATCGAGCCGAGCTCAAACGAGCTTTAATCGAGCCGATCACGAGTCGAGCTCGAGTAGATTGAATATTTTGTACATATTTTTGTTATTTTTTGCTAATCAAGCCAAGCTCGAGTTTTAAAATTTATCGAACAAAAAAAATTGTTCAAGCTTGGTTTGGTAAAATGTCAAACCGAACTTTTAGCGATTGAGCTCGAATCGAGTATCGAGTTAAATTTACACCCCTAGTACGCATGAAAAGAGAAATAATTAGCAACAAAATATAGTTCAATTTATATTTGGGAACTTTTCAAAGTCTAGAAGGTACATCTATATATTGAACTTTTCATTCACCTAGAATATTGCTAATGAGGCCAGGAAAGATATAAGTGGGGCGCTTTCACGGAGGCTCTATCAAGAATTAAGAAAGCTCCAAACTTAGTCCATGTGTAGCATGTTTTATTTTCCGTAACACAAAATAGTTATAATATTCTCCAGAGTATATTAGTCCATGTATAAAGTACTATTTAATGTGATAATTTTGCTAAACGTTTTATTTTGAAACTCACATGCCAAACATCTTCGTATACATCTTCCTATTTAAGCATAATGTTACATTTAGCAAAATCATGGAGAACATAACTCAAAGTGTGAGCTTACAAGCATCAAATAAATTTCGTTTTCTCAGTACATGTATGCATAGCATCATAGTAGATATAATTGAAAGAGTAGCCATAAATTAAGAAGGAGAATGGATGAAAGAAAAAAATTGATTAGAAGAAGAATGTAAGTAAAACTATTTAGAAAAGTTTATATATCAAATGAACTTTTAAATAAAAACATCACAAATTTTGAATAAAGTGATGCAGATAAAACAAACGGCAATGAACAGTTGTGAATAAAATATGTTCAAGGTGATGTTGAAGAGATAGTGAGCAATTTGAAAATAAATATTTAAATAAATCCATAAAAATAAGGTTGGAACAAGAGCTAATTCTATGAATGTCACAGAATGCATTTAATTGTTTTAGAGATGATGTATAAATATAATAGCCCGGAACAAAAATCTTACGAGTTTGTTTGCGTGATACTGTGATTGACAGGGCAGGGATACGGACCAACAAATATAGAAAACATGGACCAATTGTGTTAGAAATCCATGTTAGTGTGTATGATTATCAATCGTTACAATCGATTAAGAATCTTCCCAACACAGCCACTCGGGCTTTTACGAAGAACATTATGGATTTAACTATATGACCCCACCCCACCCCACATGATAAGCGAAGATTAGAGATTCTAGTGAGGCCAATAAGAGAGAAGATGTTGATAGAGACATATTCTAGTGAATAAACATAATAATAACGTATCATTTGTTTGTAATACCATCAAACTCGTTTCATGGTACAAGTTAAACGTAGATTCTTACTGATTGAAAAAACGAGAAATAAGGCCGAATTTCCACCATGGTGTCACTTCAAATGTCTCATTCTTTTGGGATATAAAAGCACTGTCAGCTGCGCTCATCATCTGCTTTGAACTTGTCACTGAGGAGTGCCTGCAGTTTCATATTCACAATCACAACAATTTAAATTCTAGAAAAAGAGGCCAATTTGTGACATTCAGATAGTTCATGTTCATGGTGATATCATTATTTCACTTTGTAACATCATCATATTCAATGATTCACAACCCCGCCTAGGTATTAACTAAATGCATAGGGTGGAATTTCACATAGAGTATACAACTTTCTACATATGATTGGGACCATCAACCCAATGAAAAATAGAAAATCAATAAGCAAACAAGCAAGAGGGAATATATAAATTACAGGGACAATCCAACTAAAATTCAGAATAATGCTTTTTATCCCCCAAAGATCATAAGAAGATTGACGAGTCAGCTGCATAAAAGTTAAATTGCAAAACTTTTCTAGTTGCAAAGTATAAGAGTTAAATGAGAAGTATAAGGAAGAAGCCCGTTACTCATTATTGATTACTGATCTTTATTATGATTAGCATGATGAGCACCAAGAAAGGAAAATTGTCATCAGTTTCCAGGTTATCCTCTTAGAACACTTTAATACACAATGTGGCCTTAGTTATCTCTCGTCCCGTAGACGCTTTTAGAAGTTACAGAATAAGAGACAGATCAAACTTACAAGTACCAAAGAGAACAAAACAAGGTCTGCATTAAGTATAGCACCATAAAATGACATAACATTCCATGAAAGCTTTGTTCATGAGGAATTTGAATCCACTTGGAATAACCTATCCCATGCCATAGTCTGGTTAAACATGTGGACTGAAACCAATTTTGCGTTAGTCTTTTCAGTCATTTGTTTGATTCACTTAAGAGCACAATCAAATCGAAATAAAATTATATTTGTTTTGACTATCAATTCCTTAATTAAACTACACAAACAATAATTGTTGTATCCTTAAATATAATATTTATTAATAGCAACTAATAACACAATTAATTAAAATTTAATCTAAGCTCACATAGATAAATAAATAAAATATTACAGTATTTTATGTACACCGATATTTGTGAATAATAAAATCTAAAAATTATTGCTAATACAAAAATAAACACAAATATATAAATATACAATAATATACATTTAGTAGTTTGGAAATATAAACCCCATGTGTACACATATATTTACATAATTTATTTACTAACATTTTATGCACATGTGTACAATTTACATATATAATTTTTAACATATCAGTTGGACTATATATAAGTAAAGCATATATTATAATACTTACGTAAGTATATTATTTGTACTATATATACACACAATCTGTTGAATCGTATATATTGTATCTATAAACATATGTTTGAATATGATATATACGAATATCACACTGATGTATATAAATATGTTTATAACATATAGGAGAATCCATATATTCCAATATTATATTTTTAATAGAACATATTGTAGAAATATTATAACCTTTTCTAATTCTATTCAAATACATATTTATACACACAGACACACACACACACACACACACATATATATATTTAAACGAGTATACATGTATTTTTAGTCGTAAGCCATGATTGTAGGTGTAAAAAGTGTAACGTTCCTTTTAAACCATGATTCCTAATTATTCCCACTTAAGTGTGAATAACTATTCCTCTTGAATGAGGAATGCGTATTCCCACTTCTAGTGGGAATAAGCAATCCATGGATTAATCAATCCCTCCATTTCTTTAGTCATAACAAACAAGTGCGATTAAATAAGTGGGAAAGGCCAATCCTAGAATCTCCATTCCCTCGTACCAAACGTGGCGTATGAGTCATTGTAGAGCGAATACTTCGGAGTTAATTTTCTTTTTTTAAATGCATAGAAATATCTGTCACAGGGAACAAACCAAAAAGGGAAAACACTTACCCATTTGTATATGAAGATATAACTATGAAGCTGTGTAAATTGAAGTGATTGATTCCTAAGGATTTCTGATTCATAATACAAACCATTGAGTTTATCTGGACAATTTCAAGTTACGCAGTATCAAATCCTCACATACCCATTGTTGCCAATTTGAGTTAATTTTTCAATCATTATAGTTTATTCCAAATCCACTTAAATCAAGTTGTTCAAAAATCCAATTCTTTCCTCAAACCAAAGTCCTCCAATTCATGGGCAACTTCTAAGACTTTCAGAAAACATGACACTCAGCTATATGACATCCTTGAATGTTTTTAATGATTAGAATATATAATTTGCCACAATTGATTGTCAACCACATCATTGTTTGACATCATATGCATCCAACTTTTCTAAAGTAAATTGAACCTGAACTTTTTCATAGGTATAATAATTTGCCTCCATATTCGTACTGTTAAAAGAAATTAATTTGGTAATTAAGAAAATTCTCCGGAATGATGCGACAGTGTTTCAAACTGCAAGCACAAACTTGATGATTCACGTAACATGCCCATGAAATTAGGGAAAAAGAACTGATATACATACACTGGAGGTACGGGACCTTCATATGCAAATGTGGACACTCCTTGTCGCTGCTTGTGCTTTGGATTAGCAGAGCACAAGACATACACACGGCCACGTCTCTTAACTGTGCGGCAAAACTCACACATTTTCTTGACTGATGAACGGACCTTCATCCTACAAAATAAGCCACGGACAAAAACCATCACAATGTTTTAAATACACAAGCAAGAGATATAATGACAAATATGAAGTTGTGCATGGAAATGATTCTATCAGTGAAGAAAGTGAAAACAAGATCAAGTTAAAATTTGAGATTGATGACACGGGATATAAGCTCAAAAACATTCGACCAAATACAGATGTCCAATTGTCCATAACAGATTAACCTTTTTCTATTTTGAGAATAGTTTCTATATCTATTTCTTCTTGAAGAGATACCGGAGGTAATTTTTTCAAGAGAATTAATGAAGCACTGCCACCTTGCTGACGGTACACCTTGATCCTAATTCCTACATCTCGATTTTAAGCCCACTTGATTCTTTCACAATTTGCAAACAAGATAAAGTCTACAGCTCATCAACTTCAACCAGCCCAATCATGTAACATCGATGAAAATCGAAGCAAGGATAACTATCAGCTAAACAAAAAAAAAAAAAAAAGAATCCTACAGAACAGCAGCATGAAGCAAGCGAACGAAAAGTAAATAATCTAGACAGAAGTTATACAAGAAGTTGATAACTAGAAAACAATGAAGAAAAGACACAACATGGAATCATCAAAAAGCCTTGTGAACAAAAGAATACTACAAATTAAACTTTTCCAATCGGGTCAGTTAACAATTCTACATTTCTGGGTAAAAAACGAAATCTGCCTATTCACCCTCCAATAACTATTTATCAATTATCATACTATAAGCTTATGAAAACGATTTCCATTGCAATAATAGAAAATGGGAAACATCCCATTGATAAACAAAGGCCACTTAACAAATCAAACAAGAAATCGCTGCATATTAATTATCCAAAAAAAATGCAGTTACTTATAAAAAGTTAATTGATACCGCCGCACATGAAAGGACAAAAATAAACAACAGTATTTTCCAAAGAATTAAGAAGTAGTTAGGAATTACACCTTCGTGTTAGAGTCTCAGCGATCTTTTTGCTGTTCGAGTGAAAGAGAATGGAGGATGAGGAGTACAGGACAAGTCTGCAATAACTCACAAATACTAAAATTGGGCCAAAAAAGAAACCTTGTTAATGTTAATACTCAAATAAAGCCCACGCCCATGATATGACAAATTTTGATTGTTTTAGTGTTATATAAATTCTTCCTTTTTAAACTTAATGTGATATGTGGCATGAATAATATATAATAATAGTAATAAATACTACAACCAATTAATATTATTAATAAAATTGAGAAAAGGACTCACACATGTACCTCGATTAGAATTCAAGAGATTCAATTTCGCAAGTAGAGTTGAGACTTTACCAACTAGTAAACTAAATTTTGCTAACTCCAAAATCTGAATTCTCAGAGCTCGTTATATAATCCTTTTATTTATAATGAAATAATAAAATGAATAGAGTTTATAAGAAGAAAATATAAACCATGAGGCGTCAAACCCGACCCAATACAACTCAGATAAAACCAGATAGTCCTACGACACTGCCTCCTCCATCACACAATATACGGGAGTATGACCCAAAATGGTGCCTAAGGCATAATTTCTAGCATCAACTCAAAAGGCAAAAGTCCAATCATTGACCAAAAAGCATGCGGGTAGATAAAACACCAAGGATCCAATGTACATTAACATGGTAAATGAAACAACATATTCAAATATAGAATTAATTATTGAATGTGTTAAACAGATATTATTGAAACATGTGGATAAATAAAAGGCAAGAAATGTAGTTTCTTCATCACTTGTACATTTTTTCAAGATCATCTTTAAACTTTGCTTTCAATTGCTCCCTCTTTAACTTCAATGCTGCAGTGACCAATCCTGATTCTGGAGTCCAGGGATCCGGCAACAGCTTTATCTTTGCAGGCATTTCAAATTTGTCCAATTTACCCCCTTTTCCTGCCTGTGTTGTGTTCACAACATATACATATTAATGCTAAATGGAATTTCTCTATCTAAATGTCCGGAATGGAATTCTAATGCATACAAACCTTGAGAAGTGATTGCTTAACCTCGTTTATGGCTTCTGATTTTTCACACAAGTCAGAAAATTCGTCATACTTGATTCCAGATTCATCTGCCCATCGTTCAAGGACCCGACGAGAAGGGACGACTAGTGCAACACAAAAGTTGTGGAAGGGATCTGCATATACCATGATGTTATCCACGAAACTACTCGATATAAGTGCAGCCTCCACCTGCAAGACCATCAACTTTCATGAGTAAAATTCTAATTTGGATCAAACATCATTACAGGGTCTGTGGAACAGACATAGAAAGACGCAAAAACTAAATTTTTAATACCTTCCCGAGTGAGATGTACTCCCCATGTTGAAGCTTCACAATATCTTTCTTTCTATCAATAATCTCAAGGCATCCATCTGGATGAAACTGTCCAATATCACCCGAGTAGAACCAGCGCATACCTCTCTCATCCACCTTGTACACTTCTTCAGTCTTGGCATCGTTGTTGAAGTAACCAGCAGTCACACTGGCCCCACCAACAACAACCTCTCCTCGGGGCATAGGTTTATCCAGTATTGTGTAGCCACCTTCTTCCCAAGAAACAAGCTGCACGAACGAACTCAAGAAACCAAATCAGAAAGCAGGGAAGGTGCCAATCAGTTGGGGCTTCCATTAGTAAAGATAATATTAATCAAAGAGTATAAGCAGTTTCATTCACCCCTTCATTATCTTCAAGTTATGTCGTTCACATATGTTTAAATAGAAGCAATTCGGACAAAAAAGAAAAACAGGAACCCTTAATAGATTAAAGCTTACCATGCACACGCAAACATAGACACACTTATACACACACGTATGTTGTATATGCCATGTATATTCAGTAACTTATTACATCAAACTTCACCATCTTCTACAATGACATTGACTGAACGGACACTGTTCAAATTGAAAAAATTGCTATCTAATATAATTATTGATTCCTACATAAGTACGCTTATTTGAAAACAAGTCATTCTCCGTAATATGAAGGCAAAAAATGACGGTACAGGAACTAACGGCTACCAAAAGGATTAAGCTTCAAATGAAGCATCCATTCACTTAAAACACCAGAAGACAAATAGGAGATGTAAAGCACATAGCACAGACCAAATGCTCTCCGTTCCAACTTCCAAGTATGGAGATGTGTCTCTATTTTCTGATATAATTTCATAGTGTGTAGGGAAATATACCTTGATGTAACAACAAGGCAGAGGAGGACCAACACGCCCAACAAAAGTATCATCCGCCTCTGAAAAAGCAGCTCCGGCACATGTTTCTGTCAGGCCATATCCTTGACCAATGGGTGCCCTGCAAAACAAAAGCAGACTTTATATCAAAGAACTATCAAATACATGTTTATGAAACTTATGAGCCAAGCAGGCTACTCAATGACTGGTGATCACTGCATAAAATCAATTAATGTACTGTTGAACTTGCATAAAGATTACCCCATGCATATGTTGATAAATCTTTGTGTATCTCCAGATAAAGGAGCTCCACCGCAAAGCATAAACCGGATTTCTCCTCCAAGGACAGACCTTATCTTATTGAAAACAATTGTATCCCATAAACGACTTTCTACTCCCCACGCCCCAAACCAACTTCCTTCAATAGCCGCCAGCCGACGACTGTAAGCAGTGTTGAAAAGTTTCTTTACAATACCTCCTTTCTCATCAACCTAAGACACAAAAGAAGATAGTATCAGTATCTCTTTAAACCTTTAAGGCTGTGTTAATGATCTGAAAAAGTGGCATGGCTATATAACCTTCTTCAGCACTCCCTCTCTAACGCGATCAAGTATAGCAGGAACAGCTGCCATTAATGTAGGCTTTAATGCAGAAGCATCTCCCTGAGTTCCTTTTTTTATTTTGTTAGATGTGTCTGTTAATGTCAATGCTGAGCCATAACCAATTCTAGTACCTGCACTTATCATCACAGTCTGAAGGAACAAACATCTTAGAACTTAACAGCATTTTCATCCTTGGCCATAATTAAAGGCTTAAATTAAGAGGTTACCTCAGCAGCTAATTCAAACACATGGGCTAGAGGCAAGTACGCCAAATAGACATCCTTCGTTCCAATTTTTGGAACCACTGTCATAACTGCAGCTGCGGTGCTGACAATGTTGCCATGAGTCATCATAACACCCTATAAATTTAATTGAAAACCATGTCAAAAACAGTCATGCTCTTGAAGAAGACCAAGTCAGATAACTAAAGGTCACTTGACATAAGCATAACAAAAACCAACCATAACTGCCATCAAGCAAAAAAGAAAGTGAGAGCACTGCAGGAAAATGAAAAATGACTCACCAATATACCTGCATATTACTCCTTAGATAATACATTTTACGCTTTTCCATATTTAAAATCCCAATGGCGTCTCATTCTAACAAAGAAGTTGCTAAAGCATGGACTGCATTTTCTTATTTGTACTAAACAAGATGCAATTTAAGGTTAATGATAGGTCAACTGTCGTATTTACTTTAAGAGGTAACTTCTCTCAATTTGTTGTGAATGAGCAGCTAGCCAGTAGGTTATTTTCAATGAATGTATAAACGCAAATTAGATATCTAAATCAAACCTTTGGGAGGCCTGTACTGCCGCTTGTGTACATAATGACAGCAATATCTTTCTTGATTGGAAGATTAGGAGCAACAGGACTATTTTTTCCAAGTTCTTCCACCTCTGAAAAAGAGGAGACTTTCCAGTTGCTGACATCTTGGGTAACATTGGAACCACTGGGAGAGTCTTCATCATCAAAATAGATAATGTGTCTGATGGTTTGCAGGCTCGAACTTATTGGGCCTAACTTCTTCAATTGCTTGGAATCACAAAACAGGGTTGTGACTTGAGTCTGTCAAAACATTTGTAAATGTGAGTAAGCTACTTAGCATTAGAGTTGTTACAGCGGATATTTATCTCAAAATCTACTCATACTTGAATAGAAAAAGAAAATATAGAATCTGGCAAGCAAAAAAAAAGCAAGACTCCTGAACAACAATAAACAATGAAATAAATCCGGAGACAAACTATAGTTTTCTCTTTGAGAGATTATTTAAAGACACCTCATTTAATGAGTGAATTAGCGCATCATCTCCTAAAGAAGCATATATGGTAACAACAGTGATGTTCTGCCGGAAGCAAGCCTGACACCAAATAGAAAGTAATGTTACATCACTGCAATGGAACAAGTAAACAAAATATGAGCAGTTAACAAAAATTCACACCACAACTTTGGAAATTACCTCAAAGGCAATAAGCCACTCTGCTCGAGTCTCAGAAAAGATGGCAGCACGTGTGTCCACATCATGACCTAGTTTAAATAGGCCAGAAGCAACGTTGCACACACGACCAAATACTTGTTGATAAGTTTCCCATTGATACTCTCCCAAGTGAAACTTCTCAAATTTCCTCCCGTCGCTAGCTGTGACAATGTCCTTACCAATCACCTTTCTTGTCCCAAGAAACCTTTCTTGAGAATGTTTTTTACACGACTGTTCAAACAATGCTGCAAGAGTTGTGGCACCTTCCCATGGGACCTCAACTAATTTAGAATATCTAGCATTTCTCATAGCGAAGCCAGCCTCGCCACCAACTTGAACTGGAACTCCTCTCTGCTTCAACTTTCTTTTTCCCAGAAGTAATGTGGAAAGGAGTATAGGAATGATTACGGCAACAATGACGGCACCAGCAATCCCGTATATACCATTATCTTTGAAAATCGATAAATAAATGCTATTTGCAACATTCTTCATCATATTGGTATTCAAGTGACCGATTGATATGCAATCAACTTGTGATAATCAACATTCCTACGTGGAAAAGGTTAATCAGCCACATAATTCACAATAGAAGATTGTAAAGCTCGAAAAGAATGCAAAATAACATCAAAAGGATGCAAGATTATAATATCACTACAATCACTAGAGTATGCACAATCTGCAACAATTACATTCAAAACAAAAATAACCCAGACAAACATAAAATAGACTTTACATATATAATGCTCCCACATCGACATTGATAAAAAATAGGAAAGTCTATATATAGAAGCCCAAGAACTCAAATGCAACAATGGAGCTACATTTTGAGCCGTGGTTTAATTGTCCAACTCCACGTTATGCTTAGTAGGTTTGATGGGTCTTCTCTGGTTCAATGGGCTCGTGAGTCCATAGCGGACGACCCATTATCTTGAACACCATATAAAATGTTATTTCCAGTGACTTTTAGGGAGAGTTGAAGTAAATAAACATTTTGTGTGAATGTACATATTCCCTCAACAGCACTTTACATGTAAGGTAAGAAGACTTGCATAACCAACTAAATTTTTGAAAGAGAAGTTATATCATATGAACATAGCTAATTTTTGGTTTCGATTCATCACTTTGCTACAACAGTCAACTTGAAACTGAAATGAGCCAACAAAAAGCTCCGCAATATTCACAAAAAAGCAACTAAAGACTCTCCGAAACCATTAATACACACTCAATTGGAGTTCGTCATCACAGTTAATACCACTGAAAATCAGAAATTGAAAAAGCAAATAAAGGGCATCAGTCCTGCTTTTGCAAATAAACAAACAGACTAACTAAAAATAAAGAACCCAAAAAAACATGAATTAACTCAGCTTGAAACGGATCATATACAGATTTAGAACCAAAAACATGACGTATGATGATAAACATCGAAATTGTCATCACATAAAAAAAACTAAATAATTATCTGTACCTTATGAATCGAAGAAGGGGGGGCGAAGCAAAGGAAGGGTTTCAAGAATTTGTTATAATAGATTTAGAGTAAAGAAGGGTTTGATCATGCAAATGATCTAAAAAGCTGATGGAATAATGTGTCCAGTTCTAGTATACTTGTCGTTGAGGGTATTGGTATATAAAGGGATAAATGCAAAAAAAAACCCTGCGAAATAATTTATTGGCTGAAAACCCCCTGTGAAATAAATATAGGCTAAAAACCCCCTGTGAAATTTTTTCGTTACAAAAAACCCCCTCGGTCAGTTAGGTCAGCTACCCCCTGTGAAATAAATGCAAAAAACCCCCTGTGAAATAATTTATTGGCTGAAAACCCCCTGTGAAATAATTTATTGGCTAAAAACCCCCTGTAAAATTTTTTCGTTGCAAAAAACCCCCTCGGTCAGTTAGGTGAGCTACACGCGCCGTATGTGCGTTTTTTTTTGTTTGTGATTATTAGACATTAAATGACTTATTCATTTACTTTTATATCCCTTTTGTGTATTGTACTTATATATTCATTTGGGATACACTTTTACTCATGTTTACACAAAAAAAACAATATTAAAGATAGTTTTTCATAAAATGTTTCTTTTATTTTTAGTAAATATGCCTCATAATATTTAAATTTTAGACCATTAACATATAAGTACTTATATATTCATTTGGGATACAATTTTACTCATATTTACACAAAAAACGATATTAAAGATAGTTTTTCATAAAATGTTTCTTTTATTTTTAGTAAATATGCCTCATAATATTTAAATATTAGATTATTAACATTATTGTTTTTACTATTATGAGGCATATTTACTAAAAATAAAATAAATATTTTGCAACGACCGGGGGGTTTTTTGCAACGAAAAAATTTCACAGGGGGTTTTTAGCCTATATTTATTTCACAGGGGGTTTTCAGCCAATAAATTATTTCACAGGGGGTTTTTTGCATTTATTTCACAGGGGTAGCTGACCTAACTTTCACAGGGGGTTTTTTGCAACGAAAAAATTTCACAGGGGGTTTTTAGCCTATATTTATTTCACAGGGGGTTTTCAGCCAATAAATTATTTCACAGGTGGGTTTTTTGCATTTATCCCGTATATAAATAAAGGGGGGTTTACAAATTACCATGTATTGGATCAAAACTATTATTACTCATTTGTCTCAAAACAAATTTTATTTTATTAAATTCTGTGTAAAATTTCATCTCTATTAATAATTTATTGATTTTATTTAATGAATTAGGGGGGTTTCAAAAAGTTTAATAAAATATGGGATTTATTCTGTTTATTTTTCACACATGTGAGTATCTAAAAATTTTGAACTAATATAATAATTTTGTAATGAATTCTAAATAAAATGAAAAGCTTTTTTTTGTAAATTACAATTTTGTGTTATTATTATTTCATCTCTATCATACGTCTTGTATTATTATATTCTCGTATTTTAATTAGAATTTTAAATGAATTTTAGAAACTTATTTTCTGTTTATGATAAATTAAATTCTTCTGTTTCAAATTGAATACTTTTAATGTGTAATAATTTTACATGTTTCAAAAGAATGATGTCATGAAGAATAGGTTGGAAATTGAAACTGCTATTCTTATAATGGAATCGGAAAAGATATATACTCTTATTTAATTATATTATATTTTTTCTAACTTAAGATCTTATATTAATTAAGATAGACAACACACGCAAAAGATGTATTGGCATTTATGATTTATGCACACGAGAGACACGGAATACGGGATATGATGACACAATATGAGATACTGTATTTTTAAACAATATTAGTACATGACTCGACTCAAACATGCTATCAAATATATACATGTATATATTATATATTACTTTACATTAAAATATATAAATTAGATTTTTCATTCCAATTTTAATATAATTGATTAGAAATATAAACTACTATGATAATTGACAACATATTGTAAAATTTGTATTCGATTTGCAATGTTTACATGTCTAAAAGAAAGATAAATACTTTAGTTTTTAAAACCATCGAAAATAAGTAAAATAACTATCAAATATCATAAATAATTCATATTTTATATAAATTATATCAAGAGATTTATTTTTTTAATGTTACGATTTGAACTCATCATTCTTGATTCTTACATAAGTCATATTGCATTTCGTACGTACTATACATCCTTAATCATGTTCAATACAGTCTTCAGTTTTTTTTTTTTAATTATTTTATTTAAAGAGACGGATTTTTTGCGATGAACACGATGTCGGAAAGTGAAGGTAGAGTTTCAAACACAATATGGTGTAATTTTTTAAAATATCCGTAGATCAAAAATTGTCACTTAATTACACCCTTAAATGGGGTTTGGGGGTTTTTTTGCCACTTCTTACCATAATCTTATATTCCTAGACGACTATAAAATTTGGTTCTTAGATATGTGACAATTTTAATTAGGTAGATGATGTGCAACAAACCACCACTTATGTTTTGTTTTTTTTATTTATTTATTTGGCCAATTAAGTGAGACTTCATGTACTATTTTCTATTGCAAAATAATTCCTAGTCAACTTTTATATCGAATATTATTTTTGGCACCATCTGTAAATAAAATAAGTTTTGATTGAAAAAGGGATTTCCCTTGTAATTATTTCATTTCTTGCCCTTTTTTCTAATAATAAAATCATAACTATATCTTATTTTTAAGTGAGATAAATTTCATCTCTCCATTTCACCTCCTCCTGAAGATTTTGATGACGATAACTTAACAAATTTACTTTAAGAATAATAATAATAATAAGATAAATTTGATATTTTTATGAATTATTAATGTTATTATCCCTTTTACAAATTTATGATGGTGTTATTTTGTGGAGACGTTCCAAAAAACAAAAGAGATGAAATAGCAAATAGCAATAATAAAAAAGTAATTTTCAAAATTTCTTCTCATCTAGAGAAGAGCACATATTATGAGCAACAAATTAATTGTGTTTAGAGTTGTGTGCCATTTTTCTGATTTGTAGAAAAGGATTGAGATTCATCACATTAATTAATAATTAATATACCTACACCAACCACTTTATTACTCTTACTTTTGTTTCTAGAAAACTGCCATTTGCATTCAAGAGCTGACACTTCACACCTCAATCAATTAGTTAGATTAGATACTTCATCCCACAAAACCATATTTCATATTAAAAATAAAACATTTCTTTTATATTTTTTAAAAATAATTCTTAAAAAACTCACTCAATAATTTTGAAAAAATTCTGGGATAAGAAAATGACTCTTACGGTTGATGATTTGATAATCATATCATCGCTTAAAAATATTTTATTCTAGCTGTCTTTCAACACAAAAAATTAAAATTATCGCATATTCTAATGCAAAATAATGCAACACTTATAATAATATTCATTGTAACTATTTTCTGACGTCTATATCGATGACTTTGACTAAAAATATGTAATAAAAATTATATTTAAATATCAGCATATATCAATTTTTTACAATAGCGAAAGTATCAATTTAAATAATCATTATATATATATTTTTTTAAAGAAACTCATTCAAATACACGTAGCTCATCATTTCTTATCCTTACAAATATTTTTTTTCCACTTTCATATTGATATTTTTTTCTTAAATGGACATTCAAACTAATTAGGGCCTAAGCCTTTTCACCATAAAATTATAATATTGACAGCATACATGATACATCCTCAATATATGCTTCTCTCAGTGTGAGAGATCTTTATATGGGTTCATTACAAATCAGCACATAATATCTTCTATTACAAATAATGTCGTAATTTTTTTTTATTATAATTACACGATATATGTATACCTTAATTCTTGAATATATAACGAATTTGAATTTTAGACACTTATTAACATAGAAGTAAATACAATAAAAGATGTAATACTGTTTATACAAATCAAAATTAAATGATACCAAAAAACTCTTATCCATTGATAATTATTCTTTTGAAGCTCTTTTATCATTTAATTCTATTTATATGTTTATTTCATTTTCAGTAATTTTTTTTTATCATTTTATCCAAATAATTCATTTTCAGTGACACTGTAATTCCCAAAAGTATGACATTTGTATCACTTTACTTCCTTCATGAAACGGAAAATTATGTTCTTGAATTTTATTAAATAATTTTTTTAATATAATATACCTTATTTTATTTATTAATATTTACCTAATTTAAATTAATGTATTCTTATTCGTAAGTCTAAATCGAAGGATTAGAAGATTAATATATATTATAAATTAATTTTAAATAAATAAATAACAATAATTAACTTTTTTTTTTATTGTTATTATTTACTTATTCTATATATAATAAAATATAATTTTTGAAATAATCACATAATACAGATGAGAATGGCCAAATTAAATGATATTATGTCACATAAACAATTTAATATTATATCGAGTTTGATAAATATAGTTACAAATTATTAACAAAATTATTCAGAATATAAATTTCACTATAAATTAGTTATCAATATAATTTACATTAAAATAAAAAAATGACTTTTCTTTATGATGCTCTAGAAAACTATTTTATACTTTATGAAATGAATGATGCTTACAAGGAAGTACTAATTGATTACACATATCCAAAATGTTATTTAATTTTATGTTAGTGTCATCAGCTAGTAATATTTATATTCTCTATACTATTATAGAATTAAAGAGATCCTGTACAATATTTCAATAAATCATTGGACGAATTCGTTATCACGACTGATTTAAGTTTGAATATTATCCTATTTTCATTTATATCACAGAATCAACAAGTACGAAGAAATCTTTCAGTCAAAAGAAAAGATTTATTTATCTTGTATTTTATTAAAAGATAAATAAATGCATAAAGTATTTTATATATCAAGTGTTGTACACACTACACATTGAATGATGTGTCACCTCAATAATTTTGAGAAGTTGAAAAGTGTAGAAAAACACTTTACTCTTCTTCTTAGTCACTAAAATTTTATTTTCTCCATCATATTTTACATGTAATCTATTAAACTAGGAAATATTATTTGTAATTAGGATAGATATACCTTAGAACCCGAGAGTTATTATCCCTATATATTAACTATAATTTATCAAACATTTTGATTTATGAATTTCATTACAAAATAAAAATATTGAATAAACAAAAAATATACAAATTATAAATAATTATAGTTAATATAGAAGATGTGAGGCATGTAGAAAAGAGTGAAGCATGAATGTTTATTTATAGTTAAAAGGATGGGCGTAGCAATAATTAAACCCATTTTTTGAATGAAAATAAAGATCGTCGTCAATAGCGTCATTGCTTGCGTGCTTTTGGTGTATATAATTCCTGCACGCACTTTGGAAACTATTTAAATTGTATTTATTTGATAAAAATGAATAAGCTAAACATTTAAACCAATCATTCTATACAATAATCTATTTAAGAATAACATTTTTTTTTTAAATTTTAAAGTATTCCAACTCGAGACCCTACATTATATATTTCATTTTTTTAAAATATTTTTTTTTGCTTCCAATCGAGGTCATTTTATGTAACTCCTTTCAGGTCATTTTGTTTTAAGGTGACATGTTTGCTTGAAGTAGAAAATGTATGATAATAAAATGCATGATTATACTAGCATTATGTTAATCCCACTAGCATTCGTTCTCGATTATACCATCCCAACTAAATGCAACCTGATATTTCAAGAATTAATATTTAAACAAAATAAATAAAAAATAAAAATAATAAGACTACAAAAAATTCTACATCATCATTATATTGATATTTTTTTTTCCACTCTTACACTCTATTTGGTTCAAGACGATAGTTTTCTTCAACTTTCCATCTTCATATAGTTCTTTTAAAGTAGCAACGGAACAACAAACCCCTATGGCTGGTTAAAACACCAAAGAGACTACAAATGTTATACATATAATATATATATATATATATATATAAAATATATGTATCTTTGTAAAGTTTTTCCATCTTCAAGGGAGAAGAAAGAAACACACTATAACTCATTAAGATACCAACTAACATGTCCAAGCATCATCACTCAACCTTCTCAGAGAGTTGATAAGAAACAATAAATTCTGGTAAACGATAACCATTTATATACTTGACATGACATGACATCTAGTTTGATCCACGTTTCACAGTTTCCTCAGCCCGTGTTAATGCATCTGTGAGCACGTCTACGGTCCAATCCTTCACATCTTCCTGCAAAATACATTAACAATTAACTTGTTTGTATAGCAATATGTTAACTTGTTTAAACAACCACCAGGCACACTCACGATAACAATATCCACCCATGTGAAGAAGAAGAAGAATGATTTAAGATCACCAGCCTTTCTGCATTTTCTAACTCAGAATTTTCCTTTTCACTAGGTGGATTTAAGGGAGGTCAAAGGTGGGAAAGAAGGCAGCCAAACTGAAAAAATAATGTCGATGGGAATAGAAGCAACTAAAACATATGTCTAATTGTTTAACCTTCAAATCAAATATATCGAACATGAAATTTGAGTATGGCTGGCATTAGTTTCAGTCTGCAAAGAGAGTATGGAATAGTTACCAAGTGCAATGGTTCCCCAGTTCTTATTCTTGCATTTGGACGTGATAGCTTAGATTCAAATGGAGTCCTTGGTCGAATTTCTTGAATTTCATCCCACTCCTCACGACTCAGCATCCTCACAGTTCCCTGACCAGCTGGGGCATTCTTTATCTTTCGCTCTATCCGTTCCTGGGATGTCGACTCATCATGCTACATGCAAAAAATACAAATTAAACTCCCCTCTTACTGCAAATCAAAAGTTGACCAATGTTTGAATCAAGATAATAATCGATCAGTACCATCATTAGAAGTTTTGCAAAGAGAGCAGTTCCCACCACAGTGAGTATCATTGGCATGGTTGCTGTATCAAGGTAAGATCTTGATTCAGGAACATCCACAAATAGTTGATTTTTCTTAGGATTTTTCTTTTTCCTCTTCTTCTCTAACTCAGCAATCCGTCTCTTCAAGGTGTCACTAGGACTATCTCGGGACAGCGTATGCAGTTTCCTACCAATCTCAGACAACCTCCGATAAACTCCATTCATGTTCAACGTCCGATACTTGACTTGATTGAAACTTTTGCAAAGAGAATCTATTCAAATCAAACAATCATATTTGAATTCTGTAGTCGAATATCATGAGCTTGGTTTTCAAGGGAAAAAATCAAGAAAGAAAAACAGAACCAAATGATGAGTTCCCTTAATTTCTATTTATCAATGAGTAAATTTTTATGAAATCATGCAGAGGTCAACTCTTTCTCAACACTCTCCCGCAATAGTATCAATAGTACCAATAACCATTTAATGAAATCATAGTTTCAATTCATTGTTGATACTCGGAAGTACGTCGATTCAGACCCGGACTCTCACAGTTGCTGCATTAAGTTGTTGGATTGAGCAGCTCCGTTTCATGTTTCGTTTTTTAAATTTGGAGAGTTAGAGTGTGCAATCTACCATATCATTAACACATATAATATTACATCATAAAATTCTCAAGTAACTGTCTGGTGCACATTCAAAGATGTGTTATTTATAAGTTTAACTTAGTAAATTGGATATAAGAGTCAAATTTTCTGGTGTTCACTGTAGGGCATCTGCCTCATAATATTCTGGAAATCACATGAACTTTCAAAAATATCACAAATTTAGCACGTAAACACCATTAATAATGTAATTGTCATAGAAAACTTGTTATGTAAAAAGTACACACATTAAACCCTCAAAATATAGCCAAGTGACGTTAAAGACATATTTTCTGAAATATTATGCTCGCACTTTCACAAAACCCATAACACAAAACCAGCACATATCCACTTATGCAACCAGTTGTCCATCTCTACAATATTTTTAGGTTCAAGCTTCAACAAGGAGAGTCCACACTTCATAAAAATTTCAGCAACATTTTGTCACTATACTCAAACCGAATCACTTGTATCACGAAATCCAGAACGTACCCAACTTAAGACTATCATGCGAATCAAGTTCCACCTCCAAACGTCTATAAAAGTCAGTATCTCATACCAATTCTCATATTTTTAGCAATAAAAGATAACATATACAATTGTAAGGCCAATGCTTAATAGTTAAAAATAGAAACACTTCAAGAACCCACAATCAAGCCACCGTGTGGTGAAAATTCAAAGTATAAAACAAAATCTATGTATTAACAATTAAGCCCATATACCCACAAGTTTTTGCTGTAACTAAGATATGATAGGGCTCAAGGTTAAGCTAAGCAGTGTGTCTACCTTATTAAACAAGTGCTGCAATTCAAATACTTTGTAGCTCACTCAACTATGCAGTTAAGAGAATAAATAGCTCAAGATCCTGAATAAAGAGGCAAATCAGAAAAATATTCTTTTCAAGCAGAAATGATTTCCATATCTAGAACTAAAAGAAATATAATATAATCAAGTAAAAAGGAGAAAATCAGAAAAATAAAAAATAATAATAATTTAGGTAAAAGGCAAAGTTTTAGATTACCGGTGACAATGCGGTGATTTGGGCAGAGACGAGTACTAGGTAGGGGAGGTGTGGTTGCTCTGAATCAAGGTTTTTTCCTTTTTCACTCTACAGCTTGGTGGGAGTCCCAGACGTTCTCCTATTAAATAGGATCTCAAAAATAAAGACAAGAAAATTTAATTAGGGTGAAGGAGCATGCCATCAATTTGCAAATTTAAATTTTTTCAGTTTTAGTTTGGATATATCTTATTTTTCTCGCCTTTACTATTTTGGATCTGGAGTTCAACACGAAAGATTTAGTTTCACATATAAAGTTTGCAACCACTTTATTTTGATGTCAGTGTAAAAAAAAATATGACCAAAACAAAACACTCTAACATGTGTCTAAACTAAAATAACTTTTTTCTTATTTCAAACTTATTTTCACCATTTTATATATTCTTTTGGATCTCGAGTTAGAGCATAAAAAATGTAGTTCAAAAACAAACTTTCCAATGCCACAAAATTTTGCTTATTTCGATACCTGGAAGAAGAAATATGACAAAAATAAAACACTACATAAAAAATATAGTTCTTCTTTATTTCAAAACCATTCTCCATTTTCTATGCCCTTTTGACCCTCGAATTGAACACGAAATTATAGTTTAACAAATAAGGTATTCAACGCCGTAAAAATCGATTTATTTCGATATTCGGATAAGAAAATAAGATCAAAATAAAACAGTACATTAAAAAAATATTTAACCCCTTATTTCAAACTCGTTTCTCCTTTTTCTATGCCATTATAGACTCGAGTTTGACATATAAATTTCATATCAACACAAGAATTGGTCTATTTTAATACCCAATGAAGAAATACGATAATAGAAACATAGTTTGGCATATAAATATGTTTTAAATACACAATCATAAGATATAATGACAAATATGAAGTTTTGCATGGAAATGATTCTATTAGTGAAGAAAGTGAAAACAAGATCAAGTTAAAATTTGAGATTGATGATGAGGGATCTAAGCCTAAACACATTCGACCAAATAGAGATGTCCATAACAAATTAACCCTTTTCTATTTTGAGAATAGTTTCTATCTCTTTTCTTCTTGATGAGATACCTGAGGTGATTTTTTCAAGAGAATTAATGAAGCACTGCTACCTTGCTGACAGTTCAACTTGATCCTAATTCCTACATCTCGGTTTTTAAGCCCACTTGATTCTTTCAGAATTTTCAAACAAAATAAAGTCTACAGCTCATCAACTTCAACCAGCCCAGTCATGTAACATTGATGAAAATCAAAGCAAGGATAACTATCAGCTAAACAAAAAAAAAAAGGAATCCTACAGAACAGCAGCATGAAGCAAGCCAAATAAAAGTAAATAATCTAGACAGAAGTTATACAAGAAGTTGATAACTAGGAAACAATGAAGAAAAGACACAACATGGAATCATCAAAAAGCCTTGTGAACAAAAGAACACTATAAATTAAACATTTCACATCGGGTCAGTTAACAATTCTACATTTCTGGGCAAAAAAAGAACTCTGCATATTCACCCTCCAATAACTATTTATCAATCATCATATTATAACCTTATGAAAAAGAATTCTATTGCAATAATAGCAAATGGGAAACATCCCATTGATAAACAAAGACCACTTAACCTATCAAACAAGAAATCGCTGGATATTAATTATCCCCCAAAAAAATGTAGTTTCTTATAAAAAGTTAATTGACATAGCTGCATATTAAACAGTATTTTCCAAAGAATTAAAAAGTAGTTAGGAATTACACCTTCGTGTTAGAGTCTCGGCGATCTTTCTTTTTGCTCGAGTGAAAGAGAATGGGGGATGAGGAGTACAGGACAAGTCTGCAATAACTCACAAATACTAAAATTGGGCCAAACAAACCCTTTGTTAAATAAAGCCCACGCCCATGATATGATAAATTTTGATTATTCTAGTGTTAATTAAATATTAATTCTTCCTGTTTAAACTTAATAAATATTGTGATATGAGCTATGAATAATAATAATAATAATATTAATAATAATAATAATAATAATAATAAATACTACAACCAATTAATATTATTAATAAAATTGAGAAAAAGACTCATACATGTACCCCTATTAGAATTCAAGAGATTCAATTTCGTATACTAAATAAACTAAATTTTGCTAGCTTCGAAATCTGGATTCCAAGAGCTCGTTATATAATCTTTTTATTTTGAGTGTAATAATAAAATGAATAGAGTTTATTTAAATATTAAAAAAATCTTAATTAATCTTGTAATTGATTAATTACTGATCCTACCAGATACTCTATTTCCAATCAGATATCCAATTAATTAATTTATATAGTTTTAACTTAATCAAAATAATTTAATCACATGAATTATTGTTTTAATTAATCATTACATATAAGTGTTGGGGTTCACTGCATAGCGTAATAAAATAATTTTGGAAATATCAGCCCCATGAATCAATCATGATATTTTGGTATCTCGAGCATGCAGTTCATAAACTATAATCGAATGTCATGACATGGATGATGCCTTCAAGGAATCACACCGTAGAAAAACTTTGGGGGCTTCTACCAAAAGCACTAGTGCCTTTTGGAGAGTTGTTTTTCTTCTCTATTTTTCAACCTATGAATTGAAACTTAGTTTATTGTATTCTAACTTACCTTTTAGTGGACGTCCAGGGTAGGTTTGACTCAACCAACCCAGTCCATTCTATTAATTGATTTATTAGTCATTGAACAATCCGTTAATCTCCAATTAGTTTATTCTGGCTCTTATTAAATTAATCATATAATTTCATTTCCTCAAAAATAATCTAATTAGTTATTATTAAATGGAAAAACTTGCATTTTAATGGAAGATATCCTTTATTGGAATCTAATCAAATACTTACATTTTTAATGGAAATATCCTTTTCAAAACTAAAAAACTGAGAAATCAATGGCCATTCAGTTGTGGTTAATTCCTAAGTTTGTTTCAAGTATAGTTGTATTATGGTCTTAAATTTCCTTGGAAATTTTGAGATTTTCAATAATTGATGGTTTTGAAGTGAAATTTCACTTTTAACACATTATAATTTCTGATATTTCGATGGAGTACATAATTTTTTTTTTTTATATTTTTGTGAAAAACAAGATTTCCCTGATATTGAACATATAATTTTATTTTATAACACTGTTGAAAATTACACCGAACTTGATTTTTTTTTAAAATTAAAACATATCTTTATATAGTTTTAAGTATTTTATAATTAAAAGAAATATTGAAAGTTGGTCCGCAGTTTACCAAACATTCATCCCAATCACACACATATCTCTTTCTATCCAGATCCAAAGAAAGATCAAGTAGTGAATTATTACATAAGCAACAAAGTACAAACAATGACACTAGGAGATATACTTGTACACATGAAGCAGCCACGACAGTACAAGTCAGCAATGCAAGTGATGGAGGGAAAGTTAATTAGGAGTTGGCTAGAGTTTCTCCTTTGTTCCTAGTGATAAGATTTCTATCCTTATCGACAAACTCGACCTGATTTTGAAGAATAATTCTATTTAAATAGTGGTATACTTTATAGTTTGTTTTGATGGCCTCACTGGAACTCGGAGTATTTTTGTAATTCGATAATACCCGTTTAGTATAAGTTTAAATTAGTGCCTTTTAGTGGGCCAGACTTCCGGGTGGTATGGGCCCATGTCCAACAGGGCGAGCCCATGACCCAAACATGCAGTTATAAATACCACCTCAATTAATTAATTGATGAGGTTCTAATCATTCAGAGAATTATCCTAATTATTTTAAACATATCCAGCTCTTAAATATTAGAGAGCCTGATATTCTTAAACTACGAAGAGGCTTGATCCTATCAAAGTAGGTACGTAGACAGCTTGATATCATCGAATGCAGCCCACCATCCAAAAACACCTAATCTGATTTGCCGTGAGGCGGATTAGACCCCATCCCACGTGCTCTTCACGTGGCATTTATATTTGATCTCACACCACTAATGAAATTTTTATGAGATGTGACTATTCTTTCATTTTCAAAATATATTTTTTTAATATTTTTATAATAAGTTTTAATTATACTTTTAACAAGAATAGTGAAACATAGAATATTATTAATTTAAAAATCATGATGATTAAGATTACCATAAATTTCATAATAAACTTTCAAAGTTTTATATAAGTTTCTTGATTTTTTTAAAAATTAAAATCAAAATTTTAAATATTCCCAATATCTACACAAAATTGAAATTTGAAGGTTTTGCTTGTATCGAATACAATATTATGCGAATATCGTGCCTTAGGTATGTTTGAAGTATTTTAAAAAAAAACTTTTAAATATAGTATCTTTTACAAAATTGAAACATTAAAAAGTAAACTTCAAAATTAAACAAACAATCTTTTTAAAAGAATAGAACCATATTTGATCAACTTGTTTTTATATATGTTTGTCCTTTTATTGCTTCATGTGAAATATAATTTTTATGCTCTATCAAATAAGAATTTGGAGAAAGGAATGCATCAATAAATTGGCATTTGTACAAGGGATAATAGCAAAAACAAACCATGTTTTAAAACGAAGTTGCTAAAACCACCCTTATTTTCCATAAATAGCTTAAAACCCCTATCAAATTCAAAATTTTGCAAAAATCCTTTCAAATTTATTAGCATATGAACTGAACTCAGGGAAAAATTGCATATACACCCGCATTCAAGCCAAACAACTTATTCAAGATTATTTCATTTATTATGAGCTCAAACGAGTCTTGATCGAGGCGAACATGAGCCTATATCAAACAATTTGATTTTCTTTTGTACGTAGTTTTTTTTTGCGTAATGACTATTATTTGTTTGAGCCTTTTCAAACAAAATTATTTTAGTACGTTTTATATCTCAACTTAATGGGTTTTACGATTTCTATGTACAGTATTAGCGTGTTTCAACATAATATTCCATTGCAATTTTAGCAAATACCATGAATTTACATTTGTTTAAGCTCCAACACGAAACTCCAACGAAAATATTCCTCATAAATGCTCATTTAGAAAAAAATGTAAAACCCTAGAGTTGAGAAAAATAATATTCGAAAAGGTGTAAAAATCTAGTTTAGATAGGTAATTGTTTGTACCTCAATAAAGTCAATTATTTATGTATAGTAGGAGTAGGAGCTCAATCTCAAAATAAAAAGCATAACCAACTCAAACTCCTCCATTTTACTTACTATTGATATTGATAATTAATTTTGTAAAGCTTTGAGTGGAGGTGTACCAACCAGGCTACCAGCTCGCGGGAATCTCATGCACAATAAAACACGTGGCGCAACTACCCATCTTCTAACTGCCACGTGGAATGAGATTCTCTCTCAATAAAATAAAAAATCCTCCTCATAAAATACTTTCTGTTGTTATAATAATTTTCTTCACACACCATTGAAGGAGGAATGAAGGTACCCATTGGATTTGTGGCTAAGCTCTGGAGCTTCGTCTCCTTCTTGCCCTTCTTTTTCTTGCTCCTCATACTCGGCTTTCTCAAAGGTTGGTAATATATATATATTTCACTTTTATCAGTTCATTCCTTTTTTTTTTTTTTTTAAATGCTTGTAATTGGGATCAATCGAAAATTCCAAGATCAATAGTGAAATGCTTGTAATTGCTTCGCTGGGGGTTCTGTTTTTAATTTACATAAATGGTTGCGTTGAAGTGTTATTTTCATTTTAGAATTACCTTTTAGGTTATGTGATTAAATAAGTTTTGGTACATTTTCACAGGGTTGATGATATGCCCCGTTGTGATGACTATTATAGCAGTTGGAAACTCAGCAGTGGTAGTGGGACTTTGGCCTGCACATTGTCTTTGGACTTACTACTGTGTGGCAAAGTACGCTTCACGCCTTCTAGTTTTATCTTTTATAGTTACTATGCTTCCAGAATTACTAATTGGTGCTCTAATAAAACAGAAGTAAAAGGCTTGGATGGATTTTGAAACTTTTCGTGTTATTTGTATTGCCTTTTCCATTGATCATTGGGCCCATCTTTGCCATTGTGGGAAGTATTCTTGGTGGGATAGGATATGGCTTCTTCGCTCCCTTAATAGCAACTTTTGAGGCTGTTGGAGAAAGTGTGACTGAGAAATGGCGCCATTGCTTTTTGGTGAGTCCATAATTTGGCTTTCACTTCTTCCTTTCTTTCTTGGAAAATTCATGAGTTTTGTTGCGTGTGGGATAGAGTATATACATGTTTACGAAACTCGGCATGTCTGCAAGATGTACCTCATATATGTTAATGTGGTTTGACCAATGTGTGGACGCTTCTGTCCTGTTTAACTGTTTGAACATTCTGTTTGTTCTATTTATACTCTAAAAGGCTTGATGAAATATAAGATGCAAAACTTATCAGGATGGATGCCGTTCTACTCTCAAAAGCAGCTGTACTGTAGTTAGAGATTTTACAGATCTTTGCTTCCATTCTTACTTCTCCTACATGGATGAACTGAGTGAAGAAGTGCATGAGGATGAGAAGCCTATAGACATAAAGTGAGAAAGTAAAATCTACACTGAATTTTATGTATTAGTTCTTGCGCGTCTAAATTGTTTTTCATCTTTAGGTTATCAAAGCTTCCAGGCAGTTTCTTGGTTTCTCTTCTTGCTATTCTTGTAGATGTGCCTCTTATTACAGCAGTAGCTCTTTGGAAAAGCCCATACATGTTGTTCAGGGGATGGAAGAGGCTATTAGAGGATCTAATTGGCAGGGAAGGTCCGTTTCTGGAAACAATATGTGTTCCTTTTGCTGGTTTAGCAATTTTTCTATGGCCATTAGCTGTGATTGGAGCTGTCTTGGCTTCTTTCTTCTCTAGCTTCTTCCTTGGTCTTTACGCGGGAGTCATCATTCATCAGGTCTACATTTATCTTTTTTCTTATTTAACGTTCCCACTCCTCCAATCCCCCACCGAAAACAGTAAAAAAAAAGGTAAAGAAATTTGACAAAATGGACCTGGAAGAAATGAACAGAAACGGGGTACGTATATTTTTCCTTTATTTTCTTAATTATGAGTATCAGAAGGAAATCCTTGTGTACTCAGGAAGATTCAATATGGATGGGACTAGCATATATTGTGGCGGCTATTTCTTTGTTTGATGAATATGCAAATGATTTACTTGATTTGACGGAGGGGTCATGCTTTCCCAGGTATTATCTAGGACCAGCATTCTGATTATACTCCTATCCTTGATTCTCTCTCAATATGAACAATGATTATGATTCATCGAGTCCTTCTGACAGCTAGGCCTCAGTACCGCAGAAACATGAGGCCTTCTTGTGGGCTGGAGAGAAGAAAGTCAACTGATAGCAAAAATGAGAGAGCAGGATCACACAATTCTAAGCTAGTTTCAGAAGGATCAAGAACACTAAAACAAGCTATTCAAAGATATACACCGATGCAGGTGAGCAATCTCTGGCACACACTAAAACAAAATATTGCCCTTTGAAATCCCTGAAATTTGCCTCTGAGAAATCTGATTTCCACTCTTGTAGGTGTGGGATTGGCTGTTCAAGTCTTGCGAGGTGAATGGAAAATTGCTCCTCCAAGAAGGGCTGATAAACATAGGAGATATTCAGGACTGTATTATGAAAGGAAACTGCAAGAAGTTGGGCGTAAAGCTTCCCGCTTGGTCCATTCTACAATGTCTTCTCACGTCAGCAAAGTCCGATTCCTCTGGTTTGATTATGTGTATGTTTCCGCTCCTGCTACCCCAGTAATTTTGATAGTTGTCAGGATTAATATGTTGATCTTGCAGCGAACCAAGTGGAATTAACAAGATTCAACTTGACAAGGGATAAAGTGTTAGACTGGTTTATTGTCCCACTCTTTACCATGAAGGAGCAAATAAAGGGATTGCAACTTCAAGATGACGAGGAAGTTTGTTTGAAAAAGCTTGTCCTAACGTGCAAAAACGATAGACCCGAAGACTGGGACGTCACTGGATTCCCATCAGATGACAAAGTGAGAAGAGCTCAATTGCAAGCAGTGATTAGGAGGTTTGCAAATGTTCGTTCTTCTTAATTTCAACCCAATTTATTTGCTGTTTTGACAATCCCATATATCTTGATAGGTTGCAAGGAATTGTTGGGTCAATGTCCAGACTACCAACATTCAGACGGCGTTTCAAGAATTTGGTGAAGGTGTTGTATGTGGAAGCCATACAAACGGGTCTCGTGGTTAAGCATTCCGGGACCAAAAAAGAGAGGAATGCAGCTGCAGAGCAGAGTTCCAAAGACGTTGGAGATATGGTATGACGTAGCTTTACATTATACTGAGTTGTTATACACATTCTGTAGATATAGTTTAGCTTGAAATAGGCAGTAGCCTTGAGATCCATATGCTCATTTGTGCTCATGTGACAAAGCAATGTAAGATCAAATATTCTCCTCAGAAGTTTCTGGGCATTGGTACAGAAGTTTATATGTATGGACATGCTTATTTTAGTTCCAAGAAAAAATGAAAAAAAAAAAAAAAAAAAACCTTCTTTAACTAGCTTGTAAAAATGATGAAATTATAGTTTAAAACTCAAACATAATATGAGTAGAAGACCAAAATAATGATTTGATGAATATATAGAGAAGATGTGTAGGCAAGGGAGGACTCATTGCCAAGTTATTTCTGAATATAAAGTATTTTGAATGGTACATGATTGTTGGGAATTTATGTATTAGAAACTTGATATTTTAGTACTATGTTTGGCTGTGATTTTCATCAACTTTAATATTTAGTTGCATTACAAAATTTACTTACAAATTTTATTCTACTACTTATATGTCTTTTGTCTATTTTCATATCATAAAAAAATTAATACTAATATTAAAATTAATACAAATTGTCAAGTGCATTTTACCGGCAAAATGAATGTATGAAATATTTGTATATACTAGCAAAATGCACATATGTTTTGTAAGAATATATTAACTTGTCAATTTATAGAATATATAATTCATTCTTCGACTCTATTCTTCATTTAATTAGCATGTGGATGATTAATCAAGTTCATTATCAAAGTAGATAAATTAGGTGACATTTGGTGTCGTAGCAAATGTAATTGAAAGAGTACAAAAACAGAAAAGCTAAGACTGGTCGAGAAAAAATGAAATTAGTTTTTGGAGAATTTTGTGTATCAAAGGAAATTGATATAGATTATGGATATATCAGAAAACAAAATAGATGAAGTGACACTGAATAACAACACGGAAGATGACAACAATATAACTTTAAGTGATGGTGATGGTATAGCGACATAAAAAAAAAATCATTACGTAAAAATAAGATTTTGACTTCCATCAAAATCAAATAAGAGAAAGACGAATAAGACTTTTTTTTAATTTCAGGACGAGTTTTAGGACAAATTAGACTTTTAACTAAAATAGAATTTACTTTATTTATAATTTTACTATTTAATTGCAACTACAGTTATTTTTTAGATTATTTTAAAAGTCATTTATAAATTGTTGTTATTCTATTAATTTAAGTATTTATATCTTACAATTATCTCAATAAATTATATAATTACGTGCATTGCACGTGTTTTTTTTTTACTAGTGATAATAAAAATCATTGTACTCACCCTAATACAACAACATATGTAAACTCGATTTGTCCATCTCCCCTCTATCCTTAAAAGGGGATGTAGAAACTTTTTATAAGCTTAAAGAATAATAATGTATTAGACGTTTTAAAGTAAGGCAAGTATTATTTGGATATCAACCAACCTATTTGATGTTAACTGATGGATACATTTTCATCCTCATCTAAAAATGAGAATGCACACTTTACACTATTTTTTAAAAATATTCCCATTTTTATTTTCACTTCAACATTCCCACCATTTCAATTATTTTCTTAATATTTTTCTATCATTTCATTTTTATCAATTTTCTCTATCTTACTTTATTTGTTTTCTTGAACTCTTCTATATAATCCTATCGAAAAGTCACTTTTTAGATTATTTCACACATCACACCTATCATCTATTCCAATAAATTCCAGGAATACAATAAACACATCTACCTTTTTCACACAAAAAAATAAAAATAAATTATTCCCAGTTTTAAAACTGACAGTTGAAAATAAATTGAAAACACATCCAAACAAAGACCAAGAGTTTATAATATGTTTAAAGAAGCTTACTCAAATATCTTTTTCTGGTGAAGTTAATATACAAGCATAATGAGCGATGGATCAAGTCGCTGCCACTTTAGCTACTTCAGCCGGTTATTACTGGAAGAAGGGAAAGATGATGCCCTTTAGCTACTACTTGAAGTTGAGAATAAAGAATTGTTGTTAGGTGAAAATCACAATTCCATAGTACCAAGGGGGCTAGCTAATAGCTATATGCATCTTTAGCATATACTGCAACTTTAGAATAGAATGGACGGATTAACCTACAAAACACGGGTCATCTTCCAAAACATCTTAGTACTGAAGAGGCCAGAGTTGAAGACAGAAACTTCAGCCCGGTTGATCCTCCAGGAAAGTAAGAGATCGCATAGTACGACAGAGCAAGCACCTACGAGATCAAAACAATGACTAAATTACAGATACAACATAATTTTAAGATTATAGTTTCATTATCAATTTCAAAATACTGCTCTCGCCGTCTCCATAACTTGTACCCTATTGCTCTGCTTAATCAGCCGATTTTGACTATTCTTGGGCAACAAATAAAATTGTCAGTATTTATAAATATTGATTCGATAAAGTTCAAAGTTATCAAATTTTGGCTGAACCAAATTCATAGTCACGAAAAGGTTTGAAGAGTTTGAACTTTCACAGTGCTAATTAAAGAAGGGGGGAGGGGTTATAGGGCCGTGAATGAGCATAAAATCAGTGCACATAGGTGAAATTCCCTTTAATGAGAAACCGGAAATTCAAAATCAAAAAAGTGACGGAATTGGGTTTTAGGAAACAAAATATATTGCTGCAAGCAGTGTTTCACATATTTTGTTATCAGAGGATACTGTCAGATCCGAGAACCCCATGTAAAAGGGAAGAAACCAGAGACTTGTGTAACAACTGATATGATAGTAATATAGTGATAATGATAATGGAAGAGGTTTGGTACCTGCAGCACCGAGAAGAGAACTGAAAGAATATAACTGTGAAGTACCATAGATACATAAATTGTACCAGCCATGCTGCCAACAAATCCCAGTGTAAAAGGAAGTCTCTGAAGAAACAAACATAAAATAAATGTGATTAAGAAGTTTAGATTGAGTAATAGAAGTAATGAAAAAAAAAAAGAAAGAAGATGAAAAAGGTAACTTATTCAGATCCTGGAAAAGATGAGGAGAGGAACTCCCTGGAGAAATTTTTCATTACAATACCTCTTTCGATAACATGTGCGAGAGCTGGTTTCTTGGACCCTTTAGGGCAAAGAACGAACCAACTATGAAGGCACATCCAATGGTGAAGCAGATTGCAAATTTCTGAGGCTTCAGCACCATTACAGGGAGGAATATAGTGAAAGCAATGAAGATAAAGAAAACTCCAGCAGCAAGGAAGAATCCAAAGTACATAAGGGACTTTCCAGAAGGGACATTGCTTGTGGCGGAGTTGAAGTTCCCAGGTAACTCCCTCACTCCTTTTGTAACCCTGTCTCGTAATAACAGGAAAAAAAAAATAGGATAGTTCAGTCACCAATGTTTTTCACACAATTAACGCCATAAGATCAGGATTAGGTTCATTGACGTTTCTCTTCAACAAGGGCAAGAAGCCACAATGCAACATAGAACAGCAAAAGTAATTTTCCTCTTGGTGACTACAGTGAGAAAACTGAATAAAAATGACTGGCCAAAAGAATAAGCCCTTCCCCAAGCAAGTTGCGCCAGTAGGTTATCACAACTTTAAGTTCTGGAAACATGTCGAGATTAAAGGCTTCTTTAAGTTCAAGCGGATTATTTTCAGGAAAATATAAAATACTAGAAAGGCGATTTTCTAGGTCAAAAGAATGACAAACGACGTGTTCTTGATGGAAATTCTCAACAGCAGATTTTGGTGAGAAAAGTGTCAAGTGATTGCATAACAGAAACATCAAGTATGAAGGTGTCTTCGTGTTCCCAGTACTGACATATATAAAAGTACAAGGGCTCTGATAGAAGCATCACCACCTCAAATCTGGCTTCTAGTATCATAGTATGTATGGTGACATACAATTTCTAATGATAAAAAATTGAAATGACAGCATCTTCAACAATCCAAATTAACACCCAATATAAACAACGCTACACCCACACTAGTGTTTATGATTCTCGCAGTTGGTGTGAACAGAAAAGTAAAAAAAAAAATTGCAAAAGAATTAAACAGGAAATAACAAATTCTTCGAACTAGACTAATCAAACAATCAAACATCACATGACATCTAATAAAACAGGCATGAATTAATACAACAAAAAGGAAGATAAAATTGTTAGGAGGTTTGCGTACACGCTGAAAGTGGAGGAAACTTTGTCGTTGGCGGTGCGCACAGCGGCTTCGAGATCAAAGGAGGAAGGATCTTCGGCGTCGGCAGTGGCGGCGTAAGCGTTCCAATCGGCGAGGAGAGACGACGGAGGCTTAGTGTCGAGATCGCTGCTTGGTCCACCAGTGAACCAACCCTGTGCTGTTTTATGCATAGTATAGTATAGTGATGTTGTTGAAGAGAGAATCAGAATACTAGTGTGATTTAGTTTCAGATGTGAAGAAGATCTGCCGATTTTATTTTGCAGCCTAATTTAGTTTATATTGTTATTTGAGTCAGTGTGTGTTTATTGAGAACCAACCCACAACTATAAAAGAAAGGGCTTATTCACTTTTGTAGTCCATAGTTTCTAGTTGATAATAAGTATTATAAATTATCGAGAAAATTTGCAAAATATGAATAATAGGAAAAAAGGTATTTTTTTTTTTTGATTTTCAATATATCACTTTGTCGCATCATATTATTTATATAAAATGACTCAAAATTTTCATTTAGATAAACAACTAGACATATCTTAAGAGAATGGACGGCATTCTAATCTTCTTCGTATAGATTTTTTTTCGATTATTCTCTGTATTGAGTGTTTCGATTCTATTACCAATCGGGTGCTTTCTCTTGAACATAGTTATTATGTACGGAATCACAAATTAGTGTTGATTCATTGTCTCAACTTATAACATCCCGATTTTAAAAGCATTATGTCATCCTCAACATCATGTCCGCTTATATTATCCTGGTACCTTCCAGATTGAAGGATCCTTTACCTCCTCAATCTATGGAGGATAACCTTTGATTAAGGTTAACAATAAAAATTATATCATATCTCTTGTTCATCGATAAAAAATAAACTTAGACGAATCATTACATCCCATCCAACAAATATCAAAATAAAATTGAATATTATTCCAATTTTGGCAACAAACAAGAGCTTCAACCATTTCATTCATGATTAAGAGAACTTAGTAAGGATAGAACAAGATCATTCAGTTAGTCATTGAATTCTCTTTTCATATCATTTTCACTCCCAAATATCTAATTAATCGCATCAAATCTGTTTGAAGTTTATGCAGGTGTAAGTAAGTTGTTGAGGAGGAGGAGGAGGCCTGCCTATGTCCACCAATGTCATACATGCCACTTTCGACACCCGGGGCGTTGTATCTTGATGCCTTTTTTAGAGAAAATGGTCAACATTAATTAATAGAAGAGCATAATAGTCTAAATGCTTCATAATGTCTTCAATCAGAAATACAACCACCCATATAACAAGTATTTAAACACAAGTAGTAAGCAGTAGTAGTAGTAGTAGTAGGTATTCCAATTTGCCAACTCAACATTCATAAAATAAACTTGTTCACACCAAAAATCGGTTCGTTAAACACTCAACAGATAAAAAATAGGATTGCGATACAAGTACAACTAATTGGCCCCTATCTTCCAAAACATTCTTAAATTAACCTTTTCATTAAACGAAATTCAGAAAAGAAACACATGGATAACGTACTAAATGAAGTTTCCAAACCTGGATTAGGCGCTAGACGGGCACGTATTAACACCATCCTTGCAGTCTTTAGTGAGATCATTAAAAGTCTCAATTTGCTTTTTACCTCTCAAAAACACTTCAGTATCAACAGATACCCTCATGTAACCATCGAATTCAACCGCGTTCCCATTATTAAGCTTCGTCATTTCACTGTACCAATCACTATTAGCATCCCATAGATCTTTATACTCATCAAGAAAATGAGTTGAGTATTTATCCTTCAAAGGATCAAAAAACGACACATCCCCTTCATTCGTAGCAATATAAACATTCCTCCCATCTTCAATTTTGTCTTGCAAACTTGCCAAAAGAGATTCCGGTGAAGTATCTCTATCAACATTAGGCCATAGCTCCTTATTTCTCGCCTTCTCACCTCTCTCGACATGAACAGAGTCAAAATCCCAATTCATTCTCGATGCAATAGCCGAAGCCACATCCAACAAACGTCTCGATTTCCAAATCATATGCCATGGCCGTTGAATAACAGACTCCGTCTCGCCTTCACAAACACGGTACCAATAATTATCTGGCTCCACCGATCCAAATTTCCTCATTATTACAGTATCCTTAACCCCGCTTAGCTTCATTGGAGTGACCTTAAAATCCTCGACAAGATGGAGACTCAACCCGTCTTTTTGTTGCCATTTTTTCCAGTCGGACCAAAACTGAGCTTCATCAAGCACCGACGCTGAATCCTTCAAATGCTCAAAATCGAAGTAATACCTAAAATCTTTACCTTCCTCGTCCGAACCGGACAAAGTGTAGATTTTTGATAAACAAATGCTCAAATCCATAACTAGTGTTCGATTCAAATACTGTGCCTCACCTAGCATACACATGAAACTCCATAAATATTGGTTCATGCTCTTGCACCTATCACCACCACCGGAATAAATCAAATATTTGTCTTCGTTAAACGAACCCTCTGATTCTACAACAGGAAGTGCATCGTTTACAGTTTCACCAACCTCAGGGAGGGCAATAGGGTTATCGTCCATGTTTGTCGGTACCTTTTCAAATACTTCTTTATCCCTCCCTTTCCCTTTCCCTTTCCCTCTGCCCTTGCCTTTTCTCTTCCTAGCATTCCCACCTGAATGATAATCTCCGACCCCAACCACAGTAAGCGAGCAATTCTCAGACCTTTCTATCGCGAAACTCCTATAATCCTTGTAAAATGCAGCAGCTTTTCCTTCTTTAGGCCTAAACCGCCACGCCATATGGCAAGAAGTATCGTTATTCCCTTTAACAGGCTTGCCAAACCGGTAGAAATGAATATCCTTAAACCTGTCAATTGTATACCGCATTAACAAATGGAATACATCGGGATCACGACAATCAATCGGGTCATCAATCCCACAAGTGTGGCTCTCAGAGGCCACTATGGAGTCTTCAGCTTCAGCTGCGGATGCTATATCGACATCGGTAATGTTGATAAACGTATTGAATGCGGTCTGATTGGAAGCAACGAAATCCTCACCAGTCTTAACAACACCAATGTCAGATTTAAAAGTTGCATTTGAATTGGATGTGAGGAAATTAGTGATCTTTGAGGAAGGGTGGAACAAAGGGTCCTCAGGCTCGTATGTAGCGGCAATAATAGTGAAAATTAAAACCCCAATTACGAATAAAGTGAAACAAAGATTTCCAATCAATTTCAGTGCGTTTTGGCCAAGATTCTCAGCCCTGAAACTTCCGTTGCTACCAAATGAAGACCGACCCAACATTTTCACTCAATAACAAAGAACAACAATACTGAGAATGCAGAAAAAGAGAGCTTCAAATTTGGTGCATAGAAAACGGCGAAATGAGAGGGAGAGATAGAGAAACCTGGAGTTTGAGCACCGATCTTGTGAGATAGAGAAAAGATCTGTATCTAAACCTCAATGATTGTGGAT
Source organism: Verbascum thapsus (assembly GCA_963669365.1). Lineage (NCBI taxonomy): Eukaryota > Viridiplantae > Streptophyta > Magnoliopsida > Lamiales > Scrophulariaceae > Verbascum > Verbascum thapsus. The sequence goes on along the minus strand of OY770105.1, from coordinate 5,044,259 downwards.
CAGCTGACCACCATTTCTGGTTTTGCTTAATTTCAGTATTATTAGACAGTAGAGATGATGAGCAAGAATGATGAACTAACAAGCCGCGTTGCTAAAATGAGCCGGACGACTTCTTTTGTTCCTCGTTTGGCAATCTCTATTTTACATTAAGCTGAAGCACTTGTAGCCAGGTTCCACAAAAACATTTTTTTCTCTCAAATTTGGTGTGACCAAACGCAGCACAAGGGTTGTGTCATTAATAGTCCGTTGACGAGGATGTTCGTGCACCGACAGACGCAGTGGCACAAACGTTATTTTCAGATCTACCCTATTCTATGGTCTTTATTATTTATATTTGTTAAATCAATATTTATTCTGAAAAGGAATATATTTCACATCTCTCTCTTAATAGTTAATATTAGTAGTGGGATGTTAATGTTAATGTTAATGGACTAGATATAGTTTTGATTGTTAGTCTGTCAAAATATCGCCAATAACTATTTATTTTAATCGGACATAATATTTATTGCTATGTAAATTGTAATTCATATCAGTGTCGTGTGAATAATAATTAAAAGGACATTCTTTCAAATTCTTTCATTTTCCTGGTCTAGGATTTGTAAACCCAACCAAATCCAAAACATTTTTAGAAGTTATAATTGTATATAAATTTTGACAATCCAATTTTCTAATCAGGATCATCACTCCCTCGTATATGACAATTCTATGACAATGTTAGATTAGATCGATTAGATATATGAAATAACATATCAAATACTAAGGCTTTGTTTGTTTATGTTTTTAAAATCCATTTTCAACCTTTTAAATCACAAAATTTAAAATAAACTTAACACACCAAATTTTCATTCAAATTTTCCTTTTTTTTTCAACTTATTTAGATACATAAACACTGATAATTGTGATTAATTCCTACTTATAGTGGTTTTCAATACATACAACATATATATACTTAGTTACTTATATTATTAAGACAATTACTGAACAAAATAAAACAAAATTGTTTCACCTATGCACATCATTAGCGTCATTATGATTGGAAATTAATAGAATTGTATATTATCAGTCAATACTAATGAAAGACATTTAGTTTCAAAACATATCATATATGAATTTATTAATATTTTCAAAATTTTCAGCATTCAATATAAAAAAAAATATAAGTATATAAATAAGTTGTCACATGCTAACACACGTGAAGTTTACTAGTCTATATCTATATCTATATATACTATTATAAAAGGACGAGTTATTTTTTTATATTTTTGAACTACCTAATATACCCTTACGTAGCAAAAGAATCACTTAATAAATAAAAATTGTATATATCTACAAAGTGTATAATAGTATTAGGACTCTATAAATTAGCACAAAAGAAACAAAGAACATTAGGACTCTAGAACTCTTTTTTAAATTTTAAAATTACCAAAATAATATATTAACTTACCTAATTACATATATTAGATAAATAATGTATGTTTAAAGTAATCAACCGTGTAGAATAAAGGCCCTAATTACACATCACAATTCTGTCTCCTCTTTATCCAATCCAAAAATAAGAAAAGATTTAATAGATAAAGAGAAGTATCAAGCAAAGAGTTTAACTATTGGATTTTGTCCATGATCGGTGACAATTTTCTTTCGGTTATGGGCTGCATAATTAATTAACTACAAACATTAATTCTACAATGACAAGAAACAGTAATTTAAATTACACTGACAAATAAAATGTTAATTTTCTTTTAATATTTGAAGTAATAAAAGTAAGTAATTATACTATTTATTATTTTATAAAATTACAAATTAATAACTTATATATATGTATTCTATTATAAAAGTACATATGAATAGTAAACAAAATTCCGTGTTTAAGTTTGAAGTAATCCAATAATATAATAGTAAGATAAATTATAATAAATCATAAATAATATGCACATACACAATAACAAAAGGTAAAATTTTAAATTAAAATCTTTGAATAGTTAATAAATGTCTAAATATAATATATATATATATATATATGATAAGCTAATCACTATATGAAATTGAAATATCTAAAATTGATCGTCTATACGAATGAAAATTAACACATTCAAACTGTGCGATGAAAATTAACACATTCTACTGGAACCTGTAACGTGTTTCTCAGTTTTTAAGTAAAAAACTCAAGATAGAAAACAAACTAATTTAGATCTGATTAATATTTTATTTCACTATGTTGATAAAAATCTTGATAAAAGAAATTTTATTTTTTTCATGTATCAGTTTAATCTGATTTCTCATCTTTGAAACATGGTAGCGTTTTCTTGAACTTATAATTTTTATTTCACTAATTGTTTCTATTGGAAACACAATAACGTGTTTTCCATTTTTTAAGTGATCACAAAATAGAAAACAAACTAACTTAGATCTCATTAATTTCCTATTTTGCTATGTATATGAAAATCTTGAAAAAAGAAATTCACTTTTTCATGTATCATTTCTCAACTCTGAAACATGGTAGCGTTTTCTTGAACCCATAATTTTGCCGCATTCCATCATTGTGATAAATTCTATTTACATAAAGTTTCTTAAATTCAAATTTCTACTATAAATGTTGAAATTTTACTGACTATTCTATGTGACGGTATTTGCTTAATTTCTAATCAATATTAACTTATACTTAGTATACCAATTGATCTTATTTTAAATTAAAATTACTCAACATCGAAAAATAAAGAGGTGAAAGTGGTGATTTGAAGGTTGTCCCGTGTAAAATTGTGAGAAGGAAATAATTTCAGAAAATTTGCAATTAAATCAAATTGCAATTACTTGAAGCAAGTTATTTTTTTTCTTCTAACATTTACATTAATAATCAAGATTATAACATTCATTTCATTTCGACATTATATTTTATTATATAGACTAAAATGCTCTTCATTCTTATATTTACTAGATGACACAAATAAAAATCCGGTAATAAATAATATATAATTAACTATAGCATTATTAATTTAATATATAATTCTACAACAAAATAAAATAAATATTAATTATAGGTACATAAGTAATAATAATTTAATTAGTTCTATCATATACTTCAAATTTACACAACCATATACCATCTCTATATAGAGAATTTTGTGTAGAAAATTTATAGCTCTATAAAACTCATATTTCACAAATTCTACAGCTTTTGTTATAATTATAAAAAAAATATAAAATTTCCTATAAAAAGATAAATACAATTCTAAGTGCATTTATCAAAGTAAATTTTAAAATGCATTTGTATTATAAGTGCATTTGAATACTAAATAAAAGTAAATATTAAAATGGGGACACATCGAATGATTTGAAGGAAAAACATGTTAATGTTTCTTTAAAATGTAGAGTAGTAAAAAATGGCTACAAAATAAGAAACAATAAATTATACAAACTACTCACATATTTTATCGATAGTGAAGAATTCAATAAGGGGAAGGAAGAAATAAAGAGTTCGATCCATCAAAACTAAAAGAAGAGTATAAATGAGAATATATCTATGAGATTTTTGAAGGACATAAGAGTTATTTATTATGTATTCAATCATCAATTTTTAAATTCTTCATATACGCGTTCAACTTTATGTGTCATGAATATATATTTATTTTTCTAAATAATTATAATTTACTGCAAAATTCAACCAAATCATTTTAATGAGATCATAAGATTCACGTGCAACGCACGTGTACTTTACTAGTTACTAAAAAGTTTGGCAAAGTTTATGTAGTAAGAGGGTGTACATGCAGAAATATCAACTTTATACATTTTGTTTCATGCATTCACTTCAGCCAGTTTTCTCCTATAGATGGTGATATTTGCATTTTCTTGTCATTTAAAAAACATGTTCATTTGTTATCCTATTTGTGTTATAATGTCAAATTACACAACATTGGCTGAACATTACTTCATCATTTTGAATTAAAATGTGACTATCGATAACCTCCTAGAAACAGTACCACAAATATAAATAGTTTTGGGTGGCAGTGAAATTAAAAGAAGTTTGCTTTTGAAAATTTCACCAACAAATATGATTTTATCAAGTCACTAAAAAAAATATCAACAACTATGACTAGAAATGGCTATTATAAAATTCGATTTTTTCCTTTTAGCTCATGGTAACAATCAGTAGAAGACTAGAAGCAGCATTTTTTTTAATGCATAATCTTCAGAAAAACTTACCTCTAAAAAGCTTAACAGAGAGCTAACAGAAGGAAATTATTAAAGAGGGACCACTTTGTCATTAATTGCCAAAAAAGAATTGACAATATTTTCAAAGTACACAGTGGTAAATTTAACAAAACTAGGGGTTTGAGATGGACTGAAGATTACAGCATTAACAGGGCAGATTTAGACTCTTGGGTCTCATCAAACTCTACTATGGCTTCCTGCAAAACAAAACATTTGAAATTAGATTTTTGCCAAACAATTTCAAGTTCTTTAAAGTAAAACACAATAAAACCATAAAACTGCCACTTGTCCCTAATATGTATGCATTATGCATATAATAGATATATAACCTTCCCTGAATTCATCAAAGGACTAATTACTAGGAAAGCTACTGCAGTGTAAACTAGCAAATACCAAAAATCAAACATTAGTAAGGCAAGAAAGGAATTCAAACAAAAATATATCAGTAACACAACATGCCTGGGGGATGCAAAAGTTACTCCCGACAGTGCCTCTTCCAGTCTCTCCTCAAATGGTGTTGCATGCGAAGCAACTTTCTGATCCTGTGAATAGGTCACTCTTCAATTCTGACTATTTTAAGCAAAACTAACAAAGAAAACGAAATGACCGAAACAGAAATGGGAGATACCTCTTTATACTTGTCAATTGAACTCTGTGAAATGCTAGAGGTTACTTGACCACTCGAGTGGACCGCCACCATCTCTGAAATAGGCCTCTCCTCTGAAGTTCTCCCAAAATGAACATTTTCTTCAGAAATGGGATCAAAAAGTTTGTTGTTACCATCTTGATTTCCAGATTGTGGTTTCAACCAAGAAGACAAGCTTGCTTCACCCTTCATGTCTTGTCCAACCAAAATATCTTTTATGGTCTGGTTCAATATTGGTGTTGATGTCAATGTTGCTTCATCATTTAGTTTCAAAGATTCTATCTGGTGGTTGGGATCAGAATTTTCATCATTCAATAGTTTACCCTGTGAGGGATAGTTAATTGGGTTTGACACCGAGTAAACATATTGAGATCGAATCCTAGCACTTCTTCCGTCAGCTATATTCTTCATGTATGAAGGAAATACAGTCCCAGGGGTTTGCATATTATCAGTTAACTTCAGTGGCGTTGGATATGGCGAAGACTTTGGTAGAGTAAAATTGGCAGCTGAAGCAGATCGTTCTGAGTCTTGACTAGAACTATCAGATGGAGAGTCTTTTGATGAAAATGTAGATGTATCAGACTCGCAGTCAAAACGAACAGACTTGTTTTTGCGATTTACAGTTGTAGTATAGGCCATTGGTGTAACAACATTCTGGATGGAACTAATAGAGTCTCTTCTGGTAATACATTCATCAGCAATGCTGTTAACAGCCAAAATACAAAGTAGTGAGCAAGTTGTTAAGTTTCTAACAAGGACTAATATAACAAAAGTAAGATATAACTACAATCATCTTTGAGGCCTAAAAGAGCAAACAAACAGACTTCTCAAAGAGCAGTTCTTCAAGTAACAGATACTGGGTGTTTGCATTAAATTTTCTCTCAATCTGATTTGTAATTCCTAATGATATTCTAATATGACTTGATGTCTACCTATGTATTAGAAGCATGTGAAAACACCTCAATTCTATGCAGTAAAATTTGAAAGGTGAGAGGCAGAAAGTCATCAAGTTCTGTGGGTCTCATTACAAATAACATCCCGTTATCATTTTGAGGAATTCAGCTGCTCAATGGTTTCAAAACCATATGCAATAACTAGGAAATATACCTGCTGGGAGAATCTGCAGAAAAACCTGTCCAAGATACCCATTCTTCACAAATTCTGACAGGAGGCGGAGATTCATCAGGTTGCTCATCTATTTTCAATTTCTCAACGGATGCATTGGGAAGCCATGATTTGAATGTCCATGACTTCTCTTCTTTACTTTGCGCTGATGTGTAGGCCCATTTTCGTGAGGCTTCCCGAATCTCAACAGGAGTCTGGAGTAAAGTTCCACAAGCTTTGAGAAATTTGGCCTGCAAGAAAATATTGTTACCTCTGTTGGTTAAAATTTGAAAGGTATATAATAGATGAAAGTCTCCAGTAGAACATATATTCCAATTACTACTGAATTTTCTTGTCAGTTTATCTGTACTAGTATGCTTCACATATATGCAAACAGCAGAAAATTTGATGAAATAGAAGATGACCAGAACTTGAACATGATAAAGAAGCAGTGAGACCATCAACTAAAAAATGTAGAATCATCACGTCTCGAATAAATATAAGTTCAGAGTTTTGTATTGAACGAAGCCAAACATTTCTCAATTCATGGATTTCTCAACAAGGTCAGCGAGAATCAATGATAACGTCTAAATTATACGTATTAAAAAGAGAACACATAAAAATACAGAACTTTTATATGCCATTTAACAAAATTTAAAATATAAAAGAAGTAACAAATTACAGTAAAGTCTTCTTCTTTACCAAACAACGTTACAGCATACCGGAAGTGCTTCTGATCTTTTAGTAAATGTTAGAAGCTGATATGAATCCCCTGGCACAATAATTTTTATTTAAAGAGAGTCTCTTGTACAGTGCATAGTTCTTTTCAGAAAAATAACAAAATGAAGTCATTAATATTTTAATGACTTCTCTTTCAATAAAAAATGATATTTGAATGGAAGTTCATTTATGGCTTGCATTTCAGAAAAAAAGTAAGACTATTATGTGCAGTGAACTTTTAACACGGATTCAGTAAGACATGTGATTTCATGATCATTTGTAAGTTTTTATATTTTCGTAATAATTTCTTTACAGATCCTTTTTATAACTTACTAGAATGCAATGGTTGAAGGTAACAATTAACAACAAAGACATTTAAATAGAATAGTTTCAATCTAAAACATAGCCATACATCACACATAACTAGTAGTTCAAAACTGAAGGAACAATGTAATCTCCAAAATCAAACTAATTATTGCATTCCAGATCCTAAGGCCTGGAGTTCTCCAGCCTCACTAAGCAGCAAAATTTGTAATTTAATTTCTACATCAGCTGGCTCATTAAACATATGACTAACTTAAGATTGGTCTAAATATGTCAAAAAGATATGGATTCAGCGTCCTAATATTATTATTTGTACACATAAAAATATGATTCCATCCTTAAACACAAGTCATCAAATTCACCTATATAGTCACAGACACCAAAAATATATCATGTAAGGTCATTAAACAACTGAAAATTAGTTCAATACCAATTTAACGAAGCAAAATGTTAAAATGCCAAGAGATTAATTTCATATTTTCGAGAAAATAACAAGATATATACCTCATCCTTAAGCTCCCTGACATCAAGTTCTTCGAGCAGTGGCTTCCCAGCTTCCCCTCCGTTTTGAAGTGAGTCATCTTTTTCAATGAATAGCAGTCAGTCACAATGTTCATAAAACCAAATAACACTGAAACAAAATAACAGTTGACAAAATCCATTTCCAATCCACCTAGACTCCATAAATTAACACGTACAAGTAAAACAAAAATAATTATTTAGAACACGAATTACCATTACAAAGGTCCAGAGATGAGAGTTCATCCTTACCGCGAGTCATCATAGAGTCCTGTCCAATGGAAAATGTGCATTTCCCCCAAAAATTAAATCAAAACAACACCAAAAAACAAAGAAAAATACTAAATGCATCTAAAAATATATGAAAGAATAGGATAGACATAAAATAATTGAGATCATACCGAAGTAAAAGTATTGAGATGAGTGTAAGAAACATTGGTTCGAAAACAGTCAAAAAAAAAGGTCATCACTGCAGCCACCGCTCTCCGCGCAAACCCTACTTCTTCACCTTCCTTCTGCGGCCGTGAAAACCAAAACCGTGCCATTACTTACAACACACACACACACATACACATATATATATATATAATTCCGTTTGAATTCAATTGAATTATGGTTGACGTAGAAAGAGAAACGGAAAGCTGGGGCGGGTATCAAGGCAAGGGTTGCGTTGATGTTGTGTGATTTCAAATTCGAATAGAGTGGGAAAATAAATTCACTTACACATTTTACATTTACGCCCCTGTAGTTTATTTTTTTCCAAAAGGACCCTTTATCAACTTTTCAATTTTATCAGAATGTCTCATTTACTAATTTAGGGAGTTTTTCTACCACAATTTGATTTGATTGTGTCTCGTATTTGATGAATAAGGCGAGTCTAATAAAAATCTTTACAATTACATATGTATTTCATTTAATATTTTATGATTAAAAAATAATATCTTCTGAAATCGTAGTTAGTCAAATGAGTTGTGGATATTTTTGAGGTTTTATGTTTTCAACCTGTCATTAACCTTAAATCTTATCAGAAATAAAAATAATTGTTATTAGTATAGTATTTCCTTTAGATCAGTTTTTATGGAGTTGCACATTGTCAATGAATGGGGCATTTAAGCTAAATGTTGTACTACAATTGGATGTAGTAAATATTTCTTTTCTCTTTTTTAATAATTTTATATTGTTAGGTGTATAATTACGATGTATACACACTCCTAAAAATTATATACGTGCAATGGTGTTCGTATCATATATGATATTATGAGAATATTATTTGGATATATATTTTATATTTATTTAAAAAGAAAATTTTGGATACTGTATTCGATACTTCTTAATGTATATTCAGGATAAAATTTGAAGTATCTAACTTGAATATTAAACACAGTATAATTTTGTCAATCAACACATCAATCATTTTACACATTCATCAATTACAATTAATATATACATTATTTTACACACTCATATATATATATTTATTTATTTAAATAATCATTACAAAAACAACTAATTCAATCATTAAACATCAACCAATCATCACTGATTTGACACATTACAATTTTCAACATAATTCTAAAAACATAAACAAACAACTACTATTTTCACACGAATTTCAATGGTACGCCATTCCCGAGAAATTTTTAAAATTCTAACTTAAAAACATAAACAAACATAGTTACCTTGTTTAAAAAAACCAAAGCCTTATTTGACTCTCCAAGGTTCAACTTCAAAGCATTATGCACACACAGATTCACACACATATTATAGTATTATTATTATATTATTATTATTATATTCCAATTATATAGAGAGAGGGGATACAAAAGTAGACGTCTAGATTTGGTGAGGCAACTTGGTTCGAAAGTTGAAAAAAAAAAACAATACAACTCCCTATCCAAGCCCTTCTTCTACTGATTACCGTCACTTTTCAGAATCACAGAAAAATCTCCATATGTGATGTGATTTTGTCTCAATCCTTAACTCAGTTACTCTTATACATATACATACATATACATATACGTGTGTTGCCGTCGAGTACAGCAAAGTCAACTCAAATACCCAGGTCAAGTCAACTCCAACGCAATTATTAGTTCTTGCTCCTTGAAACAAGATGCAGGTAACTTTGGAAAGGTTCCCTGTTCTGTTCCTTATTTTTCTTGAAAATATTTGGAATGATTTTCTAGTCAAATACTGTGTAACTTTTATTTTTGCATCTTCATATTGGCAGACAGTGATAATCAGGTAGCAGGACCAGAATTTGAAGTCTTTGCCAGATTTTTGTTTCTGGGTTTGGATTTTACTACCTGGAATTCTATTTGATCAGTTTTGTGGGCTCAAAAGTTGAAACTTTTCTTTGTTTAAATGTTCAATATCTAAGGTTGTAAATTAAATGGAGAGTTGACTTTGGAGCTGTGAAGAGGGGAGTACCTAAATTACTTGTTTTTATGATATTCTGCGAAATTAAGAAATGGGTTGTGCTTGATTTGTTCATTTCAAAGATATTCTTTAGCAAGAGAGTAATATTGGTTTATTGAAGGTATTTTCATGTGAGGAACTTCAACTATAGGTTTGAGTAGTTTTCGCTTATACAAGGGAGTTTGTTTTGGATGAGTTTTTATTTTTCGACCCGAATGGTGCCTCTGTAGTAGTACCCAAAAACCCCAGAAACCATAATGGAAAGTGGTAATGATCTCTCGTCATCATTGAGCTTTGACTCGTCATCATACATATCAAACGGCTCCATCAATAGCCAAAACATACCTCCCACCAATGGCTGTGAACTCGGGTCGAATCTGGAATTATTGAGTTTGAGTAAACTAAGTTCAAGTCTCGAAAAATTAGTAATTTCTTCAGATTATGACTATACAGATGCAGAAATAGAAGTCGAGGGAAACGTTGTGGGCGTCCATCGCTGTATATTATCTGCAAGAAGTCAGTTTTTCCAAGAGCTATTTAAGAATAGAGATGAGAGGTCCTTAAAGAAAGGTAGAAAGCCAAAGTATATCTTGTCAGAGTTGGTACCTCATGGGAAAATCGGATGCGAAGCGTTTAAGGTTGTCTTAAATTATTTGTATACTGGAAAAGTAAAGGCGTCTCCACCGGAGGTATCGACCTGTGTTGATGAATCCTGTGCTCACGATGCATGTGGGCCCGCCATCAATTATGCCGTAGAGATGATGTATGCTTCTGCCGCTTTTCAGATTAAAGAACTTGTCATGGTTGTTCAGGTAAATAAATTTCCCTTCAGACAATATTTGTCTTAATAATCACACTGTCTTTTCTAATAAAAATATCCATGTTTTTATTTATTTCCATGCAGCGGCGTCTACTGAACTATGTGGACAAAGCATTTGTAGAAGATGTTATTCCAATCCTGTTGGTAGCCTTTCATTCCGATTTGAAACAACTTGTATCACATTGCGTTCAAAGAATCGCAAGATCTGATCTTGACGACATTATCATGGAAAAGGAGCTTCCTCGTGATGTTTTAACCGATATCAAATCGCTCCGTATCAAAGATGATGAACAAGAACAAGAACAAGAGCTTAACGAAAAGAGAATTAGGAGGATCCATCGAGCGTTAGACTCTGATGATGTCGAATTAGTGAAGTTACTGTTGGACGAATCGAACATCTCGTTAAATTCCGCTTTTGCCCTTCATTATGCAGCCGCTTATTGCACTCCAAAAATAGTTAACGAGGTTCTAAACATGGGAAGTGCTGATGTAAACCTGAGGAATTCTCGAGGGCATACGGTTCTTCATGTTGCTGCAAGGAGGAAGGACCCATGGGTAATTGTGGGGTTGCTGGACAAGGGTGCGTCTGTGTCGGATACAACAGGAGAAGGGCAGACAGCTGTGACTATATGTCGGAGATTGACAAGGCCAAAAGATTATAACGAGGCAACAAAGCATGGGGAAGAAGCTAATAGGGATCGATTGTGTATAGACGTGCTTGAGAGAGAGATGAGGAGGAATCCTTTGGCTGGGAATGTGTCTGTTTCGTCAATGATGGTGGCTGATGATCTACACATGAGACTTTTGCTACTTGAGAATAGAGGTAATAATTTACATAAACACTTCCATACAATCACATAATTACTTACATACAAAATTGTGTGTACTTGGCAGTTGCAATGGCTCGATCGTTATTTCCAATAGAAGCGAGAGTAGCAATGCAGATAGCACATGCAGATACAACAACAGAATTTGCAGGAATATCAGCATCAAAAGGGTCGTATGGGAATTTTAGAGAGGTTGACTTGAATGAAATACCGTCTGAGCAAGTGAAAAGGCTTCAGCAGAGACTGCAAGCCCTGCAAAAAACCGGTAATGAATATAATATAATCTCTTATTATTCATTCTTCTGAAATGTAATGTAATGTTTGTAATATTTGATTGATGGCTATGGCAGTGGAGACTGGACGGCGCTTTTTTCCAAATTGCTCGGAAGTTTTGGATAGGCTGTTGGAGGATGATACACTAGGAGCATTGTTATTAGAGAAGGGGACTCCAGAGGAACAGAGAAACAAAAGAATGCGTTATATGGAACTTAAAGAAGATGTCAAAAATGCTTTCCACAAAGACATTGCTGAGCAAAAAATGGCAGGATTCCCTTCGTCTTCATCTTCATCTTCTCCAAAAGGTAGCAGCAGCAAGGCTAGTAGGAAAAGATAATTTGCTTTTAAATTTTGAACCCATGTGTCTTTTAAGATAATCGTGTTTGTTTCACATATCTCTTGGTTTTTTGTTGCGAATAAGATATTGTTCATAAGTAAAATCATAATTATTGATAAGGGTTTTTATCCAAAGAAAATAATGTTGATTACCCAAGAATCTAAAAGTGTGTTTGGATTTAATAAAGGGATTTGGAGGACTTTAAAATGAAGTCATTTGAAATCTATTATAGTTGTGGAGAAGATAGTTCAAAATGAACGGGAAGGGATTTGAATTCATCCAAACAAACTTAAATGGATTTGTCGATAAATTTGAAATCTATAGTTTTCAAATCCTTCAATCCAAACGCACCCTAAGTCAAAATGGTTTTATGGGATTCAACTAATTAATTGTCAACTCAGAATTCCTAACGTATTCACAGTTTCACACTAATTAATACACCACACAGGATCCATCATCATTCAGGAAATGTGTGTAAACCAAAAAATCTCAATTTGGTCACAAAGTGAATGATTACTAATATTCAAAGAAAGGAAATAGTAACATGAATTGTCATCACAGTGAATGCATATGAATGTTTTGACTTAATGTTGATATTTACATCAAAGCAAAGCAAAGCAAAGAAAGGTATAACGAACCCAGAGATGCTCCTCCCCTTCCTATTTCATCAAGGTGTTATCACCATTGGGGTAGTGGACCCCATTACTGTGCCTCTCATTGTAGCTCATATTTAATCCCCATATACGTATAGTACGATCATCACTTGCTGAAGCCAGCATATGTGGATTTGTTGGGTTCCAGCTTACACAGTTTACAGCTCCAGAATGTCCACTCAATGTTACAATCGGCTCTCTTGACACTCTGTGCCATATATAAACCTATCCATACCATCATCGAAACATTAGATTAGAAATCAAACAGAAAAAGTCATGATCAAGAAAGAGGAGGAAGAAGAAGATCACCTGTGAGTTCTCACTTCCACTTGCAATAAATGCTTGCTCTAGTCCACCAAAACAAGACCTCACAACAAAACGACAACGCTTGTGACCTTTATACTTTTTTACCATCTTGGGGGAGCCTTCTATGTTCCAAAGATGAAGTACTTCATTCAATAAGCTAACAAGTAAAAATTTCCCATCTTCAGATAATGCAAGAGAAACTATTGTTTGATCCTCTTCAATGAATTTCTCAGACCTTGTTTCCCATTCAAACAACAGTATCGTCTTCTCTTTACAAACTGTAATAAGCTGTCTTCCATCAGTACTGATACCTAAGTCACCTGTCCTAATAGTTCTCTGCCCTCCAAAAGATTCAACCTCGTTCCCATCCAGATCCCACATGATTATGCTTTTATCGGTAACACCAGTAAACATAGTCTTCCCATCTGGAGCCCATACACAAGATATTAAACCAAGGCTAGTTTTCTCATATATATGGAGACATTCACCAGATGTAATATCCCATCGTCGAACTGTCTCTTCTAGTCCACATGTTAGAACTTGCTCATCATCAGGACTCCATGAAATAAAGGAGACAGGTTTTTGATGACCAGATAATCTATGTTTTGCAGAAACTTGTCCATCAATCTTAACCTAAAAAGCAAAAAAGAAAAAAAAATTCAAGACACAAAAACTCACAAAAAGAAACATAACATAATAAGCACATGTATTATCAAAGGGACAGAACTATTAGTATACATTTGAATGCTGTACTGCAATTAAGTCACATATCAACTTAACGTAATGCCCTTGGTCAACATACTTAACATTTGAGCAATCATTCAAAAGTGTTTCACCATTTTTGCATTCATGAACTTCATACTAAGGTATAAATTAATTCCAAGGTTTCACACACTTCCTCAAATATATCTATTCCTCGTTCTCTTTTTCTTAACAAGTGTACTTTTAATTGATAAACCCAAATCCCAGAATATGCAAATAAGAAAACAAGTTAGGCGTGAATCAAAAAAGAAAATGAATATCAAGTCAATATAAGATTTAAGAAATGAACACAAAGAAGATTTCGGTTATTAAAGTATATTTATCCAGATTGGAATTTAAGACAAAACTGCGTTGATTCTGAAGGCATCAATAGCCTACTACAAATCCCAGAATATGCAAATAAGAAAACAAGTTAGGCGTAAATCAAAAAAGAAAATGAATATCAAGTCAATATAAGATTAAGAAATGAACACAGAAGATTTCGGTTATTAAAGTATATTTATCCAGATTGGAATTTAAGACAAAACTGCGTTGATTCTGAAGGCATCAATAGCCTACTACAACTTCCATGCTTTTACATGGATACATGGCTGGTCAAAAGCTAACAGATATGGATACACCAATCCTTTATCCATTAACACATAGATTTAATCTATTTACAAGCTGGTCTTCTTATACTCACTGATCATAATCATAGATTAGTATAATACACATCTGCAATAGCCAATCATATGCCATTTGTCACACAGCATGAAGCATTTGTGAGAAATTTTTCAAATTGTGGATAGAAATTACGAGTTCTTTACAAATGTTCAAAAGCTAATTAAACTTTAAATACAAGTAAAAGGATAGTCAAAAATTCTATTTAAGATGATATGTTTGTATGTAGAGTTTGACAGCTGTATCAAATGAAACTGAAACTCATCCACTAGCTAATATCTATATAACAAACTTTAAACAAACAATATTTGTAACTTAAGCAAATTCATGAAAGAGATAACAGAAAAGGCAGTACTACCTCCCATATGATCACAAGACAATCGCCAGACGAGGAGGCCAAGTATTTCCCATTGTGGGAAAATTGCAAGAACCAGACTTCATCACTATGTTCTCGTAAAATCTGAAGGGATGAGAACACAATAAATCAATTACTGCAGCAATATAAAAAAGCTAATCGAATTGTATGGACTATAAAATTTAACGATTTTAGAAACTATGAATTATAGATTTGATTTTAAAAATTTGGACGTCTAACATAAAGTGGATGAAATCAACAACCTATTGAACATCTATTTGTATCCATAAAAGAGTAATTAATTTCCCCACACTCATTTGTGCATCCATCTAATAATAGTATCTGGGGCCAAAGAGTAATTCAATTATGCACAGCTATGACTGAGTAACACTTGGCAATTATTTACTCTTAATAATAGGAACCAATGTTTTGTAAGGCAGCCCAGACCAGCTGAATCTATCAACTCAACCTGCAAGCGGGCCTTGCCCAATCCACAAAAGACTATAACAAGGATGGTACAGAAAACCAGCAAACCAGATAAGAAAACGAACCTGGTGAAAAACCAAAGAAATTTCAAGTAACGTCAACAGAAAATTTTGAAAATTAGTCTCCAAGTCCTAACCACAAAAGGAAAATTACTAAATAAAAAGCCAACAAAAAACACTACTCGCCATATGTAATTTCTCGCTTTCTTCTCAAGGTCTCCTTCTCTAGGACCAAATATCTCCAGCTATGTCTTTCTCCCTCACTAGATTTTATTTTTGCGTAAACTTTATTACGATCTTAGCATTCCGTGAGAAGTTTGAAAGAGTGTATAGGTTTACAGTGTTGAATATAAATTGACACTATGACACGACTTTAATTATCTAGACGGCATGTATTTTCTGACTAATATGAGATATACCAAAAAATTCCCGAGATTTTTTTGTAATGTTTTCGTTATTTGTGGCTATCGTAAGCAACACTTAAGTATTATGGAAAAAGCAAAATTCTGACATCAACGTTAAGAATAATGGTTCAACTGGTTGAATAACTTTAGTGATACAAAAAGTAATAATCATTTTTCCTTCATCCTTAATTTTCCTTTTAGGTAGAGGAAAAGGTAAGAGGTAGGAAAAAGCAAGGAGGCAGGAAGAGTGTGATTGCGTGTGTATTGAGGGGATGAATATTGACTAATTAAAAACACAAAAAAGAAGCAGTTTTGCTTTCTTACAAATGAATCAAAATAATTAAATGAAAGATTACCTGCAATGTTTGGGAAGGAATCTGGTCCCTTCCACACTGATGATCAGAGAGCAGTGACATTTCCCCAAGTGAGGAGTTGTGAAACCTACAAGCATCCTTCTGCAAGACAAGAGCCTGCTCAACAAGATGCACTAATCTATTCTCCGGAATTATCAGTGCTGGAGGGAGCAACCTTTGCAATTCGTCGAGTAATTTTTTACGAGATTTAATCCTTGACTCTTGACCAGAAGTTCCATCAAGTAAAGTCTGTGGTGGAGATACAATCAAGTAAGACAACTCTCGAACTCTGTACTCATTTATACTAAGTGGCGCAATCTCAGACCTCAATGTCTTCAAAGCATCTACGACTTTATCTCCATCCAAAAGTTCAAAAAATTTCTGCTCCAATATTACAAAAGATGCCAACTTAACTATATCTTCATCACCCAGATTAATTTCATGCAATGTTGCGACACTTTCATCCCATTGGCCATCAAGAATTCTCTGCATAAACAAACGCACAACAGCTGAATGCAATGGTATTCCTGATTCTTCCACCAAGAGGTCCCCTGCCTTCTCATATCCAAGAGAATATAACGCCTCAGCTATAATTCGAACAAGTTCAACTTTCTTAATGATACCTTTTGAACCAACAACCTCATCACCCCCTTCAGATTCTAGCAGCCGAGCCATCAAGTTACTCAATGAGGAACTACCTTGCTCTCTACTAAAAATACCGTTGGAGACACTACCTGATTTCCCAGAGGACAGTTTCACACGTTTTGAGGGTGGTTCATCATCCGATACACCTCCCATGAAAAGCGTACTTCAGCCCATATATGAATACCACGAAAGTGTTAGATTTTCCTAGTCCGATCTTGAATCTCAGATGCTATTCTGCAAAGGCAACAAAATAATAGTATGAACAAAATTCTAATCCAATTGAAGGGGTAAGACAAAACACAAATATTGTATCAGTTCTCTTGTTATTATATATTTGTACAAGTCCGTGCAAGGGCGTACAACAATGAGGTTTAGCAACACCTAAAGATAAAAGATAAATTACTAATCAAAGGATACAACATTCGACATATAACAATGTCAAACTTGTAAAACAGAACCAAATGCATGGTTAACAAAAAATGTATTGAGCTTAATATTTTCGATTCAAATGTGTTAACCAACTTATCAAGAGTCTAGAGATTTCCTGAGAGGATCATTTAATTCCTATTGAACTTGCATTATAATCAGTTACCTAATTCCAGAAGCTCTCTCTTTCTTCCTGAATCTTTTATACTGCCTAAATGAGTTATGCACAATGAGATACAAACAGTGGAAAGATTGCTATTATCTTTAATATGGTTGGCGGTTAAGGAACAACATAAAGGAAAGAGCATCTAATAACAAAAATGTCCTAATTCTTTTATCATCTAGTGTTTCATGTTATGTTCATCTCTTTATGCTATTAATGAGCTATGGAAACCATGTATATAAAATCTGTGCAACACCATTAGTTATTTCCTCAAAGTAACTCTGCGGGAAACATGATTCCCAAAAAGAGAACATAAGTCTAACTTGAATTCTTTTTTGAAACACATTGCTCTTACATATGGGTCACAGAATACCTGTTGAAGGTCTATTACATGACTGTCACAATGATTTCAAATACTGAACAAGCCAAAAAAGATTCAAAAGTAGATAAATGATTCTCTATAGAAGAAAATAAAATCATAAAATAATACAATCATAGGCAACAGGAATAAAATTCATCTTTATCTCTATACGAAGAAATATCCAACAAAGATACTTGCAACACCACATCATCCCGACTCCACCACCTCCATCCTAAGATAAAAGGGAAAACAAGCACATCATACTACATGATTTTCTTCCAAGTATAGCAGTAACTGCTTATCAATTACGTAAATGTTCATCACTGATGCAAGAAATTAAGCCCTATAAATTCTTGCTGTAATAGATGCCTGAATGCCATCTTCCTCTAGCACATAATGTAGCATTTGATCCAAAATAACCACAAATTTTACTATATTCAAAAATCAAAATCCCAAATCAAACAAAAAGGGTAAATCTGATTGCCTAGAGTAATTATTTACCATATCACTCACCAAACCCATAAGCATATCCAAGAAACACATCTTTACTCAACTTAAAATCAAGATAATAATCGCAAACATTTCAAACCTACTATGGGGCATCAAAATAGAGGAAATCAACTATGGGCTAAAGTAATTGACATTTGATTCTCAAATTGGCGCCAGATTGATTAGAATCACTAACCAAATCTAACAAAACTACAATTACAATTACAATTTACCGACTCACATAATAAAATCAAAGAGACCACCAACTAAAGCGCGATGAACAGCGTTGCGGAGAAATGGATTTGCAGAAGCTTCAAAGTTGCGAGAAGAAGTTATCGGTGGATATATGTAGTGATTTGGAGAAGGGGATGGCAGATTTGGAAATATAGGTATAATATGATAAAAGGACCTTTTTTTTTGGGTTATTTATTTAATTTCTTAGAAGTTGTAGAGCTTACCCGAATGAGAAGTTAGGTTTACGTTCAATTGTTCATTTCACACCATACTTTCAATTATCAACATTGGCAATGACATACTATTAACAAACTAACTTTATTAGGTATGTTTAGGGCTTTCATCGAGTCAGGATTATTTGGATTTGGACCCATCTATATTTTATGTTATCTGATGTGAACCCGACTTGTAAGTCTTGAGACCCGAATCCAATGGTTCGAGGGAGTTAGGGTTTGAGTCGGTCTTGGTCTAATTATTATTCTTGGGTATTTTACCTGAACAAAACCCATATTACCCCTTAAACATACTTATGCATCCTTTATCTGAATAAAATCCAAATTTTACTAGGGAGTCCTTTACCTAACTCAAATTGACCCGAAATACATTCGGGTCATCCGGTCCAACCATTTATGATAGAAATATATAAAATCTTATTAGAAATAAAAGTTAGTTGACTAGTTCTTTAGAGTAAAATTTTCGGACATTATATTGTAAAAGTGCTACTCAAGCATTATCAAGTCTATTAGGGGTGGCATTGGGCAGGTCCGGCCCAGACCCAGACCCACAAATAATTTTGGGTCTGGGTCTAGGTCTGGGTCCAGACCTGATAATTTATTTTAATTGGGTCTGGATTTGGACCCATAGACCCATAGACGGTCTGGGTCTGGACCCATAGACCCAATTAATTTGAACCATTAGATTTGCAATATATAACTTATTATGTAATATCTCAATATACGTATTATACAAAGATACTAGGGTTTTTTTCTTCTCTCCACCATAGCCGCCGCATCCGACCCCCGCCGCTCCGACCACCGCCCGTGAATCTTCACTTTTATTTGGTATGATTTCTCATCACTATAAACAATTTTAAATAGTTGAATTTTTTGAATTTTTTTTTTTTTTTTTTGATATTTTGATTAGGAATTTTGGATTGTGGGCTGTGGAATATCAGAAGGGCAAAAGGGTTTTCTATATATGTGTTATTTGATTAGTTTCTTCACTCAAACTCTTAGTTAATTACATGTTATGGAGCTGAAATTCTGCGTTTAGATCTTGGAATTTGAACGTATATCGTGTTTTTTGTAATAACTATTTGAATTTTCGTTGTTTATTTCTGAGTTCCCTTTCATTTGTTGTAGGGGGATATAAGAAATTTGGAGGATTTGGAGAAACTATTTTCTAAGACCAAGTATGTAATATTGATTATATTGGTGTTCATTTGTAAATTCAATTTCGAAACGAAGAATCTCCGGTTATGTTCTAATTCTACAGATTTATTTTAGTTAAATTACTTATCAGATTATTTAAATTTTGAAGTATGTTGATTGGAATATTTAAATTGTTATAGTTAGGTAACTAAAAATAATTTTGGCTAGAGATTTATTTTATGCAATTTTCATAGCATGATTATTTTTAATAAAATTTTAGTTATAAAGATTAATTCGAAATGGGTTGTCCAAAGTTATGTAAATTAAATAAAAAGGCCTAAATAAAAATTAAATAAACAAATAATAAAAAGCCCAAACACATTTCAAAAGAAAAAATAAATAAAAAGTTCAAAAAAGAAACAAATAATAAAAGGCCCCCAAATAAATAATAAAAAGCCCAACAAGAACAACAAAACTATTGGGTCTAGGTCTGGACCCAAATTATTGGGTCCAGACCCTGCCCAAATGATTGGGTCTGCATACAGACCCAAGAACCAGACCCAATGGGTCTGGGTCTAGCTGCAGACCCACAATAATGGGTCTGGGTTTGGGTCGGACCCGCCCGCTGACACCCCTAACTGTCTATAGATGTGCTTGCTTTTGTTGTATTCGTTAAACACATTAATCAAAATAGTAGTTTTTCAATTTCTTTCTTCCTTATCTCGATTATCTATCATGATAAATTCTCAATTCTTAATATGGCATTAGAGCTTCGTCTCATCATAAATCCTGAAAAATCTTCAACCCTCTTTTGTGAATCTTTTTTTTGTGATCTCTCCTTTGTTCGTTGTCCTTTTTTTTATTCTTCCGCTGTCGTTTTCTTCAAAATAATTCATATGACTAGCTCCTCCGATGAGCCCATGAAATCATATGTTCAACTCAGGAAGGCAAGTATAACACACCCAGAATCGATCCCCAAGATGCCCTATATGTCCACCATTCGGGTACTCCAATTTGAATCTTGTTGCTGAGTTTCTTCGAACCTCAGGAAATTATAATTTTTGGAGTAGAGAGATGATCTTTGCTTTAGAGGCAAAGGACAAGATTGGATTGATTAATGGTATGTGTAAACATCGGATAAGGAATTGTACAGATATCCCCATTAGAAATGATGCAATGCCCCTGATAAGGTCATGGATTCGTCGCTCTTTATCTAGATCCAGACCCAAGCAATGAGCTAGACCCAAATTAAGACCCAATCAGACCCAAAATTAAAACATATGCCCAAGCCCTAAATTATATATAAGATATTGATTTATCAAACCTAATCTACTGCACCTAAAATATACACAATTCCTTCATACTCCTCATGTGTTGCCGTCGCTCTCCGTCGATGCATTTACACCAACCGCGGACCTTTTTCCGGCGCAACTCTCCGACCACTCCGTAGCTTGATGAGAGTTAGTGATGTCATCATTTGGTTCCATTTGTTAGGTGTTTGATGAGGGTTGGGTGTGCTTTATATTGGTTAATATTGTGGAATATTTATTTTTCTTGAGTTGAGGGAATGAGGTAATACATTCTAAATACATTGGTCTCGAAGTATTCTCACGAATGATTTCCCTACACTGGACACCCGATTATTACGAACCAATCCTTATGGAGGTGGTTGACAATTAGATGAGTGAATTTTTACTTCAAAGTTTTGGAGAGGGAAAATGTGTAGTTCTATATTACATCCTATTTTAGTTTCATGTTTAGAGTTATTGTTAGATTTAATATTTTTCCTTCTAGAGTTTGTTATGTTAGTTATTCAAGTTTGGCGGGTTTAGCGGTTATGTTAGTTAGGGTTCGATTTCAACTATATATGTATATGGCTGTCATGCTTTTCTTTGTAATAACTGGAGTTTGTTATGTTAGTTATTCAAGTTTGGCGGGTTTAGCAGTTATGTTAGTTAGGGTTCGGTTTCAGCTATATATATGTATATGGTTGTCATGCTTTTCTTTGTAACCAGTTTTTATTCATTATTTCTATTATTCAATAAATAATATGTTTCTTCAAAATTCAACATGGTATCAAGAGCCTTGAATTTCCATTGAGAATCATCCTTCATATCTTCAAATCTTCATATCCAGGATTCAAGTCTTCTTCATCGTTCCATTCAAAATCTGCACATCTGCAGATTCTTATGCAGTTATCTGCAATCTTTTTTCTTCAACCTATCTGCATCCCTTCTCTAAATCATGTCATCAGATGACAATACCACTTCTTCTACCACCAACACCGCGACTGCGAACCCTCTTTCCACCCTCGATATTAATGATCCCTTATACGTCCATCCTTCAGACACGCCGAGCTTACATCTTGTGCCACATGAACTTAAAGGATCTGAAAATTATGGCATCTGGTGCAAAGCCATAAGTATAGCTCTCAACTCTAAAAGCAAGATCAGCTTCATCAACGGTCAATGTCAAAGACCGGGATCCGATTCTCCATTGTTTATGCAATGGAAAAATGCAGTTCATTAGTGCTTTCTTGGATTCTAAAATTCATAAGTCGCGAGATATACAATGGTTTTGTCTATTGTGACACTGCAGCCGATGCCTAAAAAGATTTGGAAGAACAATCCAGCAAAACTAATAGAGCATGAATCTTTGCACTTTTCAGAGAAATCAATTCCCATACTCAAGGTAATTCCACAATTACCAACTATTATTCAAAACTGCGACATATGTGGGAGGAGTATGATTCATTATTGAATCTTCCAAGATGTCAATGCAACGCATCACAGAAATATTCTGAATATATTCAAGAACACAAGCTATTGCAATTCTTGATGGGTCTCAATGATTCATATGCTGCATTGAGATCCCAAATTTTGAACATGATACATGTACCATCTCACAAACAAGCATATTCTATGGCTTGCAATGAGGAGTCACAAAGAGCCATTCAAAATCCTACTAGTAGCACTTCCTCTGATCCTATCAGTTTCTATTCTTCTACTCAAGATGACAAAACACATGTGTGTGAACATTGTGGGATCACCTGACATATCAAAGAAAAGTGTTTTAAGATCATTGGTTATCATCCTTCCCGAGGAAGAGGTAGAGGAAGATCTGGTAGCACACGAGGATGAGGGAGATCATTAGCTCTAATCAAGTTTAGCAAGTTAACAATCAATCCTCAACTGCTTCTCCAAACACCACTGGACAGCCTAGCCAACCCATCCAATCATCCAGTAATCTTGGACAGCCTTCATTCTTTACACCACAACAATATCAGCAATTGCTTCAGAGGATTGGATCTAACAACTCAAATGGAGCAAATAATTCAAATGAATCACATTGTACCAACACAACTGTTATAAACAACAACAATTCCATGATACCAGCTCAATCTGGTATCTCTAAACTCTATGCTCTTTCTAATCTTTTCACACATGATAATTGGATATTAGACAGTGGTGCAAATCATCATATGACTTATGATATTAATCTATATGACAACACTGTGCAAGATACACCCACATATACATCTGTAAAGTTGCCTTCGGGTTTTATTTCTCAGGTCACTAAAATAGGAACTATCAAACTGTCAAATGGCATAACCTTGCATAATGTTTTTTCTGTACCTCAATTTCAATACAAATTTGATTTCTGTGGCTAAACTAACTCAAGACAATCATTGTCTTATCACATTTTATCCTTTCTTTTCTCTATTTCAAGACCTGTGGACTGGAAAGATAAAAGGGATTGGTAAAGTTAGGAATGGGATATATTTTCTTCAATCCCCACATGATTACTCTAATCTCACAGATTTATCAAATTCTATGTTTTGCCATGACAAGATTTTGTCTTCTACTGTTAATGAAAGATGTATCATGCACAATGTAAATTCTGTCACTAGCTTAAATGAAAATAATGTTGATTCTCATTGTACACCTATCACATGTCTTACATCAACTGATTTCAACTTGTGGCATTTAAGAATGGGTCATATTTCTTTTCAAAGACTTAAGTTTTTGCCTAAGATTGGAGAATCTTTAAAATCGAAGAACCTCATTTGTTCTATTTGTCTCATGGCTAAACACAGTAGGACTAGCTTTCCCTTTAGTACACACACTTGCAAGAAAGTTTTTGATCTTATTCACATGGACATTTGGGGACCATATAAAACGGCTACCCACTCAAATGAAAGATACTTTCTTACAGTTGGATGACTTTACTAGATCCACTTGGGGATTTCTCTTGAAGCTAAAATCAGATGTCTTACCTATAATACAAAACTTTTTCACTTATTTTAGGACACAATTTGAATCCAAGATCAAGATGGTAAGAACTGATAGAGCTAGTGATTTTTTTAGCAAAAATTGCACTGATTTCTTTCAATCTCAAGGTGTGATTCATCAAAATTCTATACCATACACACCACAACAGAATAGCCTAGTTGAAAGAAAACATAGACACATTCTTGATGTGGCAAGAGCCTTGATGTTTCAATCTCACATTTTCATTGTTTTTTGGGGAGATTGCATTCAAACTGCCATTTACTTAATCAATAGAACTCCATCATTTCTTTTACAAGGAAAGACACCTTATGAGATGTTTTTTAACAGAAGTCCCAATCTTGATCATTTAAGGGTTTTTGGTTGTCTTTGTTATGCCAAAATATTACCAAATCATGATAAATTCAGCATAAAATCCAAACCTTGCATTTTTTAGGGTATTGTTCTACACATAAAGGTTATAAGCTCCTGGACATGCATAATAATAAGGTTCTTGTTTCCAGAGATGTCATATTTCATGAACGCATCTTTCCCTTCAGTATGATTAATTCCGTTTCTAATGACGATTCTCTTATACCTGATTCTCAAAGCTTTTATGATGATTTAGTTTTACCTTATACTCTTGTCAATGTGACCAATGATCCTTCTCATACTTCACAAATACAAAATGGTTCTAAGAAGAACCTGATTCACACAATGATTCTGAAGGGGAGCCACCATCTTCAGAAGATAATGAATACATCACAGAAGATCACAAAAGGTTACTCAAGCTCCTGTGTGGGCAAAGGATTATACTTGTCCTACTTTACACACCCATTCCAATTCAGCAACATATCCTTTGACTTCTTATATATGTTATGAACATCTATCTCCAACATATCAAGCTTTTATTTGTTCTCTTTCTAGTATCTAAGAGCCACAAACTTTATGTGAAGCTGTAAAGGATCACAGGTGGAGGGAGACAATGAATGTTGAAATGTCTGCTTTAATAGCAAATAAAACTTGGACAGTGGGTAACCTTCCTCCTGGAAAGAAACCCATAGGATGTAAATGGGTATATAAAGTGAAGTTGAAATCAGATGGCACTATTGAGAGATTCAAAGCAAGATTAGTAGCTAAGGGCTACACTCAAAAGGAGGGCTTGGATTATCATGAGACTTTCAGTCCGTCCAGTTGTGAAGATTGTCACAGTTAGAATGGTTATTTCATTAGCATCTATCCATTGTTGGCCTTTGTACCAGCTTGATGTCACTAATGCCTTCTTACAAGGAGACCTATCAGAAGAAGTGTATATGAAAATTCCAGAGGGTTTTGACAATCAGGGGGAGAACAACCAGAGAGTCTGTAGATTGCACAAGAGCCTATATGGATTAAAAAAGGCATCCAAACAGTGGAATGCCAAATTCACAGAAGCATTACTTAAAGCTAGCTATGTGCAATCTAAGCATGATTACTCTCCTTTACTAAACATCATCATACTAATATTATGATTTTTTTTTGTTATATGTAGATGACATAATCATTACTGGCAACAACATGGATATGATTAATGAGCTGAAGAAATATTTACATGACACCTTCTTTAACAAAGATCTTGAGACATGAAATTTTTCCTTGGAATTGAGATAGCAAGATCTAAGATGGGAATATGTATGCATCAAAGAACGTATGTACTAGATCTATTGAAGGAAGTTGGTTTAACAGACTGTAAGCCAGCAGAGACACCCATTGAGCAGAATTTAAAGTTAACCAGTGTAGAATATGATCAGGGGTTGCAAAATTTAGTTGATGATCCTCTTCTTGAAAATATCAATGAGTATCAAAGGTTAATTGGGAAGCTGATTTACTTAGGTATGACCAGACCTGACATTAGCTATTCAGCGCATATACGTTCTCAGTTTATGCACAGACCAATGGAGTCACACATGCAGGCAACATATAAAGTTTTAAGATACTTAAAAGGCACATCAGGAGTTGGAATATCTATGTCTGCGTCAAGTTAGCTTGAGTTAATTACACATTGTGATGCAGATTGGGCTTCTTGGTTAGTGACAAGAAATCCTGTTAAATTCATTAATCTCCTGGAAAACAAAGAAGCAGCAAACCATTTCAAGATCATCTTGTGAAGCTGAGTATAGGTCAATTGCAAATGCATCCTGTGAAGTAGTTTGGATTCTGGGGATTCTCAAGGATTTGAAGATCAGTCTAAATGGAACAACGAATATCATAAGTGACAGTAAAAGTGCAATGGGCATTGCTAATAATCATGTATTTCATGAGAGAACAAAACATATAAAGGTGGATTGTCAAATGATAAGAGATTTGATTCAACAAAAAGTGATAGACACTAGATATATTCAAACCAAAGAGCAGCCTGCGGATTTGTTAACAAAAGGATTGACTAAAGATCAACACAGATATCCTATGTCTAAATTTGGATTAGTAGATATTTTTAAGGGCCAAACTTGAGGGAGAGTGTTAGATTTTACATTTTTCCTTCTAGAGTTTGTTATGTTAGTTATTCAAGTTTGGCGGGTTTAGCAATTATGTTAGTTAGAGTTCGGTTTCAGCTATATATATGTATATGGCTGACATGATTTTCTTTGTAATCAGTTTTCATTCAATATTTCTATTATTCAATAAATAATATGTTTCTCCAAAATTCAACAGGTACTAATAAATTATTCTGAATATCTAGTGTAATAAGTTTATTCTAGTGTAGTCACTATTATCTTGAGTAGCATTGCCTGCTTAAGTTTACATTTGCTTATTTTCACTAATAACATAATTTTGTATTTAATGTTAATGATTTCATCACTTAACAATGAAGATTCATAGTCATATTTTGGAATGCAATCAATCATTTTGGATGAGAGGTTATGTGTGTAATAGCGAAATACAACGAAGCTACTGCTGAAAGTCGGCAGGTCAAGCTTGGAGCAGTGTTATGGCAATATCTTTTTTCCTTATATTGTCCGCAAAAACCAAACATTCGAATTATCGACAATAACTTACTTGGGACATTATATTTGTAGTACTTAAATGTAAATAATATAATGGGAGGATTAAGCAACACTGAAAGAAGTAGCAGCACTCTCAACAAACTTCTTAGCACCCTTGAACCATCTCTTGTCTCCAGCTTGTGCCTTGCATATGTACAGCTTTCCGTCCTTCACAGTGGCCGATATCAATTGGTGTTTGCCGCCTTCATCTCCGTCTGCTGTTCTTGTCAACACCGACAAGAAGTAATATTGCGCTCCACCCACCACCGGGGTCGCTGTCTCCAATATGTTTGCAGTTGCCACCGCACCAGAATCGAATCCACCCTATAAGTAAACGTATTTCATATTTCGTTACTCCAAGATATAATAAACAAAGATTATGAAAAAAAAAAAATACTATACATACCTCTGAATCAGTTTTGCCAAAGTAGGCTTGTTTTCCCAGCAAATAGTCCACCTGAAACAATGCATAGAATTACTCAAACGCTTGACTCTAATTACATTTATAATGGATATAATTAGTTAAGAGAGAATTACTTTAGAGAGGAATTCTTCAGGAGAGCCATAATCAGTGATGGATTTCTTGTCAGTGGGTGTGACCATGACAGAGAGATTGCTTGTGGCGTCGAAGTTGTCTTCGAATCTCAAGACCTGTCCCGGGAACTCAACTTCGTTGCTCGGGTTCCATTTTGATGGCACGGATAACTTGAATCCATCCCCATTGTATGACTTGAAATCGGTGTTTGTTTTTGGCTTCCCGAAGATGTTTGCTGCATTTCAACCTAAACCAGATCACATCCACAAAATACTTGTTTTCTACTATATTACATATGTTGGATCATATGATACTAAAACAAGACTATTTCAATAAATATATTCTTCTCTAGGATTATTATTATTATTATTATTATTATCTTTAGTTATAACTAGTACAAATACTAGCAATTGATCTCGATCACTAGTGCCAATACATGGATGATGTCTGTGGTTTCTTATGATCCAATAAATTTGCTAATTGTAAGGATAAACTAAATGAAGAGAAGAAGTAATATATTTATGTATTGAGTGAGGGGTAGAAACCAGATTCTCCATAAGCAGCATCAGCAGGCGAAACCTTGGAGCCAACAGCAGCAGCCCCAACGAGAAGAGTGAGGGCCAATCTCCGGGACACTGCGGCTGAGCCATCGTCAGCTTCGGCCTGCTTCTGGGCTCGGCAGATAACGAGTTGGCTAGACTTTGCATAGCTGCGCTGAGAAGAAGAAGCTGATCTTGCTGCAACAGCTGGGGTGGAGAAGAAGCATGCAGTCGACGCCATTAATCCTAAATTCTTGATCTCTCTCTCTCTCTCTCTCTCTCTATTTGCTGATATGTGTGGATTTGGATTTGAATATTGGCTGAGGTGTGATATATGAATTGAAATGATTGGTTTTCGTGATTTTGGTAAGATTGGATTTATGATGGAGGATAAGGTTTTTGAGGTTTTAATTGGTGCCAACTCCTTGTCATATGAGTTGAGGGAGTGTGGTCCCACGTGCCTCTTCTGATTTTTGATAATTGATAATTAATCAGAAATATTGAGAATATTCTTGAATTTTCCATCAAGAATGTTGGAACTCCATCCGAGTTAAGACGAACTCAACCCATGAGTTTACCATTTTGGATCATACCCGAACGGCCGGGATTGTTTTGAAAATCACTTAGGAATTAGGATAGTGTATGGGGGTGCCTCAGAATATCATATTAATACATTGTTATAAGGTGACAAGTGAGAGATTGTTGGATTTGTAGTAATTCAATACAATATATATGTGCAACATGAAAGAACGTAAACAGATTTGAGTTTTATCGGATTTAAAAGTTCGTAATTGAACTAAATTTGATTGCTAAAAGGATTGAGAGCCTTAATCAAGCAAAATACAAACCCAGCCCAAATATTTTATCATATTAATGAATTGAGTTGATATCAATCAATTAGGAACCACCAACCAAGTTACAAAAGCAATTAAACACTTCAAGATAGGAGAGCTGCTTTAGGGACACGATATTTATTCTAAAATATTTACCACAACATTTTAAAGTGTTTGCAAGTTAAAAAGGACAAGGCACCAAGCTTATATTGTTATTCATAAAACGCAAATCTCAATTCTAACTTCATCCATGAATTTCTCAGTATCTGATAGCCTCTCACGATTCAGAAACACAATCCAAAACCGCTTTTAAGATCAATGTGTTACATATTCTCTGTGCATATTCGAAGCAAAGAATTTCACTAGTTTCTAGATATCATTCCAAGTTTAAAATAACTAACAAGATACGAACTCTTAATTTAAAAAGAAAAAAGAAAAAGATCACATATATGAACCTTTCTGCTGGAGAAAGATGCTATATTTCTAAATTTTCTTCAGGCAAAACGATAGACGAATAATAGTAAGCAATCAGAGATAGAGAGAGTGTTATGTCAGAGATTTGCAACAAGCTTCAGTCTTTTGATGCCATCCGTCTTTACATCAGTACAGTCTCTTACTGAAATATTCAAAGTACAAAAAATGCCATCATCAGAATGCAAACATATCAATAATGATAATTCATCATGCAGGTAATGATGGGATTAAAAGGTATATGACAAAAAGGGTTTCGTTTGTAATTTACAACTCCGAGATCATTTAAATTTCTAGCGCCCGAGAAAGTAGAGCTTGTTCATCAAAATTCATCCGATGCGTATATTGATCACTTCATATAAACTGATTTATTAGTCATAACTCATAAGTGTAGCCTGACTGACAAAAACATAAGTCAACCTAGAATAGGTTTTAACTGAATAGAATTCAGAAGACCAAATGCTGAATTCTGAATACTCAGCACTGGTTCCAATTGATTACGTTGCCACTAAAACAAAAAAATGTCGTAAGCAAATTGGATGAAAATGCTCATATTGAAAACATTTCATTTCTGATCCCACAAGAATATTAAGCTCGTAACAACACGAATAACTCAATGTTATGGTCCCCAAGCAAAACAGACATTGAGAAAATACATGTAATCTGCACGGTCACATAGAATCCAACTATGTATATGATGGAAGAGAGCAATTAGTTCCTGAAACGGAAAATAAAATTACCTTTCAATAGCTTCAGAAAAATTTTCTCCCCGTACTCCGGTTACCATCACTGCTTTCATCATCAAAACCACCAAAGCGGCTTGACCGCCCGGATTGTGAATTCCCAAAACCGCTTGAACGTTCTGAACCAAAACTGCTTGAACGATCTGAACCAAAACCACTTGAACGAGTTGGGCCACCAAGATCTCCAAAACCACCTGAGCGTCCAGAACCAAAACCACCGGACCGACCGGAACCTTGTCCACCGAATCCACCACCTGAACGACCACCGCCTGAATTTCCATATCCACCACCCCTAGAACTACCAAAACCACCACCCCTAGAATTACCAAAACCACCAGAACGTCCAAAACCAGACTCACCAAATCGCCCACCTCCCCCACTTCCACCATAACCAGAACGACCACCTTGTTCCATGCCACCAAACATGTCCACGGCTCCAGCTTCAACAGCAATCTTTGGGAGCTATAACAGTCAAAATCATAGACAACTTAGTTAAATATGGTATAAGGAAAAAAAGGAAACCACTGGACACTGAACTTGTTGGACCCAAAATTGACAGTCTCACCACTTTGTAACCGTAGAATCATCAGAACGACAGAAAAAAAATTATGAAATTCAACACAAACTAATGGACTACTTAATAAAAAAGCAGTAAGTATGACTGATAACATACCTCTACAAATCGACATCCAACTTCACGTTCAATAGCCTTGATGTCCCTATGTTGGTGGGTTGAATAGATGAGAATTGCACTACCTTTCTTCCCAGCACGACCTGTCCGTCCAGACCGATGGACAAAGATTTCTGAAGAGCTTGGAAGTTCATAATGTATCACCTGAGAAAAATAAATTATCCATCATAACCAATAACAGGAATAAAAAAGTATGAAGAAAACAGATGGTATGATTAAAACAGAAATCCTATCAGGGAGCGTCACTATTATGATTCATATGGAGGCCCAGAACTCCGTATTAAAAGATTTAAGGACAAACATTGAAGCACCATAAACATATGATGCGTCAGATAAAGAAAAACTTGGTCAAATAGTCCCAATGGCCAATAGCTTCCACAAAGTACTAGCAAATTAAAAGTGGTAGTATCCCCTTTCCATTGGCTGTGTCCATGGGCTGATTAAAAAGTGAAAGTCTGTGTAAAGACATATTTCAAATGCATAAACATCTCAATTCTACAGGCAAGAAAACACACTAATGGCCTGAGATATTACAAATCCACCAGAATTAGATGATAATTTTTTATACCAAGTGATAAGAATATCATTTAGATTGTAAGAAAAAGGACTACAACACCTTTCTGTAAGACCATCATTTCGGTGAAGAATGCATCACTAAAGCAAGCAGGTACAAGAATACCAATAAAAATGTACTCACTAGATCAACATTTGGTACATCAAGACCACGGGCAGCCACATCAGTAGCCACTAAAACATTGAACCGTCCATCTCGAAAAGAAGCTAGAGTTCTCTCCCTTTGATTTTGTGTGATATCACCATGCAGTGCTTCACATTTGAAGCTCCTTTGCATAGCATATGCCAATCGATCAGCATCGCGCTTCGTTTGAGTAAATACAATACATTTGCCTCCTTTTGCATGCTCCTGATAACAAATAGACAATTGTGTTCTCGTCAGAAGATTCACTTTATTGATAAAATTAAGCTAAAGACGATAGAACGAATGCAGCAATCAGACTACATATCCAGTTAAACATGGAAAAAAAAATGAAGCTCTAAAACTCATACAGATATCAGAGGTCCAATTATTGCTGGTTTTTCTCGCATGTCTGATGTAATGGAATATAAGGTAATCCCGTCAGCCAATTTCTGATCAGAGTCTCCCACCTGCAGTACACATTTCACGTCAATAAACTCATGTGAATAGTAACCAGTGACTGTTTAATTATTCTAAAAATCATTACTATAATACTTGTCCAAAGACGGGGAAAAAAGTGAAAGCATGACAAATAAACACAGGGTTTGCATCTTACAAGGTCAATGGTAAGTGGACTTTTTAAGAACTTCTGAGTAAGTCTCACTATCCAATTTGGCATTGTAGCTGAAAACATCATAGTCTGATGCTTCTGTGTTACAAATCCCAAGATGGTCTCAACATCATCAGCAAATCCCACATTAAGCATCTGATCAGCTTCATCAAGGACAAGAAATTGCACTTCGGATAAATTCAAGGAACCCCGCTTAATCAAATCAATGACACGGCCAGGAGTTCCAACAACCACATCAACACCATGGTCCAGAGTACTCATTTGGCGAGAAATCGGAACACCACCATAGACACAAAGTGTCTCTAATTTTGGGGCCGACTCAGCAAATTCTTTGTCCACTTGGCGAGCAAGTTCTCTGGTTGGAGCCAGTACAAGTGCCAAAGGATTCCTTCCCTGACTAAATGATAAAAATGAGGAGAAATTTTCAGGTTACAAAAAGGAAGTTGATAGTAGCATTCCAAAAAATTAAGTGATACTCACACTCAAAATCTATTATATTTTTAATTAAATTACTAAAGTGTCCATATGTTGTTTGGATATGTTAACTCTTAATATATTACCTCTTAATTACTAAAGTGCCAATGTACTGTTTGATTTGAAAAATTATCCAAAATTCAAAGAAAAAAATCATATTATATTTCAAAATTTTGAACTTCTCACTTTTTTTAAATTTTAATAGCTATATGCTTCTTAAAATATACAAAGTGAAAATGTAAAAAAGCTAATATCTAGGATAATAAATAAAAGAAGTCAGTGCTAAAGTTGTTATACATATATATATATATATATATATATTGTCTCGTGTATTCGAACATTATTAAAGAAGACCTACAAAGGATGAATAGTATATGAATGGTATAAACATACCTAGAGTTGATCTATGTTGCAATAATACATGAGCACTTTGGTTAAAATTAAAGTGAATGTGGAAAGTGGTTACAATTTTTGGAAGTGCTAATTACAACTCCCTATAGAAATCCAAAATTTCACTTAATTATTCAAGTGCGGAAATACTCAAAACGAGGATTAAAAGGAGCTAACCCATGCTTCTCGTTGTACTTAATGATTTTATCCATGATAGGGATCCCGAAAGCTAGTGTCTTTCCTGTTCCCGTTCTTGCACGACCTATCATGTCACGACCCTGCATAGCTGGTTCCAAAACAGCTCTCTGCCATTGCAAAACAGACTCTTTAATTATCGAAGAAGAGGCAAATTCATTGAATATATCAAACCAACATCTAAAGTGTCTGAAATCTGAAATCAATATTCTCAAAAGCACATCTTTTACCATAACACATATATGTATATAACTATATATGCACACGCTATTTTTATACCTTACATAGTAACAATTCATAAAGCACACTCAATATTGATTTTTTATTTTAAAATAAATTCACGACTACTCTTAAGCAAAATCGTGAAAAAATTAACTATCCGTCTCGTGCTCGCATGTCTACGCATAATCAAAATATATATAAGCAAATGAACGTGGCCTCTTAAAAATTTTGGTTCACTACCACCTTGAAACACCCATCAAAATAAATATATATCCATTAGAGGACATCAATCAATAACACAGAAACTGGAAAAAAGACTGAATCATTTCTTCTCCATGAAATCCAAGAATAAACATCATTTCTGTAATACAATACCTGAATCGGGAAAAGCTTCTCGATTCCCCTACGAGACAAGGCCGATACGATCTCTTGTGAAATACTAAGCTTCGATATCTCAAGCCCTTCATCAGCGGGTCCACTAGAAGCCCTTTTTTCATCGGCATCAGAATAATCAGCCACAGCAACCCCAGCCCGCAAAGCCAAGCCCGAATGAAAACCCCTTGTCAGTGCAAAGACCGGTGAAGGTTTAGGCAGAGCGGCATAGGTGTGAATTTGTGGAGAAAAAATGGCATTTGAAGGTTTGTCATATAAGAAATGGGAGAGA
The DNA here is from genome assembly GCA_963669365.1 of Verbascum thapsus. Classification (NCBI taxonomy): domain Eukaryota; kingdom Viridiplantae; phylum Streptophyta; class Magnoliopsida; order Lamiales; family Scrophulariaceae; genus Verbascum; species Verbascum thapsus. The sequence continues at coordinate 5,010,026 of OY770105.1, read as the reverse complement.
GCAGAGAGGGCTAGTCTCCTGGATGAGGATGAATATGATTTCCTGAGCAAAAGGAGGCTACCCATTATTCTCTTCGAACAAACCCAAAAGAGTGTTTGAAGGGTTTTGGATTAGGGTTTATGGAGGAAGAAAGAAAGAGAGGCAGGGTTTTAGTATTTATTGGAAAGGCGGTTGGTTTTGGGTCCAATTTTATATATTTTTTTATGTCAAAAGACAAATATGGGTCAATTCAATTGTGAAGGAATACAAGTTTCTGTTTATTGTTATAAAATTTAAACTGTATTTATTTTGAGTATCTAATATTTTAACTTGATAATAACAAGACTTGGTGGGTAATTGCATATTTTGGAATGTTGCAATTTAAGAATTATGATTAATCCGACAATGAGGACTTTTTCAATTACATATTTTAGTACATTTTTATACTGAAATACTGATTAAGCCCATTTTATATATTTTCCAAGATTTAATGTGAAAAGACAAATAGGGTCAATTGTGAAGGATCACATGTTTTACTTGAAGTACAAGTTTTTGTTTATTGTATTAAATTGTATTTATTTTGAGTTTCTAATATTTTATCTTGATAATAACTAAGATTTGGTGGGGAATTAAAATTGGCTCATTGCTCCATTGAATTAGGGTATTTTGTAATGTTGCATTTCGAGAATTATGAAAATTAACATATGCATCCCATAATGGGTGATTCTATCCAACGGTCCCGGTCAAATTTTAACCACAAGTTTTCACTTTGGGATGGGGTGGTATACACTTGGAGGTGGTGGATAAAACCACCCACCCGCTGCAAAATTTGGTCCCGAACCAAGATAGATTTTTCCATCCCATAATCAGGATTTTTTTTTCAGTTACATGGTTTAATTCACTTTTATAACACATGTTAAACGGGTCGGCCTGGGATCATGATGGGCTGGACTGGGCGCAAAGTCTGGCCCATGATTTCTTTAGTGGGTTGACCCATCATGGGCTGGGTTAGGGCCGGGCCACTAAAATATTTAAATGGGTTTGGGCCTGGGCTTAGGGCAAGCCCAGGTGGCCAGGTCATTGTTTTTCTGTTTTTAACATAGAAAATTTCATAGAGGAGTCAAATGAATATGAGGTTCTTATGCATAATTTAAAATCTAAGAAAGAAAATTAACACAAGTTATTTGTTTACGTTTTAGTACATTTACATGAAGATTAAAAATCTAGCGAAAACATGGTACAAATTTTGCTCTGTAATAATACTACACTAGTTGTATTAAAATTTTACTTTGAATTTTTGTCAATTAGATGTTTTAGTGAAAATTAGGATGTATTGGAGAAAGTTGAATAACTTACTAGATGTGTTTACAAATAAAATGAACCATATAATTATAAGAAACTTTAAAAAAAAAAAATTGCATATCTATGTTGGTTGTAGCAGGCTAGTGGTGTATTGAGGAGGCAAGATTCGAATCCCAGCCACATCAATAATTGATGATCGTTGGCTGCAGGTCAAGGATTCAAACTTTAGCCCCCTCAATATTGGGCGAGCGGTGTGTTATTTAACATTTTATTAGCTGAAAAGGATCAGGTCAGGCAATCATCGGGTTGGGTTAGGCCACCAATTTTGTGGGTCGGGCAGTCAGCCCAAGAAAGCCCACGGGTCACAGGCCGGTGGGCCAGATCGGTCAATTTGGCATCTTTAACTATTAGCTCATTTATTTTTAGGGCAATGTTGTGGGAGGCGGGGTAAAATGCTTAATTTATTAAAGATATTTTGGAAAAGTTTGGACACTTCAATCTGTATCACAAACAACTTTAATCCAAAAGTATGTTCAATGTATGATGATAACTTAATCAAATGGTGCACTAAGCTAATTTCAATGTCCGTGAAGTGTGTTAGTTTCTAGGTTTGTAACATAGAAGATTAAACTCTTATATTATACTATTTGTGTTGTGTATTACAACCAATGACACAAAGTATATATATCAATAAAAATTATATGGGTTCCGGCTATACAAAATTATGAGTCAAGAGAATATGCTATGTACACTAACACCATTGCTAGTTGAGTAGTGGGTCCTATATGAAGATTGGATATGAGTTGTGTAAACTTAAGTTTAAAAAGCGATTTTGTAAAGATGCCAACAATATGCTTCGAAACAAGGATATTATTCACAAAGAAGTCACCAGCAATGACTTTCTCTCAAACAAAATGATAATATATTTCAATATGTTTTGTGCGAGCATGACTAACGTGAAGATTGGATCTAAATTGTGTGAACTTAGGTGTAAATAGCATTTCATTAAAGATGTCAATAATTTGCTCTAAAGTAGGGGTATAGTTCACCAAAAAGTCACGAACAACAACTTTCTCTCAAACAAAGTGATAATACATCTCAATATGTTTTGTGCGAGCATGACCAACATGAAGATTGGATCTGAGTTGTGTGCAGTTAGATGTAAATAGCATTTTGGTAAAGATGTCAACAATTTGCTCCTAAGCCCCGTCCATTCTATTAAATGATTAATAGAATTAATTTAATTTTTCGAGTATATAATATAAATAATAATTTATTTAATCTCATTAAATAACATAATTAATTGTCAAGACAATTTTTCATAAAGTAATTTTCAATACCTAAGTGAAATTACATGAATGCCCTTACATACTAAATTGAGATGTTTATCTCGTTCTTCCTTCTTATAGCGTGACTCTCTATACTCGTGTCAATTGACATTAGGAGGATGTCAAGAATGTGGGTGTCACCTAGCTAGTCTTGTGGAACCAAATCGTTGCCCAATTGACTCTGAGATGACGGGGTCATCACGAACCTTTCGATCAAGATTAACGCACACGTATAAACTCTTCATGACGCATCCGACTGAGTGAGAGTCATGGAATGTCAAACTCACATGACTCAGTACTGTGCGTGTGTCGTATTGGCGTGAAATAGGAAACTCCACTCCATGCTCTACATGAGCCAGTAATACGTGTTTTGGCCAAAGACTTGTTATTTCATCCACATATGAGTGCACATGATACATACTCGTTTCTTATCGAGATAGTGAATCTTTTTCTTGGCGATTCATGAAAGACTGTTACCAGCATTTAGTGGATCACAGGTCAAGGTTAACTCCACCAAAGGGTGATACGAGCCTAACTACTCTTGTAACAGATTCATCACCACAGTCACATCTTTCATAACCCCTAAGGTTGAAAGCTCACATGCACCGTCTATCTGTAATCTCAATCATTTACTACCCTGAGTAAAAATCATATGATTGGATTACGGCGAGTTGTGTTCAGGTATATCGAATCCATCGACTGTACCTACGCCACAAGCCTGCTAATTTATAGCATTGTTGAGCACTCTCCTATTTATACTTAACAATTGGTCTAATGAGTAGACAACACGTGGCGACATTTGTATGGACCAGGTATCCCATGTCACTGGTTGATTCATATTTACTCTTGAATGTGGACTATCTGGGACTGAAATACTTACATACAATTTGCCTCGTATAGCACATCAATTAAAGAATTGAAATAATTTAATTTGATGTACTATACGAAACAAATTATATCTAAATTCTTCATTAATAATGCAATTGTATCACATTCCCTAGAAGTCACACTATACCTTATTTTGACAATCTAGTCTCGATCAAATAAAAGATCAATAAACTTAAATAATACATTACTCAATTCAATTTAGATAACACAATTTTCTGAAAAAACACACCACATGGTCCACATGGAAAATAATGAAATTGATAATTGACCATGTTTGAAGGGCAACAAACACCAAAGGACAAGCAAAGCGAAAAACGGCAGGTCATTTCGTCGAACGTATAATGTGCAGTCTCCGAATGCAAATAAAAAAACATGAAAATTGAGTAGGAATGGAGACCCTCGTCAATTTCACATATAATCACACAGGTACTTCCAAGTATTTTGGCTGTTTGTTGCCGTCCCAATATTGTATTCACAAAATCAACCCAGACTATTTTAATCCCCCACCAATCATCATTCATTCAATACGTCCCTTCAAACCCATAATTTTCTGCGTCAAACAGAAAGAGGAGAGCTAGAAAAAAAACCCAGTTCAATCAAATATGAAGAGGTATAGGAACAGAGAAATCTGGGAATTCGAGCATATGATCGGTGCTGCTCACAGTGGGAATGGGTATAGTAATAAGTTGTTGAATTGCAGAGAAGTGATACTGGGTATCGACGGTGGAACCACATCGACTGTGTGCATATGCATGCCTCTTATACCATTTACGCACCCGTTGCCCGACCCCCTGCCCGTCCTCGCTCGCTCTGTCGCCGGCTGCTCCAACCACAACAGTGTTGGAGGTATACATATCTACCATTATCTTTTGTTTCGATTTGTGTCTTTTCTTTATCTTGCTCCAATTTATTAGTTGAATTGTGAGAGTGATTTGTGCTTGCCATGCCATGTCTAGTGTTATGTTTGGCAAATTTGAATTGTCACAGGCCTTCAGTGATTATATCTATATCTATATCTAAATCTATATCTTCATTTCAATTTTGAACAATTTTCGACTTTTATAGTCTGAACTTCTTAAGCTTCTTTTAAGATGTTTTTAAGACTGTATGTTTTAAGTGTTTGAGTTCCGAATAAATTACAAAATAAGCTCTTCTATGAGTTTATAAAATGGGGTAATGGATTTTGTGAAGCAAGTATGATGAACTTTTTTTGTAGACAAAATTAAGACATGTTATCGGTAGTATTGCGTAAATTAACAATTGTTTCATAACATATTTTATACAAGTCCAGGGGTTTGAAAATGTTCTACTTGTATTGATGTATTAAACAAAATTTGTTAATATAGTTATTATAGTATAATAAAAATAAAAGCAGAGAGAGATATCAAATTCATATTTTTCTTAATACATCTAAATATATTATATTGTCAATGTATAAGAATTTATCAATATGATGGAGTGTCTACATGTTTTATGTAAAACATAAAACATACATATTGATATGCACAAACATATTGTCTACATGTTTTAATTATTATATACATATTGATATGCACAAACATGTATTAATATTTACGTTTGGAAATGAAAATATATAAATTTTATGTTATTGGAGATTTTGGGTTTACTAATAGAGTAATATGTAAGCTTATATGTTCAATTATACAACCTAAATTGAAATAATATTACTAGTAATAATAATATGTTTAAACACTTCTTTTTTAAAATTTTACCATAAGATAATGCTATACTCGACATATACATAACATGCACAGCATAATTTTCTGTTCGAAGGTTATGAGTTTGATTCCTTTGCCGATAAGGGCAGTGTTAGTGTTGGTGGGTAATCCGTGTGTGACCTTTGGCCTCGGAGGCATGCCCTAGCCCGCGGTAGCTGACCCTACCCAAACTCTTTGTTTACCCAAAAAAGGAAAGAACATGTACAAATGCAATTAATATTTAGATATAGAGACAGATGTGGTTTTATGTTAAACTTACGACTGATATAATATTTAGTTAAACATTTAACCTTTGTATAATATATTGAACATAAAATATTTATTACGAAAAAAACATATATATTGGAGGGGTTGAAAATTTTAACAATTAAGGGTGCTTCAATCATTTTATAGCTCATCAGCATGGTTCTTATATGTTATAAGCTCTTCAAGATAAGTTAGGATTCCTTATCTTTCAGAATCTTGGTATCATGAGAGCTTGTAAGGTATTTTGTCAAAAGTATTTACCAAATGATCAACAGAAGCTTAAAAACTCTCAAATATTGTGCTTATCTCAAGGCTTGTCAAAGTTGAAGCCTGCGATCTTCATGTGAACCCAGATGTATAAGATACGTCAAAGAGTTTATACACTCCAATCTGGTGAAATTTGTTTAATGTATCTCTATTGCACTTGCATGAACAGATTCTTGTTAGATTACCAGGAAATGCTAATGATTTGCCATGTCACCAATGTGACAACATGGCACGATCATGATAATTCTGGCAAGAGTCCGCCATATAACAATATTCCACATTTGTCGAGTAAATGTTGGGTAAGACAGTAGGGCCTACACAACCATGCCACATTTGAGAGGGGTGCAACGGTGGTTAGCTTCATGAATGCATCTAAGATTTCTTTTCCATCATTAACAAAGAAAAAGAAAAGGGATTTGTTATTGAATTATTTTTTATGGAAATATGTATAGTGCGCACCATCATTCATTACCTGGCCTTGAGTCACAAGTATGGCAACGGTAAAGAAACTGTGGTTCGTAGGAATGTTGTCATGGAAGTCACTCTACCAGTTCAACATTGTGAATTGGCTGACTCAGTTCTTTAATTGTTTTCCCTAAATTGCTTAGACGAAATTTAAAAATTTTCTAAGAGTATAGGATAAAATATGGGTATGATACGTCTATAGTCACTAAGGTGTATGCATATACGTATAGTTAAAACACCAAAGAATATGCAGTAAGTTCACGAGACATTATATTAGAAAATGATGCATAGTCAAGATTTAGAGTTGAAGATACTTGATTGCATATACTTTTAACGTATTCTATGCATTTCTTTGTCTTCCATTAAAGTAGAAAGTGATGTTTACAGAATCTGCTGCTAGAGAGACTTTAGAGCATGTTATGGCAGATGCTCTTTCAAAGTCAGGTTCAACTCGTTCTGCTGTTCAAGCTGTTTGTCTTTCGGTATCTGGTGTTGACCACCCTACAGATCAGCATCGTATACTTACTTGGCTCAGGTTTTATTCCCACTGAATTTATTTTCCCTTGACTTCCGTTTTAAGGGTCTACTTTTCAACGTTCTTATTGTATCGATTCATATATTTGATTTCATGATTGGATATCACTAAAATATAATTTCCTTTTGTTGGATGTGTAGAGAAATATTCCCGAGTCATGTTAGGTTATATGTTCAGAATGATGCTGTGGCTGCTTTGGCTTGTGGGACGATGGGAAAGCTCCATGGATGTGTCCTGATAGCTGGTACAGGTACCATTGCTTATGGATTTGCAGAAGATGGAAGAGAAGCTCGGGCTGCTGGTGCGGGACCCATTTTAGGTGACTGGGGAAGGTAGTAGATATGATATATTTACTTTGTAGTACTTTTATATGCATTTTCATTCTTCGTTGTTGATTTACCATTCTGTTGCAGTGGATATGGTATAGGTGCACAGGCACTGACTGCTGTAATAAGGGCTTATGATGGGCGTGGTCCAGAGACTACACTTACAAATAGTATACTTGATCAACTGGATCTCTCTTCTCCGGATGAACTTATAGGGTATGTATGTATACATATAAATCATCATCAGCATAAGAATGAAATGTAAGTATAGGAATAGGAATATGAATGATAATCATATAAGGTTATAACTAATAAGTTTAGGTGGACTTATTCGGATCCGTCTTGGGCACGAATAGCAGCACTTGTTCCAGTAGTGGTTAATTGCGCAGAGGCAGGTGATACTGTGGCAAGCAAGATCTTACAAGAAGCCGTTTACGAGTTGGCTTCAAGTGTTAAAGCTGTTGTTAAGAGATTGGAGCTGTGTGGTGAAGGTACCTGCAATATGATGAATATATATATATATATGTATATAATCGAAAAACATAACAATGTGAATTGAATTGAATTGCAGATGGGAATGATACATTCCCTCTAGTGATGGTTGGTTGTGTTCTTGAAGCCAATAAGAGATGGGACATCAGTAATGAAGTCACTAATTGCATCTCCAAGGACTTCCCCGGCGCTCTCCCAATTCGCCCCAAGGTGTTAATCAATCCTATTTTTTTCATAACAAAATAAATGATTTTATTTATTTATTTATTAATTGTTGAAATAGAGATTTAATGTGATGAAAAAAAAATATATATTAGGTTGAGCCTGCAGTAGGTGCTGCATTGCTTGCTTGGAACTTTCTGATGAGACAATGTCATGAAGAAGCACTGGAAAGATGATAATGATATATTAATTGTACAGCTACAGCAGCATTATGAGGATAGTTTATAGTATTCATCGTCAACATCTCAAACTAAAATTGATGTTTTATTTCGTTTGTAATATGGTATTTTTTCTTTCAAACTAGCGAGCTTTCCGTTTATTATATAGCAAAAGAAATAGAAAATGCTTGAGTTTCATAAAGCATAACATTGCATCATTAAGTTACAAAAATTACTTAATTTTCCAAACAACATACATTACTTATGAATTTTGCCGCGCACAAATTATTAGTTATATCGCCCTGAAATTTGCAACTACAAATTTTGGACACCGAAAATGCTTTTTATTTTTCGGAATCTTTGAGATAGTATCTAGAAAGATTAAATTTTTGGTTTGTTACTATTTTTCCCAATTCCTAATATGGAATCCAACAAGTAATAAACATATACCTTTTTTTTCTTTGTTTTTAGGTCGTTAGCCTTCACTATTCATTTTCTTGGTGAAGTTTCAATTTTATCACAAGTATTATGCAAGACAATCTATTGGTAATGACTTTATAAAAAAATAAAGAAAGAAGCCTGTGAGTAACAAATAATCCCACAGCTAACCAAATCTAGTAATTTAAGTTGGCCTATAATATTCGAGGATTGTTGTTTGATACAATTTTTCTGCAAAAGCATCTAAATTACTTCTATTTGTTAATTGATTATTACAACATTCACTTATAATTATGGTTCTATATATTTCAATCAAAAACAATAACTTACCATGAATTTGATTATTTGATTCCTAACAACTTAATTAAAAATAATTGTCAAAAAAATAGGTATCAACGTGTAACACGTATTTTATATTAGAATAAAATACGTTTTTGTAAGCTACTATACTAAATTAAGTTAGAATGTGATTCAGTACTTTAAATTAAATTAAAATTTTGTAGAATAATTATTTAATAAAGAGTTATATACAATGAATAACATTAATTCTTGTTATGGTGTTATATACACTAAACAATATTAACATTTTTAGAATAAATACAAATAGATAATAATATTATAATAATTAAAGGAATATATTACTAATGTTGTAATGTAACTAATTATGTTATATATATGTAATGTATTATGACAAACTATATAATCTCATTTAAATGTTGATATCGTGATTTACTTAAAATATGATGTAATCTAGCACAATAGTTTCTATAAATTTAGATTTGATTTTTAAAGTGACCTTCAATCTACTTTCTACATGTCAATGTCAACTATTGTTTTTAGAAACATAAAGGCCTTGTTTGTTTATGTTTTAGAACTTAATTTTCAAAATTTTGAATCACAAAATACTAAATAAATTTAATATTAATAATATTTATCTAAATTTATTTTTATTCAAAACTACTTTTTCAATTCCTATATAACTACCTATTAATCATAATTCATATATCCTTTTACACATTCACTAAAGTCATTTATTGTAATTATTATTTATCTTTCTTTTTCATACTTTATACTCTATTAATTTTTATTTACAAAATCATTATATACATAAATAATAGAATAATTGCTATTGCTCTGTCATATTTTACAACTTTTAGCTTTTAAAAAAATATAAATAAATACTTACCATTTTCACTCACACAAATTTTCGTAGTACATAATGTTCGAGCTATTTTTTAAAATTCAAACTAAAAAAGATCAACGGACATAGGCAATGTATTTTACATAAATCCAGTTCAATGAACAATGTCGTAAATGAGTCACAATGTTTACTATAAAAATTCAAAATTTATATAATAATAAAAAGATTGAACGAGTAAATTAATAGAGTTGGAGTTGTAACAACCTACTCTACTATTTCTCCATATGAATGAAATAAGCACAAGTTATCTCAGTTCGATTCTATATAAGTCATAGTCATCATCTCTGGATTCTTGATTATTCCGTTCAAGTGAAGTAAATGAATGTGTTATATGTTCATTCATGGCCAAAATGTTTGATGTAAAAAAAAAAAAAAAAAAAAAGTAGAGAGGTTTAGAAAACCCAATCTAGTAATATAAATTTAGATTTGTTTTACCATATCAATCAAGAAATCTTATTACTAACCCAGAAACCAGAATGCAATAATTGATGTACTTTCCCAAATTAAATTTACCTCTCTTCACTACAGTTACAACCAGCATTTTGGCTTTAAAGATCTGAAGCTCATTTTATTTAGCTCCACAGACACAGAGATTTCAATATCTGTTTCAGAAAAGTTACTCATCATTTTCTTCTTCCCTTTTGCTTTTTTTTCTTTTCACTTTACCTCGTTTATTCCTCGGACCAGTCTTCTTCATCTTCTTTTTACTAGTTTAGGGTTTTTTCCAAACGTATTGTTCAAACTTCAAGATCTGCTTCGCTTTTCATCTTCCTTAAAACCCTTGTCAAGTTTAGTTCTAGTGTGCTCCATTTCACTTTCCCTTTTCTTTTTGAAGATATTACAAAATTGAGGGGTCATGTGTGAGTTTGGATGACAAAGTTTAGCTCATTTAGTTGGTTTGAGGTGGGTGGGGGGTGGGGTTAAGATATATAGCTATAAAATTTCAGGGTTGGGTTTATAACTTGAAAGATTTTTGTAGCATAATTTTTAAACTTGTGTGGAATATGAGGTTATCTCCTTCATCGTCATCTACTACTACGGGGTTTAATGCTCAGTCGGAGGAAGGTTAGTTGATTTTTTTTTGTTTTTAATTTTTTGGGTTTTTGGTATTGCGTATGGAAATGCTTGATTTTAGCTTTATCTGAAGTGTTCTGAAAAATTTTAGTTGTAAAGATAACCCCCCCCCATGATTTCTGATTTGCAGGGGAGAAGAAATGCTTGAATTCAGAGCTGTGGCATGCGTGTGCTGGCCCGTTGGTCTCGCTTCCACAACTAGGAAACCGAGTTGTCTATTTTCCTCAAGGCCACAGTGAGCAGGTTTATATGAATTTTAGTTGAAGAATATGCTTGTGATTCAGTTGTAGTCATGAAATGTAGGTGAAGGTTACTCGTTCTTCTTATGTTTTGATATGCTCTGTTTGATAAGAGTAAGTTATGTATTATCCTATCTTAATTAACTCAACGAGTAATATATCTATATTTCACTCTGTTTTCTTTTCAAACCTCTTTAGCTGGTGGTTGATAGGTGACAAGATGCCGTATAATTTAACGAAGTAATTATATATATCCGTCCAATCATGAACATGTAAAATAAGGTTTCATGGGGTGGGGGTTTCATAGTGAAGATGTCCCACATGGAACATGGAGCAAACTTCAAATGAGTTAGTGTACAAACTTGGGTTAATCATTTTTAGAGTAAGGACAAATGCAAAATAGTTGCTAGTTGAGCTCATTGTGCCGACGTGTGAAGTTCCTGTTGCTGGCGCACCCCAAAATCTCTCTTACGGGCTCCCTTTGTGTGACAACATATCTATCTTTGGTATTTATTTCTGTCTTGCATGGTCATCAGTGTGAACTCCTGCTTAACCTCATGTCTATTATTATTTTTAAACAAAGTAACTCTTTACAAGTATATTTTTGATAAAAACCTTGACTATGCAACTCAGGCATGCAGTTAGTTATGCTGAGATGTTACAAGCTTCTGCACATGTGTCCCTTTTAGTTTCTGGTGGGGGAATTCAAACACAATTCCGTATATATATATATATTTGTTCACCTACAATCATCCAATGATTTAGTGTATTCCTGCATGAATGATGTTGGCCGTCTAAGTTTTCTATGATTTAGTTTTAAGTAGCACCTCAAACATCTATTAATTTGTGAAAACAGGTTGCTGCCTCAACCAATAAGGAAGTAGACGCTGCTATCCCTAGCTATCCGGGCTTACCACCGCAGCTAATATGCCAGCTTCACAATGTTACCATGCACGTAGGTTAAATTGTTATTGTAACTTAATCTTTTCTTCAAAAACATTATTTTAATGCTTAAATTTTTAAAATTGCAGGCAGATGTTGAAACAGATGAAGTATATGCTCAGATGACTTTGCAGCCACTTAGCCCAGTATTATACTGAAGACTTTTTTGTACTTTATGAATCTCGTGTAGTCTATATATTGCTGATTATTAACTTTGCCCATTTTTGGTTAGCAAGAGCAAAAGGACTTGTGCCTTTTACCAGCTGAACTTGGCACCCCGAGTAAACAGCCGACAAATTATTTCTGTAAAACTTTAACTGCTAGTGACACCAGCACTCATGGAGGATTCTCTGTTCCTCGTCGAGCAGCTGAGAAAGTCTTTCCTCCTCTTGTAGGTCTTAATTTTGGGCCGTGAATTTTTTCATTAATCACTAATGTTGTTAAGTTTAATTATATTTGTTTTTCCCTTTTCAGGATTTTTCTCAAACTCCTCCATGTCAAGAGTTAATTGCAAAAGATCTCCACGGTAATGAATGGAAGTTCAGGCATATCTTCCGTGGTGAGTCCTCAAGATAGTAAAGCTTATGCATTCCTTTTACTACTTCTCCGTGCCACAAAGCCTATGTCTGAGTCTCTATTTTTCATTATTCCCGGAATCTTTGTCTTATACTAAATATAAGTGTTTTATGTATAACGTCCTCTTATACCCTTTTCTTTGTGCTTAATGAGATGGAAAGTGGAACAAATTTCTTCCATATCATAATCATCATATTATGTTTTGTTTGTGTTTAATGAGATGGAAAGTGGAACAAATTTCTTCCATATCATAATCGTTATATTATGTAAAAAAGCTAACTAAGTGACCATTAAATGTTCTTTCTTCACTCGAGCTATATGTTTTTTCGTAGATATTCATTTAAATTTGTTGGGTTTACATTTTTAGTATATGAAGGTAATTTCAGGAGAATGTTGTCAAAATTTGACTATTCTTATCTCGTGGAAAAAGTCAAATATACCATCCTTTTTGGGGCAGATGGAGTAACTTATTTCACTCCCATAGCTCTGTTTGTGCACTGAGATAAGAAAATAGCTTCTTTTCTTTATGATCTTGAATAAACAAGCAGATCCACTTACTTAACATAAGGCATAAGACATTATGATGCATGATAGACATAAGCAATACAACCATGTGTGTCTTTACCTTGCTAATTACTTCAATTGTCCTGTTTCTGGTTATATGGGGAAGAATCATGTGCAGGAATGATTGTGAGTTGCAAGGAATCTTTTATTCGATTTTTTTTCCGGGTGGAATGTTTTACCAAGGTTTTTTGATAGTATCTTTATGTAATATATTTTAAGAGGTGTATGAGGAGTACTCGTAAGCTACTGACGTAGTGGTTGCTTACCTAATGTGTGAACAACTTATGAAGCTCAAATTTTTAATTGTTTAGTTGTTAATCCAAGAATTCGTGTTTATAGGTCAGCCAAAGAGGCATCTTCTTACCACAGGATGGAGTGTGTTTGTCAGTGCAAAGAGGCTCGTTGCTGGAGATGCTGTTATTTTCATCTGGTATGCAATATTATCCGTATTATAATTATGGTAGACCTGTATTGTTGGAATGTTATTATATCATTTTTTTTTGGGATAATAGTTGGTTATTTTGAGTATTAATTTATTTTACTATAATACCAGGAATGAAAATAATCAGTTGTTCTTGGGGATTCGGCATGCTAATCGTCCTCAAACTTTTATGCCTTCATCAGTTCTGTCAAGTGATAGCATGCACATTGGTCTTCTTGCTGCAGCTGCTCATGCAGCGGCAACAAATAGTCGCTTCACTATCTTTTATAATCCTAGGTAAAGGTTATTGCTTTTTTAGGTTTCACTTTCATTATCTTGGGGAAATGTAGTGGGGAATGTGTGAAAGATGAAAATATGTTTGATTTCTTTTCCATAGAAAACACTTTCCAATTTAAATGTTGTGTCGAGTAAGATTTTGTCTGGTTAATGGTGTCCTGTCAACTTATATCATCATATATTGTTATCATGTTGCGGTAATGAATTAAGAGATTTATGTTTGTACTTAAAGATAATAATCGGAATATATATACATATTTTTGTTGCTGGTGTCACATCAAGCAGATAAAGATCGCCATATATAAATAGATATGTTAATTCATTTTTCATAATGATCAGGGTAGAAATTGGAGCTTTTGGTGGAATGGTATTGAACTAAAGCTTTTTTTGCTTTTATTTTTTGCTTATTAAGTAACTATAGCCTTAACATTTGCGACTCGTCTAATTTCAGGGCAAGCCCGTCAGAATTTGTGATACCACTGGCAAAATATGCCAAAGCGGTGTATCATACACGAGTTTCTGTGGGTATGAGATTTCGGATGCTTTTTGAAACAGAGGAATCAAGTGTCCGTAGGTAGGTATCTTTTTTTTTTTTTTGATTTACACAAAAAAGCAGCAAAACAAGGAGATCTTTGTCTTCTTTTTTTCCATGCATGCATTTTCATGCTTACATCATTCCCGAAAAGCTTTGATTGATGGCTGTTAGTTTTTTGCCATAAAAATGGTTAAAAAGGAAGAACAAAGTCTTTTCTTTACAATGTGCGATAGATTTGGATTAATGATAATCAATTTCTGTCTCAATACTCCATTTTAGATTAACTAATGTCACTTCAACAAAATCTAGGAAAGAGTTTATTACTCCTCGATTGCTTTGTCAATGTAGTTGTCAATCACGACTCAATTTTTCTACTGTAGTTGTAACTTATAAGTTGTCGTGAAGTGGAGAAAGTACAAAGTAACATGAATTTATTACCATAAGTGAAAAGGAAATTAATGTATTTCTATGTGAACATCTTGATACATTCATCAATCAAAAAGAATTTTTGGCCTACATACTGCTGACACGTACTTATGTTTGAACTCAGGTACATGGGTACAATTACCGGAATAAGTGATTTAGATACTGTTCGTTGGCCGAACTCACATTGGCGTTCAGTGAAGGTTTGTTTATGCCCAATTAATTCTCGTGGTTCAATTAATGTTTCTTCTCAGTATAAATGAAAGAATAAAACACCCATGTGTTTATGATCTGATTTATAGTGTGATAATATCCAGGATTAGAGAAGAAAACTATTTCACTAGTATCGATAATCTGGGAAATTTCGTGCTACCAACTTGAGTACTACTACTAAGTGGATTTGCTAGGCATTGAGTGAAATAATATGATTGTCATAAAATGAAATGATAACATCATTTGTATTAATCTCACTGGCACAAACCACAAATATAGTTGGATACTACCATAGTGGATAGAGTCCGATAATCCGATTTACAATATATAGGTTGTGGAAAAGATTGTCTTTTTATCTGTTTTTAGTTACTAGGGCTATGCATGGATACATATCATACATCAACCAATCATACTTGATTTGATACATTTTCTGAAAACATAACCGAACACGACTAACATCCCATGATCTCCATACAAACACCCTGTAATGCATCTCCTGTAAATTTTTCCAACGCCCGAAAACATACCCGTATAGACTAGACTTTCCTAAGGTCACTTCTTGTGCATTTCTAGCTAGATTATGTTGAAATTAAAAACTTTCGAAGCATGATATCTTACATTTCCTTATTCAGGTGGGGTGGGACGAATCAACTGCAGGGGAGAGACAACCAAGAGTTTCCTTGTGGGAAATTGAACCCCTTACTACTTTTCCTATGTACCCGTCTCCATTTTCCCTCAGACTGAAACGACCATGGCCGTCCGGGCTGCCCTCCTTCCCTGGTCTGGTTATTACAGCCAACCAAAAAAACTGCTCTGTTTTTTTGTTTTTCTTTATGTTAACTTAAATGTATTATTATTTTTGTGTTATTTAGGTATTGGAGATCAAGGGATCCAGTCTCTAAATTTCCAGAGATTTGGCGTCGCACCATGGATGCAACCAACGCTCGACACTTCCATTCTCGGTTTACAACCTGATATTTACCAAGTCATGTCACTCCAGGACACGGGTTCCTTTGATCACTCTAAAATTGCAAATCAGTCCCTTTTGCAGTTCCAGCAAAACGCGCCAAACGTTTCTACCTCACTTCTTCAAAATCAGATGCTGCAACAACAATCACATCCTCAAAACTTTTTCCAAAACTTTCAAGAAAATATCATTTCTCAGGCTCAAGTCTTGCATCATCAACAACAACAAATTCAGCAATCACAGCAATTTCAGGAGCATCAGACCAAAAAACCCATCTCCACCGAGTCCCAGTTCACACCTTTGCAGACATTATCATCGACAAGCCAGCTACAGAACTTCTCTGACCTAATTGGGAATCATATGACTTCATATAATAATAGTAATAATTCTTCCATTCAGAGTCTTTTAAGTTCATTTTCCCATGAAGGATCATCCCACTTGCATGGCTCCAACCCTTTAGTCTCTCATTCTTCATCATCGAAAAGAGTAGCATTGGACCCTCAACTTTCTTCAAGGGCTTCACAATTCAGAGTACCTCATGCACAAGAACTGGTTCCACCTAATTCTAAGGTCTCTGACCTTTCAGCATTGCTGCCACCTTTCCCTGGAAGAGAATTTTCAGATTTCCAAAATTCCCATAACAATATGTTGTTTGGAGTTAATACTGACTCACCAGCTGTAATCACAAACGGGATATCAACCCTTAGAAACGGTGGCAATGAGAATGAATCATTTTCGATGCCATATTCAACCCCAGCATTTGTAAGTGCAAGTGCTCAAGGCACCGACTTTCCTCTTAACTCAGACATGACTACCTCAAGTTGTGTGGATGAATCGGGTTATTTGCAGTCCTCAGAAAAAGTGGACCAAACTAACCCATCCCCCGGAACCTTTGTGAAGGTTAGTTAGATAGTTTTCTTTTCATTCCATATGAGAAATGTGCAAATGAGCTATGTTATTAACATCTTATGATCATAACGACGATTTTATTTTTTATTTTGACAGGTTCACAAGTCAGGGTGTTTCGGACGGTCACTGGATATTTCCAAATTTAGCAGCTATGATGAGCTGCGGAGCGAGCTAGGTCGCTTGTTTGGGCTTGAAGGGCTGTTGGAGGAACCTCAGAGATCAGGCTGGCAGCTTGTATTTGTTGACCGAGAGAATGATGTTCTTCTCATCGGTGATGACCCTTGGCAGTAAGAACCACCCCTATTTGAAGCTCTTTTCGAATTTTTGTTTGTCCAAGTATATATATATAATATATATATATATATATACACCCTTTTGTCGTTTCAGGGAATTTGTGAACAGTGTGTGGTATATAAAGATTCTATCTCCAGTTGAAGTCCATCAGATGGGAAAAGAAGATGTTCATCTTCCTAATAGCTGTGATGATTATACAAGTCGAAAGGACTCGAGTAGGATACCATCTGTGGGTTCACTCCACTACTGATGCTGCTGTCATTTTGGCCAAGGTACTTTAAAACTACGTGAAAATGTTATTGTGTATGCAATACTAAGTATCTATTATCGTTAGTCTTTGTTTGTAATGCAATTCGTGTCGATGGAATGTAATATCTGGACATAAATTTCTTGTTCAGAACTGTGTTTAAACTGAGATAGCACATGCAGACTTGTTTCTGACTTTTCTTTTGGAACATTTTAACTATCAATCACCTGAACTTGTGATAAGTTTATATACTTAATTACAACAAATTATCAAGATAGATTCACAAAAGTACCGAAAAATAGATTGTTTTAGAACACTAGGAGGAAGAACAAATTTCACTCACATATTACCTTTGGAATAACTCAGATTACTTGGCACACGTCCATTAGGTCACCTCATTAAAAATTAAAATTTCAATCCTCTGCTTTTATCTCAAGGTATAGTACATATAGTGTTAAAGATTGCTAATTGGGTTTTGCTTATTTTATTAATTTGAAATTCAAATATATGTTGTGTTCAAAATGAAGCATGACGTGAAGTAGTTTCACTTATGCATGTGGAACATAATTGTTTTCACCACACATGCATGTGAAACATAATTGTTTTCACCAATAAAAAACGAAAAGAATGTTGCGGTTGGGACTTACTAACTCATATCAATAGAAAAGACCCTAATTGATTTCGGATTATGTAGAGGGTAGAGAAATGATGGGATGGCAACATTTCACTGAAATGGTGGTAGCCAGATTCTCAAATCCCCAACAGTTATAGGCCAATTTAATAAATTGACACAAACGGATTCAGTGGAGGACTATATTGAGAAGTTTGAAGAGCTTAAAACCTTCATGATTGGTACCAATAGGTTCTTAACTGAAGATTACTTCATTAAGAGTTTTGTGAGTGGGTTAAAAGGGGAGATTACTCAAATGGTCGAAATGCTTAATCCAGTTACACTAAGCCAAGCCATGCACCTAGCAAGGAAACAAGAAGGGTTGCTGGAGGCTATGGCCAAAGGAGGGAGGAGTCACCATTAACAGACTAATGCAATATATGGAATCAAGGGAGGAAAGGCTGACACTGTAATGACTCAAAACAATAGGAGGTTTAGCCTTGCTACAGAGCCTAAGTACCCACGTATCAGGAGACTCAGTGGGGAGGAAATGTACCCACCTATCAGGAGACTCAGTGGGGAGGAAATGACTGAGATGAGGAGGAAGGGTCTATGCTTCAACTGGGATGAAGCCTATACCTTAGGTCATAAGTGTAAGAAGTTATTTGTTATAATGGGGGAAGAGCTAGAAGAGGAGGATAGGGAAGAGACCATGGAGCCTGAATTGGAGACTGCTGAGGAGTTACACATTTATGTACATGCACTGGCAGGGCAGATGACTCAAGACACCATTAAAGTGAAATGAAAGGTAAAGAATGCGACCATTTCAATCTTAATTGATATTGGGAGCACCCACAGTTTTTTGGACCCAAACACAACAAAGAGACTCAAGTGTGTACTAGATTACACTAATCTATTAGTAGTCACAGTAGCAGATGGAGGGATAATCAATTGTGATGCCAAATGTATTAACTTTCAGTGGACTATGGGGGAGAATACTTCAAAGCCAGTGTGAGAATCTTACCCTTAGGGGGGTGTGATATGGTGGTGGGGGTTGATTTACTTAGAAGACTAGGACCCATTACCTTTGATTGTAAGACACAAAAGATAATGTTTGTGAAAGGGGTAGAGATGTGACACTACAGGGGATTCAACAAGAGGTGACCTTAAAGATGATGAATGGCAAACAGATCAAGAAAATATTTTCACAACAGGGTAAACATTTTTTTGGATGCATCTATATGTTGAACACTAATGACTCTCTGCCACAGGAACAATTTTCCCAAGAGCTACAACCTATTTTAGACAGCTACAAACAAGTATTTGCAGAACCCACTACCTTACCTCCTATGAGATCTCATGACCACCAAATTTCCACCAAGACAGATTCTGAACCCTTCAAGTTAGCTCCATATAGGTACCCCTACATATAGGGACAAAAAATAGAGAGGTTAATACAAGAAATGCTAGACAAGGGATCATACAACCTAGCAATAGCCCCTACTCTTCACCAGTGTTACTAGTTAAGAAGAAAGATGGATCATGGAGATTTTTGTGTAGATTTCAGGAAGCTAAATTCTATAACCATCAAGGATGGTTTCCCTATTCCATTAATTGAGGACTTGTTAGATGAATTAGGAGCAGGATACCACCACATCAGAATGGCTACTAAAGATATCCAGCTTTTGTCACTACCACAGGGTATTATGAGTTCAAGGTGATGCCTTTTGGGCTCACTAATGCCCCAGCCACATTTTAGTCCCTAATGAATGAAGTTTTCAGAGCCTACTTGAGAGATTTTGTATTGGTATTCTTTGATGATATTTTGGTTTATAGCAAAGACTTAGAAAGCCACAAGCAACACTTACAGATAGTATTGCAACAACTGAAGGCGCATGAACTCTATGCCAAGGCTTCTAAATGTTGTTTTGGCCTAGCCAAGGTGGAGTACCTCGGCCATTTGATTAGTAAGGAAGGAGTAGAGGCTGATCCAAGCAAAGTCAGCTGTATGATGGAGTGGCTCAAACCAACCAATGTGATGGCTCTAAGGGGATTTCTAGGACTTACAAGGTACTATAGAAAGTTCATTAGGCACTATGGTCTAGTTGCAAAACCTCTGACTGAGCTGACTAAAAGGGGGAAATTTCAGTGGAATGATGAAGTTGAGTTGGCCTTTCAACAACTCAAAGTGGCCATGAGCACTGCTCCAGTGCTAAGCTTATCTGACTTCTCCAAGGAATTTATAGTAGAGACAAATGCCTGCTACTATGGGTTAGGGGCTGTGCTCATCCAATACAAACACCCCATTGCATATATCAGCAAAGCATTGGGCCCGAGAGTTTAGGCTTATCAGTTTATGAGAAAGAGTTCTTAGCCATATTACTAGCTGTGGAAAAATGGAGAGCATACTTAATACAAGGTAGGTTCAGCATCAAAACAGATCAACAGAGTCTAAAGTACTTATTAGAGCAGAAAATTTCTACACCCTTACAATAGAAATACATAACTAAGTTATTAGGCTTTGATTATAAGATTGAGTACAAAAAGGGGGTTGAAAACAAAGAGGCAGATGCACTATCAAGGAGGGAAATGGGATCTTGTTCAGACCTTAAAACCAAGGTGGATTGAGGAGTTAGAGGATAGTTATGCATGGGATTAGGAATCACAGACCATTATTGCTCAGTGTGATTTGAGCTCATTTGATGTTTCTCAATACTCTTACTCAGAGGGAATTGTGAGGTACAAGGGCAGGTTATATATTGGAGCCTCCACTACACTGAGGGACAAGGTAGTTAACTGGTTTCATGCTTCTAGTGTGGGGGGTCATACATGCATTCATGGGACATATCAAAGAACACAGGCTGTATTCCTATGGCCAGGGATCAAACAACACATTTCTAGGGTAGTCTCACATTGCTTAATCTGTCAATAGTGCATATTGCCTATCCCTGATCAGGCCTGGACTTACTTGACTATGGATTTCATTGAACAACTTCCTAACTCAGAAGGTAAAAATGCTATATGGGTTATTGTAGATAGATACACTAAATACAGTCATTTTATTGCACTAGCACATCCTTTCACTGCATCACAACTTGCATCTATATTCCTTAACACTATATACAAGTTACATGGTCTTTCTCAACCTGTTACTACTAATAGGGACAAGATTTTTGTGAGTAAGTTTTGGAAAAAAATGTTTGCTACACTAGGCATTGATCAACAACTAAGTACGGCTTATCATCCGCAAACGGATGAGCAAACCGAACGTGTTAATCAGTGCCTAAAATTCTATCTTCGTTGTATGTGTGGCAGTACACAAAGGAGGTGGGCTTGTTGGCTGGCAATGACTGAATGGTGATATAACACTAATTACCATACAACCATTGCTCTTACACCTTTTGAAGCTCTTTACGGCTACAAACCACCTGAAATCAGCATTGGACCATTCTCGGCAAGCACGGTTGTGGGCGTGGAACAATTGATTAAAGACAGGCAAAACATAGCATTTCATCTCAAATTCCAATTGAACAAAGCTCAGAATTGCATGAAACAAATGGCGGACAGGAACATGACAAACAAACAATTTTCAGTGGGTGATTTTGTATTTTTAAAACTCAAACCTTACCGACAACGTTCATTATATAGCAACAAGATTTGGAAACTCAGCCCGAAATACACAGGCCGTTTGAAATCATTGAGAAAGTAGGAGCAGTAGCTTACAGACTTCACTTACCACCGACAGCAAGGGTTCACCCCATATTCCACGTTTCACTCCTCAAGCGCGGGAAGGGCATCACTGAAGCAGCGGCGGCTATACCACCGTTAGACGACGATGGCCAGGTCATTCTAAAGCCTTTAGCTATTCTTGCACGGAGGCTTGTCAAACGTAACAATGCAGGAGTCACTCAACTACTTATCAAATGGGCACACCTCCCCAAATCTGAGGCAACTTGGGAGGATTGGGCAACTATTACAAGTCAATTTCCGGAATGCAAGTCTTGGGGTGAAGACTTGTCCAAATGGGGGAGTAATGTTATGACAACAGAGGAAGAGAAAGGAAATCACGAGGAAGACCACAATTCAAACAGGGTCAAATGGGCTGGGAAGATAAAACAACTATGGGCCAAGGATAATGGGGCAAAATCAGTAGATCAAAACAAGAGGAATTGGCCGACACGAACGGGCTAGCACCAACGAGCCAACACCACTGGGCCAACAAACAAGCTCAATGATATTTACGTTATTTCATATTTTAATTACTATTTTATATTGTTTTAAATTGGGAAGAGTTAGTTAGAAAGAGAGAGGAGCTGTCAGCAGATATATAGTGGCAAAACGAGATTGTAACAGACAACTTGAGAATATTGTTAATGCATTTTTTTTCATTTCGTTGTTCTTCTGCATTTTTCCTTCTTCATTTCATTCTGCATTTTAGTTTATTATCCATTGGCATAGTTATCTTCTGCAGGTTAGTGAGTTGATTCGGTTTTATTCTCTGGAATTAAGCTGAATCATAACACAACATTATGGATACACACTGAAAAAATATATGATATGAATGATGGCTTAAATACGGATTAATGCTAATTAAACATTGCGCAATCCTAATACCCTCTATCTTGTTTATGTGTAATTCAGGTATAAAATCACTCCATGTCAATTCTTTCTTTTGCAAATATACAAGTTCTCAAAAAAAAAAAAAAAAAAAAAAGAATCACACAAACAAAATATTAAATATGGAGTTTGATTAGATCAAGTCTAATTCATATTTATTTCGACTACTTAAAATCCAAATAAGGCTTATAGAACCAATATTATAAATAGATCATGAAAATTGCAAATTAAAAAAAATCAAAATATTAGACTAAAAATAAGAAAACAATCAAAGAAGGTTACAAAAATCAAATACAAGAATGAAAGATTGCTCAACTTCAAGTATTTTTTTTTGAGCATTTTGCGTCTAAAAGAGAGGTCTTTAAAATTTTCGATCTTTCAAATTTTTTGTCTTTCTTGTTCGCACTATGAGGTTAATATTGACAATTTAGATAAAAAATAAATGACAAATTTATAAAATGCGAAATTTCACTAACCACGGTAATAGAGAGTGCCCGGGAAAATGTCACCAATTCTTAAAATGGACTTTTTTTGAGCTTAATTTATTTAAAATTCTTTTTAAAAATCAATCATCAAACATACAAATTTGATCAAAATGAGCTCCCGAGACTAAAAATTGGTTCCCAAACACAATTATAGTTTGAGTTCATACCCGATAGGCCCGGATTTCAAGTCCAAGTTAGAAGTTTGAACACAAATTAAGATCCACGGGACAACGCCAAACAGCACACATCAAGCGAATCATATCCCACCACGTGTTCTTTTTGCTACGTGTCATGTTCCCATTCGCCAGACACCACTACCTTTCCACATAAGCCCCCCAACAAAAATCTCTCTCTGTTCAAATCTACATTGATGCTCCAGAGCTCAAACTTCCATCAAAAATGGCGATGGAGAATTCATTCCGCGCATTGCTATTCCTATCTCTGTTTCTACTCAACTCGTTCAAATCTGAATCGGCTGTGGCGAGCATAGATCTCGGCTCAGAATGGATCAAAGTCGCCGTCGTCAACCTCAAACCAGGCCAACCTCCGATCTCAGTCGCCATTAACGAGATGTCCAAGCGCAAAACACCTTCTCTCATCAGTTTCCACGCCGATTCCCGATTAATCGGCGAGGAATCGTCTAATCTTCTAGCGAGGTACCCTAACAAGGTCTATTCTCATCTCTCCTCAATCCTCGCTAAACCCTACGATTTTACTGTTGATTTTCTCCGAAAAATGTATTTGAGTTACGAGATTTCTCGCGATGATGCACGTGAGGTGGCGGTTTTCAAAGCGGAGGGTGGGGAATTTAGTAATTTTACGTCCGAGGAGATGGTTGGTATGGTTCTGAAGTATGCGTCCGGGTTGGCGGAGACTCACGCTAGGACGAGCGTGAAGGATGTGGTGATCACGGTGCCTCCTTTTACAGGGGTGGCGGAAAGGAAGGGATTGCTGGTGGCGGCTGATTTGGTGGGGCTTAATGTGTTGGCATTGGTGAATGAGCATTCAGGTGCTGCTTTGCAGTACGGTATTGATAAGGATTTCTCCAATGGATCGAGGCATGTGGTGTTTTATGATATGGGAGCGAGCAGCACTTATGCTGCGTTGGTGTATTTCTCAGCTTATAATGCTAAGGAATCGGGGAAGACTGTGTCCATTAATCAATTTCAGGTGAATTCTTCTTTGTTATTGCAGATTCTGAATTTTGGATAGCTTGAGAGCTTGAGTTCTTATTGACGAAAATTTGTTTCCCATTTCAAGTATATGCACCTTTGGTGATTAGTTTGAGTTTTGATAGTTGTCCTTGTGAAGGACATTGCTTGCCATTGGATGTTTCTGTTGTCTTTGTTTGAATAACTCTGGCACCTTTATCACTCTATTACGTCGATTGTTGAGATGTAAAAATGTTTTGTCCAACTTTGAGTATGTTTTTGTCCATCTTTGAACTGAAAAGATTTTGTGAGCAAAATGGCCAATAAGACCAGTTCATCTAACTTCTTATATTAGGTTAGCGAAGAAAATATTTGCATGAATTTATTCTGGAGTCAACAAAAAAGTATTATATTGTATGTCGAACTACCAGTAAGAAGTTTGTAGTGTAAGTATTACTTTGGATAGTTTGACATTTTGGAAGTTGTTCCAGGTGAAGGATGTCAAATGGAATTCAGAACTTGGGGGTCAAAGTATGGAATTGAGGTTGGTGGAATACTTTGCGGATGAGTTCAACAAACAACTTGGAAATGGGGAAGACATTAGGAACTCTCCCAAGGCTATGGCCAAATTGAAGAAACAAGTTAAGCGCACAAAAGAAATCCTGAGTGCCAATATGATGGCTCCGATCTCTGTTGAATCCCTTTATGATGACCGCGACTTCAGGTTAGTGTCAAATTTGTTTTATCTTAGGTTCTGCTTGTATACCTAAACTGACTTTTTAAGAAGTAAATTTTCTTCGTTACTGAGCTTCCCTTTTTGTATGCTGTAGATATTATGTATTACTACATATATAACTAATCTAGGTTTCATCTCTGAAAAATAAAAGTGTCTGACGAGGCATCGTAGAACATGGGCTAGCAGCTAGCTTATTAGTTAAAAGAGAAAGCAAATAGGAAATGCAACAGGAGACGTAGATTTTTATAAAATATTTAATTTACAGAGGAAATAAAAGATGTTACGAAGAGGGGATTGCCTATTATGTGCCAGATATGATATTACAGTGATCTTACATTTGCTTTCCCCTTTTCTTGTTGCCCTCAAATTTTCTGTCATTTTCTTCCTTGTTCTTTTAAAAAAAGCCACATATGTTACGCATCATCTTCTCGTCTTCCTCCTTCATCAGAATTGTTCACCTGTTTCCTTTCACCTTTTCTATTATTTTAACTGCTTTTACTAATGAAACATATTTCATTAATCTCTTCTTAAGTATCGCATGTTTGAATTAACCATGTGCATCCTCAACTTATCATTATTATAACAATTACATTATGGCTTTTTAACTCGCCTTCTACTTCAAACTTTTGTACCTGTTGCAAGTAAATCCATAATCTTTCCCATAAGTGGCGATCTATATTATAGTTTTTTACTATGTCTTCACATAATAGCACCTTTCACTTGTCCGTGGTCTTTCCAACAATACCATGTCTGAGTCCGAGTTCTTGTGTTGAGAGAGGGATAGCAGGGGTCTTATGCCTCTTACAGTGTTAGCCTTAGATTGCACCATATATCTTTTCCAGCTATCTCCACTATTTTGTCACATATACATTGAGTTATAGCTAGCTTGTTTTCTTAATGTGCCTTTTTTTAATTTATTTTTCTCTAGGAGCACGATAACTCGTGTGAAATTTGAAGAGCTTTGTGAAGATCTTTGGGAGAAAGCCCTTGTCCCTCTAAATGATGTTCTCAAAGGCTCAGGATTAAATGCCAACGATTTATATGGGGTGGAGTTGATTGGAGGTGCCACTCGAGTGCCAAAATTGCAGGTCTTTATTGGTCCAACTGCTAAAATCGTTTATTTTTACGTGGTTTCACAAAATGAGTTCGTCATGTATATCACTTTGTCAAGTTTAAGTCTTGTCAGTTTGTGCTTTCTTTCCACTAATAACCCTCATGAGTCATGACCAACACTAAATGCTACCCTTAATCTTGGAATTATGTCAAACAAATGTTTCAATGTTCGTCTTTTACGAATCAGCTTTCGGTTTTATAAAACTAATGATTTGAATGTGTTTATGTGTTTTTCTTCTGCAGGCTAAGATTCAGGAATTTCTTGGGAGGAAAGAGTTGGATAAACATCTGGATGCTGATGAAGCTATTGTTCTGGGTGCCTCACTACATGCTGCAAATTTAAGTGATGGAATTAAATTAAACCGTAAGCTAGGGATGATTGATGGTTCTACCTATGGCTTTGTGATTGAATTGGATGGTGATGGTCTTTTGAAAGATGAAAACACCAGACAGCTGATTGTACCGAGGATGAAAAAGTTACCCAGCAAGGTAAAGAAATTTTGAATATGGTAAGTGGTATATAGCTCTCCATGTTTTAATTTGATTTGAGTTCACATTACTGCAGATGTTCAGATCTGTTGTTCACAATAAAGATTTTGAAGTATCACTTGCTTATGAGAGTGAAACTCTGTTGCCGCCGGGTGCTTCTTCTCTTACTTTTGCACAATATGATATCTCCGGTCTTACAGATGCCAGTGAAAAGTAAGGACTTTTGTTAATTAAAAATCTGATATTTTGAGCAAACTTCATTTTCTGCATGAGTTTTTACTAAAACCATTATATTTCCAGGTATTCATCGCGGAACCTTTCCTCTCCAATTAAAGCCAGTTTACACTTCTCCCTGAGTAGAAGTGGTATATTTACCTTGGATCGAGCAGATGCTGTCATTGAGATCACTGAATGGGTAGAAGTCCCACGAAAGAATATCACGGCCGACAATTCGACATCTGCTTCTGCCAACAGTACAGATTCTGGTGCTGCAAACGCATCAGAGGAGAGCAGTGACAAATCGGAGACGAACAATGGCAACATTAACATTTCCGATTTCAGTGTTAATGATTCTAGCTCTGTGGATCTCGGTACTGAAAAGAAGCTGAAAAAGCGAACTTTTCGAGTTGCACTTAAGGTATTCAAGATGCCCCCCCCCCCCCCCCAATCGTAGTGAATATCCTAGTTTAATTTGAACTCTATGTAATAGTTGCAATTAATTTTATTATTGAGAATCCTGTCCTTGCGTTTCATGTAGGTAGTTGAGAAGACAAAGGGGCCTGGAATGCCTCTCTCGAAAGAAGCTTTTGCTCAGGCTAAACGCAAATTAGAAGCATTGGACAAGAAGGATGCAGAGAGGAGAAGAACAGCCGAATTGAAAAATAACCTTGAAGGATACATCTATTCTACTAAAGACAAGGTAAAGAGTTCATTTTGTTTACAATAGCTTTCAGTATTCATGTCTATGCAGATTGAGTGCTCATGTCTGTCAATTTGCGCCTTCTGTTTTTAACAATTTAAATATTAATGGATATTGTCTTTGGAAAAGTTCCATTGAGTTTTCTATTTTCTTCTCACTTTTACTACTCTATGTAATGTAACTGATGGATATGTATAGACTAGTCCTATTAATGTTAAACCGCGGAGAGATATACGCATGCAATTATTCACTGATAGCATCTTTCCATGCAATTTCTGATGGATAATTTGTTGCTACTAGAGTCTGATGCTCTAATCAATGTGGCATACCCCTGATCCATTTCATGCCTGTTGCTAGTGTTTACTAAGTTCATAGTATTCTGGGGACTTCGTGCACTGTTCATTTCTGTTTATCATTTGCTTTTCAGATTGCTTGTTAAGCATTCTTTTGAAGATTTTCTTGAAACTTAATAAGCTTACATATATTTTCATGATTTTGTGGAACAATTAGCTCGAGTCTGAGGAGTTTGAAAAGATATCTACCGACCAAGAGCGGCAATCCTTTATTGAAAAACTTAATGAGGTTTGTTTTCTCTCTCTCTCTCTCTCTCTCATATACATATATATGTATATATGTATGCATATATTTTCACTGCAGTCGCTGGAAATCAGGCCTCACTTAAGTATCTTTTTACATAATGACAAATTATCCACTGATTCAGGTGCAAGAGTGGTTGTATACTGATGGTGAAGATGCTTCTGCCACTGAATTTGAAGAACGTTTGGACACACTGAAAGCTATTGGCGACCCCATATTCTTGAGGTCTATCTTATAGTCAACTTAAAATAGACTAGCAAACCTGTAGTATATTAGGAAGATGGGTCTTAATCTTATATACAATAACTTGATGTAGATATAATGAACTTACTGCACGGCCAGCTGCAACTGCACTTGCACAGAAGTATCTTATGGAACTGCAACAGGTAATTTTTGTCTCCTAATACATTATTTATTTTCTGAAGTATAAGTCATTTGCTTGCATAACAGTCAGTCAACAGGAAAACCTGTTTTCTTCTACATTCTATGTTTTCTAAAATATAAGGTTTACACTTGCATATCTGGTCAGCTATGAGAAGAGATTTCTGATAAAAGAGTAATGGAAAGGTAATAAGGAACTTGCTTTGAGAAGAGTTGCCAGATGATAAAATACTGTAGAACTAAGCTGGTACACTAATTCTTTGCAAAATGGTTGAGTCTGGAATATAAGTAATTGTGTATCAGACAAAAGAAAATAAGAAATGCAGTAAACTTCTTAATGCTGTAAAGTGTTGGCAGCAGTTACGTGCTAACATTAAAGCGCTCGGAGAATACTAGTTTTGTGTTTTATAATGGTTTGGTCTACACAGATGAAATATGCTTGTTTGTTTGTTACACGCAAATGGATTGTTTTATTGTAAATTGTGTGGGCCAAAGAAGTCAAATTTTTGAAGTTAACTTGGAGGGGTTTGAACTTCTTTTTTAATTAACCAAAATGCTGGTTTTTCAAGTGAAGTTCATATTTTCTTTGCTTGATTGTACTTTATTTTATCTTAATAGAATAAAGGAACAATTCCTCAAATCTTCTTGTATATTGCTGAAGAGTTAGAGAAAATTTAAACGTGCTTATTTTGAATTTGAACATGTGACTGGGGACTTCCATTATCGGGTCACATTCTAACCTTTTGGATTTTGTCACCCAAAATTTCTAGATCGTACTAGGGTGGGAAAAGGACAAATCTTGGCTTCCAAGAGAGAGACTAGATGAGGTACTTATAACTTCTTACCTCAATTCATCCATACATATGAGGCATGCGACAGAATGAATGTAATTCTAATATCGATTGGGATCTGTAATTTTTAGGTTATACACGAAGCTGACAAGGTCAAAAAGTGGTTAAGTGACAAGGAGGCTGAGCAGAAAAAGTAAGTTCTCTGTGTTGTTTATGAAATCAGTTATCCCTCTTTCACTTTGACTTCCCTGTCATTGTTGTCAGTTTAGGATGTTCTTGGTTTTCATAGTTCATCGTGCCTCTAAAACTTTCTTTTCTTGTTTCCTCGTTTCTCTTGGAAAATAATGCAAATTTACTGTGTTTGGACTTTGGAGTTGTTTTTAGGAAATCATTACAAGAATGTGTTTAGACTTCCCTTATTTTTTTCTTTTTGGCATGAAACTGAAAATTTAGGGCAGTTGTTGCAAACTACGACCAATTGAGTTCAGATGTGAAAATAAGAGCACGTGTTTGAGAGATTATGAAAATGTTTTTCAACTCACTTAATTTTGCTAAGTTTTCTTTTGTCAAGTGAGATTTGCCCTCATCGTTTGATCAAACGATAATAAAGTATGTGCTTTCGTATGTACTTATCAACTTTTTTGAGCTTTAACTACTTACTATCATGTCATTTTGGTTAAAGTAAAAGGAATGAAATAAAAATTTGTTTGGCATCATATGCTTATACTGAAGACCTTCGATTAAAATACATAATGTGGAGTGAAATCAGACTATAGAAGTAAAGGGAAACAAGAAGTCCAATTTAGGACGTGATGATAAGAAATAAATTTGATGCCTATAATACAGTTCATTTGGTCTTAGTTTAAATAAGTTAAATTTCTTGATTTTACATTTCCTCCATTCTACTGTTTGTTAAATCCTCTTTACTTGCAAAGTCATTAATGCTTCATCCAACAGGACTTCTGGATTTAGCAAACCTGCATTTACATCTGATGAAGTATATGAAAAGGTTTTGGATCTCCAGGACAAGGTATTTATAAATATTTTCGCCGTTTATTTTGCGCAAACTAGGATTAAAATTATTGCATGTGACTAGCCTGTTTTAGAATCTAAACTAGTATATGAATTCTCTATGTTCATGTTGTTAGACATGAGTCTCATCCTCTGTGGTCAAATCAAGACTTGTCTGCTTATTGTCAATTGACTATTTTTATTTTTATGTAACTGAATTTAGTTATAGGTAAACATCAATTGCATTCCCATAGGGACCCTAAGATTCATATGTGCTATAGATATCAGTTATATATGTTTTCTATTCTTGGCGATTTAGCTTGAATTTAGTTGGGCATTCGAACTAAGTAAATGACCTAAGATGTCTAACCTAGACCCAAATTAATGTAGATTTTAGACGTACTTGAATTAGGTCAAGTTGTCTACGTACCTATTCAAATAAGATCTTTGTAGTTCAATTTATTTAGGTGAATTAATCTTGGTATTAGCGTCTTGCTTCATTAATTGAGGCAAAATAATTAGAATAAAGCAAGGTGAATTTACAGTGTTAATTATGCAATGAAAACATGTACTTCTCTTGATTAATGAGCAGTTAAGACTATTTGTACAGAAATCGTGTACTATCTAGACAGTGACAACTGATTCAAGGAGATTGAGTCACGCGTCGAGTGATAAATAATTCGGATGCTCTCAGTTGTAGGTTCATCGACCTGATTTAACTTTTTGAAAGAATGCAGATAATCTGCTATTTCTTTCCTTTTTAGGGTAGTATTTGTTCCTTTTCCATTTATGACTGAATTATGATTGAATTTTGACCATTCAATTGGTATCTTAACAAAGATGATCAGAAACTTTAAGTACAGTCTCAGTCTAACATCAAAAACCATTGAACAAGTTGATATAATGAAATTAGAACACTTTGAATACTGTCCCACCATATATGTCATTAAACAAAACTTTCTTCAACGGGATTTGGTTTGATTTTTTAAGAATTAATGTTTGGTTTATATATAAAACTTATTTTATTGCTTGAGACTACTGCATTATGGAAACAATATTTTAATTTACATCTCATTATATTAAACTGAAGGGTAAAATAAACACTTAAGTGAGAAAAATCCGACTTTTTAATGTGAGACCAACCTTTTTGGATGGGGAAAAATAATATAGTGACATCCTTTCCTTTATGGAAGGGCAGAGGAAGTATTTACTGCTCCATTTGTCTCAATTTTCATTGCTTTTCTTCGTTTCTGTGACATTCTAGAATGTGGGTCCATTTTTTGAGTCGAGAAACGTTTCCCACCAAATTGCCCCTCTCACTTCAACGTGTAGTGTAACACCATTAGCACTCATTTATGGGTAAGGCATTTAAAACTACAAGAAAAGTTTGCATGGTAATAAAGTCATATAGCCAACAGTTGCTTGCATATATATGAATGAATTATAACAATCATTGAGTTATAAATTGGATTTTATGTTCACTTTCGCACGTATAGGTTGCTAGTGTAAACAAAATTCCCAAGCCAAAACCCAAAGTTGAGAAGCCTGCCAAGGTGGAAAAGGAAAATGTTGGTGATAAAGAAGATGCTACTAATGACAAGGCAAAGGACCAGACTTCAGACAACACTGCTAAGGACAAGGCAGATGTGGAATCTAAGGCTCATGATGAGTTGTAATGATATTTTAGCGACATACAAAACTATAGCTGACACAAATGCTCCGGTTTATGGAACGACAAATGGTAAAAAGAAGTTGATATTCAGTAGTGATAGAAGTTGGGATAATGTTAGAAAGAAGCAAAGAGTTGAGCCCATTTGATTTTTCTGATGGTCGCTTGTTCTGAAAATACTTCAGCAGAGCATTTTGATTTAGTTACTTGTAATGTTATAGAATTGAGGGTAGGACATATCATTTATGAACCTTTTTTGGCAATTGAGAAAATTTTGTTCGGCTTGTTTTAATGCATACTGTAAGATAGTGGTATATAATATGCACACAGCATTTCTTGCTTGGTGATATTTGTTACACTTTGGATGTGCTTCAGTTTCTAATATGTAAATCTTCATGTGTTTTGTGGAAACAAGTTCATTTTTCTTTTTCCTTTATACCACATATGCATTTCAGAAGGCATATGTTGTTTGAATTCAGTTTTAAGTTTGACCATAGAGGTGCATTTTTAGTTCATACTTTGTAAGTAGGTAGCTAGCTATATAAGTTCATGGATGATGAACCTTTACAATATGGATTATCACTGTGTTTTTGCTTCATAACTGTGAATATTAGGAGGTCTGAAGCTCCTCGAATGACCCTAAAACTTAGAAGTAACTCATAGAAGTCCCTGCAATATTATTTATGGATTAAGCTAATAACATGTTTAGCTTTGGAATACAAATGAGAATCAAGCATATTTATAAAGAGTTTCAAATCTTTCTCCATTTCGTAAGGGCATAAAAAGAGTGGAGACATTACACCCTTCTTTAATGGTTAGTCGTTGGGGTTTCCATGAGTCAAGCTCTCATCAATTTTTTCCTCTCGAGCTTGAGTTTAGGAAAAAATAAAAATTTATTTATTTTTATAATATATTATTAATTTTGTATTAATATATTATATTTTATAAATGAATATTAGATATAACACTATTTATACCTATATAATCTATTCCTTATATAAATATATGAATAACAAAATTATTTGAAGAGGCTTCTACATCCTTAATTAAATTTAAAATCCTCTTAATAGTTGAAAACTGTTTAATTAAATATTATCTATCTATTCTAAAAGTGTGAATGATTTACCAAGTAAATGATTTACACTTTCTCATTAAGACCAAAACACCTCATAACCTATTAGTAACCATTTAATAATTTTTAAAAATAATTAATGAATAACCTATTGAATTTCAATCTAATAATTAATAAGGTTGTTGAATGTATATTACTTGTTGAAAGCATTTATCATTTATTTATGATTATTATTATTATTATTATTATTATTATTATTATTATCTTATCTATAATCTATATCTATATGTATATATATATCTATAATCTACATTTCAAAAGTATGAATCAATTGGAATGAGTTATATTTCTTAAAGTTTTATAAAATAATCCTATAACAATAAATTAATATTATTGTCTAATATCTATAATAATCTATATCTATATATATATATATACTAATATAAAACTATGGATTGTTTCTTCCCAATGTGAATAGAATATTTTAGCCCTATTAATTCATTTAATTAGTATGCTACCCCTATTTAGTTAATGAATATTAATATGTAACTCCTTTACAATAAATAATGATAAAATATTAGTATTTTATTAATTAAGTAACAATTTTTCATTTTCAATATTTCAACACTTTTTATAACATTTAAATATTCTATTCTTTTCAACTCTTCACTAATATTTATTCATAATAAAAATTATGTGTTACTAATCCCCAAATATTCTCACGTTAAATTTCTCAAACTTTCAACTTTTCATCATTATTAAAACAATAGATATAATGTTAAATTTTCAAATTCACTTACCTATTTTAAACTACAAAAGAAGAGGTGAGTGTGGGCTAATAATATGTAACTCCAATAATAATTAAATATTAGTATTTCATGTCTAATAATGATTATTTTATGTACAATATTTAAAAAATTATCCAAACCTTTAAATATGATACTAACTTTTAACTCCTCATTAATATTTATCCATTTCATTAAAAGAATATTATGTATTATTATTCAATAAATTTCCAAATTAAATTTTCGTACTAAAAACTTATTAAAACACTTAAAAGAAATTTCATCCATTAAATTTTCATCAATCCTTCACGTTGCTTAGTGACTATATATTGCAACTCATTAGAGCCACTATTACAGTATCTAAATTGGTGAGAAAAGATGTTGATTCTTTGATATGGAACAACATTCTATTGGTTAATAATACTACTTTGAAGTAAATAATAACCAAATATTAGTATTTCATTAATAAAGTAGAAATTTTTTATGTTGAATATTTCAAAAGTCATTCAACTTGAAATATGATATAAACATTCAACTCCTCACTAATATGTATCCAGTTTATAAAAAAAAATTTATGTATTACTACTCACTAAATTTGCAAATTAAATTTTTCTGGTTTTCTGCTCTTCATCCTTATTAAAACACTTCATTTTTAATCCATTTAATTTTCATCAATCGTTCCTGTTGCTTAATTAATATAGATTGCAACTCATTAGAGGTACTATTAAAGTATCTAAATTGGAGAAAAAATATATTAGTTTTTTGATGTGGAAAAACATTCTATTGGTTTATAATACTATATGAATATAACTCATTTCAAGTAAATAATAATTAAATATTAGTATTTCATTAACTAATAGCAATATTTTGTCATTATTTCAAAAGTCATTGAAACTTTTAAATATATATATAATAATTATGTAAATAAAAAATAATAATAAAAAATATAAAGTATTAAAGAGAAAAAATAATTGTCAAAATAAATAATTTTGATTGATGAATGTAAGAAAAGATATATCCGGTGATTGATAAGTAGTTGTGTAGGGCACTGAAAATCTAGAGTTGGAAAATGTTAATTTTGATGAGAATAGTTTGTGTCAAAAGTGTATTTAGGATTGTTTTATCCAAAATTTTAAAAATTGAATTCAAAATTATAAGCAAACAAGGCCAAAAAATTTACAATTAACAAGTTGTTACTAATATGGCAATTCATTTGCACTAAAATAATATATAAAATTGTCTTTAAAGAATTAATAATTGATTTATTTTAAAGTATAATTTGAAAATCATGATATGAATTAATTTTTTTTGTTGTTTAAAGATTATTTAATTATTTGACTTTATTCAGATACAATCCTCAAATAACAAACATGTATTTTTCTTTAAAAAAAATTAGAATTACATCCAAACTTTTCATGAATCATATATTTTCACGTGCAATGTGCACATGCTCTTTGATATTACTATACTAACAATATTGATAAATTCAGTATTTCTTCCCATTGTCATTTTATATTTATATCCTTAACTATCTAATCTAAATAAAAACAATTTAATGCATACCGTAAATATTAAATTCACTATCTCTCTAATATTACTGAGTCTAAAAACTAAAACCCCACTTCATTGCAAATTTATTTTCACTAATAGGAGTTAAAATTGATTTTTAGATTTCTGCCCTCGACTATCTAATATATTTATACTACACTAAAAGTACGTAAATTCACTTTCTTATTTCTATTAATTATATGATTGAAAATAATTAACTACGAATAACATGATAAATGATCAAAATTATCAAAATAAACTGAAGGCATTAGTAGAAAAATTAAATTATACTTATTTAATTACAGAAGGAGCAAACCACTATGTTAAATGGGTGGAGAGTGAATTTTAAATTAGCATACATTAAAGATATTTTTCTAAACATGTTGTCGTGATGTTTGACGATTTACAGGAAAACAAGTTTAATTCTTGATTAAGACACTGTTCAGTTATTTAGGTATTAATCATTGAAATTTGCAAAATTTTCAATAAAAAGAAATTAATCTTTATATTATACTTAGTTAATCTTCTATTGTTTTAATTTGCACTATAATATTCTTAAATTTCTTTGAATAATACTTATCAAAAGAGCATGATATTTACGTGCAAATCATTTCATTTGACTTTAAAGCATAAAGAGGTATCTATAACTATAATATATATTATTTATTTTATATATATTTAAATAACATGCACGTTATTATTAAATAATGTTCTAAATTTATTTGTTTAATTTAATAATTAGGAAGAATAATAAATAAAACAAGAAAAGATATCGAATATGATTACTATATGTATAAGAGTATAGTTGTCATTTCCGATATATGTATAAGAGTACAATTAAGTGTTAGTCTCCTTATCTTTTAAAAAATAAGAGGCAATTAATCAACTCAATTTAAAAACAAAGTAGTTAATGCTTCCCATTTTAATTACAAAGGGGTTTATATAGCTTTTATCCAATAAGACCAGTAATTTACTTATGTCAAAAACCAACAAAACTAAATGAAAAGAAAGATTATATTTAGGCTAAATTTCATATTCTTCAGTGACATGAAAACCGAGAAATATGTACATCCATAGATAAATATGTAAAAATATTTAATATTCCAAATTATACTAATCAAAATATAATTTGAATACAATGAACATAACAAATTCTCGATATGCCCGTGTTAGAAAAAACAATTTTATAAAAAAAAACGAATGTAATTCCTCTAATTATATTTTTATTTTTTAATTAATTAGGATGTTAAAATTTAAAACCTTGATTTATAACCTTTATGTATTCATTTTTAGAGTTTGTTATTTTATATTATCTCAATTTCAAAAGCTCTACTACAAGCTTTTTAGTATTATTTTGAAAAATATTGTGTCAGTCTCAAGAATCTTTATCTCAAGATACAACCAAATTTAATTTAACATATATTCAATATATGAAGTAAATGATATACCAATAAAGTTTTTCCAACTCAAACGAAAACTTCATTTTATATAGAATTACCAAAATAGCCATAACTATAATATTCTAAAAATTATAATGGAAAACAACTACTTAATTGTCTTTCGGCGTTCATTAAGTTATATACTATGTTAATGCCAAAAAAAGGTTAAAATGTGAAACATTATCCTCAACTTTTCTCTTTTTAGGAAAGTGTTAAGAATAAAGCGACAACAACTAATAAAAGTTTATAAGCAATAAGTTTGTAGTCACTTGGCGATACATATGCACTAAAACTAATAATATTAAAATTATTTTAAAATTATAATTTGATAATTATTTAATAAATAATTATTTAAAAATAAATTTTTCTTTTTGTCATTTGAAAATAATTAATTATTTGACTCGACTTAGGTATAATCACCGGATTATAAACATTGATTCTTAATTTTAAAATACTTTTAGTGTAAAATTACATCCAAACATTTTATACATCACACGTTTTCACGTGCAACGCACGTGCACTTTGCTAGTTAAAATAAAAGATGCAACTGGGGTGGTGATTTCTACAAATAATGTACTTTAAATTTATAAAAAATTCATAGTTATGGGTACTAATACTGGCAGTGATTTCACATTTATAGTATCATATTAAGAACTATATTCTAAGTTATGATATATAAAATTATATATATAAATACTATATATTATCTACTTAATTAGAAAAAGCAATAGGAAAAGAGAAATAAGTCTTATGCAAATTAAGAAACATGAGTAGATATTTGTTATTTCACATTCATATATCAATTTAAGGATATAATGTATTGATATTTGATGACTAAATAATTAAAACAAAAATTAACTATATTACACCAACTTTTTACAATCAAATTATATTAGAATATTGACCTAACAACTATCAAAAATTAATAATTAAATTTTTTGCTATTATTTAAAATATAAAATTTTTTGAATAGAAATTTGTAATTATTTATTTAATTTTTTTTCAATATGATGAAGTACTTGCATAACACATTTGTTTCTAGTAATATAAAAGAATTAATAACTTTTGGTAAACAGTTGGGGATTTTGGATGCTTTGTACCTAGAGGCATTCGACTCAATTTTAGTTACATATTCTCACGGCACTAAGACAATTTTATAATTTATACTACTAATTATTGTCCTTTCTCATCTATTATACTTTTATTCTTATTATCATCGTTGCTTTATGTTATAATTTAATAATTCATTTATGTTGAAAAGGCAATAGAACAGAGTGTTGCATTCTATTCTAGCTCTCCATATTTTCTTCTTAAACACGTCCCTTAAAATACTTTTCCAAGATCCCAAACTACTAAACCAAACTAATTTTTCCTCTTCAAAAAAATAAACAAACTATGTTTAACCCCCAGCCAACCACCTACATACATCACTATATCACCTGAGTCCAGCAACAAATAACTACCCAACCCCTACAGATGTACAACAATTTTTCTTTTCATTTCCCACCAAAACAGACTTTCAACACCACAAATGTCTTGGCATTCTCAATGGCTTACGTACCTGTACATCCAGAGTTTACACGAGAACTGTTAAAAAGAAGCTCTCCCAGTTACAAGCTTCTCACATAATACACAAGATAAGTATATTTATGAAATTAAGCACAAAAATATACCACTTTACCAAATGCCATGAAGGAGAGAGAACACGCAGGCACCGATGATCCCAAAAGTGGAACTTTAGACATTAAAATTCCGTCCCAAGTATACAGATGCCCAGCATTACCATCTTTGTGAAGTGACTAACATAAAAGCAGTAAAAATGAACGAACCTATGTGCAATTTGGTCAGCAACTCAGCTAACCTCTCACTGATTCGGGATTTACTTGCCCGCTACTTCCACCAGGAGCATTAAAACCTGTAACAGGCATGGACCGCTGAGCAAAATTCAGTAACAATTTCTTCTGATTCTCATCAGTATGTGGAATACTAGCACGTAAGAGTTCCACAGGCATCTCTCTGCTTACAGCTCTTGCAGCCTCCGAACCAATTACTTCTGTGTTTTGAGTAACTAAAGATTGCACTATACTATCATATTTACTCATAGAATACTTTGTCAAGAGACCAAAAAAGGCATCGAATGAAGCCTTCCAAAGCGCAGGATTTGGTATGCTGAAGTTGGTGCTGGCAGAGTTAGGATCAGTTAATAAGTGAGTTGCTCTTTCTAGAACAGACTTCAAGATGAGTGAAGCACCATCTCCAAACGGGCTCCCTACGGGACGAAGAGGCGGCTGTTCAGAAGAACAAACTACAGCAGCAAGACAAGCACTGAGTGCATTAAGATCCATACCATTAACAGAATTGGAGACCATTTTCGCAAGATTGTTAATTGTATTGGCTGCTTCGGGATCAGAGGGGAGGCCTCCAAAGAGAAATCTTAAGTGACGAAAAATGGCCATGCAAATTATTCGAGCAAGCTCACTACCGGGTAACAGAAGCTGAAGAAACCTTGAAATGAGTTTCCGGCCCTTAGAAACAGAAAGTATACGTAAAATGACAATGTCATCCTTGGGAGACAGCCCGAAAACAGAATTGCCACTTTTCCCAAGTGGATCAACTAACTGAAGAGAGGCAGCTAAGCCTTCTAACAGAAAATGGCGCTTCCGCCTTAGCTGGATTCCACCATCTTGCGGTTGAGTAAATTGTAAAAGCCGATCAATGTCATCCACCTCTAGTAGGAGACATAGTCCATCTTCAATAGTTATTCTTGCTGCGAGCATTGGTTCCTGCTCCAAAGGCTTCTCAGATAATTTCTGCTCAGAACTACCATCCCCACAAGCAGACGGAGGGGGTTCAACCTCAAGAAGAGGGCTAAGCCTACGGATTGTAGAAAAACAAACCCTTCCAAGAGCGTCAACATGGAGATGTGGTTGAGATTCAGAACTATTACGGGATCGGGAAGATTGTTCCTTTGGGTGGGATGGACAGAAACGATAATTTGACCTTGTTTCAGCAGATTTCTTTGCAAGACGGGCTTGGTGGTAGTAATCATCTACATATGGGTCATTGCCATGGGTTGCGGCATGCTGAATTTTAAGAATACTCTCTATTTCTTCAGCAGTCATGTGTTTTGATCTGAATTGTGGCAAATTACTTTCACTCCTATGGCTACTATCATCAGACCCTTGACGGGAGAATCTCACAGAATGTTTACCTTTTTGTGATGATTTGGATTTTGAACCTCTCTTATCCGTTAATCCATATTTACTGTGTGATGGTGAAGGAAAGCTATTATACATTTGAGACTGCAGTGGTGCTAAATCGGCTAGAAGCGGTTGAAATGAACAGTGCATTCTCTGTTGCTGTGGGGACATTAGATGTGATGGTAATAACCCATTTTGATATTGATGCTGCAAAATATTGCTTAAGATGATAGAACGGTCCCCGTGAAGAAGACCAGCATGGCTACTCCACTGGCTTTGAAGCAGATTGTTACGAGATAGATTAGGCGAAGTTAAATGAGACATGTTTGTATTATAATGGGAACCACGAGGGAATCCAGATAAATGAAGAGCAGAGTTAGATAATGGAGAGGAGTTGTGTGCAGAGAAGGGTGATTGGGATCCACTAGAAAGAGATGACAAATTAAGATGAAGTGAATTATTACTCAGTGAGGCTTGATGAGATCCAGGTGGAGGGAAGGAGGTGAAAGATGACTTTGGAACTAAAATAGGCTCACTGGAAAAGCGTTGCAGCGGTGGTGGCTGCTGAGGGTATGATGATGTTCTTTGTAATGGTTTGGATTCTGGAAGATACAATGAAGAGAGATGGGGCTGTGATGACCATCTCTTATTTTCCTCGTAACATTCTGAGTCAGGGATATGATGGTCAAACCAATCAGGAAAATCTACCTCTCGCGTCCATTCTGTTGCTGATGAACCTGAAATAGACTTTGTTAATCAAATAGACAGGAAATAAAACAAAACAAAACAAAGAACATGACAGAGAAAATAGTAAGATTATTACAGTAAACAGCATGGTTTATACATGCATGCATTCAAAAGTAATCCATCAAAAAATTCTTAAACATTTTGCACAAAACAAGCATCAGAACATATATTGAACAATGTTGAAAATAGAATACAAGCCTTCCTGATTTGGACAGATATCACTAGGAGGAGAAATTTCATGCATAGGCAAAAGTAGTAGAACTCAGGAAGCACCCCGCAAAAGAAAAATAAAAACAAGATACATAGCGAAAAAGAATAAACAATTGGTCCTATCTTTTTGCAGATAAAGTAAAAATTCCTTTACAAAAAACTAAATGGGGCTTCTCCCTTCAACATCCCCCCACACCAAGGTTTTTCATGTCCTCACCACCAGCAGTAACATCATCATGCACGCACATACAAGGATCATTTTCTTCTTTCATTCTGATTCTCCTCGCTCTTAGGACACGAGGAAGGGTTTTTTCGTCTTGTTGGGTGGGGTGGGAACATTTGAGATAGGTACAGATCTTAGTATGAGACTAGGATGCCTTACCACTGTATTTTCTTAACAGAGAACCAATGCCATCGGTATATAGATTTTTGTACAACCAATTTTTTCCTTTAAGTTTTATATAAACTTTTGCAAACTAAAAGGTTTATAGGTGGAGACTGTTCAGCAAAAATATATTGTTCACCTGTAAAATTTATAGATTCTAGGGAGTTATATCAAATTTAAACAATCAGCAACACTACAAAAAGTTGTTTTAATCTTATGTAACAGAAGAACAACATGCAGATGATTTCACAATTTTTAGGGCATGGGTCTCGACACCTTCAGTGCCAGTATCTTCCTGAGAATTCAGTGCCACTTATGTTATGATCAAATTAGGGAAAATCCCTAAGAGCCAAGTCTATGTTCTATCCCTATAGGTGTATCAAGTTTTTCATCTTTGCTATTAGTTCCATGTTTCCATTGTCACAAGACATATAACAACATATCAGAGGCTTATCCGGCTTAAAGCATAGCCCCAATACAAGAAACGATTTTTTCTAGTATTGGTGCGGTTATAGTACCTGCAAAAATTGTTCAAGAAACAACTTCAAAAGTTTCAAACTACTTTTATGGAAATAAAAAATCACCTAGTGAGTATCTAATAAACCAAAAGTAAGTGAAATGAAAATTAATAAGAGGAATACAAAGAATAAAATTTCTACAGTTTGAAAAATCTATAACAACTCACTCTCCCTCGAGAAAGATCCAGATCCTCGATCACCAATAACTCCAGGATGTTTTGGTCCCGAAACAACTTTGTTCAACTGCAAAATCAAAACTATGCAAATAAAAGAAATGATGAAGGAAATAAAGTGATCAAGACAAAATACTTTTAATTAGGAAATAATTTAGATGCACTTGAGCTCTCTGTAGAAATATTTACTTTTAGATGATGAGCATTGAAAATTTAAATGAAATAAACACGATTAACAATCAATCTTATATTTTCAGTGGTAGGTTGAC
Organism: Verbascum thapsus; assembly: GCA_963669365.1. NCBI lineage: Eukaryota > Viridiplantae > Streptophyta > Magnoliopsida > Lamiales > Scrophulariaceae > Verbascum > Verbascum thapsus. Next base: position 4,967,824 of record OY770105.1, on the reverse strand, counting down.
AGGAAGAAAAAGTAGAAGACAGGAAAGCAAATTTCAGTGAGGTATGAATTGTTCATGTGGAGATCAAGAAAAGAAAATTGAGTAGATAAGAATGAAATTTCATCCAGTAACAGTGGTTATGCGAAGAAGGAAATTTGAGTAGAGTGGTGAATTGAAGAATTTTGACAGAATCGGTGATGTGAATAATCAAATGCACTACTGGATTTAGACCATGAGTGTAGAAAGCGTTGATTACAGGTAAGTGTGCATGTTCATCAACCAAATTGAAGCTGAATTGAGTAAAAAAATATTTGGCCATCATCTTTGTGCTTTTGAACCTTTTTGTGTGATTGCCAGCAGATCATACTGAAAACTAAATAGTAAAAACCCCATTTCAGCCATCACTGATTACGAAAATTAAAACGCAAAAAATCAATGATTTTTCTGTAAAACAAATATTGGAAAAAGTGTATATTTGATAATGCAATGGTTTTACACTTTTCTCAAATAAAATGAAGGCAACACCTCCAATACGCCTTCCATTGAGCGTTAAAAATTGAAAGAGTTATATAAGATGACGTTTTAGGCTTGGTTGATCAAAAATTATTTCACAATATATTATAAAGTCTATAAAAAATCAATAAACTGAAAGGCCAGATTGTAATCAAAACACTGAAAATAAAGCGAGATAAAAGCGATGGGACGTGGCATAGAAGAGTATAAGGTCGAAGTTTTCATCTTTCGACTTCCTCTTTCCTTTCTGAATAATGTAGCAGATGATGTTTCATACAAAGTGAATACAAAATCATGTTATGCGAGGAACACTGATTGTCTATATTTAGTGGGTCATTTATATCAGGAAATGATCTCCTAATCCACCAATACAAAATAATATAGCTCAAGGTGGAATATTTTAGGAACAGATCAGTAAAAATAATACGCAACTGCAGAAGCATAAATGAAAAGAAGAAAAGGCAGAAGTATAGATTCCAAAGCAACTCACCTTTGCAAAGGTAGTTGCCAGATCATCTATATCGGATAATGATCCTAATCCTGAGCCCTGTTACAAAGCACCAAAAAATATTAAAGCTGTCAGGACCGTGAAACAGCTGTAAAATGAAACACTAATAAGAACTGCAAAAACATTCATTGAGAAGCCCAAATATTGCATAAGCAACTCTTCAAGAAATGCAAATATTCACTTGAGACTCGATGCTAATCTCATCGTCACAAGCAACAGCATTTATATTCCACTATCTCCAAGAATATATATGTATGTGGAAAGACCAAGAACTGACTGATTTCAATACCATAGAACCCAAGTGATACATTAAAAACCAACAGCAGATTAAATGTTTTCGTAAACACAAAATTTCACAAGAATTAAATAGGTTGATTATATCTGTATCTGAACCTCATATTTGTCGAATAAATGATACTCTTCAACACCAAATCCACCCCCAATTACAGGAGCACAGGCTTCTTCATCATCCAAACCCCCTAATTCAACTTCATCCGCAATATCTTTACCAAAAAATGCGTACTGTGATGCATCAAACATGGCGCTACCTGCATCAAAGAAGACAATCACACAGGCAAAACATCAAGAAGATAAACTAGAGAGAGATCCAAACAAAAAAAAAAGAGAAAAAAAAAGGAAAAAGAAATCAAAATAAGCTGAGATTAGAGGTGCGAACCAGAACCTGAGCTGCTGGAAGGGTTGTCATTGAGATCTTTGCTATCGGATCTCTCCATAGATAATTACTGGAAATTAATCAAACCCTAACTCCAATTACAAAAATACATATATAGAGAGAGATTGAAATCTTGGATTGTTGGTAAATTAGGGTTTTAGAAAGAAAGACTGAGTGAGATACACACACAGTGTCTGTGTCTCTGTGTTGAGGAGAGAGATGAGAGAGAGGAAGAGACAATTATTTATTTATTATGAGTCCAATCCACATAACCTATCAAATATAACTCCAATTTTATAATAAGACAAACTAATTTGCAACAAAATCAGTTTTCAATTAAAATATTGAACACCAATTTCATCAAATGATAAATAACTATGTTAAATAAAATTATGGATATGTTTGGAAATACTTTTCAATTATAAGTTCATTTGTAGAATGGACTTTTTTTAAATGGACATTTTAATAAGTGCTTTTAAAAATATAAAGTGTATGGTGAGACTACATTGGCAACTTCTTATATAACTTCTCACAAGTGCTGGATTAAAAATTTCAAAAGTCACTAATATGCACTTTTTCAAAATGAACTTTTGGAAAAAGTTACTTATTCTAAAAGTCTATTTAAATTTTTCACCAAACAACTAACATGTTTGCAAATGGACTTCTATCTCCAAAGGCCCATTTGAAAAGTGTTTCCAAACACATCATATATATGTACTTGTGAAAAAAGAAGTGTACTCAATTTATTGAAATTAAAATATAGATTATCTTATCTATGAAATGTATACTTATTCTGGAATTTTAGGTCGACTATTTTAATATTTTATGTCCATGCATATTAAGTAGGCTCATCCCAAATATCTTAATCAATAAGTAAATCCAAAGCTAGATCGATATGCCTGGATTAAATGATTTCAAAATTAATTAAGAATCTATTCGAAATATAAAATCAACTTATTTTAAATTTAGATTTCGCTATGAGTTGGATTTTAAAATAAAACTAAAATGAGCATTGCTTTTACAATAAAGTTTTATAATGCATGTGTGGAGATTAATATGCGTTTTTACTGATGGCCAATTGTAAGAATACAACCACTTTATTGATATTGAAACACGAGATTACAAGTGTGATCGTGATTCTTAGCAATCAAATGCAAGATTAACCTCAATTGAAGGATTATAGCTATCGGAATTAAAAGCTTCAGCTCACGATTATACTAACTCGATCAGTCTTCGAGCTTCGAATGCCGCAAGATCATCAATCGTCAACACCTGCAATGTAATTCGGAATTAGGAGCGTAAGATTGAAAGTAAGGTACGAAGGGGAAGAAAAATAACAAACAATTCAATCAATCTCAAGCTTGGTTCTGCATTTCCGGGTCGCTGTATTTATAGCTGGAGCCTCTCTTTTCCCGTCTTTCCCGCCAAATTCAACTAACTTGATTCCACGTGTCGTCTTCTTATTAGTTGCGACAAAATGCGCTTATTCATTTAACTAATTGACGTTTATTATCCTGACAAACCCTTCCCTTTAACAAAGGTTTGACCCCAAACCTTTATCTGGGAAAATTGCTCCGAGACCGCGAGCCATCTTCCCAGGTGGCTTCTTCCAACAATAAGTGAGCCCATTGTATTAGAACTTGCCCCATGCACGATTGTTCTTCTTGACTAAACGCCGATCAAGTATGGCTACTAGTTCCAAAATAGCAGTGCCCTCCTTGTTTAAAGTGGGAAACTCGGCTGCAACCCTTGCATTAGGTCCTACAGATTTCTTAAGTAATGACACATGAAACACATTATGCACCTTAACTGTCGGTGGTAACTTCAATCGATACGCCACCTTTCCCACTTTCTCACTGATTTCCCAAGGACCGCAATACTTAGCACTAAGCTTCCAAGAACGTTTATCCCTCAAGGTGTATTGTTTATAGGGTTGGAGCCTAAGATACACCTAATCTCCCACTATAAACTCTCGTTCACTTCTATTTTTATCCGCATACTGCTTTATTTGGCTTTGGGCTGATGTCATGCATTCCTTAAGTGCTTGTACCATTTGTTGTTGTTGCCTCTGAATATTTTCAACGCCAGTTACTCTACAAGGTTGGTAAGGACCCAAGCTGAAATGGCTAGGCTTATAGCCGTACAAAACCTCAAAATGTGTCATGCTAATACTGGTATGATAATTAGTATTATACCACCACTCAGCAAGACTATGCCACCTAGCCCAATGCTTCGACTGTTTGCTACACATACACCTCAAATAATTCTCCAAACATTTATTGACCCTCTCGGTTTGTCCATCCGTTTGAGGGTGGTATGCAGTGGACATGGCTAATCTAATTCCCAAGGAATCCATCAGTTCTTTCCAGAATAAACTAGTGAATATTTTGTCCTATCAGTAGTTAGTGTGGCTGGTAACCCAACTTGTATACTTCATCCATGAAGGCCTTAGCTACCTTGGAGGCAGGTAAGGGGTGTGATAAGGCTATGAAATGGCTGTATTTTGTCAATCTGTCCACAACCACTAGTATGGTATCCTTACCCTCAGACATAGGCAGTTGCTCAATAAAGTCCATGCATATATGATGCCAAGCTTGCTCCGGTATTGGTATTGGATTAAGCAGCCCCGAATAAGCTACATGTTCTCCTTTACACAGTTGACAGGTGTGACAACTCTCTACAAATGAGCTAACATCTTTGGCTGCCTCAGGCCAATAGAATAATAATTGTAGTCTCTCGAGGGTGGCTTTTCTGCCCGAATGACACCCACCGAAGACCCATGTACAGATTCTAAAATCTGCCCTCTTAATCCAGTGCTTTTTCCCACATAGATTCTCCTTTTATATTTCAACATGCCCCCATAGAAGGAGAAGTAGGATACATCCCAAGGCCTCATGATACAATTGGTAATAGCCTGTTTAACCTCTTCATCTCCTTCATAAGAGTCAATGAGTTGTGTTAGCCAAGTAGGTTGTGTAGCAGTGATCACATGGCACTGTAAGACTTGTTCCTCCACTGAATGATCTTCTCTGCCTAGCCTTAACAAGGTATCTGCATCTTTGTTTTCCAAGCCTTTCTTATATTCAATCTTGTAAGAAAACCCATTAGTTTGGCTAGATATTTCTGCTGAAGTGCTGTTGTGATTTTTTGTTCAAGCAGATACTTTATACTCTGCTGATCAGTTCTGATTATGAATTCAGATTCCACCAGGTAATGGCTCCATTTGCTCACAGCAAGTATAATAGCCAAGAACTCCTTTTCATATATAGATAGACCAATACTCTTAGGTCCTAGAGCTTTGCTAAGGTAAGCTAAGGGGTGTCCTTCTTGCATAAGGACAGCTCCTATACCTCCATAGCAAGCATCAATCTCCAGCACAAAAGGTTGATCATATTTGTGTAAAGCCAAAATAGGAGTAGAAGCCACAACTGCCTTTAGAGTTGCAAAGGCAGCTTCTGTTTGTTCATTCCATTGGAATTGCCCCTTTTATAGCAAGGAAGTCAATGGTTTAGCCAAAATCCCATAGTGTTGCACATACTTTCTGAAATATCCTGTTAGACCCAAGAATCCGCTCAACCCCTTCACAGATTTAGGAATTGGCCAATCCACCATACACTGGATCTTAGATGGATCAGCAACCACTCCCTCTTTGGTAATGATGTGGCCTAAATACTCTACTTTTTCTTTTCCAAACGAACACTTGGACCTCTTTGCTACCAATTGGTGTGCTCTCAACTTCTCAAACACCAATTGAAGTTGATGTAAATGTGTGCTCCAATCCTTACTATAGATAAGGATGTCATAAAAAAATACCAACACAAATTCCCTCAAATACTCTTGAAAAACCTCATTCATCAGTGACTGAAAAGATGCAGGTGCATTGGTGAGGCCAAAAGGCATCACTAGGAACTCAAAATGTCCAGTGACTGTCACAAAAACAGTTTTGGAAATGTCTGCTTCATGTACTCGAATTTGATGGTAACCTGCCATCAAATCAATCTTAGAGAAAAATGTAGCCCCACTCAACTCATCCAACAACTCCTCAATTAATGGTATTGGAAAGCTATCTTTGATTGTGATTGAATTAAGCTTCCTATAATCTATACAAAACCTCCATGTATTGTCTTTCTTTTTCACCAATAACACTGGTGATGCAAACGGACTGCAACTTGGTTGAATTATACCTGCTTGTAGCATCTCCTGAACCAACTTCTTGATCTCTTGCCTTTGTACATAGGAGTACCTGTACGGTTGTTGTTTGATGGGTTGGGCGCCGGCTTGGAGAACAATTTTGTGATCATGTTTTCTGCGAGGAGGTAGGCTAGTTGGCTCAGGAAATAAATCGGCATAGGCTTGGATCAGCTCGTCCAACTCGGCTTCTTGGACAGATGTACCTAACTTCACACCTTCTTGTTCTTTTTCTCCGCTCATGATGTATATGTGGCATGCTGAGAAGTAGTCTCCTTCCCTAGCAACTTGGATGCCTTCTCTCCACTGATCATCTTGAATTCCGCCTCTACCTGAACTCCTTGCAAAGTCATCGGTACTCCTTCTCGTACCATGGACACCTTCTGTTTATCGAAGTCGAAAGTAACTAGCCCAAACTCTTTCATCATGTCCGCCCCTAATACCATGTCGCAGCCCCCCAATTTCAACATTCGCATGTCCGCTTGGAAATCATAATCGCCAATTTTCCAAGTGAAACTCGGACACCGAGTGTTACATTCCAATTTATTTACGTCGGCTACAGTCACTATCAATGGATTTTTATATTCAATTTCCTGTCCTGCTCGTTTTGCCACATTCGGATCGAGAAAACTATGCGTACTCCCGGTATCAACTAGTATAGAAATGGTGTTGTTGCCCACTCGGCCTAGCAATTTAATAGTATCTTGTGCTTTCTTCCCTGCCAATGCATGTACAGATATCAACAAATTTTCAGTATCCTCATCTTTAGTATAGTCCTCATCCTCTCTATTATTTTCGTCGACTTCCCTAGCTACAATAGTAAACAATTGCTTGCATTTATGCCCAAAGTAATAAGGATCATCGCAGTTGAAACATAGCCCTTTCTTCCTTCGATTCTCTACCTCTTCTGGACCCAAACGTTTCACCGGTAGATTTCTGTCCTTCTCTTCTTGTATATTACCCGCTTGGTTAGGTACTGGTGGAGACACATATTTGGTGCTTCTCGGTACGGTTGTGCTATTGTTAGGCCAACTAGTCCAGCTTCTTTGGACTTTTGATACTGCCTCGAGCGAAGTTTCTTGCAATTTTGCATAGTGAGCTGCTTGGCTAAGTGTGGAAGGTTTAAACATCTGCACCACGGACTTAATTTCCTCCTTAAGTCCGCTGATAAAGCTATGCATGAAGTATTCTTCCGTGAGATTCCTATTCATTCCAACCATGAAGGATTTCAGTTCCTCGAACTGTTCTAAATACGCACTTACAGTTCCAACTTGTTTCAATTTATTGAAGTCTCCAATTATACTTCCTTGCCCAGTCTCCAAGAATCTTTCTAGTACAAGTTCACAAAATCTCTCCTAAAACATGTTTTCGTGCCCTTCTATGTAATCTTGATACCAAATATCAGCTTTTCCTTCCATATTAACTGCTGCTAGGATGATTTTTTCATAATCCGATAGTGGATTGACCAAGAAGTATTTGTTACACTTTCTGATCCAACTTTTAGGTCCTGTTCCGTCGAATCGTGGAAAATCCAGTTCGATTTCCCTCGTGAAGTGTGTCGGAGTGCCGTGCCTAGCACTCGTGTTGATATTTCTGCCATGATCGTTCTGATGTGGAGCTCGTGAGTTACCAGTGAGAATAGGCGAGGAAGGCTCAGATTGCTCTTGAGGTGGAGCCACTGGTGTTTTGCCTCTCGCGTTCTCCATGTTTCTAGCGAAGGCTTCGAACTGCATTTGCATCATTATTCTCATTTCTTCCATCATTTCACTATTGGCTCCATTTCTCCGTCAATTCTCTGATTCGTTGTTCTAGGTCTTCCAATTTGGCTTTCGTCATTTTGTTCTTCTCTCCTCAGTACATTATGAGAAACGATTCTTTTAAATAGATTGTGCATTGACCATAATTTTAATAAATTTTTTCCTACTAACTCTTGTCATTTAGTTTCATAAATATATTTGATAAGCTATACGTTTTATTTTGAATTTGTTCAAAAATTATAATTAGTTGAATGATCAAGTTAATAAAGTAGGAAATATCAATATACTCAAACTCCTAAATAATATACTTAAAATAAACTAAAATATTAAATATTCAAAACTAAACATTAATTTAACTAAGTAAATACTTACTAAAAAAATTATAAGTCATGATTTCGTAAAATAATTCAATTATATAGATAATTCATTATCTTATAGTATCTTATATTGAAAATTTAAATAATAATTAAGTATATAATTATTTAAAGAATAAATATTGATTGATATGATGGGTTAAATTAATAATTATAATATGTTGTAGAACATGGAAGATGTTTTGTCAATATGATCTAAAAAATATTTAAAACATGTCTTAGAATAGAAGGTGTTCGGGTAGGATAATTGATAAATGATAATCAAATATTTCGTGACATGCTTTTGAGATTTAACAATTACTTAACAAATAAAAAGTTTTTAATATTTTCTTATGTATTACTTGTTTGAATAAAAGAAATTGTAACCTAATATTACAAAAAAATGTGTAATTTGCATGTTTAACTAACTATTTTTAATTAAAATTTAGTATTTATATGTAATTTTACAGTAGAGTTCTTATGTGATATACATATATTTTTTTATAGATATAGACATCTTATTTTATTATTTAACTCTTTTATTTTTTTTTAAAGGTGAATTACGTATTGTAGAGTTCTAGTGTTATTATACATCTTATTCAAAATTAAAATACATAAGGGCATATTAGGTAGATCAAAATTTCAAAGAAACATCCATACTTTTATAATAGAATATATATTTTAGAATTTACCAAATTTAATTCTAAATTAAATAATTGATTTAATTGATACGTCAATATACATTTTTTAGCAAATCGAATTACGCCACATGTCAAATCGAGGTGTTTCAACCAATAAAATAATGTGATGCAGTTGAAAGTCCACAACCAATCAAATCATACACGTGGATATATTGACCAATCAATTGATACTTAATCAAATGATATTTATCTATTGACTAATATAAATATTAAAAAGATAATATCTATGAGATTTATCAACTGAATAAATCAGCTAATCAAATGGCTCCAAATCTATGAATATTATTTCTTAATAAATACAAAATTAATGAGATAATAATCAAATGAGTTCAAATGATTTATGACTCCATCATATAGCTATAAATAGGATCTTTAGAAGTTTATAATAAACATACAGAAGTTTAATTGAAATTAGAGAAGTAAGCCCTCCAAATTCTCTCTACAAAAGTTCTTCACATTCAAGAAGATCAAGGCATTCAAGCGAAAACCAAGGCGTTCATGGTGAAGTTTATCAAATCATAGCGTTTGATTCGTAATTACGGTACTAAAATGTACGAAGTACCGTTATAGAATTTCAAATCAAGATCAAATTAAAATTACAATTCAACCTTGACAACAAACCACATATTTGATTCGAGATTAAGCTTTCAAGCCCTCGAATTAACGTTATAAACATTCTAGTCAACTTTGGAGAAGATCAAAGAAGTGAAGTTAACTCCAACGTTCAAATCAATATTTTCGAAGAAAGAATTGGAGGATTAGATATAGAAATTTGTACTTCAATTTTATTTTGATTAATATAAGATTTATTTGTTACTATTTTTGTGGTTTTGATTTTTAAAATTACAAATTTATTATGTATACACGTCAATTCCAATGATTACATATTTTTCTTTAAAAGTTTCACATTAAAGCACACATTAATCAATTATTATATATGTGTAAATTTACTCTTTCTCAATGAAACAAAAACTACATTTCCTTTTTTAAGATCTACCACTACCATTTTAAGGATGTCTAATTCGTCAAGCTACTGGCATTAATTGACATTCTACATAATGTTTTAGTAATTTAAAGATTATAAATGGCTACCGGAATTATATAATAATTTATCTATCGATAGTAACACAAAAAGGAGAAAAATCATTTTGATATCCGATTTTCAGTTTAGAATTAGAAGTCAAATTTTCAGAAACCATCCAATTGGTACCCAAATATCGTCATAGTTATAAACTGGTACATCAATTATGTTTTCATCCATTTATTCATTAAACTTTTCTTGAAGGAATATTGTACCCTTTGCAATTATATGAAAAAGATCAAAGTATGTTTTCTAAACTAGCATATACTTAGGCTTTGTTTGTTTATGTTTTGGAAATAAAATTTTAAAATTTATTTGAGATTGCATACTATGAAAATTCGTGTGAAAAATAGTGTGTGAATGTTTATGTTTTTAACAATAGGTTAAAAGTTGCAAGACATGTCAAATTAATAGTGATAGGTTGATGTATGATGTGTTGAATAATTGTGTTAATGGTGTATATAATAATTATGAGAATAAAATAATAATAAAATATAGATATAAATTGTAAAGTATGAAGGAGAAGGTTGAAAAAAATGATTATAATAAATAATTTGATTGGTAAATGTATTAAATGATGTATATATGATTGATAGGTGGTTATATAGAAAATTGAAAAAAAATAGAGTTGAAAAAAATGAGATTTTGGATGAGAATTTGGTACGTGAAGTTTATTTAATTTTTTAATTTAAAAACTTAAAAATAAAATTTGAAAACATAAACAAACAAGGCCAGTTTTCTACTTGATATTCTTTATATCTCTTGAATATGACTTGATGTTTATCCAAAATATATATGATATGATTTTTATATGATAACTTTATTCTAAAGTGATAAAGTTAAATCTAAATTAACAATCAATTTTAACTTTTAATTTATATAGAAAAGAAAATATGCACAATGTAGTATTTTAATATTCTTCATAACAGATGAAGGGTATAATAGTCTTTAGGGAAATATATAATGCAAATTTGGATAAAAATCATCTCTAAAGCACGGACACTTCGAAAATCATGATACATGGTGTCGGACACTCCTTGGATACGGACATGCCTTCAACACGTGTCGGACACGGCTGATACGTGTCCTCGAATAAAAAAATAAAAAAATATTTCGACACGTTTCGGAAATGGCTGGACACGGATTAGGACACGGTCGGACAAGAATTAGGAAACGTGTGTCCATTTTTCTTTAATGAAATTAAGGACTTGTTTGTTTATGTTTTCAAACTCCATTTTCAAATTCTTAAATCACAAAATTCTAAATAAACATAACACACAGAATTCTCATCTAAATTCTCCTTTTTTCAAATCTAATTTTTCAATCTTCTATATAACTATCAATCATATATACATCATTTCACACACTTATCAACCAAATCATTTATTATAATCATTTTTTCACTTTCTCTTTCATACTTTACAATTTTTTATCCATATTTTTTATTTTATATATATATATATAACCATTATTTACACCACTAACACAATTATTCTACACATCATCCATCAACCTATCACTATTGATTTGATATGTCTTACAACTTTTAACTTATTTTTAAAAACATAAACAAACACCTACCATTTTCACACGAATTTCCATAGTGTGCGATCCCCGAGAAAATTTCAAAATTTTATCTCAAAAACATAAACAAACATAGCCTAATAAGTACTTTGGGGTCAAAATATAAAATACAAAATTATAGAAACCAAAAATTAAAAACTCTTCGTCTTTTATTAAAAAATACTCTATAATATATAAAAGGTGAGACCAAAATAAAGGATGTCGGTGGAGATGCTTTGAGTCCATTGATGACATTGAAGTTTTAAAAATTGCAAATTTCCCTCTAGAAATTTTAGAAATTGCAAATCTCCTCTTTATGAAGCGAAATTGGAACATGATTTGCTTATAGATGAAGCTGGTGAAAAATCATTTTGATATTTGACCAAATATTGAATATCAGATTCTTTATATTTGCATTATGTGTATGAAGATTAATGTTTAATTGCTATTTTACTTATTTGCATAGGATTTGTACAATGAAGCATTTCATTTTGTTATATTATATGTTGTGTTGAAAACATAGTTATTCTTATTTTTCACTTGTTATTGACTTAATGAGTATTGATGAGTAATTAATTTTTTATGACATATCGAGCTTTAAAAATAAACAAGTAATTTATATTATAAATAATATATATATATATTAGTACCGTGTCATGTCCTATGATTTTAAAAAAAATCGTGTCACGTGTCCGTGTTGTGCACCGTGTCACGTGTCTGTGCATCATAAAAAATTATCAATGAAGTACTAATTTAACAATTATGGCAAAACTTTGTTACTAGTTGAATAATATGTAAAATTAATAAAAAAATTCGGATATCAAAATAATTGTTAACCAAAAAGCATTGTTGTTAAACCCGGTCCGACCAGTTCGACCGGTTTAACCGCGGACTGGCCATTTGTCCGGTCCGGTTGGTACAACATACGGATCAGCATCTGACCCAAGTCAAACCGGCCGGTTTTGCTTCAAATTCGGTTGATCCGCCCGAACCGGTTGACCGGTTTTGATGAGTATTCCATCATTTTTTAATGTGGCAAAATAACACCATTCACCACCATGGAGATTAGAACCTGTGTCACGTGTTCTATGATTTTAAAAAAATATCGTGTCACGTGTCCGTGTTGTGCACCGTGTCAGACAGCACCTTGTCACGTGTCTGTGCATCATAAAAAATTATCAATGAAGTACTAATTTAATAATGATGACAAAACTTTGTTACTAGTTGAATAATTAAAATTAATAACAAAATTCGGATATCAAAATAATTGTTAACCAAAAAGCACTGTTGTTAAACCTGGACCGGACCGACCAGTTCTACCGCGAACCGGCCATTTGTCCGGTCCGGTTGGTACATCATACAGATCAGCATCTGACCCAAGTCAAACTGACCGGTTTTGCTTCAAATTCGGTTGATCCGCCTGAACCGGTTGACCGGTTTTGATGAGTATTCCATCATTTTTTAATGTGGCAAAATAACACCATTACAAGAGATTAGAACCAGAGACCTCCTCTTAAATATTGGAAGGAACTACCATTACACTAAAAGGATAATTGTTATTAAATAGTGTTATATTATTTACATATTGTTTATGCTTCAAGACTACTATATTATATTTAAATTTTTATATTATTCTATTATATAGTGTTTAATAATGTATCTATTTCAAATAATTAAAAGTGTTATATCAATCTATAAAGTCGATATAATATTTGAAATATTGAGTTGAAATATAAAAATAGTTGCTACTAAATTGTGTTGTATATTATTTATAGTTGTTGCACTCTAAAGTCTACTATTATATATAAAAATTCATTATATTTTATTGTATATTGTTATAATTAAAATGCAATCAATCTACAAAGTTAATATATTTTCTAAGATATGATGACATGAAGTGTACTATAAAATGCATAGATATATTTAAAGATGCATTAATTTTCACTATATTGTGTCTATATATATTAAATTATTTATAATATAAATATTTAGTATTAATATATGTATATAATACAAATAATCCGGGTCAACCGGTTATTTTACACCAGTTGAACCGGTCGAACCAATGACCCAATTGGTTGTCCGGTTCGATTACTGGTTTGGTTTTAAAAACATTGCCAAAAAGAGAATTATGAACCGAATCATATAACTAAGGCACTAAAATGCAACAAAGAATTCCAGCAGCTCATGACCTTTTTGATAACTTATATATTAACTGAATTTCAACTTGTTTTTCTTATTCGACTATATAAAACATGTCAAAAAATTAGTGAGAAAATTACAACTAACAATAACTATGAAAATAAACAAGAACTCGCACATAAGCAGCAAGAGAATCCAATACCTATCTTGGGGCAATAGTTCATTAAAAGGCTTGATAAAAGTGTTATAATCAAAATACACACAGAATTGGCCTCAACTCTTCATATTATACATGAGTCTGACATGAACTACTAATCTTGAATTATACATAATACATGAAAGAGAATTAATTCAGCTAAATCCCCAAAGGCCACATACAGAAACTACATTTCTGTTTGCTGCATTTCTCCAAACTGCTGAGAAACCTCGCCTCTTGATTACAAAACAAGCATGAATACATAGATTTCTTCGAATTCGCAGCTCTATGAGTCCAATCGGCCCCACAAAATTTACTTCCCGGATGGAGGATTCAAATCAAAATCCCCAGGAACAAATATAGGAAGCTGTTTCAACGCAGGGTCCCTCTCAAACCGAGTTTCTCGTGGTAAAGGCAATTTATCCTGTCCATCTCTCGAACTGGAGACCCCTTCGCCTTTCGAAGAACCATCCCTCATTGGAGCACTTAAAAGTGGGCCCCCGAAGAAAATAGACTCCCCGGTGTAAGTTAGCTTCTCTGACTGCCGGCCTGGAGGCCTCGTTACGGGCTGCACAGGCTCTCGTGGGATAATCATGGGCCCCGCTGGCAAAGATTGTCGTTTACGGGCTTCTGAAGCTGATACTGGAACTGAAATATACCTCCCTGCTTCTTGATCCCAAACTACAGACGTTCTTTTCACGTCTCTTATCAATGAAGCTGCATGGGTTGGGCCTGGGCCTGGGCCCGTCAACAGTAATGGGTCCGTACCCCGTTGCATGATCCTATCATCAAAAGCAGACGAGTTGTGAAAAACGTTGTTGCTTTTAGCCACAACTGGAGGTCTAGAGATTACGGGCCGGGACGGGACAAGGCCTAGCGCTGAACTGGGGTTAGGGTTTGAGGAGTAAGGTTGAGGAAGGGGGCTTAGAGTGACAGACTCATGAACATGGCTGGGGCTACTTATACTGCTCACACTTTGAGTGCCCGTTTCATATTCGTCACGGCTACCTTGACTGGGTGCAAAAGAGTCTCTCAACCTTACATCTTTGTTTCCTCCCGTTTCAGTGCTCATACTGCTTCTAATACTCGCGTTATCACTTGAACTTATTTCAGAATCAGGCAAACGACGATTATTATTATCAAGGGGACGTAATACAGAAGATGATGCTCTTGCTTTTGCAGCTGCTTTTACTGCCTCGGTTGAGTCTAGCTTAGCGAGCTTCCACGCACTGATGCGAACACCCTTTTTTGGGCCCTTTGTTAAACCCTTATCGCCAAGTGCAATAGCATCTGGATCGATTGTAGACGGGACAATTCCTGGTCCTAATTGTGGTGCAACTTCTTCCTGAGTTTCCAAAGAATTGTCAATAACTTAGACGACCCACAATTTTTTTGGCCCATTATTGAGAATCAATTCAGGAGTTCAAAATAAAAATAATTGTCTTTTACACTAAATTCCAATATTGTGAGAGAGAATTATTGGTTGTGCGAATTAATCTTTGATATGATATGTGATGAGTTGAACATTGTAACCGCTTGCTACCCTGTAAAAGGGAAAATGAAAAAGAAAAGAGATCTCTGGAACTTGTACAGCAAATGCAACAATGTCAAAAAAAACAGTCATCTTTCCAGTATGGTGCAATGTGGATAGATGATAATGTCAATTTTGAAAAAACAGAAGCTCGGATACTTAAATACATAAGTAGATCATGTGGATTGTGGAAATATAAGTTCATATAATATGTGAAATCTAGAAACTAGCAAAATAAATATTTTAACTTTGATATTTTTGTGCCGCAGTGAGTGATTTTCCGTGGAGTTTCCTCATTTATTGATTTATCACTTACATTATTTATTAATGATGTTAATTGATTATCAAAATTTCAGTTTCCATTGGTAAAATATTCCATGAAATTCAAAAGATCTGCAGGTTTACAGTAAAATAACAAGAAATTGTTGGAAACCGAGTCATGATCAGCTTAAATTATTTGTATAAAAGTAAAAAACCAAAAAGGTGATTTAAGTAAGGGGAACACTTGTTTGTAAATTAACCTTAAGCTCATGAAACATAATTTAAAAGGAGTAAATGAGATGCATACCTGATAATCTACAAACACCCTAGGAGGGGTGCACCATGCTCCTTTATATTGCAGTCCCAAAGAGCTTCCACCACTGAGACCAGTTGTAGCAGATCCAGATGGAGAATATATAAAGTTTGGAATTTCCTCGTCTACAGATGCTCCTGCAGGAGCTTCACTCATTGCCCTCATCGCCACAACGTATTCGTAGGTTGTAATGCCCTAATATAACAAAGAAACAAATCTATTCAAGAAAAATTCAGATAATTTCATCGGATATATGAATATGCAAATCATCGAACCAAGTTTTTCTTTTCAAGTTAGTTAAGATATAGAATTTTTCTGAAGTTTCAAAAATCTATTGCTTTATTAACTCGAAGTTACTGATCCCATCCATCTTTAGAAGATAGTTGAAAGGTAAAAGTTCAATGTATTTTTACATTACTTTGCCCTTAAAAGCAGTGGTTGAAAGTTTATGGTGTGAAAAGGGTGATTTTGAAACAAAATTTCCATTTTAGAAACTGGAGGCTTATATGGGCATCTCAGAAAGGAATCCCAAGTAATAATGGGAACATTAATCAAAAAGGAGAAATAGAGGAAATCTTCCTAAACGAGACTTTCAGAGACGGACCTTTCTGATAAGTATCATATGGAAAAAGAAAAGTTCCCCCAAAGGTACACAGGCCAGCAAAGACACTGCTGTACATATAGCCTGCAGAATTAGATAGGCATAAGGATAAAACAATACTTATTAGCTTATAACCAAAAACTAGCTTATTATAAGATATCGCATTACCACCACAGTTGCGTACGGGGCACGAGAGAAACCATTTCCCAGCCTATCAACTATTTCAGCCTCCATGTGTGTCTTATTGACGAAGCAACGAACCAGAACAGTAATGCCCACTCCAGCTTCGATAACAAGCTAGAAAGAGAGAGTGAGAGATTAGTCATCTGAAAATGTTAAGGTCATAAGCCAAGTAGTGCCTCTCAAAACTTACCCAAACTAAACTGGTGGCCATAAGCAAGATAAATGTTGCATAGTTTTTTCGACCCACACAGTTATTGAGCCACTGCAAAACAATCAAATATTATGAAGTTTGTTTCCTAAATGGATAAAGAAATATTCTTTCAAACTGTATCAGAAAATATGAAAGGCGCATCAAAATGTACCCGACAATGGTGGTCAAAACCATCCACACACTTGTCACAACTTCGACAATGTTTACTGAACTTGCGCACCTATAAAGAAGCAAATGAGGTAATCAACACGAGTAAACTCCATTGGACACAAATAAACATATAAAATTCTCATAATAGACTCCCGCAAGTATTGTACAAGTGCTTTGAGTATAAAGCAGTTTAGGAACTTTGCCTTGGAAGACCTTTACAATTAGTATTGTACTTCAAGTGTAGGGTTAATGGTGTAAAACAATGGTTTATATCACATTAGTCTTGCAAAATGATTGTAGCAAAGCTTTTAGCCAATGATATATCCAAAGTAATTTTCAATTGTATAATGCAAATAGTCTAGTCTAACCTTAACACTCAAGACTTGCTCCGACACTGGAGGTGCATTTGAACATAATAAATCACATGAATCCTCCTACTAATTACTGGGAGTGATGTAAACAGAGAGTTTAGATGCCCTACGGTAATTAAAGGAATGGGAAATAAAAAAGTAAAATGCTTTAAAAAAAACTGATATTTGCAAAGCCGTTTAATGTATCAACAAAGTAAAATATGGAACAATTTCCTAATGGTTATTTCTAGATATCAAATGCATTTGACCCTAACAAAGCACATGGCTATCCAAAATTCAGGAGGCAGTGTAGTTGAAAATTATTGGATGTGCTGCTGATAATAGTACACAAGTGAGCACATAAAATTTAAATCCCAACTTCCTTGTATATGACTAGTCAAACAAGTATTATTCTTTCACACTCTATCCAAATAGACCTAGCACTGATTTTAGATTGAGTGTCTCTACAATATTGCCCACAGAAATTGTGATTACGAGTTGGTGTGATCACAATAATTTAATTGAGACAATTCTTTTTTCTTTCTTTTTTTTTGGGGGGGGGGAGGGGGTGTTCCTTTTGGGAAATTGGTTTCACTTCGAAACATCCCAAAACAAAAAACGAGCTGTATGTTTGAGATTTAGAGAGTATTTTTACATTAACAATTTAATATCAGCAATTAGAGATACAACTGATACAAATCATGAAATTAATGTACCTACCTCTGCATTGCACAATGTGCAAAACAGTGCATCTTCACCTGTACCATCCTGCCCAGCTTCTTCGTCTTCTTTGCGGCAATCTTCATATACAAAGATCGCACAGACAATTCCGCCAAAATAATGGCATAAAGAATTCTTACTTCGAGTGATAACTTGAGCATTGGATTTTACAGACTCAACTGAACCTTTCCTGCTAGAGTTAGCTCCTGCAAAGGAGCTTCGTGAAGCTGATGAATGAGTACCATTGCTAACTTCATCAAATTTTCTATCCAGTCCACGAGAGATTGATTCATGCCTTTCGCTTGCTTCATTCATTAAATCGGGATCAAATTTAAACATGATACCAGGGTCTGCTGGGTTAATTGCAGTACTCCGAACATAAAGAATGAACACCAATAGCGCCTGCATTTATAAGAAATTTTCGGGTTTCAATATAGTTGTCTGATTAGAAACTTCCGTTACATAAACAGCAGGGATGGAGCGGAGCCTGATTCCCAACCTTCGGGGCAAGGAGATATTTGGCTCATATAGGAACGCATTTAAGAATTTGAAGGAGCAAGTTCTCTAATTCTAATTTTTGACATATAAAACTTGAAATATAGACAGAAAGGGAAGAGGGGACAGAAGGGTCTAATCCCTTTACTCACTCCATCTATGGTATATAGAACAATATAAGTTGTACAATGTTAATGTAAACCATAAAAAGGAACTGACTGCAATATGCTGAAAATATAGAAATATCAAGTGAACGTTTAAAATACAAAGACTTTTTAGGAGGCATCAGTCTTATATGACAAAACCAGGAGAGTTGAGTATCACTCAAGCCAGAGTTTATGTAACAAACATTGAGGACGTCCAGAAAACTAGGAGGAAGAGGGACTCGAGTATTAAAAATTACTTTCAGAATTTGATTTCTCTTCTATATAACAAAATTATGAGAGAATGCCATTTAACGAATATCTGGATGCCAGGCGACCTAATATTGCTTACCAAGTCCTCTAATACGTATTTCTCATGATGTCCACTATTTATTAATCATAAACTCTAAAATAGTGGCTTCCTTGTCACTTTCTTGAGGATGTTAATCAAAATTTAACTTACATAATAAATTAGCCTTTCTAGTTCAAATCTTTGAAGTTTGAATAGTTCTCTGTTATTTTTCATGAAAACAGTTTGGTCCTTATATCTCCAAAATTATTGGACGGAGAGACCCTTGGTCGCGTTGAACGTTTTGTTATTTAAGCCATCCAGTGATTTGAAGCAAGCTTCAGTGTGCTATATTTATTAAGTATTTGTACTTATATTTAACACCCACTTTTACCTGAGCTTCGAAAAGGAGTTTTCCTCATTAAATTGTGTTGTGAAGCAAGTTTAAGAAAGGAAGATAATGAACACAAGAGAGGAAAGAGAGCAAGGAATATGCGTGATAATTATCCTTAATTCGGTTGGTTTAGGATTTCCTTTTATTGAGAGTTTGCGTAAGGATAGCCTGATAGGTTTCCTTTAATGAGTTGGTTTCCTTGTTTTCTTAGGAGTAGCAGTAGTATAACTATTAGCCTGAGAGTAATGCTTTTTTTTTTAATTGAATTCTGAAATTGTGAACTGGAGCTTTTGCTTGGAACAAGATTCTAATTCTTGTGCATTTATTTTAATTAAAGTACATTCTATCAAATTGTCTAACCGATTTTGTACAAAAAAGTTAAAGTATTGACATTCATAAACCATATCCGCAGATAAATTCACATACCACCGGGGAATATACACCAATTAGAGCATACTCCCATATCCGGCCTCCAAGGAAAGGGGCAAAAAAGGCATAAAACGCAACCACCAACAAGCAAAACACCGTGATTGCAACAACCTGTGAAAGATAAAACCCAAAAGTAGGGTCAATGAATTGGATGCATAATTAAACTACGAAAAAGTAAACAATAATTTGAACTAAGCCACGCCAGTCATTTTCTCAGAGCATCACATAAGGACTTAAACTTTAAGATAATAATTCAAAATCAAAGTCAAATATGTCATGTTTTCGAGAAAGATAATTTTAGCGTTATCAATAAATACGACAAATAAGGAAATACGACAACACAATGGCAGACAAACAATTGCAATGCATTGGTTAGTGCTTTCCCTTATAGTCATGTTAGATAGTTATTGTATGGTGCTTCTTGTTTTAATCGCTAATAACTGAACTTTAAGAAGAATCCTCCCAGCTAAAGTTCATTTTTCAAGGTATTCAAGCTTCATTGATATCCTAAAGGACCTAAACCCCTCACCAATTGCTGAAATTATCCTTCAACCCAAGTTATGAGTGGCTTCTTTTCCAGCAAAATCTGAGTTCTTAAGCTTGAACAACAATTAATTTATACCTTATATGATCAATACCGATTCAATGACTCAAACTTAAAAAGCTCAAAAGATATGATGCTTGAACGATGTTCGCATTATCTAAATCTAGGGCAAACTGAAGCAGACTTACAGATCTAGATGTTTTATATCAGCCTTCATTAATAAAGATAAACGATATAGATAATGCGAACATCGTTCAAGGTATAAGAAATGTTAATATCAAGTGATGAGTACCTATAGATACAAGTCTCAAGTATTGGAATCAGTAAACTAGTCTAGCATCCAGAGCTGATATCTATCAGACTATAGAGCTAAGAGGACATGAGATGGTGTTGGGTTATGTAGATAAAATGTTAACTTTGACCACACTATGAATTTAACATTACGTATGTTTCAAATAATTTGTCTTGAAGTATGAACAAGATTACTAGAGGTGGCAAAATGGGTTAGAAACCATGGATCCAACCCAATTATACTAGTTTGGGTTGGGTTGGTTCCTAAGAAATTTTATTTGGTTCCAACTTGGTTTTAAGTTGGGTCCAACTAATTTCAAGTTAGGCCCAACTCACTTGCCAATAATCTAAATTATAAAGAACAAAATGCAAGGTATTGAGTCGGATTGGGCTTGGTTCCCTTTTGGGTTGACTTTGGTTCCCTTTTAGGTTGAATTTGGTTCGACCTTAAAACCATTTAAGAAACCAACCCATTTAAGAACCAACCCAACCCACCCATTTGCTACCTCGATTACTATAATAAATGTTTGGTTCATTATGAAGATTGCATATAAAGCCTCTATGATCCACTAAAATCTTTATTAATAATACATGTTCCTACTATATTAATGCCCCTCATACCATCCATTAAAGATATAAGAAATGTTAATATCAAGTGATGAGTACCTATAGATACAAGTCTCAAGTATTGGAATCAGTAAACTAGTCTAGCATCCAGAGCTGATATCTATCAGACTATAGAGCTAAGAGGACATGAGATGGTGTTGGGTTATGTAGAGAAAATGTTAACTTTGACCACACTATGAATTTAGCCTTAATGTAACTCTTGATTATAAAAGCACATATCGGTCTTGTTGAAATTGAATATCAAGTGAAATTATAACATTGTAAGACTCCATTCTCTCTACTAACAGCAAGCGCACGTTTTTGGTTGTAGTCTTGTGGATGCGCTATTCATGACCAATTGAATGACATTAAAAACAATTTAAAGAATACATGGAGATTTTTATACCATTTAAGTGTACCTACTATATTTAAACCATCTAACAGAACAAAGAAACCAGTTTCTCAAGTTACTGGTAGCTTATATGAAATATTTGCATATAGCTCCAGCTTTCTGATTTTACTGCAAACCGACAGGTTTTAACAAACCAACATAAGATGGTGGTACAAATGTACTTTGGATTTTTGAAGTAGACAAGCTTTAAGTTGTCCTAAAACCCAAGCCCACTAATTGAGTCCCTTTTTCTATTTTTTTCCTTCACTATTCTTCTATCATTATTATTATCACTATCTTATTCAGCCTTTTCTCTTCTCTTCATTTTTCCTTTTCTTATCTTCTTTGCTGCAAGCGGAAAATTATAATTCTTTTCATCATCGACCACCACTAACATTCAGAAACGCCAAAATGGGAATACTAGGCCCAGTCTTCATGTCAAGACAGAACCAAAATCGAATAGCATTCTTATTGCTTGCTAAGGCTATGTTTGTTTATGTTATTGAAACTCATTTTCACCATCCAAAACCACAAAATCCTAAAAATCACACTAAAAACAATTCTCATTCAAATTCAGTTTTTCTCAATTTCGTTTTTTAATTCTCATTTCCATTCAAGAGTTTTTATGTGTTTCTTTTTCGATCATTCCAATTGTAATTACAATTCATTTGATAACCTTTTTAGTCGATAAAATCGTAAAACTATATCATTCAACCGAAATGGGCATAATAATTACTTTTTTCTGTATAACAGGATTATTAGTTACTCATTGGATTTATTCGGGACATTTTCCACTAAGTGATTTATATGAATCTTTAATCTTCCTTTCATGGAGTCAAACGATAGTCTAGAGAAAGTCTATATTGAACCAGGAATACTAGACATGCTTGCATCCATCATTTCACACAATCATTAATTAAAAATCATTTACTACACCAATATTTCTCTTTCTCTTTCATATTTTACAATAATTTAATTCGTCATATATTAACTAATCATTATTAATTTGACACATTTTACAAATTCCAATAATCAATTTTAAAAAACATGAACAAACACAACACACATCATATCATATTTACATGAATCTCTGTAGTTCACATTTCCCATGAATTTTCAAAATTCTAACACAAAATGGGGTCTATATCAGTAACCCCTAATTAACAGCTTCATCTTTGTACCCGTTGGCAACGACATCTCAGATTCAAAAGGTCCAAGGTTACACAAGTTTGCACAATCAGCATAACATTAGGAAAAACAAAATGGCCTACAGTAAGACTAATCCAGTAAGGTAAAACCATAAGAGTTCAGCAGAAGCCGTGTAGACTATGTTGACTAAATCAATCAAGCATCAAATGGGGATATTTCCAGATACATATAAGTAATAACTTATTACCCTTCACAAATTGTACATCTGATTTAAGTTTAGAACCCTAAATATACACAATTTGCTATCAGCAAAAAAAAAAAAAATCAGAAAAATTACAAATCTATAATATGCGAAAATGAGAAAGAGTGAGAGCTGAAACTCAAACCTGTAAGGTGTGTGCAGGTAACTGCCATCCATGTTTTCTCACCATCACTATATTAAACACTTAAATCTCAATTCGCACACACTCTACCAAAGGTGTATGTTAATTAATTTCTTCTCTTTTCACTTTCACAAAACCCTGAAAATCAAAGTTGACACTAATGGGCTTCAAAATAATACAGAATAAAACGATTAGAAGAAGAAGTTTAGTTATACCTAGAGAATCAGAATATTATTTATACTAAAATTGTACAAGTGTCCAAAACAAAAGCTACAAAAAAACCAGAGGTCAAACCTTTTGGTTTGGTTTTCATGAGTTGGATTAGCAATAATAATAATAAATAAATAAAAAGGTAATAATGGTATTAAAATGCAACAAAGACCTTTGTCTTGTAATGAATAAATTGGTAAAGGGGGTACGTACATACAAACGCTTAAGGTGCTTTTAATATGGTAGAGTTGGCTTTGGTCCCTCCTTATTCTTTAATAAATTTACATATTATTATGTCTTCCCATTCCCATTTGATCGTTCAGAAGAAAAATGAGTTGGGTTAAACAAATAGGGTTTTAGATCTAGGGTTTCAACAGAAATTATCGGAGTGGATTTTGTTAACAAGAAAACAGAGCAGAAGAAATTACCTTTCTTATCCACGAAACTGGATCTGAATGATGGTGATTCGAGTTGCAAATACTTGCCTTTCATCTGATGAGCTCTCAATACTCAGATCCACTTCAACACTCAAAAAACTTGCATTTGCCTGTACAAACTTCTCACTCATTTACTAAGAAGACCAGAGCTCAGCTCAGACAATAAAGGGGAGGGGACCCGTATATTTATTCTAATATTCAGATTTTATGTGCCATAAATACATTTTCGTATTTATTTATAAAAAAATATATAAATATAAGAAATTAGGTTTAGGCTAGAACCGGACCCACATGACCTTTAAGTTTTTGGGTTTGGATTTAGGCCCAGAAATTTTGAGTGACGTATTCATTGACATCCCTTCTCTCCCTCTCCGAGAGAATAATATTATACTTGAAATCATGTAAACCTTGAATTTTAGTTATCATTGACCTAAACTTATCATCTCAAATTTTTAATATATATGTATACTCAACATTCCATTTTTCTCTTGTTTTAGTATAGAATTGAGAGATTTCATCATTCGCATAACCAGGAGCTCATTTCATTTGAAATAAACAAATTGAAAGGAGGTGGCTTAGCTGAAGAAATATGAAATATGTAAAAGGAGATGTCAATCTTATGAATATATATATATCCCTTTGTGTTTTCCCATGTGATGGGCCTCGGCAAAACTCGGGCCATAGCCGTAATTAATTAATACCCAATTGATTTAGGCCCAATATATTGCCAAATAATCTAGTGGGCCGGGGTTCAATATAATTTGAGCCCAAGTCCGCGAGGCGAGCCCACGACCCAAATAAACGGTTATAAATACCATTTCATTTAATTGATTAAGTACTTAGGCACCTTGATATCATCGAGTGCAGTCCACCATCCAAAAATATATAATCTGATTTGTCGTGAGTCGGGAAGGATCCCCTTAGACCATGTACATCAGGTAGGCAAATTTTTCCCTTTTATTCCCTGCCACATCAGATTCCCTACCACATTCCCTATCACATTCCTTTCAACTCCACAGCACCTAGTCAATTAAATTTTTTTTACTTTCTCTTTCATCCACATCACTAATTTTAATAATTAATTTTATACTTACAATTAATTTTAATAAAAATTAATTTTATAATTATATTTATTAATTAAATATTTAAAATATTTATTTTTTTATAAAATATTAATGGTGTTTGAAAACTAGGTTGCATCCCCATGTTTTGATGATTTTCTTCATTTTGAGGTTGCATATTAGGATTCATAGGGTGATTAGGAAAGTTGTAGTTTTGAGAAAAATTGTAGTTTTTTCTAGGATCCATGAAGGAATTGAAGGTTAAACTTTTAAATTGAAAATTGAAATGAAAATATGGAGTAAAAACCTCTAAAAATATTTGGTGTCCAAATGATACAA
Organism: Verbascum thapsus; assembly: GCA_963669365.1. NCBI lineage: Eukaryota > Viridiplantae > Streptophyta > Magnoliopsida > Lamiales > Scrophulariaceae > Verbascum > Verbascum thapsus. The sequence continues at coordinate 4,942,689 of OY770105.1, read as the reverse complement.
ACTTAGTCTCTATTTACAGAGTTTGAAAAAAGAAAAATAATGATGATTTTTTTTTTTTATTTTGCATATTTAATAATAAAAAATTGATTTAGAAAAAAGAAGAAAAAGAAATAAAGAGGTGACACATGGCAGCATTTCATTGGTTGCCTTTTTATTTTTGGTTTTTTTTTAATTTAAGTGGGCCCCACAAACTAATTTCCCTATAAGTGAAAAATTCCATTCCTCTCCATTTCCCTACCAAATTCCCTACCTACTAAATCACTCATTTTTATTTCCCCCCCATTTCCCCTCCAATTTGCCTACCTAATGTACATGATCTTACCACGTGTTCTTCACGTGACATCTATTTGGTCCCGATTCATTTTGGCGCAGTTTGTGGGAAAGCGATTCACTCACTAAAAATGCAAACTAGATCCCAGGCACATACCACTGAAGATAGGGCAGGCAGTAGCCCCTCCGCAGGAGGAGTCAAGAGAAGAGCTCCCGCTCTAACGTCTCATCCAAACCCTACTGTCGGTGAAACTCCCAATCCGTCTCCCCCACCAACTGCTCCGACTTTGGTCCCTCCCTCCGAGAAAATAATCGAGATTACTCAAGAAGCACACATGGCTGGTGGAGGACGCCTCTGTCAAAGTAGCAGCACGGGCGGTCCAGCAGTATGATTCGAACCACCCCCTCAGCTGTAACCTCAACCTACTAACAGAGCAGCTGACTCCCCCACGAGGGGAAGGCCACGGGTCGCGCGTCACGAGCCTACTCTTTGGGGACCCCTACCCCAAAGGAGTGAGGCTCCACGATCTCACACGACATCTGGCGTGGCAACTGCGGGCGCACCTCACGGCACCGAGGACCTCCCCCCATCCAGAGGTCGGAGGTCCCCGACCCTGCGGGAGTAGCGTCGAGACTCTCGGATATCCGAGGGGTGGAGAAGACTCACGGGCCGTCGGAGGGCAGCGTTGATTCTTTCCAGGATCGACCCACTCGAGGCCGAGACAAGGAACACGACTCTCTTAGGACCCCTCATCGAGGTCGAAAATCTCCGACCCTCGAGGAGACTCAATCTCGACGTGAGTCTTGCAGGTCCCCTTGTCGAGGTTGGAAGTCCCCGACCCCCGAGGAAGCTCAATCCCAATGCGAGTCTTGCAGGTCCCCTCACTGAAGCCGGAGATTCCACACACCCGAGGAGGCTCAATCTAAGCATGAGTCCCGTAGGTCCCCTCGTTAAAACCGGAGGTCGCCGACTCCCGAGGGTCATCCTACGCGGGCAGCTAGCCAACGACGCTCCTTTCGGGGAGAGGAAACCCTACCACGGGGTTCATACAAAGATTTACGGGTTGTACCACTGACGGTAGCGCCCCAAGGAGAAGTGAAATCACTGTAAAATTATAATTGATTGAATGAAAGTATATGACCAAATGAGAAAACATTTATTAGTACATATTTTTTATTACAAATAAATTAAATAAGTAAACATTAAAACAACACTACATCATAATTTCTATTTAAGTAACTTCTCACTAAATAAATTTTAATTACTTTAAACTTTGTACAAATTTTATTATTCAACATTGATGACTTTGACGCTGTTTCTTAACCTTGTTTTGATAGGAATTCAGGGGCCAATTGGATGGCTAATCATATCCTCAAAAAAATATTTCAGAGTAAAAAACTACGAGAAATTCAATTGTTTGGCATCTCGTAAAAAAATTCTTACAAAATTATCTCTCAAAATTACAAACAATTTGAATATTTTTTTGCAACAAATGATTTTACTATTCATGATTTGATAGTTAATAGAATAAATTAAATGTGTTTTTTCGACTATGTTTCAAAATTGAAAATTAAACTAATTACATATTCTAGTGTAAAATAATGTAACATTTAAAATAAGATCCATTGTGACTATTTTTTGACGTCTAAATCAACGAGTTTGGCTAAATACATTTAATTACGATTATTTTTAAATATCAACCCAAACAAATTTCTCACAACAAAAAAATATCACAACAACCACAATTATTACTTATTTTTTTCTAAAAAAATCACATATTTCAAATAATATTTTCTCACTTTAATCATGAAAATAAATTCTCAGAGACGGACGTGCCAACCAATTGGGCCCTCATTTATTATTGAACACTACTTAGCTACCCGTATGTATATTAAATAAATGATTTTGAGTATTATTTTTATCTTTCTTTTAACCGACAACTATTGAAATGAAATAAAATCTTAAATAAAGAGTTCATTCAATATTTCTATTTGAAACTATTTTATCTAGTATTTTAATTTTCAATTTTAAGAATTGTAATAACTAAAACTTATAGATTCATGAAAATAAGAAGATTTATATTCTTGACAAATTGGATTTACAAATTTCTTGAACTTAATCAACCCTTCGAATTGTTAGGAACCTTTTGAATTTATTTCATTTTAAAGCCAAAAAAATTCATGTGTACTTTTTGACGATTATATTGGTATTAATGTGAAATTCTTTCGAGTAACACAGTTATAGAAGTTTTTAATAAAAAAATGCTTTAGAAAATAAAGATTTCAAATTTTTAATTAATAATATATGCTTTATATTCTTTGAACTTTTCAATCCAAAAAAAAAATGATCATAGTAATCAATTCTCATTTAATTGTAGAAGTATTATCTTATTTTTGTTTGCATGTTATTAACTATTAGTAAATTATTTTTATAGAATGATTTCTAGTTTTCCAACCATAAGTATTTAGATTTAAAATCATAATACTTAATTGAAAGACCTTCAGCTTAGATCATATATTTTTGAAAATACTATTAAAAATAAACATATAATTCAGGCACCCAATAAGATTAAACAATATGAACAAAAATTTGGTTATGATTATTTGATTTCTTTTCTTAATGTAGATCAAGTTGGAAATATAAAAATATATTTTAAGAAAGACAAAAGGTAGAAGTTCACTTGTCTATAATTTAAACAACAACGACCCAATAAAATTTAATGTTTTATTTTTATATAGGTATATTTCAAACAACGAACATTCTAATTTACTATTTGAGTGAAATGAAACTTTTCTTTTGAACTATAGGATATTTTTTAACTATTCAGAGAATTTATTTTGGACAAGCAATGATTTAATTTAATGCAAAACAAAGTAAAAGTAAGAAAAAATAAAAGAAGAATTGACGATAAAAGAAGACCAATAGCTAAAGGTGTATAATTGACCATAAGACTACCTCCTATAGGTAGTTTTTGAGGAAGTATTGGCCAAAAAGCTACCAACTAACCTCCAATAGCTAGTTTTTGAGAAAGTATTTGGCCAACAAATTTTTTTTCACTTCCTCATTTTCTTTCACTTTTCTACCTCCAAGTGACAAATGTCACATTTCTATTGGACCTTAAAAATAATTAATTTTTTATTTTAAAATGATAATTTTAGGTTTAAAATAATATTTTTTTTTTTACCAAAGTTCCTAACTTTTCAATATCTATAAATAGACACCAATATTGATACACTTCACCACAAAAAAAAATCTCTTATCTTTTCTTCCATATTGTAATATTTTTTCTATCTCATTTGTTAAACACTTTTTCGTAACTTTTAGCCTAATTAATGGATCCTAACCAAAATTATTTAAACATTTTTTTTCTTTTTATTTAAACTAATTTAAATTAATTATAACTAAACTAATTATAATAAATTATTATAAAAATATTTTCATTATGTATGAACAATTTAATTATAAACATTTGTAAAATTGAAAAGAGAGAGAATGAATATATAAAGTGGGGTATATGCTATTGATGTGGATGAAAGAGAAAATTGAATTATTTTTTGAAAAACTAGCTATTGGAGAGTGTGATAGTTTTTGAAGATATTTGATGATGTGGAGTATGAATTTGATGATGTGGAAGGGTATTGGTAGTTTTTGAAAAACTTGCTATTGGAGGTAGTCTAATGGAATGGAATCGGCCGGCCCGCTATGGCCCATTGAACTTAAACTGGCCCCCTAAGCCAGCCGGCCAAGCCTAAAGGGGCCAGGCCGGCCTAATCAGGCCTTCTTTATTAATTTTTTAATAATTAGTATATAATTAGTAGTTTTATATTATATAATTAGTAATGATATATTATAAAAAATAATGTAACAAAAAATATATTTGATATGTTTGGAATCACATTTTCATTAAAAGTCAATGGACTTTTTTAAATAGACTTTTTAAATAAGTGCTTTTATAATACACTAAGTGTTTGGTAAACACATTTTTTAAAAAGTGCTTTAGAATCAAAAGTCAATTTTCTTATACAAGAATGTGTTTGGTAAACTAGCTCAAAAGTGCTTAATTAACAATTTTTTTACAATATTGCCCTTATCAATATTTGCAATCATAGTGCCATTTGATAAATTATATTAATATATATTGATATTATAAAAAAAACTGATTCTAGATTTCACATTTTCAAGCCGACTTATATTGTAAAAGCTAATTACTAAGAATAATCATATTAATATCATGAAAATTATGAACTGAAGCTCGACCTCTTAATAAAAAGTGCTAGTTGAAATTTTGACTAATTTTAATAATAATAATAAATATATTATTATCGATCCCAGCTGAGATGAGGAATCTTCATCCCTTGTGGAATCGCCTCGGCTAGTATAACGGGGTAGAAGGGTCTCACATACCTCCCTCACTTTACATGTGTAATATATTTTTAGTTACGTATTTTAATAATATACAATTATTAAAATTTATAATGATATATTTATTGGTAATGATATATTTAATTATATATTTATTTATAATGATATATATAATAATATACTCGTATCTAAATCCCAAATATTTTATGAAATCAAACCTTTGATATATAAGCGCGTAGGTTTGAGTATCAATTCGAGCTACTCGAGCTCGACCCATTTACAAATATTCAAAAGCTGGCGAACATGCATAAAATATCAACCTATTGATTGATTTTCAACCGGTTCGAGATCGGGTTTGATCGGTTCACATTGGGTCTATGGCGGCTCGGTCTTATATCATATTAATGGTGTAATGGTGCAAATGAGGATGAGAGGTGTAATGGTGCAATTGAATTTATTCAAAGAGGGTGAGAAAGAAGAGGTAATTCAAGCTATTGTGGCAACTTACAACTAAGTGTTACATATAGAGAGGATGCATGCAGGATTTTAGGTGAATGGTTTATAGAGATATCATATATTTGTGTACTGGCTGAAGGATGGTTCTGTAATAGCTATGTGTATGATTTCTATAATACTTGGAAAGAAAATACCCAAAGGTAAGTGTACTTTTTACTATGAAATATTGGTTTTTATTATTTGTAGGATATACATAGAAATTAGTAATCTATACTTATACAAATTAGGAATCTATACTTTCACCATCCAATTTAAGTATAGCATAGATTTGTTTACTCTTTCATTAAGCTTAGGGTATAGACTTTGACTCATTCTATACTCAAATCACAATTTTTATATATGTAACTTTTAGTTAGATATTTGAGCTTGCTCAAAGAAGTTTATGGTCTTAAAATTTTTAAATCTCACATCAAAAATAGGGAGGCCACACTTCAAAGAAATTTTCAGATTTCATACTAATCAACATTTTATTTATATTCGGTTAAAAGTTCGATTATTGTAAAACAGCACATGACTAGCACTTGACTAGCACATGACTAACCAACATTATATTTCATTTATATGTCTTCTTTGTAGAGTAGCACATGTTAAATCTTTCAAATACAATTATTTTTAAAGACTACATTGCTAGATAGTAGTATATTATATAAATCCCGTAATAATCGTGAAGAAAATTACTCTTTTTCGTCTCATAAATATCACCCTGAAATTGAAGTACTCAAACCATGGACGCCCTGGATACGCCACAAACTCTTGTTTTCTGAGTTCCATGTCCGATTTGACTGTGAATGAGGAGTTTTGGAATACAAAACTACTTCGATCTTGTAACAATCTTCTCCCTTGAGCGGTCTAGTATACGAGACTTGACAATCGGGCAAAGATGTTGCAATTCTGAAATATAGCAAGTGACAACTCGCCAAAAGTAAAATCGACATTCTCGTATATGTCGCACCCCTTATAGAATTGTCACCCCATCTTCGCGTACAAGGTGTCTAGATATCCTAGAAAAAAAACTTATAATATACCGATGCCGAAGACAAACTTAGTAGCGCGACGGCTTGAGAATTGGGTCCAGTTGAGTTTTCAAACATGATGAATTTTGCTACAAATCCATCACCCAGAACAGCTTTAGCATAGAAAAACAAAATAAGTTTTCATAAAAAAAAAGTTTACAAACTCTCCAAGAGCATACCAACTATGACTGTTTCATATGTGTTGAAGGTTGGATAACTTCGATCCATAGTGATCTTTGTCACGTCTGCTCCATCCCCGATAAACCATATGTTGGTTCAGTTTTTCCAAACGACAACCAACTCGTTATAAATTTCGGCTTCAATGTGCATCATATATCTTTTGGTGGAAAGAACAAGAGCAGCTTGCAATGCTACCATCACTGTTTTGAATGCGCCAGAACGAGTGGTGGAGACAGTGGAATTGAAGCTTCTATCATTAGAAGACGAAATATTAGTCATATCAGTATTGACGACTTGATGAAAATGGAGGATTAATGAGATGGTTGTTGTTGCAGCCAGAAAAAATTCTATAACAATAATTATATACTTGGCCATTGAGAGTGTATGATGATAAGAAAAGGAGGAAAATAAATTTGTTAAAAGATGAGGATGACACGTGTAATGGTGCAAATGAATTTATTCAAATAGGGTGAAAAAGAAGAGGTAATTCAAGCTATTGTGGCAACTTACAACTAAGTGTTATATATAGAGAGGATGCATGCAGGATTTTAGGTGCATGGTTTATAGAGATATCATAGACTTTATGTGTACTGATTGAAGGATGGTTCTGTAATAGCTATGTGTATGACTTCTATAATACTTGGAAAGAAAATGCCCAAAGGTAAGTGTTACTTTTTACTATGAAATGTTGGTTTTTATTATTTGTAGGATTACATACAAATTAGTAGTCTATACTTATACAAATTAGCAATCTATACTTTCACCATTCAATTTAAGTATAGCATAGATTTGTTAACTCTTTCATTAAGCTTAGGGTGTAGACTTTAACTCATTCTATACTCAAATCACAATTTTTATATATATAACTTTTAGTTAGATGTTTGAGCTTGCTCAAAGAAGTTTATGGTCTTAAAATTTTTAAATCTCACATCAAAAATAGGGAGGCCACACGTCAAAGAAATTTCCAAATTGCATACTAATCAACATTTTATTTATATTCAATTAAAAGTTCGATTATTGTAAAATAGCAGTTGACTAGCACATGACTAACCAATATTATATATCATTTCTATGTCTTCTTTGTAGAGTAGCATATGATAAGTCTTTCAAATAAAATTATTTTTAAAGACTACGTTGTTAGATAGTAGTATGTTATATGAATCATGTAATAGTCGTGAAGAAAATTACTTTTTTCGTCTCATAAGTGTCACCCTGAAATTGAAGTACTCAAACCATGTATGTCCTAGATACGCCAAAAACTCTTGTTTTATGAGTTCCATGTCTGATTTGACTTTGAATGAGGAGTTTTGGAATACAAAACCACTTTGATCCTTTAATCTTCTCCCTAGAGCGGTATAGTATACGAGACTTGAAAATCGGGCAAAGATGTTGCCATTCTGATATAGCAAGTGACAACTCGCCAAAAATAAAGTCGACATTCCCGTATATGTTGCACTCCTTATAGAATTGTCGCCCCATCTTTGCGTACAAGGTGTCTTGATATACTAGAAAAACGCACTTATAATATGATGATGCCGAAGACAAACTTAGTAGCACCGCGGCTTGAGAACCGGGTCCAGCTGAGTTTTCAAACATGATGAATCTCGCTACAAATCCATCACCTTAGCATAGAAAAACAAAATAAGTTTTCATAAAAAATGTCTACAAACTCTCCAAGAGCATACCAACTGTGATTGTTTCATATTTTGAAGGTTGGATAACTTCGACCCATAGTGATCTTTGTCACGTCTGCTCCGTCCCCGATAAACCATATGTTGGTTCGATTTTTCCAAATGACCACCAACTCGTTATAAATTCTGGCTTCAATGTGAATCGTATATCTTCTGGTGGAAAGAATAGGAGCAGAACACAATGCTCCCATCACTGTCTTGAATGCACCAGGACGAGTGGGGGAGACAATGGCATCGAAGCTTCTACCATTAGAAGACGGAATATTAGTCCTATAAGTATTGACGACTTGATGAAAATGGAGGATCAATGAGATGGTTGTTTCTGCAGCCAGAAAAAATGCTATAGCAATAATTATATACTTGGCCATTGAGAGTGTATGATGATAAGAAAAGGAGGAAACTAAATTTGTTGAAAGATGAGGATGACATGTATAATGGTGCAAATGAATTTGTTCAAAGAGGGTGAGAAAGAAGAGGTAATTCGAGCTGTGACAACTTACAATTAAGTGTTATATATATAGAGGATGAATGCCAGACATTAGGTGCATGGTTTATAGAGATTTTTCTAAACTTTATGTGTAATGGCTGAAGGATGGTTCTGTAATAGCTATGTGTATGACTTCTATAATACTTTGAAAGAAAATGCCCACAGGTAAGTGATATTTTTTACTATGAAATGTTGGTTTTTATTATTTGTAGGATATACATACAAATTAGTAATTTATACTTATACAAATTAGTAATCTATACTTCCACCATCCAATTTAAGTATAGCATAGATTTGTTAACTATTTCATTAAGCTTAGGTGAAGAATGGGAAACCTACCTCCTCTCTCAACATTTATTCTTGGGCCCATAATTCATTAGGTTTGAGCTTGTGGGTTTCAAGGCGATACCGATTGTAACTCCCGATCACTCCACCTTTGGGGTATGTCCCTGGGAGTTAGGGGCATATGATAGGCCTTGGCAAAACTCGGGCCATAGTCGTAATTAAATAATACCCGATTGATTTAGGCCCAAATATTGCCAAATAATCTAGTGGGCCGGGGTTCAATATAATGTGAGCCCAAGTCCGACGAGGCGAGCCCACGACCCAAATAAACGGTTATAAATACCACTTCAATTAATTGATTAAGTATGTTCTAATCATTCGGAAAACTATCCTACTTCGCCTAAATACTCCCAGCTCTTAAATATTGGAGAGACTTATTATCTCGAACTACGGAGAGGCTTGATCCTATCAAAGTAGGTACGTAGGCAGCTTGATATCATCGAATGCAGCCCACCATCCAAAAATACCTAATCTTGTCGTGAATCGGGTCGGATCCCCTCACCACATGCTCTTCGCGTTATATCTATTTGATCCCGCATCACCATGTTTCATAACTTTTTATTTTGTAGTTAGGAATATGGGACCATTAAGCCAACTACATAATCTATTTTCATGAGAGAAACTTTGTTGATGAAATTGATTAGAGGAAAGTGAGAATTTGCACATACTTTAGTTTTTGGTTACAAATATGATTTAAGACAAGATCTTGGGGTTTCAACGAGTTAAAATGGTTTGAAGCTCGCATATATACCTATAAATGTGAAATAGGACAACATTTGAGGGGGAGGTTTACACGCATAAATTAACTTAAAGCATACACGGATTACTAGGAGTCTATACTGGCTTTGAGCTCGCAAACTTGATTTGACAATTTGACATTGAGAGTTGAGATAATAGGGGAAAATCAATATTGGTCTATATGTTAAGGAGTGTAACACGGATGTAAATTGGGTTCGAGTTTTACTAATAAAATAAGCACACAATATAAATAACCTTTTTGAGAATAGATTTTCATTTTTGTCTTCTCAACTTTTGTAAAATCAAATTTTAGCCATGTTAGATTTATGACACTAGTGTTGCTTTCAGAGAACCATTGAACATATCTGATACTCTAAAAGTATGTTCATTATTTTAAGGGAAAATTACAAATAACTCCCCTATCTAATGTCGTAATTCCAAAAAACACCCAAAAATGACCATAATTACAAATACCTCCCCTATTTTGTATTCCACCTCCCCTGCCCGTTTTTTCGGTCAGTTTTTTGTTGACGTCAGCGATCATTTTTTGTGGTTCCTATTTTACCCCTGATGACGTCATCAATTGGTGACGTCATCCAATGTCATATATTTTTTGACGAAAATACCCTCAGGGGGTGTAAATGTAATATTGTTTTCTTGGCCATGACATGACCGTTATAGGGGGTGTAAATGTAACATTTTTTTCTTGGCCATGATTTGACCGTTATAGGGGGTGTAAATGTTATATTTTTGTCTTGGCCATGATTTGACCGTTATAGGGGGTGTATATGTTATTGTTTGATTTTTTTGAGGGGGTCCAAACATAACATGTGAAAAAAAATCTGACCGTTGCAATATGACCGTTGGAAATTTTTTATATATATGTGTACCAAATTGTGATAATTTTATGAATCTCAATTGAAAAAATGTCCTCATCTAGTCAATCATCTAGTATTTTGGGTTTCAAGTATAGGAAAGAGATATGTAATAAGTGGCAATGTGGGAGAAAAACTACAATTCATGTTTCGGAGTCTTTAGATAATCCCGGAAGGTTGTATTACAGGTGTGCGGTTCACGGCTTCTCTCATTGGTGCGAGCCATATAACCAATCTGTGGAACATGAAGTCGAGGGCAGCTTCAACCCTCAAAGGATCAATGACGAAGCTTCCAAATTACATAGAACAAATGAAAATGATTCATATCTTAGGTTAATCTATCTATTGGTTTGTCTAAATTTATGCATATTAGCCATCTACTTATTTTGTCAAGTGCTACTATTGTTCTAGATGTAAAACACTAGAAAGAACCAATATAATGGTAGAACACTACCTATTTTGTCTAGTTTACTACCTTATCCATTTACACCAACAAAGTATACAAAACACACTAAACAACAAAGTATACAAAACACAACAAACAACAAAGTATCCAAAACATACCAAACAACAAAAGCAAACACAAAGTTACACAAAACAATTTACCAAACAACAAAAGCATACACTAATTGTTTTCTATGCTGGTTGGTAAACTAACAAAGTTTACAAAAACCCACTACAAAGTTTTGATACCAACATCAGCTAAACAATAACAAAGTTTTGACAATTTCATCCACAAAAATCCACCAAAATCCACCTTAAATACCCCACCTTTATACCCCAAAAAATCCTATTAAGTTAAACATCTAAAAGTCAAACAAATTATCCAACAAAGGATCAAGTGCAGTATCAAATTGCATATCCCCAACCCCTGAAGTACCTGCATCATGTATAATTGGAACATATGGCTCTTCAGCATTCACCCCTGAAGAAGTACCTGCCTCATGATCATTTGCAGCAGCAGCAGTGTTTGGACTTCTATTTGTGTTGGCTCTTCTTTCTGACCTCATCCTGATTAGGATTTCTCCAAGTGTAATGTCATCCATCTCCTCCATCTGATCATTTATAAGGAATTTAGGGTGTAGGGTTACATGAATAATAATTGATAAACAAATATGATGATCAGTGTACCTGTGCATTATCACCACCATGCTTTCTCTTTTTTCCCCGACTTGATTGTGTTCCACCTTGTGCTCTTTGACATGTTCTTTTGTTGTGCCCAATTTCTCCACATACTTTACACCTACCTCTGCTTACTCTGTATTGTGTGGGATTTGCAGGATCATCTTCTCCACCTGTATTTGCAGACTCCCAAGCTTCCCTCCTCCTGTTTTTTCTAGGCCTTCCAGGCAGCCTTCTCAGTTGAGGAGGCATCAGAGTTTGTGGCACAACATCCTCAAGTGGTGGCCATAATCTGTGGTCTGGTATTGGATGGATCAATTCAGCATAACTCAGCATGTACTTTTCCTTTGTGTAACTCTTGTCTGTGAACTTTTCAACCTTGTTTCTGTTATGTAAAATGGCACAACATGCATGCCTGCATGGTATCCCAGATACATCCCAAATCCTGCACTCACATGTCTTTTGCTCAAGATTTACAATGTAAGACATGGATTTCTCATCCACTTGATACTCGGCTGAATTTGCAATGCTCAGCTCGCAATGCTTTGCCCAAGCACATTGGTCATTGATTTTCTTCAGAATTTTTGGCATAATTTCATTCGTCCAATTCAACCGTTTCTGTCTTCTGGTATGCATCCTTGTCATAACCTTTTTTCTGATGCCTTCCAACAACATCAATACATTCTTATCCCTAAACTCACCTATCCAGGCATTGAATGACTCTGCAATATTGTTTGTGACATGGTCATTTTTTAGGTCAGTGGGATATTTAGACCTAGACCACATGTGGGGATCACTCTGGATGAGCCATTCATAAGCAGCAGAATTAATTTCCTTCACTTTCATCATAGCCTTGTCATAACCATAACTATTGTATGACCTTGTTGCCATCCAAAACATTTTCCTGAGCTGCCTCCCAAGAAATTTCAGCCTAAAGTTGGCCAAAATGTGCCTGGCACACCTCCTATTCACAGCATGGGGCACCATGTCACTAATAGCCTCTAGTAATCCCTATAAGAACAAGAGAGGAGGTGTATGTAAGCTATAACAGTACATAACAACAAAGAGAGGGGAGGTGCATGTAATTTCCAAATAATGTAGGGGAGGTGGATGTAAGTAAGATATACCTTCTGTCTGTCAGACATAAAAGTCCATGGCCTATCTTCCTTAAACCCTCCCAACATTTCATCTATTCCTTGGAAAAAGAAACACCAGCTATCTTTGCATTCTGATTCGACAACTGCCCAAGCTAGTGGAAATAATCCATTATTGCCATCCAAAGAGATGGCAGCCAACAAAACACCTCCATAAGGACCCTTGAGATGACACCCATCAAAGGCCAAAAATGGACTACAACCTTCCAAAAATCCTTGTTTTAGAGCATGCAAGCCAATGAACATCCTTACAAATCTTGGTACAACAACTGCAGATGATCCCCCTTCTTCATCTCTACTGTCTAGAGATGACTGAATTTTTACAACACTTCCAGGATTGCTTCTTCTGATCATTTCAACATATTTGGGTAGTAGGCCATATGCCTCTGAATAAGATCCTTCTACCATCCCCAATGCTTGAATCTTGGCCCTATAAATCTTCATATAAGGGACCTTCTCCAGGCCATACTGTTTTAAATGATGCCTAATGCCTTTTGGCTTCATGTTAGGGTTTGCCTTTAAAACTTCTATCAACTTGCTTGCAATCCAATTGCTACTAGCCTGCTTCTTTCCACTGACCCTTACACAGGTGTGACTTCTATTAATTTCTATTAAGTGATTTAATCATGTATGTAACCTTATCTACCAATGCAGATGCATGTATTCTCCATGGACAACCTTCAGCAGCACACCTTACGGTCACTCTTGATTTCTCATTTTTCAACCTTATGAATTCGAATCCCTCCTGAATTGAGTACTCTCTCAAAGCCTCTCTGAATATTTTGACATTTTCAAATACATCACCAACCTTCAAATTCATTCCCTCATGAACCTCTACATTATGCTGGTTGATCACACGATCCATAGGGTCTACTAAACCCTCCTCATCAGAAGAATCCAAATCTCCAGGACCACAATAGTCATCCGAGCTATACTCACTCATCATATGATCACTATCCACATTCCTTTCAGCATCATTGTCACTATCATTGTCACTATCATTGTCACCCTCATTGTCACCCTCATTGTCCTCCTCATTGTCCTCCTCATTGTCCTCAAAATCTGATGATTCATCATATACACTATAATATGATGATTCATTACTCTCATCATCAGTAGCCTCCTCAACATCAGTCCCCTCAACATCAGCACCCTCCTCAACATCAGCCCCCTCACCAGCAGCCCCCTCAACATCAGCCCCCTCACCAGCAGCCCCCTCAACATCAGCCCCCTCACCAGCAGCCCCCTCCCCAACATCAGCCCCCTCACCAGCATCAATCTGATCACCAGCAGCCCCCTCACTAGCATCAACACCTTCACCATCAACAGGCACCTCACCAACAGCAACCCCCTCCCCAACAACAGACCCCTCACCAACAGTAGCCTCATCATCATCAGCATCATTGTCATCCACGTTTATGACATATGATCCCTGATTTCTTTCCATTGCTAACGGTTCAACAATTCCCAACTCACACCAAATATGCACCTCTTTCGTACTTGTATTCTTGACAAACATATCTTTAATGTCTTCAGTACTTGTTATAGGAAACCTCTGATACACACCGTCGACCTCATATGATAAATCCATTCTTTGAGAAACTGAACTAGGCAGTAATGTAGACCTATTAACATCTTCCAACAAGTTTCTATATGTATAAAACCTTGAATTCACATCTGTTATAACTTCTTGCTCACCTAGTATGTGAAGTACAAGATTATACCTCCCACGTAGTGCCATACCTATACAAATACATATAAAACATCTAAGTTAGTTAGTAAAATACATGGAAATACCCCAACAGAAAACAGAACTGCCTTTTAAAAAAAAACTAGGGTTTCAGAATTTTGGTAAAAAAACGAGAACTGCATAATGTTGGCAAAAAAACCCATCACCAAAAACGAGAACTGCATAATGTTGGCAAAAACAACCCGTAAGATTTTTCAAAAAATGGCCATAATCTAGGGTTAAAAAAAAATCTGATTTTTTTTTAAAAATAACACAAAAACCGCATAATGTTGGCAAAAAAACCATCAGATTTTTAAAAAAACATGGCCATAATGTGGACAAAAAAAAACCAGCCGATTTTTTTTAAAAAAAAATCACTGTTAGGGTTTTCGAACTTCACCTGTGCGCGAAATTATGCCTTCAGGGGGGACGATCACAACTATAATGTGGACAAAGAAGGACTAGACCCGTCCAAGAGGCACGATCACAGCGGTTTTACAGAGAAGAACCGTTCGTCCTTACGGGGGGAGAGAGATGGTGGGGAGAGAGATGGTGGGGAGAGAGATGTTTGAGCGCCAAAATGGTGACCAAGGTAATGTAAATGGGTAAGGATAATTTGGTCATTTCTTATTTCAACATTTTTACATTTTTTTTTTCTCAGAAATTGTAGGGGCATTTTGGTATTTTCACCCTTTCGGGCAGGTAAAAAAACGGGCAGGGGAGGTGGAATACAAAATAGGGGAGGTATTTGTAATTATGGTCATTTTTGGATATTTTTTGGAATTACGACATTAGATAGGGGAGTTATTTGTAATTTTCCCTTATTTTAATAAATAAAATCAAACTAGCGGACATATTTATTATATGCATGACAAATGCTTTAATCATTGTCTATAGATATTAATTGTTTTGATCCACGTTTGAATTTCTTCTCATATGAAGTAGTAATTATAATAACATATATTGCTTATTTAATTTGACTTTATTTATTAAGCTGATTATAGATTCATTGTATATTTTAAGTAGATTTAATTGTTGAAAAAAAGAATAATAGATGTAAAATTTAAGGGGGTTATATCATAAATACAGACAAGATGGAGGATATATTCGAAATTAAGGAAAATATTGTGGAAGCTGTCTTTGTTTCGTCTTCATATTGTTTATTATGATTATTACCTCTCCCTTTTCTTCTCAATTCTAAATAATTCAAAAATCTCCACACTGATTTGATAAACCCTTGATAAATTACTAAGAAATGCGTTGGAGAAGGTAAAGGCGCTGCCAGATAAGAAAATTTCATGAACCCCCTATTTTGTTAATTGGTACGCTGCCGTTAATTGAGTACAATACCTTGCTTCTTGGATTTGTTGCTGAATTTTCGATTCTTTTTTTTGTTTTGTGGAAAGATTAACTCTTTGGTAATTGAATCGTTTTAGGTTTTAGTGATTTGATGAATTATATATCATGGTGTGATTTTGTAATTTTTATTGTTATAGCATGTTTTAATTTTCAATAGCAGCTTGAATTTTAGGGCAAATCTTACTGTGGACTGTGAGAAAAAAAAATGCAATTTTTAGCTTTCGTTATGGTCTTCATGCTTTTGATTCTATACCTGATTAATATTTTCCCTTCTTTAGATGGGATTTTTTTATTTACAGAAGAAATTGAGTTTCCTAACTTGATGGTCTAATAAAGCAATCGAAGTACCGAAAATTTCTTAATACCATAGATGCTATGGTCGATTTTGAGGACAATGTGGAAGGTGGTGAAGAAGGGATTGTTTTAAATGTGGTTGATGTTGTAGAAACTAGGGATGGTCAGGTGAGCAGTTGTCCTAAAAGAGATGTTTTCGGGATTGAAGGCGAAAACTTAGAACCACATGATGGTATCGAATTTGAATCCCATGAGGCTGCCTATTCATTTTATCAGGAGTACGCCAAATCAATGGGATTCACCACCTCTATTAAAAACAGCCGTCGTTCAAAGAAAACCAAAGAATTCATTGATGCTAAATTTGCTTGTTCAAGATATGGAGTCACGCCAGAATCAGAGAGTGGTAGTAGCCGAAGACCGAGTGTTAAAAAGACGGATTGTAAAGCTAGTATGCACGTTAAGAGAAAACGAGATGGGAAATGGTATATCCATGAATTTGTAAAGGAGCACAATCACGAGCTTTTACCCGCTTTAGCATATCATTTTCGTATCCATAGGAATGTAAAATTAGCTGAAAAAAACAATATAGATATTCTGCATGCTGTGAGTGAGCGGACAAGGAAAATGTACGTTGAGATGTCTAAACAATATCCTGGGATTCAAAATTCTTGTCTAAGCAAGAATGAGTTTGACTATCAGTTTGACAGAGGTCGTTTCTTAGCATTAGAAGAGGGGGATGCTCAATTGATGATCGAGTACTTTGTGCAAATCCAGAAAGAAAACCCTTGTTTCTTTTATGCGATTGACTTGAATGAAGATCAGCGTTTGAGGAACTTGTTTTGGGTTGATGCTAAACACAGGAAAGATTATACAAGCTTTAACGATGTTATTTTCTTTGATACAAGTTACCTTAAAAGCAATGAGAAGATGCCTATTGCTCTGTTCATTGGTGTGAACCATCATTGTCAGCCAATCTTGCTTGGTTGTGCATTATTAGCTGATGAAACTAAACCAACATTTGTTTGGTTAATGAAGGCATGGCTCAGAGCAATGAGTGGACAAGCCCCGAAAGTTATAATCAGTGATCAAGATAAACAATTGAAATCAGCCATTGAAGAAGTTTTACCACATTCACGCCATTGTTATGCTCTTTGGCATGTATTGGAAAGGATACCCGAAATTCTTCCCCATGTACTCAAACAGCATGAAAATTTTATGGAGAAGTTCAACAAGTGTATATTCAAGTCATTGACAGATGAAGAGTTTGACTTGAGGTGGTGGAAGATGGTCAGTAGATTTGAACTACAAGAAAACGAATGGATTCATTCAATGTATGTAGACCGTAAAAAGTGGGTCCCGGCCTTCGTGGGGGACACGTTTTTGGCAGGGTTGTCCACATCTCTGCGATCTGAAAGTGTGAACTCTTTTTTTGACAAATACATTCATAAGAAAATCAATCTGAAAGAGTTTATGAGACAATAT
The DNA here is from genome assembly GCA_963669365.1 of Verbascum thapsus. NCBI lineage: Eukaryota > Viridiplantae > Streptophyta > Magnoliopsida > Lamiales > Scrophulariaceae > Verbascum > Verbascum thapsus. Next base: position 4,925,071 of record OY770105.1, on the reverse strand, counting down.
GGGGCAATACTTCAAAATAGATTCGAAGAGGAAGAAATGGCAGATTTTGACACGTGGCACAAACAGCCAGCACTTAGATCACCTTCTCCATGGGAAAAACAATTGTCAACAATTTATACGCACGCAATATTCAGGAAATTTCAGGTTGAGGTTTTAGGAGTCGTGGGCTGCCATCCCAAGAAGGAAAAAGAAAATGGAGGAAATTTTATTTTTAGAGTCGATGACTGTGAAAAGAATGAGAACTTTATCGTTACATGGCATGAGGCAAAGTCGGAGGTTTCTTGTACATGTCTAATGTTTGAATACAAAGGTTTTCTTTGCAGACATTCAATGATTGTCCTCCAAATATGTGGTCTTTCTAGTATACCATCCCAATATATCCTAAAAAGGTGGACAAAAGATGCAAAAATCAAGCAAGTGGTCATGGAGGGAACTGAAAGAATCCAAACTAGGGTGCAAAGATACAATGACTTGTGCAGGCGAGCTATTGAATTAAGTGAAGAAGGTTCTTTATGTGAGGAAAACTATAACATTGCTTCTCGGGCTCTAGTTGAAGCTCTAAAAAACTGTGTTAATGTCAATAACCGAACTCAAGTAGAATGTAATAGTAATTCTGTTAGTGTTCGTTGTGCTGAAGAAGAGAATCGGTTAGTCCATGTCACCAAATCGAATAAGAAGAAGAGTGTTAACAAGAAGAGAAAGGTGGGTTGTGTGTTATTTGTTGTCAATAGCTTTCTTCATTCACTTTATATCCCATTGTTAAGGAATTTTAATGAAGCATATTTCTGTCTCAGTTACAACCAGAGCCGGAAGCTGCTGTTGTTGAGGATCAAGACACTTTACACCAAATGGTGAGCCAGTTCTGTCACAGTTTGTGTTCGGTTTTTCTTACAGCTCGTATAGTAATATTATTGATATGAATTTTCTCTTTTTTTTTTTTTTTTGTAGGAGAATCTGGGTTCAGAGGGAATCACCCTGAATGGATACTATGGTTCCCAACAGCATGTGCATGGACTGGTATGGGTTTTTTTTTTTTTAGTGATATAAGACAATAATATAGTGATTTTTGATTAAATTTCTAATCAAAATTGTAGTTGCTGAATATACTATTTTATGGAATGACAATGTCGACTTAAAGCATGATTAGTTATATTCACCTATTCCAGTTAAATCTGATGGAGCCGCCACATGATGCTTACTATGTTGGTCAACCGACTATGCAGGGGCTGGTATGTTGTACCTATACATCTGATGTCGTTTAAGGTAACCAGTATATTTTGAATTAAGTTGATGGAATATGTGATTGCATTATAGGGACAGTTGAACTCCATTACGTCTAGCCATGATGGTTTTTATGGGGCTCAACATGGCATGCCTGGACTGGTATGTAAATAATGGGAAATTGCAGTAAGATGGGGTTTATTGCACTTCTAGTCTCATCATCGTTTTGTTGTAGGGGCATCTGGATTTCAGACAACCAACTTTCACTTACGGGATGCAGGTACTTAGTTGTAGGATACGTTAAACGTTTTGTGAAATTTGAGAGTCTAACTAGCATTAATTAATCTCAGGACGAGCATAATGTGAGACCGGCCCAATTGCATGGTACTGCTAGACATAATGTTTGAGGACAGTTTTTGCATTTTGAACGAGCTGTTGTTGCAGAGAATAAACCTTTATTTCTATGCTAATTTTGATCCACCAGATGAATTATTATAGTTAAAATTTGTAAGCTATGGAGAAAGTTCCTTTATCCAGACCTCTTTCCTCCTTGGTTTTAGAGGAAACTTTGTAAAGAAATCCATCTTTTTCCTATTCCATTTATCATGGTTGTGTTATTATATGAAGCTCTTTCTAGTGATGTGCTTTTGGATGGGAATTACATACTTAAACTATGCGTAGATCATTATTTTTCATGCATGAACTTCTTAAGAATCCTTCTTGATAATTTTTCGATTTAAACATAAATATAAATAAGAAATCTCAATATTCTTATTTCAAGTATAATTACAATAATGTAAATTATAAATCTAGAATATATTAATGTCAAGAATAATCATGATCATGTATATGTTGCTTATGATATAAAGACTCTTAACATGTGCCTAGACACTAGTGATTAGCATGTGTCTTACGAATAAAATATTTAAATAGTTGGACTAGTGGCCGCTTATTATTCCATGATGGTTCAGTTATGATGTTTTAACTTTTGACATCATATATTTATATTTATATTGTATGGTAATTTTTATATAAGTGGTGAAATAAAAATCACTACCCAAAATAAATGTGCGGTGTTGAGAATACTAAAATCATTGAGATAAGTGTAGCATTCACATGATGCCATGAGTCCTTGTGTAATACGTCTAATAATACCTATTAGTCATCAATGTGCCTTGAATAAAGAAAAAAGAAATTAAAAGTAGACAAAAAATTAGTAAAAATATTGAAATGAAATAGGGATGGCAATGGGGCGGGTCCGGGGCAGGTAATGTTGGACTCGAGACCGTCCCTGGTCAGAATTTTTAGGACTCGAGACTTGTCCCTGACCCGGTAATACCCGGTCCCACCCCGGACCCGGCAAGTACTCGGTGAGTTTGGGTCCCACCCGGTGGACCCGGTTAAAATTTGACTTTTTCCCTAAAGCATGCTTCAATACCAGAACTTCAATTCAAAGGCAATTTCGAACAACCTGCCCTTATCGGACTCATCGAAATAACTAGCTAAACTAGTATAAATTTTCTTTAGGATACTTTTACAAAAGTATTTTTCTAAAAAAAGGATTATTTTTAATTTCCAACACTATTGTAACAAAAAAAAAAAGGAGTTTGAGATCTATTTTCGATCGATCAGCGCCGTCGAACGTCGATCGATCACAACAAAATTGGAGACTGGACTCAGCGTGAAGACTGAAGAGGGTGGACTGGAGATTGAAGAGTCTGAAGATAGTGAAGATTTGAAGAGGGACAGTTTGGTGAAGAGAAGCTGCACACTAGGGCTTTGAATTGAGGGCAGCTTTGAGTTTGTTCTTTTTTAATTTTGAGATATGTTTATTGTTTAATCTAAAATTATATATTATTATATTAATTTCTTTTGATTTTATAATTTATTATATTATAATAATAATAAAAATATATAAAATATATAAATTACTGCTAACGGGGCGAGTCCGGGTCCGGCTCCGGGACGGGTATATGTTGGACCCGGTACCCATCCCGGACCCGATCGGATCTTGATATTTGATACCCGAACTCGAACCCGGCCCCCTTTTTTTGGACTTGGACCTGGTCTCATTGGGACAGGTCCAATAGAATATTTAAATTATCCGCCCCATTGCCATCCCTAAAATGAAATTGTTAGTAAAGTGGGAAATTACATTTTTTGTTCTTGCAAAAAGTAAAGTGCGGACGGGATTTTAACTGTTGAATCTTTGTTTGGATTCATGAATGGCAGATTCTTGCCAATCTTCTATTTTAATTGCCGATTTTATAAAAATAACTACAGAAAGCTCTTTTCGTTTTTGTTTTGTTTTGTTTTTTTTACTTTAGAGATACTTTATCCTACTTATTCCATCTAATTTGTCTACCATCTATATTGAAAGCAGTGGAATATATGTATATTTTATTCATTTTTTATTTAATCATATACAATTTTATAACCGTCGTCAGATTTCACCCCACCCATTTTCAGTTTTTTTCAATTTCCGGCTTCGCTTCTGATTGAAAGGATCACTCGCCACCAATAAAAGGTTCATACCTATCTGTAAGTTAATTTCAATGTTTTTAAAATCGGACCGGTGATCAATCCGAAAAATCTACCGGGTCATTGGGTCACTGGTTCGACCGGTCGGACCGTTATAAAAAAACTGGGTAACCCGAATTATATATATATATTATTTGTCGGTTTACACATATATTATGCTATTAATTTTACATAAAAATTAATTTGAGTTTATTTTTAAGAGAATTAATTTGAGCCAATTAAATTTAAATAAAATAGTGTAGTTAAAGATATATGATATTAAATATGTTAATCACAAATATACATATAAAGATATTTATCATTTTAAACTCAAATTTTTTTATGAGGCCATTATATCTCCATAAAAGTATTTTCATGTTCAACTTTATATGAAATTGAATTATTAATAGAATAATGTAAAATTTTAATATTTTAGATTTCAAAAACTAATATTTGAAAAGTTAATATAATATATAATATTATAGATTTGAACAAAAATATTTCTTTGGTGTAGTTGTGAACTACTTGAGTTATATGAGAGGAGGTTTAGTGTTCAATTCATGATCAATGCACATTTGAGAGTATTTTTGTAAATAAAGTTGAGAAAAAAAACAAGAACCGGTTTAGTCAAATAACCGTTTGACCGCCCAGTTTGGACCGGTTCGACCGGTTCGCTGCCGGTTCGCATTGGGTCAAATGCTACCCGGATTGAGTACACAACCGAACCTGTCAAATGACCAGTTCGCGTTTAAGTCGGCCGATCCGATTTTAAAAACCTTGGTTAATTTCACCATTTCCATGCTATAAGTGGAATGATACGATATTTGGTTTCAGGGATTCGGTCTTCGAATTTTAATTTGGAGTTAAGGATTTACGGTTTAGGAATTTATTTTAATTGGAAAGAACTTTTATGTGCTTAACTAACATATTTTTTTCAAGACATACTTTATCAATTTTACTAATAAATTGATATCAAATTGAATCAAAACACTTATCGATTAAAAGAAAGAATTAAAGCTTGTTTTATATGTTAACTAATTAAGTTCAAACAAGTCTTTACCGTCTACAGATTGATCTTAAATTAAAAATCATAGTATTTATTTATTATTTAGCCACTATTTATCTTGAATAATTACGACCAATCATTCAAAATAATCAGAACGAAAGTATAACTATTTACAACCATATATATTCTAAAAAGGAATTACCAATTATACTCATGTTTTTTCATCCTAATTCCTAACCCTAAAAATTAATACATAAAAAAAAAGACTCAATGGACAATTAGGACTCAGCCACACTATGCGATTAACACAAATGACATGATTGATATAAAAGAATGGAATTGAACGAGAAATAAATGGATTAAGGAATGGAATAGAGATAGGAAATGAATCATAATAATTAAATATATCAGATAATTGGTATACTCAAAGAATGAGAATGGAATGAAACCGTTATTCTTTTATCTATTATAATCAAGTGTTTGGTGGTTGCAACTGAATGAGATGAATTGAATATTTTTTTTCAAAAACCAATTATCTTTTAGTCTCATATAATATGTATATAATTTTTGCTATGAAATGAACTAACATTTTTGTTAGTATAGAATTCTTAATGTCAAATAATTTTTTAATAGTGTAGGAGTAGGACATGAGATTACTAATTCAATCAATCAATTACATGTAATTATGAACAAGAAAATATTTCCATAAATTAATTATTTTTCTAATTTTACTTTCGTAGCATAATTACGACGTCCATTGTTTTATTTCTTGGTGTTATCACGGTATTAGTAATGATTGATGATGAGCATCACAATAAATTGTAAATATTATTTTTATTTTCACATAAATATATCTGCTTTTGCACAAGCATAATTTGAATTTGTAGAAATAAAATTGACACACATATATATATTATATATAATATATAGAGAGAGTTCAAATTTGGTAAGTTATAGGGTAAATCAAGAAATCTAATTTTTTGAGATATTTTTTATCAAAAATAAAGGACAATTTTGTCATAAAAAATAAAAATTGATTCCTCATAAATTTGGAATTGGTAAACCTTTGGGGGTGACATGAATGGCTAATGCCATATTTATGGGAATAACCATTCTCTTAAGAATGATGATAATTATCAATAAATTATACCAAATATGGATATGAGAATTAAAATGGGAATGAAGATTCCATTCCAACCCAATTGCTTTATACCAATTACGTTGAAACAGATTGCTCTTTACAGTGTAGAGGGTAGACATAATATCGTCATCAATAAATTGACTCAACCATTTACCAAATTAATAGTATAATAGACCCACTAAAACAAAGTTTACAATCCTTAAAACTCTCGAAAAATGTCGACATTCTCATACTAGGTAAAATCTTTGACTTCTCAGAATGCTAAGTTTATTCATAATCTTCGTTAGACCTGAAAATCCTTAAAAAAATGATCTCATTCTGTTGTCATTATTGTTCAGTCATATACATCTATAAATTCTGAATCAAAAATCACTAACATACAAAAGAAATATCCGAGCTTTTCTGCAAACATCAATGGCGGGTTCAATAAAAAATCTCTTCTTGTGGGTCTTCACAATTCTTCTTCTTCCAGCCATTGTATTAGCAGATTGTACATGCGAAGCCGAAGAAGAAGATCGAGACAAAACCCTAGCATTGAATTACAAATTGGTGGCCGTGGCGTCAATCTTGGTCGCCGGAGGTCTCGGCGTTTGTATGCCGGTGATGGGGAGGACGGTGGCGGCGTTGAGCCCAGATAGAAATTTTTTCTTCATCGTGAAAGCATTTGCCGCCGGAGTTATTTTGTCGACGGGGTTTATACATGTATTGCCTGATGCTTTCGAGAGTTTAACGTCTCCGTGTATACCAGAGAGGCCGTGGGGTGATTTTCCGTTCACCGGATTTATTGCAATGGTTTCAGCTATTGGGACATTAATGGTTGATACTTATGCGACGTCTCATTACAGTAGGCGTGTGAAGAAGGGTAATGAAGAAGAAGAAGGGGTTATTCCTGTTCATACACATGCTACACATGGACATGCTCATGGATCTTTGTCTTTAGATTCCGAGGAATCTGAATTGCTTCGTCATCGTGTTATTTCTCAGGTGTTGGAATTGGGCATCATCGTCCATTCTGTAATAATCGGAATTGCTTTAGGAGCTTCTCAAAGTCCTAAAACGATAAAACCCTTAATTGCTGCTTTAACATTTCATCAGTTCTTTGAAGGGATTGGTCTTGGAGGATGCATAACACAGGTATATATTATCCATTTCTGAGTACTTGTTGAATAATATTTATTCATCCTTGTTGAATATTGATTAATATTTGAATATTAATGATATAGGCAAAGTTTAATTCAAAGGCAGTAGGAATAATGGCAGCATTTTTCTCACTAACAACACCAACTGGAATAGGGATTGGGATTGGAATAAGCAAAGTGTACAGTGAGACAAGTGCAACAGCTCTTATTGTGGAAGGGATATTCAATTCAGCATCAGCAGGAATATTAATATATATGGCACTAGTGGATCTACTTTCTGCTGATTTTATGAGTCCAAGAATGCAAAATAATGGGAAGCTTCAATTAGGGGCTAATATTTCTCTTCTTTTAGGTGCTGGTGCTATGTCTCTCTTGGCCAAATGGGCTTGACTTGAGATTCTATTCTTATTTTTAGTTTATAGAAAATATTTCTTAGTTATTATTCCTCCAGATCTGTAGATATTAAATTTTCCAGTTTTGTATATCATTAATAAAGATTTTGTTTTATTTTATTTGTGATATATTATTTTAAAGGAATGGTTCACTTATTTAGATAGTAAATTTGAAAATTAAAATAAGAATATATTCAATTAAAAATAATGTAAAAAAGTATTTTTATTTTATAGATGCGAATGAAAATAAAACAATAAATTTAAAAACACATATAGCTGTAGGCCTTTTCAGTTTGTATCACTTGTAAAACCCTCGGCAGTCATACTCAAAAACCGATGGCCCTCCTCCGCATACGAACCCTCACTCGTAACATTTCTTCCACCACCACCACATCCTGGTGGCGACACCTCTCCTCCTCCGCCGTCGCCACAAAATCACTTCCCCTTCTATACGACCACCCCACCAAAGAAGACCCACCAGTGACCCTCCAGCTATTCTCATGGGGCCGCGGCGCCTCCGGCCAGCTGGGCGGCGGAATCGAGGAAACCCGAATATATCCGTCGCCCGTAGCCACACTCTCCGTCCCACCTAACTTCTCAATCTCTCACGCCATTCCTGGTCGTCTCTCCCAATCCATAAATTCCGGTGTGGAGGTTGGGATCTCTTGTGGGCTTTTCCATTCTGGTTTGGTGGTCGATGGGAAGCTCTGGATATGGGGCAAAGGCGACGGTGGGCGTCTCGGATATGGGCACGAAAACTCGGTGTTTGTACCCACTCTGAACCCTCATTTGGAATCAGATATCAGAAGTGTTGCCCTAGGTGGTCTACATTCTGTGGCGCTTGATGTCCACGGCCGCGTTTTCACTTGGTCAGTACCTTTTCGCCATTCTTTTTGCAGTTTCACTTTCTATTTTTTTTTTGGTAAACTACTTTGCCTCGCCCTTCTTTGCACTTATCTGAGAGGTAAAACTTGTTATGCTATATGTCTTGGATTGTTTATTTTTTGTGCTATATATCTCCCTTCTTTGTTTGCTCTTCTGTTTGCATTTATCAGTATCATAATGAAGTCAATCTGTGTTCACACATATGGTACATTTGTTTTTATGTGATTGTAAACGATCGGACCAGTAATGAACTTTTGAGATTCAGTTGTCCACCTAACACAGCTCATCTGAGCTACTACTGTTAAAGATAATATAGCATATTAAAGGATATACTCAAGGAGCAGATAACAATTGCCTTCCTTTCCTCCATTTAATGTTATAAGATTATGCAGCTTTTGTTCTACACCGAGACTACTGCTAATCTGTTGCTATGCCGTCCTTTACCTATGTCACTGCTTCCAATTTTTCGATTTCGCCTAAATTGGCGAAGGTTTTGCTAGCACAAGGTTTTAGATCCGAGCCCTTAATTCTATGGGCTCTTTATTTCTATTTACTAAGTTTTATTCGGCATCGCGTGGATCTTTTTATAACATGTGAGTATTTTCATGTAAGTGGTAAACATTTGAAAAGATTATCTGTTTAGTCTCAATTCATTTTTGACTTTGCATGAACTGTTTTGCTGTACTTTCTTCCACTCGATTTTTTGTTCTTGTAGCAAAGTCTTATTATCTTTTTTGATGAGATAAATTAACTTTAGGAATCAATGTTAAAAACTTAAAAGACTTTAGTTGACTAAGTATACTTAACATGTTGTTCAGTTTCCCGATTATTTGTGAGTTGAAACTCCAGAGAGCTTGTTTCCAATGTATTTATATTTATATTACTTTTAGATCACTAGTCTTCTTATAAGCAGCATAAATCATGTATGTCGGTAATCAGTATAACTGTGAGAGTATATTTCCCTTAAGCTTTCAGAATTCTCTCTTGGGGTAGAATTATTATTCTTTTAAGTTTAAGATGAGAAGTTCATAGTGCTTTAGCTTTGAGTTTGTCTTCTTTATTCTTTGGTTGAAGTTGTAATGATACGATAGGCATTAATCATACTTATAACAGCTTGCTAATCTCTGGTAATTCAAATACGAATTTTCTGAGTGTATTCTCAACTAGAACCACTAGACAATTACAAACCAACTCCATCATTTCTGAAAATAGAGATTGCCCCTTGTTATCTTTAGAAGAATGGAACATAAATATTTACACCAAGTTGACACTTGACACGAAGAGTTGTGTAATCTTGACCAGAAATTTATTAGTGAAGTAATAATCCATATGTTCATACTTGTATTAGCTGTTTAAGAATATCTCTTGTAAATAACATCAGTATATGTTCCTCTCAACACTTTTAACTAATCCCAGTTAGAGGTACCTTGTAGCCATTGATGTTTATTAATGTACCCGTCGAGATATCTATTGCATGTTCTAGCCACTCCACTAACTTGGATTAATCTATTGTTTTCAAATCTCTTGATTCTGTTTTTTACAAAATGAAGTGTTCAGGGGTTATGGTGGATTTGGTGCTCTTGGACATTCTGTGTATCACAGAGAGCTGTTACCTAAATTGGTCGAAGGATCTTGGGATGGAGAAATATGTCATATTGCTACTAGTGGTACACATACAGTGGCTATCACCAAATCTGGTTAGATATTTATTCTCTACACTTTTTTTTTTAATTTTTAAGGAAGCAAATTGATCATTTTTTATTCCTGTATTGTTTGATAAATGCATTTAAGTTTATAGCAATGATGATCTAGAGCACTAAATAAGTTTTGTTTGAATGACTATGAAAATGACATCACAGTCATCTTGCTATTTTTTCAATCCTATCTGGGCCTACTGATCAAGTGGCATAGTAGTCTTATTCAGTTAATATTGCTGCATATCCAGAAAGATTCATGAGACACAAAACTTATGCAAGCGAGTGAGCTATAATATAATGTGGTCAAATGCAAACCTAACTAAAAATCACTGTTTGTTAGTTTGGATCCAAATTTAATATTTTTCATGAGAAATTTGACTGCCTAATGTTCTTGTTCCATTTTACTTGTGAAATAGAGGAATATAGCTGATGGTTTTGGTTGCTCGTGTTGTAATGCATAACTAACTCATTTAGGTTTTCCTTTTGGTAGTATTAGTGGAAGTTTCTTTAACTAAGAACGCCAACATCCTTTAGAAGCTTCCAAAGTATTTTGAAATGGTTCTTGTTGGGGTCCATTGTAATATGGGAAATTTTTCCTACCATTACGTGTTCAGATCTATTTATGCATTCTTCTTTAAACTGGTTGTACAAATTTTAATAAATGAAACATCAGAAATTGAAAATATGTGCAGAACTTTTTCAAATATGTGCAGAACTTTTTCAAAGGAGAAAATAACATGCTAATTCCTCCATTTGTACTTTCCTGGACTTTCATAATCAAATTGGTACATTTTTTCTAAGTCATGTTGTATCAAAATGATATTATAAAGAAACTTTAGTAAAATTATCTAGTGCATGAAAAATACTTACACATGAGTCAAGATACTCAATTACTGAAATTAAATGAGTTTTTAATAGTTAATAGCAGATAATTAATAAGTATAGAATGTACTTGTTGCCTGCGACAATAGTATATCTTCAGGGGGGGGGGTTCCGAAGCATCACAATCATCTCAGTTTTGGTGTGTAATAGTATGTTTTAATGTGAAAATAAGTTCCCATCAGTCTAGATCAATATTATAGTGTGTGTGTGTGTGCATATACTAGTAGTGCTCATAGCCTCACAGTTTAATTGTATCTAATGCCTATTCTTTTGCTGCATTTAATCTAACTAGTTTATCATTTGTATTTCCACTATTGTATTATGGTGAAGGCAAACTGTACATATGGGGACGAGATGAAGGGGATGGTAGATTGGGCCTTGGTCCTGGTCGTGGCCCAGATTTTGCAGGTGGCAACAGCACACCTTCTCAAGTAAAAGCATTGCCTGTGCCGGTGGCTGCAGTTTCTTGCGGTGGTTTTTTCACAATGGCATTGACTCAAGAGGGACAGCTTTGGAATTGGGGCGGTAAGGACTAAGAATGCCATATTATAAATACTGTTCCTTTTCAAAATTATGTCTTTTAGTAGTTGACAATTCCACTAGAGTCCTAGACTGATTTTCTAAATGCTATAGTAAAATAATTTGGTCATTTTGTTTTTCAATCTAATCCAAATTTAAAACATAGTATTTAAAGTTTCAATAATGTTAAAATTCTCAAAGACAAATATGACATATTAGTTCAAGAATTAAACTCTATCTTGTACTATCGTCTATCGTAAAGACACCTGTAATTGTAAGATGAGGGCGTACTTATGAGTCATCATTACATTTGGAAATAAGCTTATTTCGTAATGGTTATTTGAAGATAAAGTAACGAAAGAAACTTTGACGCCGATTTGAATCATATACAAGCTAGTTTACACTGCATATTGAATGAAATAGAGCAAAAAAAGGTTGAAACCGAACACTTTGTTCTATCATATTTCAACTGTTCAAGGTTGAGCAAAGATGATCAAATCTTTAACACGAGCAAACATTATTATGATAATCTAAGATGGAAAAAAGTTCTGAAATAACAAATACTTTACATTTGAGCAGAACCATTTTACTTTCTAATATAGCTCTAAGTTCGATTAGTGCCACAAATGTTTTCTCCATAGCAAACTCCAATTATGAGCTTGGTAGAGGCGATAAAATTGGTGGCTGGAAACCACAACCTGTTCCCAGTATCAAAGATGTTCGTATAACTCAGATAGCTAGTGGCGGGTATCATTCTCTTGCTTTGACAGGTATGATAAGTAAACGATCTTTTGATTCCATTTCCATTAGGTTTCAGATGACATGCATGGATGATAGAGAAAAGCTATATGAGCCTATATTTGCTTAATTTTGTATTTATATCAGAAAAAGGCGAAGTTCTTTCATGGGGTCATGGTGGGCAGGGTCAATTAGGTAACTCTTCCCTTCATAGTCGAAAAGTTCCTGAACCTATCGAGGCCTTAGCTAATGAGAGGGTCACTTATATCGCCTGTGGAGGTTCATCATCAGCTGCTATAACTGGTAAGAAAAATATCAATTTATATTCAAAGTTAGTACAAGAGTAAATTACAACTACACCTCCTGTGCTAGGTTGTCCGAGACCCTAATTATAAAAGTCACCCTGAGGTTTTAGAAATTACCATAGCCCCTCATTATAGTAAAAAATATATTACGATTTCTCGGTTATTTTTCAATTTGTCTGAATCTAACATGGGTTTCTTGGTAATTTGCTAAACCTTCAAGTGCTCATGGTAATTACTAATTACACAAAAAGTGAGGGTTGGTGCATGTATTAACCATTCAAAACAAAACAATCTTGTCATTCCACACTTCATTTACTGTGACTTAATCATATGCAAAGTTATATATATGTTTTGAATTTGTTAGATAAGGGGAAACTGTACATGTGGGGAAATGCAGCAGATAGTCAACTAGGTATTCCTGGACTTCCGGAGATACAATCAACTCCGGTTGAGGTCAACTTTCTTATGGAGGATGATGGATTGGGGAAACACAATGTACTTTCTGTTGCTGTTGGTGCTTCTCATGCGATATGCGTTGTTTCAAGGTCTAGTTGACTTCTTTAGAAAAATCGAAATGTCAACAACTTCAGTGTATGAACACGAATTCATCCGTGTGTATTATCTTGTTGTCTGCTTATTTATCTTTCTCGGGCATTTTTAACATAAAAAATTATACAAGATTATGGTGGATTGATTTCGATAGGCTGCAACATATAAATGTTAAGATTTTGAGATTCCTTTGGTAGAAGAAAAGACAAGAAAAATCATGTGCTTCTCATGTATTTTTTGGATATTCATCCGTTGATGGTCATGAAGATGAAAGATGTATGCTTTGGAGTTTGATAAGCAAATGCATACTTAGATTTATCTTTTAATGCCATTATGGCGGGAAAATTCTAAGGTCCCGGACCCCCACACATTTCCTATGTTTTGGTGCGTGGTTTTCCATTTGTGGGTGGGGAAAACCACCCCCCACCCCCAAAATGTGTGGTTCTAAGGGCCCGGGACCAACAGTCCTGGACCAACTTAGAATCACCCATTATGGCGCTTGTATGACATAAGTGAAGTATGATATGTCCGATAAATATGCATTATTTTGTGTATACAAGTACTTTGTACATAGCACTCTTTTTAAATTTATCGATTGATTAGCATGGGAAAAACAAATAGGAATTCGAGAATTGAGACGATAATCAATTTTGGAGAATTAACACAATTTCGAACCCTAAGATTTAAGAAGAAAATTTGATTTCAATCCCAAAACTGAACTGTATTTCATTTATATACAATTTTGATTTTCCAACTCAAAACTCCTGAAGAAACTAACTCCAACTACTTTTCCAACCCAATTTGTATTAATGTTTGACCGTTGACTGCTTCTCCCAATTGTGCCCATAACAATTATTACAATTATTATTATTGAGCAGTAGGAATGAGAATATCAGAAGGAAAATGGTATATGTCATCATTAATAAGGTCATAGATTTTTATCACCTCTTTCAATTTTGATAACAATTTATTGGACTTTTTGTCAAAATACATGTGAATATATCTGAAGGGCAATTTGGTCTTTTACTGTATTTGAAAGTTAGTTAGATTAGTTATCTTGGGGAACAAGATAATCAGTGATGTAAATAGCCGTGTACTTTCATTTTTTTCTGAAAAAAAGAAAACAGTTTGTCATTCATCCAATCTTCCTCTCCCAATTCCTCTTTTGATGAGATATTTCACTTCTAACATGGTATCAAGAGCTTGATCGATCCACAGCTCGATTTTGATATTATTGTTGGTGTTATCATCACTTGATTTGCAGCTATGGCGATTCAACCTGCAATCGCAGCGGCTGCTCTCAAATTGCAACCCTCGGATGCACCGGGAATGTTGCTCGTATCTCAAAATCTGGAAGGAGCTTCCAACTATATTCAGTGGCGTAGATCGATGGAGATTGCACTCTCCTGTAAGAGCAAATTAGGTTTTGTAAATGGAACCATCATCAAACCTCCGCACGGTGATCCAACATTATTGCAATGGGAGCAAGTAAACAACATGGTGATATCATGGATCATTAATTCAGTATCAAAAGAAATCGCAAAATCTATAATACGCAGCAGCACAGCAGCAGCTATGTGGTCTAACCTACATAGAAGATTTTCCAGTAGTACTGGTTCTAGAATTTACAGTCTCAAGAAGATGATCTCGACTTGCAATCAGGAGTCTATGAATGTTGAGACGTATTATACTAAGCTTAAGCAGCTATGGGATGAGCTAGATGCTATGATCAATATGCCAACATGTAGGGGAATTGCACACTGTGATGTACTGAAGGCCTGGGAGGATCAACAAGATGAACAAAAGTTGATGCAGTTCCTAATGGGACTAAACGATATTTTCAAAGGTGTGAGGGGCCAGATATTACTTATGCGACCCCTACCTGGAATTGAAGAAGCCTATTCAATGATTCAACAAGAAGAGTTACAAATGGATGCCTCAAATTTCACAAATATAGTGGATAACACTGCTGCTTTGATGGCTGATAGAAGTAGCAGCCACCAAAGGAGCTGGAATAATCAAGGTTCGACTAACAAGAAAGATCTATACTGCACGTACTGCCACAAAACAGGTCATGTTCAAGAGAAATGCTTTAAGTTACATGGTTTTCCAGCAAATTTTAAGCCGCGAGGAAGAAACAACAATACTGATTTCCAAAGACATAATGGTTCTGATGTTGGAGGCCACCGAGCACACCAAGTTACAGTCAACAGTCCTAAGTCTACAAGTTATGCTCCCATATGCACCAACAATGATCAATCTTCTGGACTTCAGATTAATAATGCCAATGCTTCTTCTCACTCAACACCACAACTCACTCCAGAACAGATAAACCAGTTGCTTAGCCTCCTCAAATCTTCAAATCCTTCTTCTTCACAATCTGATCAATCCTATCATCTTACAGGTATTTGTCATTGCTTATCTGTTTCTCATAATTCATCAACTTGGATCATTGATAGTGGTGCTACAGACCACATTACCTATAATCTATCCATTCTAGAGTCACCTCACAAACTACTCAGCCCTAAGTCAGTCTATCTCCCAAATGGTTCTACCTTAACAGTGACACACATAGGAGATGTCACTATCACTCCTGACATTACTCTTCACAATGTATTGCTTGTTCCATCCTTTAAACACAATCTCTTATCTGTCAGCAAGCTGACACTTGACACTGGTCATACCATTCACTTCAACTCCACTTCTTGTCATCTGCAGGGCCCTATGCTGAAGACACCAGTGGTACTTGGTAACTTTGTATCAGGATTATACTGTCTTGAACCTTCACATATTCTTACTGCTTCTGTCTCTGCCGATTCTGCTAATAAAACCAAGTTGTGGCATCATAGATTAGGCCACACTTCCATAGATAAACTGAAATGTCTTTCCAATGTTATTTCTGATTTACATAATGTGCAACATATGCAATGTACAATCTGTCCATTAGCTAAACAGTCAAGATTACCATTCAATAATAGAGACAGTTTCACTTTCAATCCTTTTGATCTTGTGCATTGTGATGTATGGGGGCCATATAAATTTCCAACTCATAATGGTTACAAATATTTTCTCACCATAGTGGATGATTTTACTAGAAACACTTGGTGTTACCTTATGACTCATAAAAGTGAAGTACCTGGCCTCATTCAAACTTTCTTTTCCCTCATTCTTAATCAATTCAATAAGTCCATCAAAATTCTCAGATCAGACAATGGTACTGAGTTCTATAACCATTCCCTTTCTGCTTTCTTTAAAAACCATGGAGTTATTCATCAGAGCAGTTGCACTTACACCCCTCAGCAGAATGGGATTGCTGAAAGGAAACACAGACATGTTTTGGACATAGCTAGGGCTCTCAGGTTTCATGCTTCACTTCCTATTCAATTTTGGGGAGAATGTGTTCTCACAGCCACATACATTATCAATAGACTTCCATCACCCAAACTACAAAACAAATCTCCTTATGAACTCTTATTTCAGTCACCTCCCACCTATCATCACATGAGAACAATGGGTTGTCTTTGCTTTGCCACTAATACTCAATCTCATTCAGACAAATTTGCACCTAGAGCTTCAAAGTGCATCTTTCTTGGTTATCCCTTTGGCCAAAAAGGTTACAAACTGTACAACTTGACTACTCATAAAATCTTTGTCAGCAGAGATGTCAAGTTCTTTGAATCCAGTTTTCCCTTTGTGAACTCAACTACATCACCTGTCCTCCCCTTTCCTTCTGATATCTCTGAATTTGACTATTCTGCTCCTGATCTCAGCCATACACCTCCAGCCAATTCTCCTGCTCCTGTCCCTCTTAGAGTCTCTTCTAGACCTAAAGCCCCTCCTAGATGGCAGCAAGACTACATATGTTCCACAAATTCTACTCAGTTTTCCAATTCAGCTTGTACCTATCCTCTATCCAGTTATATTTCTCTTCAGTCTAGCCCTCATTCTTATCAAGCCTTTGCCTTTAATTCAACTATACACACTGAGCCTTCCTCATATTCAGAAGCCTATTCTAACCCTAAGTGGAGAGAAGCTATGGCATTAGAAATCAAAGCCCTAGAGGATAATCATACTTGGTTCATTACTGAGCTCCCTTGTGGAAAGAAGCCTGTTGGTTGTAAGTGGGTGTACAAGGTGAAACACAAATCTGATGGGACAGTGGAGAGGTATAAGGCCAGGTTGGTGGCCAAAGGTTACACACAAACTGAAGGCATTGACTATCATGACACATTTGCTCCTGTTGCAAAGATGACTACTGTCAGAACCTTACTTGCTGTTGCTGCTGCCAATGGTTGGTTGTTATGTCAATTGGATGTTAACAATGCCTTCTTACATGGTGATTTACATGAAGAGGTGTACATGGATTTGCCTCCAGGTTTTGCCATGAAGGGAGGATATCATAGGCCTGTCTGCAGACTTGTTAAGTCTCTATATGGACTCAAACAAGCCTCTAGACAGTGGTTTGCAAAGTTTTCCACCACCCTCATTGGTCTCGGTTTCCATCAATCAAACTGTGATCATTCATTATTCATAAAAAATGTTGGTTCTGACTTCACTGCATTCTTGGTATATGTAGATGATGTTGTGATGACAGGTACAAATCAAAAGATCATTGATGAGCTTAAGGCATTCTTGGATCAAAAATTCAAGATCAAGGATTTGGGTGAACTTAGATATTTCTTAGGCTTTGAAATCATCAGAACTAAGGATGGTGTTTACTTGAATCAAAGAAAATATGCACAAGGCATTGTAGCAGATGCAGGCCTTTCTGGTTCCAAACCAAGCATTGTGCCGATGGATCAAAACCTAAAGCTTAATGATTCAGATGGAGAGGAGTTGGCAGATCCAGCTATGTACAGAAGATTGGTGGGAAGGATGATATATCTCACCATTTCTAGGCCTGACTTGTCTTATCCCGTCCACATACTCAGCCAATTCATGGCAAAACCTAGAACACCCCACCTGAGTATGGCATATAAGGTGTTGAGATATGTGAAAGGGACTCTAGGTCAGGGATTGATATTTCCAGCTAACCAGGCTTTAAAACTCACTGCTTTTTGCGATGCTGACTGGGCTTCTTGTCCAATGACAAGAAGATCGGTAACTGGATATTGTATGAAGTTGGGAGAGGCTCTCATTTCATGGAAGACCAAGAAACAAGCCACGGTGTCAAGATCTTCGGCGGAATCAGAATATAGATCAATGGCTGCAGCTTGTTGTGAGATTACATGGATTCTAAATCTTTTGGCAGAATTACAAGTGACAGGTCTAACACCTGTACCATTAGCCTGTGATAGCCAGGCAGCATTACACATTGCATCCAACCCGGTCTACCATGAGAGAACAAAACATATAGAACTAGATTGCCATTTGGTTAGAGAAAAGTTGCAGGCTGGAGTAATTGATCCAAGTTACATATCCACGAAGCATCAACTAGCAGATCTATTCACAAAGGCACTTAATAACACTCAGATGAAACACTTACTTGGCAAGTTGGGAATTTGTAATGTTTTACAAATTACAACTTGAGGGAGGATGTCAAAATACATGTGAATATATCTGAAGGGCAATTTGGTCTTTTACTGTATTTGAAAGTTAGTTAGATTAGTTATCTTGGGGAACAAGATAATCAGTGATGTAAATAGCCGTGTACTTTCATTTTTTTCTGAAAAAAAGAAAACAGTTTGTCATTCATCCAATCTTCCTCTCCCAATTCCTCTTTTGATGAGATATTTCACTTCTAACACTTTTTGTATCACAATAGGTTCTTATTATAATATTATAATAACTTTAAGATGATCGGATCAAAGTGGTAAGCCACCGCGACAAAATGTCTAAACCTACCAAGACACTACTTAAAAGCTCTTTGCACTACTTATTCCATTGCTATAATTAGAATTAGTGATACAAAATCGAAGACATTAAGGGCCTGTTTGGATGACTGTTTTTAGAGTGTGTTTTTGTTTTTGCAGAATAAAAATATGAAAAACGTGTTTGGTTGGGCTTGTTCCCACTTTATGTTTTTTAAAAACAGAAGTCCAAAATATGCTATTTTACAAAACAGCTTTTAGCTGTTTTTAAGTTTTAGAGAACACTTTATTCTCCAAATTAAAAAAACACGCTACTTAACCCTAAGAATATCTTTTCTCTCCCCTAAAACACACCGAGAGAAGAAGAGAAGACCAGCGTCTCTTCACGTCTCTTCACGTCGTATTGAAATCAACCCTAAATCAACCTCTTCAGACCAGGTTACGTGTTTATAGTTACGATTTAAGCTTTTTTTTGTCCATTTAGAACTAGGGTTTATGTTCACTATTTAGAAATCTGGAGCTATGTGATTTTTTTATTTCAGTTTTGATTTTTTGTTTGTGTTCTGAACGTAATACAGAGGGGTTTTGATTTTAGTTCTGATTTTTTGATTTAGACCCTGCAAGCATAAGTGTTGATAATTTTATCTTACGAATCACTGGTGCACGAAACTCATGAAAAAAATCTGCATAGCTTTTTTCTTTTTGTTGCACAACATTTTAATGTATAGATTGAGTGGATTTTAATTTTTAGAAGTACATTGAGTGAGATATAAGTTGATTGGTGTAGATGGATGATGTTCTTGATGTTGATAATGTGAAAGACAAACTAAATTGGTCCACCAAAGAGGAAGAATACCTCATTACACTAATGGTGGAGGAGGTTAAGAAAGGTAGTTTGAACTCTACAAATTTCCAAAAGAGAACGTGGACAGTTATAGCAAACAAGCTACAAACAAAGTTTGACAAAGTCTACACTCTTGATAAGTTGAGACAAAAGTTTAACCGACTTAGGACTAAGTGGAAACTCTTCAAGGAACTGATCGGGTCTACTGGAATTGGTTGGGATCATGTTAAAAACACCGTTATTGCCACAGATGACGAATGGAATAAAAAATTGCGGTAATTTCAGATTTCAAAATAATTTATTCTAATTTTATATTCACTTAGGGTAATTACTTTTAATTTTCAACTAACTAAATGTACGTAATGGTTACGTATAGGTAAACAAGGACTTCAAACAATTTCGTAAGAGAGGGTGTGATCATTATGATCTACTTACTGAAATCTTTGCTGAGACTATTGCAACGGGTGGTCTTGCACGCTCATCAACTCAAGGACCTCTTAATTCTGATGAAGAGCAAGAGGTTGAAGAGGTCTTCCTCAATGGGACCCCAACTGATGTAGATGATGATCTCTATGAAACTAACCCGTCCCCAAGCATTAAGAAGAGTAGAAAAAAAAGAAAATTTCATGTAGAAGGATATTCGCGTAACAAAAGTAAGAATGGGGAATCAACATTTGTAGATGAAGCATATATCGCTTTTAAGGATGCCCAAGTAGCAAAAAAAATACTCTATGATAAAGCATCTGGAACAAGTCGTTCTAAAGAGGAGGAATGTGTTGGCATCCTTAACACAATGGATGGTATTACGTCTGAGAAATATATGAAGGCCATATCGAAGTTTGAAGGTGCTTCAACCCGTCTGTTATTTTTAAGCATGCCTGAAGCAAGACAAAAAGAATGGGTTGAGTCACTTTGAATGCACCATTTCATTTATCACTTTTTTGAATGTTTGGATTTGTATTTTTGGGGAACAAATATGTTTATGAATTGCAATATGAATGTTTTGTGTTTAGTTCGAACATTTGTGGTGCTACTTTATATTAGAAATATTTGGCGATCATTGAACTATTTTTATGTAAATTGGTTATATATTATTTACATTAGAAATATTTATTTTAAATAGTCTTAATTTCTTGATACAGAATGAACGCATATGAGAGTGTTTCAAGATTTTTTAACGAAATAGGAGTTCATGAAGATGATATTCCTATAGATGAATCTGATGAAGAACTTGATGACTTGTTCTTCCTGAATATGGTAGGATCATCAAAAGCCACTATTGCTAAAGAAAAAGTTCCTTGTAGGACTTCAGCACTTAGTGGCGAACAATGGGTTAAAGAGTTACTTCATGGGCATCCGAATAGAATTTATGAGAATTTGCGTATGGATAAGGACACATTTTTAAAGTTGTGTGATGTGTTGCGATCACTTGGTTATTTGAAAGACCATGAGAAGCGTCGGGTTTCTGTAGAAGAAGCTGTTGCAATATTTTTATACACGGTTGGTCATAACCAAAGACAGAGAGTATCTGCTGAAAGATTCCAACATTCCACAGAAACCATCAATAGACATGTAAAGGAGGTGATGCGAGGTTTGTGTAAGTTGGCAAAGGAAATAATTAGCCCACGGAATCTCGATGAAATTTCATCTGAAATATTGAACAACCCTAGACACTATCCATACTTCAAGGTATCCTTTCAATCCTAGATCTTATAAGAATATTTTATCTCAATAAAATTTTATTATTGTAATTAACATAAACTACACTTTTATAGGATTGTGTAGGTGCAATTGATGGAACGACAGTGTCTGCATGGGCTCGTGCCTCCAAAGCAAATGCATTCCGATCTCGAAAGTCGGTGATAAGTCAAAATATTTTGGCTGTATGTAATTTCAACATGTTTTTCACATACATTCATGCGGGTTGGGAAGGCAGCGTTAATGACTCAAGAGTCATTAGAGATGTGTTGACTAGACCGGAATTAGGCTTTCCTAAACCTCCACGAGGTTAGTATGATGACAGTCGTACACTTTATAAGTTATTCTTATAAATAGAATTATTATTTGGATATGGATACTTATTTATAGTTTTTTGTTATAGGGAAATACTATGTGGTGGACTCTGGATATCCAAACATGTCAGGCTTTTTGGCTCCATATAGAGGGTGTCGATATCACTTGAATGATTTTCGAGGCAGCACACGAGGCCCCCGTACACGCATAGAATTGTTCAACTATAGACACTCTTCACTTAGGAATGTCATTGAACGTTGTTTTGGAGTTTTGAAAGCGAGATTTGCTATATTGAAAGGGAAAATGCCTAACTACATGATGAGCCGACAAGGGTCAATCGTGATTGCATGTTGTGTTTTGCACAACTTCATACGCATGTTTGCTGTTGATGATCCATGGTTTGATCGTTGGGATATTGAAAATGTTTCACCAAATAATGATGAAACCGCCAGGGATACTTTGAGTAATGATATTTCAGACGTTGTGTATTACATGTCTCAACAACAACTTAATGAGATGGCGGTCGTAAGAGACAACATTGCTGAACAATTGTGGAATAATGTTGTAAACTAGTGAACGATAATTTTATTAGACATTGTAGTATTTTAAACTGTGCTTTCTTTTGTTTCTTTAAGACCTAAGATGTTGGTATTTTTGTTATGCATATTTTTACTTTGTTTTTTCTATAATGGAGCAAACAATTACAATGGTGTGTGTTACAATTATAGGTGTGAATGACATATTTTTTCATTTTCTTCACTGCAAAACAGTTTCATCCAAACGCATTCTCTGCAAAGTGTTCCCAATTTTTGTTTTTCAGAATAGTTAACCAAACAGAATTTTAACATTATTTGTACTACAAAATTGTTTTTACAAAACTGTTTTGCAAAACTGTTTTACAAAACACTAAAAACAAAAACAATCCAAACAGACCCTAATAATTTTCTATATACCAAAAAATTACTTAATATCTTAGTAGCCATTCATTATTCATCTGAAGTAAAAGCATCCATCCACATGGCATTTGAATAATTTTGGTTTGACTAGATGTAGACCGGATGGATCTGTTATATTTAAAAAGCATTTTAAATCCCTATGAGGATTTGGGACCTTCTGCCATTTTGTTTTAGTTATTTTATAAATTGTTTGGGATTTTTTTTTTTGAAAAATAAATTATGTGACATGGTTTGTCACTACTTATACGGCAAGTATATTATATTTTGACCAAAAATGTCGAAATATAACCTGGATGTAGATGAGTGAAATTGAAGAACCTCACTTAGTTGGATTGGCATGTACATGCAACACATGACATCTTCCCATAATTTTTGTCAAGGTCCATAGAAACTTGATTTTATTTTTGCCATTAATGTTAGAGCTAGAAGAAGTCTAAGTACTTAGGGCAACATTCCTAAGAGTGTTAACGTGAAAAAAAAAAAAAGAAAAAAAAAATGGGGGAGAGAGTATAAGTGTATAAAATAAATGTGAATAAATGTTAGCATTAATTCATTGAGTACACTCACCGACACCAACAAGCATGTGAATGTGCGTGCACGCATCAATGATATCTATTTACTGCGTTTCCGTTTGTTTTTTTTCATGCTTATAAATTTTAAGCTTTTATTTGAAAATCAAGTTTATAACCCCCCTACACAACCGTTATAAATGGACCAAGTTATGATCGAAATGATTAGAGTCATGTCACATGGTAGAGATTAACACCTTTCTTTGGACAAAATGCTTTGTTTTACAATTTTATAACACTTTTTAATATACTAGATTAAATTAAAAGTTACTTATGGGTAATATATTACTCATTTATCGATTATTGTATTATATTATACGGTATGTATACTGAATAATAAGAATAATTTTTTAAGAAAGATAGATTAAATTAATAATCAATACTGTGAACTTATTTTCTCAATGAACTTTACTTTTCCTAACCGGAGCGGATCTTCTATCACACAATGGTGTACTATAATGGTGTCACATCATTGTGGGATTGACAAGTGTCCATCTAAAAGTAAAAAATAAATAATAATTCAAATAAATATACACTTGTTAATCCCAAAATGATGTGACACCATTGTGAGATAGAAGATCCGTTCCGCCTAACACTACCTAACATAATGTGAATGTAAGATTATTTTCATCTTCCTAATTAAGTTTTAAAAAATATAATAATTTAGTTAGTCTCCATTCATATATCATAAAGTGCTCATTAAACAAATTAAAACAATTTCAATTAGAGAATGAATCTGCACTGGGATAGTTCAAATTCTTACTAAATACTATTTAAAGTTATATGCATCATAATTATTATTTTTTCCAATAATAAATATAATTCTTGAAGAAAAATGAAATTGAATAACTAAATCAATCCTAAAGTCATTAAAATATGAGAATTGAAATATAGAATCTATTATTTTTTTCTCAGATAGTAATTAAATTAGAGTATTTATTTAGCTATATTTGGTCTTCTGCTCATATATATAAATTGTGCTAGAGAATTTGATATTGTTAAGAATATTTTTAATTATTTTTCAATAACAATGAGATAATTGAATTTTAAACAAATTCAGAAAAAATATGTCATCATTAAAAAAAATACTAAATTACAATTAAGCAAGTTGAGGAATATAACAAATTGTATTAGTGTGCATCAGTATTAGTGTGCATCACATAACATTATTTCACTTCATGCCACAATAGTGAAATAATAATAGAAGTTGCATAGTTATAATTTGCACCAAACTCTTCCAAAAGTTTTTGAAACCAAAATGGAGCAGATTTAATTATAGAATGATGGAAAATCAAACGGTGGCCTCATGCTCCCATGATAAAAACAATATTTATTGAATAACTTTTGAAATAGAAAAAACCAAAGAACTAAAACAATATCAATCGATGAAAAAATATGAAGTTCAACAATTTCTCTCAAGCAATGTTAATCTTTTTAGGCTTCCTTGATTCTGCTAGCCTATTCAACTGCTTTTATATTCGTTGAAAATGAAGATTATTAATGAAATTTTCAACAAGATAAAGGATGTTATATATCATATATCATATCACTCATACATAATATTATTGTGAACCATGCATACTAATTAATAATATACATTGAACAAACTTGTTTACTCTTAATTTTAAGTCCATGAACATTGCACAAGTTTAATAGCTATATTGATTATAAAGAATAATATTCATTGCACAATTTGATAACTAATATACATTGCACACGTTCGGTAATTATTAATTATAAATTCATGACACAATTAATTTATTTTATAATATATGTATTTTTTTAGAATAATATTATTATACTATTAATAGGGTTAATTCGGTTTTAATGTATTTTTAGGATAATATTATTATACTATTAATATAGGGTTATTTTGGTCTTAACCAAAAAGTTAAGAAATGTAAGTCACATATTTATTCACAATATTCATTGCACAATTTGACAACTAATATACATTGCACAAGTTTGATAATTATTAATTATAAGTTCATGATACATTAATTTATTTTATAATATATGTATTTTTTTAGAATAATATTTTTATACTATTATTAGGGTTAATTTGGTCTTAAAGTATTTTTTTAGGATAATATTATTAAACTATTAATATAGGGTTATTTTGGTCTTAACCAAAAAGTTAAGAAATGTAAGTCACCTATATTTATTCACACTTTTATAATAGTTAAGATAAGATTAAGATTAAGATATAATTAATGCACATATATATATATATATAAATAATTCTTATGTAGAGACAAAACATTTATTATATACAGAAGAAAAAATCTCGATTTTGATATAGTAAGATATGCGAAATTTATTTTTGGTATTATGATTTATAAAAGTTATACTTTTGATTCTAAATATTTTTTTTAACCTACTGTCTAACTAACTGTTACCATGTATTCGTTAGTCGGGAGAGGAAAGTATGCACGTGATGTGCATATACTGTTGAAAATAAGAAAAATGGCAATTGTTGGCCAAACTCTAATCTAATTTCATGCCCAATTCATACCCTTTTCTAATTCTCTTTAAAAAAATCTTGAAATTCAAATTTGATACCCACCAAAAACTTACAAAATTGTACGTAACTTGCTTCAAAGTAAGATAAAAATCGAGTATACCGCATACACAAGCCCCATTTTGTAACAAAAACAGCTTAGGAGGAAGAAAACGAGTGAAATTAATGCTAAGCTTGATTGAAATGGGTTATTCTTGATGTCACAAATAAATTTGCTTCCCATAAATGTATTTTATTTCGAAATAGTGTATGCTCGAGTGAGAAAAAAAAAAGACATTGATATTTGGAAAGAAAGTTGGAGAATTTAAGAATAGAGATATCAAATGAGCTACTCCAAATTTAGCTTCAGAGCATCTAAACTTATATTTATCTCTATTTAGATCATACATTTCCTCCAAAACGAATATATTATGCCCCGGTCAAACTGGTGAAGTTGTTACTTTGATGGCTAGTAACTAACTACCGTAACAAAAATATTTAAAAAAAGTTAATCTGACATTAAAAGTACGGGTGGAAATAGGCCGAGCCGAGCCGGGCTTTGTAAGGCCTAAGCCTGGCCTACTTTAAAAATGATAGGCCTGAGCCTGGCCTATTACCCGTCATATGCTTATTTTTAAGGTCTGGCCTGGCCTTTTTTAAAGGCCTGATAAGGCCTGAAAGCCTATTTAAAAGCCTATTTTACATAAAGCCTATGAACACCAACTAGCCTATTTTACATAAAGGCCTATGAACACCAACTAGCCTATTTTACATAAAGGCCTATGACAAATATTATGAAGCATGAGTGTATAAAAAAAATTAACAATATGAAGATTAGCAATAATCGAAGAGATACAAATTGCATGTTTAGGAGTCAAATATTTGTCCAAACTCAAAATTAAAATACTATATATCTAAGGGTTAAAAATGTAAAATACTATATATAAACAGGCCGGCCTGACGGGCCTGATAGACTTTTTTGTAAGCCTAAGCCTGGCCTATTCAACTAAATAGGCTTTATAAAAAGCTTGAGCCTGGCCTTTTTATTAAACGGGCTAGGCCGAGCCGTAGACCCCTGTCGGACGGCCTGGCCTATTCCCACCCCTAATTAAAAGTGTTACTTACGTAAACTGTGGTACCAAAAGTGAAGTTCACAAATTTTATGATACCAAAATTGAGATTATATAAAATATGACTTTCAAAATCTTAAATGCTAATATATTTTATTTTATATTTATACATGTTAAGGCACAATTGTTTTGATAGTCTTTTTTGTATTTAAACGTTGATTTAAAATGAAGTGATTATAAGAAGATATGTACTTTTAGGTAGTCAAAGATATTAAAATAATTACTTTTCACGTGGTAGCATTTTTTACGGGGTTCAATACCATACCACAATAGTTATATTTTTATTAGGCTTTTCAGAGCACTTAACAATCACTTATGACTTAACGGCTAATAAGCATTGGATTTCAAACTAATTAATTAAATTAAAGTGATATTAGCTTCATACTTCGAGAACTAAATTACAACTGAAAATTGATTTTTTCGGTAGACTAAATTAAGGAAAAAAAATATAACATTTGAAATTGTAAAGTAAAAAGATTACTTTAAAAACAAAATTAAGACAAATTTAATTCTTGCTAGACTGTTAGCGCTAATATTCAAAAAAATAATAAAAAAATAATCTACGAATCAAAGCGGTTATACCCCATATAAACATTTAATCTTTTACACTCCAAATAAGTAACATATAGTAACAATATGATACTTTGATGAGAAAAAAGATGTAATTAAATTTAAATTGTACTAGCATCAACTCTAATGTATTAGTGTAAGTGGAGTTTACGTAATCAAATAAAAAGACATTTGTCCATCCCATAATGATATGACACCATTTTGGTATAATCATTATTCCCTTAACAACTTTCACAACTCAATTTATCAATTTCCTAAATATTGTAATGAAAAATATAACTCACTTTTCGTAAAGCATTTAAATAATGTTGATTTAGATAACAAACAGTAAAGCATTTAAATAATGTTGATTTAGATAACAAACAGAAAGACGGGAATATTCCCTTACAACTATTCACAAGTCAAATTTTCAATTTTCTGAATATCATAATAAAAAAATATTGCCTTTTTATAAAGTATCTAAAAAATCTAACTACATAATAAACCTAAAGATATGAAACTTTTATATCATCTTATTTTGTTAAAGAATCAATTTGATAAGTTAACGTGACAATGGAGTTTTCTTTTGAAAATCAAGTGTTATCTCTAGACAAGTTCTAGCCCATGCCCGAGTAGGTCACACTCAAATCTATTCACATGATAAATGATAACATTTGGTTTTGAAAATTTACACTAATTATACCATAATTATAACTTTTCATTTGATTAATTTTGATTTGACCAATTTAACCTTCATGAAAATTCTATATAGACCCGATTTGACTAAATTCCAAATCTCAAATCATTTATAACCTATGATAAATTATATTTATTATTTGGTCGTATACTCTTAAAAAAAAAGTGACCACATACATGATAAATATAATCATTTAAAATACATAATTCTCGCCATATGTGGTTAGCACTCTAAGTTCACTCAAGTGACCTAAGAGATGGAACTTTGCACTATAATATTTTTAAAATTTGAAATCTTGCACTAAAAGTTCATGATCACAATTAAAAAAAATAACAATGATTTTTAATATTGGTGCCATTTTATGTACATTAAATATAAAATGTCTATTAGACATGCATATAAAAACAAGGACGAGTAACTAACAAATGTAGGTCTTTTATATAGAGTCTAAAAAATGCAAGTTGAAACAATGAATTTGATTAATATTCTTCTAATTAATCTCTTTCAGGTTATTCTACTTGTTTTTTTAAGGTTACTAAGAGAGACAATCATCATGAAGTTATTTCAAAATTTAAGAGAAGAAAAAGATAAATTTTTTTGAGCTCTTACATAGTACTACTAAAAAATAATTTGGTGCAACAAATACCATAATTATTTTGATTTTTATATTATTAATATATGGTCTAAATTATTTTGGCGATCATTATAATCATACTTTGACATTCTGAATAACACTTAGTATGTAATATGTGAAATCCAACCCAAATAAATCTGATTAAAAATTCTCAATAATCATATAGTAAGTATATGACTTAGGACCAAATTGCCAATGAACATTTTAATTTGGAGAGAAAGATTAAATAAATGAGTATTGAAGAGAAGTATTACAACTTTCATAGAAGCTCAAGCCCTTTTGGACCACTCCCAATTACATTGGAAAAACAAAACAAAACAAATTTCTATTTTTTACAACTGCAAGATTTGCTCACACAAAACTACTGCAACAAATTAAAATCATCTCAAACTGAAGTATATAACACAGAGTATGAAAGAAATAAACCAATTAATCCAAATAATTGGAGCTGCTGCTGCTATTGTGGAATCCAGAGCACTGATAGTCAGGCCTGGAAGCCTGGTCCCCGGCGCCGGCGGGGCACGCCGCCAGGCCAAGCGGCGGCGAAGCCATACAATTATAAGAAACGCAGACCGCCGCCGTGTCCGGCAATGCGGAGCCCACGTTCATTGGGAACCCCGTAATGTAATTATGCTGTAAATACAAAGTTTTCATGGCGCCGCCCTTCACGCTCTCCACGTACTCCTCGGGAACATCGCCCGTCAGCTGATTATTATTTAGGAACAGTGTCTCCACCCCGATTAATGCGGCGGTTAATTTACCGGTCAGAACATTGTGACTCAGATCCACAATGGACCCCGCCACGTATGGCCACGGCGGAGATGGTGGGACCCCCCCTGATAAATTGTTCCGTTGGAGCAGCATTGATGTGATGCTTGGGCGGAACAAGGACCACGGCACGGGCCCACTAAAATGGTTCATGCTCAGGTCCAGGTACTCCAGCTCGGACAGCGATTGCAGGCCGTCGAGCTGACCCAACATTCGGTTATTTGACGCTGATAAGTAGCGTAGCGCCACCGGCATTTGCGGCGGCAGTGTGCCAGTGAAGTAGTTGTTGCTGACATCTGCGTGGAGGAGCTGCTCCGGCAGGAGACGTGGGAGCTCGCCGGAGAGTTCATTGGAGGTTAAAACCAGGACTTTGAGCTGATTCAATGTTGTTAATGTGGGGGGGATATCGCCGGAGAGATGGTTGTGGCTGAGGTCGAGGGTGTGGAGATTGGGTAAGTTGAAGATTCCGGTGGGGATAGATCCGGTTAAGCGGTTGTTGGTGAGGGAGATGACTTTGAGGTTGCGGGGTGAGGCGAGCTGGGATGGGATGGGTCCGGTGACAATTCCGGCGAAGAGGATTAATTGAGTGAGGTAAGTGAGGTTACCGATGGCCGGAGGAAGGGTACCGGCGAGGCCAGGTGAGTCAGAAAGGCCAGTGCCGAGGGTGAGGATAGTGACACGGGAGGCGGAGCAGGTGACGCCGGCGAAGGAGGAGCAGGGATCAGCGGCGGCGGAGAAGTCCCAAGTGGAGAAGAAGTGGGCGGCGGAAGGAATGTCGGTGAGGGTGTTCTTGATTTGTTGCAATGCAGCAAAGTCAGTTGGATGGGTAAATGAGTATGTTGATTGGGTTATGATAATGAGGATGAAACAAGAGACAAATAATGGTAGAAACAATATAGAGGAGGAAGAACAACTTTTTGCCATGTTTCCTTTCTTTCTTTGTAATTTGTGTATATATATATATATATATATAGAGTAAGAGTTTTTGTTGAAAGAAAGAAAAAAAAAAAGTTGGAGTAAAGGGCATTAATATATAGATGTGTGACACTGACCCCTATGTTGTAATGTTGAGACTTTTTGGCATCACACAAGATTACATTTTTCTCATCTGTGTGGCTTCTGTTTTTTTTTTTTTTTTGCTTGTGTGTGTGATTGTCATGCTCCCTATACAAAATTAGTATTTAGTAGGGGGCAACCCCAGTTAGAGTTGGTAAGGGCATGTGAATGTTGTGGCCTTGGTCACTGGTTCGATTCCTGATGAGGGAATGCCTATTTGCCTTGTTTTCTGTGAGTCTGTCACCTATGGGCAACCTAGGCTGGTTTACCTCTCTTGTGTGGTTTGCAGGCTATTACACAAGATCGAGGTTTATCCAGTGCGCACCTCACGGTAGCGGCTGCGGGTTTCCCCCGTCATCCAAAAAAATAAATAAATTAGTATTTAGTACAACTTTGTATCAGATTGAGTTTAAACAATTTGATAGGAAATTTTGTTAGAAATATAAACACTAAAATTATTGCATTCGCTCTATTCTAAAATTTTTGTGACAAATTCTCTTGTGTTGTTGATATGAATTGAACCACATGTCTTGGCTATTTCTTGTTTAACAAAAAAGAGCATCATAGGATAGTTAGACTCCTCTTGTCTAGAGGTAGTAGTATCCTATTAGGCCATTCCTTATTTTGTAGGTTTATCTTGTAATAATTTAATTGATGTGTGTTTTATATACTTTAATCTTTTTTACAGAAAATTTTACTTTTTATAAAGTGCTAAAAGTTGGCAAAATTTGTAAAAATGTGAGAAAAGCTTAAGTTTTTTTTTTTTTTTTTTCAATTTCTGCAAACATGGCATTTTTGTGTTCATATGAAGTGAAACATATATGAATCGCCAAATGAGGATTCAAAATTGTCGACTTATGTACTATTGAAGTGAAGATGGTGAATTCTACATACTTTGCATTGTAATGTAAAGAAAACTCTAGCTTGTGCTAGGTTTGATCATATTAAACAAATCATGTAAAAACTTAATTATATTTAGGGGTATAAGGTGATAGTTTGCTCATAAACAACTCTTTTGGAGCTTGAGCTTGAAGTCATGCTAGAGCTGTAGTTGTCCATAAACACATCTTCTGAGTTTTATTATTTTTCATACCTAGGATTAATTACACTAGCTACTTCTTTAATTTAGTATTATTATAGCCTAATTCACTTATTTTTGGCACATAACAAATACTTTCTCTTGTAATAAACTTTACTATCGTTTTTCTGTTGAAAAACTAGGACATTATCAAAATTTCTTTTAAATTTTTTTTCCCTACCTCAATCAACTATTTATCTTTGACCAAAAAATCTAGAGGGATGAATGTAATTAATCAAATTCAAGATGATTTATTTGTAATTTCAGTCGGAAACTTGTTAACATCTTGATAGTAAAGTGCAAAATCAGATTAATGATAATTTGAGAGAAATTAGATAAATTCAACTAAATAATTATTTACGCAATAATATCATACCACAATGGGCCAAAATAGCATGCTAGAGACTGGTAAATATTTTAAACCGGTAGATTTTTTTTTCAAAATTTAATCCCGATTTTTGTTTAGGCTAACCACTAAACCATTTTAAAAAATAAGTAAAAGAAAAATTGAAATAAATAGTCAATTTTATTAATTTTTTTAATATATCAATAATCTATAATCTATATCTACAATCTATAATTTATCTATCTATAATTTATATCTATATCTATCTATATTTTTTCTAAACTTGTGAATGATTTATCATGTAAGTCATGATTTACACTTTCTGATGAAGACCAAAATACCCCCGTATTTTATTAGTAACCATTTAATAATTTTTCAAAATAATTATGGGTGAATGAATGTCAATTTAATAATTAATAAGGTTGTTGAATGTATATTACTTGTTCAATGCATTTATTATTATCTTATCTATAAACTATATTTTTATCTATCTCTATCTATATCTATAATCCATATTCTATAATTATCTACAATCTATCTATGAATAAAGCTACAAGAAAACATGGCATCTGCTTCGGCCATTTTCATAGCTGATGCTCATGAATCCGTATAGCTACACAATGTTTGTCGCGTGCCTCCAATGCGGAAACCTTCGTCGCTAAATTATTGCAACAGAATTTAAAATTCTGTAGCTATCCCTTAGCTAAGCAATTTCATAACAATTCCTTGTAGCAATGTCACGTATGCACTTCATGTAGCTATTTGTGTAGCTAGAGTGGTGGAATGGTTGTTGAAAATGCAATAATAAATTCAGTAGCTATTCATAGCAAAGGTTACGAAAGCTCATAGCAAATTTTTATGCAAGGCCAATGAATAAACCGTTTCTATCACATTGCCATGGAAGAGAATTTTCTTAGCAAATTTTGTTGCGATAATAAGGAAATCCATAGTAAACTTTGTCATTTTGGTGATAGAAATTGGTAATAATATTTATCGCCATTACTACCAAATTCCTGTAGCAATTTTCATCACAATAATGACAAGATATTCGTAGTAAAATTTAATGCAATAACTACATAATATTATTGTACTTTTGTTGTTACTAGCAAAAAGAGCGTGCATTGTAGCTTATTGTGTTTTTATAATTTTTAGTACAAGTTTTTATATGATATAATAATATAATAGTGAATAGCAAGTAAAAGGACAATATTTATATATATAATAATATTATTATTGTGATGCCCCTAATTTTCAAGTGATAATTTTATGAGTGCTAGACTAAATTGATAGTTTAATAAAGTCTATTGTTTAAAATATTTCTATTAAATTAGTACTTAATTTGAATTTGTAAAAGTATTAAAAAGGACAAACAAACATGGGAAATTGACGTGTCACACCAAGGGAGTTGCTAGCTAATTCCTTGCCACCTCTTACTATTAATTGATATATAGACACAAACATAATACCATATAATCACAAAATCTAGTTCCTTAACACCACCTTCTGAGGTACGCCCCTTTCTTTCTCATTCTTTTCTGCACTTTGAATTTCTATATTAATGATTAAGCTAATTTTAATTAGTTTTAATGACTATTTAATTCAATAGATTCAATAGTTGAGTTTAACTGTTAATATATACAAGTTAATGTTGAGTGGTTTTTCCAATTCGTTAACCATGATATGTATTAGGTATGAATGATTTACCCATGTTAATTGAGCACGTACGTTAATTGCAATTAATTAGTTAAAGCTAATTATAGAGAAATGAATAGGAGGTTAAATAACTCTTTTCATTGAGATAAAGTTGAACTGGAAGTTGATTTGGGGCCTTTGAAACAAGAGTAGCATGCGAATAATAATGATGCAAAATAAGAATTTACTCCCATGTATATGAGTTGAGGGGATTGGTATTTGAACCAGTGGTGGAGCTAAATTGAAGTCGTGAAATAACTCATTTCTTTATAAGTTTTTAAATGTTTAGTTTAAGTCAATATTAACTCCCAATGGTTTTGTAGTACTAATTCTGCCGTCACTAGTATATGCTTGTTGGATATCCACTTATAATTGTGAAATAATTTTCACTCTATTATATAGTGTTAGTCCAAACTAATTGCCTAGCCCTTTGCTTAGCTACAAGTAATTATGTTAGTCCAAACTAATTGCCTAGCCCTTTGCTTGGCTACAAGTAATTACCAATTAACTTGTCTTCAGGTACTTGTAGGTCCATTATCTATTAAATCCCGCACTTACACACACTGACACTCACTGGGCTTAGTAGCTCATCAATCGCGTCTCCCATTCCCAGGATGAATATGAAGATCGTTGAAGGACATAGGCGACTTATTTAAGTAACAAATTTACTTAGGGGTCATAAATAGAGGTATTATTTAGTTCCTATCAGATTGGTATAATTACATTTCATGTCTTATTTCACTAAAGATTTTGTACTTTGATTTTCTTTGTAGAACTCTGAACCGCATGATTGGATTATTAGAATTTTCGGAGTTTTGTCTAGCAGGCAAGTGAGATAGGGCGTGACAATTATTTATAATAAGCATTATATATTGAATAAGTGAATGGACATGATGATATAATATAAAAATAATATCATTTATTAGCAAAATGAATGTCACAAAATTAAATAGTGAATAGCAAGTAAAGAGACAATATTCATATATATAATGATAATAATATTTATAATAAGCATTGAATTGAATAAGTGAATGGACATTATGATTTTTAATAGTTATAATATAATAATTATGTTCAATGTATATGTTAAGTAAAATTTAACGATAGTATAATTAATAGTCATATCTTATATATATATATTTCTTTCCCCTCAATTGAACCCTCCAACATAAGCAAAGTTTATTATATAGCGAAAGATGGTTATATATTTCAAAAGAAATAGAAAGTACTTTTTTTTTGGTCGGTAAAAAAATAATATATAATCACAAAGTAGCTATACAATATGTCCTAGGGCATACCCCAGGTAGACCAAGGAGGCCATCAATAGTATAAAAGTACGAATTAATTATTTAAATATTTTATGTAGATTAAATATTCAAATATAATTGAACTTTTTAATGGTAAAAGAGTCAAAAAATTGATTTTGAATATTTACACAAAGAAAATATTAGTTATAGTAGGATTATAAATAAAATAACATATAAACAATTACAATTACAGATATATTAGGATCATTCTACAAAATTTATTTGTCCATAATAATAAATAACATGGCAAAACTTGGATTTGCATTGCATGTCACTAGAGAACATACATTATCCAAGATATAAAATAATATCAATAATCATGATTATGTAATGGGTTTGAAGTTCTAGAAAATTGGTGTATTTTGTATACAAAAAGTTCAAGAAAAATTTAATGGAGAGACATATATGAAAATAGATAACATAGGGCCGATGAAGCCTAGCTTGGTCAATATTAATGCCCCATAACTCTTGGTTACGAGTTCAAATTTCAGGGTACGTAGGTTATTTTTTCTACCTTTATAATAGTTTGCAATAGATTGTGGTAGTTTGTAATAGTCAAATAGAAGTATTCATGTGTGTACTTGCTTAAATATTTTTTTGTAGTGGATAAAATATGGTGTTATAATCACTTATTTAATAAAAACACACAAGAAAGATAAAAAGAGGATATCAAATCGTCGCATAACTTCTATTAATTCTAATAATTACATTAATGAATTCATTTCTTCAAATTCTTGACATACTTCAAGCATTCAAGCATCCTTATGTGTAGATCTCTAAATGGCAAAAGAGTAAAAAATAAAAGAATTTTAGATATCTACTAATAAAATGTATAATTTATTTAGGACTATAAGGAATCACAAATAGCTAACAATAAAATGTAGTATTGTATAATAATACTCTAATTTATTTACGAAAAAAATATGAAACCAATCAGACCTATTTATATTATGGTGTAAATGGATTTTTAAACCTAATATTCATCATATAAGTTTGAATCTTAATTTAATAATTTAATGTTAATCATTAAAAACTATGGGAAAAATGTTAACTATTTCAGTGTATATGTTGACAATAATTAAATGTAAAGTTTCATAAAGTTGGTATAATTTATTAACTAAAAAATCATAAATGTAAAGCTCATGGAAATATTGTTATTAATGACATATTATTAACGAATATAAGTTATGCATGTCATTCACCTTGATAATACTTAAATGAAAGTGTGAACCACAGGGAAATATATATATATAAATGATAAAATCATAAAATTAAATGATTATATAATTATATAACGCTCAACAAATCAACATACTTGAGATGCATACGAACGTCGACGACATAAATCCAGTCACAAAAAGTCAGATAAAATTACAAGCAAAACAAGCAGTGCATTTCATATAAATTGTCATGGACTATTTGCTAAAAGTATATTGCACTTCGTTAAAGTTAACTATATAAATATTCAAAAGAGCATGAATAAATGTTTAAATAAATTTTATTTTGCATTTGCACACAACTATTTATTATTATTTTAAGGTCTTTAATATATTTCTCTTTAAATAAAATTATTTTTAGAAATCAACTTTTTAAAAAAATAATGAAATATAAGTTTTTGATGTATTTCATAGTTATGAGTTCAATTAGCAGTTTTTTGGAATTTATTAAAATGACAATATTGTCCATCATCTATAAATTATCAAAAACAAAACTAGGGCTATATATTTGAAAAAGAAACAAGAAACATTCGAAAGAAGACGCAAAAGTTTATATAAGTCTCCAATTTGTCAATCATAGACTATTTCACATTAACAAAATATTTAATTAAAAAAGGGAAAGGGTTTGATCAATTAAAGTTAAAAAAGTAAGATACAATATGAGAAATTTCAAAGTTACATGATACAATTTGAGAATTATGTTACGAATGAGATCAAAACAAAAAAAAGTCAAACATATGAGACCAAAAATACAATATTCCTTTACTTATTCTCTTAAATTTTTTATTCCGTCATTCTTGTGAATAAATGTTTAATTCTTAAATAATTATAAATTATTAACTTAGAATTCATTTAGTTAAATTATTATTAAAGATCTTGATATAAAACATCTTAAAGTTGAAAAATATCTATGTATATAAATTTAATTAAGGAGGTTATATAACTCACGGGCAATGCACATGTTTTTTACCAGTCTATTCTAAAAATGTGATTAATTTACCATAATTTACATGATTTACACTTCATAATTAATACCAAAATACCCTCCTACTCAATAAGCAATTATTTATTAAAATTAATATTTTGATAAGTTTGTTTTGAAATTTAAAATAGAAAAATAATTTTTATGAATATAGACCGTTCACATCAGCAGACCGAGGGAGTATACCGTAGAGAGAGAAGACAATTCTGCTTGTGTAGATATAGATGGAGAAAAGGGTCAAATTTTATTTTAAGTGGGGATCCTATTTGAAATCACAAGTGTTAAGAGTGAATTTAAGATCTATTGAAAATGAGTTTCAAATCCACTCTGCCCAAAAGTGGATTTAAAATCCACTTTTTTGCAAGTATTTTAGCCAGTCTTGAACTTGGAAACAAGCTGCCGCTTAGCTCGAGGAATACTTGATGTTTTACGGTTAGAATTCTTCTTGCCACTTAGATCGCTGAATATCAACATTTTCATATTAATAGACTCACCTAGAATTTTACTGATGCTACAAGCATTTAATTTCAACAATACAAAAAGGACAAGGAAAAAACACCTATACTAAAAGTTAAAACTCAAAATATTTTATCGCTTTTACAAGATTTTCTATTATAAAACAAACTTACATTTTACAGAGGTCTAACAACATTGCCTATCTTATAATCATCAAAATTTCTAACAAAGAAATTTCTATTAATACAGATCGTAGTGAATATCACCTATGTTGTTTGCGACAAACAAAACCGTTTTCTTTGTGAAAAACCTCATCATTCCTTTCAAATTGAGTGTGAGGAAAGAAGAATGATATCTGCTTGTTTCTGATTGATTGAAGCGGACCACGGAAGAGCTTGGAGTTGACGCTTGTGTAGCAAAAGAGCTCAACTGATTTAGTTTTATTCATTGTGTTGGAGAAGTCTCTGTGTGATTCTTCAGATTCATCATAGTGAATTCCTTCGTAAAATCGAAGAAGAAGGACATAATTGGGGTTACACTACCCAGCGAACCATGCAATCTCTTTTCTAGAAAACTAATCAACTAAGTTAAAACGTTTAACACTTACAAAAATCAAAGACTACAGATATATTTTCGCTGCATATTAACTCTCATCTAAGCATTGAACATTATACCACGTTGTAGCATTCATAACTTTGTCTAAGTTAAGTTTTAACTCTGTAAGATCCATGAACTAAAAATTACTTGATGAGTCAGCGTTGGAAGTTCTTCAGCGACAACAACTGAGCGTTTAAGCACAATTTATTTTGAAAGTATAAATAACTTTAAGGTCTATTCAACTCCTTTCTAGACCCTTTCTTGTACCACTTGGGACCAAAAATTTAATTTTACTTTATGTAAATTTAATCAATAAAACTTAATGTTTTAATGAAAAAGAAAAATTTAATTAGTGCAGAAGCCAGAAAGCAAACAACAAGAAGAAACACCAGTAACACCAACCTATTGTAACTTTATGAGATTAATAGTAAGGTTTAAAATGGAGACACACTGAATGAATTGGAAAAAGGCATAAAGATGATTCACTTAAGGAATGGAGAAGCAAATAAAATAATTAGAAAAAAGAAACCAAAAATTTACACAAGCTTCCAACTTTCCAACTTTTATGATATAATAGTAAAGACTAGTTTAAATGAAAGAAAAAGTTCAATAAGAAGAATGAAGTGAAACACTCATCAAAACTTAACATGAATAAGAAGAATGAAGTGAAACACTCAGTTCATCAAAACTTAACAAAACATGGTATAAATGAAACATGAATTTATTTAACAGTTTATTTAATTATATTAGCATCCACGTTTCTATCTCTCAATTAATCGATTCAGCCTAACATGCCAATCATTATTTTATTTTTCAAATATTTATAACTTCTTAAATAATAATTTGTTTCATTAAAATATTTTTTAAGTAAACTCAATAATCACATGAACAATATCTATATATGAATTATGTTAGCATCATCATATAATTCACGTGCATTGCATGTATTATTTACTAAATTTACTATCACTTTTGTCTATCCGAAAACATTTGTCACTTACTATAAGGTTTCGTTTGTTTGTCAAGTAATGGAATTTAAATAGGGCGTATGATTCTCAAACATTGAATAACTTTATTGGCATTGTTTTTTGATATTATGCAATGCAATATAATTCCTAAAATATGGGAATCCTCCTCCAAAAAAAGGAATCATAATCCCTTAGTATTGAGGTATTGTGATTCTCATATCAAGGTAATCATAAACACTATACTCTAAATGTCTTCACTACCCCTATATCAAATATAATAAAAAATCAACAAAAATAGTTATTTATTTAAGCATTTTATTTAAGTAATTTTTATGGAGAAATAGTTTAATTTTTCAATTTATTTAGAATATTTATACTGTCAAAGTAAATTGTGATTTATTTATTAAATAAAATTTAAAAATTGTAGTATTTTTAAAATAGTTGTTGGCCACATATGATTAATATATTTTATTTATTAAGAATAATGTGTTCTAGACTTAATAATTATCAATGCTTTTTTTAAAAGTCAAACAATATGTAAATAAAAAATAAGCATATTCAGTTTAATTATTATTTTTCTAAAAGAGGATAATGCAATTGAACCAAATTGATATCTTATTTATTTTTTATTATTTAATCAAATTAATATATATGTGTACATACACAAACACGTATATATAATATCAAATATTCCACTATGGTTGAAAATTTATAATAATTAGCTAGATTAGACAAAAATATGGATATTAAGTCAAAGTCTTTAATTATTGTTTCTATTCCTTATTATATGTGTTTGAGCCAATAAAATCTTTTTCCTTACCCAATTTTTTTATAGACAACCAAACACTAGTAATGAAAAATCAGATTTCTAGTAAGCAAATTTTTAAAAATCTAACTCCTATTTTAGATTTAATTCACTGTCAAAACAAACAGAGTCTAAAAGTAAATACTTATTATCTAATCGTAATATATAGTATTCTCCATTTTAATTGAGAAATATGTACTTAAATTATATTTACTAAAAAACTAAAATTAAGTTAAGGAATGATTGAATAATAGACAACATTCATAATTAAATTAAAATCATGACATATTTAAAAAGATAATGTTATTTGCTGTCCTTTATTTTACAAATGGGTATTTTTGGAAAATAACACACTTTTGATAATTTCTAAAAAAAAAGTCAACTGTGACATTTTTTTGGTATTGGAGGAAGCACAAAATATGGCAAATTTCAAAAAACTGTATATGACATATCGGGGATACAAATATATTTGTATAAAAATTAAATAAATTTGACTCCACAAGTTGATTGACATAAATAAACTACATTGTGAAGTACATTAGAATTCATTATTTATAAATTATAAAGTACCCAAAATATTCAATTATTGCTTGTGCATGGACGTAATTGATATCAATAATTGCATTCTCAAAAATCTTATATAGTAGATTGTTAAAGATACATTCCATGTGGAGCAAGAGAAAAAGGACATAATAGAAAAGTAAAATTATGTTTCTTTAAAACATGAAGGGTACTGTATTAATTCTAAATTTTTGGTTTTTTCGAATGCAAATGTTTTAGAATGGATTAGTTAGATTTAAAAGTATTTTCATAAGTTTTTTTCAGATACAAAAGTTTATTTTAGGGAGATTTAAGTGATTTCCCTATCTAATATTTTCTTATAAAATTGAATAGTAACTTGAGATTGTTAATGTGTTTATTAAAATATAGAAGTACCATAACGAAATTTTCTTAGAAATAATATACTAAAATCAATTTTTTAATGTTAATGTTATAATAGCATACTAGCGTGTAATCCGTGCTATGCACAGTTTATATTAATTTAAATATGATTTATAAAAATGATTATTATTTCGTTCAATTTTGAAAGGATATAATATATAATTGCTTTTATTTGAGAATAAACCTGAAGACCCTTTTTTGGAAACATAATCATGCAAACTAAATAAAATTGTAATAATGTTAACTGTACTTCAAGAACCTTTTCCTAAACACCAAATTAAGAAAATGCAAATTTATTAAATTTATTAAAAGTGTATGAATTTAAATTTGAGAAGAATCAATAACTCTCTTTAATTAGCTTAAATTATGGAATTTATCAGTATAATAATCCAATCTTGTTTCTTACTTCCTTAATCTAAAGAAACTTAAAGATGAAATTGTCCTTACACAAATGAAAGTTTTTAGATTTGGCTTGATTTACTCAAATTAGGCAAGATACAAAAGTGTTTTAAAATATTCAAAGTTACTTGTTTTCTAAATCTAAAAGGTCAATTCAACCAATAAATAAGATTTGTTCATTGCAATTAAAAGAATTCACAATCACGTAGCATCTCAATTTCCACTTTTGATTAGCTTAACTTATGGAACTTATCATTATAATAATTTTATTTTGTTTGTGAAATCATTTATTTAGTAAAACTAAGTGAAATCCTTAAAAAGAAGTGGAAAACGCTAGATTTTGTTTAGGTTGACTTAAAATACAAAAATTACTAAAAATAATTAAATAATTATAAGACTGTCGGATATTTCAAATTCAAAAATTAAGTCAACCAATGAAAATTTTTAATTAAATTCAAAAATTAAAAATTCTTTACTATGTTTGAAACATGCTTTTGTTGTGAGAAAATTATGTGGGATTTTGAAAATTTTAAAGAGATTAATAATGTCATTTTGAATTTGATTAGTTGGGATTTGAATTTGACAATGTTTATGTGGTAAGAATGGTTACATATCATAAGATTGAAAGTTGGTTTCTTGAGTTTGAAAGATTTAAGAATTAAAAGACATTCCATAATTATTATGGATCATAAATACGAAATGTATTATTTCTCTTTTCATCTATATATGAATTAACGAATTAATTCAATTTCAAAATTTTAAATTACATAGTAAATCAAATCAACCAATACAAATTTTGTGATGGTTGAAAAATTCAAAATTACCAAAAAAAGAGAGACCGTCTTATTATCCCAAAAATTCATTTTAACAAAATGAAATCGTAACTCACCAGCAATTGCTTCTTCTTTTGTTGGCTTGTTTGGCTACGATACTATTTATATTAGCTTTTATGTGTAGAAGCTGAAGAATATTACATAGAAATTATAACAAAATATAAAAAATATACTTGACTTCACTTGTTCATATTATTGTGAATAATTCATGTTAATAATATATTATTTGTCTTAATATTATACATTGATTTATTACTTACTATTAGGTTAATATACCATTCATATTAACAATATGCATCAAACAAGTATATTTATTATTAGGTAAAGTTCATGCATGTTCATTGATAAAATAATGATTGTTTATTTTTAAAATTGAGGACTATATTCGATTATTAATATAATGTTTTAGTTTTAACAAAAAAGTTATGAAATGTAAGGCATTGCAAAATATTTATATTTTCATAACAGTTAAAGATATAGATTATAGATATTGATATAGATAATAAGAGTAATAAATATAATATCATAATAATATAATATAATAATACATTTGGCTTGACCTATTCATATTCTTGTGATACATTCATATTAATATACATTGAACAAGCTTGATTAGCATTAATGAGTCATGTATATTCATTTTAATATTTTGTGGATAATATGAATTTATTATTACAAGGTTATTTTAGTCTTAACAAAAAAGTGTAAATCATGTAAATCATTGGTACTTTTAGAATAAATATAGATAACATATGTTTAAAAGGATTTCTCTTAATAATTTTTCCAATTTATTACTAGCATCATGGTCAATAAACATCATAATACTATTATCACAGCAAATATGATGATCATCAATTATAGTATAACTGAAATCTAGAAATGAGAATGATGGTAAAGCTGTAAAGTATTTATTCAAGAAAAAGATTTAAAATACAATCTTGGATCCTTGCACTTCCAAGTTGAAATTAACTTGCCAAACTGCTGTGACACCCTTGAGCTAATTCAAAACTAATAATGCTCTCTTTTTTTGGCCTTTAAAAGTAGATGAAAAGAAACTACAACCGATCTTATGACTTTGTCCCTCCAATGATTTTCTGCAAACATATATAAGAAAGATTTTTATCAGTTAGTAGCTAGCTAGTTGAACATTCAAATGTATATTCTTTGCAAATATATATAACATATATTTATAAGAAAAAAAGATTGCACCTTAAGGAGAGCACTGGAAACCAGATGGTGGAGTTTTGCCACAGTCAATAAGTAGTTGAAGAGCAATGGGTATGATAATATTAATATTGAGAAGCTTAGCTTTAATGGCGGTACAAAGGCAAAGGGATGCATCCAAGTCTATCAACCCTCCAAGCACAGGACAGCAGGTGTCTTTGGCGGCACTGCCGATTCCGATGTGGATGAGGCCGCCTAATACGTCCACACATGCGTCTAGTTTCAAGGTAGGGCATGTTTCTGGTACTTTTGGTGGTGGAGGTGGAGGACATGGTGGTTCTTCCGGTGGACTTGGAGTCTGTGGTGGTGGTGGTGATGATGGTGGCGGCAGTGGTGGTGGTGATGGTGGCGGCAGTGGTGGTGTTATGATTGGAGGATTTGGTACAATAGGAGGTTTAGGGACATTTGGTGGTTTTATGATTGGAGGGTTTGGTACAATAGGAGGTTTAGGGACAGTTGGTGGTTGTGGTGGTGTTATGATTGGAGGGTTTGGTACAATAGGAGGTTTAGGGACATTTGGTGGCGGCGTGGGAGTGTAGGAAGGTGGTTTAGGCATGTGTCTTGGTGGTGATATGATTGGAGGGTTTGGTACAGTAGGAGGTTTAGGGACATTTGGTGGCGGTTTAGGTGTGTACGACGGTGGTTTAGGCACGTGTCTTGGTGGTTTAGGAGTGTACGCCGGTGGTGGTTTTGGTACATGTCGTGGTGGTTTTGGAACATTTGATGGTGGTTTAGGTGTGTATGACGGTGTTTTAGGTGGTTTCGGCACGTGTTGTGGTGGTTTGGGAACATGTCGTGGTGGTTTGGGCACATTTGATGGAGGTTTAGGTGTGTATGACGGTGTTTTTGGTGGTTTGGGCACGTGTTGTGGTGGTTTGGGAACATGTCGTGGTGGTTTGGGCACATTTGATGGTGGTTTTGGTGTGTATGTGGGTGGGCAAGGTGGTAATTTGGGTTTAGGTGGTGGTTTAGAAGGAGGAGTTGGGTGTGGACAGTATGGACAAGCTAAAGAAATATGCAGTATCCCCAAGTTGA
The DNA here is from genome assembly GCA_963669365.1 of Verbascum thapsus. Classification (NCBI taxonomy): domain Eukaryota; kingdom Viridiplantae; phylum Streptophyta; class Magnoliopsida; order Lamiales; family Scrophulariaceae; genus Verbascum; species Verbascum thapsus. Next base: position 4,880,670 of record OY770105.1, on the reverse strand, counting down.
GGAGAAGGATTATTATGATACTGAACTTGCCCATTTGTTTTGATAGATATGGGATGTGAGTTGATAATAGAAAGGCTTCAAACATCCTTATTATATAGACAAGGTAAGGGACATAGAGAGAGGTAAAATTATGTGCTTCTCCTAATGCAATGCAATCTAAGACCATTTCGAACCACTGTTTTGCACCAAATTAGTATAAAAATTGCGTCTATTTCTTGCAGCTACAATAAGTGTACTTCAATTAAGATTCACGGTTCCAAAACGAAATATTTCAGAATATTCATTTTTTTGATCTTTTTTATAATATTAAAATCTTTTACAAATAAAATCCAAAATTTTTACGTATTGTACATTTTCACCCAAGAAAATATATTTAGTCAATAAAATCCGTAAAAACAAAAACATTTTATCATTAAATAATAAAAATTATATTAATTATATTTTGATATTTTAAAAATTAATTAACAACTATATATGTTATTTAATTGTTGAATAAATGATTAAAATTGGACTTTATTATTTGATTAAAAAAAAGAGATAAATGAAAAAATTTATTATTTAAAATTAAATTATGAAATATGTACTTTATATAAGTTTAATTAATTATAACTTATATGATTTATTTATAACTAATTAAATTTTTATAGACTAAATCGAAAATAATTCAAACTAATTAATAATAAAATATATATTTTATATAAGTTAGAGTAAAAATATAATCAATAGGATATAATTATAGCTGATTAAACTTCTAAGGGTTTAAATTAAAAATAATTCAACCTTCATAAATTTAAAAGGGACTAAATTAAAAACAAACAAAAAGTTGAAGGACCAAAATGCAATCTTTAAAAGAATTGGAGGAAAAAAAGAAAACTGCTGCGCTATTTTTGACGCAATATTTGGTGCTGGGTTCTATTATAGCGTAAATTAGAGATGCCCTAATAAAAAGAGATTAATTCTTAAATTATTTTGTTTTTCAAAACTACCGTCTCATTTCACTGATTTCAAAAGTAATAGTTATATGTTTACTAATATATTTATAATCATTTACTATAGATATAATGATTCTTTGACTTGAAGAGATAAATGGGGTAGAAAATGGATTTTTGGCTCCAAATTTCAGACTATACATGATAGGGGAATCGTGCTATTTTTGACATGTAGTGGCCCGTGATTGGTCCAATATAACCAAACATACATATAATTCCAATATTTTTCACCTTTTATATGTACATAAATAATAAAAAAGTAGAATTATCTCTGCTCAATGACACAACACTACAAAGATTTCTGTGACAGACAAAATATCCTTCACAAGAATGCATAACATGTCTCATCTTTTTCCAAAAGTTATTGCCTTTGACTGCACCTAATACTATTACAGAATTTATCGCATTGCATAACATATCATTACTAATTGTATTTGCAATGTTATGGGCAAAATCATTTTACCCGGAAGGCATCAAACACCCTCATGTACTAAAACAAAAGTCTTCAAAGAACCCTCTCATTTGTCCCAAAACTCTTCAAACACCATATTAGTTATATTGATGAACATAAATATTATTAATTTATGTAAAACTATAAATTTATTAAGTTGTCAAATGAAATATTAAATAAATATTATAATATTTAGATGTTTACTTTTACAGGAAATTAAAATTACACTACAAGAAAACAAGGCTTCTGAGACGGAAATTTGAGACCTAAATATATCCATCTCCACTTTGAGACGGATTCAGAGACCGATAGCATATTTGTCTCAAATTTGAAATAAATTTACTACGGGAACATATTTCTGTTCTTAGCTGCTCGCCAGATCTTGTGAATCATCAAGTTCTTGGGGAAAGCATGGATAGTCAGCTTGCACACATCTGTCTCTATGCCAGCCGAGATGTAAGCACTCTCTTTGTAGGCAAACACTAGTTTTTTAATTAGATGGATTTCGTATTGTATTTTTTTGCTTGGGTTATTACTATGTTACTAGGCGTTTATTACGATGTTAATAGTTCATTTTATACAATCGACTATTTTGTTTATTAGATCTTTGTGATTAGAGACAATGAATTGTTTTGGCTATTTTGAAGAGTTTTTTGGTTTGTTGTTTGTGATTTGAGACAATTGTTTGTAATTATAGTCATATAATGATATAAGAATATGTCAAAACTCGACAGAATTTGAGATGGAAAATGTCAAAATTCTGAGACAGAATTTGAGACGGAAAATGTCAAAATTCTGAGACAGAATTTGAGACGGAAAATGTCAAGATTTTGAGACAGAATTTGAGACGGAAAATGTCAAGATTTTGAGACAGAATTTGAGATGAATAAATTTGTCACAACCATATTAGTCTCAAAATCCGTCTCAGATTTGCCACGAGGCTATCAACATCAGAATTTGAGACGATATATTTCCGTCTCAATTCTAAAGGAAAAATATTTAATAAATTATGTATATACATTAAGATGAAATAATTTTAAAAAATTCTTTATTCTTTCTATATCATAGCAATTTAATTTATAATTTAATTTAAGGGTGTGTATTTAATAAAATTATCATAAATTAAATTAATTAAAATTTAATCAAACAGGAGCAAAGTATAAGATTGATGGTACTAGATGAATTCTAACTGATTTAGTCATTTTAAATCAAGTGTATTTTTGTATAAGACGGGGATTAATATATTTTAATGTAGTATTGTGTATAGATGTGTAATTGAAGTTGTTAGAGATAAAAAGGGATATTTAATTATGTGTCTATAGCAAGGGGCAAAATAAATATTACCCTAATGTTATTAGTATAAAATACATAAAAAAAAATAATGGTTGAAATCATGTGCAATAGGTTTAAGTTTCACATCTCTTAATTATACTACTATTGTAGTTCCATATCACTATTTTATTAATTAACAGTTGATTTGATTGTTAAAGTTAGCACTGATACAACATACGTCCACATTAAATTACATTTGGTCATCTAAGGGTAAAATAACATTATATCTAATGGCTACATAAAGAGGATAAATGCCCCGTCGTGCTCCAAAAAACTAGGAGAATCGCATTGAGTGCTTCGGTATACCACATATGGAAAGCTAGGAATGCCCTTTGTTTTGAAGGTACTCCTTTTTCCATAGATAGTGTTATACTTTTTGTTAAGACTAAGTTTATGAGGTTTTGTATGCATTATTCCCCACTCAGCTTATTACTTTTTGAGTTTGTGTGTTGGTGAAGTGTGTGCAACTCTTTGATCTGGTAGCGATGTGTGTTTGGCGCTTAGAATATGGGGTATGCCCCGTATATTTGTACCTCTGTCTATTATACTTTGATTTTCGATTGTCGGGGAGTGTCTCGTGCTTTTGTCTTTTTGCCTGGGGTATGCCCCTTGTATTTGTATTTTTTTCATGTAGATCATTCGCCGTTTTATCCGGTTGGTGATCATTTTATGATGTTTTTAGATACCAACATGTAGGTTGGTTTAGGATTACCCCTATCTGCACTTGGGCTCGATTGGTTTTTTTGCTGATATGTTGGAATGCTGGGGCTTAGCAGGTCTCAGTTAGATCTCTTTTTGGCTTGCTTTGTGATGGTTTTTTGGCAGATATACACTGTGGATTTGATTTGGATTGTGATGTAGGTTCGCCTAGGGCAACCTCATTTTGTTTTGTCTAATTCCGGGGTATGCCCCTTGTATTTTGTATTTTGTATTTTTTATGTAGATCACTCGCCGCTTTATCCGGTTGGTGATCATTTATGATGTTTTTAGATACCAACCTGTTGGTTGGTTTTGATCCCGCCACACCCCATAGGTTTCCAGTCTGAATGGATATGTGGGTGGAATCTTTGGTAGGTACCCGCTGGGCTTTTCGGATAGTGATGTGGGCTAGCATTGTACAGCCTCATCTTGACATGTCGTTTTTCCTGGGGTATGCCCCTTGTCTTTTGTCTTTTTTCATGTAGGTCATTCGTCGATATATTTGGTTGGTGATCACTTTTTCTTGTATTTTAGACACCTTCCACTCGGTTGGTTTAGGACTTTTACCAACACACCAAGCCTACATTCGAGTATAGTCTAATTCGAAACCAACTAATCGTTTGGTTTGGGAATAGATCATACTCTAGCTCGTAGTGGGATTGGGGTTTTGTAGGTACCCGTTTGCTCTTATCGGAGCTTCTATCGTGTGGTGTGATAGACTCCACTGATATTTCATGCATATCCCGAGGCATGCCTTTGGTACTTGTAATTTTTTTTCTGGAATGATATTTTTACATAGTTTCAAAAAAAAAAAAAAAAAAAAAAAAAAGAGGGTGCAAATTTATTTATTTAAATGTACACAATCCAAGGGTATTCTTAATCCAATACTTTCATTTTGTTTTCTCTTATTTTTCTATATAAGAAATTTGAATGTTTAGAATTTGTATTCGCATATTTTCACTATATTATAAATTTTTCTTTTGTTTTCATATATTTCATATAGTTTTATTATATAAATGGAGAAAGAAAGACAATGATAATATCTCATTAACAATGAAAGTGACAATAACTCAATCTCTGATTATTTATCTGAATCTAAAATGGAAATTAGATTTTAGTAATTTAATTACAAGAAATCTGATTTTGTCCACCAAAAATTGGTAAAGAAATACATTTTATTTCCTTTTTATTTTTTGTTCAAACACATATAATAAGAATTGGAATCCAAAATCAAAAACTGACTTAAATATCCTTATTTTAAACCACATTTGTATAATCTAATTATAAATTTTCAACCATAGTAGAGTATTTGATATTATTTATATATACATATATAAATATGATATGGTTAGCTAATCAAAAGTAAATAAGATATCAATTTGGTTCAATTTTATTATCATCTTTTAGAAAAATGATAATTAAATTGAACATGCATATTATTTGACTTACATATTGTTTGATTTTTAAAAAAAGAGATATATAAATGGATTTTTCATATAACAAAAACCACATAATAATTTTTCAATTTCATTTAATTAATAAATATCAAATAAAATATAAATCACGATGTATTTTGACAATAAAAATATTTTAAATAAATTAAAAATACTAAACTATTTCTCCATAAATAATAAAAACGCAATGTAATGCATAAATAAATAATTATTTTTGTTGATTTTGTATTATATTTGATATATGGGTAGTGAAGGCATTCTCGAGTATAGTATTTGTGATTGTGATTACCGAGAATCACAATACCACAATAAATAAGAGATTGTGATTTCTTTTTTTGGGAAGATTCCCATATTTTTTGGAATTAGATGACATTCCATAATATCAAAAAATAATATCAAATAATGTTATTTAATTTTTGGAAATTATATGCCCTATTTAGATTCCATTAACTGACAAACAAACAAAGCCTTAATATTCAAAACAATTCGAAAAGGAAAACAAAAAAAAACTCAAAGAAATTTATAAACCTCGAATATACGTGTTTTCTAGCATATGACTAGTCATTTTTATACCATTTTATATCATGATTTATGCTCCATATACGTTTAATAGGTTTTTTACATGTTTGCAGGATAAAATCATTGACATCGAGAAAATGACGAAAAACGCATGAAAGGAGATGAATTGGCGTTGTTCCGACATATAATCACATCTTGAGCTATAGACTTCCAATTTAAATAATGTTTATGTGGTTAGAAATGTAAGAAAAATCCCTAAAAGTCTTGTGAAGAAGACAAGATCCAATCATACGTTTGAAGGCCCGAAAGTTATAAAAGATGTTCTGTTACAAGCCCAATATGGCGGCTTTGGTAGAAAAACTATATCTCGAGTTATACAACTTTGATGGGATCCAAACCCATTGGATTGTAACGATACGACATGGATCTACAACTTTATAAAAGACACCAAAGTCAAATTCAAACAGGAACATGGTCAAAATAGCAGTTCAAAACAGTATTAAAACTGCAAAAGGGGCAAAGTGTGTTGCTGTTAGCGTTTAAACGTCGGCAACAGTAAGCTTAAACATGGGCGTTTAAATGCTGGCGTTTAAATGTTAGCACCAACGTTTAAAATCAATGGTTGAGATCAAGTGTCCGTTAGAATTTAAAAATAACGGCTATATTTTCAAAATTATTGATAATTTATGATTTTACCCCCAAAATCACCTATAAATAATCCTTCAACATTAAAATTTTTCCTACACTATCTCTAATCTCAACCTTCTCAATCTCTACTCTATTCGTCTATTGCTCTTGCAAAATTGCAATTTTTAGTATTCAATTCGATTATATTCGTATTTCGATTATTCGATAATTTCCACTTTTACTTCAACTTACTAAATCAATATGTCTAGTGGTCGAGGATTATCGTCATCTTCAAAATTTAGCCGATTCTTCTAACGAGGAGGGTCATCATCTTCTTCATGTCCATCCCCACCCCCACCACCTAGACATGCCCAACCGGTTCCGGAACCGCGGAACCGGATCGGTTGGAACCGTTGACCACGGTTTCGGTACCAGAACCGGACCCAGAACCGGTTGGAAGCGAATCGATTACGGTTCCTCTACTTGAGGAACCGTAACCGGCGGTTAGAACCGCCGGTGTGGAACCACCGATTCCAACGGCTAGGAACCGGCGGTTCCACCGGTTTTTTTGAATTTTTTTTATTTTTTTTTAATTTTCAATTTCGATTGTTGAGATTAAGTGTCTGTTTTAAATCAATGATTGAGATCAAGTGTCCGTTAAATAACGGCTAATAACCCGGTAAGAAGAACTACGTGGGCTTTGATTCATTCACTAAGTGAATGATACGAAGGTTTTGTGTGAATTTTTTATGCAAAACTCAACAAACGATATTCAATTGTTTCCACAATCTTGGGATAGTTGAGCAAACTTGATTAACCTTTTAAAAAATTTCGAAAATGCAACAAAAGAACTTTCCGGTTGCTATTATCCCACTTCATCCTTTGTAGTTGATCATTGTGTCGCGATTGTGCTAGTATTTTTCATTACAAAAATTACCCAATTTTAAGTGAACCTATTTACAAAATGAGAACAAAATGGGTCAAATATTTTAATGAAACCTCTGACGTATTTTTAATTGCTAAAATATTAGAGCCTATAATTAAAGAGGATGGATTAGTTGAACTTTTAAAAATGTATTATGATCTCGGATCATGACGATCCTCCAAGTGCCGCACATGTTTTCCCTACTGTGAAAGGGGTTTTTTATAACGTATTCAAAGAGTATAAAATTCAATTTGGTGGCATGAGTTTAGTGATTTTGTTTCCTCTAGTCCAACTTCTTCTTCCCAAAGTTATGCTAACCCTAGTCAGGAAAGGTTACGACATTTGTATGAGGAGCGGTCCTTAAAAAAGCCACGTGGTGGCATAGGAAATCCAAGGCGTTTCCGATCCTTTCCCTCATTGCAAAGGCGATTATTGCCACATCGGCATCAACCGTCTCCGTTGAGTCCGCTTTTAGTACTGGAGGCAACATCTTGGACGATCGAAGATCAAGATTGATGGTTGAAAATGTAGAAAATCAATGTTTGCTTGAAGATTGGACAAAAGGCCGATAAAAGACAACAAGCGTAAGACTTCGACTATGACGAAGAGGGAGATTATGTCCCGTGGGAAACTTCAACCGGTTCTTCGGATGGAGGCAATGCTTGAGCCTTGACCTTCGAAAGGTAAGCAAGGTAAGAAGAACTACGCGGGCTTTGATTCATTCACTAAGTGAATGATACGTAGGCAATTTTATTTGAAGTTAAAAATTAATCACTAATTTTTTACTTAAAATAAAACTCAAGCTCATTTTTTTTTTCCTTTTCCTTTTTTCAATATTCGTTGTAAATTGTATCGTATAAGATTTTAGCTTTAGCATTTAGGGTTGTAATCTTGTAATTGTAATACGAAAATTGTAATAATAAAAATTGTTTGTCTATTCTATTCTTCAATATTTTTAATGTTTGTCTTTATTTTATCCGGTTTATTTTTTAAACATTGCCGAAATAAATTTATACATAATATATTTAAAAAAAATTACAAAGGTTAGAACCGGGAACTGCCCCGGAACCGTGGAACCGGAAATTGGGAACTGAGGAACCAGAGAACCGGGAACCGGTTCTAACCTGTTCGAATACGGTTCCGGCCCCTCTCGGAACCGGAACCGGAACCGGAACCGTATGGTCACGTCTAATATTAGGTGAAATTTCTGAAAGGTGACATCTTGATATCGCAACCTATAGAAATTGTACCTAGTTTTCTAAATCACGAAATTAGGTTTAGATGTTTTGGGGAATCCATACATTATCAGAGTTTAATGAACTTAAATTAAGGCTAATCGTCACGAAAGTACCCATAGAAATTGTAACTAGTTTTCTAAATCACGAAATTAAGTTTAGACCTTTTGAGAAATTCATACATTATCATAGAGTTTAATGAACTTAAATTAAGGCTAATTGTCACGAAAGTAGGTGAGTAATTAATTTCGGTATGTTATTATACTTTAAAAGAAAATAATCGTTAAAATTAGAAATGTCCTTCATAAGTAGCATTCACATTTAATAGAGAAACATAATGAGGTGGATAACGTTTATTGTGGCGAATTCCAATTTTAAAATATTTAAGCAATCGTTTAAAACTCGTTTAAGTATTCTTACTTTATTTTTTCTAGTTAGTAATTATTTCAAATTATTATTTAGCTTAGACTACAAATGCATAAAAAATCTAGTACTTATCGTGGGAACAACTTAGGCACCTACTTATCTATCTAGTATTCATGGAAAACACAACTTAGGTACTACATGATAAGTGGTGCGCTTGAGGTATTACATACATCAGAAATTCATTGCACAATTTTTGGAAATAAACTTGAGAGTTCACTTGTACTCAACTTCTAATAGATGCAAGCCACAGCATTTAACCAGCAGTACCTTACAAAAATATTTATAGAAAAAGAAAGATTCCGAATGGATTGCTCTGTTGTCATTGTAAGACAACTTGGGTGATAATTGCTATTATATCATAAAATCTCCACAATCTGTAGAAAATTTGCCTTTCAGAACTACCATGTTTAGCAGTGGAAAAGTTTGGCTTTCATCTACACTATTTCGTTAAATATATTTTAAAGTAAGGATTTGAAATTGTAGTATCCCACAGTGAACTCAGAGGGTAAAGAAGCAAATAAGGAATTTATGAAAATACAACTTTGATAAATCAATAAAATTTATAGTACACTTGCCATCAAATAGGTGAAAATACAACAAAGAAACATAACCAAAGAATCAGTCATCCGATCATTCATAAAGTTACATACACTTTTCAACCTTTTTTCCTCTTAATTAATTATACAACACTTGGAACAAACCAAAAATTGAGCCAAGTGATGGAGTAATTAGGCTTGCTATAAGTTATCCCATCACTGAGCTATGCCTTGTGAATTCAACCAATGCAGAAAATCTATCCGACTCGCTCTGAAAAATAAAAAATTTCTGAAAACGTGTGTGACTTATTACTTACTATATGGATCATCAAGAACCAGAAACCTCTGCAGCACGTTGTCGCATCATTTCCATTACAGCAGCCCTACGTCGGGAATCAGACTGCTGTTGCAGTCTTCTCATATGATCCTTCAAGTCCCTGAATCAAACAACCATATATTATGAAGATTCTCCTAGTTATTGAAAATAACTTGCTATTTTCATGACATCGGGTTCTTTGTTATTAAACAATATTCTTCTGATACTTCCCATTAATGAATGGATTTATTCCCAAACTTTTTATGATCTTAATATGGTTAAAATGATTGAAGACATCCACTTTATACAAGCTTGTTTCTCTACTTCTTCTCAGATACATAAGTTTCAGCTGCTCACTAAATAATATGATTTCTATCGACATTTCTGCATACAGTATTACATTCATGAAAATAATATCTTTGATTGAGGTATTCATGAATAGCCGCAAATTTCTTTGGTGAATTTGCCAGCAAAATCTAATTGGCATTTTCTCATATTGACCCGAATCACGATATTTTAGGACTTAAATGTATTTCAAAACCAATCCCAGTTTTGTTACTATGAAAATGAGTAAATTCATGAAAATAATTTCCACACTTCCACAATAAGATTGGAGCATTGTTAGAAGAAACTTAAATTAATGGGACTGTTAAAAGTAAAAAAAAAAAAAAAAAAAGAGGCATTTATGAACAAACCTGCATCGTGGTACGTTGCATTGGGATTCTTTGCATGCTCGAGCATGAAGTTGAAGGAGATACCACATTTTCTTGCACAAAACACAACCACCAGAAGCACGTATCTTGCACAACATGCCATGGCGGAAGAGCCCCCTCACCTTGCGACAATTTGGATACTGGCAATGTGAAGAACGACACTGAGAAGCATGCACTAGGAGATCAAGCATTTTCCTCAACTGCAAAAAACCAAATAAGTCAATAATTTGGTGGATCATCATACTGTAACCACGTAAACAAATTATGCATTTTCCACTGGAAAGTTACGATTGTCCAAGCACTTCAGATGACCATTACAGATAAATCATCTTAAAGAGTATAACAGTCAGAAATGAGTCGATGCTTATCTAACTCATCTTTATCCAATACATTTGATACAAAGCATTTCATGCTAAACACAGCTGACCATAATCGATGAGTTACATTAATAAATAAGATCCTTAGCCAATTGTAACATCTCTCGTTGGTTAAGGACTAATAAAGTACACAATATAACAGACGACAAAGCAATTTATAACAGACGACAAAGCAATTCATGCGAGTGCAAACAGATATGATAAAACATACAAGTTCTAGACAATGGAAACACGCTATGATATACAGATATTTTATTTGCCTGGGTACTACTTAAGTGAGGTTAGAGCACACATGATGATGCATCTTTTGCTTCATGACATCATTGTATACATCTTACAGGAATTTTGCCAAAGTAACACTTGAAAAAAAAGATGAGTACTATTTACCTGCGTAACTCGTAATTGCCTGGCTTCTTTGTTCTGAGCAAACTGATCGTTGGATGGATGATTCGTCAATTTATGAGGATGGTCAATCCCTCCATCCTTTTGGTAACACACATTACATACATCATAATCAGGGCATGTTTCACAGCGCCAACCTTGCCCGGTTTCTATATCAAGGTGACATACATTGCACGTTGTCACAAATGCAGGTGCTGTAGGATTGTGAAGATGATAGAGGACCATCATTGAGGAATGCTTAGCTCGGCGAAGAGTATCATACTGATAATGGTTTCCTTGACAAAGGCTAAGAAAAGCCTGTCTTGTGTCGAAGAATTCACTCTCAAGAATTTCATCCTTATCTTTGGTATCATCAGGAACAGCAGTGATTTCAATCTGCAGATTCCAAAATTGCTTGTTATAAATGCTAAATTAATGTGAAACGTATAGAGAAAAATGAAAGTACATGAAAATTTAAAACCGAAAAAAAAGTTGGGTCAAATATTAATTCCATTGACTTACTGAATAAAGGGCATGTTTGTCCTTGTGGTTGATAGGATGTCTCTCTCTGTCCTCGCGTTTTCTTTCAGCATCGTAGCACCTGAAAGGGAAAGATAAATTTGATCAGTTTACTGGTATGATTTTCAGGAAGTTATCATTCCTGGATATGAGAGCCTATATTGATCCATTTGCTCTAGACGAGTGATATATCCATCTCCAGATGGGCTCAGTTTGGAAGCACTTCCAAAAAGTCAAAGAACGAACATGCAAGCAAAAAATCAATTTTTTAAAATAGTACTATAAACTGTAGCCAGAAAGCTACAAAATATAACATGTGCAACGGATAAGTTACTATGGATTCGAAATCATTTGTTCCCAAGCATCCAATCCAAACATAACCTTATGTTAGAACTCATAACTTGCCTTTCTACCTAGACAAAAACAGATTAGTTTTCACCCAACATTCATTACACTGCAGCTAAATGTTAACCGGCAACATTTCGCATTATTCAAACTTGCCCCTTTCAATTGTCTCCCTTGATTCCTCTTTCTTGTACAGACCAACCAATTCAATTACAAAATATTAATTAATGAGTGGCTCAAGCTTTAAAAACAATGGAAGAAAATATTGGGTGCATTTAGTTTTTCTTGTTTAGTTTTTGTTTCTAATTTTCATCATTTTCATTATAGTTTTAATTTTATCATTTGTTTTCGTGTGAAAATGAAAATATATTCGAATTAGTAGAAATCTTTAATTTATTTGGGTTGATAATAATATTTGTGTATCCTGTTAGTTTCTTTACGGCAAATTAGTTAAGTTGTTGGAAGGAAAAAAAATTACTTTATCTACTGAATGTCCCATTGCCTTATGCGGATAGAAGTGACAGTTAATTAGTGAATGAATTGATAAGGGTTTGACAAAATATGTAGCTTAGATCTGAAACTTACGACTCCTAAGTTATTTTTCTACAAAGTGACATTCTTGTATTTTAAAAACATAATTTTAGGGAGCCAAAAGCATAATGACATGAATAAAACCTCACCAAATATCAATTATTTCTTCTGAAATACCTACATACTCATCTTAATGACATAAAAGCTTGATTATTCTACTTCACCAACACTAAAAACAAAATAATACTTCTGAAAATGAAATAGTCACGAAGAAGTTTTATATAATATGGCATAATTAGCATAAGCCTTACTTGTCACAGAGCTGAAAATTTTTACATTGTCTGCAAACCCAGCGATTTCCAGACACCATTAGAATGCAGCAATGAGTGCATGCATGCTGTAAGTGAACCATGATAAAGTCCTCCTTCATTGGGGATATTGTCTCACCAAGCTATTGAAAGAATAAAGTGTCAGGGTCAAGAAATGGAGACAGCAGCAACCATTTTCAAAATAGCATACTTTAAATTTTTTACTTTTTGAAAAAAAACATCACAATACCATAATTCATATATGAAGAAAAAAAGATTGATATCGACTAGGATTTATGGTATCAGCATAAGAATGAAGAAAAATTGACAAAAATTACTTTATGCATTAGCAGAAGATCTTTCGATGCATTGCCAGAAAGATCAGTTTGGCCAGATGCCTTTAAAGCTCTTTTTGTAATAGACTTCTTCAAAAATCCTTTCTTATTTGGTTTTCGCCCATCCTCTTCTTGTTGCAGTTGATAGATCATGTCCTCCGCAGCACCAGGCCAATAATCTCCATCGAAGTATGGCAACCGAGCAGCAGTTACCTTTGCTTTGCATTCACCCATAGACATAAAGAAATGGTCATATAGATTAGTAAGCTCAACTACAATATTTTCTTTTGCAGCTTTCTTCAACATGGCCAAATACCTGAAAAAAAGATACAATTCAAGTAAAATAATGGGATTCATTTGAACGGGGAAAATAGTTGAACAATCTCATAATGAGCCAACTATCAAACTTACCACTCCCGGAGTTTATCAGATTTTGGTGTCTTCTGAATTTCTGGGTGGCAGTACAAGATGTAGTCTTCCCCCTTCAACGGAGGGCAAGCCCAGATATAGCAGCTCGTGAAACCACGTCTTTTGCAATATTCTAAGTATCCAATCTGAAAACGGGAAATATGATTAGGGCGTTTGTATTTTATGTGGCTACAGTTTTCATGCTACACAATCAGATGAAAGAGTGATTGGAAAGCAATGGGTTTAAAAACTTGCCAAAATTTCATGGTATACAAATGTCCGAAGAGCCTCTCCCGTCACTGATCTGACCTCTGGCCTGAAATATTTTACAGAGTCAAGATAAGAAAGGTAGACTCTGCGATGATTTGGCTGCTGACACTCGGATCCAAATTCTTGAACATACATGCCAAATAGGCATACTTCAACACCTTCAATTTTTTGAAATAATAACACAACCTGAAGACAGAAATCATAGCTTTAAATAATTTAGTAATGGCATAACCAATACACAACAAGAAAATCACAATTTCAAATAAGTTAGCTTCTTTCTAAAACACGGAAGATCCAAAACTAATGTAAGAAAGTATTTGAAGTAAAAAAAATTCAGTTACCACTTTTACATTGTTCATCGTTCTATTTTCCCCAAAAAACAGCCCCCCCGCTACAAGGTAAACAAATAACAAAAGCAACTACAGTAAACTATTAAAAAAGCTCAGTTGAGAAACCTTATAATTTTCTATTTACTCAGTCTAGACTCAAAATTCTCACAAAATTGCGACTCTCATTATGCAGCCCTCCATATATTTGTCTTGAAGAGGTTGAAACAACAGAAAACTTTTATGGGTTACTCTGCTAAATCCTTAAACTTTTATGGGTTACTCTGCTAAATCCTTTCATGTTGAAAGTAATAAAAATAATGCAACTTAATTCTATAATTCATAGTCTGCCAATCGATTCATGTACCAGAAGACAAACCTTAGATTTATATGGGTATTCTGTAGGGTAATTCTCCTCTTGGAAAATTTCAAGAAACCGTGGCTTAACTTCCAATTTCTTGTCAACTGATGATACCACTCTTACAACTAGTGCTTCTGCTCCCGGAACCTGGCATAGACATAATGATAATCACATAAACTAGAACAATATCAATGAAAACTACTAAACAAACAGGATTCCACAAAAATATCTAGTTACGACAAGCAATGAAAAGAATCCACTAAAATATCTCCAATTCAATGAACAAGTACACCCTGAAAAACAATTTGATTTCACACTTGTGCGAATTCGATATTGTTTTCCTGCTGATATGTAGGTACCTTTAATAAAAGTTCCAAATTCTAATACTAAAAAGAGAAAGTTAAGTGGATAACTATTGTTTAATTTCCGGATGATATGAACTGTTATTAAGGGTTCCGATTTCCAAATGATAAAAATCAAAGAACAAAGTTGAGCAATAAATGCTTGTTTAATCGAGAATCTCAATTGTCAAAATTCGCTCCCATCAGAGATGGAAACAGAGCAGAACACTCTCCAATAGTTATGTAGTTGATCTTGAAGGACAAAAACAGAAAATGGAGAACTTCACTAGAAAGTACAGGACTTCCATAAACATTTCTCAAGAAGTGATCCTTCTTAATCAATTAAAGTTCAACAGGACAGTCCTAGAGATTGCAAAATAGAACTTGATGGCATTTTCTGCATGAAATAATGGATCCTGATAAATTGCTTAAGCATCTTTCCAATATGTTTATGACAAATTAATACTTCCCAGAAACACAATTTGAAGCAAACATCTCACTGACCATAGTTATCAAAGGTGCTATGCCATGGCGCATGGTGCAAATGGTGCAGCCTGTGCGGCATGGCTCATGGCATGGTGAACAGATTACAAATGGCGAGCGCCATGGTGCTAGACTTCAAGGCAACGCCATGGCACAAACGGTGCAGCCTGTGCACCATGGCTCATGGCATAGCGGACAGCTTACAAATGGCGAGCGCCATGGTGCTCGCCTTGACACCATGGCGCACCCTTGTGAAAGTTCTGTCTCAATTTCGGTCTAGATTAGGGTTTTGGGTCAATTTAATTCAATCAACCTAGTCAAACTTAACAAAATTGAGGCAACTTGGGGACAATTTCCAACAGTAAATACAAACCAACCTCAACATCCTCACAACCCAATGGTCATAGATTATATGTTATTGAAACTTTTAGGGGGTATATAAATTATATTTTTGTTTTTGTATAGCTATTATCACTATTCCTACATAACTATATATAACATATGCACATTAATTTATATATTAGTAATCATGCACCGCACTTCATAAGGTGCGTGCCATTAACAACTATGCGCTTGACTATGACCCCAGATGATTGGAAATGGGAATACATATCATACTACATATAAAAAAAATGGATCACCTCATCATAACTTTTGCCTTGAACCCTCGCTCTCTCCATCCGTTCTTGCTTCAGCTTTGTGAATAACCGCTGCTCTATTTGATCACTCAAAATTGTTCTAGGCAAATCTTTCGCTCCAAGAACAGCACTTTGTGGTAACGGCATTCTTTCTCCTCTTTCAACTTCTTCTATATAACAATTTGGACAAGTGTACTCAGCTTGTCCACCATCATTCCTTTTACCATTGAATAAAGCACATATTTGATGCTGCCAAGCTTCACATTTGTCACATTGAACCCACTGTAGAAAACAAATTTTCAGTGTCTCTAGGGACTATTACTCAGGGTAAAAACAGCATACAGATAATTACATGTGACATACCCATTCTTCAGTTTCCTCATCATTTTTCTTCTTTTCCATCCTTGCCTTTGGGATAGCACTTCCATCAACAAGAATGGTATCTCCACGAGTCTCGTTATAACATGGAACGCAGAAAAAATGACGAGTTTCACCAGCTCCAATTGTATAATACATTGCATTTCTTTTAATGCGGGCACCACAAGGTGTACAATATATAGGGGGTGGTTCAAAGGTAAGCTTCTCAACTGCACACAACTGGCAAGAATTTTCACTCATTGAATGCTCCATTGCTTGATTTTTTTCTGCTTTTGCTTTGCTCTGTATAACAAGATAGTGATCAGAAATTTTGTCACAGACTGATCAGATATTTTGTCACAGAATGCTCAATCACATACAAGAGTATATATGGTACAGCAAGCTCTTTAGTCGGTGAAGACATAAATTAGTGAGTCGATTTATAGAAATGCCACTTACTTAATCCATCCCCCTCCAAAACGAAGACGTAAATATTTAAAGAAAAAAAAAAGAAAAGAAACTGAAAAGGATAATTGAAACAGATGGAAGTATTAGTTGTCAAGGAAGTCAGAGTGTTAGATCCATAAAGATACAAAGAAACAACACCTCATAGAAAAAATATTATAGAAACAACACCTCTCATTAAGAAAAGTACTAGAGAAACACCACCACCACAAATGCCCTCTTCCACATTTACATTGTCATAGATATATCAAGGGATGTCTTATCTTTTTTGTTCTTGTTTTGGTTGGTGACGTAGACAGAAGAAAAAAACCAAAGGGACTAATCAGAAAACTTATTACAATTCTTAGTCAGTAGGAAATAGAAACCAATAACAAACTGTCCATTTCAAGTCTCAACTTACAATAACAACTATATCAACAAGTTTCTTAAACAAATCAAATGATCAAAGAATGCAATACAAACACAACAAATGGTGACATCATTGAACAATAAATGGAGTATATGACCACCTAGATCAATATGCTAGAACATATTGCATAACAGTAAGAAGAGAGTTTCAAAACGTAAAGTCTTGCACTTCTCTGCTCTTCCCCGTCCATCTTTCTAAAACAAAAAATCAAGGCACAAGAACCATGTATGGATGTCTAACTATCAGGAAATAATAAGATGCTAGCTCACTTCTGCACCTATAAACTAAGTCTATCTAAAAGACAATACATGAACTTGACTAAGTTTAATTCAGATTTCGCAATATTGTCTAGTTTTCCGGGCCAGAACGTCTTTCAGTCTTCTAATTTTCATTCCTTTAGAAGCTGCCTGTTAGATTCAGAGTCGATGACAATGAAGAAAATGTGTGAAGTAAATGCTTTCACACGCAAACAGTAACATATTGTGAAATGAATATATGCAGCATGACTGCAACAGTTTATCAATCTGAATAAGAATGTAACCATTGGCCACGTAAAAACGATAATACATATGAATACAAGACTTACTTGGCCCACCCACTGCCTGAGACCTGTAATGTGCTGCCGGACTTGTTCAGGGGTAAACAATTCTGTCAGTGATACTCCCTTGATTGTCGGCTTCCCAGACTTGGAAGCACCCTCAGCAGGTAAGGATATATTCTCCGGCTTCGCCTGCTCCATTTCCTTCTCAGACTTAATAACCTCCTGTCCGCCAAATGCAGCAGGATTATTTGTATTTGATGCAGTAGGATCACGTTCTGGCCTTTGCAAATAGGCATTTTCCATGTTAATCTTTTTCGTTCCGATAATCTTAGAACCTAATTGCACAACCCCTCCAGGAACTTCCATTTTTAATTCACTAATTTCAGGTTTCATTGGAATATGATGATCATGATGCTGTTGAGAATGTTGTGCATCCTGGAGAGGAGGTTCATTTACAGCAGAAGCTAGTGGATGAGATGTTTCACTTTCACATACAATGGGCTGCGAGCCTTGTTCAATTTTCAAGCGTTTAATCGAGGGTTGTAGATCTTCGGGTGTTTTGCCTATCACAGGGCTCGCCTTAGGAGTTGATCTTCCAGCAATTTTGGCAGCATCATATGATTTACAAGAACCATCGACAGAGTTAGGCAACACCGAATTGACATCAGAACTAGCATATGCCTTTGATTGTTGCTGTTGAACATAATTCTTAACAGGAACGCAGACAGGGCAGCTTACATCATGGCAACGCTTATGATGATTAAGTAAAAGCTTAGTAGCAGCGCAACGAGGATATGAACACTGAAATACATTGCACTGTTCCATATGTTTCAATAGCTTTTGAACAGTTAAGCAATTCGACTCTTGGCATTTCCCTTCTGGGGCAGGACATCGACGAGCATGGCGCAAAAACAACAGCCATCTTTGTTGGTTCTTGAACTGCCTTTCACGATTAATGCTATTGAATCGAGATACAGCATTACTTACTTTTTGAGGTTCTGCTGTTCTAGCGGCATCCGGTTGACCTATTACTGATTCTTCTGAGGACAAATTATGTAGTTGAGCTACATCTTGCCCAGTTAATCTGTGATTAAATTCATCTTGCACAGCTTGACTGCACGGGAGTCTCCCTGATACATCTTGAGACGTGGAATACCATTGACCATGCAATGCTGCATCTGATTGGATGCCACCAGAAAGACCACCAAAATCACTATTAGCACCAAATTCTTGAGGATGCAACAGCTGTTGCATCTGATCCGACGTTTGACTTACAGATAAACTAACATCCTGTGGAGCAGACGGATGTGACAGCATTTGAGTATGTCTAGAACGGTCTTCCATAGATTCCTGTTGGAACTGACTCTGCATATCGGAGAACTGGAACGGGTCAGAGCCTACTTGTGACTGCATACCTTCATCCTGATGAGCTGTTCCAGGCCTGAACTTTACCTCAGAAGCTGAATTACAAGGTAACTGAGACTGACTGTAAGTATCATTGTTTAGAAATGGCTGGTTTTGATTTTGTTGCCTTTGCTGAACGAGTTGCTGGCGCTGAAACTGATGAGACGGCTGCTGAAATTGCTGATTTTGATGACTCAATGAATACTGGGGTTGAAAATTCATTTTTTCAGATTGGTCAACTGATTGTGGCGTCGTAGTTGACACCTGTTGTGCAGAGTGTAGACTTGACAGGTTATTAATCATCAAAGGTGAATTTGTTTTTGACATGGATTGCATGGACATGGCATTCAAGCTCTGATTATTCATCATTGAACCCATTGAGGATACAGGGACATACAAGTTCCCAGAGCCAGAAGCTTCAACTGTGCCGATTTCATATCCATCACCTATAAAAAAGAACAGTTCCAGTGAGTGTACAACTTAAACGCTCCAGAGATCATTTCAATATCACTGGATATTTGCTTGTTCTGAACTGCATTTCCAGATACACTAATACACACACAAATGCACTCACACAAACACAAACACAGAGCATAGTGAATACAAAATGGAAGTACCCTGCATTGCTGGTTTGTGATGTTGGTCAAGATGTTGATGCATGGGTTTGGTGGAGTTACCATATATTGTTCCAGATAAATAATCCTCGCTGGTTCCTGGACCATTCATCATGGACATATTGTTTCCTAGCATCCCCAACCCTCCATTTAAGGGGACATTTGATAACCCATATGATTTCTGCTGCAAAGTAGATCTGATTCCACCACCCATATGTCCACCAATATTATGTAATATACGACTATTTTGACCAATATGCTGCCTTTGCTGCATAGGCTGTGATACAACTGAAGATTCAGCAGCTGGAAATGCACCAACATTATTGGATGATTCAACGTTCATCAATGACTGGTTATTAGCATTGTTATTTACATCATTATTATTAGAATTATTAAATCCAGGAGTGGGCATCATTTGACTTGTCATTCTCTGTACACCCATGGATGACACCATGTTATTTACCCCAGTATTAACTGAGAAAGCAGAAGAAGATTGCTGATACCCATTAGCCAAAGCTCCTGAAAAGAAATATGATGTGAGACAAGTGAAAAGGAAAGCCAAAATCAACTCCACAGAACCCAAAACGGAAAGTACCATCAGATGAACTAAAAGAAACTCCATGCGCATTCCCAGAAGATCCATTTCCAGTTGTCATGAAGCTCCCAGAATTGACAGTAGGTGAGGAAATCGTGTTTGAGTAATTGTTAGCAATAAGAGAATTATCCACAGACGACATCCCAGTCAAGCTTGAATTTCCAGTTTGTTGCAGTCCAGGAGTTGGAATCATTGTACCCATAGAAGGAGAAGAATTAGCATGTGAAAACTGCTGGTTGTGATTACTCATAGGTAGACGTGTAATTAAACCATGCAAACGACTTTCCAGCGTTGCCAGGTTCATATACTCTTCCTGAAAACAAAATGACAAGAGAGTAATAATTATAATTAAAGCAGTTGATGAAAAGTATTCACTAAGATCCTTAAAGAGCTTCCTAACAACAAAGAGAGACTCCTGATTTTAGGAAGACTTGGAACTCACAGAAAGACTAAACTCAATCTAAAAGGTTTTATGAATATGTTATTCAGAAAAACAATGTCATGCAGAACATAATGAAAAGTTTAACAGACCGTTGTTGTGGCACTCTTGAACAAAGCCTCTTCCAAACGTCTCACTAAATCGAACATTTTGCTAGAGGCCACTTCATGAGGTCGTTGTCGCCGCTGCGTAAGAAACTGCAAGCTGAAAAAGGGAAAAGCTAAAACTAAGCAGCAGTCATCACATAAGCAATCCCAACAATAAAAGCAGTATGCTTGTTAAGTGGTCTCTAGCGCTTAATCTGTGAAATACTGAAAACTCCACCAAGGATAGAGAAGAGAGGAGGTAACAGGTATTCTGAAAAGAAAAGCAATATAAAATGTAACAGAAGGAAAAGGGAAAATATGACATTACATTTTCCTTGATCCAATGTAAAATATTCAAAAGTCTAAAAAAGTTGGATGCACGTAGCACTATGTAATACTTTCAATTGAAAATAAGGTTAGCAGAGCAATCATATAGAGGAAAGACTGACCTTTTTCATCCGAAAACAGAACATAAAAGTATACAGATCAAGACAAGTCAGAATACAATAAAATAGATTGTCTGGCACAGATATCTCCTCGAAGCTCCTTATACAACAGTGGATTTTCTTAAATTAATTTTGTCTGCAAGGATTCATATGCATTAAAATTCATCATCAAGTTACTACCTCTTATATAACTTAGTCCCCACATGCAGCTATTGAGCTGACTAATTTAAATCTGCAGACGATAAAGATGTTTCCCATAAAACTGCATGTACCAATAACAGCTTGAAAAGTGCTAATAGTATCAAAAGAAGTGCTATATTGCGTTGCAAGCAAGGTAGAGAACTCAATGATACAATGGGGTGCCTTTCTAACATTGGGCTACACATGCTTTCAATGATCGTATTGAACGAAAATACAAACTATTTTACAATGGCAGATATGCTTTCAGGGGCTACAGTACTCCTGCAACCCATGTAAAATTTAGACATCTACTACATCTTTAAACACCAATGGCACAGAAAGTTGCTTAACATGACTTTTTGATTACATAGAATTGATAAAATACAGAGGAAAAATATGTTAATTATTTATAACAACTACCATATGAATGCATATTACCAATGTACATAAATAACAAAACAATGCTTACATCCTTTCTTGCATATATCTGCGTCTTTTCACATATTCAGGATCTGTACTTGGGACACCACGGTGGATACTAGGATTTAGCATCTGGCTAGGCATAGAATTTCCGTTTTGCTGCTGTAGCCCAGGCAACATGGTACCAGCTTGGTTTGGAACCTGCCCAGAGAACTGCCCTGAAAGGTGTTGCAAATTCATCTTTATTTAAGCAAATGGATATGTGCTTCATAACGTGAACTTCAACCACGTGGACCTAAAACCATAATAAACTAGTCGAACTAATGCAGCTCTATCTATTGAACTCCAACCAATAACAACGGAACAATGTCCAAACTTGGAAGAAGACCTGTAAAGAAAACCCCACAAGACTTAAAATTGAAGAATGAAAAGAGAGGCCAACTACTGAAGTTCTGAAAATAAAGTGGTTTAGTACGCAGGTCCATTTTTCCAAAAAGAGGCAGCAGAACGACATTCAGAAAAGGCCAACCTTTTATATATATTTAAAAGCATATGGATACTTAAAAACATTCAAACTAAACATAATATTCTTTTATATGCACTGTCCAATTTAGCTAGTCTCATATCTTAACCTATGATATATGGATACTTCTAGAATTGGACCCGAAAGTATCGTACTCGTATAGGATCCATTACCCCAGGGATACCACTCGGATACGTACCGGATATTTCTTTGACGTATCCAAAATCTAAATTTAAAAAAAGTTAAATACCACATCTAATACTTCATGATGGCATATCTAATACAAGATTTGAAGTTATCTAACACAATACTAGACATAGCATACTTGGGAAAGTATGTAATATAGGAAAATGATAATAACTTTTACCATATGTAAAAAAGCTGAAGTACCAACAAAGAAATTTAAATAACCATTTTGGTTTCAATTTATAATATATATTTTCCTCTTACTTCGTGACACTTATCATTTGCACTTGATCACAAAAAAATGTGGAAAAGAAAGTAATCATTGGTATCAATTAATGATGTTTGTATAGCATAATTATGTACTTTTTTCATTATCTTCTATTATTTCTAAACTTGTAAGCAGTTAATTATTTTTGTTTTATTTATCTCAATTAACATTCTAACTTAAGTTTATTTATAAATATTATGTATATACGCATATTTGTATCCCCATCATATTATATCCTATAATTTTGAAATTTATCGAATTTCGTATACGTACGTCGTACTGGTATAAATACATCATAGATCTTAACCATTTCAAACTCCCAAAAGATCACAATTTCACCCTTCATTCTTAGGAAATTTCCAAGTTTTAATTCAGTCAAATTCTTGAAATTGAATTTCTAGAAAAGTATTAAGAAACTACACTTCTGCTTTTCCACTTGGCAAGACCCACTTAGGCACTTACCAAAGAAAGATGATACTCAATCAATGTCTCTTAACCAACGTTAACCAAGATTCTCAAACAGTCAGCTCTAACATGGTCTCCGACCAGACAGAGAACTCACTAACAGAAAACAAATTCCTAACATATAAAACACCAAAGACATGATAGCCCCAAAGAATAAAGATTGAAGAAAGATGAACTATTGGTGTTATACACACAACTATTGTCCATGACTACTGGGTTCAAGATTATAATCAGCACAAAAATATTGAAGAAACAAAGACTTCCTAAGTCAAATAATTATAACCAGTAACTCAGTAAAAGCTAAACTAACAATGCTAAAGCCGTAGCGACAATAAGAAGTTCTTCATCATAAGTCTAAGCCCCCATAAGAAATGCCCAAAACTACATTCGCACCTCAAATCTGTTGATGTCAATTAGTGCTATATAGCTCCTTTTCAATAATTCCCAAGGTGACATTTCATACTGAAATTCTAATCCAACATATGTTAGTGTACATCCTGGCAGCACAACTCTTACTACGGGAGTTATACAGTTACAGGATCAATAAAAGAACCAGAAAATTCCTCACTTTATTGAGCCGGCCAGATGCCCAACTATGTATGAGCAAACCATACAGCATATCTCCAAAAAAGAAACACACATACACACAGATATTGTAAATGGACTTAACTTATTTACTAGAATCAACACGCCCAATCTTACCCAACATCAAACAAACGCTAAAACCAAATTGCTCTGTAGCAACAAATACAACCTTAGAATCTCGATGGCAAGCACAATCAAATATACAGTGCGATTACACACGCAATCAGATATTCCCAGGTTGAAATCAATTGCGTATATCCGATCAAGCAAACAACCTAGGGTTTCATCAAATTAGGGGAAAACAAATAGGGCATCGATTCTCATCAATAACATGCTGGGTTTCTTATTGGGAGAAACAAAGATTGCAAATAACAAATTAAATCCTTAGAAAAATTGAAAAAAGATCCAGTGACACAGAAAATCAAATTGCGCTCAGAAGCCAAAATCGAAGTAGATAGAAATTACACGAATGAATAGTAGAAAGCCGTACGATCAGAGCTATTAGGTAATGGCTGCGTTGAAGCTTGTCGAAAAGTAAGCTTTTCCGTGGAGAACGACGATGGTTTGGATTTGGAGAAAGGGTTGATTTAGGAAATAGGTGTGTTATTAATTTCTGGAGGTCTAGTTGAACTTGACCCTATATTTAACTTTTGTTTTTGTTTTTTTTTCTTTTTTTTTTTTCAACTATATTATAAATCACGGTTGAATCTAATTAATATATGTATCACTTAGGTTTTTGAGTTTTTTGTATATGCTTAATTTCTCCCATAGATTTGGAAAATTATACAGGTTTGATTTCTTTTACTAGAATATTATATAAATTAATAACTAATAACATTTTAAGATTACATATGTCCGCGATCTTAGAAGCTTCAAACTTCAATAAAAGGATAAATAGTTTTGATGAATCATGACATTTTACATAGTTCTCGATTTCACTTATTGTGATTTGTTCCTAACTTGATTCAATAAATACCATTATCATGTTTGATGATTTGGGAATTTAAGTACAGCAAAGTGAATAATTCATAATAGTTTTATTAATGGTGAATGGCTCAACACCGATTAGGATCCACAATGCATAGCGCACATGACCCGGCATGACTTACTCCTTGTCAAATGGCAACTACAAAAAAGAAAATAGTTATACATATTGATACTATGCTAATTTTTTTTCTAAATATTAATCATTAATTAAGGAACAAGTTTTTAAGAAATAAAATAAACTAATGTCAAGCGCTTCAACACAAAAATATAAAGATATAGTAGTTAAATAAAATTGATATACTAATCGACTACAGTATTCTCATCCTCGTCCTCATGCACCTCATCTATATGTGTAGGGTGTACACCCTCGATTGAGCAATTAAAATGTTTACAGCATTCCTTTATATTGCGAAACTACAGTGACTAATTCGACTGTATTATCCTCATCCTAATGCTCATACGCCTAATTAATGTGTTGGATGTATATCATTGATGTAAACGAGGAATTAGAATTAGAATGTTCTGATCATTCATTTATATTCTACAACTAAACCCGCTAACTCGACTACATTATCCTCACCTCCATCCTCACGTACCTGATCAGTGTGTTAGGTGTATGACCTCGATGCCAACGAAGAGTTAGAATGTTTAGGTTTTCATTTATATTGTACAACTCTTTATTTGTTTCTAGAAAGAGTTTGCATCAACGCAAATCTTTCTTTCTTATGGAATTAGAAGATCACACTGGAAGAGTTTGGTACTTGAACACTGTTGATTACTAGTGATACCAATATCACGAGGAATTAATTGTGTAGAGTATAGATCTAGAAATAAAACACACATAAAAGGCTCATAATCTTTTCGCGTTTTCTCTCTTTTGTTTAAAATCAATGATAACCGAAATTGATTAATGATTTTAAGAATAGATTTTATATTCATTGTGCTCTTCATATGCTCAATTTCGAACATAATTGTATCATCATCTTCGTCATCTTCATTGACTAAATGAAATACATTGCGATGAAATAGATGTTTTCTTTGTTGTCTTTGATGTAGATGCCTTTGACGACGATGTATTTCTTGGAGTTTCTTGAGTAGCTCTTGAACATAAGCATATTCATCTACATTCACTCCATGCTTCTACAGTTACATTCAAAATTGAACCATTACCATGTACAAAATTTGCTCCATCATTTTCCATTCCTCACCAACCACTCGTTTGAATCATGTATAACATCAAGAGAAATATGATCAATCTGATCGCATATATCATAACAACAAAGAGATTTTCATTATATTTGATAAAAAAAAAGGTGCTCATGTTTTGTGAAGCAACTTATTTCTCTTATTGGAATGAACTCGTGTAAATTTATGTTTAGAAAATTCAATTATTATAATATATTTACATTAATAATATAAATATTTAATAGGTAAAATTATAAATTATACTTAGAAGATATACTCCAATTCCACACACATTAGGTGAGCTACATGTGAAACTGGGTAATTTAATGGCAAACATTTTTATATTTGGGCAAAATGATCCTAACGAGAAATTCAGAAGTTGAATTTTGGATTTTTACTACGCACAATGAACGTCTCCTAGTTGGCTTTTTTTTATTGGTACTCACCAGGAAAACTTGTTTTTTGAAAATTCTTGATGAAATGTGAAAACCTAGAAATGATCGAATGATCTAAAAAAGAACATTCTAAACCATGCCATTATGTAATCAAGATATGTATATTCTTTGGGATTGAATAATTTTGAAAAAGGTTTTTCAACAAAAATGTTTGTCCAATCTTCTGAATTAAAAATTCTTTTGATGATATATTTTCAAAACGCAATTTCGAAGGATCTTTAGGATCTATATTATGAATAAGTTCAACTTAATTTCACAAAATTGAATCTCTAATTTTTATACTGGAATCATAAACAATAATAATACATTCACAAAATTGAATCTCTAAATTTTTTTATTGTATATAAATACATAGAGCCTAATCAATTGCCAACTTGTAAACGCTTCTGATATTAATAATATTAGCAATATTATATTTCTTTTTATGTCTTTTTATATTATAGAATGTTTCCTTTTTATTAGGATTCGAATCTGATAGCTTTCCTTTTTATCAGGATTCGAATCTGATTGCTTTCCTTTTATTAGGTTTTCTTTTTGTTTTAGAAGTTGCCTTAGTTAGCAAAGTTTTATTTTAGTAAGAAAGTAGATTTGGAAAGATATCAATTTTAATTGATATCCTTCTTTTATTAAGTTTCTTTTTATTTGGTAAGTTTAGTTAGTAAGTTTTTATTTTTAGTAGGAATTAGATTTTGGAAAATATCATTTTTTATAGGATTTTTACCAAAATTAAGTTTATTATTTTTGCCTATAAATAGGCTACGTTTTTCATTAATAAAGTAGAGAATATTTTTGATATAATGTTGTGAGTTTATTCTCTCGTCGTTCTTCAAGAACGTTTTGAACTTATCGGATTTTATATCCGTGGCGTTCGTTCCCGACTTATCAAGCGGCAATCCATACTGTTTGTAGGTTCGTCTTCATTGACTTCATCGGGTTGAGGTTTTCATACCAAGGTTCGTTGTCGCAATCGAATTCGGGTTAAAGATATCCATCTCACCAATCAACTCGTGCGCAAATTAAGATCTTGGGAAAATTCCGCAATGAATCAACCCATCGTGGGAAGATTCGCATCAGATGGTATCAGAGCTCTCATCGTCCGTTACAATATCACCACTATCTCTAACAACCATGATTCGTTTGTTTGGACATTGGCTTGCCACGTGACCCCTACCTTGACATTTAAAACACTTTATATCACGATGTCGAATATTAAATTTACCTTGACTTTCGTGGTTGCTCATTTCTTGGTTGTTAGAAATAGTGGTGATATTGTAACGGACGATGAGAGCTCTGATACCACTTGATGAGAATCTTTCCATAATGGATTGATTCATTGCGGAATTTTCCCAAGATCAGAGTTTGCGCACGAGTTGGCAGTCAGTCATAATGGATTGATCAAGTTTGTCTCATAATTAATGTTATCGTTTATAAAGAGAATGAAAGGTATGGCAGTCAGTCATATTGAGAAGGATTGCTTGTGATTCAAGTTTCAATCATTTTCTGGTTTTTGACTTATGTAATTTCAATCTGACATGTTTCTTTCTACTTGGTCTGATTTCATAGATGTATACCAGCAAAAGATATTTGGCTCAACCGAGAACATACCAATAAGATAGTTGACATGCCTCATTTGATATCCCTCCACGGGAATTCACATTTGGAGCCAATAAGAACAATGATATTACCATGGCTAGTTCTTGACTTTCTCTCATTATACATTTTCTTTGAAAAACAATGACATGTCCAAGTTCAGGTTCATTTCCAACTATTTAGTCTTCCATTTCGTTCTCTCCAGATGAAGTACACTATGCTATTGAACAAGGCTTTATTGGCTGCGCTTAATATTTTTAGTTCATCTCTTGTTTGTGCTCCATCTTTAGCATGAGTATTCCACGTTTCCCAAGCATGTGTCCCCTCCTTCTGAATTACTTCTCAACCCGATCTATCCTCTCGTGATGTGTTCCACTTCTATTCTTGTCAACCACAAAGGGTATTCGACTTTTTTTAGGATTTTTCTTTTCCAATTTTTTTTTTTGCGGAATGAGACCCGTACACACACAGATTAAAATAACAATAATTTTTATTTGAAACAGAAAAGACTTCCCTCAAATAAGAGATAACTGTCACTGTTGTACGACCTTTCAGATACGTACCTCTGATACCACCTGATATGAACCAACCATAAAATTGGATTGTTCAATGCGGAATTCCCCAAAAATCAAAGTTTATGTATGAGTTTAGTGGATGGATGAATATTCTTAACCCGAATTCAACAGCAACAACGAACCTTGGTATAGAAAGCTCAACCTAATATTTTTAACTATTGATCTCCCCTCCACAAAGGCACCATAACTTGGTGTATTTTCCACCCATTAGGTACTTGAATGGGCTCAATATAAGCACTTAACCAAAAATCCCTCCTTGTCGCCCATTGCAATTTGCAAAGAGCTGGTTATTTTTCCTCTTTTTTGTTCATCCTCACTCCTTCCCCCTATCTCTTCCTGCATTGCCTTTTTCTCTTCTCCTATGCTTATTAATGTTTTCAATTGCTGTATTTTTACTACTGATATATAAGAAAGTTGGCCAATGCCTTTGTCTTGGCCATTTGGGAAGGGGGAAAGTTAAATGATCGATGCCGAACATCAATGTATACAATGTATGAACACTTTACAAGTCTTAATTAGTTGCACAATGAAATGCATAAGCAGATATGATAGTAGGTACTGATATATACATGCTTGATATTTTTGGTTAATGATATAAAATAATTCAATTTAGATATTGTTGACAATTGGAAAAGTTAGGATTTTTTAGATATATTTTTTGTAATGAAATATTACTTATCGAAATAGTTTAATATATTAATGTTTCACAAATTAATTGTTTAAATATTTTTCACTATTCATAATATTATATAATTGTTTCATACGTGATTTTTAGTGTTTTCAATTGAAATGCATGATAATGAATACAAATATTTCTAATTTTTCGGGCTGTAAACTGCATATGAAAATAAATTTCTAATTATATTTCAATAAAATTATCTATGCATTCTAGCATGAAGTCTGAGGCCAAAATATACTACAAGAAAATTGTATATCAGAGATGCAAGAATCCGTAGCTAAAACACATTTTCCGTTGCTACAATCCAATACTAAACGACTTGACGCTAATTAGTGATAGCAAAATCCATCGCTAGTTAGAGACGAAATTAATTTATGTTAAGATGTCTATCACTAAATTATATACTCGGTCTCTAAATTTCGTCCGTATTTCGACTCGAAATGATTTCCCAAATTTTGATTTCTCAATTTAAATAGTTACTAAAGATGATTTCTCATCCGTCTCTAATCCAGATTTTGAATCCATCTCCAGATAAATTTAACCAGACTCTAACCATTATCAAATAAGTCTTAAAATCAATGAAACAATATTATAAAATTTTAGTCTCAATTCATGTTTGTACGTAGAATTAATTTTAATTTGTTCACACTAAGTAAATCCGAGACTAGACTAATTTTGCAGTTTGCCGAAAAACAGAAGACATGCAAAAACGATATAGACAAATAACATTCATGACAAATAACTCATTACTATCTATTTTCTATTATATTTAATAACTAGTATTCTTACCCTAGATATAATTTACATCGAGAAGAATATCATATATCATAAAATTTATGGATAATTATTCCTTAATCAATCTAAGTCATGAGCCTTCGACCCTCACGACATTGCTCGATAGGCAAACAAGGCCTCGTGTAGGGTTCTACAACGACCGGGGGTGTCATCTCTTCTGGATCACCATCTTCTCCAAATGAGCCGTATGTTATAGTCTCAGTTGATGATAAAAGCACCAGCAGTAGCATAGAGAAGCTCATTACCAACATTCTCGACATGCTTGCTAGTTTATATGTCGATGCTTGTCCACATTTCTATATATATATATATATATATATGTTTCCTCATTAATATGATATGATCTATATTATAAGACGTATGAATTTCTATGACATAAACTTACATTAATCAGATGGAATATGTTTAATTTCTTCTCCTACGTTTTTCAAAAGAATTTAATGTGATTTACGTAGCTTGAAGTTATATGAGAGTTAATTGATAGTTAATGTAAGTAACTGTAAAATCTACAAATGCATTAAAAGGTTAGATTTTAGGTTCAAAAAAATATTTCAAACATTTGAAAATATAAGTAACTGCATTAAAAAAGTTACCCCTCTAATTTATTTACTTGGGAAATATATATGTTCTGACATCAAACCTTAGAAATATTTAAACAAAATCCTGTGATATTTTCCTGACTTATCAATCAGAGATTTACTGAGATTCATCCGTTTTCTCGTCAAATTTTTCCCATGATTTTGGTACCTCTGAGGTTAACCTTAGAGGTGTCCATCTGGCCTAATATTAATATCTCCCTCTTTTACCTAGAGGTGCTGGATTTCTCTTTCTAATGTTCAATTGTTTCCCCTTTATCAAAGTCTAATTTCTGTTCCTAATGTTCAATTGTTTTCCCTTTATCAGAGTCTAGTATGGAACTTGTGCAAGCAAAATTTGAATTTGCCACTACAGTATAGAACTATGTTCCCTTAATACATGTATAGAGCCTTGCTCTCTTCCTTCTCGGGTCATTACTAAAGTAGATGCCTTTTGAAGTGGTTCTTTCAGTGCACCCTATAGGGAACCTGAGGCATATATTAAACTCCTGATTGTGTTCTGGATAGTGTCTATATTAACTCATTGTATTTGTCCAAATTAACTCGTTGCCTTAGCGTCAACTGATAGCTGCCCAAAATGCTTGTCTGGCTCTTCAAGGTTTTCAGATGCCTATACCTTGTAATGATGAAATTAGCTTCAGATACTTCCATCACTTGTCATGAAATCTGCAAGTATATTCTCATGAAATTTCACAATGATAGTATCAAAATAATAATATTGACATTCTGTTTGCCATCTCATAATACGAGCTTTTTCTATTTTGTTTCTAAATAATTTTTCATAAAGGCATTAACATTCGCATTATCAACTTTTAGGGAAAATTGCATTTTTGGTACCTTATTGTGGCCTGCACGTTTGTTTAATACAGTAATATTGGGGGTGGCAATTGCGGTACATTATTGTGGGGTAGGTCTAGCAATTTGGGTACAAATTTCGTCAGAAAATACGGTATTCACCGAAAAATTCGATTTTCACCAAAAAATTAATTAATTTTGACCATATTTGGGGATTTTGACTGAATTTGGGGATTTTTGACTTAAATAACATGTATAAAAGAGAATTGCCCTATTTTGACCAAAATTAATTTTGACTTTTTTCTCTCTTTTTTTTTCAATTCAACTATTTGTTAAACAATTATATTTTATTTAATATTTCCCTTTGCAAACTAGATAAAAGAAATAGAGGAACGACGTCGTATCGACCTGTAAGCATCTACTTTCAAAATTCCATTGACGAAACTGTCTGAGATTTTAGGGCAGAGGAAGCGTAATGGCGAGCGAGAATGAACCGGCGAAGCTTATTCTTCCCTACCTTCAGCGAGCCGATGAGTTGCAGAAACACGAACCTCTCGTCGCATACTACTGTAACTTCAATTTTAACTCTAGATTGAGAAAGAGGGTTTTTCGATTTTATCCTTTTCTTTGAAACAGGAAGGGCCTTCGCTCCCTTTCGAGGTGAAGAAGAGTTCTTGCTTCTAGACTCGGAAAGAGCTTATTCGACAACTATGGTGTTGGGTTGTTGGCCATGCTTGTGGTGGTAGGGTTGATGAAGAAGATGAATTAATTAAAAATTGGGGTCAATTTGGTAAAATTAAATTTTGTTATACTTTTAATAGTCAAAATTGGTCAATTCCCCCAAAAATTTCAATTAATTTGTTAAATTTTGGTCAAAATTGTAAAGAATCTCCAATCTAGTCAAAATCCCCAATTTTACAAGTCATGTGCAATGCACATGACATTTTCTGGCGAATACCGTATTTTCCAACGAAATTTGTACCCAAATTGCTAGACCTACCCCACAATAATGTACTGTAATTGCCACCCCCATTTTACTGTATTAAACAAACGTGTAGGCCACAATAAGGTACCAAAAATACAATTTTTCCTCAACTTTTACAATAAACTTCTTTGCTAATAGAAATCATAAACATGTTTTATAAGCCTTCCAAACAACAAAGAATTCCTTTTAATTAATGTGTCAAGGTGCGGCTTATTGTTTTGTAAACAACTCCTGCATATATTTAGAGATCGATCAATTTTTGAGATAAAGAGTGAGAGAGACTTAGAGAGAGATTTTTAGAAATAGAGGGTGAGGGATATTTGTGAGAGAGGGGAGAGAGATTTTTGAGAGAGAGAGAGACAAGTTTGTGGGAGAGATTTTTTAGAGATAGAGATATCAATTTCTAGCTAAGAGAGGGAGAGGGATTTTTAGCAAGATTTTCGAGAGATAAATGGAGAGAGGTTTGCTTAGTGAGAAATATATTTTGGGGAGAGAAATCTTTTATAAAGAAAGATATTTTGAGAGGGAGATATTTTTGTGAGAGAGATTTGCGAGAGAGGGAGAGCGAAGGAGATTTCTTTAGAGATATAGAGATTTTCGGGAGATAGAAGGAATTAATAAATGATACATGTATCCAGTGTAGGTACATCACATGGCTAAAAAATGGAAAATGAGTTGAGTTAAAATAAAAATATAATACAAGTTTTCTC
Source organism: Verbascum thapsus (assembly GCA_963669365.1). NCBI lineage: Eukaryota > Viridiplantae > Streptophyta > Magnoliopsida > Lamiales > Scrophulariaceae > Verbascum > Verbascum thapsus. The sequence continues at coordinate 4,847,490 of OY770105.1, read as the reverse complement.
CACTCCTCTTCACTATATATATATAATGTAATAATTAAATATTTTGTTACAATAATACATGTAATGAATTAACGGTAATTTTCAAGAGAATAAAATGAACTACAAGTATGATTAAATTGATATTTAATTGATCTTATATTTTTTTCTTGTATAATATTCATATTAGGATTTTTTGGATGCTACAAAAGATTTAAGAAATACAAGTCATCTTTTAACATTCATTCATAGGACCTAAATTTCGGTCATAGACTTCGGATCTATATATGCTATCCACCTTTATCCTTTTCTCAATTAGGTATAAGTTCTGAGTTTCTGACATTGATGCATTCTACTTAATAACATATTCACAAATCAGAACTACAAAATCTCAAATAGAAATAATAATGCATGCAACTTCATCATACAACGTGTTATGATGATAGCAAGGATTAGTAATTTTGATACATTGGAATTTCACACGAAATTTTATTAGATTGACAAATCTTTCTCAACTTAGAGAATGTGCATTAAACGTATGACATTATTCTTTAAGCTATTAACATCTTTAGTTTGATTACACTACTATATTTTGGATAAAAAAAATTTGAGCAAAAAAAAAAAAGAAAAAAAATTCTCTGCAAATAAGTAATAAACGCTATGTTATTAGAAATAAGAAAAACATTTGTCTCGGAATTTTCTTCTACAACTCATAAGTTTTATAAACTTGCTCTACTTAAGAATTAAATAATTAAAATAATTTCTTTCGGGCTCCATAAATATTGCACAAGATGCTAAAGTAAATTTAACTGATTGATCTCTTAGTTACAAATGATATTGAAAGCATAACTAAGGTCATGTAGGTTAAGTATATTCTAATTCCTAATTGAGCTATTTCCTGTGATGAAGCTAAGGTGAGTTATATTATAGCTCGTATTTATTTTTCAACAACTATAATTATTTTCCCGAAATGGCGTCTTATGTTATTGCCGCAATTCCTAAATCTACACCATTTAGAGATTTTATTAACACCCTTTAATCATCACTATGAAGTTCACCAGTGAGAACTTTCGAACTTCACAACGGGAGCATGACTTGTCGAAAAACATAGTGGGAGCAAGGTCAATAACCCGAAGAAAAGAAAAACAAATAATACACGAAAATGATCAAATTCCTGTGATAATGTAAACCATAGTGAAGATTAGTTCCAAGTGTATTTACTGAATCTAAAAAATATGCATAGTAAAATAATGAAACAAAAACTATTCAACATATATATGTAAAAACAATAGAGGCAAAATATCATGAGTAAAATATTTGTAGAATTGTATGTATTGCACGCAGTATCAATGTGTACAAGAAATATTGTTTGTCCTTGTACATTACAAGAGCATAAAATTGTATTGTTTGATCTTAACCAACAAACATTATATTATTATTATTATTTAATTATTAACGTCATCAAGCAATAGGGCAACGTTAGTTAAGAGTCTCCGACCATTACCACTACGGCATTTCTCGGCCTCCTCGCAACCCCTTCTGTATTGGTTTGCAGCGCCTGGTGGTGTCGTCGATTTATAAGGATTGTCTCCCTTCACAGCTCCGTAGCTAATAGTTTTTCCCCCATCCACTGACGGCGTAACAAGTGTGCTTACCACCAGCAACATCGCCAAACTCGCAACCATCATTCTTGCCATATTGCTTGCTTGTTAATTAATTTTTCCATATATAGATAAATATATATCTATTATTTTTTATATAGATTTGCTCTTTGGTGTTAATAATTCTTCATTTGTTTATATAGCAAAAAAAAAACAAAAAATTGTTTGATATAAAAGGAACATATAACTATGTCCATTAAAATTTGATGGACAGAAATTAGTAGTTTAGGAAAATCGCTCGTTGATTTATTACTAACACCATGTTGATGGAGATTATTGAACTCCCAATATTATAGGTACTACGGCTTTCAAGGATCATCCATGCAATTTTCATTCATTTAACATTACCAAGTAGAAACTAATGACTTAGACTCTACACATAATTACGTGCGCAATGTGTATTACTTTTAGTGCAAACAATGTTTGGAGTTCCACTGTCCAAAAACAAATCATCACATAATAACTCATAACTCATATTGATATAAGGATTTCAATTTAAAATTTGAAATATTAAGGGTTATTAGACCAATAAAAATAAACAAACAGCAACGAGAGCTCTCTGAGGAGTGTATAATTATATGGTAAATGTTTGATTGAGTGATCATATGAAGTAAGTACGCATGTGTTGCAGGTGAATCATATTTTTATGGACCATTGATCTTGTCAACATTTAAATCTTTCACTTATTTTATATTTTTATGTAAAATGAAACTAATTTATATTGCCAAGAACAATTTTTAAGTTAAAGGGAAACTTCTCCTTGACATTAGGGCAATGATTTTATTGAGAATCATTTCATTATTAACATTTCATTTTGGTCACTTAAAATAAAATGGATTGCCTCAAAATTACTAGTACTGATTTAATATGAGATTTTGGGTTATGGATCAACATGTCTTTTATTGCTTTCTTAGCATATCATGTATGGCATGTTTATGTGATGGGGAAACGATTCTCGGACTTAGGCTTTTCACTTTATATATTTGTTTTATGGGTTTTAAAGTCCTGTTTGAGTCTATGTTTTATGTTATTTGATGTTTTCTATTTTTGCAATAGTTAGAAATAAAGAAGGCTCGTGAAGTAGAGATGCAAAAGCACAATGAGTACCTGGCGTTCAAAGAATTAATATGATACATTTATCCACTCAAAATGTAAAATAACCAAAGATAATTAAGTTTTATATTCAATATATGAAGACTACTTAAATCTGAAATCAAAAGAGCGATTCCAGAGAGCGAGAAAAACTTCAACGAGTTTAATCATATACATCTTAAGCGGAGTAAAAATTTCACGGGCTTAAATGAAAATATCCTAAGCAGAAATAGTCTCTCGATTCTGAAGCCCACCCTCAGAAAATCGAATCCTGAGCATCCACTCAAAAGATATCTCTCTATCTCTTTTTGGAAGAACCTAAACCAAAGAGAATATGTACAAAGTTGTTTGACCTTAGCCAAAACAAATAAACTTATTTCTGTGTGAAATTCTCCATCCTCTCTTTCAAACTGTGTGTGAGAAAAGTTGTAGGATATCTATAGTATCTCTGAGTGAGAGAAGCATATCAGTAAAGTGTTCTTGGAGCAAACGCTTGTGTAGCTAGGGAGCTCAAGACGTTTTAGTTTTGTACATTGTATTGAAGAAGAGTCTGTGTGAATCTTCAGATTCAATATAGTGAATTCCTTCATGATATCGAAGAAGAAGGACGTAGTTGGGATTACACCACCCAGCAAACCTTGCAAACTGTGTCTCATTTACTTATTACTTTATTTCGTTGCATAAAAGAGTTAGTGAAATTTTGATCAACATTTATTAATTGTCTCTACCCAACATTCATATTTCAAAAGCCAAAGACCCTGACTATATATTCTAACTGTGCACTTAACGGTGAATCCAAATTTAGAATTATACATTTATCTGTGGTTTTCTTAACTTATGCTAAGTTAAAATCTCTTACTTTTTTTTGTGCTCAAGTTCTTTTCAGCTCATTAATGAAACACGAAAAAGAAAAAAAGAACTTGCATTTAACAGAAAAGTTTTATAAAAGGATGAGGGTCTAGTCAACCCGCTGTTAGTGTTGGGTGCCCGGCAAGCCAATTGGTTGCCAAATACTTAGCAACACTATGAGAACAGTCTTGTTTAAATCGTTATTATTATATGGCATCTTCTTTATTATATATCATGTATGTAATAAAGTCCCTTGGGTTACATAGAGCTATGGGTACGGTCACGCATTGGATGGTGATCATGGGATGTACTCGAACGGCTGTAATCCTAAAAGCGTTCCAAGTCATAGAGTCATTGAGATAGGGATATCAATGACTCGTCAAGACTTGCTTGTGCGTTGCATTTCCTTGGAGGAATGTACCTTGTTCCATGGGTATTGGTTGGGAACTTATGCAACGTATGAGGGTTCACATCGCGGATGGTGAATTGAGCAACCCCAGTGGAAATTCATATTGGTGGACGTGTCGAATATGAAATTCCACGGTCACGTAGGCATGTGATGATCCTCATGACTTGAGGGATCGCGGCTGTTCAAATGCATGACCCACTGCACTTTGTTCTAGTTCATGATTACATGATAATCAAATAATGGGCTATTTTGGGTGTAGTCTGGTCATGCGATTTGGCAGGCGGTTCCAAGATGGGATCTGTCTCTAATCGTTTGATTAGTGAATCTCCTATGCTGTCTTGGGAATGACTTGACTGGAAGTCTTCGGCCGAAGCAAGTCAATAAGAAGGTGTGTGATCCTTGCTTAGTTGACATAAGTCGTCATTCGCCAATTGACATAGTCATATGATTAAATTAGTAGGATTTCGACTGACAACCAAATCCTAGATTTAATCGGGAGATCTGACAGAAGGATGAGACACATGCTACGATCGTGATCAGGAGAGGTCTATTATAATCATTTGAATCTAGGGGTTGAGTCGACGTTGCTAGACATCGAACTCAATCTGTGAGAGTCATGAATTAATTGGTGGTTAGTTCATGACCAAGATTAATTATTTGGCATAATAATTAATTGAGGTAATAATTGTCTAATTGATTACCGAGCCATTTGGGAAATGGTCTCACTGCTAGCTTTCGAATGAACCTAAGGGGTCACACACAAACTTGAATAAGTTTCCCGGTTGTATGTATTGCATGGCCAATTTTGAATTGGGCCTTATGTGGATTAATATTGGATATTGATCCATGATGGAATTAATTAATTAATTAAGTATTGGGCTTGAATTAATTAATTGGACTTTTTAATTAATCTTATGATTAGTTAATTAATGGGCTAGGCCCAAGGAGTTTATTAATTGAAAGCCCAATTAATAAATCAAAAGAAGAAGTTGAGTTTTGGGTTGAAATACAAGGAAAGTCTATCAAGAATTAATATGGAGATTTTTGGATAAAGGAATATCCAAAAAGATCAAGATTTGAAGTGAGAGAATAGAAGTCTACAAGGATTAGGACTCTTGAATCCTAATCTAAGTAGGGACGTTTTCTTCCTTATCCAAAAGAGAGAAAAACGTTTTTCTTCGGAGTTCCGGAGAAGTGAAAAAACGTCCCCTTGTGTGATATACATAGGGTTCTTTATTCTTCATTCAATGAGATCGAAATCATTGATACATTACTGATAATATTTGAGTTATCAAATTTTAGGGTTTTTCTCCATATTATTGTCTTAAGGATTTCCATAGCCTTCCTCTAGAAAAATTCCATCACCATACATACGATCCTTGACATAGTCGTAATTATGAATCGCTAGCACGATTGTTTTTGACGAGGGAAACGTTCAAGGTGTGGATACAACGCTTAGAGGCACAACAATTGGGGTGCTAGAGATCTCGGTTGATCACGCAGGCTAAAGTTTTGAGAAGTGCTGAGAAGTTCTGAGAAGTTCTGAGAAGTGCTGAGAAGTGCTGAGAAGTGCTGAGAAGTTCTGAGAAGTTCTGAGAAGTGCTGAGAAGTGCTGAGAAGTTCTGAGAAGTGCTGAGAAGTTCTGAGAAGTGCTGAGAAGTGCTATGGAATATCAACCGACATTAAAGGGGATATGAAAAAGGCCGTAGATAGAAACCGATACTTAAGGAAGCGAAAAAGGGTATAATTGTATTTATTGTTTTCGCGCTTTAATTCGATTTAGCATATGTATTGGCTTTTGAGTGAACTCGTATTAAATTTTTAAACTGTTGCTTCCGCTGCGAGATTTTCACTCATGGGGCTATGCGATCCCAACACCCGCCCCTTAGACCTTTGTCCAAATCATTAGGGACCAACACTAATACAACAAATTTTACATAGTGCATTTAGTCGAAGGCTGAATTGTACACCTTTTTCTCTTTAAAGAAGATTACTAAAATAAATTTATAAAGCATCAAATTAAATTAATCGTCAATATGAGTGCAATATCATTTCTCAGTTTGGGCTTCTTTCTTTTTATGAATTAAATAAAAAAAAATATAAAAAACATTAAATAGTAGAAATTCAATGTCTTTTGATTTATGCAGTTGTGATAAAATGAGATTCAAACAATTATTTTATGTATATTTATAATTATATAAGTTCTTGAAATTACATAAACCTGATGTTTCGGCAAAATTCATCTCAACCACAACTTATCCACAACAACACTTATAAAAGTCAAACTTTTAACCGCACATGTACTTTTGATTTTGTGCCAATGGTTAGTGAGAAAGATAATCCACCATTCATAGGAAAAAAAATATCTCGCGTCATAAAGTTATAGGAGAAGAATTGATGAAAATATTAAACTTGCATTAATTTATTTCTCCTGTGGCCATGTCATAACTATGCAATTGAATTTTGAGAAAAATAAATAAAGATTTTGTTGAGATAATAAAATTTAAAACTTGAAATTTGAAATTATTTAATGGTTTTGATCAAACAAGAAACAACTTATTAGTTAGATTTTATCAATAAAAGATATAAAAAAGTTATGTGCCACTGATTACTTTCAACATTATTAACGATCAATTATTTTATGAAAATATCAAAATAAAATTCAGTGAAAAGTATTTATAAGATCACTTATTAGTGTATATATATAAAAATAATAAATAAATCAACTCACTTATTATTAAAGTATATAATGAATTAACACAATATAGAAAGTTCGAAAGGACATGAGGTATCCACCCCTCTCTCCACTCAAAATTCTCAACTTATGAAACTCATATTTCTCTTAGTATATGGTATCATCCCAAAGCAATTTGGGCTATATACAAAGGAAGAATATTGATGAGCCCAATTTTAGATATACATGATTATAAGTAAAGAATACTTAATAAATATATGTAAATGTGGAGCTTATTGTAAAAGTAAAGATGTTATGGGTTAAATTTATATACTACAAAATACATGGGGCCAAATTATAAATTTCTAAAATTTAATGTGGTTGGAAGCGAGACACATAGACTCAATCTCCACCACATACTTGATCCATCACATTTGGCTATAAATATCTACAAAATGCACTTCCAAAAGGGGTTTTGGTACACCCCTCTCCATCTCTTTTATTATGTATTTGAGAATAGTTCTTGGTTAATGATTTAATTTAGCTATGCCATATTTTTATTTATTTAGACAATGATTTATTGTTTGAACTACGATCAAACTTTTATCCTAAGTAAATATTAGGTACGTAGGCAGCTCAATACACTTGAGTGCAGTTTATAATTATCATATTTTGGAGTGTTTGTTGACTCAAGAGTCACCGATTTGGTTCAAATTGACCAAACGAGATTTGAGCTAAATCAAATATAATCATTTCTTAGCAAAGATGATGCCTTTAGTCAAACTAAATTTCATCCCACATAGTTGCTAATAGGTTGAAATGTAAAATTCAACTGCAAGATTTAAAGGAAAGTCGTTTGACTTAATTTATATGATTTTTAAGCCAAAATTATAGTTAAAATATAACGACCCAAATATTAAGCGTCATCCATGGCCATTTCATCATATTATATCATAAATTATAATACATACACTTTTGTGAGAATTTTAGAAAGAAAAACAAATTGGGGCAAGGCTTCCAAGGGAAACTAACTAATTTCATTATCCCTTCTCACATCTATAAACCTTTACACACGTTATATATCATCAAAACTAGCCTACAGACAAAAAAAAATCAGGCGAACTAACTAGAAAGTAGAAAGAAAAAGATGAGCAAAATCGTGCAAGAAGGGAGAGTGAAAAGAAAGAGGAGAAAGAAACATTGAACCCAATCAAGAAGGATAAGAAACTTGAGATTTAAGTGATCCTTTACTTTTGAAGGTAAGTAATACACGATATAAATATATCCATAGAATGAATTATGTAGATTATTATAGTTTAGATATTTGAAGTGTTTTGATGAGAAGAATGGTGCTAATTGTGTCATGCTAGGAATGAATTGACATGCGATGACGATTGAAGGTTGCTTATGAGTAGTATGTCGATTTGTTCTATACGTTATTTTGTTTATTATGTGATATGAACTGATGAATGGAGGTGTACCTTGTGAGATGTATGTTTTAAGAATATATGATGGCTAGGGGTGGCAATTGGACGGGTTTGGTTGGTTTTGGGTCGGTTCCAATGTATTGGTTGTTAAATGAGTTTGGTTCTTAAATGGTTTTAAGGTGGAACCAAATTCAACCCAAAATAGAACCAAAATCAATTCAAAAGGGAACCAAGCCCAACCCGACTCAATACCTTACATTTTATTCATTATAATTTAGATTATTGGCAAACGATTTGGGCCTCACTTGAAATTTAGTTGGACCCAACTTGGAACCAATTAAAACAAAATAACTTTTTTTAGGAACCAATTCAATCCAAATTGGGTTGGAACCGTGGTTCTAGATCCATTTTGCCACCCTAATGATGAATAAACTAACTATATATGTATTATATGATGTTAAGAAATAAATACGTGTGTGCTACATAATGTGAGGATGAGCCGGGTGGTAACTAAGTGTGACGAGAATCCCCTATAAAATATGAGATGAGCCAGGAGGTTAACGGGGACCCGTATTATATGTGTGATTGGTGAGGATGAGCCGGGTGATTAACGGGGACCCGTGTTATATGTGTAATCGGTGAGGATGAGGCGGGCGGTTATCTGGCATGCTAACATGTGATACATGCCTTCTATATATAAATGTGCAAAATGAGTCGTGTGATTATATAGAATATACATTAATTACTAACACTAATTTTTGAAGTGATTAAGTGACATGAGAATTCTTGTGAACTTATTGGTTGAAAATGTTGATTTGCATAGTTGTGTATCGAAATTTTTTTAATTTCTTGCTTGATCCCTTTGAAGACATTGTGAAATTGTGATATCACTGTAAGTTTGATTCAGTTATGAAGAGTGTTTTATCTATGAGTTTATTTATGTTTGTATTGCCTACTGAGTCACAAGATCATCTCTTTGCATCTATTTGTTTTTTGCAGGTTAGCCTTTTTATTTGAAAAGCTTTCATCCACATATAAAGTCAGACCCTTCTCAGGTGGGCCAGTGACAGGTAATCATGCATTTTGAATGTGTATATTTTTGAAGAGGGAAAATGTGATGTATTTTACTTTACCATGTGGATTAATGTTAATGAGATATAATTATGTGAATATAAATGATAATTAATTCGATCCTAGTTGAATGATTAACTTGGAGCGCGCCACATTTAAGGTTGAGGTTTAGTGAATCATGGGAAAACAATGACGGAACCATCTACTTGGATTGGTGCGAGACACCACTTTATAAGACCTATTATTCAAATACCACTAAAAGGTTGGGGTAATTTGCACTTTGCACCCTAAATTAGAAAAAAATAGCATAAAACACCCGGGAATTGATTAAGTTTTGGCAAGTTGCACTCTATTTAATTTTTCAATCAAAAATTTCATTTTGAAAGGTTAAAATCATCCAAGAAATACAATAATTTTCTAAAGGCTAAATAATCAACTTATATCAAAAATATTATAAGCTCCATTTATAGATATTTTAGCAAAATAAATAAAAAGTTCTCAAAATATACAATTATGAAGTAAAATAAAAGTTCCTCATTTCTAAAGTTCTCAAATGTCGTCTTCAAATTTTATATTTTTCAATTTGGAAAAGCGAAAAATTGCATCTTGAATGTGATCCTCAAATTTCTTATTTTGAAAGGTAGAAGAATGTATCTCAAATGTTGTCTTGAATTCTATTTTCATTTTTATGTGACATACGTTTGACCCAATTTCAAGTTTTTAAGCCTTTTGAGAATCTAATTTTACTATGATGATGATGTTTCATTTAGTTCACATTTTGTGACAGCAAATTGGTTCGTTCTTGTGCATTACTTTAATGATGATAGAGTTTTTAGTATTGGACGGAAAAGAAGATAAATCCTCATCACTCATAAAAACATTTATGCATTTCTAATTAATTATTTTCGAGGGTTTGTGGGAAGAACCAACAAATGAGCGAGAAATTAGAGTTAGATTGACGACATGAACGGAGGGGATTCCCTTTTCTTTGTATATTTTTACCCTTATTGACATAATATTTGAAGTAAAAAAATTAAATAGGGTGCAACTTGCGAAAACTTAATCAATTCTAGGGTGCGTTGTGCTATTTTTTTCTTTTTAGGGTGCAAAGTGCCTATTAGCACTTTTTCAGGGTGCAAAGTGCAAATTACCCAAAAGGTTGATACCATCGGATTTTTTTGTTAGAATAATCTAATATTATACATAAAATCACCAAATGGTGCTAATCGAAGAGAATTGCTAAGGCAACATAAAGCGACATTGGAAATATTGTCGTCTAAGTTGGAGATGACACTTTCAACGTCATCTTCTAAATTTGTTTATTTTGTATTAGATATAAAAGATGGCATCTCTTATTCGGTTTTATTGTTTTATTTAACTAGTAAAAATAGAAGACAATATGTCGTCTTCTATTTTGTGTATTTAAATATCATCTTCTATTGTGTTTATTTATTTTTAAATGAAAGACAACATTCTTATGTCATCTTTCTAAATCTCAAGAAAAATAGAAAACAGTATCAACAATCAATGGTACTGTCTTCTAATTTTTTAAACTTTTTTATAACTATAAAATATTTTTAATTATCTTAAAGAAACAAGAATATTATATCTATACTCTTATTTTCTAAATTCTATAACAAAATATTGCTTTCATGGTGTATGTAATTTTATATTTAAATTTTTTATTTTATATTTTAATTATTTATTATTTCTTTAAGACATTTTGCTTTTGTAGTTTTTACACAATTGTTGGATGTTATAAGTATCGTATATAAATTATGATATGAATAGTATATTATGAATTCAAACTAATTCATTTAAAATATAAATGTAAATGACTAGAATTGTCGTTCAATACCATAACAACATGGTCGTCTGTATGTACGAGACGGTCTCTAGCTCTACATCTATCATCGGAAGCATGAAAACTATAATTGGCTTGAATTGGTTCATCGTTGCTGTTATTATTCAATTATAGTTGGCACTGTATTGGTTCATCTTTACTTAGCAATATAGTTGTCATCGAAACGACACCTTAAATACTACACGATAAGTCGTGCGCCTTTGGATTTTACACATCAAGCGATCATATGCATTTTGCAGTTGAGTTTTTGTAATTGCATTTCACTTTCTCTAGCGTCAAGTTACTCAACTTCATTTCAATTTGTGCTTTGTGTGTCGCACATAATAATCTTTACCAACACATAATGGATGTTTCTTATCTTCAAAGATCATGCTTTCCTTCTTTTTTTATTGTGTAAATTGCTTTTTTCGTCCCACAACTGACGCCATTATCAATTTTGGTAACGCGCTTGTTGGTTTTCTCACTCTCAGTCCCATATGTCGTCAAATCTCTCACTTTTGGTCCGTTGACCAACTTCCGTCAGCAAATTGACGGAGACGTGCGTGGCCGTTAATGTACCAAATTGAAGCGGAAATCAGTGCCCTAATTCATCTAATTTTATCCCCTTTTAGTTTTGGAGGGAAAATTGACCAAATTTCTTCCAATTTCTTCTCCAATTCCTCAAATTTTCATTCTCGGTTGAAGGAATTTGTAATAATTGGTGAAAACGAGGCTGATGATCTGGGCAATTTGCTTGTTACTAATTTTTGTTATCTGTTGACTAGGTTTGACTTGATGGGGAAAATGCGAATCAGATGTTAAATTTCCCGATCCTGATTTGCCTATTCTAAATCATTTTTTGCGGGCTGTGATATATACAGGCAATGTGTCACCTTTATACAAGAGTGGAATGTACCTCTTTGTGAAATGTCTTGATATATCAAGCTTTGAGTGGTAAACTAAAAATTCTTTCAAATTTTATTTATCCATTTCTACACAATGCTGAGGGACTTTTTCGTAATTTCACTTCACATGCATCCATTCTCGATTACTTCTGCACCAGACGATGACTATCTAAGTGTCCATATACGCACACTTGGTGACTGGACTACCAAACTCAGAAGCCGTTTTGCAAAGGTTATAAATATTTTCGAAAATGTTTCGAAAACGAGGCTGATGATCTGGGCCATTTGCTTGTTATCGTTTTCACCAATTATTACAAATTCCTTTAACCGAGAATGAAAATTTGAGAAATTGGGGAAGAAATTAGAAGAAATTAAGTCAATTTTCCCTCCAAAACTAAAAGGGGATAAAATTAGATGAATTAGGGTACTGATTTCCGCTTCAATTTGGTACATTAACGGCCACACACGTCTCACGTGCGTGGCTCCGTCAATTTGCAGACGGAAGTTGGTCAACGGACCAAAAGTTAGAGATTTGACGACATACAGGACTGAGAGTGAGAAAACCAACAAGCGCGGTACCAAAATTGATAATGACGTCAGTTGTGGGACGAAAAAAACAATTTACCCTTTTTTATTATAACTAGTAAGGGGCACGTGCATGACTTGTCGAAAAACATAGTGGGAGCTAGGTCAATAACCCGAACAAAAGATTAGTTCCAAGTGTATTTACTGAATCTAAAAAATATGCATAGTAAAATAATGAAACAAAAACTATTCAACATATATATGTAAAAACAATAGAGGCAAAATATCATGAGTAAAATATTTGTAGAATTGTATGTATTGCACGCAGTATCAATGTGTACAAGAAATATTGTTTGTCCTTCTACATTACAAGAGCATAAAATTGTATTGTTTGATCTTAACCAACAAACATTATATTATTATTATTATTATTATTTAATTATTAACGTCATCAAGCAATAGGGCAACGTTAGTTAAGAGTCTCCGACCATTACCACTACGGCATTTCTCGGCCTCCTCGCAACCCCTTCTGTATTGGTTTGCAGCGCCTGGTGGTGTCGTCGATTTATAAGGATTGTCTCCCTTCACAGCTCCGTAGCTAATAGTTTTTCCCCCTTCCACTGACGGCGTAACAAGTGTGCTTACCACCAGCAACATCGCCAAACTCGCAACCATCATTCTTGCCATATTGCTTGCTTGTTAATTAATTTTTTGATATATAGATAAATATATATCTATTATTTTTTATATAGATTTGTTCTTTGGTGTTAATAATTCTTCATTTGTTTATATAGCAAAAAAAAAACAAAAAATTGTTTGATATAAAAGGAACATATAACTATGTCCATTAAAATTTGATGCACAGAAATTAGTAGTTTAGGAAAATCGCTCGTTGATTTATTACTAACACCATGTTGATGGAGATTATTGAACTCCCAATATTATAGGTACTACGGCTTTCAAGGATCATCCATGCAATTTTCATTCATTTAACATTACCAAGTAGAAACTAATGGCTTAGACTCTACACATAATTACATGCGCAATGTGTATTACTTTTAGTGCAAACAATGTTTGGAGTTCCACTGTCCAAAAACAAATCATCACATAATAACTCATAACTCATATTGATATAAGGATTTCAATTTAAAATTTGAAATATTAAGGGTTATTAGACCAATAAAAATAAACAAACAGCAACGAGAGCTCTCTGAGGAGTGTATAATTATATGGTAAATGTTTGATTGAGTGATCATATGAAGTAAGTATGCATGTGTTGCATGTGAATCATATTTTTATGGACCATTGATCTTGTCAACATTTAAATCTTTCACTTATTTTATATTTTTATGTAAAATGAAACTAATTTATATTTCCAAGAACAATTTTTAAGTTAAAGGGAAACTTCTCCTTGACATTAGGGCAATGATTTTATTGAGAATCATTTCATTATTAACATTTCATTTTGGTAACTTAAAATAAAATGGATTGCCTCAAAATTACTAGTACTGATTTAAGATGAGATTTTGGGTTATGGATCAACATGTCTTTTATTGCTTTCTTAGCATATCATGTATGCATGTTTATGTGATGGGGAAACGATTCTCGGACTTAGGCTTTTCACTTTATATATTTGTTTTATGGGTTTTAAAGGCCTGTTTGAGTCTATGTTTTATGTTATTTGATGTTTTCTATTTTTGCAATAGTTAGAAATAAAGAAGGCTCGTGAAGTAGAGATGCAAAAGCACAATGAGTACCTGGCGTTCAAAGAATTAATATGCTACATTTATCCACTCAAAATGTAAAATAGCCAAAGATAATTAAGTTTTATATTCAATATATGAAGACTACTTAAATCTGAAATCAAAAGAGCGATTCCAGAGAGCGAGAAAAACTTCAACGAGTTTAATCATATACATCTTAAGCGGAGTAAAAATTTCACGGGCTTAAATGAAAATATCCTAAGTAGAAATAGTCTCTCGATTCTGAAGCCCACCCTCAGAAAATCGAATCCTGAGCATCCACTCAAAAGATATCTCTATCTCCTTTTAGAAGAACCTAAACCAAAGAGAATATGTACAAAGTTGTTTGACCTTAGCCAAAACAAACAAACTTATTTTTGTGTGAAATTCTCCATCCTCTCTTTCAAACTGTGTGTGAGATAAGTTGTAGGATATCTATAGTATCTCTGAGTGAGAAGCATATCAGTAAAGTGTTCTTGGAGCAAACACTTGTGTAGCTAGGGAGCTCAAGACGTTTTAGTTTTGTACATTGTATTGAAGAAGAGTCTGTGTGAATCTTCAGATTCAATATAGTGAATTCCTTCATGATATCGAAGAAGAAGGACGTAGTTGGGATTACACCACCCAGCAAACCTTGCAAATTGTGTCTCATTTACTTATTACTTTATTTCGTTGCATAAAAGAGTTAGTGAAATTTTGATCAACATTTATTAATTGTCTCTACCCAACATTCATATTTCAAAAGCCAAAGACCCTGACTATATATTCCAGCTGTGCACTTAACGGTGAATCCAAATTTAGAATTATACATTTATCTGTGGTTTTTTTAACTTATGCTAAGTTAAAATCTCTTACTTTTTTTTGTGCTCAAGTTCTTTTCAGCTCATTAATGAAACACGAAAAAGAAAAAAAGAACTTGCATTTAACAGAAAAGTTTTATAAAAGGATGAGGGTCTAGTCAACCCGCCCCTTAGACCTTTGTCCAAATCATTAGGGACCAACACTAATACAACAAATTTTACATAGTGCATTTAGTCGAAGGCTGAATTGTACACCTTTTTCTCTTTAAAGAAGATTACTAAAATAAATTTATAAAGCATCAAATTAAATTAATCGTCAATATGAGTGCAATATCATTTCTCAGTTTGGGCTTCTTTCTTTTTATGAATTAAATAAAAAAAATATAAAAAACATTAAATAGTAGAAATTCAATGTCTTTTGATTTATGCAGTTGTGATAAAATGAGATTCAAACAATTATTTTATGTATATTTATAATTATATAAGTTCTTGAAATTACATAAACCTGATGTTTCGGCAAAATTCATCTCAACCACAACTTATCCACAACAACACTTATAAAAGTCAAACTTTTAACCGCACATGTACTTTTGATTTTGTGCCAATGGTTAGTGAGAAAGATAATCCACCATTCATAGGGAAAAAAATATCTCGCGTCATAAAGTTATAGGAGAAGAATTGATGAAAATATTAAACTTGCATTAATTTATTTCTCCTGTGGCCATGTCATAACTATGCAATTGAATTTTGAGAAAAATAAATAAAGATTTTGTTGAGATAATAAAATTTGAAATTTGAAATTTGAAATTATTTAATGGTTTTGATCAAACAAGAAACAACTTATTAGTTAGATTTTATCAATAAAAGATATAAAAAAGTTATGTGCCACTGATTACTTTCAACATTATTAACGATCAATTATTTTATGAAAATATCAAAATAAAATTCAGTGAAAAGTATTTATAAGATCACTTATTAGTGTATATATATAAAAATAATAAATAAATCAACTCACTTATTATTAAAGTATATAATGAATTAACACAATATAGAAAGTTCGAAAGGACATGAGGTATCCACCCCTCTCTCCACTCAAAATTCTCAACTTATGAAACTCATATTTCTCTTAGTATATGGTATCATCCCAAAGCAATTTGGGCTATATACAAAGGAAGAATATTGATGAGCCCAATTTTAGATATACATGATTATAAGTAAAGAATACTCAATAAATATATGTAAATGTGGGGCTTATTGTAAAAGTAAAGATGTTATGGGTTAAATTTATATACTACAAAATACATGGGGCCAAATTATAAATTTCTAGAATTTAATGTGGTTGGAAGCGAGACACATAGACTCAATCTCCACCACATACTTGATCCATCACATTTGGCTATAAATATCTACAAAATGCACTTCCAAAAGGGGTTTTGGTACACCCCTCTCCATCTCTTTTATTATGTATTTGAGAATAGTTCTTGGTTAATGATTTAATTTAGCTATGCCATATTTTTATTTATTTAGACAATGATTTATTGTTTGAACTACGATCAAACTTTTATCCTAAGTAAATATTAGGTACGTAGGCAGCTCAATACACTTGAGTGCAGTCTATAATTATCATATTTTGGAGTGTTTGTTGACTCAAGAGTCACCGATTTGGTTCAAATTGACCAAACGAGATTTGAGCTAAATCAAATATAATCATTTCTTAGCAAAGATGATGCCTTTAGTCAAACTAAATTTCATCCCACATAGTTGCTAATAGGTTGAAATGTAAAATTCAACTGCAAGATTTAAAGGAAAGTCGTTTGACTTAATTTATATGATTTTTAAGCCAAAATTATAGTTAAAATATAACGACCCAAATATTAAGCGTCATCCATGGCCATTTCATCATATTATATCATAAATTATAATACATACACTTTTGTGAGAATTTTAGAAAGAAAAACAAATTGGGGCAAGGCTTCCAAGGGAAACTAACTAATTTCATTATCCCTTCTCACATCTATAAACCTTTACACACGTTATATATCATCAAAACTAGCCTACAGACAAAAAAAAATCAGGCGAACTAACTAGAAAGTAGAAAGAAAAAGATGAGCAAAATCGTGCAAGAAGGGAGAGTGAAAAGAAAGAGGAGAAAGAAACATTGAACCCAATCAAGAAGGATAAGAAACTTGAGATTTAAGTGATCCTTTACTTTTGAAGGTAAGTAATACACGATATAAATATATCCATAGAATGAATTATGTAGATTATTATAGTTTAGATATTTGAAGTGTTTTGATGAGAAGAATGGTGCTAATTGTGTCATGCTAGGAATGAATTGACATGCGATGACGATTGAAGGTTGCTTATGAGTAGTATGTCGATTTGTTCTATACGTTATTTTGTTTATTATGTGATATGAACTGATGAATGGAGGTGTACCTTGTGAGATGTATGTTTTAAGAATATATGATGGCTAGGGGTGGCAATTGGACGGGTTTGGTTGGTTTTGGGTCGGTTCCAATGTATTGGTTGTTAAATGAGTTTGGTTCTTAAATGGTTTTAAGGTGGAACCAAATTCAACCCAAAATAGAACCAAAATCAATTCAAAAGGGAACCAAGCCCAACCCGACTCAATACCTTACATTTTATTCATTATAATTTAGATTATTGGCAAACGATTTGGGCCTCACTTGAAATTTAGTTGGACCCAACTTGGAACCAATTAAAACAAAATAACTTTTTTTAGGAACCAATTCAATCCAAATTGGGTTGGAACCGTGGTTCTAGATCCATTTTGCCACCCTAATGATGAATAAACTAACTATATATGTATTATATGATGTTAAGAAATAAATACGTGTGTGCTACATAATGTGAGGATGAGCCGGGTGGTAACTAAGTGTGACGAGAATCCCCTATAAAATATGAGATGAGCCAGGAGGTTAACGGGGACCCGTATTATATGTGTGATTGGTGAGGATGAGCCGGGTGATTAACGGGGACCCGTGTTATATGTGTAATCGGTGAGGATGAGGCGGGCGGTTATCTGGCATGCTAACATGTGATACATGCTTTCTATATGTAAATGTGCAAAATGAGTCGTGTGATTATATAGAATATACATTAATTACTAACACTAATTTTTGAAGTGATTAAGTGACATGAGAATTCTTGTGAACTTATTGGTTGAGAATGTTGATTTGCATAGTTGTGTATCGAAATTTTTTTAATTGCTTGCTTGATCCCTTTGAAGACATTGTGAAATTGTGATATCACTGTAACTTTGATTCAGTTATGAAGAGTGTTTTATCTATGAGTTTATTTATGTTTGTATTGCCTACTGAGTCACAAGATCACCTCTTTGCATCTATTTGTTTTTTTGCAGGTTAGCCTTTTTATTTGAAAAGCTTTCATCCACATATAAAGTCAGACCCTTCAATCAAAAATTTCATTTTGAAAGGTTAAAATCATCCAAGAAATACAATAATTTTCTAAAGGCTAAATAATCAACTTATATCAAAAATATTATAAGCTCCATTTATAGATATTTTAGCAAAATAAATAAAAAGTTCTCAAAATATACAATTATGAAGTAAAATAAAAGTTCCTCATTTCTAAAGTTCTCAAATGTCGTCTTCAAATTTTATATTTTTCAATTTGGAAAAGCGAAAAATTGCATCTTGAATGTGATCCTCAAATTTCTTATTTTGAAAGGTAGAAGAATGTATCTCAAATGTTGTCTTGAATTCTATTTTCATTTTTATGTGACATACGTTTGACCCAATTTCAAGTTTTTAAGCCTTTTGAGAATCTAATTTTACTATGATGATGATGTTTCATTTAGTTCACATTTTGTGACAGCAAATTGGTTCGTTCTTGTGCATTACTTTAATGATGATAGAGTTTTTAGTATTGGACGGAAAAGAAGATAAATCCTCATCACTCATAAAAACATTTATGCATTTCTAATTAATTATTTTCGAGGGTTTGTGGGAAGAACCAACAAATGAGCGAGAAATTAGAGTTAGATTGACGACATGAACGGAGGGGATTCCCTTTTCTTTGTATATTTTTACCCTTATTGACATAATATTTGAAGTAAAAAAATTAAATAGGGTGCAACTTGCGAAAACTTAATCAATTCTAGGGTGCGTTGTGCTATTTTTTTCTTTTTAGGGTGCAAAGTGCCTATTAGCACTTTTTCAGGGTGCAAAGTGCAAATTACCCAAAAGGTTGATACCATCGGATTTTTTTGTTAGAATAATCTAATATTATACATAAAATCACCAAATGGTGCTAATCGAAGAGAATTGCTAAGGCAACATAAAGCGACATTGGAAATATTGTCGTCTAAGTTGGAGATGACACTTTCAACGTCATCTTCTAAATTTGTTTATTTTGTATTAGATATAAAAGATGGCATCTCTTATTCGGTTTTATTGTTTTATTTAACTAGTAAAAATAGAAGACAATATGTCGTCTTCTATTTTGTGTATTTAAATATCATCTTCTATTGTGTTTATTTATTTTTAAATGAAAGACAACATTCTTATGTCATCTTTCTAAATCTCAAGAAAAATAGAAAACAGTATCAACAATCAATGGTACTGTCTTCTAATTTTTTAAACTTTTTTATAACTATAAAATATTTTTAATTATCTTAAAGAAACAAGAATATTATATCTATACTCTTATTTTCTAAATTCTATAACAAAATATTGCTTTCATGGTGTATGTAATTTTATATTTAAATTTTTTATTTTATATTTTAATTATTTATTATTTCTTTAAGACATTTTGCTTTTGTAGTTTTTACACAATTGTTGGATGTTATAAGTATCGTATATAAATTATGATATGAATAGTATATTATGAATTCAAACTAATTCATTTAAAATATAAATGTAAATGACTAGAATTGTCGTTCAATACCATAACAACATGGTCGTCTGTATGTACGAGACGGTCTCTAGCTCTACATCTATCATCGGAAGCATGAAAACTATAATTGGCTTGAATTGGTTCATCGTTGCTGTTATTATTCAATTATAGTTGGCACTGTATTGGTTCATCTTTACTTAGCAATATAGTTGTCATCGAAACGACACCTTAAATACTACACGATAAGTCGTGCGCCTTTGGATTTTACACATCAAGCGATCATATGCATTTTGCAGTTGAGTTTTTGTAATTGCATTTCACTTTCTCTAGCGTCAAGTTACTCAACTTCATTTCAATTTGTGCTTTGTGTGTCGCACATAATAATCTTTACCAACACATAATGGATGTTTCTTATCTTCAAAGATCATGCTTTCCTTCTTTTTTTATTATAACTAGTAAGGGGCAGGTGCATGACTTGTCGAAAAACATAGTGGGAGCTAGGTCAATAACCCGAACAAAAGATTAGTTCCAAGTGTATTTACTGAATCTAAAAAATATGCATAGTAAAATAATGAAACAAAAACTATTCAACATATATATGTAAAAACAATAGAGGCAAAATATCATGAGTAAAATATTTGTAGAATTGTATGTATTGCACGCAGTATCAATGTGTACAAGAAATATTGTTTGTCCTTGTACATTACAAGAGCATAAAATTGTATTGTTTGATCTTAACCAACAAACATTATATTATTATTATTATTTAATTATTAACGTCATCAAGCAATAGGGCAACGTTAGTTAAGAGTCTCCGACCATTACCACTACGGCATTTCTCGGCCTCCTCGCAACCCCTTCTGTATTGGTTTGCAGCGCCTGGTGGTGTCGTCGATTTATAAGGATTGTCTCCCTTCACAGCTCCGTAGCTAATAGTTTTTCCCCCATCCACTGACGGCGTAACAAGTGTGCTTACCACCAGCAACATCGCCAAACTCGCAACCATCATTCTTGCCATATTGCTTGCTTGTTAATTAATTTTTCCATATATAGATAAATATATATCTATTATTTTTTATATAGATTTGCTCTTTGGTGTTAATAATTCTTCATTTGTTTATATAGCAAAAAAAAAACAAAAAATTGTTTGATATAAAAGGAACATATAACTATGTCCATTAAAATTTGATGGACAGAAATTAGTAGTTTAGGAAAATCGCTCGTTGATTTATTACTAACACCATGTTGATGGAGATTATTGAACTCCCAATATTATAGGTACTACGGCTTTCAAGGATCATCCATGCAATTTTCATTCATTTAACATTACCAAGTAGAAACTAATGACTTAGACTCTACACATAATTACGTGCGCAATGTGTATTACTTTTAGTGCAAACAATGTTTGGAGTTCCACTGTCCAAAAACAAATCATCACATAATAACTCATAACTCATATTGATATAAGGATTTCAATTTAAAATTTGAAATATTAAGGGTTATTAGACCAATAAAAATAAACAAACAGCAACGAGAGCTCTCTGAGGAGTGTATAATTATATGGTAAATGTTTGATTGAGTGATCATATGAAGTAAGTACGCATGTGTTGCAGGTGAATCATATTTTTATGGACCATTGATCTTGTCAACATTTAAATCTTTCACTTATTTTATATTTTTATGTAAAATGAAACTAATTTATATTGCCAAGAACAATTTTTAAGTTAAAGGGAAACTTCTCCTTGACATTAGGGCAATGATTTTATTGAGAATCATTTCATTATTAACATTTCATTTTGGTCACTTAAAATAAAATGGATTGCCTCAAAATTACTAGTACTGATTTAATATGAGATTTTGGGTTATGGATCAACATGTCTTTTATTGCTTTCTTAGCATATCATGTATGGCATGTTTATGTGATGGGGAAACGATTCTCGGACTTAGGCTTTTCACTTTATATATTTGTTTTATGGGTTTCAAAGGCCTGTTTGAGTCTATGTTTTATGTTATTTGATGTTTTCTATTTTTGCAATAGTTAGAAATAAAGAAGGCTCGTGAAGTAGAGATGCAAAAGCACAATGAGTACCTGGCGTTCAAAGAATTAATATGATACATTTATCCACTCAAAATGTAAAATAATCAAAGATAATTAAGTTTTATATTCAATATATGAAGACCACTTAAATCTGAAATCAAAAAAGCGATTCCAGAGAGCGAGAAAAACTTCAACGAGTTTAATCATATACATCTTAAGCGGAGTAAAAATTTCACGGGCTTAAATGAAAATATCCTAAGCAGAAATAGTCTCTCGATTCTGAAGCCCACCCTCAGAAAATCGAATCCTGAGCATCCACTCAAAAGATATCTCTATATCTCTTTTTAGAAGAACCTAAACCAAAGAGAATATGTACAAAGTTGTTTGACCTTAGCCAAAACAAACAAACTTATTTCTGTGTGAAATTCTCCATCCTCTCTTTCAAACTGTGTGTGAGAAAAGTTGTAGGATATCTATAGTATCTCTGAGTGAGAGAAGCATATCAGTAAAGTGTTCTTGGAGCAAACGCTTGTGTAGCTAGGGAGCTCAAGACGTTTTAGTTTTGTACATTGTATTGAAGAAGAGTCTGTGTGAATCTTTAGATTCAATATAGTGAATTCCTTCATGATATCGAAGAAGAAGGACGTAGTTGGGATTACACCACCCAGCAAACCTTGCAAACTGTGTCTCATTTACTTATTACTTTATTTTGTTGTTGTATCGGACGCTATTGAAAGAGTGCAACCACAAAATATAAAGAAAAAAACCAAGAATGATCAGGATAAGAATACAAGTGAAAAACTTGAAATACTCTCTATATTAGATGAATTTCAATAAACTCAAGGCTATATTCTTTAAAAATGACTCAAACAAGATAACAAAGTTGACGGTGAAATAATGAATGAGATATCAACAACAAATCAAGTGATATGAAGAAAAAAAAAATTACAAGATACATCAAGGCGCAAGAAAAAATAACCAATTGGACTTATAAATAATTTTAAACTTCTTTATTTATATCATGTATTTACATGTACCTTCGTAAATTTTTATAAATTTTTGATGAACTATTATGAGAATTTTAATTTTTTTGATTTAATGCTGAATTTATGTTCATGCAAAACTTCAAAATCATAGAAATTCTTGCTTGTTTGCAACGATACAATAACCAGAAACAAACTGGGATGCCATCACATCCATAAGAAAATATTATTAACCTACATTTGCAAATTTTATAGCATGAAATCCTATATAGGAAATATCTCGTGTAGATAGTTATAATTAAATAAGATAGCATTACTAGAGAAAATATAACTTTGTACCATCTTTCTCAACCCATAGTTTGGCACAATCAAACTATTTTTTTAAAAGAATTTGTAATATATTCGTATAAATTATTTCAGTCCATATTATTAAGAATGAAACGTCTTGTATTCATAATACATATTAATATTTATTTTTATTTCAATTATGTATTTTCTTAAATAATCAGAATGAATCATGTGCAACGCACGTCTCCTTTACTAATCAGTATAAATGAAGCAAGACATTATATAAAAGTTTATTTACTTACATATTATTTATGTTTCATTTTTAATTAACTTAATTCTTTAAATAGTTGATTAATTCTTTCATAGTAATCAATATTTATTTTTCAAATAACCAACTAATTAAGTGATAGTTTATTTAGTTAAATTTAAATTAATAACTTCTTTTAATTTGAACAACAACTATATACATGAATTATTTAACAAGATTATATGATTCACGTTCAACAAACATGTTATTTACTAGTTAGTTCATAAATGAAACCAAACTTCCTTTTGATATCAAACTCTTGTGAATAAATGACACCCTATATTTTTAAGACATAGTTTATGGAATATTTCGAATTTTTAGATAAATTTAGTTTCGAATAATGTTCAATGGAACAGTTATAATCATATAAACCTTTTATTTACTAAAATCTGTGAGTTTTCTTCTCATAGTTTCTCACATTGTCTCTTATTTACGTTTTAATTATCTGGGAAAATAGATGAATTTAGTGAAAAGAAAAAAAAAAATGAAATGTCTATTTACTAACTTGAAAACTAACTACAAAGAAAAAAATCAACTACCTGTTATAATTGCACGTAAGTTACCCAATTTCATTTAATCTTTCGATCTATTTCATTTATATTATGTTACAAAGTATGAAAGCATATTGATGTAAACAAGCACTTTATCTCATTGTCCAGATAATATTACTTAGAATGTACTAACTTAAAATCTCGAAGTCAATTTTTAAGTTATAGAAAATGATAAAATTTGCCAACAATATATTATAATTGATAACCCTATATATTATAAAAGATCATTTCTTGTGAACCTAATTACTACCATATAAGTTTTTCAAATTAATTTTTTAAATATTTAAAATATAATATAAAAAGTAATTACTAAAATATATTGTACACTTCAATTAGTCTTATGATTAGCTAGTATTTGGATATTATAAGAATGCAAAGAGAGACCATCGTTAAATTATCAATATCACAAGGACGACTGATCTGGAATACCACTAGAGTTTTATCGAAGAAAAAAGTTCAATTGAAAACAAATAAAATCCCAACCAGAAATCGAATTACAAAATAACATAACATTATTCAATTTATCAATGGTTACGTTTTTAATGTTTTCACATCATGTTCTTTACATACAAAGCATGTATCTATATTATAAACACACAACTAATTTGTGAACAATATAAAGCTAATTATTAAAACTTCATGTGTAGGAGTTACAGTTTTTAATATTGACTTTTTGTCATTCTGGA
This sequence comes from Verbascum thapsus, assembly GCA_963669365.1. Classification (NCBI taxonomy): domain Eukaryota; kingdom Viridiplantae; phylum Streptophyta; class Magnoliopsida; order Lamiales; family Scrophulariaceae; genus Verbascum; species Verbascum thapsus. The sequence continues at coordinate 4,822,782 of OY770105.1, read as the reverse complement.
TTTTTGGTATTTTCTCTAATTTCATTGCCAATATAATTAACTTATTCCTAAAGGTTGAATCCCTAACTCCAAGTGCCCCTCATACCCCGGCCCGACATAGCATATGGGAGGATGTAAATCATGGTAACTCATCTAATCATAGAGGCTAGACCACTACCCGCTGCGCACAAGGAGCTCCCCTCACTTTGAGAGGCCAATATAATTAACTCATTCTACAAAGGATAGATTTATAGCATAAAAACAAACTAAAAAATTACAATTTTAGGTACTATAGTGCGGAAAAATTGTATTTTTGTATATTAATAACCTACACGCTTCTTTGGTACACTAATATGGGGGTAATAATTTGGATACACTAATGCGAGGTATATCTGACAACTTATTTATAAATTTCGCTGAAAAATTCGATTTTGGCTGGAAAATTCGATTTTCATCGGGAAATTAATTGATTTTGACCGAATTCGGGATTTTTTTTGATTAATTTGACCGAAATTGAGGAATTATTAACTGAATTTGACCAATTAATTTTTATAAAATTTTCTATTTTACCTAATGTTACAAAACAAAAAAAGAATTTAAAAAAAAAACATTTTTGCTCATGGGTTTAATGATTTTTGGCGGCGGCAGTGTGGTGGTCAAATTGGTAATATAATAATTGGTTGTTGGTGCAATGAAGAAGATGGATAGAAGATGATAATAAGTCAAAATTGTTCAATCTAAAAAAAATCAATTAATTAGCCTAATTCCGGTCAAAATCGTGAAACCTCCCAATTTCGGTCAAAATTCGTGAAATTGAAGGTCAAAATCGAATTTTCGGCGAAAATCAAATTTTTCGGCGACTTTTGCACTGATATTGCCACACATACCCCATATTAGTATACTCAAATTGCCACCCTCAAATTAGTTTACCAAAAAACTTCCATGTCAAATTAATGTAAAAAAAAACGCTGTTTTCCCACTTTAGTGCTAACTGCTCGAGGTTAAAAAACAAAATAAATAATGTAAATAGTGTAATATTATTGTGATCTTTACACTATTTCATTATATTTAACATGTTGTGATCCTTTTATAACATCACAAAATTGTTCCTCTAAATAAGTATCTCATCTTGTTTTATTTTATTAAGTGTATACCTACCTATGCACAGACACGGAACACGTGACACGGTGCACGACACGACACGGACATGGGATACGATATTTTTAAAAAATCACAGGACACGACACGATATTAATATATATATTTATTTATTTATAATATAAATTACTTGTTTATTTTAAAGTTCGATGTCATAAAAAAGTTAATTACTCATCAATACTCATTAAGTCAATAACAAATGAAAAATAAGAATAACTACATATTCAACACAATATATAATATACCAAAATAAAATGCTTCATTGTCCAAATCCTAATGCAAATAAGTGAAATAGCAATTAAACATTAATCGTCATACAAATAATGCAAATGCAAAGAGTCCGATGTTCAATATTTGGCCAAATATCAGAATGATTTTTCACCAACTTCATCTACATGCAAATCATGTTCCAATTCCGATTCATCAAGAGGATATTTACAATTTCTAAAATTTGAAGAAGGAGTTGCAATTTCTAAAATTTCAATGTCATCAATGGACTTAAAGCATCTCCACCGAGGCACCGACATCCTTCATTTCGGTCTCACATTTTATAAATTATGGAGTCTTTCTTAATAACAGACGAAGAATTTTTAATTTTTAGTTTCTATAATTTTGTATTTTATATTTTGACCCCAAAATACTTAATTTCGTTAAAAAAAAGTGGACATCCGTGTCCTAATCCGTGTCCGACCGTGTCCTACCGTGTCTGAAACCTGGCGAAATATTTTTTTCTTCAAAGACACGTATCAGCCGTGTCCGACACGTGTCGGAGGCGTGTCTGTGTCTGAAGAGTGTCCGACACCATACGTCGTGATTTTTCGAGGTGTCCGTGCTTTATGGCCTATATATATTACAATCAGTGCACCGGTACCATCATATAATTACTTGTAGAGTGACCCCTTTGTTTTATGGAACCAATATTTGTAGAACAATTTTGCATCATATCTATATATCAATGCTTAACATTATGATCTTTTTTTTCGTATTGTTGTTCTAATTGCATCATATCTATATATCAATGCTTAATATTTTTTGTAAATTGTGCGCTTTATTATTGATCATTGTCAGTTGTCTAGTTTTGTTATTTTCTTAAGAATTTTTAAGTGTTTATTCTTAATCTCACAGGTGTGAAACATTAAGAATTCCATCTTCATTTTCCTCGCAGAATCCATCTTGTTTTTCCTCCCCCTTTCTCCTTTAATTTTCGATGTACTTCCTTGAACTTTATTTATTTTTATATAGATAAAAACTTAGAAGGAGAACCATGCAAAGTTAAAGAAAATTAAACTTTGATTAGTGTAACAATTTTATTGCCGGTATGTACTAAAGGAAAGTCATCAGACAATCCGCATATATAAGAAAAACCTTCATGCACTCTCACTTTTTATAAAAAAATCCTTCACACACATCTTGAGTATCGATGACCAATAAAAGATATTGTTCGTTTATGTAAAATAATAAATTCACTTTACTCCGAGCTATTATAAATTATAATGGTTCCTCTACAATTAAATATATGTATAACTCGATCTGAAGTTGATGAAATGTATAATTACTTAAATAAGCTATCCTTAAATGAAATAAAAGGTAAAATATGATTATAATGTTATAAAAATAAATTAAATGAAAAATAATCTGATATTAATTTTCAGTCACTATTAATAGATTATTTTCTTTTGAATGTTGTAATTTGCTGATGATCTGATTAGATTTTTTTTTTTTTGAATATCAGAAGACTATCGATAATTTAAATAACTACTGATAATTCGTACTTTTTATTTTTAAAATAATATTTTTTTATGCCAAAATCACATATTGTTGAAGTTTAAGTAATGACTAATTATATATTGTTTTCCATAAAATATGATAATTTAATTAAATTAAGTAAATAATTAATCTACCATAAAAAGATGAAAGACATATTACATAAAATGTGTTTCCTCTCTCTCTTTTTTTATAATAAATATTTTGAATTGAATCTTGGCTTCAACAATAGAAAATTAACTGAATTTTGTTAGTACAAGAATATCTAACATATCAATAATTGAGGTGGAAACTTGGATAAATGTGTACAAGATCGATGTTTGTAAAAATATTAAAGAAAAGACATGAATGAAATTAAAATGTGAAAAATAGTATAAACTTCACATATTAGTAGTTGAAGATGACATTGCCTTTCAAACAATATCAACTTCAATAGTACGCCTTGGCCTTTTTGTGTTATCGTCCAAATGAAGATTATTAAACGAAATTTGAAGTCACGCAAAATGAAATTATTTGTGTCTTTACTCATTCACATTTTTGTGAACCATTCATATTATTAATAATATACATTAAACAAGTTTGTTTTCTATTAATCAATTTTAAGTTCATACACATTTATTTTATAATAATAATAATAATAATAATAATAGTTTTATTAATTTAATGATAATAGTAGATACTTAACATAGAATTATTAATAATTACTCATTCACATTAATTTAATGTGAATGCCTTTACTCATTCACATTTTTGCGAACCATTCATATTATTAATAATATATATTTAACAAGTTTGCTTTCTATCAATCAATTTTAAGTTCATGCACATTTATTTTATAATAATAACAATAGTTTTATTAATTTAATAATAATAGTAGATACTTAACATAGAATTATTAATAATTACATATTTATGAATCCCATACTAACTTAATTAAAAATATTATTTTTTATTATTGGGAGATAATTATCCAAATAACATGATTTCTTTATACTCTTCTAAAAATATTGATATATAAAGAATTTATTCATTAAACAAAATCATTTCACAATTCCCATGGATTAAGAAAAATTTAAAAATCTTAAAACCAAGGTATATCTTTTTGATCCGAGGTTGAATCGATCATCAGAAGAAGAATTAGGCCACAAATTAGGATACATTCTGGGAAAATCAAACTTCCATCGAAGAGAGAAAGGCTTTCATGAAAATTCTCGTAGAATCGAGAATGAAGTTTTCATTCTGTACATGCCAGATCATGAATTAGTAACTGCATCCAATTTAAAAAAAAAAAACAATTGTGTCGAACTTTCCATTTTCAGAATGGTGCCACAAATTCGCAAGCTAATCCTATGTAATCCAATAGTAATTAATCGTTGTTGTTTCAAGGTGTTTGTGTCTGTCCAAGCAAGCATATTTGTGTACTGGTGACCAGAAATGAAAGGAGCAAAGAGAGGAGAAAAGGTCGCTGCTACTAACAACCTAACAGAATGAATCTAATATGGATGGAGAATCCTGCAATCTAGGTCCACATGAGGTGTGTAACGCATAGCTAAAAAATGCTAGTCACTATCTGAATGACTAAACAAATACCAGCTAACGAACCGAACCCCCACTCCTCGTCTAAAGTGCTGGCATCGAAATACTGGAGGGTTCAATGCGTCCACAACTATGGCGGGGTCTGCAGGCCGACAACCCGAACAGCTAAGAGCCACTCCAAGCTTGAGAAAGAATTACTACTAGCGGCAAAGGAAAAGTCTGGCTCCAAAATCTTTGAATCCTTCCTCCCAAGTTCACTTTCTATTGAACCTACTCCTTCTTACCTTCTTTTATTTCAATTACATTTGAGAATGACTTGTAAACTTGTAAACTTTATTATATTGAAATCATGAAAACTACATGATTAGAATATAATTGAATTGATAAAACAATACTTCAACTAAAATTAAATCCATGAAAAGTCTTCGGTCAGAAAAACTGTTGATTTTAGTGGTGAAATTACTGTGTTATTCTTTATGTACATGTAAGTTGAGAATTGATTCTCTAAATCAAACAAATGAGAATTAATTAGTCATAGTTTTATTTCCATGCTAACTCCCACTATGTGCCTCAACTAAATTAATTTTTGGGGTTAATCAAACATATAATCATCACTTTTGTGGTTAATCAAACATATAATCATCACTTATGTAGGTGAATAAAGTTTGGGCGGCATGAAAACTTCACATTATGACTTCAGAGAAAATGAACATCATGCCTAGCCTACCATTAAATTATATGTTATTCAAATGCTTCTTATATCCGTAAATAGTGCTTGCAGTATTTCTTTTAATTTATTGAAATGAAGATTATTATAAAATGAAATTTGCTAGCAAGTTAAAAGAAATTGTATAAACCTGAAATTTTACTCAATCATATTCTTTGTGATACACTTAAACTAATAACATACATTGTAGAAGATTTATAGATATACATTTATAAAACCTTATATACTATAAATCACAAATTCATGCACATTTATTTAACAATAACAACAAAATTCATTTTTTCTAATATATTTTAGTATAATATTAGATTATTAATATAGGAGGTCTTTTGGTTTTTAGAAAAATTAAGAAATGTAAATTATGTAGATAATCCCAAATGATTTACATTTTATAAATAAAATTAAATAATATATATGTATATTTCTAATAATATATAATATATAATATATAATGAATAAATTAACTCATTTATTATTAAAGTATATACGATGAACTAACATAATAATAAAAAATAGATACAAATCACTTTTGAATGTATACAATGAATTAATTAAATTATTTGACACGATAATGCATTCAATGAACTACACTAAGTATTAAAGGAATAAAATTAATTACAAGTATAACAAATTTACTCATTTGACCTTACATTTTTGTCAAGTATAATATTCATATAGGGGTATTTTAGACTCTTCAAAAAAGTTAAGAAATGTAAGTCACTTTATTAATATTCACACTTTTATAATAGTTATAGATATCTTGTTTAATTTTAAGGAATCAAACGCTTCACTTCTTCTTTCTTTTCACTAATTTTTTCTATATATTTAATTCAATAACTTTTATAATAGCTCAAAAGTTATACACTTGTGTAGTTTTTTGTTTCTAGTTTCATAATTATTCTTAGTTCTCCATTTGCTAAAATCGGGGTAGCATATGTCTTTTCAGATTATTAAATGTGTCTAAGTCTCCACAAGTCATAGTAGGTTGGCTAAATAATGCATCTATTTTTGTTTGATTTTCACTACTATTACTTGTGTTTTATTATTTATTAAATTGAGTCTACTTAACAAATATAAAAAAAATATTGCATGTTATACATACAGTTAATATACAATATTGGAAATAACTAAAACATAATACTAAATGATTATTTTCTTTAGTTTGATAACATTGACATATTTTTGTTTTCTATTGATAGGAGATTTTTCTAAATAAAGTGAGCATAACCATAATTTTAATAAATATTTTCCTACTAACTCTTGTGATTTAATTTCATAAATATATTTTAAAAACTATACAACTTTTTTAACTTGTTGAAAATTATAATTAATAGAATGATCAACCTAACAAAGGAGAAAATATCAATATAGATCAAACACCTAATAAAATATTTAAAAAGTTAACTATTCAAAATTAAACATTAATTGACTAAGTATTACTTACTTAAAAAATTATAAATCATGATCTTATAAAGTAATTCGATTATACAAATAATTCATTATCTTAAAGTATCTTATTTAAAGATTTAAATTATAGTTTAATTAAGTAGATAATTATTTACATAATAAATATTGATTGACATGATAGATTAAATTAATAATTATAATATATCGTAGAATATAAAAGGTGTTTTGACCACATGATCTAGAAAATATTTATAATATGTCTCAAAATAAAAGGTGTTTTGACCATGTGATCTAAAAAACATATGTCTTATTCACTGTTTAAAAAATAAATATTGATTGACATGATAGATTAAATTAATAATTATAATATTTCATAGAACATAGAAGTTATTTTGACGATGTGTTCTAAAAAATATTTATAATATGTCTCATAAATATAAGGTGTTTAAAAAATAAATATTAATTGACATGATAGACTAAATTAACAGCTATAATATGTAGTAGACATTTAAAGTGTTTTGACCATGTGATGTAAAAAATATTTATAATATGTATAATAGAAGGTGTTTAAAGAATACATATTCATTGACATGATAGATTAAATTAATAATTATAGTATATCGTAGAACATAAAAGGTGTTTTGACCATGTAATCAAAAAAATATTTATATTATGTATTACTCGGTATTTTAAAAATAAATATTGATTGACATGATAGATCAAATTAATAATTGTAATATGCCAGAAAATATAGAAAGTGTTTTGACCATGTGAATTGTGATCTAATAGATATTTATAATATATCTTAGAATAGAAGGTGATTAAAGAATAAATATTGATTGACATGTTAGATTAAATTAATAATTATAATATATCATAAAATATAGAAGGTGTTTTGACCATGTGATCTGAGAAATATTTATAAATGTCATATTCGGTGTTTAAAAAATAAATATTGATTGACATGATAGATTAAATTAATAATTATAATATGTCGTAGAACATAGAAGGTGTTTTGACAATGCGATCCAAAAAATATTTATAACATGTCTTAGAATAGAAGGTGTTTGTATAGGATAATTGATAATAAAATATTTCGCGACATGCTTTTGAGATTTAACATTGACTTAACAAAAGAAAGAAGTTTTTTACATGTTCTTATTTATTATTGTTTGAAGAAAAGAAATTGTAACTTTATATTATAAAAAAATTGTATAATTTGCATGCTTAAACTAATTAACTATTTTTAATTAATATTTAGTAGTTAAACATAATTTTATAGTAGAGTTCTTATATAGTATACACATACATTTATTGTAGATAAAAATAACTTTTTTTATTATTTAACTCCTTTATTTGATAATCAAATATTTTGTGATATCTTTTGAGATTTAACAATGACTTAACAAAGAAAAAAGTTTTTTACATGTACTTATTTATCAAATGTTTGAACAAAAGAAATTGTAACCTGATATTGTAAAAAATTGTGTAATTTGCATTTTTAAATTAATTAAGATTTAGTATTTATATGAAATTTTACTATAGAGTTCTTATGTGATATATACATATTTTATTGTAGATATAAACAACTTGTTTTATTATTTAACTCTTTTATTTTTAAAAAGGTGAATTACTATCATAAAGTTCTAGTGTAATTATACATCGTATCTTTAGATATATAAATACTCTTTTTTTTATTGTTCATTATTTGACTCTTTTGACATTCAAAAGTAAAATACATAAGGGAACATTAGATAGATCAAAATTTCAAAGAAACACTCGTAGTTTTATAATAAAAGAAAATAGAAATAGATAGATTAAAACTCTTTTCTTTTTTTCACCAACGAAACTAAAACACTTCAAATGCAAAAATTCAATTATGGTCGTCTTGTTCTATCTTCCGTATTCCTTTATTAGGATCAAAATAGTTATTCTGAAAAATTGAAAAGGAAATTGAGTAACTTGTACTTTTATAGTAGAACTAGATAATTAATCTTACAAAATCTCTTATATACTGATTTATGTATAAACAAAAGTGAAATTGTACTACTGTGCTGTTTCTCTTGTTAGCTGTAAGTTTGATTCACATGACTTGGAAAAAAAAACATCCAACCAACTATTGTAGCAATTAATATAGCTGCAAATTCAGCTCAACGGCACCATTCAATAATTGCATAATCAACCCTATAAATAGAATACAATTCATAATTATAATCAATACCTATTATATAACCATGGGATCATCATATACAGTAATAGTATCATCATGCCTCTTTTTCCTGGTATTATTTATAAATATGACGAAAACAAGAGCCAAAGTACCAGCAATCATCGTCTTTGGAGATTCCTCGGTTGACGCCGGGAACAACAATCAGATCCCCACCATTGCTCGAAGCAATTTTGAACCATATGGACGTGATTTCTCCGGTGGGAAGCCCACCGGAAGGTTTTGCAATGGCCGGATTGCCACTGATTTCATATCGGAGGCGTTTGGTCTCCGGCCATATGTTCCGGCGTATTTGGATCCTGCGTATAATATTTCGGATTTTGCTGTGGGAGTTACTTTTGCTTCGGCTGGAACTGGCTTTGATAACGCCACTTCTGATGTACTAGTAAGTGCCCTCACTTACTCTATATATATGTCAAGTTTTTGTTACATTATTATGTAGCACTCATGTTATATTATATATTAATATGTATACTTGTTGATAAGCATATACATACATGGTTTATTAGGATATGAAAGAAAATAATTGTGGTGAAGAAAAAGTTGAAACATGATGATTACTCATGTTTTACGGTAATTACATATTTGTACATGCATAAAAGAAATATTATGCGACTACGTAGTAGGTATATATATACATATATATATATTATACATATTTCAGAATATATAATTATAAAAAGTTCAATGTTCTGTATTATTAATGAGAAGAATTGATTGATTAACTACAAGAGACAACTCAAGTGAAAGCAATTCCCACGAAATAGAAATTAAAGAAAAAATTATGATATGAGCACATTTGTTAATGCAAATTATATGAGCACATACTCAAACCATTAAATGACACATGTAATTCCTATTAGTTTCTTCAACTATTGACCTTTCACTTTCTATTAACTAGGTCAATAACTACCTAGTTGATCGATCTACCTAGGTCAATAATTGACTTCATTGTTGAAATTTCAAGTTTAAATTTTCAAAAAATTTATAAATGAGCTTCAAAAAGTTCTCTAATTATGTGAAAGATTTAAGTAAAAAGATAATTTGTAAGAAAATTATCAATTAAGATATATATTTTTGTTTATACTCGTGAATCTTAGAATAAAATTTGCCTGCATCTTAGAATAATGTTTGCATTTATGAAATTTGATTTTCAGGGAGTAATTCCAGTGTGGAAGGAAGTGAAATACTACATAGACTACCAAAACAAACTAAGCGCCTTTCATGGTACCAACAAGGCCATGGAAACTATACGCGACGCATTGTATGTTATAAGTATCGGAACAAACGATTTTTTGGAAAATTATTTTACTTTTCCTCAGAGACGATCACAATATACCATCGATTTGTATCAAGAATTTCTAATCGCAATTGCTAGAAATTTCATAATCGAACTTCATAATCTTGGAGCACGTAAAATCTCTCTAGGTGGGCTTCCTCCAATGGGTTGTATGCCACTGCAAAGAGCACAAAATCTACAAAATGGGAATGATTGTATGGAGATTTACAATATAGTAGCCATGAGCTTCAATGGGAGATTGAGCAATTTAACAATGGAGCTAAACAAGCAATTAGATGGGCTTCAATTGGTCTTCTCAAACCCTTATTTCATACTTCTAGATGTAATCAAAAGACCATCTCTATATGGTAAGTTTTTAGTAGCCATATTAAATTCGATATGACTCAAAAGGTTGAAGTTTTATATATAAATTAGTAATTAACTTAACTATTGGTGATTTGATTTGTAGGATTTGATGTTGCACAAAGGGCATGTTGCGCCACAGGGACGTATGAGATGGGATCTTCTTGTGATGAACGTAATCCTTTTACATGTAGAGACGCTAATAAATATGTGTTTTGGGACGCGTTTCATCCTACGGAGAGGACAAATAAAATAGTTGCTGATTATGTAGTTAACACTACTCTTCAAAAGTTCCTTTGATGTAACTAAAGGAAAATAATTAAATTGTATTGACTTAAATCAATGTCTCGTGTTTATATCAGAGTCTTGTAAAGCATTTCCCATAGGACCCATCAAAATCAGGCATGTTCTTTCTATATGTTGTAATAAGGCCCAATTGTGTACTGTATAATTTTTTTTTTTGTATCTATAAGTTTGAGGGGGAAGAAAAAAGCACCTCCTCCATGGTAATTGTGTTCTCTTTTTTCTTCTTAATCTAAGCAAAACATCTTATTGCATTAATTCAACGTAATAGATTATTAACAAATACAGTTACATCTTTTTTCATATCAATTTAATATATTTCTTTAAAGAAATAAAATAGACGACCAATGTAGCAATCCTCTTTGGTCATGAATGCATGAACTCTAAAAAAATGTTCATAATTTCGAACAAGATATGGTAATCTCTTTACATTAGGTCCATCTAGTTCAAGTATTACTAGAAATGTAATGCTGAGCTAGCAGTGATCGTTCGATTAATATTTGGTCTAATAGGGATTATAGTTATGCTCTAATGAGGCTATATTGACTCAGTTAACTACAACTCCAATTTTGACGAAAAGAGCAGTTATACATAATTTATTAGATTATTCATTACGAATTGCACTCGAATCCTAAACAGTAATCCCAAAAATTGTTTCATTTCCACAAAAATATAGGTGATAATTATAGGCAGCAATCTCACATTCTGTCACAATGAAATACTTGAAAGCATATATCTTCCTTACCACATTTCAACATGTGAAAGAAAGCTCCCAACGGTGCTCAGCAACAGCAAAAATAAGAAAGTTCATCAAACTTCTAGTACTAATTCTAGCCCAAAAAGGGTAGGCTGTATGAAAACCATGTCAAAACACGCAAATTACACTTGTCATCTGATTAATGTATGTACAGAATAACCAAACACAAGCGAAATACTATTTAACCTGTCACAAAATCGCTCTGGGCTGTTGAATCAGATCCAGACGAGAATTCTCCAGACTCATATACTACACGACTCAATAACTTGTCGTTAAAAATTAGATTGACTATCGGCAAAAATATTGGTTTTTTCATATGTTTTGTAACGGTTCTGAAGTCTTAGTAGCAGTTTCTTGCAACCTAGGTCTTATCAAAGGTCTTCTTAAGAACTTGAGTGGCCACCTTTTAGGCTTTATTTGCCCAAGTAATTTCATCTGTTCCTTTCTGAACTTTCGGTTGGCATACCATGCTCCGCCCCGCCAGCCCAAACCACACCTACAATTATTTTACACAACAAAAAAGGAACAGGAAAATTAAAAAAGAGAAACAATTCATACTATCTATTCTAATTTGTTGTTTCATCACACTGAGGATTAGAAATGCGCGCAATGTATAAGATGTTTAATTTAAGATAACAGTAATATAACCAATCATATTGAGGAGAGATAATAAAGCATCTTTCAAAGATCGGATTTAAATTCTTTTCTCAATAAATTCGACCATTTCAATAACTTTTGCTCGTACCACCAGAAGAAAGATAAATTTATAGTCAAACAAATATTAGATTTCCTGAGGAAATATGAATTCTCATCTTACCGAAGGCAAAGGATCAGATAAATTTCCAGTAGCACCTTACTTACAAGAATTAGCTGATAGAAAAATAGTTATCAAATTCAGTTTTTACTTCCACACTTCAATCCAATGCATTGTGTCTTCAACCAGGTAATCCTATATTATGACTTAAGAGTGATTAGGAGCTTACAGGACTTCAGGTCCTAGTATAATTAGGATAATCAGTATGTTATGAACCCAATGTAGGTTCACTACATGGGTGGTGGTGATTGTCAGGAAATCTCATTCCCAGTTGCTCCTTAGCATTACCGTACATAACAAATTTGTGCACTTGGATAGTTCGGTAAGTAGTCAGGTCCTAGTGGGGTCCCTTCAAACATTCTATGTTAAGATAGTAATTGTATAAACTTTCGAACTATGGATCACCACTTACCCTATGATCAAACTGGTTCCAGCAGTTGCAACACAAGCTGGAAAACTGACAGTTCCAGAAACAAGCTTCCTGATCTCAGGATTTTCCATTGCATGATTGTTTTTCAGCTGCCAAAAAGTTAAAATCAAGATTACTTATATTTAGAAAAGACAACAGAAGAAAGAAAGTAAATGAAGTAAAACTCAGTTCAAGAGAGCAGTGAAATAAATACAAAAGCTAGACAACAATGATGTTTACCAAAATTTAACCAATAATTAAATCAGAAATACTCTACTTGTGTACAGAATTAAACATCCTAATTAATCAAATGTGATGTTTACCACTAATTAAATCAGAAATACTCTACTTGTGTACAGAATTAAACATCCTAATTAATCAAATGAAAAGTACATTGATTTGGCGCCATATTATAGGAAACAATCATAACCAGAGAAAAAGAAGGGCTGATATATTTATAATCACATTTTGCAGTCTAATCACATTTTGGAGAAGTCAAAGAGAAGTGTAATGCCTATTTTCACTCGAGGAGAAAAAGGAATGCAACCTTGACTTATAGGTTGTTGAATCTCATGTCCCAAGAAAATAAACAAAAGACAGAATAACAATACCAATGGAAAAAACCACATGATACAGTGAGAAACTAATAATTAAAAGATCAACTAAAACAACAGAGTTTCCAAACTCATTTTTGTCTTCTAAATCTGAATAAAAAAAAATCACAACTAGGAACATCAAAATCAAGTTCTTCTTTCCCTTAAATGTAAGTCTTAGTTGATCTAAAATTCAGAGTAAATAAGTTATTAAAACAACATAACTCAAAATAGTGTACTGTCCGCTTTTAGTCAACAAAAGAAAGTTATAAAGTAGAGAGCCACAAGTTCATGATTTGGTATCATATATGCATCAACTTAAACCACCTTCTGATCTGGACCCTCATTACCACAGCACTAAAAAGTTGACAAGAAATTTAGGATACATATCACATACTTAAAGGAGGCATATTATTATCAGCTCCATGAATGTTGCAACTTGCAACATAAAATGGAGATAACATCAGAACTTAGCAAACCTTACCGCTTTCTCAATTGATTCGAGCCTTTGGTCAACTTTTGATTCGTGAAAGTGGCGTAAAGTATAACCTGCATCAACATCAACACATCAAATATAGCACAAGTACTGAACAAACCGCTACGAAGCAACCTGTCATATGCATCATTTTTCAATCAAGTGTATCCAAAAAAGCCATGAATCCATGAGTTTCAAAGATAAGGTACTCTCAACAACTGTTTTGATCTTACTTTATGTTACCCTCTAGAGTCTAGATGAAGTGATGAATTATGTTCTGCAGTTAAGACAGGTGGTTTTCAAACTTCAACTTCACAAAGAACTGCATTACTTTTTCTACTTAAGGAATTGAAATTCAATTTTCAGAATGTAGGAGTACAAAATTAAATCAGAATTATGCACTATATACGCAATCCATTTGAAAAATGTAATACAGGAACATCCCACACAGCCTAGTAGCAAGGGCTGGAACAACGTGAAGTAGAATGGGCGATGAGGAAGTTCTACTTTTATTCAGTCTTAAAATTTCATTGTGATGAAATCTCTGATTCTACTCCCTGAATATTAAAAGCAATAAGACTGTCTCTATTTCATTTTTTTAATGTCTCTTCAATTGGAATTAGGTGATGTTTCCTCTGTGTGTCTATTGAGCAGGGGGTGAAAAGATTAAGCTCTCTTGAACGCTGAAAATCATAATATGTAAAGTTAAGGCAATCCTATTATGCAAAAGAAGATATGCTAAATATTTCATGAATAAAAAACATTTTCCTTGATGCACTCTTAACTTAAAAAAGTTTCATGTTCAATGATTCAAAGTTATGGCAAATGACTAAATTCATTCTCAGTCTTCACTTGTTCTGCTTCAATTTCAAGTCATGTTTTTCCGTCAAAATGGGAAGCAATAACGTCTGAACATATCACTTACTCAGTTTTAAGTATATTGAAGAGTGTTTGATCATGCATTGTGCTTGTTATAATGTCTTATACATACTTCCAACAAATTTAAGCATTTCTTCATAACTTCTGTGGTCGAAGTCATATGAAAATTCGCAAATTGACAGATTCCATCCCAGACTGGAGGGATCCAAAAACCGAACAAAATGCTCAAGAGTGGCATTCTTTACTTTCTTAGTTAAGAAGGGCTTTTAATTGACGCAGCAACTACTGATAATACTTGGGACTAAAAACAATATGAGATCATACTCTTTTCCCTCTCAAACTCTAACAAACACACACAGACACAAATAGCTTCAGTTTATAGTAGAGGTGGCAAATGAGTGGGTTAAGTTGGGTTTGAGTTGGTTCCAAATTGGTTGGGTTCTATTTGATTCCAAGGTGGAACCATGTTCAATCCGAAAGGAAACCAAGCTCAGCCCGAAAGGGAACCCCTTACATGTTTTTCCTTATAGCTTGGATTCTTGGCAAATTTCTAGTAATTATGAGACAAAACAATAATAATCCAATCTAAAATCAATTTGGACCCAATTTGGAACTTAATCCGAACCAAAACAAAATTCTTAGGAACCAAACCTAACTAAAACTAGTTGGAGGATTGGAACAATGGATTTGGAATCATATTGCCACACATAGTATTATTATAAACTGAAGTTAGACAAAACTAAAGACCTAAGCCAAGTGCAAAAACTCTGCAGAATATGACCAAGAAGACAGAAAATGAGACCTAAGACTAACATTCAATTAGAATAAGTTCTAAATCAATTCTAATTATTCAGTTCCAGCCATCAATACAACCACTTAAGACTCGCATACAACAAGGTACACAAAAAAAACAGAACCTCTATTCAGAAAAGATATCCTCAAGTAGCACAAAATTTTGAAAGGGAGAAGACAAGGATACCTCCCCATGCAGTAGCAACTGACGCAATAGAAGTGGCGATAGTAAAAACCACTTTATGCCTCTCAAATATATCCTGCAACACACAGAAATCAAATAAGTGATCAAAACTACAATCTAATTTTGATAAAAGCAAACTAGAATTAGTGAATAGAACTTGAATCAAATTATAAGTATTTATGACACATAAATAACAAAAACCTTGGTGGACAAAAAGGTGTCCTGAACAGCAGACCATGAATTGGAAGCTTTTCGCTTCAATTGAGGCATTGTTAAACTGTTCATGATTGAGGAGCCCGAAGCCCTCAAACGAGGTATACCTCTTCTATACATTCTCACTCGCTCAACCCTATTCTTTTACTTTTAGGGTTTCTGATTTCTTCTAAAGCGCCAACGATACTGCCTGAAATTTCAGGGTAAACAAATAACTGTTCGTGGCGTATAACGCTGGAAGAGTCAAAAACACAAAAGGACTATTCTTAGAGGAAATTGCTACAAACTCCTTAAAATAATTTTTTATATGTAAAAACCTCATTGATAATAATTCTTATTTTTCAACCCAAAAGAATCATTCCAAATTTGGAATTGGTATATTTATGAATTTAATTACCATCAGTTTTTACTAAGAAAATAAATAAATAATACAGAACATAAAAAGTTTAATTATGAAGAGGATGTTTTTCTCATTCAGTTAATATTACATGTTAAGGCCAAGTATTTAAGTTATTGTGTGGTGAAAACAAATATGTTTTAATGCTTGTTGTTGTAAACTATGATGCACGGA
Organism: Verbascum thapsus; assembly: GCA_963669365.1. Taxonomy (NCBI): domain Eukaryota; kingdom Viridiplantae; phylum Streptophyta; class Magnoliopsida; order Lamiales; family Scrophulariaceae; genus Verbascum; species Verbascum thapsus. The sequence goes on along the minus strand of OY770105.1, from coordinate 4,806,352 downwards.
CATATGACACGGGTACGGTGCACGATATTATAGGGACACAAAATACGGTATTTTAAAAATATTAAGACACGATACAACATCAAAACTATTGTAAAATGTGTATATATATATATCATATACATATATATGCTCATTAATTTACGTTAAAATATATAAATTAGTTTTTTAATTCTAATTTAAATATGACTGGTTAGATAAATAAACTATAAGAATGACTTTTTGTACATTTAAATTTGTATTTGATTTGTAAGTTATATCTATTTGAAAGAAAAATAAATAATTCTGTTTTCATAATCACAAAAAATAAGTGAAATAAAATCAAGTTTCATAAAATAATGCATACATAGTAGATACACCCTCTAATTACATCCATTACGGTGTTCATGTTTTATTTTATTTTCATTTTATTTAAGCAAACAAATTTATTTTCATATTGGACACGGTGTCGGAGAGTCTCAGTGGAGTGTCATGTCCGATCATGTATCAGGCTCAACACGTTGTGATTTTTTAAAGTGTTCGTGCATTAGAGGTTGTAAATGATCAATGATAGTAACAAGTTATAAAACAATAAATAAAATTCATTTGCTATACAATCGTTTGCTTCAGTGATCTGCTTTTCTCAATAAAAAATAAGGTAGGTAGCTTTTTTCACGCTCAATAAAAAGCAAGTTGGGGTTTTCACACGAAAACATGTTTGTTTGTTTTGAAAAAGTTTGAAACTTGGATTATACGTTTAAGATATTTGTTGATGTCTAGGAATAAAAAGCTTTGAAACTTTTGAATGAAACGAAGCGTTTTGTTTATGAATATTGGACTTAAATGAAGTATTGAAATCTTTTGAAAACGGCAAGAATTCGAAGAGAACTTTTCTCGAAAAATTTTGATTTTTAGTTTAGATAATTTTTCTCCTTCAACTTGAAATCCTATTTTTGGCGGGAAGTGAAAAGTGTTTGTTGGACTAATTACTAAGTGCAGAATAAATACATTTTTCGTCCCTCAACATAGACCCAATCACAAAATGAAATCTTAAACCCTAATTGGAGGAAATGAAGGCCAAAATTGATTTTCCTCTCCAAATTAAACGACATGTGAGTGGCACATGCGCAAACTATTAGTTCTGGACGGTAAATTGATGACAGGGATTCAATGTGTCCAAATTTTCTATGTTGAGGGACTCAATGTGTAGGGGGCATAACATGGGAGACCGGTTTTACAATTGGGTCTATGTTGAGGGACGAAAAATGTATTTATCCCCTACTAAGTGCACACCCACTTTTAGAATGTGTCAAATTAGTGGTGGTATACTATGTCCCTCAAATTATGTTGCAAAAAAAAAATTATGTTGCAAAATAGTGAAATTCAATAGTAAACCTTTGTCCGTACGTTTAAGTCAACATCCATATTAAGTAAACTAATAAATATTTAATGCATTTGAATTTAATTCTCGATGGAATTAAGTGTAGTTTAAAGATATTTAAATTCCATCGCTTCTAACTTTGAACTTGGATAACGCAATGTTTATTTTCATTAAGAATTTCCCTTTGCTTTAAGATGTCGCTTGAGTATTGCTTGAACTTGATTCATCTCATCATTTATTAAATTCTATCATCAACTTGAACTTAATAGACTTGACTAAAATTCTATCAACATTAAGTGTTCAGAGTCTAAAACAATAAGGTTAAATAAAATACTAATCTAAAAGATTACAAGTCAATAACTTTTCCAACACTTGAACATACTTCAAAATAGCAAACTTATATATTTTTGATGTCTAACATATCTTGTCATCAAAACTTATTGAAACTTTTCTTGTATCATCAAAAAATTATCTTATCACTAGCATGGGAGATTCGAAATCCATGACAACCCTCATGTACCAATTGTTAGAATCAAATGCAATGAGGTCAAAGGTTATAACCGCTAGCAAAAATTCAACCTTATTTCTTTATATATTTGATAACGCTAGACATTGTCATATGCAACAATCGGTGTGAGATGACAATGACCTTATATAAATGACATTTTTCAGGCAATTAATCCTCGATTAGTTACCTAATATTGACTTAAAGAAGGATGATATTGACAATAAATACCAACTATCATACCGTACTGTGGTATCATCTGTGAGAATCAAATGGTTACAACTAGACTAAAAACAATTTTTTATTCCTTATATACATGGCATCATAAAAAAACTCATAAAAAAACGACCAAGGTAATATTATTACATCTATATCTATAATCTATAACTATTATAAAAGTATGAATCATTTAGCATGATTTACATTTCTTAACTTTTTTGTTAAGACCAAAATACCCCCATATAATAATTAATATTCATATTTAATCTAAACAAATTATTAAAAGTTTGTAGTGTTGTTATTAAATGAATGTACATGAATTTAAATAAATATTGAACAAACTAATTAATATTAAACAAGTTTGTTCAATGTACATTAACATAAATCATTCATAAGAATTTGAATATTTAATATTTATATTTAATCTAAACAAATTATTAAATTTTATAGTGTTGTTATGAAATGAATGTACATGAATTTAAATTAATATTGAACAAACTAATTAATATTGAACAAGTTTGTTCAATGTACATTAACATGAATCATTCATAAGAATGTGAATATGTCAAATCATATAAATCCCTTTTGTTTATAAATTCGAATTTTCCATTGAATTGTCTTCCAATTTTATTTTGACAATGAGAATGAGGTTGATAATCAAATGAAGATATTGCAAGTTTTGAGTTTAATATACGCATTTGATTTCCAAATGCTTTTGTGTGTAACTTTTGTAGTCAAATTATACTAATAAAAAATCGTGAACCATTAAACTCAATAGATATTTGTCTTTTCATTTAAAATAAATAAAGAAAAAGGTTAAGACATAAGTGGAGTAGGGAGAAAATTCTCAAATGGTTCTCAAGTCAAGTTGGAGGAATGAAATAACGGTATATAGGCATCAAATATAGGCATGAAGATGACTAGCTTCTGCAACAGGTGATAGACCTGTTGTGCATTTCAAAAAATAGGGATTGTTAAGTTTGATTTATGTTGGGTGAGGTCAAAAAATTGTTTACTCTATAGAATCATGAATCAAGTTGTTGAGCCTTTTCTTATGGAAATAAATTATATCTGACTTATTATGAATTGTACTACAATTGTGTTGGATTCATTTGATATTTTTTATAGACTGATATTTGTAATAAAGTGAATTTTATATGTAAATTAGAATGCAAAGTTAGTTAAAGACTGGCATCTTAAGGTTTAAACAATTATAAAGTTAATATAAAATTCAACAAGATGAACATCAAACCCATGAATTAGTCCAACCCTCCTAAACCAATCCTTCCAACCGAACAAGGCCTAATAAGTCTTTAATCTTCTCTTCGACATTATGTGGAATGCAAGTAATATGTTACTACCATTCTTTAATATGGATCTACTAAATCTTAACATTAATTAATTTACCAATATTTCATGCCATAAAAGGGTGAACTAAGCCCATGAACTTAAATGAAGAACATCTAACCATAATCACCCGTTATTAATCTAATATTACCATTAACTAATATAAACACAAAATGCTTATTTTTTATCAACCAATTCATGAGCACCATACTAAAAAGTTTTTATAATCTTTTTTATATAATCTTTTTTATATAATCTTTTATAAATATAAATAATTGATAATTTTGTCAAGAATTTAATTTTTATTATTATATATGATTAAATACTAATTTATCCATAAAAATAAATAAAAGTATTTCATGACGGTATAGATAAAAGCATGGATTCCAAACAAAATTCTAATTTTTATTTTTTTGGATTTGATTTGGGACCCAACTGTTTTTTGGAAATCATTCTATAGACTAACATACAATTTTCACCATCGTGCCGGATCAAACTTTTTTCGTCTCCAACCTTATATTGTATATTGTCTTATATATGTTACTTTACTATTATAAAAATGCAAATAACTCTGAAATTTTGTATTCTAATTATTATGTGAAAATTTAGATTATCTTATTCAAAATATATAAAACTTAAATTACAACAAATTTGAATGTAGTCTCATATAATATTTAGGTTTAGGTTAAAAGAAGAAATTTTGATTATGTAAATATATAGTTTAACTAAATCTAAGTTTCCATTTTTAAGAAAATTTAAATATAACTAACTTCTATTAAATAGACATTTCGAAAATAATATGAAACAAGAATAACATCTCAATGGATATACGTACTTCTTGGGTAATTGTAACATTTTAAAGTACGATAGATATCTTAATCTTCATAAAAATATTACAAACATAAATTGAATTAGATGTTTGGTTGAATTTTATACTAAAATGTGATACGCAATGTTTACACGACTTTGTGTTATTTAGCAAGCTTCATTATCTCGATACTTTTAATTTCTATGCATGTCACCAAATTAGTAAAGGTCAACATAAATTATGTAACACTTTTGAAATACTTAATATGAAAAATAAATAATGCAATTATATATTTGAAACGCTAATTTTTTTTTATAACAATTAAAATCAACAAATTAATTCCTAATTCGAAAAAATAAAACAATAATTTAGTTAAAAGTGTGATTGTAAACTTTTGGATTTTTTGAATGAATATTTTCAATAATAGATTTTCGAGATTATAAATATTTAGATGAGTTTCTCGGGTTTACAATTTTTCTTTTGGTGGAGGAGTACTGTGGTTATATATTTTCTCTTAAAATTTTTCAATTATATTATATACACTATTTCTAATATATGCATTTTCCTTGAGAGATATTATTTAAAGTATTTTACAATTTTTCTTTTTGTTTTTTGTTTTTTTTAAATTTAAGTGGGCCCCACAAACTAATTTCCCTACCAATTCCTTCAAGTGAAAAATTCCCTACCTCACAATTTCCCTACCAAATTCCCCTCCTACTAAATCACTCATTTTTATTTCCCCCAATTTTCCTCCCTGATGTACATGGTCTAAGAGAAATTGAGTGTCACATCGAATACAACTCAAAGAAAATCAATAAAAATAAAGGGAAAAAATAAGAAAATAAGAAACCAAGGAAAGAAGAATTAATGTAAGGGGAACTCTTTTAAAGTTTATATGAAGTAAATCAAATACTATCTTTTCAAGAATGTGAACTAAACAAAAAAAAAAAATATACAGTTCACGATAAGGAAGAAGACACAAACAACATAATTTTAAGTAATAATGAAGAGATGCCGAATAATTTAAAAAACAAATATAAATATTAAAAAAAAATGAAACCTCTGTCAAAATCACAAAAAAGAAAAAATAATGAGACATAAAAAAATATTAATCAATGACCATAAAATAAGATTGAATATTAAATTGCATTATTTATACATAAATGATATTTGTCATATAATTTTCATTGTTCTAGATCATTTTAAGTATTTAAGTAGTACCATCAAATATTAAAATTTTAATTTTCATGAATTTAATGGGTGATTTTGAGTTAATACATTTTTTAGAATCATGTGTCACAGTGCAAAGCACGTGTCCTTTACTAGTCACCAAAAAAGGTTATAAATTAGATATTTATTCTATACTATCTTGAGGCAAGAAAATGTGTTGCCAATAAATGCTAACAAATACATTAATCAGGAATACCAGGCAACTACAACAATTTTTATAGAAAATCTGGGACAAACATGAATTTGTGACTTCATATTAAACATATAGTCTACACTCGAGAATCGAGATTCGGGTATATTATAATCATATTGGGTTTTGCTTTAATGAAAATGTCCACCACCACCACTCATCCCTTTCCCTCTTTCTGAAAATAATCAATCAATTTCACTATGCTTCCATCTTCAGATCATCATCGTTTTCAGATGGAGGACGATGATGATGATAGTTCTTCGGTTATGGCGGCTGAGAAGGAGCTGCTTTGCCCAATATGTATGCAGATAATTAGGGATGCTTTCCTAACTTCCTGTGGCCATAGCTTCTGCTACATGTGCATTGTTACTCATCTTCAAAACAAGAGCGATTGCCCTTGCTGCTCTCACTTTCTCACTCCTTCTCAGCTCTTCCCCAATTTCCTCCTCGATAAGGTTTCCATTCTTGTATTATTTTTGCAATTAGTCGACGATTATTAGTTCAGAGTTTGGTATTTTTGATCGATTTCATTTTCGTTTTTGTAATTTGTTCCTTTTTATTTTCTCTGGATGTTTTTTATTATTATTATTAGGTATCAATTGTTTTCACGGATTTATAATTGTTTTTTCTATGCTAGTTTGTGATTCTTTTTGAGTGAAAGTCAATTTCAGCAAATAATTGGTACAAGTTAGAGTGTGCAGCACTTTTTCTTACAGCATTTTGTGCTTTAAATTTGATTATTTCCTACCTGGTTTTCATCTTGAAATAGATCACTTCACAATGCAGCTGCTTACTGTTAAAATGTTTCTCTGTATCACATTTGTAGCTATTGAAGAAGACATCCGCTCTCCAGCTATCAAAAACTGCATCTCCTATCGAACAGTTTCGTCATTCATTGGAACAGGTAATGTCTGATCATGGAGTTCCTTCAAAGTGTTGGTCATGTTAGGATAATGAGATTGGATCCTTTATCATGTTATTCAGTATGCTTCTTTATTGTCTTTTAAGATATTTCTAGTTGCTATTTACTGTACGTTAGCTACTTTAGTTAGTGGTTGCAGATGAACTTAAATCCTCTGATGATACACTGTATTTTATTTTTATGCTTGAGTTTCACCTCAATTGGATAGGCTTACCTTTCTTATTCTTATTGGGTGTTCTATAAGGTCAATGAAGATATGTGTTTGGAAACAGAAACTTTACGAATGAGATTCTCGGCTCCATGTATGCTTGATAATATCTTTTGATAAAAGAATGTGACACGGACGGAATGTTTCCTGGATTCTGTCCATTTCATGACATAATTTTGGTTCGTTCCTATATGTGCAATATATTGAACAATCAAGAGCATTCTTCAATTCCTAGTCTTGAAGGTCTTGAACATTGATGACTCCACCTACTTCTATTTGTTACTTCTCCAATTTTTAATATTTGTTAATTGCATATCTGGATATATTTAGAGACCCCTCTTTCTCTAAATAGATTTATAGAACCCTCTTTCAAAGTTCTCCTTCCGCAGAAAACATCCTGCCTAAAACTATCCCCAGTAGCATCATCTGTGACTAAATTATGTATTTGGGAGGTCCACCTAACCTTCTACAGTAGCGTTTCAAATTGAAATACTCTATGAAGTCACCACCACGAAAAACTGATGTAACAAAATTTAGACCAGTAAACGTCCTTCAAAATTTATCATCTTCTCAGAAAAATGCCATAGTCCTTTACATAAAATGTCTTGATTGAATGCAGATAGTATTTTATGCCCTAAATGCCAAAGTCCTTTACATAAATGGTCTTGATTGAATGCAGATAGTATTTCATTCCCGAGGCCACTATATTTAATCATACTGCAAACTTAGCACATGATATCGGAAATAAGTCAGGTTCTCTAAAATAGTAGCTCCATTGTTATTTTCAAGAACCAAATATAAAAGAATAAGATCTCTATTTATCTTGTAATCATTTATGCATAAGCATTATGTACAGTTCATCATTGAACTTGGTCATATGGTCCAGCATCTGAATGAAGATAAACATGTTTAGAAGTAAACCAAGACGTTCAAATTTAATGCAGCCAAGACTGTTTTTTAGCACAAATTAAGCTGATTCTTCAAATTTTACAATTCAAGAATTGGCACCAAGAAATCTTGACAAATTAAACTAAGTTTCCTCTGTCAAGTACTGATCATATTCCCCACACAGTAAATGTTTCCCTTCTAAACCTTGAGCCATTTTTTTGCTCCACCTGGCGTGGGGGATGGCCCGAACACACCCTTCGAGCCAACTCCTCGCTTTGATAAATCCTTGAAATGATAGCTTCATATCTGATGGGTTGCTTCTTGTTCCTTTTTTTTTGTTTCTCTCTTTTCATTAAAATAACAAAAGCAAAAATCACCAAATGGTGGCGGGAGATTTTCTAACTCCTCTTCCATATACATAAAGATAATCTGGAAACGCGATACCCACAAATTCAAGTAATACATACATCAAACTAGGAGCTATGTTGTGAAAGGCATTCTTGGCGCCCTGGCGTACCAAGCCAACGCCTTTCTTGCCATGACGTGCGCCTTGGAGGAGCAAAATGGCACGCCATTTAAGACCCAACAATTTTGGGTCAAAGTCGAGCCAAATAGAAAAATTGGGGATTAATTGAAACAACCACAACCTTTAAATCTTCAAATATTTGGGGAATACATTGAAAACCCCTAACCTTTCTCCCTTTCTCCCTTTCTCACTGTTTTTGCGCTCTCTGTTTCCAATCGTTCATGTCGCCGCCTCCTTCTTCGTCTCCAGCGCGCCCCAGCAGAAGGTAAAGTAAAGTTTTGATTTATTCGCAATTGTTTTTTCTATTGTATTGTGCTGAATTTTGTAGAAAAGGTTTGCTTTTATCCTCAATTTAGTTAAGAAATTAAAAATGGTAATTTTGTTTTTTTAAAAATATTTTCTAATTTCTACTGCATTAGTTTTTATTGTTCTAAATCATCAACTAAATTGAGTAGAAATTATAAAATTAGAAATGTTCCTTGACATTTTTGACCTCTAAATATGTTGTTTTATTTTCGAAAACTTGTTATTATGATTTATGTAATGGAGTAATGGTTATTATTGTTAAAAAAACTAGCATATTATCTATTATTTTGTATCTATTATTATTATTTTCTTTTTATAATTCCTTCTTTGGAAAGGCGTGCGCCGCCGCACCATGTGACCCTCGTCGCCACGCCGTGCCATTTGCCATTAACACTATGACTAGGAGTATTAATCCTTAAGGGAGTTTAGCATTTTTGGCTATCACTCGGTCTTAGAGAAATCTTGACAAACTATAGTGCCTTGGTATTTGGGAGATGACTGAAATTTGGTAGGATGAAGGATAAATCAAGGGACACCAGGTATCATTTCTTGGTTCTTTGATAAAGTTATCCAAGATAATCAAATGATATTGGCACTGATGTTGTGGTTGGGCTGAATATGCATTCCATGCTATCATTATTCTCTATGTTATAAATCCAGATAAGCCTAAAGTTCTTCATAAGGTTTTGTGACCGAGTTCACAAACAGGGTTCTTTCTCTAAGAATTTGAGTGTATTTCCTAGAATGTTTGTTTGTGTCTTAAAGTGCATTTATGATGATAGTTTGGTTTCAGAATTAGCTATTGTTGCCATTTAATTAAACATCTTCAACTTGTTCTAATAATATCATTTGTACGTGTTAGATAATATATTTCATATTTTAGATTAATATCTTTCCATATTTTGTTGCTTATTTAGATATATAGTAATATATTATTTATAGGTTGATAATATTTTATTTCCTTGTTTATAGGGTAGGTTAGGGTAAGTTATGATATCGGTAGATTCTCTTGTAATCCTATATATAGGTTTCATCATCAATAATATTATTTACGGGATTTTATGTTTTTCGACATGGTATCAGAGCCATGGTTTTGAGCCATGATATCTTGATCTTGTCATGTTTAAGTCGCCGACCTCGTCCGGCGCAACTTCTAGGGTTTCATGATTTTTGACATTGGGTCACCTTTGTAATGTGATCGTCACCTCCGCCCTAGGGAGGCTCGATCCGATTTTCGTCTTAGGCGTCGCCCGACTCCAATCTATATCTCTACTAAAGTCAATTCTGTGAAGTTGTAAGGTGTACAGATCTGAGTTCATTTGTTCGGGCTTTGCTTTCGATTCCGCGTTTTGTCAGCAGCACTCTGCTAATTTGGGCTGATTTTTCAGCGTTTGTATGCCTTCTATTTGAGTTTGGCATATGGTATCACTTGGGCGTTTAACGTTTTCTGTTCTAGTCTCGCCGTTCAAGATTTTCACGCTTCGACTGCGGGGGAGTGTTAGATAATATATTTCATATTTTAGATTAATATCTTTCCATATTTTGTTGCTTATTTAGATATATAGTAATATATTATTTATAGGTTGATAATATTTTATTTCCTTGTATATAGGGTAGGTTAGGGTAAGTTATGATATCGGTAGATTCTCTTGTACTCCTATATATAGGTTCCATCATCAATAATATTATTTACGGGGTTTTATGTTTTTCGACAATACGAGCTTGGATGTCCAATCTGTTGCATATGTCGTATAACGTGTAAGATTGAATTTCGTTGTGTTTCAAATTGATATTAAGTGAAATGTTTCTTTCTTCTATCAAGATGGATTAGTTTTCTTGACATCCTCATGGCGTGTAACCTTCTTTATCTCGCCTTTGTACCATTTTCAAAGCCGTAATTTGTTTTGACTCATTCATATATGTAACTCTGGAAGAACATTCAGACTTATCTTGGATATTGTGCCAACCAGAAAATTATGATGTGAACCAATATTTAATTTACTCAGATTTTGATGGTTATGCTCTGCTAATGCAGTGAAGTATAGAATCCTCAATGCTAAGCTACTTTCCATATCAATTGTTTCTGCAGAGGATTGACATATTTTATCCTTAGACAGGGTTCAGAAGTGTCCATAAAGGAGTTAGACTCATTACTTTCTCTGGTGTCGGAAAAAAAGAGAAAACTGGAACAAGAGGAAGCAGAGAGAAACATGCAGATTCTGCTGGACTTTTTACACGCTTTAAGGAAGCAAAAAGTTAATGAACTCAATGAGGTTTGTCCACATTAAAATTAATGTAACAGAGAGGGTTCCACCATTATCCGGAATGTTTGACAAGGAAATGGTTATTCGGCATTTTTACACCATTACACCACTTATTTCCCTTGTGATTCTTCTATTGCCTTTGCCATTTTGGATTAGTTATATGTTTCAGCGGATCGATGTTTCGTTTTCCTTTAATCTTCAAGTGAGTGAGTCATGAAGTGAGATATGACAATTAGTCGTAGAATAAGTTCTTACGGGTGGGATATAGGTAGTTAAAGTCCATCAGTATTATAATAATTTCGAAATTTTAATAAGAGATATTGTGGGACTCAATAATAGTTCGAATAAGAGTCTTTTTTAATTTTAGAATTTCTTATTGTGGTTATGATGTTTACTTTCCACATTGTTAGGTGCAAAATGATGTCCAGTATATCAAGGAGGACTTAAATGCTGTGGAAAGACATAGGATAGACCTATACCGAGCAAGAGACAGGTGTTCAGTTAAGCTACGTATGGTCTCTGATGATCCAGTGGGAATGAGATCTCACTCTTCTTCTATGGATAGAAATATTTCTGGCCTTGTATGCAATTCCTTCAATGTACAAGGAATACCGTCTGGGAGCTTCCAGTACAAGAAAGAGGACGGAAAGGTTCAAGTTAAACCCCTTGGGTCCCAGAGCAAGGATTCTTCTTTTAGTGCACTGACTTCACAACATATAAGTCAATCAGGATTGGCTGTAATACGGAAAAAGCGCATTCATGGACAGGTTAGTGATGGTTTAGTTGACAATCTTTTATTTGCAAGTCAGATATTGTTCTGTGATTTTACTTCTTGGATTTTTTTGGGGTGTGGTGGGGGTGGGAGGGAATCTAGATTGCTATTCATGTGTCAGATGTGTTTGCAAATATTGGTTGGCAAAATGAGAAAATTGTCAGTACAATAGATTATTTAAGTTCTAAATTATTTTATGGTTATTGTGTGTATTCTAATTATAGAAGTATAACATCCTATAGAAATCATATTAATTTTTTCATGATTTTTATTTTGTCCATATTGCAGTTAGCAAAGATGTTGCTACTGCAACTATAGTTATCCGTGTATTGAATTTAACATTATCTCTATTTATGTGCAATAACTTGATTATGCTGCTTTGAGAATTTGACTTGCAGTAATCACTAGACTTACAAAATGTCTCCTGGGAATATAACACACATCTATCTAAACATTATAGTTCTTTGCGAAACATTTCCTCCCAATCAAGCTCAAGAGAGAGTCTCTAATTATTTGTATTTCAAGTTGGTTATAGATAAAAAAGGTTGATTTCTTGTTGACTCAATTTCAAAGCCAATAGAGAAAATTTAATCATAGAATGTGACCATTTGATATAAATTTGTAAATGGGATTTTCTCCATGTAGCCATATGGAAGGTGGATTATGTTAACGAACTAAATCTCAAGTTGGGTTTTTAGTTTCCGAATTGCATCAACTGGCGTACATATCTTAACATTTATCATTAAACACACAAATAGTTACCTTTATGGCTATTTTGCAAATTCTTCTTAATTTCATCCAGACCACTTTTCTCGAAAAATACAGAATTTCATGATAATGATATTATTTGGAGTAAACTTGAAATGGTCTAGGCAATAAAACCATGAGTAAATAAATAAAAGGCATGTGTAACAAAGACATGTTTCTTAGTGGCGATTCTATAGAAGGGTAAGGAATTGATCCATAATTCCTCAAAAACTTTAATTTGTTTGCAGCCTCAAAAACTTTGATTTTTTTCTAATAAAAGAACTCATGAACTGTCTGATAAAAACACTGGTTAGAAATTAACCATTATTTTAAAAGGTCTATATATGATAAAACATCAGTGCAAGATGCAGGAGAATTACTTCAAGAAGTCACTAATTGTTTTAAATGCATATACTGTAGGTTCTGGGTTATCATGTGTAGTAATAGCTTATTTACTCTACTCCAAGCATACTGAAGGTAGTAATAATTATAAGCGTTTCATTAATTAACAACATTATCATGTGAAAGATATAATTCCAGTGTGTAATAATTTATAGCTATTGAATTTAGATTACACAATATGATTAAGTTGAGCTGGTATCTTATTGATTGTTAAAGTAATAATCAATCTTTAACTTCATTTGCTGTTGCAACTCTAATCAACCTATCAAATTATTTTTGCTTACTGGAACATAGCTATGGATTCTTATGTCTTTATTCAACAGGAGAAATACTTTTGAAAAGATTCACATTTCTAAGGTAGTATAGGTTGGTGTATTTTAACTTGCGCACACCATAAAGTTGATTTCCACCTACTGTCCCAGTCCTTTATTTCTGAAAGTGCAACATCATTGATATCTTCAGTTCACGTAATTGCATTTCACCTGATTAATAATTAATGTTATAGAAACTTTATCCTAAAAATTATTATTTCATGTCCAACAGACCTTGGATTTATTTCCCAGCAGTAATGCAGAAATCTCTCTCGTATGCACTTCATCTTCCTTATTCACTTGTTTCTGCACATTTGGACTGTTGGAGAATATTAGATTATAAGCATGGAATGATGCTTACCAGAAACTGGATACTTTTGTACTTTTGTTTGCTGAAGTTATCTTATGCCACTTGTTTTTATCTTCTCTTTGTGAGGAATTATTATCATCTTTCTTTGCAGCTTAATGATCTACAGGAATATTACTTAAAAAAGAGACGTCAGTTGGTCGATTATTCAAAGGACCACGAAAAAAAAGATAAATCCGTCATCACCAGAGAAGGTTATAGTTCTGGTCTAGCAGATTTTCAATCTGTTCTTAGTACATTCACTCGGTACAGGTACAGTTATGAACTTCAGCTCCACTTGATTTTTAACCATTTAAACTGCAATCTTATTTTTTTAATTTTTTCACTTATTTTCGAACAGTCGATTACGAGTAATTGCTGAACTTAGGCACGAGGATCTTTTTAGTTCTGCCAATATTGTTTCGAGGTAAGTTGAAAATCTGATTAGTAAGTTCTTTTATTTTATTTTTATCAAGGAATTTTAGTATGTAGAAGTATGTTGACGGAATATTGGCTGAACTACAACCTCCAGTGAAACAAAGCCTGTATTAGCAAATGAGAAGATTAGGGCCCCAAGGTTTCTGTTGCACTTTGTTGGATAAAAACTTATCCAATTTAAAAAATTGCGATTTAAGTTTACATGAGCTAGAGGAAAAGTAAAGCATCTCCTGATAGAGTGCATTGATTTAGAAATATACAGATGTAAGATCAAAATTTAGCACTGTTGATTACTTTACATTAAAAGTGTTGCTGTCTAAAAAGTAACCAGGCCATAGGTTTCGCTGGAATTTAATGACATGATCAAACTAAATCAATGAAATCCAGTTCTGCCATCGCATTGACTCAGTGCATTTACAAATTTTTGGGACGACATGATCAAATCAAATCAATGAAAATCCAGTTCTGCCATGCATTGACTCAGTGCTTTTACAAATTTTTGAGACCAAATTGACTTTATTCGCGTGAGGGGCTATTGTAATAACATAAATTTAAAAGGAGCTATTCTAAGATTTAGTAAACTGTTAAATGCCTCTGCTAGGATTAGGATTAATAAAATTTCTTTGGTTTGTTTAAACTAATAATCAGTTTGTTAATTGATTTATATCAAAAGAATGAGATGTAAATCCTTGATAGAGACGATGGTTTATTTTATGTTAACTCCATGTCGCAACCTCTCTTGTTCCAAATTAAACTACATATGCTTCATATGAGACAAAGCTGTTTACATACATCTTCCCTTTGTGATTGTAACTTCTGCACCCTTGAACCTGTAAGGTGGTGGTAGAGATATCATATTTGGCAGAATGTCCGCCAATCTGTTAGCTTCCCGAGAAATAAGAGATATATGCACTACCCAAGGTACAGCTAATGTTTTGTCCAAATGTAAGAGATGAGGTTAAAGTTGTGGTGGAAGTTAGGAATGTGAATGCACTCAATAGACACCACGCTATCCGTCTTGATGAAAATCTTAGGGATACAAAGCTCCCACGCCCTGCAAATCCCATGGCTCAGCGCCTTAAAAGTTCTTTTGCTATAAAATATTCAATGTGATAAATCCAGTTTTACGAATTTGATTTATACTAATAAAATTTTTGAAATCTTTTTATATAATTTATTTTTTATTTTTACTATGGTAATGGTACTTATCAAAAAACAAGTTTTTAAAAACTGAAAATTTAAATAAAAATTGTTATTAATATAAAATTTCAAAGTAACAGATCTCCATACAAATTAACTATCGATTAATTTTTAGTTAAAAGGCTAAGGGAAATTAGTCCATAAATCTATTAACCATAATTGTTGAGTTTTTTGGGAACGAACAGTTGGTGAGTTTTTGGATTGAAAATATTATCATGGACATTTTGGATATAAAATTCTATTTTGTGAGTTTTGTAATTTTCCTTCAATTTTTTCATTTGAATGTTCATAATTTATGATTATTTATTTAGTTATTTTTTATGTATGTATATAATGAATTTGCAGTTTCTGTTAGGTTTCTGTGCTTTCATTCACGTCAGGGGAACGTGGGTCTACTCTTATTTAAGCAAAACCTCATAAAACAGCCATGTTATTAATCCTAAAAAGTAACAATCTACCTCGGGACAGATGATTGGCAATGGACTTTTAGTTGAGTGTTGCACATAGCTCTACTTAGAAACAGTCTTACACAATTTTTCTTAAAAACAGTAGTTGATGTGACATTAATCATTATTACTTCAAATGAAAGGGTAATCTTGGGATGCCTGAACAGGAAATAGTGCAATACAAGATGAATGTATCGTCTAATCTTCGGCAGGCACGTAGACATATACGAAAGAGTCCCGCTTCCCATGGATTAGCCACATTGTTACTATGTTCTAAGAAAATATTTAGTTTGGAAGAAATTAGTAGTTTTCCTAGTATCGTGGTCATCCAAGATTGCGTAGCGATAGTAATACTCCTGGGATTTTGAATGTTATGAAATTTCATAAACTTTTGTAGCATCTTTCAGAATCAAATTTGGCTTCGAACCTTCTTTACATTTTGGTGTTTGCTTAAATAAGTAAAATTACTCTATCCTTGTTGCAGTATAGAGTTCAATTGTGATGATGAGCTGTTTGCCACTGCAGGAGTCTCACGACGTGTAAAAGTTTTTGATTTCTCTTCAGTAGGCTTCTTCCCACTCCTCGCTTTTTTCCCCATTTCCTTTTTATATGTTCGATTTTTTGTCCTGAGATTGTTAGCCTACCCACCACCTTGTGAAAATGCTAATGTTGACTGAATTGGAGTTCTGGCCATAAATGGTGCAAGCTAAAAGTGAAGACGCCCTTTTGCATATTGTAATGAAAATTTCTTCTGATGATCTATTGCAGGTTGTAAATGAACCTGCAGATGTGCATTGTCCTGTTGCGGAAATGCCAACACGATTTAAACTTAGCTGCTTGAGCTGGAATAAGTTCACCAAAAACCACATAGCTAGCAGTGATTATGAGGGTAGAGTGACTGTTTGGGATGTAACTACTAGACAGGTAGATCTTAGACAGCCTTCAACCAAATATTTTTGTTTATCAACCCTCTAGAAAGTTCATCTTCAAGCTTGACCATTTACAATTCCCAGAATTTGAGATAAAACTTCAGTTATTCACAGATATTGATAAAAATCAATTTTGGGCTTTTTCAGAGTGTTATGGAATACGAGGAGCATGAAAAACGTGCATGGAGCGTTGATTTTTCCCGAACTGAACCATCAATGCTTGTGTCTGGTAGTGATGACTGCACGGTACAGTCAGAACTCTCTCTCTCTCTCTCTCTCTCTCTCTCTCTCTCTCTCTCTCTCTCTCTCTTTTTCTTCGCATAAACTGAAGTCATACCTAATTTTTGTCAAATTCTTGCATGCACTTTTTTGCCAGACAATATGGTAATGGAAATGAATAATTAGATAAAGTCATACACAGGCATAAAACTTTTTTTAAGTTTCTTGAGATATTTATGACTGGTGTCTTATTCATGTTTAATCTTTATTTTTGTCATGCCTTGAGTTCTGGAATGAGCGCAATTGGTGAAGCTCTTGGACTCATCCCATAGCCTTCGTTCCTATCATGTGAAACTCAGAAACTCAAATGACAAAATATGCTGAGTCATATAGCAATAGTCAAACATAGTACAAGTTGCAGCTGAGAAAGGGTGGAGTAGTATTGCATAATTACGAGATAACTGTTTTTTAATTTGGTGTTTATCTAAGATCTATATGTTCAACTTACTTATGTCTTTTATCCCTCAAGATTTCTTGTTACACTCTCCTCAGATCTAATCTCCATTTCTTTCCCTTGTAATAAAAAGTTATGAACTTTCAGGTGAAAGTTTGGTGCACGAATCAGGAAGCTAGTGTGCTCAACATTAATATGAAGGCAAATATATGTTGTGTAAAGTATAATCCCGAGTCTAGCAAATTTGTTGCGGTAATATTTTTTTCTTGGTTATTAACTCCAAATCTTTTTTCAGCTTTTACGTGATCTGATTGAAATGTGGCAGTGCACATAATTCAAGAATAATCAACTGACATTTTCCTTATAATTTCTGGTTAAAACCTGTAACACATGTGATCGACAGCATAATTGGAATAATTTCACTTTGTTTACTTTTTCCTCTTAGCATAAAAAGTGGGACATTAACTTCTATTTCAAAGGTTCTATGCAGACTGGTCTGCTTATTTAATCATATTTACTTGTTGTTCTTAGCTATGTACATTCTGCATCTCATTCTTAAATCTGGATTAGTTTGTATTTAATTTGTATCAGATTATTGGTATCAGCAAAATATATTTAATAAAACATTGGACTTTCCATTGGCGAAGACGATATTTTAAGTCCTCTATCCAGATTAACAACCTTTATTCTCTGTAGAGTTACACTTAGTAATTCTATGGCACGTACAAACAGGCAAGAGCAGGCAAAAAAAAAAAATGAGAGTAGAAAAAGTTAGAGATCAAGATGGACTCAAGGAGCCTTGTGCTAAACTTCAAATTGAACTTACATCTTTGCTTATATTTTTCTTCTTTGTTATCTTCTCTTCCTGAAAAACAGACTACTCATAATGAGGTTCATGTTACTATGTAGGTTGGTTCAGCTGACCATAATATCCATTACTATGATTTAAGAAACACTTGTCATCCGCTCCATGTGTTTAGTGGCCATAACAAGACAGTTTCGTATGTAAAATTCTTGTCCAACAATGAGCTTGCTTCTGCATCAACAGACAGCAGTCTACGGTTATGGGATGTCAAGGAAAATTTGGCTGTAAGTTGCATATTGTTGTTTGTTGGTTGTGGTGATATTTTTTTTATTAGGTTAAATTACACCTCCCACGCTTGAGGTCTGGCCCAGGAATTAGATTTTCTATTCCAATTTTGTGTTCCATCTTGTGCTCCACTTTTATAGTGTTGACATATGTTAAAATATATACACATGTGTTAAAATATATACACATGTCAGACAAAACTTAATAAGCACGTTTATGTAAAGTTACATGTGTCAAACATCTAATTCAATGGAATAGAAGATGAAATAGAAACTTGGAATAGAGAAACTCATCCATGTGGCCACACAGTCCCTCTGTCTTCTCCTTTTCTCGTTTTCTTGAATTAATTTCTTTTTATTTATTTATTTATTACATAAAGTAGAAAAAGTAAAATATTAGTAATATATCTTATTAATCTTACTTAGTACAATTTATTGTTTTATTTTCCTATTTTTATCTTATTTAGTCTAATTTTAAAAAGATTATTTCTGATTTAAATTTATGGAAAGTGTAACTGTAATTTTTAAAACATAAAGATTACAGAAAGTAAAAATGTTTTAATATATATTATTTAATATAATTTATTGCACCAACTTCTCTTATTTATTGCAAATTCCATAAAATAAAACAAGAAAACTGTTTCTTGTTTATCTTATATTTTATTTGATTACAGTTTTCCCAAAATAATTTCTCATTCATCTTATTTATTACAATTTTCACAAATTCTCTCATTTATATTTACAAAAATGAGAATACATTTTTTTTAGATATTAAAAATACTTAACCAAAAATACAAAGAATTAGACCCAAATTGCATCTAGGTCTCTTATCTATTCTGTGAATAGTATTAAAAGGCAAAATAGGAAAACTACAATAGAAAGTCGTTGATGTCAGCAGTTTCTGGACTGAAAATTGTTGGAGGGGCCATCTGTAAGCCCGGTAATACGTGGAGGCAATTAGGTGTAATTAGAAAAAACCTCATACTGTTTATTTTTCTACCTGATTTATTGGATCATGGTATGAGTTGGTGAGTTGTATTTGCAGCTTCGTACATTTAGAGGGCACAGAAATGAGAAGAATTTTGTCGGTCTCACATGTAATAGCGATTTCCTAGCTTGTGGCAGTGAGACGAATGAAGTATTTGTCTACCATAAGGTCAGGAAATACCACTACTTAAAAAGCAGCTATTGTTTCATGAATTTCTTTACATACTTCTCGTTATTATCGGATTAGAAAATTGGAGAACCAAGAATTAGGATTCCATAGAAACAAAATCCCTAGCATTTGTTGGGATAATTTTCAAATTTATGGAATTCGAATATCTTGATAACAATATGGACTTGAAATCAACACACAATTGTAGTAATTTTGCCTCATATTCAAATCCTTCAATTTTGGATGAGGAGTAATATGAACTCTACTACAATGACACTTGAAATACTTTTCCAAAACTCAGGCTATATCGAAACCCGCAACATGGCATAGATTTGGATCCCCTGATGTGGGGGCTGCAGAGGAAGATGCGGGATCTTATTTCATCAGTGCAGTGTGCTGGAAGAGTGATAGCCCCACAATGTTAGCTGCCAACAGCAAAGGAACAATCAAAGTGTTGGTCCTTGCAGCTTGAAATTTGCTGGGTTTGATTTGAACTACTTTGTAATAGTTTTGTGGGATAATCCCTTGTGCATTACTTATTGTCATCTGTACATAGACCCCCGTAACGTACTTCATTCTTTATGGTTATAATAGTGAATTCGGACGGTAATAATTGATAATCACTTATACCGGGTATGAAATGCATTGCATAATTAAGGGAACTTATATACAAACCACTTTTTTGTGTGCTTATCAAAATCCCTCGAATTTATGTATGAAGTTTTGCTCATGTCAAGGTATTTTTTTATACCCTTTAGTGTAATTAATGTTATTTTTACAAATTTACCTGCTATAAACCTATAAATAGGCCTTTGACGGATGTTATATTTTTCAATAAGTGAGATTTTTTCAGTAATCTATTATCATATTTATAGGAGGGTTGTTCTTGATTTTTGTTGACCTCTCAAATACTTTAAAATAACTTTTTTTTTTTAATTTTGGTATTTTGAATTATTTTATCATCAAGAAAATAGACTTGTATTTACTATTTAGCACTCTATCGGGAGAATAATTTCAGAGTTCAAATTCGAACATTTGATCTAAATTCAAAATTTTAGTTTTTAACTACAAGATTTTGATCAAAATTAAAATTTGAAACTCAAACTACTAACCACAGGAAAATTTCAATTTTGGTAGTATAGGATATATGAAATTCTTTTTGGTATTATTAATAAAGTTTTAACACTTTTGGTATCAAGTCAGTTTTATTAATGTGAAATTTGGCACCATAGGGTTTGTATTCTAATGGTTTTGGTATCATTTATTCTGATTTAACACTTTTGGTACCAAATCAGTTTTTTCGTATGAATTTTTGTACCAAAATGGCAGAAATTGGTTATTAAGTACTGATTGAAATAATTCTTTTATCATCTTTGAATCTAGCAATTTGGTTCTTTAAAGCTTCATTTTAGTCCATTATTAAGTCGAGTGTAGCAAAATTAATTCTACAATAATAAATCAGGTTTAACATGCTTTGGAAATAAAATTAATCATTCATAAATTAGTACCTTTGTTTGACCTCCTTATTGTCATGTATTCTAAGCCTTTTTTTACGGACTCGCTCTAACCATACGACCCCAGACGATGGTTGTTGGTCCTTAGCTCCTTCAGCAATATAAAGCACAACCCTATTTAATTTCATACCTTGGGGATAAGCGGTTTTCAGAATGAATGTCCAATTAGGATTTTGGAAAACAAATTGAACAAAAGCCAACAACTTTATTGATGAAGTATAATTAAAATTACATATATATATATATATATATTCTACTACGCTATTGGAGGAGAAAACTCTTTAACCCCTCTTAGGAGAACTAATAATTTTGGGGAAATCCCCATACACATGAAAGAAAAGAAAAGATTACAAGAAAGAAAATATTTTTATTCTTAAAGACTACAGACTTGGAAATAAAATATATTTAGAAGAGTTGGGGAATATTTTCTGATGATCTCCATCTGCTCCCTTCCTTATAAGCCTTCAACCGCGGACTCCAAAAATGGATTTCAAACTTGTTTTAATTTTGCCTACATCTTTGTTGTATGCATATTTGTCAATAAACACATAAAGATTCTTAAGAAGATAACAAAACATGATAACTGACAATGTGCAATAATGACACACGCATTTAACAAAAAAAATTAAGCATTAATATAGAGATAGGATGCAATTAGAACAAAAAATACGAAAAAAATAACATGATGTTGAATGAAAAGAAAGTTTCGACGTCCATCAAGACCAAACATGATAATGCTTTTAAATAAGATTAAACTTCTTTACTTTTTTTTGGTATGTCAATTTCAACTTTAATCATTGTAGATCCACTTAATTTATTTGTAAATATTATACCTAAGTAATAATTAATTATTAAAAACTTGAGAATATTGATACATTACATAAAGTTATTTTCTCTTAATCCTTTATGATTTTATAGGTGAACTTAACAATTTGAGTACTAAGAAATCATAATGTTGAAGAGAATGAAGAGCAAAGTTGGTACTCAATATATTACAAAATATTCAGTACCTTATTTTGATATTAGTAATAATTTTTTCATTTGTTTACATGTTATATAGATCATTACAAAATGATCGATTCAAATAAGTACGTCCCTCATGAAGTATAAAAATCAAAACTTAAAGAAAGTAGCAGATAAAAAATTTATCTATGAACAAATAGGAACTACTGAAGGTATATGAAGAAAAAAAAGTTTTAGCTAAAATATAGATACTACAAAGTACTATTGTCAATTAAATTATACATTTTATAGGATATACATTATTATTTGAAGGGCATAATTGATAAGGTTGATGATAAATCAATACTGTGATATGATACAAAATATATTTTGCTTGGATTTCAGTTACTACTTAATAACGTGCAAATTGTATGAAATCTAATGAGAAGGGCATAGAACCACATAAATGCAATTATACTATAAGTATCATTTTCAATCAAAATATCTTTTCAAGATATAATACCAAAATTGCACTATTTCAAGATAATAGATTGGCTTTAAATATTATACAAGGCGATGACAATGTGCAATAAAATGTTTGAGGATACAACAATATTATGTATTGGATGCTATGTAAATAAATATATAACATCTATTGAAGATGTAACATTACAATATTATGCACATTTTCTTTAACTTTATATATATATATATATGTATATATTCTTTCATATGTTGTATATAAAGTGCTATTTTTTAGTTTTGTTTATCTTTTTTTTCATAAATGATAATTATCAATATATTATAGATAATTGACTCTATAAACATAAAATGAATTTCGTTTTCTCACTGCACTTAATAGAAAATTATAAATAAATAAGAGAATTTTTTATCAATCAAATCAATCATTATTTCACTTTCTCTTTAATATTTACAACTTTTTATCTATATTTTTTTATTTTTTATTCACACAATCATTATATACACAACTAACACAATTAATCTATACATCATACATCAACCTATCATATTGATTTGACACATTTTACAACTTTCAACCTATTTTTAAAAACATAAACAAACAACTATTATTTTCACATGAATTTCCATAATACACAATTTTCGAGAAAAATTCAAAATTTCAACTCAAAAAACATAAACAAACAAAGCCTAAATTTTTGACGAACTATTATGAAAATTTTAATTTTTTGATTTAATGTTGAATTTATGTTCATCCAGAACTTCAAAATGATACAAATTCTTGCTTGTTTGCCACGATATAATAACCAGAAACAAACTGGGATGCCCATCACATGCATAAGAAAATATCATTAACCAACATTTGCGAATTTTATAGCATGAAATCCTATGTAAGACATGTCTCATGTAGACAGTTATAATTAAATAAGATAGCATAACTAGAGAAAATATGACTTTGTACCATCTTTCTCAACCTATAGTTTGCACAATCAAACTATTTTTCTAAGATAATTTGTAATATATTTGTATAAATTATTTCAGTGCATAGTGTATATTATTATTAAGAATAAAACATCTTATATTCATAACACATATTAAGATTCATTTTTATTTAAATTATTTATTCTCTTAAATAATCAGAATGAATCACGTGCAAGGCACGTCTCATTTACTAGTAATAATTAAATGTATTCTCTAATCAATTGTAAATTCACTAATTTTTTATGCTAATTAAAATACAACTTGTCTAATTATATTTGAATTTTCCTCGAAAGTATACTTTTTCAATAATAATTTTTTTATTATTAATAGTTATTAATTAAAATACGCAATTCCATCATTGAAATCAATAAAGCTATGAAGTTTGCTCGATACCACTATCGAAAATTGATTGCAAATCAAAATGCAGCGGATAAAAACCAATTACCAGATAGCCATGAATTAATCCAGGACTTCATAAATTTAGAGAAAAAATGAGAACAAGATAAAAACAGTATTCACCTCTTGTAGCATGAATTCAAATGGATCACGAGAGTAGCAACTAGCAACCCTAAATTTCTACGTTAAAATATTGTCAAGCGAAGAAAAACTTCTAAACTCTAAGGGTGTGTTTGGATCGAGTGATTTGAAATTCATAGATTTCAAATTTATCGACAAATCCATTTAAGTTCGTTTGGATGATGATGAATTTCAAATTCCTCACCATTCATTTTAAGCTCTTTTCTCCACAACTACGGTGGATTTCAAATGACACCATTTTAGGTGTCATTTGAAATCCTTCCTCCAAATCCACTCCTCAAATCCAAATCCATCGATCCAAACGCACCGTAAGGGTGTGTTTGGATTGAAGGATTTGAAATCTATGGATTTCAAATTCATCGACAAATCCATTTAAGTTCGTTTGGATGAATTCATGTTACGATGTATTTCAAATCCCTAGATATTCACTTTAAGCTATTTTCTCCACGACTACTGTGGATTTCAAATGACTCCATTTTAGGTGTAATTTGAAATCCTTCCTCCAAATCCCCTCCTCAAATCCAAATCCCTCGATCCAAACACACCCTAAAGGTTGAAGATGATGGTGGCTAACTAGGCAGAGAGTGAGTGGAATTCTACTCTCTAAATGTTTACGTGTAAGTGGAAGATTGTGTTTTCAACTAAAGGTCTCGGGGCAAGGACACTCAAGCTTCAAACTGGGTTTTTCCCGGCTTTTATGGGTAACCTAGTGAATTCATTAATTCAAACAATATAAATTAATCTAATTAATTGAATCACATGAATTATTAATTGAATTAGTTATTATTTAATTTGCACATCTAATATCAAATTAAAGAAATTTGCTTACGTTATTTTTTCACTAAGATTTCTGATTTTGTCTTGTAATGCTACTCTCTAGGCTGATATCGATTGACAATGGAAGAATACCAGAGGATGTGGGTGTCTCCAGCCAGTCCCATGTATCCATATTATAGCCAATCAAGTACGAGAAGACTACATCACTACGAACCTTTTTATTATAAATACTGATGTATATAAGCTATACTCATGTACTCGGATCGAGTGAGATCATGGTATGTTAAACTCACAAAATTCGGTATTGTTTTAATAATCATAGTAAGATGAATTAGCAAATTCTCATATATAATGTGTATTACATTGTCGCCATGAGGTGTGCAATGTATAGCTAAAAAAATGCTCGTCACTATCTGAGTGACTAAACAAATTCCAACTAACAAACCAAACCCCGACCAATAACTAAGATTGCTCGGGGTTGGATAATCTATCAAATGCTGATCTAAGTGTGGAGGATATAGGCTGTTTAAGAAGAGAGAATTATTATTTCCTTAGTCATTTATTTATTTCTCTTTTATATTGTGACAACTTTCCCATCTTTTGGCATTCTAGGAACTACTATTTTTGTCCTGCACGAGTTAGTTTATTTGTTTTGGACAAAGACTTATAATTGCATTTACTTATAATCGCACATGACATATCCTCATTTACTGTCGAGACAATAAATCATTTATTGTCACAAGCATTTGCTACGTACTTGCATTGTATAGATGGCAATTCAAGATCAACCCAACCAATAAATGATACAGGTGTAACTACTCATAACAGATCTCCTACAAACAATTTGAACAATTTGATGATGACCCCTAACTCTAAAGCTCTCGCACACTACTATAATCGATAATTAAATCAATGATTATTAAAAAGTAAATACCATATGAACGGATTACTATGAGTCATGTGTAGAGATATTGAAATTCCGTCAACATATTTATTTGACAAGCTCCCACCATTTAATAGTAGTAGCAAAATGTACGTGCGTTGCACGTAAACATCTTTTCTGTGTTGTTTTTAGATCTTAAAGTTTAAGGAAAAATATAAGTAAAATATTTTTCTTCTTACAATTATCTTTATTTAGTAATTAATTGTTATATTTTATTTTTCTTTAATTTTTATTTGTGTCTTCATCTTACTCAATAATTTACTGTTGGTGTTATTTTAACTTTTTCTGATAAATTATCCATAATAGAATTAAAAGAACTGAATGAAAAATATTTTAAATATTTTATGATATTTCTTGTCCTTTAAATTGACTTGTAAATTTTATTAAAAAATATTAAATTATTAAATTTTTAACAATTAAAAATTAAATATAAAGATTCAACATTCTAAAATTTAAAAAAACAAAGCATGCTTATAGAAAATTTTATAAATAGATAACTAATGCAAGTCACACAATATAATTCTACTTTAAGTTGATATAATTTTATAGCATAAAAGAATTTTATATATACTACTAAATTTAAAATAGTAATAAGAACATTAACATGAAATTCTTATGAATTACATTTATGAATTTATGATGAATTAAGCCAATTTTTTAGCAATTCATGGTTGCATACATGCTTATACCTCAGTAAATAATTTAAATAATGGACGATATGTATACACTTGATTGATAAATATTTAAATTCAAAGAAAGAAAAGTTACATAAAGAATGTCAATGCTTGTCATATTATTGGATTTTCGAATGAAAATTTTATTTTCCATGTTTCACATCAACTTAGACAAAAAAGACAGATAAAAGAACATTAGAAGTTAAGTCATGTTCCCAAATGTGCCTAAATCTTAAATTCACATGTCAAATAAAAACAAATTCTCTTCGTAATTCTCTTCTATATAATGAAATAAGTGTTGCATATGTTTAAACTAAATCATAATGCAAATAAACATCATTAATAAATGATCAAACTAATACCAAATTCGATGTTTAATATACAATAGAAATTATATATATGTACAATTAAAAATAATACATAATTAAATAATTTTATATGAATTTTTTGAGTTGTAATAAACACATACACATAAAAGAAAAATTTAAAATTATATTGTAATGATTGTTGATAAATGATGAGAAATTCAATAACTAAAATATTATAACTTGGCAATGCGTGTAAATTTTAACAATACTTGAAGTCTAAGCCGTTGTTGAGTACTTTAATGTTTAAACACTAAAAAAAAATACAGTAGTAATACCATCTTTTTAGTTAATGAAGATATAGTAGTATAATGACATGGCCTTAACTGTGAGATAAATTAATTTTCTAAAAATTAATTAATAATTTCTCTTAAATGAATATTTACATAAACGTTTAAAGATAATGATAATTCATAACTATCAAAATACGAGATATAGTCTTAATATCAAACAAATGATTTTTTAATTTATGAAAGTTAATTAGGTTGTTGGAGCTCAATTCATGTTTTTCATTTGTGGCTAAAATTTTAGTATTTTAGCAATTAATTATGTAATACACTTTAACTAATTTAAGTGTTTTTAATTTGAATGGTCAAGCTTTGGCTAACTGCTCAATATCTTCTTTTCTTATTATTTTTATTTATATTGGTTAAAATTGATACTATAAATTATATACGGGATGTTGTTTACAGTCAGTAATCATTCTTTAATTATTTATATTAGCTTCGTCTTTATTTAATATAAATCAGTTTTTAGTTAATCTACTATATTAATAGAATAATTATTTTTTAGGGTTTATGGTTGGAAATGATGCTTACATATGTAGAAGTTTTGATCATAAAATATTTATTACTATTGTTATATAATTCATATGGACTCCAAAGGGGATTATGTAATACACTTCAGCTTAGGGGTATAAACGAACCGAGCTTTGTGATTTTTTCAAGCTCGAGCTCGAGCCTTAATAGACAAGCTCGAGCTCGTCGAGCTTAAAATTTCCGAGCTTGGGTTCGAGCTCGAGCCGAACTTTTTAAATTTTTTTAATTATTTAATATATATTTATTAATATAATAAATAAAAATAATAATATATTAAAAAAAAGCTCGCGAGCTTTTTTCAGAGACAAGTGCGCTCGGGCTCGGCTAAGAGTTCGAGCTCTGTGAAGCTCGGCTCGAGCTCATTCGAGCCAAATCAACTCGGCTCGCGTGCCGGCTCAGCTCGACTTACAAGTTACACCCCTAACTTCAACTAATTTAAGTGTTTTTAATTTGAATTGTCAAACTTTGGCCAGTTGCTCAAAAGCTTATTTTTTAATTATTTTTATTTATGTTGGTTACGATTGATATATATTATAAATTACATATTAGGTTTGTTTACATTCAGTAATAATTCTTTAGTTATTTATATTAGTTTCCTCCTTGTTTGATATAAATAGGTTTTAAGTTAATCTACAATATTAATAAAACAATTATGTTTTTTAAGTTTTATGGTTGGAATGCCAAATGGTTCTTATATATATGTAGAAGTTTTGATCATACCATCGTTATGTATTTGTATACAATTTCTATGGGCTTCAAAGGAAAATTATATTATATATATTTGTTATGGAGATGAGTTAATTTTGATGATTAAATAGGTAAATGTTGTATATAAAATATGTTCATTACATTTAAACTTGAAAATAAAAAATTAAAATATATAGGTAATTGTATGTCATATGATATAAACATAATTAATATAAATATATATCACACTCATCTAGATATTCACTAAATTAAAGGTTCAGTAAATGAATAGTCAAATAACCAATATCTTATTATGATTAATTTTAATAGTATATTAAGAGTTTTAAAATTTAAAAATTAATATGATATAACCCTTATTGAAAGTTTAAAAATGAATAGTCAAAACTATATGATCAATGTGAGAGGCATACTAAAGGTCACCCCATCAATTATTGATTATATTAAGGGTCACCTTATTAATTACTGTCAAAATACCATATTATAATATAAATAATTAAGAGAAGGGCATTTATGTCTTTTTACAATGGGAAGAAACACATCCTTACTTTTATATTAGTATAGATAAATATGTCTGGCACATTTGTTGTCAAAACATGTATAAAAAGCACAATTAAAATTAGGGCCCTAAGGTGAGTCGAGCAAGCTCACAAGCCTAGTGAACTGGCTCAATTAAAGTTGGCTCGAACTCAAAATATCTCGAGCATGTGCCTAGTTTCGCAAGCTTGAACTTTTTAATGAATCGAACTTGAACTTCCGCTTGGGTTTTCATAAGCCCAGGAGCTGGTTGGTAAACTTATATTGTTATTATATATGTATATATATAATATATATTTGTGTTTACTTAATATCATTGAAATATCACTATTATTCGACTTTTGTGGTGGTGAATGAGAAATACTTGCTTTAAAATTTTTTTTTTTTATCATTTTAGTAATCGTGGTCATTTATTGAGTTTACTTAGTAATTTC
This sequence comes from Verbascum thapsus, assembly GCA_963669365.1. Lineage (NCBI taxonomy): Eukaryota > Viridiplantae > Streptophyta > Magnoliopsida > Lamiales > Scrophulariaceae > Verbascum > Verbascum thapsus. The sequence goes on along the minus strand of OY770105.1, from coordinate 4,777,366 downwards.
AAACAAATTATTTTACTTTAAGGGTTAATAATATTCCCAAAAAAACAAAAACAAATTATTGATGATGATTGGTAGGTTAGACAAATCTATATCATTGGCTTTGTGATGTTACTTATTTCTTAGAAATATTTTATTTATTTTTTATGGATGAACTCAACAAAATGTTCAATAACCCTTTGATTATTGAGACGTTGCAAATCTATAATATTTGTTAGAACCTCTAAATTTATTTTACAATAAATATTGTCTTAGAATTTTATGCGAAATTTCAAGAATATCAATTATATATTTAAGATGCAAACAAGCCAAAAGTTTGAGCTCGAACTTAGAATTTTTAAGATGAGAACTAGCTTGAATCTTAAAAATATTTGAGGCTTGTACCGAACTCAACTCATTTACAAATATAATACTTAGACTCAGTACAATATAATACAATGCTTTGTTATTGATTCTCATGTCAACTGAGACGATATAAAATGGAAACAACATAGTAAGTTGAGTGGCTAGACTAGGGTGATCAAATTCCGACATATTTATGATATAACTCGTAAAATGCTTACGGGCCAAATCAAGCCGAGGCTCGAATAAGACCAATGAGGGTCGTAGAACGGATATAGACTGCACTCAGGCGTACTGAGCTACCTACGTACCTTTCTATTAGGATCAAGTCTAAACGTAGTTCAAGGTTGTAATTAAGGTAATATACGAGGTTCTTAACTCGGTATATAAAATAGTGGGAACGTACTGTCAGATCGTACTATGTACTCTCGAGGTACTGTTCAGTATGTCAAAAGTCCTTTTTCTAATATTAAATGGCACTATTTATAGGCACAGTACCCAATGTACGGATGATAGCGGAACACACGGGATGTCTTACACGTGTCCCCCCAATGTACGTCCCAGATTGTCCGGGTTAGGGCAACAACGGGTTTGACCCGATAAAAACACGCGGGTTAGGTAGTGTAATGCAAATGAACATAATTAGGTTAGGGACTTTTTGGTAAATATGCTTAAATAATCCCACTTAGGGTCGTATGGTCCCATACGAGGTAGAAGGACCTTTGGCCATCTACGACCTTGGGTGGTCTACGAGGTTATGCTATATCAATTTATAAATTCAATTATGCAGATCTTTAATGTGTTGCTCTTAAGCTTTGATTATATTTTACAATCCCATACCCTATGTTTCTCTTTTGTGCAGAGGCTTTCAGTTTTCTCTAATATATCTCATTTTTTATACCAATTATCACGATCTTGAATCAATATTTCACCGAAAAATTATAATATACTATACAAGTTTCGCAAATCTACCTATACATTACTATATGGCTGTTTTCTCTTATATATACAGATAAATTTACAAGCTTATATGGGCTTTGTTACCTTTATATCGATGATGTCAACTAGTCTTCCCGAATTTCATCTGTTGATAAGACTCTTTAGCATCTCTTGGCTGTAAACGGCGCATGAGATTAAATTTGTATTAGTTCATGTTATCTATATAACAATTTCAGCTTGAATTATGTCTATGGAGGCAAACAATATATTCTTCCTCGGAAATTAGAATAACGTAAGAAATTCATATGCTCTCTACGTAACATTAAAATTTAAAATCAATCGACAATAATGATGAAAAAAATGGATAAATAGGAAATGTATCATGCACCACTATAATTATGTCTAATTAGGGGATAATTTAAGCAGACTCGTCTCTTAACTGTGGACAGGCGCTATGCTTTCATGTACTCAAGTGAGAAGCATTTTCCTATCAGTTTCTTACATCTTATAGTAAAGAATCATAATGCACAATCTTTTTTTTTTTATTTGTAGTACAGATCATAATGCATAACCTTTTTTTTTTTTTTTTGTGTGTGTGCATGTGTCACAACAACAAACTCCATCTGTGCAAACAGGTATAAAACAGTGAGTTTTTTGACATGATGACTTACAATTATTTGAGCATCAGAAATAAGTCCAATTTGATCGTTCTTTTCATTACGTGCTCTCCTGGCTGTGAGTGACATCCTGTTGTGGAACTCCTTCACATGATTATATATGCTGCATTCAATAAAAGTACAATCAGTTTAGCTATAACAGTCTTGTCGAATAAATTTGTATACTATCACAACTCAACAATACAGTAGATATTTATTAATATACAAACTTTTCCCTTACCAATCTACCAAAACTATATAGAAACGCAAGTGACTCATGCAAGATCAAGTCTCCCTAAACTCTGATGTTTACAAATATCTTTATATGAACAACACTTGTCTACTTCTGCATCCCGGGATTTAATCATAGTACCAGAGGTTAAGTCATGCACAGTTGAATAATTTTTAGAGCACTATAACTTTCAGATATGATGTTTGCTACAGGCCAAATAAAATACTTTGAAACTCATTTCCGTCTGTAATGACATCATTACAGGCCTTTGCAGTACAAGCCTACTGCTCATTATAAGACGAGATCAAACAATGATATTTACTCGTCTTAAATAAATCCATGGTCCACCAAGCTTCATTTGTCACATCATGTTTTGGCCTAAGATTAAGAAGTGCATTTTACACCACCACCATAATTTTAAATGTCAGATCTACTCCCTATTTTCCACCAAAAGGTAGCTTTCATTATTTCTTGTACTTGAACTAAATTTGGATGGGCAATTTTGGAATCTAAACGTGAAATTTGTCTCTATTGTAAGGTGACATTCTTCATGAAAATAGAAGGGAAGCATGCCAAACAACATGAAGATACAATTCTACAATCTCTGTGAACGCGCTTTAGATATAAACTGAGTGAATTCATAACTGAAAGACTGAGAAAATAACCTTAAGCGGTGTCTGTTGCATGCAGTGAAGAAAACCACAAAACCATTAAGAATACTTCGAAGAGCACGGAATACCTGGTAAAAGAGAGCATAAGTTAGTTAAGGGCAAGTCCAATTAGATACGTCCAGGTTTACAATAAACGACCTGGGAGAAAAGATCATTCCAAAGAGAACGCCATAGCGAGACTTCATAGGTGCTGGCTCTCACTGTTGACTCAACACCTCTAGTGACATTAAAGATGCTGCTTGAAAATACCCATAATTCTCCAACCAAAACATACATAAATTTACACAAGAAAACCATGAGGCTACCAAATTTGTGCATTAGTCTAAATGGAGCATAAAGAACTTCACCGAGAAACCAGAATATGGGGTATATAACAGATGTTGCTGCAATAAAACAGAATAAGTCCAAACAAAAAGCGATGAGAAGAAGAATTGAAGATCTATAGCATAAAGGAAGTTATATGCTCGTCAACTTACCAACATCCCACAGTATCACCAACAAGTACCATAATGGCAGCAGTAACATCTCTACAACATCTCCAATCATTGTAAAGAAAGACTCAACCACCATCCAAGTAACTGAAAAGATGCTCCCAACTACTTGTATAATTATGCTCCAAAGAGGCAGGAAGAAATCTAAGAACTCCACAACGGGTCCCGCCAATGGTTCTATAACGAATGACAGAACTGAACGAACAGTCCGTGTGACCAAGAGAGACCACTTGATGGCCTTCTGAAAATTATGAAGAAATAACATGGTACCCAAATACTTAATTCTTGAAATCATTTCCAGTGTTTCTATCCAATCAAAGAGCGGTCCAAATAACCTAGATGCTGTTGCCTTAAGAAGGGGTACATTTTTGTACAAGTCGTAGAACCCAATGAGGACAGTGACAGTTGATATAAGTATATAGAACACTCTTGCTAAAGGGCACATCCAAGGACGATAAATATGGCAAAACACAGGGTACGATTGAAGGAAGATAACCCAAGATGGAAGCCCGGCTTCAAGTAGAGTAAGTAACCGCAAATCAGTCATAATTATGTCCTTTAGTTTAAAAGGAAGGTGGCAATCATTGAACCGAAACAAAATTAAAACATCCCTGTACAAAGTAGGCTCAAGCGTCTCTTCATGATCACTTGTATCAGATGTCTGCGAAAGTATTTCAACAGCTTGAGATTCTGCTTCTTCTGAAGATATTCCATGCACAGCATCATAACAAAGGGACCTCATAACTTTCCTTCTTTTGTAAGGAACATGAGGGGGAGGTGGAGTAAGTAATATGTTCGTTACATTTGTCATAGTAACTGGATAGACTCTGAAACTACTACTGCTAGGAGAGCAGGGAGATTCATCCGCAAGACACATATCATCACTAATAATGTCAACAATGTCGGCCGCATTAGTCATTGGGAAATGATCTTCAGCATCATGGAAAACCTCTCCTACACACTTTTAAAATTAGTAATAATCTAAGCAAGATTTAAACATTCCAAAGGAGATAAAGGTTTTGCAATGTCATAACAGAATCATCACATTACAAGACAAAGTAGTTACTGGGATTTCAACAGGAATTCTAACTAATACATTATTGCACTGCATGCATTTCCTGGGTTAGTTGAAGAGGAAACTCAATTAACCAGGGTCTAGGTCAGCTCAGTTCTGTAAAGGGGGCTAATTTTGCATACAAAATCAATTGGGAAGGATCTATCAATCTAGCCTGTTCGTCGGCCTTCACTTTGAACAGTCAGCAATCCTATTTAAGGCTATCAAGCTGCAAATCTCGTATTGCATATTATATATTCATAGACGCCAATTCATTATATAAAGCAAATGTATATAAGATGAAATACAATGTTTACTACTTTATCCACAAACACGGGTGACCAGGCAAACGCCACAGTAGTCCCGGCTCTACATTATTGGAAAAAATAGAATAAATATGCATGCAATGTATGTGTTTATGTGTTTCTGTGCATTTATATATCTTTCAATTCACATATATTTCATGGCGGCTTTAAATCCTACTAAGCAAAACACTGAACAAGTTCAAAAAAGAAAATAAGCTGTGCATGCATATATCAATGAAGATTACCAGCCAAAAAACCACGTCATAGGCAACGTACATTTGCACTCTAAATCATACAAATCAGAATACTGCGTAGTCATGGACCATGCCTATTGAATAAATGCGATGTTAAATATATTAAAATATATGAAAAAAGAGATCGTTCAATCATTCTGGATGTCTTTGGTTGAGTTCATTGTTCAGGTTGTGATGCTGTGCAAATATCTCAAGTAAGACTCCATGACATGTTTCCACATCATCTCCAAATTATGGATAAAAGATTATCAGATGAAGCAGGAAAGTGATAGCCAGTCACAAAAAAAAAAATCAAAATAAATTATAACAGTAATCAATTTAATGGAATACCTAATGCAGCATCCAAATAATCTCTCAAAAGAATCTGTTCACCAATTGTCCCTGGGAACCATGAAGATATAGACCTGGCTGCTTGGGCTATGCTATCAAATTCCCACCTTCTCATGACTTTAGCCTCAATTGCTAGTGACGTATCAGTCTGAATATCACAAAGAAAAAGAATACAAGAAAACAAACTCAAAGTCATAAAATGAAATTAAAAAAAAAAAAAACATTTCCAATTACAGCACTTGAACAAATCACTTGGACACTAGCTACCTGAAGCTCGTTCAAATAGTTAATACCACGAACATCACTCCATGCAACCTCAAATACAATAAAGCCATACAAGGTCCTATGCAACTTGCTGTTTGCAATCAAAGAAATACTAAGCTTCTTTACAGGTAGCAAAGCCCTTTTCTTGGATAATGTCACGGCATCAATCAATGAGAACCATTTCTTGAACTTTCCAAATCCGCTTGAGCCTGATGGGGAAGAACTTTCTAACTCTGATAGTTCTTCTATCATTTTTCTGTCCTTCCTGCCTCTAGTGTTTGCAAAGGGGGACATCCTGGACTGAACATTTATCGCAAAAGTAATTTTAAGACCTCAATTTGTTACTAAAATTAAAGTTACTTAATCCTGCTGGATAGATTGAGACAAAGATATTTCAGCAACCTTAGTGACCATCAGCTGCCAGAAATGAGTAGGACGAGAGACAAGATCTTTTAACCATGGCCTGTTGTCTACCAAGATATAAACTTTTCCACTGTCAGAGGCCAAAAATAGGCTGAGATGTGAAAGATAGGACTGCAAATCCCTGCACAAATCAACCATTAGTAATCATACTAAGTGTATGATTACGCTCAGCACAATTTCAGACACATGAATTCAAATGGAGTGATGCACTGGACATGGAAGTGCACTAAGGATACAATGCATGATAGAGAAAACAGTGAAACGGTTACTAGACTTCCACAATGTTAAAGTCGTTTATTCCCCATCTCAAGCCCATCAACATGTAGTGGTAATGGTGCTCTCCAGAAGGAGGCTTCTATTTCGCACTTCAATATGCTTATGCACACATCATACCTAATTCGTCCAGATAATATGGTACTCCCTTGATAGCCTATTGAACTCACATGCACAGAGTATTTCAATAACAGTAAAAATCGAAAGCTGCAACACATTTTAATCTCAGCCCACATTGCTCAAATAGAGTAACACAATGACTCGCAAAGCCCCCATTGCAATTTTTTCCTGATCTTGAACAGAAACAGATCACAAGGAGATTAACAAAATTTGTTCAATCAACAATCACTCAAGAAGATCACTTGTCCTGGATAAAAAACACACTCCAGTAAAAAGAGAACACGGACATGGAGACACTGATTTTGAAAAGAAGACATCCCTAGAGGCCCAGAAAACCATTACTAATTAGTACCATTAAAAACATTTAAAAGTTCAATGTTCTGTTACCAAGAAGCAGGAAGCTCAGTCACGTGTAACTAACAAAAAGAATTATGTGTGGAAGTAATCTCGCAGTGGGTTTCAGCAAGGGAGGAGAAAGGGGTAGTAATCAGCTCTAACATTTGTCCCACTAATTAAAGCTCGATCCTTGAAGGAATGGTTTTTTGCAATAATCTTTCAATTTCCATCAATCAGCCCAATTAGTGATAGTTAATATCCTCAATTCCCTAGCAGAGACTTCAACTCATCTTTTAGGAAGTACTCTTCGAATTATTTAATGTTTTTATTTTTTTCATGGGAAAAATCATGCAGGGAATGTCAATTCTGATTAGAAGCATGTGACATCCAGCCTACAGGTCATCAAGGTATTCAGAGATCAAAACTATTGCTAAATTCGAGATCTCCATATCCTCGGGGAGTCTCCAAATGTCATTACTTCAGGGATGACCAGGCGAAACGCGTGGAAGTGAATATTAACTGATGAAACAAAGGCTCCCGTACATGAACCCCATTATTAAGTTAAAATAAATGATTTAATCAGAATGAACTCTTAAACAGGGCATTCTTTGATCTATTAAAGCTGAGACTAGAAAATTTAAAAAGCAAAACAGAACATAGGACCATCCAACATCGGCAAAGCTAATAAAAAATGCATTACAAAACCCAAGTACCTTAAACAACCTTGTAAACATGAACATGTATATATACATTTTTCTTAATTGAGACAAACTTATTTTATCAACACATTGAATTTGATGCATTAGAAAATGAAAGAGTCCATATATTCAAATTAGGATTTGGTTACCCAATTTGTAAGCCTGTTAAGGGAAAAAAGCAGCCACAATTGGTGGCCATCTTCAGCAAACTGAGTCCTTAATCCTCCCTTCCTCTGACTCAAATTTACACCGGCAATAACAACTGTTCCATCATATTAAAAAGAAATGACAACACAGAAAAGTCTTAAATAAATGGAAAAGTATGGCTGAAGAAAGAAAAAAACCTGCGAATGGGAACTGATCAAGGGAATTCTTCCATGAGGAGAAATGTTGAAGAAGAGTAGAATCATGAAAGCGATAACAGGAACCACCGCAGAACTTCATGAACAAAATATAATGGGGCAAATCGACGGCGGAGAATGATTGGAAATCAATGGACCTCCGCCATTAATGTGAAAGCAGAGATTAGTTAGGATTGCTTCAATTTATTACATTGTGGGAATCAATCCAATTGGGATTTGGAATAATACGGTGTGTTGTTTCTACAGAGAGAGAGAGAGCATCTCTCTAGCATGACGACACGTTGACTGCGTGTGTGTCTTTTGAGAGAGAGAAAGTACATCATTCGGTTGTTATTCGTATAATTTCATTATTATCCATGGCATACAGTAGTAATACATATTAACCGGGAAGGGTAGAATCGGAATGTCACATAGAATCCCGCCCGCACTATCTATCTGTCGCTGTCTTGACAGGTGAGGAGGAGGCGCGTGCGTGTTGGGAACATTGCCAATGAAATTTGTTGGAATTTCATTATCAAAATTTTAGTTTAGATCAAATTTGGAAAATATTGTAAATTTAGATAAAATTTGTGTTGATTGGAATGAAAAAAAAAGTCATCGATTAGATGACATGTCAATTTTCAGTTTCTCATTTTTTATAGAACTTTTGGAAAAAGAAAGAATTATTTTTAGACAGTAGAAAAATGATAATTAAGAGATCAAAACCCGAGAAGGGTTAAATGATATAAATAGGAAAAACTTACAAGATAGATTATAATCTATTTTAATATCAATGATCTCCTCAAATTTAACTGTTGAAAATTGGGTTTGAGAATTTGGGTAAGTTTAATTTGTAGAAGTGAAATATCTTTTCATTATAATAATCTACATCATAACTAGATTAATTTGGTGTATTTATATTCTCAAATACAATAAAGGATGAACGAAAAATTAGTGTTCAAAGTGAACTATTCAAATAAGAATAATTGGGAATGAGATAGCTAAAATGAATTATCCACATGAAAAGGTAAACAAAAAAAAGACTTTATTAAGTTCAATGTTGAGATAGTGGTTTGGACCCTTGGTCTACAATAGATTTTGACCGGAGTAAAGACTTAGTCATGGCCCATGTAGCTTCGTGCACCCCCTGTCGCCGCCGTCTGTCTGTCCGACCGGCCGGCTCGACTCGGCTCAGCTCGAGAACATGTGTGGGTTTGGGTTGGGCTTGAGCACAATTTGTCTTTTTGAAGGGAATTTATTTGAACTTTAATTCAAATTAATTCTTTTATTTTTAATTTTAATTCTCAATTAATTATTTGACCGTAGGATGCATTTTAATGCGAACGGACGCGTGTGACTACCATTGAGGTGCAATTAGTGGCCAAGATCGCATGTGATACGATGCAGTCGGTCCGTGTATACCGATTGGAGTAAAATGTATGTTGTTCGGACTAAAATGATATGTTTTCAAACCTGAACAGGGTTGTGTTTGTTCGAAAAGGTATCTTTGAGGTTAAAATTGAAAAGATGTGACTGCTAGCCCACTTATCTTAGTTTTCTATAAATTGGTCCCCATAAATACAAATTCAATCATTCTTTCAATTATTCTCTTTTCTGCATTAAAAATCTTAGGTCATTCTTATAAAATTTGAGAGTTCAAAACTAAGTTTTGTTCGCCAAGTTTTGAAATTTGTAGTGCTACTATTTTGAAATATAGTAGTTAAATCTTGAAAAATGGTTGTCGTAAAACCGTAAGCACCTAGAGCGGGGCAATTTTGTTCAAAGACAAAGAGTAAAACATTTCGACTGCATACATTCTAAAGACACAAGTCCCAAAGTGTTCTCACAAAATATTTTCTAATAACATTAAAATAAAATTTGTGTTTTTAAGAATATCGCCATCCTCAATTCCTCTGTCTAATGTGTCTAATGTGATTGTTGATATGCCAATTGTTGTTCACCATGTCCCAACTCAAGGGAAAAAACTTAGGCAAGTTTGTTGGTACTGATTTTAAGAGGTGGCAACAAAAGATGATTTCTACCTCGTGACTTTGAACCTCGCGAGGTTTCTTAGGAAGGATACTCCGGCTATGTCCGAGGACAAGAACCCTCAAGCTAGGAGTGCTTGAGATGCATGAAATTATTGTGACTTTTTGTTGGAAACATTGTATGTTTACCAATGTTGTGACAGAAATTCGAACACCATATGTATCCGGGGTACGAAATATTTTTTGATATTCTTGTTCTACTCCGGGAGTAGATGAGTAGATGACCTTAGGCCATGTTTGTTTATGTTTTCGAAACCCATTTGTAACTTTTTTAAATCACAAAAGTCAAAATAAACTTAACACACCAAATTTTCATTCAAATTCTACTTTTGCCAACTCTACTTTCCAATCTCCTATATAACTAACTATCAAATTTTGTATTTTGGGGGCAACCCCCGGTAGAGTTGGTAAGGGCATTTGAACTTGTGGCTTAGGTCACGGGTTCGAATCCTGATGAGGGATTGCCTATTTGCCTTCTCTACTGTGAGCCTGTCAGCTATGGGCAACCTAGGCTGGTTTACCTCTCTTGTGTGGTTTGCAGGCTATTACACAAGAGCGGGGTTTACCCAGTGCGCACCTCACGGTAGCGGCTGCGGGTTTCCCTCGTCATCCAAAAAAAAAAAACTATCAATCATATATACAACTTTTCACACATTTACCAATCAAATCAATCATTATTTCATTTTCTCTTTCATATTTTACACGTTCTTTATCTATATTTTTTTATTTTTTATTTTTATAATCATTATATACACCACTAACACAATTATTATACACATCATCCATCAACCTATCACTATTGATTTGACATGTCTTACAACTTTTAACCTATTTCTAAAAATATAAACAAATACTTACCATTTTAACACGAATTTCCATAGTACACAATTTTTGGAAATTTTTTTTATCCCAAAAACATAAACAAACAACGCCTTAACCTTTCGAAATTCTCGATTCGGAGTTATAACGAATGAAAAATTAATGGTTAAAATAAGGGCCTTCAAATTTGGTCATAAGTGGCTATCCCACAAATATATCAAGCTTGGTGTTGAGATAAGGGTTTGGCCCTTGGGTCATAACATCTTGGTGTGGGTTTAGAGGGGGAGAGGACCTAGCCATGGTTCGCTATGGTTAGACCCGCCTCGCGCACGCCGCCGCGACCGACTGCGCGGCCGGGTCGGGTCGGGTCCGTGGGCTTGGGATCAAGAGCTTTATTTTTTGGGCCAAAATTAATTAAATTAATTTTGGGTCCAAATTTTTTTTCTTTCCAACAGAATTTAGTCAAAGGATAATTACACTATATAAAAAATGTTGGCCACATTTTTTATATAGATTAAATTGTTTTTCAATTTGCTTTAAACGTTAGAGACATTTTGGTACGTTTTTGGTAACCTCCTTGAAACCTCCAAAAACTGATTAACATTTTACTCTCACACTGATGACAGAGTTTAATGGTAATTAATCCTTGGTCTATTTTGAGCCTATAGAAGGCCTCCTCCAGCAGATGAAAAACACACACCAAAATCAGCCTTCTTTTCTGATTTTCTCTCTTCTTCTCTACAGTTCATAAGCAGATAATGTTTTATTTTATTCGTATATCAAAAGTGATTTTGATATAGAACTGATATATCGTTGTATCTTGGGACGTTAATTGCAAATACCTGTACCACTTAAGCAGGGTAATTTAGCATTAAGGATAGAGAGTAGTCTCTAGTCTCAATATTGTCTTAGAATTTCATAATTCATTTGATTAAGTGCAGAATTTGCAACACTTTCTGTGTCACAATTACATCCTCAATAGTTTGGACGATACACTATATGATGTGTATAAGGCGTTCAAAACTGTAAGGGCTCTTTGGGAGTCTTTGGACAATAAGTACAAAATCGAGGATGGCGGACTTAAGAAGTTTGTGGTTGGAAAATTTCTGGACTTCAAAATGGTTGACTCTAAGATGGTAATGAATTAAGTACAAGAGCTTCAAATCATTATGCACGATATTCATGCACAAGAAATGATGCTCAACGAATCCTTCCAAATAGCAGTTATGATTGAAAGTTGTCATTGTGGTAAAAGGACTTCAAGAACTATCTCAAGCCTGAACGTAAAGGATGAGCCTTGAAGGCTAGATTGTCAGAATTCGAAATGAAGAAGATTACCACTCAACTGAAAAGCAAAATACTAAGTCGTCTATGAAGGCGAGGGCAAACTTAGTGGAGCCAAATGCTGATAAGAAAAGAAAACGTCCCAACAAAGGCTACAAACATACTAAGGCTAAGAAGTTCAAAAGAACTATCACAATTGTGGAAAGTCGGAGCATTGGGCTAAACATTGTCGGAAATCATAGATGGAAAAAAACCAAGCACATTTAGCTTAAATTGAAGATAAGAATGTTTTTGTGGACCTATCTGAAATTGACCTCAAAGTTGTTGTGTGGGAGTGCAACATGGTTGAAAATCCAAAAGAATGTTTTATCGACACTGGTGCTACTCGTCAAATTTGCTTAGACAAATAAATTTTCTCGAGGTATCTTTCAATCACTGGAATGAAGCTATACATGGGAAATTCTTCTACCTCTTAGGTTGTTGGCCTAAGACGTGTGCTTCTAAAAATGACTTCAGGAAAAGAACTGACTTTGATCGATGTGTTACATGTACTAGATATTTATAAGAATTTGATCTCTGGATCTGCTTTAGTTAAGATAGGAATTTAAGTTAGCTTTTGAGGTTAATAGGGTAGGACTCACTAAGAGTGGTGTGTTTGTAGGAAAAGAGTATCTTGATAAGGGCCTTTTCAAAATGAATGTAATGTCGCTCATTCTTGACCTTGGTGATTATGAATATAAAAATTTCTTCTTACTTTCTTGAGCATTCAAATTTATGGCATGTTAGACTAAGATATGTGATTTTAAATTTTGCGTAAACTTGTGAGTTTGGAATTATTAGTAACTTTTAAGGTTGATGCACATTAAAAATATAAAATTTGTGTTGAAGATAAATTAGCTAAAACAACATTCTAATCGGTGGAAAGAAATAGTGAACCTTTAAAATTTATTCATACTGATATATATGATTTAAAGTTTGTGCAAACTAGAGGTGGTAAATAATATTTTATTATTTTTATTAATGATTGCACACGCTATTATTATTTATATTTGCTAAAGAGTAAAGACGAGCCAGTTGAAGTTTTTAAACACTAGAAGAATGAAGTTAAAAATCAACTTAGCAGTCGAATAAAAAAATTTCGAAGTGATAGAGGTGGTAAAAAAGGAGCACCATTTTGATACATTATGCCAAGAATTTGACATTATACATCAAACTATCGCACCATACTCTCCTCAATTGAATGACATTGTTGAGCACAAAACTCAGACTCTAAAAGAGATGATGAATGCTATGTTCATTAGTTCAGGCTTATCCCAAAATATGTGGAGAAATCAATTATTTTGGCTAACTTCATTTTAAATAATATTTCTCACAAAACTAGGAGTGAAACTCCGTATGAGTTATGAAATACCATAAGCCTAACTATGATTATCTTAAAGTGTAAGGGTGGTGTTTGACAAATATTTAAAGTACCTCAAACAAAGCACATTAAAATTGGGCCTAAAATTATTGATTGTATATTAATAGGGTATGCACATAACAATAGTGCTTATAGATTCCTCGTACATAATTCTCAAATCTCTGATATACATAAAAATACTATCATAGAATCGAGGAATGCAGTATTTTTTGAGAAAATATATTCTTGTAAGGATAGAAAAGAAGCTAGCTCAAATAAAAAAGCTTATGAAACTATAAGTAACTCACGTCAAGATGACGAAGAACTATGACGTAGTAAGAAGACAAAATTTTTAAAAAGTTTTGATCTCGAATTTCTAACTTATATGTTAGATAATGCAGAATGGATTTTTTATCCCACAATGTTGTACCAAAATGGTGTCACATCATTGTGAGATTGACAAGTGTCTTTTTATTTGAATTATTATTTATATTTTATTTTTAAATCGACACTTGTCAATCCCGCAATGATGTGACACCATTTTGGTACACCGATGTGGGATGGAAGATCCACTCCGTAACCTAGGATAATTAAAGAAGCATTGTCCAGTACGGATGCGTCGCTTTGGAATGATGATATAAATAGTGAAATAAAAACCATTATGCAATATGACTAAAAATTAGTTGATATTCCTAAAGGAAGCAAGCCATTGGGCTGCAAATGAATCCTGAAAAGAAATTATAAAGATGATGGTTCTATTCACAAGTACAAGGCTCGTTTGGTTGTAAAAAATTTCAAACAAACTAAAGGCTTTGATTTCTTCAGCATCAGTTCACTGGTGACAAGGATAACTTTCATTAGAGTATTGATAGCAATCGCTGAATTGCACAATCTCTAAATTCATGAAATGGATGTTAAAACAGCATTTCTAAATGGTGATCTGGATAAAGAAATATATATGGAGAAACTCGAATGGGTTGTAACTTCAGGAAACAAAGAAAAAATGTTCAAACTTGTTATGTCATTGGACTTAACAATGGCAAGGAAAATTTGACAAGATGATGATGTCAAGTGGCTTCAAAATAAATGAATGTGACAAATGTATTTACATTAAAGGCGCACCTGAAGCATATATAATTGTTTATCTATATGTAGACGGCATGTTAATAATGGGTAGTAGTCATGATATCATCGTGGGCACTAAGAAAATGCTAAAGAAGTATTTTGAAAGGAAAGATATGAGAGAAGCTAATGTTATACTTTGGATTAAAATTTCTAGAACATATAATGAAATTTCTCTATCACAATCACATTATTTACATTGAAAATGTATTGAAAATGTTTAATCACTTTGATTGTAAACCATCTAAAACAGCTACGGATAGAAGCTTGCATTTAGCTAAGAACTATATTGAACCCATATCACAACTAGAATATATGTGGATTATTGGAAGTCTAATATATGTCGTAAATTGCACATGTTCGGATATTGCTTCCTCAGTAAGTAAGCTAAGTAGATTTACAAGTAATCATAGTCGTGACAATTGGACGTCATTGACTAGACTTGTAAGATATTTAAAATATACTTGGAATTATGCATTACACAGTAAGAGATATCCAGTTGTCACAATAATCCTAATTGGATATCTGACACAAGAGATTCAAAGTCCACTAGTGGTGTTTGTTATTGGTGGTGGACCAGTGTCTAGAAAATCTTCTAAGAAAATATGTATAGCTCGTTCAACAATGGAATCAGAATATATAGCTTTAGACAAAGCTGGAGAAGGAGCCGAGTGGCTTCGTAATTTCTTAGAAGATGTTCCTTGCTAGCTGAAACCTGTGCCTCACATATTTATATATTGCAATAGTCAATCGGGAATTGGAGAGCACAAAAGCAGTTGATCTCTAGCAATATTATCTCAATTGATTATGTGAAATCAAAGGAGAATATTTCGGATACCGTTAACAAAAGCTTTGCCTAGAGATCAAGTATACTGCCTATCAAGGGGAATGAGATTAAATCCTACAACTTAAAGATCAACATAAGGGTAACCCTACCTGGTTGACTGGAGATCTTGGTTCAAAGGGAAAAACAAATTATATTAGATATAGTGTTGCACTTTAAGGAAATAAATATCCAACCAATTTCTAGGATAGACAAGTGCTAAAAAATCATGTAGAGCATAGGTGAACTTAAGTTAAAAAATCTTTAATGATTCTTATATTGTCTCAAGGACGTTATAAATGGGAGTAAGACAGGGTACTCTTAATAGGTACTCTTAATAGGAGATCACCTATATAAGTGTGAAGTGAAGGTCGCTTCAAAAAGTAATCCCTTATGAATCCAAGATGGTCCATGGCCAAAATGGACACACCAGTGAGAACTAAAACTTGTTATAGAAGTTATTGTGTGTCTATCATTGTCTTTGTTTATACAAAATACTGATCAGTTCAAAACATCGCGTTCATTGTCTAGCAAGTAATATTGTGGTATTACACTAAAGGTTCAAAGCAAAAAACTACATCTCCCGATGCAATTGCTTTTCGCTTGAACTCTCTTAAACATTTGCATGAAACTTTGTATAATTTTCATTCATGTGGAGGATTGTTGAAAATTGAGTTTGAGAATTGATTTTCAGCTTAATTTTAACCAATGATTTGGGTAAGTTCCATTTGTAGAAAGTGGAATATTTTTGAATTATAATAATCTACATCATGAGTAGATTAATTTGTGTATTTATATTCCCAAAGCCAATTAGAGATGAAATGAGAAATTTCAAATAAGAATAATTGGGCATGAGATAGCTAAAATGAGTTATCCCACATGAAAAGCTAAACAAAAAAGAAAAGCTTTATTAAGCTCAATGTTGAGATAGTGGTTTGGGTCTAGGGTCTATAATAAATTTTAATCGACAAGAAGACATAGCCATGACCGGTGTCAGCCCCGAGCGCAGACACACACATGCCTGCCATCCATTCGGCCGGCCGGCTCGGCTCGATCTCGAGCACAGATGCGGGTATAATTTGGGCTTGAGCTCAATTTATCTTTTTGGAGAGAATTTATTTGAATTTCAATTCAAACTAATTCTTTTATTTTTAGTTTTGATTCCCAATTATTTTTTTGACCGTTTGATGAATTTTAATGCGAACAAACGTGTGTGACTACCGTTAAGCTACGATCAGTGGCCAAGATCGCACGCGGTACGATGCACCCGATCTGCGTACACCCATTTGACTAAAATATACATGTTTGAACTAAAATAATACCTTTTCAAACCTGAACAGGGGTGTGTTTTTCCGAAAGGTGTCATTGGGATTGCAACTGAAAAGATGTGTCTCCTAGCCCACATCTTTTAGTTTTCTATAGCTAGGTCTCCATAAATCCGAGTTAATTGTTCCTTCAACTATTTTTAATCTCTTTTCTGCATTAAAAATATCAGCGCATTCTTATAAATTTGAGAGTTCAAAACTAAGTTTTGTTCGCGGAGTTTCGAAATTTGTAGTGTATAATATTTTGAAATATTTATTGTTGGATCTTGAGAAATGACTGCAGTAAACCCGTAAGCACCGAGAGGGGGTAATTTTTTTCAAAGACAAAAACTAGAAGTCTTGATTCGCCTACGTATATTCACACTGATTACGAAGTGTTCTCACAAAATATTTTCCCACGATAACAACTTTCATAAGTTGCGACAATGTCACTTGTCTCATCTATGTTTTTGCAAATGGATAATATCTACGAGGTGATAAGAGTACAGTATCGTGGTATAGTGCCTTTTTGAAAAACTATTAACACATTATATTTTGTGGAGTCCAAACACTTATCCATTACAATAGATTCTATAGGACTCCTATTTTCTGTTTCTTGAAATATTATATTCCTGTCGCGCTTCCATATTTTTCATGTAAATCACAAAAAAGTTAAACAATGTAAAACCATCCTTCTTTTATTATTGGATATATAAATTACTAGAAATGTACTTTATGAATTAAACATAAAAGCATAAGTATAAAAGGAAAAATAGAATCAGAGTAAGTTAGAGATAAAGGAAAAACATATAATTCCAAAACTTGGGAGTTGATTAACAAATTGACTAACGATCAACATACCAAAAGCAGTTATTTGTCAATTAATCTAAAAATTAATCAATTATACCAAATTAATTAAGTTGTTCCTTTGACTTTTTCTAAGTAACAACGTGCATGTAACTAAATCAATCGCCTTTACTTTTAATTCCTTGACAAATCAAATGAATTAATTTCAAACCGTGTTTGTTCATTTTACTAAATCAATCGTAATTCAATTTCTTGAATTATTTTTTCTTAAATAAGAAATAATCCAAGTATTGTGTACGTGCCATCCTGAAGGTTCACCAATTATTAGTGATATATTGATAACCTTAATGATTTGATTGGAAAATAAAGTTTGTTTTGATTTATTGAACTTCTAACTTAATGATTCGTAATTAATCTTATTAATTACAAGATGGTTACAAAACATGAAAGAGTGTCTAGCAAAACATACATAATCATTAGATGCTTTTGAAATTTCCAGTCAAAAAGGAGATTGACTATGGGTTTTTATAAAAATTCATAATAAAGTTGAAGATATATTTTGTTTGTCGATTTCTAACTACCTTTGACTGAAAGTTCTTGACGAATTTACACTCGTCAAGATCTATATTTTTTGTTATTTTTCAAAAGTCGCGACATTGATTTCATGGCATCTTTAAAGGGAATAAATGATATAATTTATTAGAGAATGAAATCATATGATAGTTTTTCTGATTCTTCAAGTTGATATTTATTGAGTATTCCTTATTTTCTTTGTACAAGGAAGGTTCGATGGCAATCTTTGATATTCCATTTTAGATTCATTTAAATTTTTTTCTTTAAATCCTCTCTTTAAATTCAAATCAATCAATCTAAACACACCCTTAATAATTTTCGATTAGAGTTGGAATAAGAGATGAGAAGATATAGTCAAAGTGTTTTAATTTACCTCAAGTGCACTATAGAAAGATCAAATGGCAAATGTTATTAAAATATTATTGTTAGATATCTTGATTATTTTGATCAAATGGCAAATGTTATTAAAATTTAATTGTTAGATATCTTGATTATTACAAAATAGAAACAAAATGTTAGACCTGAAAAATGTGCAAGTTTGTTTTATTGAGAGTTTATGTAAAAGTGATAAGATTATTTGAGTTGTAAATTTTAGAATAGATGTTTACTTTATTCTTGTATACTTTAGACTAGTATCTGAATGCTTTAAACATTGGTAGAATTCCAGGTGAATTTATTTAATTTTAATATGAAGATCGTCGGCAAAGCTACTAGAATAATCTATTTAAGTGATACACCTAAGTGCCCATCAACTTAAAAGGATGTCTAGTATGTGATCAAAGTCATCTAGTGAAGAAACGTTTAAGGTTATCTAACTACTAAGTCAACATCGGCTAGAAATTAAATGATTACTCATATGCGTTTAGAGTAATGCTATATACCACCGTTTTCATACCACCGATTTTCCACCTCCCCTTGATTTAGAAAGTATGAATGTATTAAATTCAATTGAATTAATTAAACCAAATGATTGTTTACTAGTAATAGAAAGAGTGAAAAATCGGTGGTATAAAAACGGTGGTATATATCATTACTCTATGCGTTTAATACTATAATTAGGGGTGTAAGGTGAGTCGAGCCGATTCATAAGTTTCATGAGTCGGCTCGATTAGGGCTCGACTCGAGCTCGAGATATCGTGAGCTTGAGCCGAGCATTTTGAGCTCGAGCTTTCTCATAGCCGAGCTTGAGCCTACTTGTAGTTGTTCATAAGCTCACGAGCCGGCTCGTGAATATTTATTAATATTATTTATAATTTTTATATATGACTGTAATATTCAAAATTTTAAAATTAATACTTAATTTTTTATTTAAAACATATCTTAATAATACATTAGTAACATTTTAATTTTTGTATATCATGCAAAATATATAATAAATTATCATATTTCTATTTATGTATGTTATGATATGTGTTTATACAAATTGATTCAATTAAATTATATTTTTGTGATATATTATATAATATATATCTAATTAATATAAGTTAAATAAAAATAATTTCTAAAAAAATTTAAAAAAATTAAATTAATTTTTGTTCAAGCTCGACTCGTTTTTAACGAGCTTGAGCTTGAACATTAAAAATTAGGCTCGTCACGTTCAAGCTCGAGCTCGAGTTCAGAAAATATAAATGAGCCGAGCTTGAACATAAAAATTTTACCAGGCTCGGCTCGAGCTCGGCTCGTTTACACCCGTAACTACAATGGACATATATTTCAAAAGCACTAAATGCATATCAAAGCATTTATGTGGATATGGACTTCGACGTACGGACAACGCCTCCCTATTGGATGTCAGAAATCACAGCACTGCTACAGTCTATCACTGTAGCAGAATTTCAGAGATACATCAACCACCACCTGACAATTTTCAAGAAAGTAACTTATGCACGTCAGCTGAATGGGTCCATATCTTTTTCAATATTGCCTATTAATAGGAGTTCAATAACTGGAAAAGCTTTCATAATTTTCAAAAAAGATTTTAACTCCATTAAAGATAAGCTCTTAAAAGTCTAAAAAAGCCTCGTTTACCTTTAAGAATCTTCAAGGCTTTCAATTCATAGACATGCATCGGTGCCCTATTAATCTCTTTTTATGAAGATCCAAACCTTTTAGCACATCAACGCAAGTTGTTTGGAATTATAAAAACAAACAAAACTCTTTTTGTGTGACTTTGTGAGAAAAGAGCCGGTCATTATTTCTGAGTGAGTATCATTGAAAAGCTTGGACCAGACGTTTGTATAGCTAAGCAGCTTATCATATTTAGTTAAAAAATTATTGTATTGGAGAAGTGTCTGAGTCAACCTTCACACCAATATAGTGAATTTCCTCCTTAAAAATGGAGTAGAAAGCATAGTTCAGATTACGTCATACATTAAACCTTATAAATTCTGATCTTTTGTATTTAATGTTTTAATCTTGTTGTTGAAAATCTTGATTGAGTAAATTGTGTTTAGCACGATTTATCTAAAGATTTAAGTGAATTTCGTATGTAGAAAGCGGAATGTGTTTGGCTTAAATTGTTCTATGTTTCGAGTAGATAAATTTAGAGTATTTGATTACTAAAATCCGATTTCGGGTGAATGAGTAATTAATTAATAAAGTCGTCACTTTAAATGTTATTCATAATTGGAATCAATCGATGGGTACATGGGCGATTAAATGTTCACAAATCATACAATCGACTGCTGCGATTGTATGTGGAAAAGTTCATTTAGTTCGAGAACTAAAATGTTTAAATCAAAAAAGTGATGGACCAATTTGAAATAATGTAATTGTTCAAAATTCAAAATTTTGGGGTCAAAAATTGATGGACCATATATGCTTCTTTTTCTTACTTGTTCTATAATTGCTATAATTAATCATACTATATGAATAAGACATGCGTGCATAATTCAAGATATGTTAAATAAAATATTATAATATTTAGTCATTTAATTATAGAGAGGTGCAAAGTACTAGATAAATTGTACTAGATGCATTCTTAGTAATTTTAATCAAGGGTACTTTTGTTTATTAGTGTGTCTAGTGATGTTTGATGTATTTTAGTTTAGTTGAGAGGGTATAAAAGTTTTTAACGGGGGAAGGGCTTATTTGATTGTGTCTTATCAAAAAGAATTGTCTTAAAATATTTCACTAGAGATTAGTTGCAACCCTTATAAAAGACATAACCATGATATGATGTAAAAAAAATTCTAATGACTTTAGAGTTTTTTTTTTTTTTTTGGATGACGGGGGAAACCCGCAGCCGCTACCCTTTCGGGTGCGTACTGGGTAAACCTCGCTCTTGTGCAAGGTACACCAGCCTAGGTTGCTCATAGCTGACATGCTCATAGTAGAGAAGGCAAATAGGCATTCCCACGGGATTCGAACCCGTGACCTAAGTCACAAGTTCAAATGCCCTTACCAACTCTACCAGGGGTTGCCCCCTAATAACTTTAGAGTTGACAAATGAAAATAGAGAGCGAGCAATATCGAAATTGCATAGGAAACTTTTAGGTAATATTTTTTCACAAGGAGTTATTTGCTTTTTACCTCAATATAAATAATATTCACCATCAATCAAACAAAATAAAATGATGAGAGGGATAATTAAAAAGGAAAAACAAAAAAAAGTAGCAATACAAGTAGTTGAGAGTTACAACTTTACAAATGACATAAGACGTATGGAATAATAATAATGTATCAAAAATTACATGGCCCTCTTCCATAATCTAAGCCATATTTACTTTACCTATAATCTTGTTTTGGTTTTGCAACCATAACTGTTGTTCATGAATCAAACTTTGTCTACTCATGGGATTGTTGAACAATGGTCCACCCGCAAAAACATCATCATAAAAAGGGGCGCATGTTGAGAAGGGATCATTGAATGCGTTCTGCATTGAAAACGTTGGAATAATTGCTTGAAAAGTAGGTATTGAGGAGGTGATTTGTTGCCCATTTGATATACTTGTTAGTTCAATTGGATCCTGTAGAAATGGGTTGTAATAATCCATTTGACGCGGCGGTTCCAGCGGTGGTGCCTCGAACAACACAAGATGCCATTCATTAGATATATCATTTGCGGTGATTGAATGTTTATGTTTAGCCATTGTTGTATTTTCCGGGTATGCGTTGAAGGTGTTTGTGTTATTGTCTGAGAGGACTTGCGGCGAAGCTGATGATGTTGATATGGTTGCAGCCAGCACAAGCTCCCAATTATCGGAAGCTGATGAACAATCCGTGAGTTCTTTATGTTTTAGATCTTGCTCTTGTTGTTGCTGCTGATGATGATGATGCTTTTGTGGCTCCATTTCATCATCTTGTTGGGACCAGTCTGCTAACGACATAACATCCGTCATGGACATCGACACGGGCAAGGATCTGGTCGAACGACACGACCTACGGCGTATTTCGACCGTATCGTCTCGTTGTTGTGGCGAGTAAGCTTCTAGATCAATAGAAATGGCGGGGCCCGCTGTCCCTGTTTCCGTGGCGTTTATCAAGTCCTGTAGTGACCTCAATTTGACTTCACGCGGTGAAGGAGCCGAAACAGGTGAAAATCGCTTAGGAGATCTTCTGGATGTGAATGAAGATTGATGATCTTTTATGAATTCTTGTAAAGTTTCAATCAATTCATCTGATATTGTCTGCACGCTTGGATATTCAGACATCCTACCGACACCTATACTTTTACACGAAGAATAGAAATCACTTAGCTCTTTGAACTGCTTTGCAGCTTTCACACAGGCTTCGAAGGCGTTTACACAGTTTTGATAATGCAGATGAAAGAAATTATCAAGAACGAGAGTGAGCCCGTCCGAAATGTCCTTGTACAGCTCAAAACTTTCTTGCACTATGGCGTAAAGAGATATCTGTACCAAAAGGCTCATTTTGGCCTGACCAGTTGGCCGTGTGGCAATGGCCCGCTCAAGCAATCTTTGCCAATACGAGATTTTGTCAATCAATATTGCTGGTTTGACATCACGGGCATGCTCGTTACTTCCTTTTGCACGACCGTGCATATATCTATGTTGCAGCTTTCCCGTTAGGAAGCATTCTAACCGTTCATCGAGATAAAGAGCAAAAGTACGTACAAAAGCTGTGAAATCCCATGAATCATCACGAAAGCTCGAGAGATTGAGAATCTTGGCCCCCCTTTTCATAGCATGGAGAATCTCTCTCGGGAAATAAGGATCCCCATGTTGAAAGATTCGAAAAACGAGCATCAATGATTTTGTGGCAACGATCCAGTTACGGGTACGGCCAATTCGTTTACCTATGGCACGTGCACACGATGCAGCATTGACTTTGTTGGACGAGACCATTTGCAGGATTTCACGTATGTATTTTTCGTCAATGGGCGTATCATCGTGTGTGGTGGCTTTTAGAACCGCAACCTCGAGATTTGAAGAGGCGTTGCTTATCGAGACCTTAGCAAGGCTAATGCTGGTTTGATCTTTCACTGCCCCTATGGCTTTCTTAAGTTTACTTGCCATTACTACAATTTTCGTCGTAAAGCTTTTAATACTCTTGACAAATTTTATAGTATAGACAAGAAAATGTGATGATGAAATCAGATATTCCTCTTGCGTTCTTGAATTGTTTTGGGGGAGAGAAATATGCAGAAAGACTGTATTGTTTTTGTGAAAAGGGTTTGTTTGGGAATGGAGAAATGATTAATATCCTAGATTTGTGAGGATGTACAAGAATTTCGGGTCTATTTATTTCCAGTTTATGGTGTCTTAGCCATGTCAACCAATTTGTTTGGACAACAGCCTTAAAACCATCAAAATGCCTATTATTATGTGCCACCTTACAATACGTTAGAACATTGCCATTTTCAAAAGTATTCGAGACTTTGAAAATTTGAAGATACTATTCATAATTATATTTTTGTGAGACTAAAGTTGAATTTTAATGTACACTAATAGTCAACTTACATTCAGGGTTGTCCTTATAAAAGTTCAAATCCAACTTCCCCTAATCCACAATGGAAAAAAAGAAAGAAATAAAAAAACACATTGAAAACTTCATTAAGGTCTTGCAATTTTGCTACGAATACTAACTTGTGTTAAAATAATAATTTTATTTAATTTATTGATCTATTGTTTAATATAATTTTGTCATGCTCTCGATGCCAATGAGGATATAAGTTTTTGGGCACTATCTTGTATTGCATAATGTTTTCTAACAATAAAGATTTTAAGTTTATTCATGTAAATCTTAATGATGTTAATAAGTAATGAACAATATGTCTTTAAAAGCTTACTGTAAATCTTCCACTTCTTCGGGTAAGAAGGTTTCACAAGAAGCGTCGAGCTCTTGATCTCTAAATCCAAATTTCACAAGTCAGTGAAACTTAATTGGGCATTAAGATTTCACTTGATCGCCACAAGATGTAACAAAAGAGTGCTCATCAATTACTATGGATTAATGAGGCTTGTGACGAAAGTATGTCGATGTAATCGATATACCGACACGACTCATTGTAATCCAGTCACATGGTTTATTTATTCGATATACCGACACGACTCATTGTAATCGATAAGAGGTGCGCAGTGCCGCACCATATGCACCATGAGACTTTTGTCGCTATAGCACACCATTCGCCATTAAATTGATGTCTTAAGTAAGTAAAATTAAAGTTTTGGTCAAATCATGTGAACTAACTCGTGCCGGTCACAAAGGCTAATTTGGTAAGTTACATTACTATGATTTTATGCACGACACGGAGTCTTCAAAGTTTAACATTTCATGACTCTTACTCAGTCAGGATACATGTGTGATAATTTTGATAAAAAAAAATGACTGTGTCATCTTACACTCAATTGGGCGACAATATAGTTTTATTAGGTTTTGGCTAGATGCCAACCTTATCCTTTGGTATTCCTCTCATCGCCAATTGAGACGATCCTACTCGTGCTATGATAATGTAAGAACATTTTGGTAATTTCATATTGGATATGACAAATTAACCAGAAAAAAGACAAGATAATTAGTTGTATTATTTAATTGAATAAAATAAAAATTAATTTAATTAATTATTCACGCAATTAATTGAAGTTGGGGGTCACACGATAACGCTTTTCCTCATTACTACAAATATTCTCTTCACTTTAGAATGCAAATTTTATAATTATCCGAGAGACAATGGCTATGTTTGGTTTCATTTTGAGTCAGGTTTTGATCAAAATTTTGACCAAATTGTATTTAGGCCTTCACAAGTTTCATTAAAAAAAATTCTAAATTTTTGGTCCAAATTTTTGTATTTCTATTTTAAAATTTAACACACTTTCATGACCCACTTTTCTTTATATATATATATATATATATTACCTTCTATTACACACATATATATATATAACAATAATTACAATTTTAATATTATATTATAATTTTCAATCACTAATTAATTATTAAAAGACAAAAACTTACGTGATTTGACCGCTACAGTAATTTAAGTTCCATTTGAAAATAAAAACAAACACTATATCACCAAAACATTTCACCCAAAAATTATCAATCAACATAAAACCAAACACAATCTCACCAAATATGCACGTGTTCCAAAAAATTTCTCACCAACAATTCTCGTTAAAATACCCAACCAAAACAAAACCAAACATAGCCAATATTTTTCTACGTACTCAATGATATTGGTGGCTTGACGTTCACCCCTTAACACAGTAATAAAAAAGGTCCCATCTTTGTAGCTTATTCGAGCATGCATTTAATTAAAGAAAAATCAAGACGACAACAATGATACGATCTTAAAAAAATTAAAATAAACATTTAAGAACGGCATCAACAATGTAATATTCTTCTTAAATAATCTTAAATAAATATAAAATAGAAGACCACATCATAAAAAATTAAAAAGACAACATTTCCAATATCGTCTTCTAATTAAAAGGCGACGCTGTAAATGTTTTGTTATGTTATTTTCACAATATTCCTCATTTAGTACTATTTTCTGATCTTTTTATTAATAATATATTATTCCCAGACCATATTAAATATTAAAATAAAAAAATAGTGGGGCCTTATGCCCCTCTTGTACATTGATTTCATTATCCAATACACAATAATATCGAGAGTTCCTTTACGTCCCTAGAACTTTAACAGTCATTACTCGACTCAAAAATATATCCACCCACGTCACACATTTTAGTCTCATCTTTTATATATTTTAAAGTATTTCGTGATAAAATACGAAAAAAATTGTACTTTTAAAGATTTTATACTTTTGCATTTCATATTTTGACCCATAAAAGTTTAATTTTATTGAAAAAAGATGGACACCCATGTCCTAAACGTGTAGCCGTGTCCTAATTATTATTTTTTATTCAAGGACACGGAACAACCGTGTCCAATGTGTGTCAGAGTCATGCCGGATGCGTGCGTGTCTGTATTCGAAGAGTGTCCGATACCATATGTCGTAATTTTTTGGAGTATCCGTATAACCGGCCTTAACGAGTAGGTCAAAATTCATCCGTTAAAGCAAAATAAGTCTTTTACATATTGGTTATATACATAATTTAACCTATTGATCTTTTACTAAATATATGCTAGCTTATATTTATCTAAAAGTTAACCGATGGAGAATGTTAATAGTATAATTTTATGAAAATTCAAGATGAATGGAAGAAGTAAATAAAATCATGGCTTGAGTAGAGGAGAATATGAATCCATTGGAGAGTACAACAATTAACAAATTCTCCCAATTCGGTAAACAACAAAACAAAATCGAAATCAACAATAGGAATTTAATAACGATAAAAAATGAAACAACAAAAAACAAGAGTGAAAGAAAAATGATGGTAAATCCAACATTCTACTCAAACACTAATTGTAGTAAAATGGATTTTACTGAAGATAAATTATTTCAAGAATTAAAAGCTCAAGTATTCTGTGTTTTTTTTTTCATTAAAATGATCTCTTAGCATCTTTAACAATTCCACCTATTTTCTTGGGATATAAATTGTACATAGATGCTATATTTTTTAAACAACTTCCTTGCTTGTGTAACTAATAAAATTCAATTTTAAATTTTACTCTTGAATTTAAATTATTTAGCTTATAGATACAAATCTTTTCATTAAAATCAAAAAACTCACAAACACCAAAAAAATAGGATTTGGTCAATTAAATTCAAATACCTCTATGCTAATATAGATATATATTATTATTATATATATAGGAACGTTCTATAAAGTAGCTCTAGTCTGTATTATTCCTTTTTCTTTTATCAAGAAAACAAAAACAAACAAACATTTATTCCCTTTTAGTTTATTTAAATTTTATTTAATAAGAGGCATATTTTGGTCTGTGTCTTTTAAATATTCTTCTACTGCACTTTTTCCCAGCTTTTCTATCTCTTCTTCTCTTCACTTGCTGTGCTTCTTCTTCTGCTTTACTTTGTTCATTTCATTCTTCTTCTTATTCTCTCTCTCCTTAATCTCTCTCAATCTCGTAGATAAACACACACAGTAACACATAGCAGTGATGGTTGACATTACACACCCACCCATGGATCAGCTTCAAGACCTTGAGTACTGCATTGATTCTAATCCTCCATGGCGTATGTGTTTTCTTTCATCATCAATAAACTGTCTTTCACACATACACACACAAAACATACTTGATTCCCATGTTATGGGAATGCTTTTGTGTTTATTTCTTTTTGTTTAACTAAATGTTTGTGGGCTTGTATGTTATAGTTAGCAATACATTTAATGTCCGTGGCAGAGGTTGTTGGGGATGAAAAAAAGAAAAAATAATGGGGTTTTGTGGTACCAGGAAAAGAATTATATTAAGAAAGTTGTGTTACAGAATGTGGGGCTAAGCCTCACTAATTGATCTGATAAAAAGCTGAATCTGTACCCTATGTGGGAATAATGTAAATGTTTTTTCTGTTAGACCTCTAATTCTGTGTATTTTTGTGTGTTTGAGAGTTATGGCAATTATGGTAATGGTGGAAGGACTTGTGGGAGTAATGGGAAAATAAAAAAATGTGGAATTTTATTCATAGGT
The DNA here is from genome assembly GCA_963669365.1 of Verbascum thapsus. NCBI lineage: Eukaryota > Viridiplantae > Streptophyta > Magnoliopsida > Lamiales > Scrophulariaceae > Verbascum > Verbascum thapsus. The sequence goes on along the minus strand of OY770105.1, from coordinate 4,749,447 downwards.
TTTTCTTATTATCAACAATTCAGGTGGGATATAATTGATATTGTATATGTAAACATCTGAACTGTTGATGTTTTGGATGTGTCTCTTAAGTCTTGACAAATGGGTTATGCTAAATTGTTATTGAAAAAGAAAGAAGACGTGTGATTGAGACAAGCGAGGCGAAGTTTCTTTATTTCAATTTATTTTCCCATTTTGTCTTAACTTATCGCCTACTTTGAACTAGCTTCAGTTTAAGATTTATGTAATCCCACCAAGGGGCATCAAGCAAGTGATGGTGATAAAAATCACAGCTATTAATATGAAGCATTAGAATGAAATAGAAGTCACTTTGTGTTCCAAGTTAACTAGTTTGACTTAGTTCATACATGTTTTTTCTTGTGCCAAAGAATACAAGTACTACGATGCTTGTGAAATTGCTCGAATGCGAAATTACAAATGTACAGATCATTAAAATTCCCGTGGAGTCCTTACTTTTTGAGGGAATTCAGCTCTTTGATGTTTAGACTTTCTGAAATCAATTCTTAACAATAAACTCTATTTTTTTTTTTTACCCTTTGTACTTGTTTATCAATGAAACCATGTTGTTAAATATGCGGTAATTGATACCTCATGATTCCCGACTGTGAATATTTGAAATCTCACCATATATAGGCAAATCAATACCCATGTTTGCATTCGTGTGAGCTTTTGTCTAGTGTTGTTTCTCTTGCCCTTGACTTGGTTCTTGTTATTCTATTAAATACCAATGCTAGTGATTTCTCTAGTGTTCGGTAGACAAGCTAATAAATAACAAAGACTCGTTGTCTACCAAATGATGAATCTCGAGTGTGCAAAGTACTGTTTTCTTTAGGGCTACCACACTGAATTGAATGCGACAAATTTCGCTTAGGTAGAAATGTGGAAGTATTAATTCTCATTAGCTTATTTTAATCCCCTGATATTTAATCTTTTGCTGCAGCTGAAACTGTTTTGTTAGCATTTCAGAATTACATTCTAGTACTTGGCACAAGTGTCATGATTCCCACCATGCTTGTCCCTGCAATGGGTGGGACTAACGTAAGTTTATGTTTTAATTTGTTTCTACAATTTTGTTGTATTCGTTCAATATTTTCTTCACCTCTTTCTAGTAACAAACTGTTAATATTTGAAATTCTTGCAACAAATATGTATCACTTACATTTTCTTTCATGGTTATTTGTATCTACAACATGGCCTAAAAACATCTAAAAATAGCAATCAAAGCATACAACTTTATATTGGTTTAGTTAATTGGCCATTTTTGGCTGCAAATTTGATTATTTTTTTTCCCCTGATGTTACAGGGCGACAAAGCACGGGTTATTCAAACATTGCTGTTTGTAGCTGGCATTAACACTCTTCTTCAAACACTATTTGGAACACGGTTACCTGCGGTTGTTGGAGGGTCCTTTGCTTATGTCATTCCCATAGCATATATTATCAGTGACTCATCACTGTTACAGATTCATGACCCTCATGTTGTAAGTACCCTTTTACTTTTCCTGTATTGCAGTTTTGAATAAATCGTAGTTTGCTTGTGAAGTGGGAAAGTTAAAATGATTTTTCCAGAGATTTATACATACTATGAGAGCTATCCAAGGAGCTCTAATCGTTGCTGCAAGCGTACAAATAATTCTGGGGTACAGCCAAGTATGGGGTCTGTTTTCACGGTATAGTTTTTGTTCAATTGTCGAGAAATGGTCAAGTATTTGAATTTTGCATTAAAATTTATGAACTTTTAGGATTTTATGTACTCCGCAGTTTTTTCAGTCCCCTTGGAATGGCACCTGTCGTTGGATTACTTGGTTTGGGCTTATTTCAACGCGGCTTTCCTGCAGTAAGATACACCTTATTTAATTTTTCCATATCATTGTCATAGATATGTGTAACAGGGAAATGATAAATATTAAGTTCTAAATCTGCTTCGTTTGTCCCTACAAACAGCTTTGATTAGAAATAAGCCCATAGACAGTATACATATAGAAGTTAGATGATAAATGTCTGCAATCGACAATGTATGCAGTATTTTATGATACATGTATTGTTCTATGTGCATTATTACCACCGATGATTAGACACCATCTGCACTTTATACAGTTATCAACATCCAAAATTGCTTAATTTACTGTACATTATGTTTGTATTTGTTTTGTTTTGCAGTTAGGAAATTGTGTAGAAATTGGTTTGCCGATGTTACTCTTGGTTATTGGATTGTCACAAGTAAGTGGATCCCGAATGATTTTAGGCTGCATTTAGGTTGGAGATTTCAGAGCTAAGGATTTCAAATCCAATAGTAACAATTTCCTTATGCTTGTCGGTATATTTTTTAATTCATTATAGATTCCAGATCCTTCATTAACCATTTTAAGCTTATTTTTATTATGAAGGGTTTGAAATACACCAAGTGTTAGAGTCATCTGAAATCCTTAACTCCAAATTATTTCTTCATATTCAAGTCTTCCTATCCAAACAAAACCTTAATCTCAAATGGGATTGATGCAAATAACAGTCTACCAATTGCAGTATCTGAAGCATGTTAAACCAATGAGGGACTTCCCAATCTTCGAAAGATTTCCCGTGTTGATATGTGTCTCTATTGTTTGGTTGTACGCTCTCATACTAACGGCTAGTGGAGCTTACCGTGGTCATACTCAAGTCATTTGCCGTACTGACAGAGCCAATCTTATATCCACAGCTCCATGGTAGTGCCCATGACTATTTCTTTTTCTTTTCTTTTTTTCTTCTTTTTAAGAAACCAAAAAATTAAATAAAAATGGCGTTATCTTACCTCATGATCTAATTTATGTTGTTTAAGGTTCAAGTTCCCGTACCCGCTGCAGTGGGGCCCACCTACATTTGCAGCGGGACATTGCTTCGCCATGATGTCTTCTGTTCTTGTTTCAATGGTTGAGGTATTTGATATTTATGCTTACATTTTTATTTTTGACATTCAAATTAATTGCCTTCACCAAATGTTACTGGTAAATGTGCATTCTTGACTTGTGTTGAATTTCCAGTCCACCGCAGCGTATAAGGCAGCATCCCGGCTTGCTATTGCCACTCCTCCTCCAGCTTATGTACTCAGTCGGGGCATTGGTTGGCAGGTGTGTGTGCTTATTCTCCTCACAACACTAGAAAACCTTAAGGGATCTCTTGGTAATATGCAAAACCTTAGGGGGCTCATGGTAATTACCCAATAAATGAGTAGGTTGCATGTAACTAGCCTATTAATAGAAAATACGAGGAGGTTGCATGTGACTAGTCCTATTAATAGTTTTCCCACTCTGAAGCACTATATAATATTTGTCTAAGCATTTGTTTTTGAGACATTTGAGAACAACTAGTAAAAAGCACGTGCTTTGCACGTGATTATATGAATGTATTAAAATATATGCAAAATAATTGAATTTGAATAATAATATGTACGATAAACAATTAAACAGGAATAAAAGGCTTAGCATCTCACGAAATGATTTGACACTTCGCACCATCGATTAATAAAACAAATTCGGCTATTTTTCAACATCAAAACTCAAATCAATCACATATTTTAATACAAAATAACACATAACGTTTAAAATAATATTCATTATAATTAGTTTTTGACGTCTAAATTGATGAGGTTGATTAACAATATTTAATAGAAATTATATATATATATCAAAATAAACTAATTTCTTACAATAAAAATTAACAAATCACATCAACCATAATCATTATATATTTTTCTCTTAAAAAACTTAACCAAACACATCTCACACCATATTTTTTATTCTTACAAACACTTTTTCCTCATTTGTATCATTAAAAAAAATTCTTTCAAATGAATATTTCATCCAGTTGAGCCCTTAGTGTCTCTTCATATTGTCAACAAACTTAGTTTTGTCTACCAATTTACTTGCCACAACTAATGCTCAATTCAAATTGGCTTATTTCGCTTTTATGTGAATGATACCCTTAAACTTGACACTCAACGAGTAGTGAATATATTTGTTCCGTTGGCTACCAATCTATATCTTCAACCATGAGGTCAACTTCCATATTTTGAATTATTGGCTTGATCACCCTGACAATTTCATATTCAAGTTTTTAGCATTTAAGAATTTTATTAAGTTAGGGAGATTTTATTATTTTGTCATTCTTGGTAACTAGCAAGCACCATCATCTACATTTTAAAATACTATAACTTTTTAATTTTGAACTCATTAGAATTCGTGAGTTTTCCTTAGTTTAGTTTTAATTGGTTTTCGTTATTATGTTCTTTTACTAAAATAGGTTCTCGCTTTTTGTGAGTTCTAATTCGGGCTAAGTATGAAATATTTAATGTTTTTCTCAATTTTTGGCCTACGTTAAAAACTAATTTGACTCTGAAAATTAAAGTTTTTCAATCTGTCATGGCATGAGATAGATAATACAAATTTAAGTAACCTATTAAATTCCCATCTTATTATTTTTTCTTCTACGCCTTTTCACATATCAACAATTTGGCAAGACCTAGTTTATAATTTTATCAATCAATATGCTCTTTTTCAAGCTCAACTACTCATTCATATTAGGTAAGCTACATATGGTCGTGCATCTTCCTATTCTTCTCGCTATCACCACTATTTCTTATCGTAAACTTAGCGAACTAATCCCCCTAAAAGGTTTCTTTTATATTTCGATGGACTGAGAAAGAGTACAAGACTAAGAAAAGGTATGCCAACTATCAACCTCCCTTGAAATTTTGTTGTTTGGCAAGAACTTCCCTAATGTTTGAATTCTTGAGACTCGTTCCCTAATATTTGAGTAACCACTTATTTGTAACAAAAGAAATATTATTTCAATAAGTTAGCTATTTACAAATATTTTAATAACCACTTATTTTCACCATCAATTAAGAAAGTGAGGATGAAATATTATATAATATGATATATTGTTAGAAATTGCATAAATTAATGATATTTTTCGGATATATAAATCTTTATTTATATCTCTCATATAAGATAATCATTGTATTATACTTAAAGTATGCACATGCACTTTTATTTCAATAAAGTATAATATATATATAATCCGGTGATATACTAAGATGTTATATTTAAATTTCCAGATGTATTTTTTAGAAATAAGTGTAAGATGTGATCAATTATTAATATTAAATAAAAAATATATATAATTAATGGTGTGCACTATATAAGGAGCTAGTCAAATGATTATAAATTACAAAACTGATGTAATAGCAAGTAAAAAAAAAGTACTAATTAAAAATTTCAATATCCATATCGGAACTATAAAGATTGCAATTGGAGGAGTAACAACTACCTGTGGAAAGTACTATTCCAACATGAAATGCATACGTTTAGATTCAGATTTACATGTAAGATTCATGTAAGAAGCATTACCTGAGTAAACATCTCATCTAAATTTCCGCAACATTGATGAAGTATACTCTGGAAGCTACCCTCAAATACAAACCTTTAAAAAAAAGTCTATATTGGAATTTTTGTTTGAAAGAACTAAAATTTACACAAATAATATTAATTATTTAGTATATATAAAGTTATAATAATAATAATAACATATACATTGAACAACCTTATTTATTATTAATTTGAAGTTCATGCACTCATTAATTATTTTAATTAATAACATTATTGAATGATTACTAATATGATATGAGGGTATTTTGGTCTTAATTAAAAAGTGTAAATCATAAAAACCCACATATTATAGACATGCAGCAGAACAGGTAGGGCCATGGGGACAAAATAACAAGAACAAAATCAAGAAAAGAGTCCAAAATGAGATAAAATAGAAAATGCCCAGAAAGGTTAACTGAGCAGTGAGTTCAAAACCTACTTCAGCTCAATATATATATGTGTATAATATATATATATATATAGAGAGAGAAGAAATGGGTCAAAAAGTGAAACATAAATTTGGTGTTTTTGTAGATGGAGGTTGAAGAAGTGAGAAAAATGCCAAACTTTGGACTTGGAGAAGAACAACACTTTTTTGTCCTTCGGGTTAGCTTTTGGGGTTGGCTTTTAGAGCCCAAGTCTGTCAAGACAACCCTGTGTTGTTCCCATTAGGATTGGGTCTTTTTCTATTTCTTAAATTAAAATTAATTTGAGTATATTTTTTAATTTAAATTTATTTTTGTTTTAAATTTTGAAAAAATTCAAAAAATTGAGAGAATTTTGTAAAGCAATGAACCAATATAAACATAAAACCAACAGATTCTCACAAATCCAACTCCAAAACTTCATTCACAATATGAAAACCAATGTTCAATACAAAACCCAATCCAATAATATCCAATAAACGAAATACAATAACATACAATCAAAGAATCCTCCAAAACTCAGCTGAACTCCAACAGTAACACCAAAATCAATCTGCAATTTCAACAAATTACCAATAAGAACAATGAGATTGCTCAACCAGTGAAGAAAGGAAAGAGAGAGGGAATTGGGGAAACCTGCAGCAAAACACTCGTGAGCCAAATCTGATTTCTTCGCCTTCATTCTCTAAAAACAAAAATAAATTTAAATTAAAAAATATACTCAAATTAATTTTAATTTAAGAAATAGAAAAAGACCCAATCCTAATGGGAACAACACAGGGTTGTCCTGACAGACTTGGGCTCTAAAAGCTAACCCCAAAAGCTAACCCGAAGGACACAAAAGTGTTGTTCTTCTCCAAGTCCAAAGTTTGGCATTTTTCTCTCTTCTTCAACCTCCATCTACAAAAACACCAAATTTATGTTTCACTTTTTGACCCATTTCCTCTCTCTCTCTCTATATATATATATTATATACACATATATATATTGAGCTGAAGTAGGTTTTGAATTCACTGCTCAATTAACCTTTCTGGGTATTTTCTATTTTATCTCATTTTGGACTCCTTTCTAGATTTTGTTCTTGTTATTTTGTCCCCCTGCCCCTACGTGTTCTGTAATATGTGGGTTTTTATGATTTACACTTTTTAATTAAGACCAAAATACCCTCATATCATATTAGTAATCATTCAATAATGTTATTAATTAAAATAATTAATGAGTGCATGAACTTCAAATTAATAATAAATAAGGTTGTTCAATGTATATGTTATTATTATTATAACTTTACATATACTAAACAATTAATATTAGATGTGTAAATTTTAGCACTTTCAAACAAAAGTTCTAATAGACTTTTTTATGGGGTTGTATTTGAGCGTACCTTTAATTTCAGACTACACTGATGTATTCTTCATCAATGTTGCAGAAATTTTAGATGAGATGTTTACTCAGGTAACATGAATCTTGCATGTAAATCGAATCTAAAAGTATGCATTTCATGTTGGAATTGTACTTTCCACAGGTTGTTATTCCTCCAATTGCAATCTTCATAGTTCCGCTGTGGATATTGAAATTTTTCAGTTAATTAGTACATTTTTTACTTGCTATTACATCAGTTTTGTAATCATGAGCTAGCTCCTTGGTGCACACCATTAATTATATATTTTTTATTTAATATTAATAATTGATCACATCTTACACTTATCTCTAAAAAATACATCTAGAAACTTAAATATAACATCTGAGTATATCATGAGTATATCACTGTATTATATTATACTTTATTGAAATAAAAGTGCATGAGCATACTTTCTGTACAAATGAAGAAGATAAATACAATGATTATCTTATTTAAGGGTTATAAATAAAGATTTATATATCTGAAAGTATCATTTATGCAATTTCTAACAATGTATCATATTATATAATATTTCATCATCACTTTCTTAATTGATGGTGAAAATAAGTGGTTATTGAAATATTTTTAAATAACTAACTTATTGAAATAATATTTCTTTTGTTACAAATAAGTGGTTATTCAAACATTAGGGAATGAGTCTCAAGAATTCAAAATTAGGGAAGTTCTTGCCAAACAACAAAATTTCAAATTTCAAAGGAGGTTGATAGTTGACGTACTTCTTAGTCTTGTACTCTTTTTCAGTCCATCGAAATATAAAAGAAACTTTTTAGGGGGATTAGTTCGCTAAGTTTACGATAAAAAAGAGTGGTGATAGCGAGAAAAATAAGAAGATGCACGACCATATGTAGTTTACCTAATATGATATGAGTAGTTGAGTTTGAAAAAAGAGCATATTGATTGATAAAATTATAAACTAAGTCTTGCCAAATTGTTGATATATAAAAAGGCATAGAAGCAAAAATAATAAGATGGGAATTTAATAGGTTACTTAAATTTGTATTTATCTATCTCATGCCATGACAGATTAATGAAAAACTTTAATTTTCAGAGTTAAATTAGTTTTTAACGTAGGCCAAAAATTGAGAAAAATATTCAGATTTAGCCCGAATTAGAACTCACAAAAAAGCGAGAACCTATTTTAATAAAAGAACAGAATAACGAAAACCGATTAAAACTAACTTAAGGAAAAATCACGAATTCTAATGAGTTCAAATATATAAAAAATTATAGTATTTTAAAATGTAGATGATGGTGCTTGCTAGCTACCAAGAATGACACAATGATAAAATCTCCCGAACTTAATAAAATTCCTAAATGCTAAAAACTTGAATACGAAATTGTCAGGGTGATGAAGCCAATAATTCCATATATGGAAGTTGACCTCATGGTTGAAGATGATAGATTGATAGCCAACGGAACAAATATATTCACTACTCTTATTGTGATAAAGTTGAGTGTCAAGTTTAAGGATCATTCACATAAAAGCGAAACAAGTCAATGTGAATTGAGCATTAGTTGTGGCGAGTAAATTGGTGGACAAAACTAAATTGTTGACAATATAAAGAGACACTAAGGGCTCAACTAGATGAAATATTTTTTTGAATGACACAAATGAGGAAAAAGTGTTTGTAAGAATAAAAAATATGGTGTGAGATATGTGTTTGGTTGGGGTTTTTAAAGATATAATGATTATGGTTGATGTGATTTGGTAATTTTTATTGTTGAAAAATAGCCGAATTTGTTTAATTAATTGATGGTGCGAACTGTCAAATCATTAATAATAAGTACGATTTTCTCTTCTTTTTTCTTTTTTTTTTTTTTGCAAAAAATTATTCAAACTTATCTAGAATTTTGAAAGATTTTTTTTCAATAATTTTATAAATTACCAAACAATTGACATTTTTAAAATTTTTTTATTCTGAAATATTTTTTTGTGGCATGAACCTTCCAATTGAGGGCCTAACGTGTTATGATACTAAAGAGGGATAAAAAATTTTTGGCTACTACAAGTGACAGAGAGCACATAAGAAACTATGTAAAGAAGAATAACAAGTTGACAATGAACAATAGAAATGAGACATGTAAAATATAATCTCAAGTGACAATGATGAGAAATTAAGCAATTGAGAGATAAATGTAAAAGTTAATTCAAGAAATAAAGTAAAAATAAGTTTATGACATCCATCAAATCATAAGAAAAAACACTAATCAAACATTCTTATAATCAAACATTATTATTTTTATTTTGCTTGTTATTTATGATTTAGTACATTTATCGTATCTCATTACTTTATTTGTGATATACCGCCAAGATTTTGAATTTTCATGGTTACAATATTTATATTATGTTTTTTAATAACTTGAATGAGAATGGAGAAACTTATATGGAAGCAACATATAATGTGAGTACATATTCTTCCAATAAAAGCTTGAACAATTGAATTTGCTTTGAGATATTTAAATGTTATTTATATAAAATATTTTAATTTATGCTTCGTGAGATGCTAAGCCTTTTATTCCTGTTTAATTGTTTATCGTACATATTAATTCAATTATTTTGCATACTTATTTTAATACATTCATATAATCACGTGCTTTTACTAGTAGATATAGATAGATGAAACAGTAGATCACGATTATATGAAATTGGTACTTGTTAGGATTTGGCGAAAACACCTTATGTAGTGATTCCTTTTGCAGGGAATAGGCATCTTGTTTGATGGTCTTTTCGGAACAGGAATTGGCTCTACAGTATCCGTGTAAGTACTGGATGATTAGCAACTGATGATTATTGTTGTTGATGTCATACTAAAAATCTTGATACCATTACATTATTAAAGTTCACATGGCGACATTTTTCAGGGAAAATGTTGGACTTCTCGGACTAACTCGAGTTGGAAGCCGTAGAGTTGTTCAGATTTCAGCTGGCTTCATGATATTCTTTTCAATCCTAGGTTACTATCAGTTTCCTCTCTGGGCATTAAATTTCTTCATCTGAAAAAAAATTGTTCTTTCTTCATTTTATAATATTTGGTTCTGTAGTTGTGTTTGAATCGAGGTATTTCAAGTTTAAGGACTTGAAAGAACTCTATGCATGTGGATTTAGAAATTCATTATAGTGAGTGAAAAAAAGTTACAAATGAGCGTTTAAAGGATTTGAAATGCGGTATTGCTTGAATTCATCAAACAAGCTCAACCTTAGCTTTATTCTTGGATCAAAACACAGCATAATTTTTTCGTTCTAGATTTGAGTTTGACAAACAATTATGTTTTGTGCATAATTATCGATTTGATGTTGGATGCAGGGAAATTTGGAGCTGTTTTTGCATCTATACCATTTCCAATATATGCTGCATTGTACTGTGTCCTGTTTGGCCTTGTAGGTATGATATTATCATGTAAAAGTGGTTTTTCTTCGAGATTTTGATTCACTCTTTGTAACATTTTACTTGTTTTTGGTGCAGGTTCCGTTGGCTTATCGTTTCTCCAATTCACAAATATGAACTCCATGAGAAATCTATTTATTACCGGTGTTTCACTTTTCCTTGGAATCTCTATACCACAATTTTTTGGCGAATATTGGCATCCTCCTACTCGTCTTGGACTTGTTCACACTAATGCTGGATGGGTAAGTGTCTTCTAATAATCTCCTAGTAGTTTAACTACGGATTTGTTCAAGTCGATTCTTGATTTATTGTGTTTGGATTGATGGATTTGAATTTGAAAAACGTATTGGGATTTCAAGCAACTCCGAATGAGGTGAATTGAATTCACCATACTACATGAATAAATAGCTTCGAGCAACTTTCAAGTGATTTGAAATCATTTATAACATAAAGGAAATTACACATGGACTTGTCTTATTGTATGAAAGTGTTGAATAATATAAAACAATGTTTCATAACATTGATTAAGAGAGATATATATAGAGTTACAAGATTCAACAATTAAGGTAAACCTAACTAGCCTAGGAAAATATAAATACAAGAAAACATAATACATAAGGAAAGATCTTATACAAAACTACATCCTAATATATTCTTACACTCCCCGCAGTCAAAGCGTGAGGATCCCGAACGTAGAGACTAGAACAAAAATCTATGAAAAAGTTACAGTAAAAAGATAACAAGGCAGTAGTGTCCAGCTTTAAGAGGCGGCAACAATTGCTCCAAGTCCTTGTACTTCAAGGTTTACTTCAAAGTTGAGTACTTCAAGGTTGAGCAGTTGTAATTTAAAAAGCGGCGACACATAAGTGGTGCGGCTGCGAAGGCTCGAACTCCTTATTTTTCAAGGATGAGCGATTATACCATAATAAAAAAAAACTAATACAAGAGAGAGATGAGTGAAATCAAGGAAGAAAGAAAAAGATAGAGGAAAAAAGTAATTAAGATTATATGATTGAAGGCTCCATGGATAGAAAAACGATTAATACTACTATGGATTGACTTAAAAAATTAAGTATGATTTTTTCTTATGCTAGAGTTAGAGAAAAAAAAAATTAAACTAAACTAGATAAGGTGCGTCAAACGTTGTTGGCGACTTGAAGATGGTGTAAGCGAAAGATTGAGAGACCAATGCTTGAAGTCATAACTGTGATACCATGTTGAATTATATAAAATCTTGTTGATAATATTATTGATGAAGATATTGTTAGGAATATGAATATGATGCCAATGAATAATCGCACGAAAGAAAAGAACAATAAAAAAACAAACGAATTGTTGACCCAGTTCGTCAAAAGAATTTGACTACGTCTGGGGGCGCTGCCAAGCCAGGATTTTCACTATGAGATTAAATTGTGATTCCATGAATTACAATGAGATTGGGGCTATTTATAATACAAGATACCTAACCCTAATAGGAAAAAGATTACAGTCCTAATATGAAAAGGATTACGTAACCCTAGAGTCTTAATAAGGAAAGGATTAGAGTCCTTCAGTCTCCATAACTCAACAATCTCCCACTTGGAGACTGAACTCAACAATCAATATAACCATCCCTCGATCTTCTAATTCATTAGCCCATAATGATCCCGGCAGCGCCAAGCTTCTCAACTCAGGTTCTGAGGCCAATTGAAGCTATGCATAGCTTCAATTTCTCTAAGATCACACTCTTAGTCAACAGCTGTCTGCTAGATCTCCAGAAGTTTTGGCATACTCGGTTCTGCTTCAACAGCTACCTCATCATTTTGCGTAACTTTGCTCACACCCGAGTTAGAAACTCGATATCTAACTCAATAACCTCGGGATTTTTAGCCTGAGTACCCGCATTATCAATTTGTGGTGCTCCCAACCTATCCTTGTACAAAACCTGTTCATTGAATATAAAATCTCGACTCCGAATTATCTTCCGTTTCTGTTCATCCCAAAATATATAACCGAATTCATCACCACCATATCCAATGAACATACACTTGACAGATTTAGCATCCAACTTACTCCTAGCAGTAGCATCACTGTTTTCTCCCACAAGAGAAATACAGTCTTTGGTGTTAGATGTCATATACAATGTACTTTCTTTCTTACCTCGAGCTAGTATCATAGACCCTTTGGTTATCTTCCATGTACTGCAACCGAAAGTCACAATGTATCCATCATCGTCTAATTGTCCTACGGAAATCAAATTCCTCTACAAACCAGGAATATATCTCACATCACGCAACTGCAACACACTTCCATTCGAAGTTTTAATTCGAACATCTCCCTTCCCCACGATTTTCAAAGGCTCATCATCAGCCAGATAAACCTTCCTGAAATCTTCGGAAGTATAATGTTCCATTAAATATCAGCATCACTGCAAGAATGGAACGATGCTCCAGAATCTAAAACCCACGATTCCAATGGACTGCTCACGCTCAATATCAAAGCGTCACTTATATATTCAGTTGCTGCATTAGCTGATTTCCCATTGTTCTTGGGTGTTGTGCACTTGTTCTTGTAATGACCAAGTTGCTCACAGTGCCAACACTTTATCGAACTCAGGTCCTTCTTCGACTTTGACCTACTTCTGTTCGAATTATTTGATTCCGACCTGCCTCTATTTTCTGTATTTAGAACTGATCCCGAAGCTATACCCGATTCTCTCCTGCGAATTTCTTCACTCATAATTAGATCTCTTACTTCGTCAGATTTCAACTTCTCCTTACTTGCTGAAGCACTAACAGCGGTAACCGTTCCACCCCAACTTTCAGGTAGAGAAGACAACAAAATTAGGGCTTTAACCTCGTCATCAAAATCAATCTTAACTAAGCTCAATTGAGCTGTTATCAAATTGAACTCATTAAGATGCTCAACCACCACAGTACTCTCTGATATCTTTAGGTTAAAGAGACGCCGCATCATATGCACCTTGTTTGCCACTGATGGCTTCTCGTACATGTCTGCTAAAACCTTCAGAATCCTTTGGTGGTTGTTTCCTTCGTCGTATGGAACGCAACGTTCCGTGATAGTGACAAACGAATCACACTCATCGCCTTCCTGTCAAGCACCATCCACTCTTCGTCTTTCATATCCGACAGCTTATCACCAAGGGGCTGATACAGATCTTTACCATACAGGTAATCTTCGATTTGCATCTTCCAGAACCCAAAGTCAGTCCCGTCAAACCTTTCAATCGGCGTTTTTCCTTCATCAATCATATCCGCTCCCACTCGACCTGGTGCTCTTGATACCAGTTGTTATGCTCTTGATACCAGTTGTTAGGAATATGATGCCAGTGAATAAACGCACGAAAGAAAAGAACAATAAAAGAACACACGAGAATTGTTTACCCAGTTCGTCAAAAGAATTTTGACTACGTCTGGGGGTGCTACCAAGCCAGGATATTCACTATGAGATTAAATTGTGATTCAATGAGTTACAATGAGATTGAGGCTATTTATAATACAAGATACCTAACCGTGAAAGGAAAAGGATTACAGTCCTAATATGAAAAGGATTACGTAACGTCGTAACCCTAGAGTCCTAATAAGGAAAGGATTAGAGTCCTTTAGTCTCCATAACTCAACAGATATATATATAGTAAGTTACTCGACTTAACAATTATGATAAACCTTACTAAGTATAAATACAAGGTAACATAATTATAAGGAAAGATTTTATACAAAACTATATCCAAATATATTATTACAAATTCTATTTTTCTTACATTGTCCAAAATAACACGCCAGTTACGAATTATAAAATTTAATAAATTATATCAAAATATGATGGATACCCGTATGAGATCCTAATTACGAAAAAAACCATGACTTGGGAATATGTGTCACGACGTGAGTAAAAATATATTACAACTTCACCACAGTCAGTAAAAAGCATATCACAATATTATTGATGCTTTTCTGATTAGTTAGAATGTGATAGAGAATGTGTTGATAATTTGCAAAAGCTTTAAGTGTTTGTATAAATGAGAGATGCGCAAGTAATTTTCCCTAATACATATCCGAAACCATTCTTCTATTGTCTCTTTAAGACTTATCTTTGCTCTTTGATTATATAATGCCCTTTTTGTTTTGCAGTTTAATGCATTCTTGAATACCATATTCATGTCCCCTCCTACTGTGGGATTGATTGTGGCCGTATTCCTTGATAACACAATAGAGGTTGAAAAGTCGAAGAAAGACCGAGGCATGCCATGGTGGGTCAAGTTCAGAACATTTAGAGGCGATAATCGGAACGAAGAATTCTATACATTGCCTTTTAATCTCAACAGATTCTTTCCACCTACATAACCTAAAGTGCTCTTGATGAAGCTTTTAGGATTAAGTTAACATGGTTAGATTGATTAGTTTTTTTATGTGATTAACAAACTTAGTGCAGGCTAATATTTTGTTTATTTGCTTAATATGATCCAATTTTTTGAAGAGGGCATGGTGTAGAAAGTCCAGAGCTTCTAATCAATCTTTTGTAGGTTTCTTTTTTTTTTTTTTCTTTTGAAATGGAATGGAATGGAATAAGAAATAAGGATCACATGTATCTTGTTCCTTCATTTTTATGTCATTTTTAAGAGCTTTTTTGATATTTTGAATTGAGAAACATTCATTGGAGATGGTTGTCATTATAATGACATTGTTTTTCTATTTCAATACTTTCATTTCCTCATATGACTCTCTACCACTTGTTATGGTTGAGACTTGGAGTCAAAAATTACAAAAAATAAAAAAGATAATTTATTAAACATTAAGAAATTGAATTAAAATTGATAAAAACAACTGAATTAAAAATGTATAAACCTCGAAAAAGCTTCACGTACATATGTAATGTGCAATGAACTCTTTGGTTAGGTAGCCTTCCTGAAGTCGTATTTGTTCATGTATTAAAGAACATAAAAATAAAGAAAATTTGTTAGAATTACATCGTCAAATACATTAAGAAGATATACATTAAGAAGATAGATCATATAGAGCCTGGGATTTGTAATTGATTTTTTTTTTAAAGATATAATTTCAATTATTCACTTCAATCTTATTTATATTTGTAAGTAATGTACAATGCTTATCATCTACTTCATATGGTTCAGAGAGATTGGCATTAGAAAGGTTTTGTATTTGATTATTGACAGTTCGCAAGTCAAAGTAGACTCAATTGTGTATTGAAATTGAGTAAGACATGTCTATATTACACAACCTTTGATAGAATTGATGATTATAAAACTAGCAAGAAGTATATGTGTTGCATGTGAATACACGATTTCCATGCTATGTTTGGATGCTAAATTTTTGGGAGAAAAGTTTAAGTAAAATATGTTTCTTATTTAAAATAAACAAAGTTTTGTTTATTATATTATACACACTTTATTGTCTTTTCTTGACACACTAAATCATGATCAGATAATAATATTAGAAATGCAAATAGTCTATATCTATCTATATCTATATCTATACTACTATAAAAGTATGGATTGTTTCTTCTCATTGTGAAAAGACACAATTACCATTTTCTTAAGTATTCATATTATAATATGGTATTTGGACAATAATTAATAAGGTGACCTTTAGTATGCCTCTCACATTTATCATATATATAAATATATTTGTCTTTTCATATTTTTAACTTTCAATAAGGGTTATATTATAATAAGTTTTAAAACTTAAGACTCTTAATAAAATATTAAAATTAGCCATGACAAGATATTACTTATTAAATTGTTCATTTACTAAACTTTCTTAGTTCGTACAATAGTTTTGTGCAAAAATATCTAAATGAGTGATATACATACATATATATATATTAATTATCTTTATATCCTCTAACATAAAATTATCTATATATTTTAATTTTTTAAAGTAGCTTTTCAAGTTTAGATATGATGAACATATCTTATATATTCACCTATTTAATCATCAAAATCAACTCATCTCCTTAACAAATATATAGAGTATAATTTTTGGATATCATTTCCCGTTGGGCACATACAAATTATGTAAAAATACATAAAAATGAGTGATAAATGTTTTATAGGTGATTAAAACTTATATATATTTAAGCACCATTTGGCATTATAAAAGTATGGATTGTTTCTTCCCATTGTGAAAAGACACAATTACCCTTCTCTTAAATATTCATATTATAATATGGTATTTTGACAATAATTAATAAGGTGACCTTTAGTATGCCTCTCACATTTATCATATATATAAATATATTTGTCTTTTCATATTTTTAACTTTCAATAAGGGTTATATTATTATAAGTTTTAAAACTTAAGACTCTTAATAAACTGTTAAAATTAACCCTGACAAAATATTAATTATTTAATTGTTCATTTACTAAACTTTCTTAGTTCGTACAATAGTTTTGTGCAAAAATATCTAAATAAGTGATATACATACATATATATATATTAATTATCTTTATATCTTCTAACATAAAATTATCTATATATTTTAATTTTTTAAAGTAGCTTTTCAAGTATAGATATGATGAACATATCTTATATATTCACCTATTTAATCATCAAAATCAACTCATCTCCTTAACAAATATATAGAGTATAATTTTCGGATATCATTTCCCATTGGGCACATACAAATTATGTAAAAATACATAAAAATGAGTGATAAATGTTTTATAGGTGATTCAAACTTATATATATATATAAGCACCATTTGGCATTATAAAAGTATGGATTGTTTCTTCCCATTGTGAAAAGACACAATTACCCTTCTCTTAAATATTCATATTATAATATGGTATTTTGACAATAATTAATAAGGTGACCTTTAGTATGCCTCTCACATTTATCATATATATAAATATATTTGTCTTTTCATATTTTTAACTTTCAATAAGGGTTATATTATAATAAGTTTTAAAACTTAAGACTCTTAATAAACTGTTAAAATTAGCTCTGACAAGATATTAATTAGTTAATTGTTCATTTACTAAACTTTCTTAGTTCGTACAATATTTAGTGCAAAAATATCTAAATGAGTGATACACATACATATATATATATATATTAATTATCTTTATATCCTCTAACTTAAAATTATCTATATATTTTAATTTTTTTAAAGTAACTTTTCAAGTTTAGATATGATGAACATACCTTATATATTCACCTATTTTAATCATCAAAATCAACTCCTCTCCTTAACAAATATATATAGTATAATTTTTGGATATCATTTCCCGTTGGGCACATACAAATTATGTAAAAACACATAAAAATAAGTGATAAATGTTTTATAGACGATTAAATCTTATATATATATATATATATATAAGCACCATTTGGCATTCCAAACTATAAGCTCTAAAAGATAATTGTTTTATTGATATATTAGATTTACCTAATTAAAACTTATTCACATTAAACAAAGATGAAACTAATATGAATAATTAAAGAATGATTACCGAATGTAAACAACAACCGATATATAATCTATAATATATACCAACGTTAAACAACATTAATCAAAAAACTTAGAAAAGAAAACATTTAGCAACTAGCCAAAGCTTGTTTATTCAAATTAAAGCACTTAAATTTGTTGAGTCCATTACATAAGTAAAAAAAAATAGATAATTAATTGCTAAAATACTAAAAATTTAGCCTCAAATGTAGAACATGAATTGAACTCCAAAAGATAACGACAACTTAATTAGCTCCCATAAATTAAAAAATTGTTTGCTTGATATTAAGACTATATATCCTATTTTGATGGTAATGAATTATCATTATCTTTACATGTTCTGACGTCAATGTAAATTTCATATCAGAGAAATTATTAATTAAACAGTATTTGTTTCTAAAAAATTCAATCCATAAAAGTCGCATTTAGGCCATGTAATTATATTACTATATCTTTATTAACTAAAAATATGATATTACTACTGTATTTCTTTAGTGTTTAAACATTAAAATACTCAACAATGTCCTAGACTTCAAATATTGTTAAATTTTAGCATGCATTGTCAAGTAGTAATGTTTTAGTTATTGAATTTCTCATCCTTTCTCAACAATCTTTACAATATAAATTTGAATTTGTCTTTTAAAAATAATGACTTATATATATGTGTTTAATATAAGTCAGTGAATTCTTATGCAATTGTTTAATTCTAAATTATTCATAAATGTACATGTATATGATTTGTATTTTATATTCTATAGATTTTTCTCAACATTGAACTTGGTCTTAATTTGATAAATTATTGATAATGAATATTTGTATTATTATCTATTGCGTTTTAGTTTAAATGTATGCAACACTTATTTCATTTAAAGATGAGAACTACTGAGATTTTTTTTCATTTGACATACAATTAATTATTTAATAGTCTAATTTTTATAAAGAAAAACTTACCAGTCAATTTAAAAAGGACAAAATAATGTAAGAAAATATTTATAGTAATTTTAGTGTAGTTCTTTCACTTAATTATGGATAATTTATCATAAAAAGAATACAACACCAACAGTAAATTATTAAGTAAGATAGAAGACATAAGTGAAAATTAGAGAATAATTAAACATAACGTTCAATGACTAAATAAAAAGATAACTTTAAGGAAGAAAAATATTTACTTGTATTTTTCTCCCTAAAATTTAAGATCTAAACATAGCATAAAAAATAGGTGTTCACGTGCAACGCACGTACATCTTGCTAGTATATTGAAAAATACGGACCAAATGTAAAGTAAATATATAACATTTTTCATGCTATTAGTTGGTTTGGCTTAGACGGGTCCAAATTAAATATATATTTTTTTTACTTTAATTTGTAAGTTGAGAAGAATAAGTTAATTGTCTTCACAAATAATTTAGTAAAGTACTAAAAATCATGTAAATATCTTTCAAATCTAATATTTAGAAATTCAAATTTATCAATGTTCTAACTGAAAGTTTGGTGGTAGAATAAAAGTTTTTCATCTTAAAAATATTAAATAAATCAAAGTTTTTTAGTGCTCTTTTCTTTACTTCCATACCATATATCTGTGTCATTTTTCTCTTTCAAGGATGTAACATGGCGACTTCTTAGGTATCACTTTTCTCTATGTGAGTAAATCAGTGCATATCTTTTGCATCGTCAAATTGTAGCATTTTCAAATTGGCGATTAATAATTTATTTATAAGTTCACATATACTTCATCATTATATTCTCGTAAATAAAATAACTTATATAGAATAAAAATATCATAACAATGTGTCGCTCCTCTATTTTGGCAAATTAAGACAACTAAATGATATGATATATTGAATGACATAAATAAGTTTGATTTTTTTTTTAATCTTGATGAATCGTGTATTATCTTTTTATTTAATTATTGAATGCTATGCTTTATTTTGAAATTTTCATTTGTCTCTTTCCTTTTATTCAATAGTTTTTTGTTGGTATTCTTTCGTTTTTTCCATGAAAAACTAACTATCCATAATTGAAGTAAATTATGTAAAAGGAGATTGAATGAAAAATGTTCCAAGTATTTTCTTACATTTTTCCTTTCCAATTGACTTGTAAGATGTAATGCACGGAGACTTAAAAAAATCACAATGTGTCGTGTCGGACATCTAATCGGACACGACACTCGTCCGACACTCTCCGACACTGTGTCCAATATAAAAATAAATTTGTCTATTTAAATAAAATGAAAAAATAAAATATGAACACCGTAATGGATGTAGTTAGAGGGTATGTCTACTATGTATGCATTATTTGTGACACTTGATGTTATTTCACTTATTTTTTGTGATTTTGAAAACTGAAGTATTTATTTTTCTTTCAAACATATATAACTTTATAAATCAAATACAAATTTATAACGTACAATAGTCATTCATAATTTCTCTAACCAGTCATATTTAAATTAGAATGAAAAGACTAATTTATATATTTTAAAGTAAATTAATGAGCATATATATATATATATATTAATTTATATATACACATTTTATTAGCAGTTTCGAAGCCATGTCGTGTCTTAATATTTAAAATGTCGTAACCCGTGTCCCGTGTCCGTGCCATGTCGTGCATCATGTCTCATGTCTGTGCATCATAGCTTGTAAGTTATTTTTGAAAATTAAACTATTATATTTTAATAATTAAAAGTTAACTGTAAACATATATTAGACTAAAATTTTAAAAGCAAGAATGTACTCATCGTATTATTTGAATTTAAGTTGATATAATTTAATAACAAAAAAGAATTTACCTATAGTACAAAATTTGAGATAGTAACAATCACATGAAAATAAAATTCTTATGATGGGCACTTATGGATTTATGTGAAGGAGATTGTTTAGTATGTATATAATTTTTTATTTCACTTCGCCGGAAAACATGTATATAATTTTTTGACAAAATATAAAATTAGCATGACATATACACTTTGTCATGAAACCAAGGTTTTGAAACCCAGCCCGGACCGGCCGGTCGGACCGCCGGAACCGGGAACCGATCACTAAAACGGTCCGGGCTAAATTGCAAAACCGTTTGAGGGTGAAAATCGGCACTTTTTGTCGAAACCCGTCCGGAACGGTGATTGAACCATCAGATCGTTCGAACCGGTAGTGGGTCACCGGAACCGGCCAAGTTGTAATTTTCGAGAAATCAAGGAACATGGAGATTGGAGAGTTCCAACCATTTATGTATCTTCTTCTTCACTATTCTTAAAGTTAAATATTTGCAGACATATACTTGAAGAATTTGATTTATTAGAGAATGAAAAACATAAAAGGATAACTATAAAAAAATATTTCAAAGATATAAAAAAAAAAAAAAAAAGAGAAGAAATGAAGAAGAGAAAATGCAGAGGTTGGAGGCGGCTGCTGTGTAAGAGTCATGAAGAATGGTACAAATTAGGTTTTAGTCATTTTTATATATTTTTCATTTTTTAATTCTTTTCTTTATTTTTCCATTATTTATTTTTACTGATTAATAGAGGCTACATGATGTTGAGGCTTATATATTCATCTTTGACTTTACATTATATAATTTTTAAAAATATATAATATATATGTATAATATTTACTATTATGTCAATTATTAGTGCAATAGATTATTTTTATTGTATAATTATGATATCACCGGTTTGATAGCGGTTCACCCAACGGTTGAACCAATGACCCTTGACCCGGTCAATTTTTCGGTTCGATGAACGATCCGGGTTTCAAAACATTGCATGAAACATTGAATGAGTGTATTCTGTCACCAACTGGAACAATAAACACAAGAAACGATCCAACAGCTCGCATACATAAATAACATGACATAAATGTACATGTAAACCAAGTTAAAAAAAGGAATTACATAGGTAGAGAAAAACAAGAAAAATAATTATAAGCACAATCTTTCTCACTCATTATCAAATAAATTTTGAAACATGAGAACTAAAAAAAACAAAAAATTCAAAACAAGGATACTCGCTAAAAACCGCATCCATGCCATCATCAAATAAATTAAAAAACGAACCTTTTTTTTTCCTCTTTTTCAACTTCTTTTCATATATATTACACTATAATACCATCTGTTAATCTTTGAAGTACGCCAATACTTCAGTGTGTGTGTTTGCGATATGCAGAAACAAGAACACCTTATCAACAGTCAGAAGAATCACGGTCGATTTTCTGCACAAAAATAGAAAAAGAAAAGAAAATACAGCCTCAAAAGAGTTAGAAGACATTAATATAATTATAGCATATAATGAGAAAAGTTTGATGTGAATCACATATGGGTCCAGTCTGTCTGGCAATGAAACACATTACACCCACCAACACAACATATCCATAATAATACATAATCAATCCAATGCAGTTGGAGTTTTGGATTGTTGTTGGCCCTCACATGTGACATTGAGATGCTATCACAAATTCAATAGAACCACAAATGGATCGTTGGGAGGAGGGCGAACTACCATGAAAACAAATATTTCCCAATACTTCTAAATTAAAGTGTGTGTCAGTGTGTGTGTGTATAATGTGTATATATATATATACTGTATTTTCAGTTTGGTAAAATAACAATTATGACATGTACTTAAATAAACTAAGTTTAGATAAAAATTATAGTAATTCAGAAATATATGAGGTATTCTTAGAAAAGGTTATCATCGTGCATTACATCCCTTGCATAAATATCTATCATATGTTTGAACAACTAATGCGCATAAAAATAAACATCATCTCACTCTAATTTTGGACCTAATTGCTCATATGTGTACTCATTATATTGATCTCTTTATCAAGAGATTTTACGGTTGACCCAATTTTTTTCCAATATCTTTCGTGCTATTTTATTTTGCTTCTCATTTTAATAAGAGTTAGTGACTTCTTAGTTTTCTCCCCAGGCCCCCACATAAATCCGTGCCTGAATAGAACCCAAGAACGATTCTTGGAGAATTATGGTGTAAATCATGATCATTCATGTACGTTGGATCACATATGGGTCCCACCACGGTAAGAGCTTCCCAAATGACCATCCCAAATTGGGTGCTGACACGTTGGATTACACGTGATGTCAGCATTTCACTTTATGATGTCATCATGTATGCGTTCACTCATGCACCCCCCTTGGGGTACTACTCGAGTGCATATCATGAAATTTCCAAGACATAACTGCATACAGGCATAACTGAAAATCACACTTTAAGCTGTGACACTATCATAAATCAACATGTGAACTTCTCTTCTGTTTATTATCCAACGTTGATTTAAGACCAACTACTTGCTTTGCGATTATAAGTGAAACATCTATGCAGCTCAGTCTTAACTGTAAAGTTGAGCATTCAGGTCCACAGGAGATTATTGGCCTTCTTTTAGGCACCAAACCACCAATTATTTTCAGGACATGCAAATCTGAACACTGGGCACCTATATACATAATCAAAGGACACCATTTCGTCTGAACTTTAATTCTACGTCCTAAGTCCACACTCCACAGCTAAAAACGGGTCACAAAATGTAGAAGGTAGAGCTTATTGAAGTGTGTGAGAAGCTAAGAATGACACGTCATCAAAGGTTTTTTTGGGCATGTGTTTAGTAGCCAGCACGATGTTACAATCATCTCATCTTCAAAATGTTCTTTTTTCTATTTTTTATTTTCACATAAATCATATACTTGAAGTCAAATGCTAATACTTCCAATAAATCAACTACCAATGTATCTATTGATAGAAGTCACATGCTCCAAAGTCTTTCTGAATAATTACCTTATGAAAAAGCTATTCTACTTGTGAGGTAAATCATAATGTTGCATCCCAGAGAATTAGATGCTGTAATCCAGTTACATTTTACAACTATGCCCAAACTTATAATTATCAGATGATGTTTAAAACAATAACAAAATGAAATATCAAACACGAAAAAACGAATCCATAATTTCATATCAATTCATGTTAAGAAATATTACCTTTTGATTGTGGGATCTGATTATTTGCTGACTACTCCAGCCATGTCCTGGTAAAGATACTTGTTAGCCTATTAGCAGATAGTCTTTGCAAAGCCTTTCTAGCACCGGCCACATCCATTTCCGCCAATCTCTGCAAATGTCCATAAGCACCCGCTGCCACAAGCTTCTTCCGACACCCTTGGCTACCTCCGGCCATGATTGCCGCCACTAAAGCCACCGGAAACTTCTTCGAAACAACCTCATTTTTAGGATCCAACATTTGTACCAGCCTCATCAAACTCTTTTCATCATTTACAAACTCTTTCCTATTGGATCTAACAGATAACAATGACAACAATGCTTTTGCACCAACCTCCTGCATTCCTTCGGGCTTCAAACACTCCATTAGCTTCACCAAAGAACTCATACAACCACCTATAGCCCTCTTATTAGTATCACTAATCGACAGATTAGCAAGCAATGATGCAGAGATATGCTGTAACATTACATTCCCATGTTGTACAAGTTCAGCAATTTGTAATATAAACGTGGCTGATCCAGATAAGATTCTATAGCTCGTATCCGAGGCAGATAATGAATAAATAGCCCGCAACACGTGTTCCAATGTAACAGAAGTTGAGCAATCATGAAACAAATGTAATAATTTCTGTAAGCCCTGTTCATGTATCAATAAACCCTGAAAATATTCACCCGTGGATGCAAGAATGGATATACAATTAGCAGCTTTTTCTTGAGCTGATGTACTCCCTGAGACAAGCAATTGCATCAAAACAGGAACAGCACCTTCTTCTGCCAAAGCAATTCGAATATCCTCGACACTCGAAACATTCCTTATCGCCCCAACGGCGTGCGATTGAGCCACAAGTGAACCACATCTACACAATTCAATTAGAATGGGAACACCTCCGTAGGCAGAAACAGCCCAGGCATTATCAGGATCAGCAGTTATAAACTCCACAGCCGTAGCAGCCTTTTCCTTCATTGGCATAGGACTGCACTCAATAATTCTCAACAAAGGACCTAAAGCCCCTTCCTCAAACACACATTTCCGAGAAAAATCACCCGAGGAAACAAGCAACGACACTGTGATAACCGCTAATTCTCTAACGGAATCATGAGAATTTAGATCGAGCAACGAAATTAAAAACCCTACGTTACCTTCTTTCGCAACAATAGCCGCCGATTTATCATCCTCCGATAGCAGCTGATTTAAAGAATCCAAAGCCTTCCGTTTGAACTCAATCCCTCCGATCTGGATTCTAGTGAAAAGGTCTTTCACAAAAAACACGACTTCCTCTTTCGAGGAATTTGAACTCGGGCGAGACACAACAATGGCGGTGGACTGGTGAAGTACGCCGGACCGAAGAAGGAGCTCGATGTCGTTAATCTGCTTTGTAAGCCAACCGGCGGCCATATCTAGATCAGACTGCATTAAGAGCTTGCCGCGGCTGAGCGAAGCATCGCCAGAGCAGTGGCTGCAGAGAGTTCCGGTGCGGCGGAGGGTGGAGAGTACAGCGGGGAGGAGGGAGAGGAGGATAGAATTTTCCGACCAGTGAGGCGAATCGGAGATTTCGGAGAGGAGAGATTTGAGAGAGGCGAGCTTGGAGCGAAGGACTTGCCATCTGGAGACGAAGCAGGTGACGGAGAGTGTGGACGGGAGGATTTGAGAGAGGAGATTGGTTATGTTATCGAGATTTTCGGAAGGGGTCGGCGGCGGCGGCGACGGTGGCTGAACGGCGGTAGTCAGCATTTTCTTTATGCTTTTGTGATGTATACGAGTGTGGAAAAAAGGGATTATTATAATTTGTTGTTAGTGGCGCGAAGGGTGGGGTCAAAAGATGCATGTGGGATGGGAATAATACACAGTGGTGGCGTAACAGTGATAAAAGCTTAAAAAGGATGTATGCAATAGTCTCTATTTATCATACTCAATAACTCAAATATTTAATTTTAATTTAATTTATTAATACATATTTTATATTTAAATATTCAACTTTAAAAATATTTTTATATTTAGTTTAATTGTTATAACGGTTAACTTCATTAGTGAATACTTCGATTAATTTATTTTTAAAAATTCATATACTCTCATATTGATTATATTCAATTTTATAATATTTTTGTTTTGTATTACGTGTTATATACATAATCTTCCAAAATTCTTGGTTAAAATGGTGAATAATTAAGTTGACAGTTATAATTTAGGCGGTGAAATAGATATTTAAAAAACTATGAGAAAAAATATATGAAATTTATAATGAATGTGACTAAAATTGAACTGGACGAAATTATGAGACAAAAAATACATTTTTTTAATATATAGTTAATAAAGAAGTGATACACTTGAATATCATCCTAATCCATCCTGTATACATTTGTCATATATCCATACACATAAAATCTCAATAATAGCTTTAGTATTTACTTAATTTTATTTCTCTTGCTATCTTCCTTTTCCTCCTCATATCATCATTTGTTTTAATAAATTTATATTATATCTCGGAATTCTTATGGTGATATTTTGTTGTCTTTCCATTTATATTATTATTATTATTATTATTATTTATTATTATTATTATTATTATTATTATTATTTATTATTATTTTATTATAAAAGTGTCAATGATTTACATGATTTACATTTTTATTGTTAAAACTAAAATAACCTTGTAATAATAAATTGATAATTATCCATATTTTTTTAAAAAATATTAAAATAAATATTATGGACTCATTAATACTAATCATTTGTTCAGTGTATATTAATATGAATGGTTTATAAGAATATGAATAGGCAAAGCCACATTTTTATATTTATTATATTATATTAAATTATATTATTATGATATTATATTTATTATTATTTTATATATATATATATATAGTTATTATAAAAGTATGAATATTAGGAGATGACTTGCATTTCTAACTTTTTGTAAAGTCTAAAATATTACTGTATGAATATTATATTAGGGAAAAAACTAAGGTCAATTAAGCAAATAAATTTATATACGTGTAGTTACTTTTTCTTTTTTAAAAATTTAGTGTTAGTTCATTATATGCATTACAGTAACAAATTATTTAATTAGTTCATTATATATATTTAAAAGTGCTTTGTGTCTATTTTTCGCTAATATGTTAGTTCGTTATATATAGTTGATAATAAAGAAGTTAATCTATTAATTCTATATATTAATAGTTGAACGTATGTTCTGCAACAGTGCAAATTATTGTAGTTGATTTTAATGGTGTAAATAAATTTGCACAATGTCTCAATCACCTGATAATAATAGTTCTGCACATACTTATTTTGGAATGTACTACTATTGAATCATTGGGATACTTAAATTTTTTTAATTGATTTATGTCATAAAGCGGAATGTTACGAGTCATGCTGATATGACTCATTCTGGTGATATCTGCCACATATTATACAAAAAGAGCTTTTTTGCACTTCAATTTGTTCTACTTCATTTGGTTAACCACCAAACGGGGTATGTATATGTGAGTTACGGTAACATTATACTTTATAAAAATTACTAAAATAGGTTTGATATAAAATTTAACTATAGGGAAGAGTTTGTATTGGTGTGTGGCAACTATATACATATCAATTAATATGTATTCTAGAGCTCTATGGATCATTTGATGGAAAATATCGGTTTTGATTCTAAATACATCATAAAAATTATATTTTAAATCCAAAAATGAACTTTAATATTTTGAAATGAGTCAACTATACATATTTATACTAAATATATAATGATGACTTTTAAAATGTTATGATCAAAGTTTGTAGCTAAAAATTTAAGATTAACAAATGCGTATTATTTGTTAATAAAATATTAGCAAAACGTCATACAAAGTTTGTTAGAAAAAAATAGAGAGAATGATATATATGTTTGTAACCTTTGATTCATCTCATTTTTTAAGGAATAATCATGTTCTCAATGCCATCCAATTAATGTAGCTTTAGCAGATATATAGATAAAATAATAGAAATTATATCAAAAATGGAGTCCAGACACATTTGTCAATATAAAAGTCATTTTCACAAGCTCAAAGATAATACTCTAAGATACACGACTATATTTTACAGAGAGTCACCTAAACCGCATGTGCATATGTTGGTCCCAAATGGTGCACGAAAGGCTGTAGAAGAGGGGGTTGAATAGACTCTAAAGTTCTTTTTCGACGTCAAAAATTTCGTGAACAAAGATTATTAAGAATAGATTAACGTAAAACAAGTTATGAATACTACAAGGAAATGTAGCACTCGATACTCAGATTAGAGTTAAGTACGCAGCGGAAAAAGTTCTTAGTCTTTGATTTTAGCAATGTGTTGAGAAGCTACTTTTATTTGACTTTATCTTTTGTGCAAAAATGATTAACTTAATTGCTGGATTATATAATGTGCAACAAAGAAGAAAATAATAAAGCAATAAGTAAATAGAGAAGGTTTGCAAGGTTCGTTGGGTGGTGTAATCCCAACTACGTCCTTCTTCTTCGATGACATGAAGGAATTCACTATAACGAATATGAAGATTCATACAAAGTCTTCTCCAATACAATGAATAAAACTAAAACATATTTGAGCTCATTTGCTACACAAACATCTGCTCCAAGAACACTTCTAGTGGCCTACTTCTCTCACACAAAAATCGGCAGATGACCTACTTCTTTCTTCACACTCAGTTTGAAAGATAGGATGGGGTATTTCACACAGAAATGAGTTTTGTTTGTTTTGTTTAAGTCAAACAACTTGGTTGATATTCACTTCGGTTTAATTCTTCTAAAAAGAGATAAAGATGAATATATGGGAATGGTATTAACAAGGATTCGAATTTTCTATGGATGAACTTTAATAAAGTATTGGAAGCTTCTTCAAAGGATTTGAGTGAATAAGAGGCTTTCAGAAAAAGATCAAGAGTTTCGAATCTTCTCATATAGAGAATTTGAAGTTCTATTTATACGCAAGACATGGAATAGATCCTTTGGGATCATTTGATGGGCATGTGTAAATAAATTGCTCAGAAAGGTTAGACAGTTGTTGGTGAATCCTGAAATTCTACTGCAAGTGTCAGACTGCGGCATGTTGTGGTATGTTGACATCGAATGGGTTTGGTGTTATCTGTACTCCATCATCTGTATATACATTTAATGCATTTGACAAGCAGTAAATGCATTTAAATAAATGTCTGTTGAGCATTAAATACTTTGAGAGGACATTTAATCCTTATTCGCTTGTTGATGAAAGACATCAAGTAATTCAACTTGTCTTGAACTTGATATAAGTCGCTTATAAAATAGCGTCGCTTGAGATACTTGATATTCTAGATGAACTTCTGCTGCTTGGAATTGCTGATCTTCAACCTGTTCACATTAATAGACTCATCTAGAATTCTACTGATGCAACAAACATTCAACATACATCAAAACAGAAAAGACAAACAAAGAAAACACTTATTCTAAAAGTTACAACTCAAAATACTTTCTATCGCTTGATACATGATATTCTAACAAAAACAAACTTACATTTTTCATGGGTCTAACATTTATGCCTATCTTGTCATCATTAAAACTTCTAACTAAGAAATTCCTAACAGGGACATTTACCTCAATCTAGGAAGTCGATTTTTCGTCTGTATTGCTCATAATATATTATCATGATTTCTTTCACAGTTAACATAATTATAGTTTGTTGAAAATAAATAAGAGCTATAGCTGAACCTTAGCTTCATCATGGGAAATATCTCAATTAGGAATTAGAATTATATACACAACCTACATGAGCTTAACTATGCTTTAAATATCATTTGCAACTAAGAGATCAATCAGTTAAACTTACTTTAGCATCTTGTGCCCGAAAAAAAACTAGATTGATTATTTAATTCTAAAGTAGAGCAAGTTTATGAAACTTATAAAATGTTAACCATTATAAATTTATAATTTCCACTGAGTTTGAATTTTGGAGTTGTAGAAAAAAAATACCAAGAGAACTATTTTTATTTATTTCTAATAACATAATGTTTATTACTTATTTGCTAGAATTTTGTATTCTCTATTTTTGCTTTTCGCTCAAAAAATAGTAGTGTAATCAAACTAAAGGATGATGTTAAGACCTTAAAGAATAATGTCGTACATTTGGAACTTATGCACATTCTCTAAGTTGAGAAAGATTTGCCAATCTAAATGAATTTAGTGGAGATTGTACGACTTAGGATCGCCTTTTGACATTTCAATGTAAATTCCATGGTATCAATTATCGATCCTTACTATTATCGTGTCATTTTAAATCATCTTAAAACAATCAAGATCATATCACGTTGTATGATGTTGTATGCATTATTATTTCTCAACAATAGCAAATTAATGTAATTTCAAATAATAGCAAGTTTCAAATTTTATTATCTTAACAAAATATCTATTCATTTTTCTCAATATTCAATTGCATAACTGACATGGCCACTGGAGAAATAAATTAATGTAATTTTTTATATTTTCATTTATTCTTCTCCTATAACTTTATCATGTGAGGTATTTTTTTCCTTATGAATGATGGGTTATCTTTCTCACTATCCACTGGCACAGAATCAAAAGTGCATGTACGATTAAAAGTTTGACTTTTATAAGAGTTGTCATCGATAAGATGCGGGATTATGCAATTTCAAGAAGTTATACAATTATAAATATATATAAAATAAATGTTCGAATCTCATTTTATCACAACTCCATAAATCAAATGATAGTGAATTTCTATTATATTTATTTTTTTGGATTTTTTATTTAATTTAAATAAAGAAAGAAGCCCGAATTGAAAATCGAGTATTGCGGATATATTGATTAATATAGTTTGATGCTTCATAAATTTATTTAAGTAATCTTTTTTAAAGAAAACAAAGCGTACAGTTCAGCCTCTAAATGCATTGTGTTAGATTTGATGTATATATATATATATAGGCCTATTAGTTTAAATTGAAATGATTTAAGTCCTACATATATATATATATATATATATGGTGGGTGTCGAATCCAACAAAAATAAAATAACCTACTCGCAAAGATTTGTAACTAGCAATAAGTAGGGTCGATCCTCAGGGAACAGTGTAGATTCAATTCCTAGATTACTAATATCGATATAAAGGGGGTTTTTGAATTGAGTTAACTAAAACGAATATAAAAGACGCAAATAAATTGATAGCAATAACACGTAAATTAAAAAGCAAGCAAGAGATAAAATTCGAATTCAATAAGAGATGAGATTCTAGTCTTCGGATTTTCGGTATTGATTCTATTATTCGATCACTGATTGCATATAGAATAGTTCAAAGTTCTTAAATAGATTAGCTATAGCGGTCAACAAGCTCTGACGACCTCGTTTTTCCTTACGGTTTCGATAATCAAAACAAGCTCTTTGATTATTGCCCTTATCGATTAAACAACCCTAAACAAGCTCTTAGGATTTAATTTATCAATAGTATTCAAATTCTAGAAAAACACTAATCCCGATCAATAAACACACAAGCTCGGATTATTTAAACCGGATCACTAATTCCCATAACGACTAATCGAAAACTTGTCCATAATCAACGTCGTTAATTGCTACGATTATTAGGGTTTGCCAAACAATTACGGATTTGGTTCCTAATTAGCGAAATATAATTATAACAATTAACTAATTGGCCAGATTAATTAATTGATTACAAAATATTGTCAACAAATCTCGGGGAAAGAGTGAATACTTGAAGAACAATGAAGATAAAAGCACAAGCAATCTCACGAAATTTAAAAGAAATCAAACCTTAAATCCTTAGACTAGAATTATGTGTTTAGCAACACATAATCGAGGATCGTCGCAAAAGATGAAGAATTCGAAAATCCAGAGTAAAAGCAAAAACGTGAATAGTAATATTAAAATCGAAGGTCCTCTTTGTGGAATAATATTCCACATATTTAAAGCTAAAGAATCCTATCTAAACAAGGAAACATAAAAGATTTAGGATTTTAAGAATCCTAATCCAGCTAGGAATGTTTAAAAATAAGGAAATAAACTTCCAAACATAAAAGAAATAATTCCCTAACATATTGGGAAGTAGAAACGTGCATAAAAACTCTATCTAAGCCCAAAAAGTCGACATCTCGTCTTTTTCTTCGTTCCAAGGCAGAAAGCTTCCAATTTTTGGGCGTGACCAGAATGGTCACGCCTAAATCCAGCAACCTTTCTGCTTCTGCCTTCGGGCAAAACTCATTTTCTTCGTTTTTCGCCCTTTTTTGTCATCCTTTCGTTCCATCCTCATGTAAATACCTAGATATGATAATAGAAGCACAATACATATGAGATATGGACTAAAAAGTAATGATCAACGCATTAATCCGCACAATAAACGTGTACAAAATACACGTTAACAAACACCCCCACACTTAAGCTATTGCACGTCTCGGGCAATGTTTGACAATTGGGCAACGCAAAATCAACAAACTTCAATCACTTGATCAAGTAGAGTTTTATGAACCAAAGGACAAAATCGAGAATGTTAAGTTGACACGTGCAAATATCAAGGAAATCAATGCCTCAATGAAAATCAAAAACCAACACAACAATCTCACTTTAAAAAATAAAAATGCACGAAATTAGACGACCATTCTCACAATCCTCTCCAATCACTCGTGTATGGGGTATTTCGTGTATCGCTCAATTCTTAACATGTTAATACGATCCCATAGGCTTGCTTATACACCGAAATCTCCACTATTGTCGAGAGTATGCACAAACGAATCAAAAGGTCTTTTATTCAAGGTTGTAATGGGGCTTAGGGCTCGGGGTCGGAGAAAAAGGTAATGAAAGGCTAAGTCCATAAATTCGAAAAACATCAAGACGCTATTGGGTAATTCTAGCAATAAGGACCCAAATACCTTTATTTTCATACTCTCTCGCGACTCGCTTTATCATTTTCCTTTTCCTCAAACCTTTTTTCTTTTCTTTTCTTTTGTTTTCTATTTTTTTTTTCTTCGAACTTGTTCGAAATATAATTTTTTTTTTTTTTTTTTTTTCTTTATTCTTTTCGATAAACTCTCTTTTTTTCTTTTCTTCCGAGGTCCCCCACACTTAATCAAAACACAATGTCGTCCTTAATTCCCAAACAAATATAATGTTCTCGATGTTCGACTCATTTTGTGGACGGGTAAAACAAAGAGGTATACAGAAAACGGTGAATGCTCAAAGTTCGGGTTTTCAAAACAACAAATAGGCTAATAGGCTCAAGTGGGCTCACTAGGGGAAAATAAAAAAGGTAGGCTCATATGGCTAAGTGGCTAAATCCTAATGCCTTTATCATTTTCGAATATGCACACAATCATGTAACCTTGAAACGGTTCAAAGCAAGTTCTAGAACACGTACTAATCATGCAAGATTCACACAAGAAAGAAAAATTCACATGGATATGTAATCAAATCAAGGCTTCAAAAAGCTCACATGGTGGGGTTGGTCGAACTAAACGTGCAATTCTATCGTTCTCATTCAATATCGTGCTAGCAATTGAAATTTATACGACACGATATTCCATCAACAAGCACACGGTCAAATCAAACAAACTAGACTCGGTCAACCAATCAACGAAAATTATACTCTACCATTACAAAGCGAAAGAAATTTTGAAAAATTTTATTGCGCCAAAAGTAAACAACAACCAAAGAACATGCAATGCAAATGGAAATCATATGCCCAAAATTAAACAACAACCAAAGAACATATGCCCAAAAGTAAACAACAACCAAAGAACATATGCCCAAAATTAAACAAAACCAGAGAACATGCAATGCAAATGGAAATCATCCCCCCACACTTAATGTAGACATTGTCCTCAATGTAAAGCATATAAAAATCGACAAGGCATAAGAGTGAAAAACAAGAAGTGGAAGGAGGACTTCCCTGTTTCAGCGGAGGGCTCGGATTGCTGTTGGTCGGAGGATTGGTTCGACTTTTCTTCGACCGCGGGTTTGATTTCAGGTAGAGGCTAGGGTTCCGGTGGTGCCGTGGGTTTGCGTGTAGGAGGTCGTGTTCGTGCAGCCCATGATGCCGGAGAAGATGGTGGATGCGGCGGTGAAGAGCGGCGAGAGGTGTTGCTGCAAGAAATTTGAATGGAGAAGATGGGTTAGAGTGGTGGCGTGAGATTAGGGTTATGAAAGAAATTTGGGGGTTTTGGGTTTATGAAAGATTTGGAATTAAAAGTGTTTAAGGAAAATATTTTTGCTGTAAGGAAATAACTATATAAATATATTTATTTCCTTATTTTTGTTGATTTTTCGTTTTTTTTTTTTTTTTTTTTTTTTTTTTAAGGAGAGAAACAGAACTAAGGCAAAGAACGATTAAAGAAGCAGAAAGCTTACCAATTTTAGGCGTGACCAGAATGGTCACGCTTAATTTTGGTGATCTTTCTGCTTTTGAAAGAAAAAACTGAAATAAAAATACGAAAAATTAAAAATACTAGCATGGGTTGCCTCCCAAGAAGCGCCATTGTTTAACGTCTTCGGCTAGACGATGCTACACAGTTATGTAGCATAGTTTGGTGAGCTAAACTCCGCTTTTTCGACATCGTGAGCTTGAAATCCTTCGTAGAAAGGTTTCAAACGATGCCCATTTACTTTGAAAGTTTTCCCGGTAGTAGGACTTTGAATTTCAACTGCACCATGAGGAAAAACGTCTATAATAATGAATGGTCCAAGCCAACGAGAACGTAATTTACCCGGAAATAGTTTAAGGCGAGAATGAAAAAGTAGAACTTTTTGTCCTACGACAAAGTTCTTTCTCGAGATTGCCTTATCACGAAAAGCTTTCGTCTTATTTTTATAAATCTTAGCGTTCTCGTAAGCTTCATTCCTTAGTTCTTCTAGCTCTTGTAGTTGCAATTTGCGATGAATCTCAGCTTCGTCCAAATTCATATTGAATTGTTTTATCGCCCAGAATGCCCTATGTTCCAATTCAACCGGAAGGTGACATGGCTTACCAAAAATCAATCGAAATGGTGACATACCTATAGGTGTTTTATACGCAGTTCGATAGGCCCAAAGAGCGTCATCAAGCCTCATACTCCAGTCTTTTCTACTTGGATTAACCGTTTTTTCGAGTATGGATTTGATTTCTCGATTCGATACCTCGGCTTGTCCATTTGTTTGTGGATGGTAAGCTGTGGAAACTCTATGAGTGACGTCGTACCTCTTCAGTAGTGCTTCAAATACTTTGTTGCAAAAATGTGTACCACGATCACTAATTATCGCTCTCGGCGTTCCAAACCTAGCAAAAATGTGAGACTTCACGAAATTCACAACATCTTTAGCACAATCAGTTTTTGTAGGCTTAGCTTCAACCCATTTAGACACATAATCGACGGCGAGTAAAATATAATTGTAACCAAAAGAAGGGGGAAAGGGACCCATAAAATCAATACCCCACACATCGAAAATTTCGCATACATGAATAGAATTTAATGGCATTTGATCTCTATGTCCTAAATTACCCGTCTTTTGACAATTTTCACAAGATTTGCAAAACATATGTGCGTCGTGAAATATGCTCGGCCAAAATAAACCACTCTCAAGAACCTTAAGAGCGGTTCTTTTTGATCCGAAGTGTCCACCACAAGCGGAAGCATGACAAAATTGAAGAATGGATGGTACTTCGGTTTCAGATACGCACCTTCGAATCATTTGATCAGTACAATGCTTCCATAAAAACGGCTCGTCCCAAATATAATATTTAGATTCGCTCTTTATTCTGTTCTTTTGAGTTCTAGACAAATCTTCCGGCAATGTTTTAGTAACTAAATAGTTAACTATATCAACGTACCATGGGTATGCCGCTTGAATTGAAAAAAGTTGTTCGTCCGGGAACTCATCGCGTAGAGGCATTGGTTCTTCACAGGAAATTAATCGACTCAAGTGATCCGCAACTAAGTTCTCAGCTCCTTTCTTATCTTTGATTTCAAGGTCAAATTCCTGGAGTAGTAGAATCCACCGTATAAGTCGAGGTTTTGCGTCTTTCTTGGCAAGCAAATAACGAAGGGCTGCATGATCAGAAAAAACGATAACTTTAGTGCCAAGTAAATAGGAACGAAATTTTTCTAAAGCAAAAATAATGGCAAAAAGTTCTTTTTCCGTCGTCGAGTAATTGCATTGAGCGCTATCCAACGTTCTCGAGGCATAGTATATAACATGTGGCGATTTATCTATTCTTTGGCCAAGAACAGCCCCTACGGCATAGTTGCTCGCGTCACACATTATTTCAAATGGGAGGTCCCAATTCGGTGGTTTGACAATAGGTGCTGAAGTCAGAAGGTCTTTCAATGTATCAAAAGCGCTTCGACAGTCGTCATCAAACTCGAAACTCACGTCCTTATGCAATAAATTGCATAGAGGTCGACTGATCTTCGCAAAATCCTTTATGAATCGCCTATAAAATCCTGCATGTCCAAGAAAAGAACGAATTTCCCGCACACTCGTGGGGTAAGGCAAAGATTTTATAACATCGATTTTAGCTTTATCAACCTCTAATCCCCTAGACGACACAATATGACCCAAAATATTACCTTGTTCTACCATAAAATGACATTTTTCATAATTAAGCACAAGGTTCGATTTAATGCATTGATCGAGGATTTTTATAAGATTAGCTAAACATGAATCAAAAGAATCACCGTGTACCGTAAAGTCGTCCATGAAGACCTCGATGATATCCTCGACGTATTCAGAAAATATGCTAATCATCCATCTTTGAAAAGTTGCTGGAGCGTTGCACAATCCAAATGGCATCCTTCGATAAGCGAATGTACCGAAAGGGCATGTGAATGTCGTCTTTTCTTGATCTTCCGGAGCAACCGGAATTTGATGAAAACCTGAATATCCATCTAGACAACAAAAGTAAGCACGTCCTGCTAAACGTTCAAGCATTTGATCAATAAAAGGTAATGGAAAGTGATCTTTACGAGTCAAAGTATTCAAACTACGATAATCTATACAAACCCTCCATCCATTTTGAACACGTGTAGGAACCAACTCACCATCAGAATTTTCAATTACAGTTATACCGGTTTTCTTAGGAACAACTTGAACATGACTTACCCACGCGCTATCGGAAATCGGATAAATAATACCTGCGTCGAGAAGCTTTTGAATCTCGTTTTTCACCACTTCCATCATCGGTGGGTTAAGACGTCTTTGAGCTTGGATCTTTGGTTTAGCACCTTCCTCCATTAATATTCGATGCATGCATATGGAAGGGCTAATACCCTTTATATCGGCTATGGTCCATCCAATCGCTTCTTTGTAATCTCGTAACGATCGTAGCAATTGTTCTTCTTGTAAAGCACTCAATTTATTGGAAACGATCATTGGTAACGTTTCTCCTTCACCTAGGTAAAGGTATTTGAGATGATCAGGCAGTTTCTTGAGTTCCAACTTTGGTGCCTGCACAATGGAAGGAAGTAATTTAGAAGTCGAAATAGGCAACGAAATACGAGAAACATTATAAGTAAGAGAAGGAAGGGAATCAAGAGCCATTTTCGTCTCCGCTAGCTGATCATTAAGTTCGAATTCCTTTTCTTTTTCGTCCAAATTAGGTGTAGTCAATGCTACTTGCAACGAATCCTCGTTTTCGAGCTCGAAAATAGTCTGCACCAAACAATCATTAATATCTATACCAAAAACAGAATGGACGTCAGGGCGGTATTTCATGGAATCGTAAATGTTAAATTTTATAATATCTCCGTCAAACTCCATAGTTAGAGTACCATCGTCAACATTAATTTTGGTTCTAGACGTTTTCATGAATGGCCTACCAAGTAATATAGGGGCAGAGGCATTAGACTCGTTATGACCCATATCGACAACATAAAAATCGGCGGGAAACACTAGATCATTAACTTGTACTAATATTTCCTCGAGGACACCATCAGGGTAAGCGTTTGACCTATCAGCTAGTTGAATGACAACCCCGGTTTCTTTTAACTTTCCTACATTTAGTGACTCATAAATCGATCGTGGCATGACATTAATAGAAGCCCTTAAATCTAGCATAGCTTTTTCGACTCGAATACTTCCTATTTTACAAGGGATTGAGAACATACCGGGATCCTTACACTTTGGAGATAATTTCTTTTGAAGCACAGCCGATACATTTTCTCCTACGTGTACCTTCTCGTTGCCTATAAGCTTTCTCTTTGTCGTGCATAATTCCTTAAGGAATTTAGCATAACGAGGTACTTGCTTAATGGCGTCGAGAAGTGGAATGTTTACCTCAACTTTCCGGAATGTTTCGAGAATCTCCTTTTCTTGTTCCTCTTTTTTCGATTTTGCAAACCGGCCCGAAAACGGTGGCGGAATTACGAACGTCATCGGTTTCTTTTTAGGGATGGATTCTTCTTCTTTCTCCAGCTCTTTTTCCTCTTCATTCTTGGAAATTCGCTCAGGCTCTTTCAATTCCTTTCCGCTTCTTAAGGTAACAACGTTCGCGTTTTCTTTCGGATTCATGATAACTTGTGAAGGAAGCTTTCCCGAATTTTGATTTACCAAACCATTCACAGTAGTTGCTATCTGACCCACTTGATTTTCCAAATTCTTTATGGCGTTTTGACTCTCGTTTCGGAATTGATGCATGCCTTGTTGAAATTGTTCGGTATTCTGTTGAAGACGTTGAGTGGTTAGAAACTAAAATTTTGACCATATCTTCTAAAGAATCACCTGCCGACTGATTTGTTTGAGGAAACTGAGGTGGCTTTTGGTAGGGCTGTCGTGGGGCATAGCTCAAGTTGGGATGGTCTCTCCATCCAGGATTGTATGTATTCGAGAACGGGTCATATTTTCGCTGTGCGGGTCCAGGAAAACCAGCCGCGTTGGCTTGTTCAAAATTTTGATTTTGTGTAGTAGGGCACATATCGGCCAAATGGCCAATTCCAGAACATATCCCGCATGCGTTAACCTGTTGAGAGTTTCCTAGAACCAATTTTTGCACCATAGATGTCAAATCATTTAAACGTTGATTAAATAATGACACATTTACCTCAGTTGATTCTTTTGCCTCTTTCGGTGCATGATCTTGTCGGAGACTAAATTGTTGAGAGTTGGAAGCCATGTTTGAAATCAGATTTCTTGCCTCAGTCGGAGTCTTGTAGATCAGGGCACCACCACTTGCGGCATCAATCATATTCCTATCCATCATCGTGAGTCCTTCGTAAAAATACTGGATAAGAAGCTGCTCAGGAATCTGATGTTGTGGACAGCTTTCAACTAATTGCTTGAAACGTTCCCAGTACTCGTAAAGAGTTTTGCCCGTAAACTGTCGAACCCCACAAATCTCTTTCCTAATATTAGCCACTCGAGATGCTGGAAAAAATCTTTCAAGGAAAAGCTGTTCCATCTCATTCCATGTATTGATCGACCCGGAAGGGAGAAAATAGAGCCAATCCCTAGCTTTGTCGGCTAAGGAAAAAGGAAAGGCTCTCAGTTTGATTTGATCTTCGCTCACATCTTTCAGTTTCATAGTCGAGCAAACCAAATGGAATCCCTTCAGATGTTTATGCGGGTCATTTCCTGCAAAACCACGAAAAATAGGTAGTAAGTGAATGAATCCAGATT
The DNA here is from genome assembly GCA_963669365.1 of Verbascum thapsus. Lineage (NCBI taxonomy): Eukaryota > Viridiplantae > Streptophyta > Magnoliopsida > Lamiales > Scrophulariaceae > Verbascum > Verbascum thapsus. Next base: position 4,709,721 of record OY770105.1, on the reverse strand, counting down.
TTAATTCAAAATCTACCTCAAGGTTGGGAAAGGGCATGAAGAGATGTTGTTGATTAGGATTTGGCATGGCCATATCCTTCAGAGTCCTTTCGTTGCCATTGGCATTTGCGCCGTTTGCAGGCGCTGCGTTGGCATTAGCTGGGGCAGGATTAGCCATGTGTTCGAATCTTTCTTCTGAATCGCTAGAAGAATCGGTATGTTCCAGCGCAAAGTTTACTCCGGGTGATGAATAGTGCGGGATGGGTTGTTTTTGTTGCCTTGCTTCTTTTCGTAAGCGGCGAGCTCTCTTTTCGATCTCGGGATCGTACTCGAATTCACTTCCACGAAAGGTCCTAGGCATACAAAAACTAAAACAAAACAATAAAAAATATCAGTAGCACAGGAATTAAAATCTATTAACACCGTTCCCCGGCAACGGCGCCAAAATTTGGTGGGTGTCGAATCCAACAAAAATAAAATAACCTACTCGCAAAGATTTGTAACTAGCAATAAGTAGGGTCGATCCTCAGGGAACAGTGTAGATTCAATTCCTAGATTACTAATATCGATATAAAGGGGGTTTTTGAATTGAGTTAACTAAAACGAATATAAAAGACGCAAATAAATTGATAGCAATAACACGTAAATTAAAAAGCAAGCAAGAGATAAAATTCGAATTCAATAAGAGATGAGATTCTAGTCTTCGGATTTTCGGTATTGATTCTATTATTCGATCACTGATTGCATATAGAATAGTTCAAAGTTCTTAAATAGATTAGCTATAGCGGTCAACAAGCTCTGACGACCTCGTTTTTCCTTACGGTTTCGATAATCAAAACAAGCTCTTTGATTATTGCCCTTATCGATTAAACAACCCTAAACAAGCTCTTAGGATTTAATTTATCAATAGTATTCAAATTCTAGAAAAACACTAATCCCGATCAATAAACACACAAGCTCGGATTATTTAAACCGGATCACTAATTCCCATAACGACTAATCGAAAACTTGTCCATAATCAACGTCGTTAATTGCTACGATTATTAGGGTTTGCCAAACAATTACAGATTTGGTTCCTAATTAGCGAAATATAATTATAACAATTAACTAATTGGCCAGATTAATTAATTGATTACAAAATATTGTCAACAAATCTCGGGGAAAGAGTGAATACTTGAAGAACAATGAAGATAAAAGCACAAGCAATCTCACGAAATTTAAAAGAAATCAAACCTTAAATCCTTAGACTAGAATTATGTGTTTAGCAACACATAATCGAGGATCGTCGCAAAAGATGAAGAATTCGAAAATCCAGAGTAAAAGCAAAAACGTGAATAGTAATATTAAAATCGAAGGTCCTCTTTGTGGAATAATATTCCACATATTCAAAGCTAAAGAATCCTATCTAAACAAGGAAACATAAAAGATTTAGGATTTTAAGAATCCTAATCCAGCTAGGAATGTTCAAAAATAAGGAAATAAACTTCCAAACATAAAAGAAATAATTCCCTAACATATTGGGAAGTAGAAACGTGCATAAAAAGTCTATCTAAGCCCAAAGAGTCGACATCTCGTCTTTTTCTTCGTTCCAAGGCAGAAAGCTTCCAATTTTTGGGCGTGACCAGAATGGTCACGCCTAAATCCAGCAACCTTTCTGCTTCTGCCTTCGGGCAAAACTCATTTTCTTCGTTTTTCGCCCTTTTTTGTCATCCTTTCGTTCCATCCTCATGTAAATACCTAGATATGATAATAGAAGCACAATACATATGAGATATGGACTAAAAAGTAATGATCAACGCATTAATCCGCACAATAAACGTGTACAAAATACACGTTAACAATATATATGTAGGACTTAAATCATTTATATAATCCTTTTCCTATGTTGAGCATATTACATAAAATTTAATTCATAATTTTTTTATGATACATACTTAATAAAATAATGAATTCTTTCATTCTTATGATTAACTCTGAACAAACTTTTGGCTATAATTCATATTAAAGAATCATATAAGTCAAATGAACTTCAATCTATATTAACAAAACATCTCAAATTGACTAGTGAGTACATATGCTATTTCTTACTATGGAAGTTAAAAAGGTTCATAAGAAATCATCGACTTATACTTATAGACTTATAGTTGTTGAAGATGTTTGTTTATATTTAAATTTATTGAGAAAATGAGTATCTTTATTTCTTTCACCTTTTAGCCTTCTCAATCTTTAATAATAGTTACACAATTTGTAAAAATAACATTAAATCTAAACTATACATCAAATATTTTAAGAAGATATTGATATTCTTTACAATTTCATTTCATTTCAAACTTATATGAATTTAGTGAAAAAGAAAATAACACCGTTAATCATATATCGAATGTGGTGAATATAATATAGTAAAATAAAGAAAGAAAAGTTATAAAACAAAGTTGAAAAAAATCACTGAGTCATCAAGGTAATTCAAGCTTATTTTATTTAATGTTTATTTAGTAAAAAATCACTTGGTTAAATTGTGATATTAATTTTTTCAACATTTAATAAATTAATTTCTTTATATATCCTATGCTGAAAAAAAGTATTATGTTAATGTTTATTCAATTTATAACGTCCAACTAATTTTAAATATGCATATAATTAATTATATTTTTGGTATAATATTAAATTATATCCTTAACAGATTTATTATTAAAAACTCAACCAGCTTAGTAGAAAATATTTTGTAGTTCATCGTTAGCCATTTGTTGAGGAAAAATGATTGAAATGAAATGCAAACTACAAAGATCATGGTGAACACATATTTTTATCTATGTTAATATTAATTTATTTATGATGCATAAGCTTTTACACCCAACCCAGTTTTTTTACTTCTTCAAACTTTTTTATAAATGAAAAGGATACATCATGTAGTATATCAAACAAATTAAAAAGCATTATTTATCCAACCTATTGTGATTTTATAGAAAAATTAATTTATTTTTAAATATAAACACGTCGTATGATCATGAGAATGAGAAAGTTATATAAAGATATCTAAAAAATGAGAAGACTGCATATAACAAACTTTTTACATGACAACACAACTACAATTATACAAACAACGCTAAAACATCGTAAAAACAGCTATACTCATTAAGTAATAATACATATAAATAAATTATCATTATAATTTTGAATGTATAATAATCCAAAATTGAAGTATTACTAAGTGTACAAGAGAGCCCTTGAAGGTGAAAAAAAAAATATCAACTCTAAAAAATGAATTTACACATTTTAATAGTTTTCACTTTTCAAATTAACCCATCGCCACCTCAACTCAGCACAAATTCTCTCTACCACTGAACCATGCTTTCCAGTCATGATTTGCCAGTGTTTATGTATATACATAGACATAACTATTTATGTATATATGCATTAAAAAACAATATTATCAATCTCCATGTGAAAAGCTTTATTATCTGTGAAAATTCTCATATGAACAAAATGAAGATGCAACTTACCTCTTAATGTTCACCAATAAATGATAATTTAGTCCCTCATCTACAAACCATTACCTCTCTAATACTATCTACATTAAGATAAGAAAAGAGAAATTCTATAGAAATTTATTGTAAGTTATATTTAACTGCAGCTTTGGAATTTTGTTCATAGTGCAGGATAAGAACTCATCAAGTTTTATATATACACACACGAAATGGCTAATTCCTAGTATTATTTGTCGTTTTTCACGTTATGATTAGAGATTGCTATTTATTAACAAATATTTAAGAATATACATTGTGTTTTATATATTTGCTAGCTAGAACTAATTTAGTGATAGAAATGTCATTTTTCAGATTATGGGGTTCTTGGTTTAGTCTGTCGTCAATTATGCGGTCCAAAACAATAAGTCATGTTTAAACTATGTTTCTTTCTAATAGGAGAATTTCTTCTTTCGATCGTATCATTATTCACACATGTTTTCTACCGTATCATTATTCATTGTTCTTCTAAACATCTAATATTGCATTTATAGAACTTAAGCATTTCTATTTAATTCCATTTAATTATATTTGAAAATCCCACTTTATTTTATTTTTGTATTTCAGGATTAAATCTGAACGTTAACCAATCCTTGAGAATCGACTCTGCTCATCGCTATGCATAAATTCATTTGAGTTGGAATTTATTTTTGTTGAATTTGACACTAATGACAAGCCATCTTCTTAAAGTGGGAAAAATGAATTGAAGATGAAGATCTTGGAAAAGGATTTACTTAAATACTAGTACATTACATGAGTAGAGAATTTACCTTGCATGATAGCTAGAGCTTAAACTTGTTTACAGGCTGGAGCTTAAACTTGTTTCAAATTGTGGGGAAGGAGATGAATGAATCAAAGTTAAAGATGGAAGCTATTCAGATTGCTTACAACCAAGGCTTGTAATTCTTACACATTACTTTTCTTGGTTTTTATATATAATTTTTATGCTTTTGATTTTACTTATTAACCAAAAAATAATAATTCCTTTTATTTTTTCTGATGAATGAATGTATTCATATAAGGAGGTCAATGCTCCGGTAAGTGTGCAGGTAATTTATCAAGACATGTTGAAGAAGCTAATGAGTTTCCAATAAACTCGCATAGAATAGTCTTTTTACCAAAATACATACAACTGAGAATATTAATGATGTTTCATGGAAAACAGGTCTATCAGTTGTCTGGATCAAAGTACTTGGAAGGGTCTTTGTGTTCCGCCATGTCTTAACAGGTTACAACACAACCAAATACTTGAAACATTATTTGTCCTCAATGTATTCTCGATACCATTGCACAGCCCGTCCCTCCATATAAATACCAGTTAAATAGGGCTTTATACTCCTCCAGAAATGTAGACAAATACTTAAAATATTGATCGCATCTCTCCCTCCATTTTCTTGGATTTTCACCATCAAACATTGGACACTCATGCCTGGGAAATGGTGTAAGGATATTGTGACAATTAGAACCTTCAACTTCCTTTCGATTTACTTTGATAGACTGAGGTGTGAAACCCTTTTCAATGTTGTTCAGTCCGAGAATCGAACCGCTCCTCATACCCTTATCGGTATCATAGTATCATGTAATGATCCGTCTCCTTATTTGAGATATTTTTGGTATAATAATAAATAATGTTTATATTATATAACAAATAATAAGGTAATGAGAATTTTAGAAGAGATGGGAAGAGAATTTTGAAAAATTAGGGTGGGAAGAAAAAGAACATTGGAAGCACAGAAGATGAGAAAATAGACTTAATTGATTCTGCTTTCCCTAACCAGTACATTCACTCCTCTTATATACTTGAGTAAAACTAAGATAAAAAACATAAATGAAAATAGCAAAATCGATTGTCAATTTTAACTAGTTTCACGATTCCTTTACTCTTTCAGATTTTCTACTATTAGTCTCCTTTAAATTCCGAAAATACCCCTTTCCATACTTTGGGATCATGTCACAATGTATGGTGGATATTTTCTAAAAATTTGATACCAAAAATCACTACAATGGCAAATTCAATATTTTATCGGACCCAATTTTCATATTTTTTTATCAATTAGTTAAACTTTACACTTGTTCGTGTAAAAGATGAATTCCTAGTTTATACCAGTCGCAATTCTTTTTTTTAAGTAGCTAAGTTATCTTCTTAAGATTTTCCACTTATATTATTATACTTTAGGGTTTCAGGGTTTAGGGAGATCTATAATACGTCCATAATATGTCAACAACTATCCACGTTGCCCTAAAATAGGGGAAATGATCCTCACTAAACCCCACGAACATAATAAATGCCCCCTGAAGAAAGGAGCGGCATGGGGTTTACTTGGCATACAATTTACATGTTACAAAGTTTACACACATTACTTACTATAAGCGTAGATCCATATTCAAGAAGCAATAAAATCCTCTCTTTTGCATTCTTATTAATATCTTTATTTATTATTCTCGTGTTCACTGAAATATTCTCGTGTGTTTATTTGTAGTATCATTACATTCACTACATACTATTTTTTAATATAGAAATTAAATCGCATCAATCATAATTTTTTATTCGGAATAAGCTACAAGACAAGCAACATAAGTAAATATTACTTACTACTAAATTCGATTCTTTCAACCTTCATCCATAAGATTTTCTATTTAACTCAATTTTTTTTATATATTTTTTATTTTTTTAGCATTTTCTGTAATTATCATTTGGATCAAATATGAATGATTCTTTTTGAATGATGGGGGAAACCCGCTGCCCGTAAACCTGAAATGAAAGATTCTTTTTACCACAATACATTGAAGTAACTTGGAAATCAATTATTCGTATATATAAAAACTGGGCTTTTTTGATATAACCCCCGAGGTATGCAGCTTTGGCAAATAACCCCCCGAGGTTTGAAATTTTGGCAAACAACCATTTCTGGTTAGTTGACCGTTAGTCAACAGTTAAGGTCATGGGCAAAATTGTAATCTAATAATTCCAAACAAATATATTAATTTTCAATGTATTTGTTTGGAATTAATAAAATTAATATATTTGTTTGAAATTATTAAATTACAATTTTGTAAATAAATAAAATTAATATATTTATTTAATATATTTGTTTGGAATTATTAAATTACAATTTTGCAAATAAATAAAATTAATAAAATTAATATGTATTTATTTTCAATGTAGTATTAATATATATGTTTGGAATTATTAAATTACAATTTTGCAAATAAATAAAATTAATATATTTATTTAATATATTTGTTTGAAATTATTAAATTACAATTTTGCAAATAAATAAAATTAATAAAATTAATATGTATTTATTTTCAATATAATTCCAAATAAATACATTGAAAATTAATATATTTGTTTGGAATTATTAAATTACAATTTTGCCCATGACCTTAACTGTTGACTAACGGTCAACTAACCAGAAATGGTTGTTTGCCAAAATTTCAAACTTCGGGGGTTGTTTGCCAAAGCTGCATACCTCGGGAGTTATATCAAAAAAGCCCTATAAAAACTAGTAGGAGTATAATTTGTAGGCTTAAATTTAAAACTCCACATAAAAATCCTAGTTGATATCATTCATTCTTCCGGACCAAGAAAACCTTCAGCCATGGAGAACCTACCGGAAGAAGCTTCAAGCTTGAACAGCCATCCTCAGATCGCACTCATCAACGCTTTCTCTGAAATCACCGCCTGCGCTTCCAAATCCCAAGCTCTCTTCTTCTTGGAGTCCCACAACTTCGATCTCGACGCCGCCGTTTCCACCTTCTTCGACGACTCTAACGCCATCGCTGAAGATGTTGATTCGCCGCCACCGCCACCCCCGCATTCTCAGTCGCATCATTCGCCTTCTGAATCGCTGTCTGTTTCTCCTTCGCGCTCTCGATCCCCTTCGCCGACTCCTGGTGCTCGCTCTTACAATCTCAGATCCGCTGCTAAACCTAATACTGCTCCGTCCGGTTCTGGTGATCGGAAGCGCCGCGGCGGCGGTGGAGGTGGTGGAATTAGGACTTTCTCGGATCTGAATAAGAACCCTAACGATGGTGATGATTCTGATACGGATCCTGATTTTGATCCGCAGGAGTACTTCACTGGTGGGGAGAAGAGGTGAATTTCTGTTCTCTTTAGTTCACTGATGATTAAATTGTTAATTCAATTCAAGTACGATTGTCAGTCTTTACAGCTCTCTTACTCAATAAAAATAAACTGTTTTCTTGATATCATGTATATAAACCCTAATTGAACTGTGTGTGGTTATTTAGAACACCTGATTGTTTGACCAATTCTTTAAGCAAAGTTTTTTTTTTTTTTTGGAAAACAATCCTAAGTGGAGCTACAATTACTGATCTGTAGCACGGAAAAAGTCCTTAATGGCGTGTTTTCTAGATACCTTTTTGTAGTTTTGAACACCTCTTTGTGTAATGTGTTCTACCGAAGAAGATTTGTGTGATCATGCTTTATTTAGGACGGGGAGTTAGGTTCTTGAAGTGCAGTCCAATATTCTATACTGATGTGATTGTTGGGTTTAGGATAAGAAAGCTCAATTTGCACTGAACTTGCTTCGTGATATTATCTAGGACCAACTCAGATTCCATTTGTATAATAGATGTATGTGTTTGATCTTGTGTAAGATTTGTTTGTTTTTCTTCTTGTGATGAGTAATGACAGAGCGTAAAGAAGATTCTTGTTATATTGGAGAAGTCTTGTCTATGCATAACTTGTATTTAGCATGTGCTATTCAATGTTACAGTGGAATGCTTGTCCAAGATCCATCAAGATCAAATAATGTGGATGCCATATTTGATCAAGCAAGACAAGCAGGCGCAGTTCCCGAACATCTCTTGCCTTCTTCAAGCTCGAGAAGTTTTGCTGGGACTGCAAGGTTACTGTCTGGGGAGATGTCCGCAACACCTCAGCAGTCTGAAGTTAATCACATTATCACTTTTTGGAGAAATGGGTTTACAATAGATGATGGACCTTTGAGGAGAATGGATGATCCTGAAAATGCATCTTTCTTGGAGGTATATCTTCTTTAATGCATCTTTCTTGGAGGTGTATCTTTTTTTACTTTAATTTATGATGATTGAGTGGACAGAGCAAGGCGAGGGAGTATAGTTCCTGCTTGTTGGAAGAAGGGAGGGAGAGATGGATCATTGTTTGAATATTCGATTTGATGTGAATGCTCCAATTAGAATACCATCGATACATAGTTGTAAAAGGCACGCCATGGTGCATGGCGAACTTGGCGCAGCCTGAGCGCCATGAACCATGGCGTGGCGCCTAGGTTTAACTTGGCGCACTCCAAGTTACCATGGCGAGCGCCATCAAGGCGGCTGCCATTTTGACCATTTGCAAGAGATAATCTCAATTGGAATTATGGTTAAAATTGGAGGCTTTTGGTCAATTCTTGGTAAAATTTGAGCAATTTGAGGGCAATTCCAACATGAAATACTAACACATCTTAATACCCATCTTAAAAATGGTCAGTTTTCCCCTTTCGCTAAAATCGCCACTCCCCGTAGTCGTCGCCGAGCATCACTCCAAACTCAGCAGCCGTGCTCTAAGCTTAAGCAACATTAACTTTGCTTTTGTTTTTCTTTGATTTCTTTTTATATTTTTTTAGGTTTTTTATGTGATATGTATATATATATATATGTGGGTGTTGCTGATTTTATATTATTAAATCTTGTTGATTCATAGTGCTTAATTTTTCTGATTTTATATTATTAAATTTTGTTGAATCATAGTGCTTAATTTATCGAATGGAGCAGTGCTTGTCATTATTGTTAAAAAGTATTTATATTATTGATTAAACTAGTATATATAATTTTTTTTATATATATATTTCCTTCTTCGAAAAGGCGTGTGCTGCGCCATGCGACCCTTCTCGCCGCGCCGCGCCATTTGCCATTAACAACTATGCGTCGATATGAATGTTATCATACTTTTTTGTCGTAGCACAAAACAAATTCCAACTATCTATTTTCTTTAGTAACTACTGCCTCCATCCAGAATTACAGTTTAAAATTTGGATCTATAATTGGTGATTGGCATATGTTAAATTTACTTTATGAAGAGTCACATTATCCTACTTGGAATACCGCGTGGTGGAGATGGCCTTTACTTGAGTTGTGTTACTTTCAACATGACGTAATATGCATTGTTGTGACATCTCAACCTTGTATTCTCCTATATGTTAAAACTTAGAGTTGCTTGAATAGATATTACACAGTCAGATGTTTTCTGTCAGAAGCTTTTCTTACTGGATTCCTGTGGTTACCACTCAAATACACTCCATTGCAGAGTATTGCGAAGGGAGAGTGCCCAAGGGAACTTGCGCCAGCAGATAAGCAGACTCCAGTTCAAGTTACCCTAATGAGGAAAGGAGAAGACTACAAGGTTTGTCCCCAGTTCTCATATTATTTATAAGGTCCCTGGACAAAAGCAAACATCCATGTGGAACCTACCAGGATGGTTGTTAATGTTATTGTACCTGAACTCCCTTAACTCTAAGAATCAACACTAACTTTTCTAACAATTTGATATCTTAATGGCTGACTTGACTTCTATAAGAATTGACACATGTCAAACTTTATGCCACAGTTTTCCAAAAACACTCTTTATCGTAAAGCAAAAAAGAACAAACAAAATTACCTTCCCAAATATTCTGTGATTTTGGTTTTACTTAATAATTGTCTATTAAGCATGTGCGAATATTTTTCCCCTTAACTACGACTATTATTTTAATAGTAAAAATGGTAATTCAATCTTTATTTTTTATTTCCTTTTTATTATTGGAACAGGAACCACCAAAACGCCGTCTTCCCTTCCGTGGTGTTGGAAGAACTCTTGGCAGCACTAGCGATGTGACCCCTGTAGAAGCCAATACCGTTACAACTGTCTTGACTGGTGCACCCGCACCATCTCCAGGTCTAGTTGTTGATGAGACGCAGCCTTGTACATCGATTCAGTTCAGGTTGGCTGATGGGACACGCATGGTTTCACGTTTCAATAACTCTCATACAATAAGAGATATTCGAGGATTCATTGATGCGTCGAGGCCTAACGGATCATCAACAACTTATCAACTGCAAACAATGGGTTTCCCTCCAAAACAGCTCACTGATTTGGATCAAACGATAGATGAAGCTGGAATAGCTAATTCAGTTGTCATCCAGAAGCTATAGCTGAATACAGTTGACTATATGACGACACTTATGTCATTGAGAACGATTAAATGGGTCCTTCGTCTCTGTTATTGACTTGAATTTATTAAATTTGAACCGGCAATTTGTCGTCCAGGACCAGGTTCGTATTCATGTTTTTTTCGAAGATGGCGTATGGATAGATACAATTCATTGCTTGTGCTTATAATATTTGGCTTATTTTGTTGATGTATGAGGAGTTGTTGCTAACTATTAGGTCCAATATAAATCATGTTAATGCATCCTTTACATACTATGTCAAACATATCACATAACTTAGATTGTTATAATATAAGTTCGTGTGGGAGTATTTCTTGAGTCGTGTCACTCACCACTAGAGTTATGATACCTAGTGTTGGAGTATTTTTTGGGTTGTGATACAAAATATTTGTAACTGAAAGTTATGTTTATTGAGTTCAATGGGAAATCTTTGATCCAACATGATCGCTAGCTGGGTGCGTGACAATGCATGGATACTCTGCGCAACACGTTTCGAGTTGCATATTGGACCTATGTCAATGTCATGTAAAAAGAGCAATTGTATTGTCCTGGGGATATAAAAGCATATCTTGTCAAACAAAGTGAATAATGAATCAATTAAGGGAACAAATCATGAATATCACAAATAATGAAACAAAGAACAATACAAGTTCAATAACCTTCACTCAAAATACCAACCAATCACTCCAACAAGAAATGAACAAAGTTTTGTATGTATGAGACTTCCTTCAAACTCAGGTCAATAGAGCAGCAGATCCCTCAAACGACAAAGGCCTTAGGGATCGTATTTTGATGTTATAAGTTGTACATGCAGAAATCCCGTCCCAAGTTGCTGAATTCGATTTCACCACTTGAAACGGAGAAGAAGAAGAAGAAGCTGTACCAATATAGTTCCCACATTTTCTACATAGCAATTTAGTTCGTCTTTTAAATAATCGTAACCATCCAACTCTATTATTATTATTTATTTGAGTAAATCTGCTCTCATCAATTGAAAAGAATGATATAACCCCTCGTTTCATCGACTTCTCATATTCTGCATCCATCATTGATATATCGCGATTACACGAGTTGAGGTTTAATTCATAACCACAGGACCCACAACTGTCACATGTAGGTATATCAGTCAGCACAACAAAATGAAAGGGATGAATGAGAATAGTTTCTCGGGCAGAATTATAATGACGTCAACATTATATTTTTTTGACTATTTTTATTTTAACTTTGATCAATCTTATAATTAGACCAAAATGTTAAAATTTTGACTTACCAAAATATTCTAAAAGGGTGTTGCCAATCTAATATTTTGGCATGCATCTAAACTTATCTTGTTATATTTTTTATTTTTCAACCAAAGTGGACTAATTTATGCTAATAATTGATTCATGATAAAGAACCAAAAGTATATAACATCTATTAATATTTGAATTACCACTTAGTTCTTAAATAAATCATTAATACATAAATATTTAACAAATTGTGAGCAGCTATATAAATTCTACTTGCATATGTAATATTTTATTTAACTACTTCTAAAGTTTCAATTGATTAATTTGATAATTATATATTTAATTACCTTGATCATGACTGTTTTTTTTATAAATTATTGTTCATTCTAATTTTATAATTAGTTACTTACAAGCAACAATTTTCTCAAACCATCAAATAATAAAAAATTAATCGTACTCAATAGTTAATCAAGTAAAACAGCTCTACTACTTATAATTCTAATTAAAAACTTAGAGAGCATAAAGTTTACACTAATTTTGTAAAGTTCCAATCTAGAAATACTAAGTTCAAAATTTTAATTATTTTCCTTTTATTGGTAACTAACTTTGTCCAAATTAAAACAACATATTATAACCAACTTCTCGAATGTGTTTGTATTGGGTGATTAACGACTTCAAATGATTTTGAAATTTAGTTATTTGAACTTCACCATAATTGTAAAGAAAATAGCTAAAAATGAATGTCAAATTATTTGAAATTCATTATAACTTGAATTTATATAAACAAATTTTAATAAATTTATTAATGAATATAAAACCATAGCTTTCAAATGATAATTCTATTAAATTTTAGTTTTCTATTATTATTATTTATTTATTTTTCTTTGTTAATTCTTTGTTCTTTCCTTGTGTTCTCTTCTTCCTCCTCTTTCACATACCACCTCAATCATTCCAACTCTGCTGGCAATTGCCACGCCTCTACCCTCCTGCATGTACCTCCCTTCCCCCAACCCCTAGATCCTATAATTTATTGGAACATAAATATGAAATAAGAATGAAATATATTTTCAACTAAAAATAATGTATTTTTATTTTCAGATGAAATGCAAAAATAAAACACATACCAATACCAATATAGCCCATAATTTTGTAGTCTTTTCTTTCTCATTATTTTCCTGGAGTTCGTTTTCTAACTCAAATAGAAATATGAAGAAATTGTCCTCTGACATTAAGTACCAAAACTCCATAAAGATGAATATTTAAATTATCCTAAAAAATGTTTAAAAAATATCATGTAATTAAAATTAAGCCTAGAAAGATATGGAATAGAATAGAAGCTAACCTGTAAGAAACATGAGTAAATGATGATGAAAATGGATGAAGATGATCAACGTTACTGCTGCTATTGCTCATACTAATTTAAGTAATTTCTCACTGTGTGTGTGTGTGTGTGTTTTTATGTGGAAAATAAATATTAATAATAATAAATAATAGTAGGAGAGCGGGGCTCTTTGTTCAAAGAGGGACAGCACAGCACAGACAGCTACTAGTGGGCTTGTTTCTAACGGTAACTATTGTTTGGAATTATTAAGATATGTATTTTGGTGTGCCCTACACCTTCATATTACAATTTATAGTGTATTTTTAGTATAGTAATTTAATTCATATTTAATTTTGGTCCTAATTATTTATTAATTTCTTATATTTAATTTCATAACTTTTAAAATGTCTTTTTAAAATGTCTTATGTGTAATATTATCAAAATCTAACTATCGATTTCGTTAGTCATTTCTTTTGAAAAAATTCATGCGTGATTTATCATTTATCTTTGTACAAAATCTCCCCAAAAAATCGGGTCAAAATGTTAATTTAGGAACTTAATATGAGATATTTTGAAAATTATAGCCTAAATGTAATAAATTCATAAGATGAATGAATTAATGTGTGAAAAAGGAAATGAACAGCTAAGTTTTTCACAAACACGGATCTGAACAATCTGTTAAGCTTCAAAACTTTAGGATTTCAGATTCAACCGCTCTGATATCTGTAACACCCCATTTTTGGAAAATCATGCATAACATATTTTTGCGTATAAATATAATTTCTATTTATAGTTTATTATTGTTGATTCCTTTAATGTTTTAGATGAGCTTTACGTATAATCGAAAATAACAAGCTAATGTTTTCTTAAGTTTGAAAAGTCTTGCATGATAGCTACCCGAAGAGATCGAGTTTGATCGTGATGCACTCGACATGCATATGTATTTATGAACGAACAAAAAATAGATAAGTTGCATATGAAATAATTCCACCAATTAGTATATATATATTGACTAATGTGTTCAATATAAGTAAGTAAATTTCTTTTATTATATAGTTTATGTGCAATAATTATGTGACCTAGTTGATGTAATAATTTGAATGAAAATGCATACATAACTATCATAATCACATTTAATTGTGCATGACACATTAGAGCACTCACAATTAGGACTTTCATGGGGCTTTTTGGAGGATTTTTAGTTACAATTGGAATTTTGGGGAATTTCGGTGGGTTGTTCCTAAACAGCCCACCTAAAGGGCTGCTCCTAAACAGTCCCTCTAAAATATGTTAACTCAGCATTTAAATGCTGAGTCAGCATTATTTTTTAATTTTTATAATTTTTGTCTATACTTTTTTTGTACTAAAATAACAGTACCTATAATAAATTCTATTTATTCTTTGAGAATAATAATAAAATTGTATTAAATAAATAATGATAATTAAACTAAGTTTATAATAATGTATAAAAATATACTATATTTTTTATGATGATAATATTTTCATAGTTATTTATATATACTATTAAATTTAAAATAATACATGGTGGAAGATAACGTGGCATTGTGGGTCCAAAAGAAGGACCTAAAATTTATGGGGCTTCTTATTTTGAAGGGAGATGACTTGGCATATAGGAAAATGTGAAAAGCCCAAGGATAAGGGTTTACCATTGTGAGTGCTCTTAGATGTAAATCTCACTCAACCTCCCATACCCCCATCAAATCCACACAAGGCTCAAGACTACTAATCATCACACATCTTTAAATGCATACTTCAAGAGATAGATATACATGTATAATACATGTATTGTACAAATTTATACACTATAAATAGGCACAATGATCTTTAGGATCATTTGCAATCTTCAACTCTCTCTCTCTCTCTCTCTCTCTCTCTCTCTCTCTCTCTCTCTCTCTCTCTCTCCCCGTTTATGCAATCTCTATCCCTTCTCTCTACCACCTAATTCCTCTCAAGATAACCTTCATTTCTCCTTAAAAAATCTTCATTTCCAAAGAAGTAAAGAAGCAAGAGTAGAATTCATTTCATTCTTTTTTTTTTGAAAATTTTATTTTACAGAATAAACCATAGCAAATAGAAAGGGGAAAGTAAGCTCAGTCTTCAATCAAGCATCAAAGAATTTTTGTTGAGCTTTCAAGACGTATCTTTCTTTGTTGCTATTTTTCATCCTATTTCATCTTTAGGAACATGATTAGGTTGCTAAATTTTGTATTGCATGTATGATCTAAAGAGGGATGTCTACTAATGTTATGAGTTTTGTTGCATATATTGATTTATGTGGTTTATTGTCAAAATATGTCTTTATTTGGAGTTAAGGACGCCAATACATGTAGAAAGAAGTATTGCATGTATGATTCCCTAACCTAAATCTATTGCATGTATGATCTAAAGATGAATCCTCACAATGTGAAGAGTTTTTATTGAATAGCTTGTTTTATGTGGTTGATCTTAAAAAATATGTCAATTTGAGTGTTGATTGTGAAATTGCTTGTTGAAATAGATTTTGCATGTTTGATTATCAAGTCTAAACTTCTTGCATGTGTAAGAATTAAGTTAAGGTGGTTTTAGTGTGGCTGATTGGTTATAAAAACTCGAATTTACATTTTATTAAGGAAATATGTGAGTTTGAGCAACTTGTGAAAAATTCTAGAAATTTCTGTTCACTTTGCGGATTTTTATAAATTTTTGTACTTGGAATTTTAGAAAACTATTTTAGTATGTTGTTCTATATGAGGTTAGGAGTTTATGGTTAAAATTGATGATTTTTGGAGTAATACACGAATTACAGTAAATTTTCAAAGAAAGTTCAGTTTAGAATTGGATTCTTGTGATTTTTAAACCTTAAAAGAATAAGTTTATAAAATCGATCATTTTAAACTTTTCGAAACTGTTTTACTATGTTTATATAGATGATCTTAGAAGTTTAAATTATAAATTTCATACTGTTTCAGTAACTATATGATTTATAGTAAATTTTTAGAAGATTGATTGATTTTAGAGCATTTTCGAATGAATTTTGGTTATGATAAATATTTTATTAAACCTTTTGTGGTTTGAAATTATATCCACTGTTTTAGCATAATTAAATAAGGGATTTTCAGTAAATGCATGATTTTTGTTGCTATGATTAAAAGTGTTATTAGGCATATTTGAGACATATCAATGATGATGCCTTAATGAAGAGATTAGAAGCATAAATATATATATATATATATATGTATATGTACATGTTTTAGAAATGTGTTTGAAAATCTAAATATTGATGAACGGTCAAGTGCAGTAAGAGACGATCAGGCACTTCAAGAGCTATCCCCGCATCTAAGTGAAACGTCAAGTGGGTAACATTTATTTACTATTATATTGATTAGAATAACTCTTATATTAAATGAAAAGAAACGACATGATAAAGTACCAAGTTGACGAACCTTGGAGTAAGTACCAGCTTGACGAACCTTGGAGTAGACCAGGTCTTCGGACCTTGGAGTTATGTGGTGGGTGTCGAATCCAACAAAAATAAATAACCTACTCAAAATGATTTGTAATCAGCGATAAGTAGGGTCGATCCTCAGGGAAAGGTGTAGATTCAATTCCTATATTACTAATATTGATAAAAAAAAAAGGGAGGGTTTTGGATTTTGATTAACAAAAGCAATATAAACCGTAAATTAAAAACGCAAGCAAAAAGGTAAATTTCGAATTCAATGAGAGATGAGATTCTAGTCTTCGGATATTTCGGTATTGATTCTATAATTCGATCATCGATTGCAAATAAAATAGTTCAAAGTTCTTTAGTAAATTAGCTATAGTCGTCAACAAGCTCTGACGACCTCGTTTTTCCTTATGTCTTCGATAATCAAAACAAGCTCTTTGATTACTACTCTTATCAATCAGACAACCCTAAACAAGCTCTTAGGATTTAATCTATCAATAGCATTCAAGCACTAGAAAAACACTAATTTCGATCAATAAACACACAAGCTCGGATTATTTAAACCGGATCACTAATTCCCATAACGACTAATCGAAAACTTGTCCATAATCAACGTCGCTAACTGCTACGAATATTAGGGTTTACCAAACAATTACGGATTTCGGTCCTAATTAGCGAAATATAATCCTAATGATTAACTAATTGGCCAGATTAATCAATCAATTATGATATATTGTCAACAAATCACCGGGAAAGAGCAAATACTCAAAGAACAAAGAAATTAAAAGCACAAAGCAATCTCACGAATTTAACAGAAATCAAACCTTAAAATCCTTCGACTAGAATTATGTGTTTAGCAACACATAATCAAAAATCGTCTTACAAAAGATGAATTCGAATTCCCTAGAGAAAAGTAACGTAAAAGTGAAGGTAGGTCTTTGTGGAATAATATTCCACTTATTTAAAGCTAGAGAATCCTATCTAAATAAGGAAACAAATAAAAGATAGGATTTTAGGAATCCTATTCCAACTAGGATTGTTCAAAACAAGGAAATAAAATTCTAAACATAAAGGAAAATAAATCCCAATATATTAGGGAACAAAAAACGTGCAGCATAAGTCGAAATCAGCCAAAAAGTCGGAATCTTGAATTTTTCTTCGTCCCAGGACAGAAAGCTCGCATGTTTTGGGCGTGACCAGAATGGTCACGCTTAATTCTGGTAACCTTTCTGCTTTCAGCCATTTGTAAAGTCAATTTTATTCGTTTTTCACCCCTTTTTGTCACCTTTTCAATCCATCATCTTACAAACACCTAGACATGAGAATGAAAGCATAAATCTAGAAGATATGGACTAAAAACATAACAAACGATGCAATATAAAACATACAAAACGTGTATAAAATACACGTTAACATTACGTCAGGTTGACGAACCTTGGAGTAGACCAGGTCTTCGAACCTTGGAGTTAGGCCAGGTCTTCGGACCTTGGAGATGATGCTTTTGATGTATTGGTTAATCTCTTCAATGTAACAGTTAATAAGCGTTATCCACTAAGATTTTTCAAATCTTACGTTGCTAAGTTTAATCTTGTTCAGGTCTAGCTTACGATGAAGCGGATGAGTAGCCGGTTGTCTGTACTTCCCTCTAGAAGCATATATATATATTACATTTTTAATATATGTCGATGAGTATAAATTTGATGATGCTTGATGTTTTGGGAACTACCATTTTCGGTTTAAGTAAAAAAATTCATATGTTCATGACAAGGTTTTAATTTGTAAATGTGGGTATAACACGAGTTAGTTTTGTATGGTTAGCCTGTAAAGTTAAGAAAAAAAAAATACTCGTGTTTTTATAATGAAGTCTTCCGCTGAATTTATTTATGAAATATTATATATATCTTTGGAAAATATATTTCTCATGCTCAACATGGTGGCAACTCAACTCCTATTAAGTTGAGGTTGGGGTGCTACAATATCACTTGTTGGTTCCAAGTGGTAACGAAATGCCTAGAAGAGGGGGTTGAGTAGACCTAGAAGTTATTTTCTAACTTAAAAAAAAATTGTGTTAAAACGCTTAGTCGTTGTTGCCGGTGAATGTACTAACTCGTTTCTAGGTGTAAAGACTTGTTGAGTAAAATTTAATATAGACTTAGTATTGAGTGCTACAATAGAAGTTATAGTACTCAGGCGCTTAGTGCAGAGTTAATGTGCAGTGGAAAATAGTTTTAAGTCTTTAAGTGAATTGATTAAACGTTTTCACTTAGTTGTTAATTTGTTTGAAATCTTTTGTTAACTTGATCGCTTGTTTTCAAGATAAGAGTGATAATAAAGCACAAAGCGATAAGTAAAGAGATAAAAGTTTGTAAGGTCCGTTCAGTAGTATAGATCTCAACTACGTCTTTTTTTTCAATTTCAAAGAGGAATTCACTATATTGAATTCGAAAATTCACTCAAAGTCTTCTCCAATATAATGAATCAAACTAAAGGACTTGAGCTCCTCAGCCACACAAGAGTCTGCTTCAAGATTTTTCAGTAGTCTGCTTCTCTCACTCATAAATAATGCAGATATCCTTCATCTTTTCTCACACTAAGTTTGAAATGAATGATAGGGTTTTTCATTAAGAAAATAGTTGGTTTGTTTTTGGAAAGTTCAAACAACTTAGGTAATTTTCACGTCGATTTGGTTCTGGTAAGGAAGAGCTGATGTGAGAATATAGTAGAAACTCTACAAATTAATACTCATGGGACCATCAAAATTTATTAATTAAAAGAGTTATTAATTAATCGATAAATTAATAATTATTAATTTATATATTAATTAATATTTTATTAATTTATAATGAAATACTCAATTTACAAACACTTTTTAAATTTTCACTTAATTATTGTACAATACATGTACGTATATCAAATGAAGGGCTCAATTTGAAAGAACCATTCAATCTTCCAACTCATTATGCTTCTTGTGTTCAATTTGCATCGGGCATTAAAAAATATTTTCTATATAAATACAAGATCAAAATATGCTAACACAAACAAATCATAAACACAACATGGCTTCCCATCTTAAGGGTGTGAAAAAAAAAAACAATGGCTGACGAAATTCGAAGAGCATTATGCAAGCACAACAAGGATAATCCAAGTCTCACTCAAAAGCAATTGCATAAATGGGTTTTTAGTAACTATGATTTGCAAGTGAGTCAAGGGACAATATCGAATACAATTAAGCGGTCTTCAAAGTATCTCTCACTTGCTCCCGAAGTTCTTATAATGATAAAGAAAAATTAGAGACGAGATTGAAGGTGAAATTGATTTCAACAAAAAACAAAAGACATTTGAGTCATTTTTCAAGAAATTTTCATAAACCATTCATTTAATATGTAGTATATAAGGAATTATTAATTTATATTTTATATGGGGTTTATAGAAATTATCTAAAATGTATTATCTTATAATTTTAGCGAATTATTAATTTAGCACCCTATCCCCGAGTCGGCACCGGCCAAAAATATTATCTTAGAGAGTTTATTAAATAATCGAGTATTAATTTATCGAGTTTCTACTGTATTTACAGTGGATGTTTACGGATTCGTTTATCTGATGATGAATTTCAATAAGAGTATTGAAAGTTTCTTCAAAAGATTTGAATGAATAAGAGGCTTTCTAGGGTTTTATTTTTTCTCAGATAAAACGGTAAGGGTTTAGGGTTTTGAAGTCCTATTTATAGGCAGTCGTTGAAAGAGATCCGTTGGGATCATTATATAAGCATGTATAAATCACTCTCCAAATAACTTGTTAGATGGTGGTTGGTGAAATCCTGAAATTCTATTACAAATGTCAGCTTTCTAATAATTCTGACACCCAATAAGGTGGCTCTATCCGTGCTTCCACATTATTTATCCACATTAATGCTTTGATAAGCATTAAATACATTTGAAATAAATGTAAGTTGAGACATTAAATGCATAAAAGTGAACAATTAATTTGCAGTCGCTTAGTTTGACTTTAGTACTTGAATAATTTGATTGAGTCTTTAACTTTGAATAAAGTTGTCGCTTGTCTTTGGTGTCGCTTATCAAATCATTCTTTTGAACAAACTTATTCTCATCACTTGATGTTGATCTTCAGCCTTGTAACTTTAATTTACTCACCTAGAATTCTATTAACGTGGTAACCGTTCAAGAAACAACAAACAAAAAAGAGAAACACCACTTATTCGAAAACTTACAACTCGAACATCCTATCGCTTGTACAAATATTATAAGATAAAAAAAACTTTCATATTTTGGGGTCTAACAATTTTACCTATCTTATAATCATTGAAACTTCTAACAAGGAAATTCCTAACAAAACTATTTTTTAAAATAAGGGAGCAATTTACAAATATATATATATATATATATATATATAACAATGAGAATTTTAGTAAAATAATCAACCAGAAACCTTTGAAAAGAGTTTTAGGGCCTGTTTGGATGACTGTTTTTAAAGTGCGTTTTTGTTTTTGCAAAACAAAAATATGAAAAAGGCGTTTGGTTGGCTTGTTCTCACTTTCTGTTTTTGAAAAACAAAACTCCAAAATCTGCTATTTTGCAAAACAGGTTTTACCTGTTTTTAAGTTTTACAGAACACTTTTACACTTCAAACTAAAAAAAACACATCACTTAAACCCTCATTGAAAAAATATGTTCTTTTTCTCTCCTCATTTCACTCATCCTCGCATCAAAACACTCCCCTTTACAAAGTTTCCCGATTTTTTTTTTCTTTCAGAATAGTCAACCAAACAGGATTTCAACATTATTTATACTGCAAAATTGTTTTGATAAAACTGTTCTGCAAAACTATTTTGCAAAACTTCAAAAACAAAAACAATCCAAACAGACCCTTAATGTTCGTGGAGAGATTGAATTTTTCTTCTTGTTTTTTTATTAGAAGCTATATGTGTAAGTGCATAAAGTGCTAAATATGCAAAGCACGATTTTATTCTGTTTAAGTCCAACGGCTCCTTACGATATGTAGCCTTGGATTTCTTCTTTATAAACATAACAATTCATTCCAATAAACAATTTGATTTTCTCCAAAACATTCATCTCCTTTCTATCAATGTCCATGCTTAATTTCTTAACATGGTACTTAATTAAAAGAGTTATTAATTAATCGATAAATTAATAATTATTAATTTATATATTAATTAATATTTTATTAATTTATAATGAAATACTCAATTTATAAGCACCTTTCAAACTTGCACTTAATTATTGTACAATGTATGTACGTATATCAAATGAACGACCCAATTTGAAAGAAACCTTCAATCTCCCACCTTAAGGAAAACAACACCAGAAGTTTTATAATGATAAGGAAAATTAGAGACAAGATTCAAGGTGAAATTGATTTCAACAAAAAACAAAAAACAATTGAGTCATTTTCAAGAAATTTTCATAAATCATTTATAAAATATGTAGTATATAAAGAATTATTAATTTATATTTTATATGGGGTCTATAGAAATTATCAAAAATGTATTATTTTATAATTTTTTAGAATTATTAAATTAGCACCCTATCCCCGAGTCGGGATCGGCCAAACATATTATCTTAGAGAGTTTATTAAATAATTGAGTATTAATTTATCGAGTTTCTACTGTATAGCCTTGGATTTCTTCTTTGTAATAATATCAATTCTTTTCAATAAACAGTTTGATTTTCTTTAAGACTCATCTCCTTTCTATCAATGTTCATGCTTAATTTCTTAGCATTTTTAATGACCAAATACAACTTCTATTTTCTCCTAAAATATTTTTAAAAGTATCGTTATTAATTTAATGTTAACTGATATTTGAAACAATTGTGTATCAAATCAGAAGAATATAATTGCGCTTGTGTCTAATTGCTATATATTCTCATTTTTTTACATTTAGACTAATCCCGAGTCCGGTAAAATTTACGTTAGCTAGTATTATGATCTCAAAAATTCTATAAATAATTCAAATAAATTTTATTACAACTTTATTATTAAATTCCATTTTAATTAAAAAATAATTAGGTTATTCGAGTTCGACTTGTGATCAGCTCGATTAAAATTTGTTTCATCTCGACTCAATTAATAAATTTAAACATAATATTTGAAGAAATCTGATTATAGTTCAAATAATCTTGAATAATACTTCTTAGGGATAGATCTGCGTATGGAATTTGCTTAAGCCAAAGGAAATACACACTTGAGTTATTGTCTGAGACTGGTCTGTTGGGGTGTAAGCCAATTAGGGGTGTAAGCCAACTAATACAACTATTGAGCAAAATAAGAAGTACACAGATGAAGATCAAGGTATTGATGATCAATGTATCACTAACATACCGAATTTCAAAGGATAGTTGGGATATTGATTTACTTATGTCTAACTAGGTTTGACATTACTTATGTTGTTCACATGGTTAGCCAATTTATGCATAAATCGAGAAAATCTCATCTTGAAGTATGTTAGAATTCTAAGATATCTAAAGAAGTAACCAGGTTTGGGTCTTCTATTATCTTCCAGCATTAAGATGGAGTTTCATGCATACTGTGATAGCGATTGGGCTTCATGTTTTATGTTTAGAAGATCCTTAACAGGATATGTTATCAAGCTGGAAGATTTATTGATATCCTCAAAAGCGAAAAAGCAAGCAACAGTGTCTCGAAGTTTTGTAGAGGCGGCGAAATATAGAGCAATGGGAACTACTGTTGCAACAAATATTGCAGCAAATAGTTTGGTAGATGGCATTATTCAAAGACTTAGGGAATAATACTATGGAGCCTGTAGCATTATATACAGACAACAAATCAACAATTCAAATAGAAGCAAATCCAGTCTTCCATGAAAGAATGAAGAATTTGGAGGTCGATTGTCATTTTGTGCAGGAGAATATACAAGATGGCAAAATCTGCACAAGATATATTATTGTTAGCAGTCAACAACGAGCAGACATCCTTACCAAAGGATTGGGAAGAGTTCAATTTGATTTTTTACTCGGCAAGTTAGGTGTATTTGACTTGTAAAGACACCAAACTTGAGGAGGAATGTTAGAAGCTATATGTATAAGTGGTATAACGTGCTAATATGTAAAACACGGTCTTGTTTCTGTTTAAGTCCAACGGCTCCATACTATATATAGCCTTGGATTGCTTCTTTGTAATCATAACAATTCTTTCCAATAAACAATTTGATTTCTCCAAGATTCATCTCCTTTCTATCAATGTCCATGCTTAATTTCTCAGCATTTTTAATGGCCAAATACAAAAATATTTATAAAAGTGTCATTATTGATTTAATGTTAACTGATATTTGAAAAAAATGTCTATCAAATTAGAAGAATATAATTGGGCTTGTGTCTAATTGCTATATATTCTCATAATTTACATTTATGATAATCCCGATTCGTATAAAAATTACGTTAGCAAGTATCACGATCTCAAAAATTCTATAAATAATTCAAATAAATTTTATTACAACTTTATTATTAAATTCCATTTTAATAAAAAACAATTAAGTTATTCAAATTCGACTTGCAATCAGCTCGATTAAGGCTTATTTCATCTCGACTCAATTAATAAATTTAAACATAATTTTTGAAAAAATCTGATTATAATTCAAATAATATTGAATAATTATTACAACCCTAGTGAGGTTGATGAATAACAAACAGTCCATCTCAAGATTACCAAAATCAAAATAAATAATAGCTGTCCAAAAAGAAAAGAAGAGTAAAAGGAAAGTGGCAATTATTCCGACACCAATTCCCCTTTCCCCCTAACTAGGGTTTCTGCTTATTATCTCTCCTTCCTTTAATTAAGCTGAATTTTCTGCTTATTTTCCTTCGATCGGAGCTGAAATTTCTACTATTTTCCTTCGATCAGAGCTCCATAACAATGGCGAAGACAAAGCCTGGGAAAAAGGACCTCGATTCTTACACTATCAAAGGCACCAACAAAGTCGTCAGACGTATTTTCCATTTTCTCTTTGAAATTCTTGAGTTGTGCTGAATCATGCAAACTCAAATTTGAGCTGCTTTTTTAGTCTTTTGCTCAGTTGTTTTTATTAAATATCTGTTACCTGTGCTATATATGTGATATTCAAAAGGAGCTCATTTTCTTTGGAAGTGGAAATGGACTTTTGCTGTTCATCATAACTTCAAATGTCTTGATTTTAGGCAGTTAACCTTTGAAGAATTTGTGCTAAAAAATGTTTATTCTTTTAGTTTCATTTTGTGTTAGTTTCTATCTTATCTTTATGTAATTTGTGTTGGTACCCACTTGCAAGAACATGAGAGTGACATGAAACTTAGTTGTTCCCCTTTAGCTCATTGTATTGTGTTTAGTGAGTGTTTGTGTCTTCGTATATGTGCACTCTCACATGTCTTTGTTATTCTAGCACAAATGACGTGCATTCCATATAATTTAGTTGAGATAAATTTTTGAACTAAAGTATGTGGGTGTATTTGTAGCGGGGGATTGCGTGTTGATGAGGCCATCTGATTCAGACAAGCCACCATATGTGGCGAGAGTGGAGAAACTCGAAGCAGACCACCGGAATAATGTGAAAGTACGTGTACAGTGGTATTACCGCCCTGAGGAGTCAATTGGGGGTCGTAGGCAGTTCCATGGTGCAAAGGAGCTTTTTCTGTCGGACCACTTTGACGTGCAGAGTGCTCACACCATTGAAGGCAAGTGCAGCGTCCACACCTTTAAGAACTATACCAAGCTCCAAAATGTGGGAGCGGAAGATTATTTTTGTAGGTTTGAGTACAAGGCTGCAACTGGAAGCTTCAATCCGGACCGTGTTGCTGTGTGAGTATCATTGTTACATTAATATGTTTCAATTATCTAACATTAGAATTCACTTTTATGGATTTGTGTTTTTTTCTTTTTTGAAGCTATTGCAAGTGTGAGATGCCTTATAATCCAGATGATCTAATGGTGCAATGTGAAGGATGCAAAGAATGGTAACTTGATTTTATAAAGATGTGAAGTGCTTGACCATATACAGTTAGTATGTGAAATTCTTCCATTTATTTAGAATCAATTGGGGACAGTGCATTATCTTTGTTTCTTTCTTATTTTATTATTTTGCAGAATGTATACTTGAATCTTGTGGAAGTTCAGATTCTTTTTACTCTTTATCTATATCACTTTGTCAAGACCAGACTGAACATTAGCTCAGTGAAGCTGTGGTTTACCATGCCCCCTAGGATCTAGCGTGACCAAATCGACATTCATGAATTAAGTTCAAAAAGAAAAATTGATAATATCATCATCCTAGTTCATCTTCCTCATAATAAATGATATTTTGCAATCTCTAGAAATTAGAAGAAAGAATCGGATCCTTCTCCAATTTTCCTACTCTTTGGCTATGAACTGGACATCAAGTATTGTTATTTAAGAGTAAAATAAACCATAGATTTTCCAGATGGTGTTCTTAATGGAAATAGCATTTCCACTAGTAGAACTTTGGCTAATTAATATTAATTAATATTGTTTTCTCAATAGCACATCGTCCATCCAGTCATTTCATGTTTCGAGCAACCCTTGAGCCAGTGCTTACTAGTGGAATTGACAAGACATAAGAATAGAGATTGCATTTATTATAAATAAATGGAATTGACTATATTTTGCTAATATGTATTAATACTGTAGCCTGTAGTGATGAAATTTATATATGCAGCTGACCTCACATAAGTATAGAGAAATAGTGGGAATTGAATTATTCAGTTAGTCTACTAAGGGCTTGGAATTTCGAGGATGCGATTTTAAATGGTTAGACATGATTTCAAGCTTTAAATATGCAATCAGGAATAGAATTATCAATTAGGTTATACTTCAATAATGCCCCAGTATGCTATGGTATTTTTTTCTTCCACATTTATTGGTTGGTGTCTCAGTATGTTATCATATTTCTATTTTCCTCGATGTAGAGTTGTTTCTGTAATCTCTGCTGATAACGTACTTTTAATTGATTTTTTGGTTTAAGGTTCCATCCTTCTTGTATGGGTATGATCATTGAAGAAGCAAAAAAGTTGGATCATTTCTTGTGTTCTGATTGTTCATCTGATGACGATGCTAAAAAGTCCTCCAACTCATTTCCTGTATCGCCATCTAGTGAGGCAAAGGTAAGGGATGCTTTTGCTTTTTGGCTGTTTAAAATTTTAAGTTACACTTATGATAAAGTGATATCTGTTGGGTTTGAAGCAGCATTACGGCAGATTAGGGTAGTATGTTATCTAATAATTTCTAGTTTTATTTTCCTTGAAATAAAATGGACTTTATGTGTCGACTTATATATCTGTCTAATATATGATATGTATGCTTAACTTGAGTGGCTTGGAAAATGGTAGTTTGATTCTCATTTAAAATCGGGTTTGGAAATTGCAAAGCTTGACTTTGCAGATTAGATTTCAAACACAAATTTTGCTATTGGCATTCGGATGCCTATTCATTGCTGCTAATTAGTATTGTTGAAAGAAGCAAAATCATCACCGTTGTGAATGGCATCATGAATTGGGAAAATTCGAACGTATGGGGGCTCATTTAAACGTCGCTCAAAACGTTGTTATTCGCCGGAAAAAGAGACAGCTCTAAACACTGTTGTCGGTGTGGTTCAGCACCCAAACTGAAAGCTTGAAATCTGATTTCATAGCTTCGGAATTTGAATCCGGTTTTTTTGGAGCTGGTTCGAATCGCCGGAAGCTGACGTTCATCTATGAATATAATCTTTGCTGGCGATGGTTGATTCGAAGATGCCAATCACAGTGCGGTGCGGGAAATCGCCGATTGAAAACGGTTCGGTCGGAGCAAAGAATGTGGCGGATCTGAAAACTTTCAGATTGCAATGCTTTAGCGTCGTGAAATGTTGGAAAATGGCTAAGGAAAAAAAGGGTTTCGAACTGCATTTTTTCCAATTTCATTAGTTGTCGGGAGTTGTGACCATAAATTCTCGCCGGTGATTTAACTCGGCAATGGCTATGAGACATTGGTTTTAAGCTGCAATTTTATCTGAGGAAAAACCATTGATATGCACTATTTCGAGGGTGGTATTGATTGGTAAATTTTCGGACGATAGTAGCTGATACGAATCTTCCTAAGATGGGTTGACTCATTGCGGAATTTCTCCAAGATCAAAATTTGCGCACAAGTTGAATGGATGGATGGATATCCTTAACCCGAATCCGATTGTGACAGCGAACCTTGGTATTAAAAAACCTGAACCCGATGAAGTCAACGAACACGAACCTCGAAATGAAATTATGATGACGCCACAAACGGGATGGAAAACCGTTTGATAAGTCGGGAACGAACGCCACAGATATAAAATCCGATAAGTTCAAAAACGTTCTTAAAGAACGACTAGAGTTTAAAAACTTACAAAATTTTACTCAAAAATATTCTCTACTTTATTAATGAAAAACGTAGCCATTTATAGGCAAAACAAAAATCTTAATTTGCGTAAAAATCCTATATAAAAAGATATTTTCCCAAATCTACTTTCTATTAAAATAAACTTTGCTAACTAAGTAAACTTCCCAAACAAAAGGGAACCTAATAAAAGAAGGATATCAATCCAAATTGATATCTTCCTTATCTATGTTATTCTTTTTTCTTATCTAAAAAATTAACTAAATATATCTAAATCTATCTAAATATAAAGAAATATAATATGCTTAATAATATTCATATCATTCCCCTTCTCTTGAAAGGGATTTGTCCTCAAATCCAAAGCGTCATTTGTATGCATTATCATCGATGCATTGTTGAATTTGGATAGGATCACCATTGAGCTTTTGTTCACCCACGTGCTTTGGGTCTCTCTTTCTTTACCCTCACTCGATCTTCATAAACTTGTTGAAGTGTTAATGCAATCATCACTTGTTTGTTCACTTTTGTCTCACCACTATCATTACCCATTGTAACTTATATGGTTTAGAGTGCTCCAAAAGAGATAGGCCTAATTTTTCCACCATTGATGTATTAGCGATATTTGGGCAATTATCACCATCGATAACCCATTACTTACCTTATGTTCAACCACCTTCACGTGTTCGCTCAATGTTCTTCTTGAAACCAAAGTCAATGCATCATGAGCTATGCACCCCTCACTCGAATCCTCCAATGATGACATCTCAGTGGTGTCGGAAACTTCATCGTCTTGGTTTTTAAGGTGGCTCGTCTCTTGTTTATGCTCTATCTCTGGCTTTGGTGTGACTTGTTGCTCTTCCTTTTTCCATTTTTCCATTGGTATGATTTCCAAGCATGTGTATTTGGGTGAACACTACCCTTCCTCTTGAGTTGGTTCTCAAACCGATCTATCCTCTCGTGGATGGGCTTTAGTTCGATTCTTATCATCCTCTTCATCTCAGCCTTTAGCTCTTCCATGAGGAATTTAATGTCAATCCCTCTTTTTATATATTTAGGAAAACTTTCTTTAGACATTTTAATGTCAATATGCAAATAACTTCTTTTCCTTTTTTTTTTCGAATTTTTTTTCTCTTTTTTTTTAATTTTTCTTCTCCCTTTTTTTTCGGAACGAGACGTACAAAAATTAACTAGACAGAAACAAATATTTTTCGGACAGAATCCGAAAAGGCTAGAAAAATATAAAGAAAAAAACAAAGATACTTTTTATTTGAAATAGAAAAGACTTCTACCTTAAATAAGAGTAGGGCCCTTCAGAAACTACGTGGCAAACGTAGCTCTGATACCACCTGATACGAATCTTTCCTAGATGGGTTGACTCATTGCGAAATTTCTCCAAGATCAGAATTTGCGCACGAGTTGAATGGATGGATGAATATCCTTAACCTGAATCCGACTGTGACAACGAACCTTGGTATAAAAAAACCTCAACCCGATGAAGTCAACGAACACAAACCTCGGAACGAAATTATGATGACGCCACAAACGGGATGGAAAACCGTTTGATAAGTCGGGAACGAACGCCACGGATATAAAATCCGATAAGTTAAAAAACGTTCTTAAAGAACGACGAGAGTTTAAAAACTCACAATTTTACTCAAAAATATTCTCTACTTTATTAATGAAAAATGTAGCAATTTATTGGCAAAACAAAAATCTTAATTTGGGTAAAAATCCTATATAAAAGGATATTTACCCAAATCTACTTCATACTAAAATAAACTTCGTTAAATAAGTAAACTTCTCAAACAAAAGGGAACCAAATAAAAGAAGGATATCAATCCAAATTGATATCTTCTTTATCTATATTATTCTTTTTCCTTATCTAAAAAATTATTAAATATATCTAAATCTATCTAAATATAAGGAAATATAATATGCTTAATATTCATATCAGTAGCGGCACCGGGTGCAACAACGATCACCACCATGGCCGTCATAGACGGCCGCAGGTTGAACGGAAGAAAGGAGCTATTGGTTTAGGCAATAGCTTGTGCCTTTGTATTGTTTGGCAAGGATAATGTTGGGCTCAACCCAACATAATAAATGGTATTGCGCTCGGTTAGGCACAACATGGTATTGCGCTCGGTTAGGCACAACGTATGTTTAAATGTTGGCTGGCCCAGCACATATAATTAAATATGGTTGGGCTAGACATGAAAATATATTGGGCTCGGCCCTATACGCATATTTTAAATTGAAAGTAATATGGTTGGGTTGCTCAATGCATATAAATTAAATGAGGTATTGGGTTTGGCCTAATGCATAACATTTAATTGAGGGTTGATGGGCTTGACCCATCACAAGTGATTTTAATTAAATTGGGTTGGGCTCAAAGAAAATTAAAATATGGCTAATGTTCTAACTGGTTGGATTTCTTCCAAAATTTAATTGGGTTGGACCCAAGTACCAACATAATTTGATATTGGGTATTTATTTGTGGAATGAAGTAATTTAATTATTTTAATTAAATTGAATTAAGTCCAACCGAAGATTAAATATAATTTATCAATGTGAAATCTAATTTAATTTCACGGATTAATCAAATCATTGATTAAGTCTAACTTAATCAAATTCAAAGTTGAATTCAATTTAACTCTTATTCAATTCCAAAAATTGAATCCCATTTGATTCTTATGTTAAGATTAAACTCATTTTAATCTTAATAACTCAAAATTAATAATTAAGTCCAATATACCCTAAAGTAAAATCAAATAAATTTAATTTCATGATAATGCAACTTAATCAAATTCAAAATTAAGTCTTAAACTTAATTTTCCAATTTATCTATCAACGTCACTAATTTATCTTAGTTTTGTTGCATAAAATAAATTTAATTTAGTTAAATTACTTCATTCCACAAATGAATACCCAACATCAAATTATGTTGGTACTTGGTCCAACACAATTAAATTTTGGAAGAAGTCCAACTAGGTGGAACTTTAGCCATATTTTAATTTTCTTTGAGTCCAGCCCAATTTAATTAAAATCACTTGGGATGGGTCAAGCCCATCAACCCTCAATTAAATGCTTATGTATTAGGCCAAGCCCAATACCTCATTTAATTTACATGCATTGGGCAGTCCAATCATATTACTCTCAATTTAAAATATGTGTATTGGGTCGAGCCTAATATATTTTCCTCATATATGCGATGGGCTAGCCCAACCATATTTAGTTATATGTGTTGGGCTTAGCCCAACGGTTAAACATACATTGAACCCAACGCAATATCATTTATTGTGTTGGGCTCAGCCTAACGTTTAAACATACATTGGGCCTAGCCTAGCGCAATATCATTTATTATGTTGGGCTGAGCCTAACATTATCTTTTAGTGTGTTGGGCTGCCAACAATGCCAAGGCACTGTTGCCTAAAGCAATAGCAACAGCCGTTCATGACGGTCATGGTTTTTGGAGGTGATCGTTGCTGCTCTGGTGTCGCTACTATCGTCCGGAAATTTACCAACCTTGAAACAATCTTATTAAGTTGGACTTAATTGAAGTGGTTGATTGAATAATATTTGGTAGATATGTTACGAGATTATCAAAGTTAATCGGATTAACACGAAAATTATTCTGCATTAATTTTGCATCGATTATCTCAATTCGGTTTAATTTCAAAACTTTGGATTTGGTTAAATCAAATTTAATCAAAAAATTAAAAGAGCAGATGGAAATTAAATTGGATTTAATTTCTCGCTAGAGTCAAATTGGATTTGATCGGATTTAATTTCGCTAGAATCAAATTGGATTTGATCAGGAAATAAATTAAATTTTATTTATGACTGTCAAATGTGAGGGTAATGCATTAGATGCATTTGGTCAAAATAAGGTTTGATGAAAGAATGAGGTTTGTTGAATTATGGAAAAATGGTTAAAGCTATCCGAAGATAATTCATAAACCAAGAGGTCGTGAAAGAATGAGGTTTGATGAATTATGGAAAAATGGTTAAAGCTATCTGTAGTGACTAAAGTGGAGAATATGAAGCACTTTTTAATTAATTTTGCACAAATTGAGGCATCATAAATCAAACAATGACTACTTATATACCTCTGTCAAATGGAGTAGTTAATCTTGAGAGTCGTAAATGATGAATGCGGTAATTGATTTAGCTAGGCTAACTAAAAAATGTGGGGGAGGTAAACTTCTCTATCAATTGTATCTTCACAAAAGTGGGATTGAGAATTCGTACGAGTTATGGTAAGACTTAAAGTCTTCATATAAGTACATAAAGTTGTGGGGGTGATTTGACGAAGTTTGAAATGTTAGAACCCAAACAAGTAAGGATGGGGCACAAAACTATTGACTGAATATTTATTGATTATGCATGTAATAGTAGCGCCTATCATTTTTTGGATTCATGATGTATTATCATGGAACCTAGAATTGTTTCGTTCTTGAGGATATCTGATATGGAGCGGATTTAGGAAGATTTGGAAGATTCGGAAAGATTTGATTATTTAGGATTTATTATTCTGATTGCATATTTTATTCCTAGTTGATAGGATATTTGTTATTTCTTTTCCTAAGTTAGTGGTTATTTTAATTTGGTAATTAGGGTTTAATCTATTATAAATAGGGTGGCTAGTGTTTATTATTTCTTATCAAAGAGTTGATCAAAATTTGGGAGCTTCCATTGGCTTTGGGATCAAGAACTGGGTTCTTGATATTTATCGTTTTTAATAAAATATCGTTTTATTTCGTTTCTATCAATTTCGTTTCTATCAATTTGGTCCGACCTGCCGGATCCAAAACACACCACCACTGCCCGATCTGACAACCTCGTATTACGATGCCGAACACCCAATCAATAACCGAGCGCATGGACAAATTTGAGGAAACATTGACGCTTATGGCTGAGGAAATGAAGGTGGCACGCATGGAACACCAAACTGCCAAGGAGGAACTACAAGTCATGAAGTCCCAATTGGCCGACATTCTAACGGCACTCACTGCACTCAAACCGGCCGCCGCCGCAACGGCGCCACCGGACGAAACCCCGGCTGCGTCGTTTGCCCCAGCTGCTGAAAACGGGGGCGCGGCCCCTGCAGCGTGGCAGAAAAGTTCTGCCGAATCTGAGACGGAACGAAAAAATTATGTCGAATCTGACTCGGGGTTGAAAGATTCTGTCGAATCTGAGATGGGGCTGAAAAATTCTAATCGTCCTCACAACATGAGCATACCACCTGCTCCTATTCTAAGTGAGGAGGCGAAGGTCGTAATACAAGCCCCTCTTCCAGTTTCTGATGACATTGATCCACTCGGGTGGATTGTCGGAGTTGAGCAACACTTTGAGATACACAACTTAAGGGAAGGCAACAAGATTCGATCTGCAAAGCAAATTCACAGACGCAGATTTTTTACAAGCAGAATTGGTTATCTGCCCGAGCACATGCAAAGGTTCCTTAAGTTCAGCCTTGGGGACAAGGCTGTTTTTAAGGGCGGTGGAATTGATATGGAGCGGATTTAGGAAGATTTGGAAGATTCGGAAAGATTTGTTATTTAGGATTTATTATTCTGATTGCATATTTTATTCCTAGTTGATAGGATATTTGTTATTTCTTTTCCTAAGTTAGTGGTTATTTTAATTTGGTAATTAGGGTTTAATCTATTATAAATAGGGTGGCTAGGGTTTATTATTTCTTATCAAAGAGTTGATCAAAATTTGGGAGCCTCCATTGGCTTTGGGATCAAGAACTGGGTTCTTGATATTTATCGTTTTTAATAAAATATCGTTTTATTTCGTTTCTATCAATTTCGTTTCTATCAATATCTTTCCGAGTAAAAAATAGAAAAGAAGAATGTCCTCTTAAAAGAACAAAACATACGAGAAGTTCTAATTCCTAATCCCGGGATGAAGAACTAAAACATAGTAAAATGACAAGAGTTCCTAAATCATTTGATTTGACTTTGTATTTTGTACATTAGAAGATGAACAAGAACGAAATCTTTGTCAAGTCCAGATACGCAAAACTGGAAAAAAGGTATCAATGGCAAATTGGAGATCCTTTGACAAAAGGATTACAAGTTAAGAATGAACACAGCGGGAACCTTACCATGTTGACTGGAGATCCCAAGATCATGGTTCAAAGGGAAAACTTAGTTGTGCAAGTTCAAAGGAGCACTTAAGAGTTTTCAAATTCTCAACTCATTGCCTAGATTAAAAGTGCGTTCTGATGTTGTAGCAAAGGTTAAGCTAAGCTTTTAATGATTTATATACTGTCTATATGAAAGGGGGTAAAACAGACTTATCTTAATACGAAATTACCTATGTAAGATGTAAGTGTGAGGTGGCGGCTGCCTCAATTCTGGTAGGAGTAAACACTTATGAATCCAAGAAGGGGTGCCAGGGCCAAAATGGATCCAATAATGAGAACTGAAAACTGTCAAGAATTTATTGTGAGTGTCATTGTCTGGGCTTGCACCAATGGTTCACCAGTTCAAGACAACATTTTCACTGGGGAGTCTAGTGAGTCCGATGACATTTCACTAAGAAAGGTTCAAAACCAAGAGCTACCTTATTTGATATAAATAAATTTTCTATTGAACTCTCGAACATGCTTTTGTGTTAATTTCATTCATGTCGGGATTGTTAGAAAATTTATTATTTTCCGACGTCTGAGACAGAATAGAATCGTACCGGTAAAAACGCTGATCACGTTTTTACACATGTTAAATTTGACTCTTGGTTGTCAATTTGTAACCACCATGGTCTTGGTATTTACAGACATAATAGAATTGTACCGGTAAAAACGCTGATCTCGTTTTTACACATGTTAAATTTGTCTCTTGGTTGTCAATTTGTAACCACCATGGTCTTGGTATTTACAGACATAATAGAATTGTACCGGTAAAAACGCTGATCTCGTTTTTACACATGTTAAATTTGTCTCTTGGTTGTCAATTTGTAACCGCCATGGTCTTGGTATTTATGTTTTAATAAAACGTCTCAGCAGTTACAGTGCCAACGTTATGTCAGAATTTAATCGTACTCAATTCTGTCTTTAATTCTATGCCTATATATAGCCCCTATAGAATGTAATTGATGTACCAAACATAGAAAACATTCTATGTTTATTTTTTCTTCTTCTTTTGAGAGTTCGAGCAGTTAGTAAAGTTCGATTGTGTTCTAAGTGTGGAGTGGTCTTACTGAAGAACTGAGTTCGTTGTATGTTGGGACACGTTTGCACATGTAGTAGGGCAATTTTATGTTTATTGAAAGAGTTCGTCTCGCCTTGATTTTCCTAGTTTCTGAAAGCTATGATTTTGTTTGAAATTTGTACAGCAATTACTATATTTGACGCTTTTGCAATTAAAGAAATATTATGCAAAATAATTTGAGTACAACAACAACTATACATGTAATCAAAATTTTAACATGTTAACACTCGGTTATTTGTGTTTGATTTTACTTTCAGGTCGAGCCAAAGCGCAGAAAGAGATGACATATTCGTCTTGATACATCCTTTTCTTGCACTGTGGCTCAACTATTGTTGTTGTATTGTGGAATTGTACAGCGGAGAGAAGACACAGAGCTTTAAAAACCAAAAATAGGAAGAAAAGGAAAAAAAAAAAAAAAAGAGGATTGAGGGTTCTAATTTATGGTCATTTTAGATATTAAAGTATGCCTCTCTATTCAGAGCAAGGGATTGTTACTTATATCCTCGTCTTTTGCACGAGTAAAATTAACCTGAACCTCCCAGAAATTGTGTTATTTAAAGTATGTAGTCCCCTGTTGAAATTATTAAGCCTTTCTCCTAAAAAAAAAAGATCGTTAAAGTATTTCGAAATGCAAAGATTTTGTTTTGTGATCTACTTGTTTATTTTGATGTTTGCCTTTCCGCGAGATGAAATTAAGCTGTGTTTTCGGTTCGGTATTTATGGTACGCATCAAACCTGAGTAGAAATTCTGGTTAGGTGTTTTTTTTTTTTTTTAAAAAAACAAAACTTGGTCTTAGTGCTGTACTTTGGACTCTATTTTCTTTTATCTTTTCGTATATATATTATTTCGTATACGTATCTTGTACTGAAATTTGATACAATTTTGTTTTACCAATTTTTACTTTTAAGTTACCAATATTTGAAAATATAACAAATAAATATATTTCTATTTAATTTGTACTGGGATACCTATTTTGTTGCAAAACAGTAAAACTGAAATGATATATATGAAAGAACTCCGGTTACCAATTAACTTAGTTCATTTTTTAGATAATTCAATTAACAAGAATATTTTTCAAATTGGATCGGTGATTAAACCAAACAGTTTATTGGGTTAATGGTTTGACAGGTTGGATCGATGTAAAAAACTGGTTGACTCAAATTATACATATTTTTTTATGATCAAAGTGAATTTGAGTTCAATATATATCTAATTGAAAAGTAATATATTAATTATATTTATAACTAATAGTTTGAATACAAAAGCCATTGTTATCCAAAAAATCTATATACAAAAATGAATTATGAATAGCATATAAAAACGTAAGAGTTCATTAGATTAATTCTAGAATCCTGAACTAAAATTAGGATTTTATTAGATTCTTTTATTGAGGTACATTTAGATCCTGCCCGTTTGTTGGACTGAGAGTTAACGTCATATCATAGACCAAATCTATTTAAAATTTGAACATTTAGGAGTAGGTGCCAAAGTTATTTTTAGTAGTAAAGGTGAGGGACCAAAAATGTAATTAGGAGCAAATATTATCCAGTTTATTTTTCTTTTCCATATATATTATAATGAAAAAAGCCACAATTTTAAATGGAATATATATAAATAAATTTATGAAAAGAATTCAAAGTACCTCTGTATTATTTTTGTGGGGTCAAAAAAAAAACGTTTGTAATGTTCCCCCATTAGTTTTATTCATCCTCTCGTCTCGAGGTATCTCCAATTTTCATCTCTCTCCAAATTAGGGTTTCCTTTTTCTTCGAAATCAATTTCCCTCTACAATTCATCTCCCTCACTTCCCAGGGTTTTCGTTCACTCCGAGCCCTGGCGGTATCCCTAATCCCCAAATGTTCAAACCCATACAAACGTACATTAAAGTTTCAGCCACTTGCCCTCTTTTTCTAATTTGGTATGAAATTTTCTGATCAGATTTTACTGCCGTAAGCGCCAAGGTACGAACTTATCGAATTTCGCCAATTTTTTGGTTACAATCTATTAACTTAATTTTTGTAGAATTCATAAGTTATTGACTCAACTTCAAACTCGAATCAAATATTGATTGTGTTTTGTTTTTGTTGTAGTTTTAGGGTCTGGAAATTCGTTGAATATGATTAAACAGATATTCGGCAAGCTTCCACGGAAGCCATCATCTAAGTCGTCGCATAATGATTCAAACAACAATGACATGTCAGCTTTTGCCTCTAACAATTCTAATTCAGCTAATTATGGTGCTAATGTTAGTAATAATAGCCAATTGAAGAATTCAACATCACACCGTTCTGCAATTCTGGTTCCTTCAGGAGCCACTAGCAATGGGACATATGCCCCAACAAAATCGAGCCAAATGAAAGTATCGGGCCCACAAGTGGTACCCATGTCGGTGAACTACGTTGCAACCTGCGAGGCTTTACCGAGCTTGCGGGATGTGCCTAGCTCGGAGAGGCAAAATCTTTTTATTAGGAAGTTGAATATGTGCTCTGTTGTGTTTGATTTTACCGACCCTACCACAAATTTGATCGAGAAAGATGCTAAGAGAAGGATGCTGCTTGAGTTGGTTGATTATATGTCATCGGTGAACACAAAGTTCAGTGAGGTAGCCATGCAGGAAATTTCAAAAATGGTTTCTGCTAATTTGTTCAGAACATTACCTTCCGTCAATCATGATAGTAAGCTGATCGGTGATGTTTATGACCCAGAGGATGAAGAGCCGATGACTGAATCTTCATGGCCACATCTTCAAATAGTGTATGAGTTTTTATTGAGATTTGTGGCTTCGTCGGAGACGGATGCTAAGCTTGCAAAACGGTACATTGACCATTCTTTTGTGCTTAAATTGCTCGACCTTTTTGATTCGGAGGATCAAAGAGAAAGGGAGTACTTGAAGACAATTCTACATCGTATTTATGGGAAATTTATGGTGCATAGGCCATTTATTAGGAAATCGATCAATAATATATTTTACCGTTTCATTTTTGAGACGGAGAAGCATAATGGGATTGCAGAGTTGCTAGAGATTTTGGGTAGTATAATTAATGGATTTGCTTTACCATTAAAGGAAGAGCATAAGCTTTTTCTGGTGCGGGTATTGATTCCCCTTCACAAGCCGAAGTGCATGTCTATCTATCATCAACAACTAGCTTACTGTATCACTCAGTTTGTGGAGAAAGACGCTAAACTAGCTGATACTGTCATTCGTGGGCTATTAAGGTACTGGCCTATAATTAATACTTCCAAGGAGGTTTTATTTCTTAGTGAATTGGAGGAAGTCTTGGAGGCAACACAGGCTGCAGAATTTCAACGTTGCATGGTTCCTTTGTTTCATCAGATTGGTCGTTGTCTGAACAGCTCACATTTTCAGGTACTGCATATAGATTTGCATTTTTATTATTTATTCGGGCTTGAATTGAATGTACCAAATTTGGTGTGCATATGAAATGAGTTTGATTTTGCCTCCGTGCTAGTGCAATCTGGTTTTTACCTTAAAGTTACTCAACTTGCCCTGGACTCTTTGCTTCATCTTTCATAAGTGAATCTCTGTAGCGTTTGTTTTCATGCTTTCACACATCATTTATTGCTTACTTCTTGTTTCTTGTTTGTTTCGAGGGAAGTGGTAATACAAATTGAATTTGGAGAAAAGATGAATAAAGATGGAATTCAAGGGAACAAACAATTTTTTAACATTTTTGTAGTACATGTATATCATAATTCCATACGCAAGTGGTAGTTTGATATCAGAAGTCTCTCAACTTATTTATCCAAAAGTTACCATGAAAAATAAAAAATTCAGGATCATATGCCTGAATTTAATTTATTACAGTTTGTTAGATACATACCAAAAACTAATGTAGTGGTCCTTATACAGGGCCCTGACTATTTGAATAGTTTGTTACTTTAAATTTTTCTGCTCATATCAGAAAAGACATGGACAAAAAGGAATGAGATTTGTTTCTGCAACATTTGTTTATCGTTGATATGATGCTTGACTGCTTTGTAACTTGGACATGTTTGGTACTCGTAATCTCGATTTCACCAATTGCAAACAGTAGGGGATTGCATTTGTTAAAGATGTAGTATCTATCAATTTTTTCATTTTCAATTAATTAGTATGCCTGTCTGTCGTGTGCTTTTACAAATTTAGGTGTGTACGAATCCAACATTAGCCTTCAAAGTAAACCTTGTATTTACTATATTTGGTTGAACGTACGAACTTGCGCTGAAGTCTGAACCCGCAAAGAAGCTTATGGTTGGGTGATGTATTTTTGTAGGTTAGGTTGATTTAAATGGTCTCACTTTGTAATATTTACATGTGGGCCAAAAATAAATATGAAACCAATCTACTTTTTTATTCAAATGGTGTCCGTACCAGTTTAAGATACCATCTCCTTACAAAATATATCTTCATACCTAAACCTCCAGTTACATCTGTTACCAAAAGACTCGTCAGTTGATTGCTATCATCATGTTTAGACCTACCTTTGACTGTGGGTGATTGCTAGAGCAATGCCCAAGTGAGTCTGTGATGATTTTGCAGATGCTATTGATCAGGAAATGCTCTATGGTAATCTTACTCCAGTGGGACTTTGACTTTGCCTCCACTCTCACTCTATGAGAAAGAGGCAATAACCAGCATGATTAATTTCTTCAATTTGATTTGTATTGTCAATCGTAGAAAATTATTATTTTCTTACTTCTGCACCAGAAGAATTCCATTTTGTGCTGTTTTCCATAAAATAATTAACTTGAGTATTGCATTAGGAAGCTTTAAAATCCTAGAAGTTTCCCTTGTCTTGAAAAATGTTAACAGAGATGTTTTAACAACTTACTGTTGCAGCATACATGTTTGCTGATTTTTGGGTTCTTTGAGAAATCAACCTGACCTTGTCTCCATCTCAACTGAATTGTTGATTTATAGTTGAATAAGTTCACCTTTAACAAAGGCAACCACCAATAATCTAAAAATCAAATCATGACGATTTTAGTTAATTTGTAAGTTTGAAACTTGGGCTCGAACTTGAACGTTTTACCAGGCAGTCAAGTGTAACTGAACTGTTTTAGTGTACTTAGTGGTCTCTGGTATAGAAAATCAGGTCCGGATACATTCATTATGATATGGGCTACATCAAGTGAAATTTCACATATACCATAAAACATTTCTTGGATTGTTTCTTTTTCTTAAACTTCATATTCTTATTTTATCTAGTGATGGTAACTACTGCGACACATCAAGACAATATTCAACAACGTCGTCCTTGGAAGACATCATCGCTTTCCTTACTTTTTGCTTAATAATAATACAAACTAAGACGACTCACATTTAAACTTCAACGAATCCATGTGAGTGAGAAAATTCCATGGACTCTAGACTTTTTTGCACTAGAAGCAGTTTTGTAGTCTCGTTAACGAAGAATATTTGTCATGATTCATTTTTGCCTTTAAACCCCCAGAGAATGTATCTCCATCCATCCAATTAACGAAGAAATGGCACCTATAGTCTTTTTACCGTGCATATTCAAAATAGGCTCATTGAAACAATGATTGTAAGTACAAGTTGTGTAGCTCACTCTCATCTCGAGCTCTATGCTGTAACTCACACCA
The DNA here is from genome assembly GCA_963669365.1 of Verbascum thapsus. NCBI lineage: Eukaryota > Viridiplantae > Streptophyta > Magnoliopsida > Lamiales > Scrophulariaceae > Verbascum > Verbascum thapsus. The sequence goes on along the minus strand of OY770105.1, from coordinate 4,668,810 downwards.
TTTGTTTGTAATCAGTGAGGAACTGTGATTGTGTTTCTACAATATCTCTTTTTTCCATTATTTTATTTGTAATCCTGGTATAGTTTGCAGGTGAGTTTTATTTGTTTTCTAGTGCATATTTTATAAGTTGAGAGAAAACTCAATATCATGACAAATTGTAACCATCAATATCTGTGTATCAGTGTATGTAATGCATTTATTTCTACCTATTGTTCTTAACAGGTAGCTGAACGCGCACTTTTCATGTGGAACAACGACCACATAAGGAATCTCATAACTCAGAACCAAAAAGTGATACTCCCAATAATACTCCCTTCATTGGAGAAAAATGCACGTGCTCATTGGAACCAGGCCGTTCAAAGCCTAACATTAAACGTTCGAAAGATATTCTCAGATGCGAATCAATCACATTTCGATGAGTGCTTAGCTAAATTCCAAGAAGACGAAATCAAGGAGAAGGAATTGTTGGAGAGACGAGAATTAATATGGAAAAGGTTAGAAGATGTTGCTGCCTCCAAAGCAGTCACCAGCGAGGCTGTGCTTGTATCTATGTTTCCATCCTCAGTTGCCATAGCTACAAGTGCTAATCTGAAGACGAAAACTTAGAAATATCGCCAAAAGAGAGAAATATATGATATGAAGGCAATTGTTGGTCGTTAATTGTTAACGAATTGAAGGTAGTCATTTATTTGGCAGATGAACTTTGAAGGGTGGGAAGTTGTGGATAAGGTGAATTTGTTTCTTTTTGGGGGATTTTGGTTCATAGTTTTGTCTTGTATCATAAGGATGATGGTAATGGTTGAGGGTAGATTTTGTGGGATTTGAACATGGTATTTATTTATTTGGATGGAATTTATGATAAAAGTATTTGGGAGCTAAGAATTTCATATTCGTATGAGTAAACTCTCTTTTTTATTTTCTCCTTGAGCTTTAATTAGTGGGTTAAATAATAGCCTTTAATGATATGGGATTCGACATACACTCGACCCATATATTGTTCCGAGAGCTAGCTATAGTTAGACTCACTGAAAATCACTTGCATACCAACAAAAAAACACAACTGTTCCTACTACTACTTGCTAATCGAATCAAAGGAGATATTGCTTTCCCATGTGAAAGGCGTGCCATGGCGCCTACCTTCTATATGGCGCATGCTAACAATGCCATTCTCGCCCTGGAGGCATGAAATAGAGCACCATTTCAAAGTTTTGAAGGCAGCGCCAATGACAAATACGTTAGGATAGCTGGCGTTAGGTTTAGTTATTGGGATAAGAGGGGAGTTAGAGAGGGAAGAAGACGTGTGGGCGTGCAGCAGAGACATGGATTTGAAAGTTCGGGTTTTCTAAGGTTGGAAATGTGCCCAGTTTACCTAATTTAAATAGTTGACCCAATTTAGTTCGGCCTTCAATGTCGACCCCCAATTTATTTTGATATGTAAAAATAGTGTATTAATCTATTGAAAAAACTAGTTTAAAAAAGTAAATGCACATCTTATGCACCTTAATACCACTATGTTTTTGTTTTCAATAGATAAGGGAATATTTGTTAAGAGGAGCAATAATTGATATGACTATTTTATAAAAGCAATTGCGTAATTAAATAAAAGCTCAAAGCTAAACAAATGATAAACATAATATTTGTTCTTTCTTTTTTGAAGTTAGTCTAAATTAAAAAGTAAAGAACGACCATATTATCACTATAAATATTTAATCATCAATTTGAATTTATATTAAGTATAATATGCGAAAAAACAAAAAAAAAGTAATATTTTTTTATATCGAAGATTTTCTTAAAAATAAGAATGATGTCACAAATTAAAATTGTAAAATCAAAATACTAACATATTTCATGATTGTTCATACTAGTTGAATCAGTAGAACAGAACAAATTTATTACTTTTAACTAATATCCATTTGGTATAGAATGATTCACTGTTAATTTTTTTTTAATTAATTTTAAGTTAGATATATCAAAGTCATATCTTTTAAACAAAACTTAGGTCTTGTTTGTTTATTTTTTCAAATTCCATTTTCAAGTTTTTAAATTACAAAATTAAAAATAAACTTAATACACCAAATTCTTATATAAATTTTCTTTTTTTCAACCCTACATTTTCAATCCCTTATATAACACCTATCAATCATATATATATATATATATATATATATATATATATATATATATATATTATTTCACACATTTATCAATCAAATAATTTATTATAATCATTATTTCACTTTATTTTTTTAATTTACAACATTTTATCTATATTTTATTATTTTTTTATTCACATAATATTATATGCACAACTAAAACAATCATTCTACAAATCGTGTATCAACCTATCACTATTGATTTGACATATTTTACAACTTTCAACCTATTTTAAAAAATATAAACAAATAACTACAATTTTCTCAGAAATTTTCATTCTCGCAATTCTCGAGAAAATTTCAAAACTTTACTCAAAAACATAAAAAAAAACAAAAAGCCTTTTAACTTTTGAGATTACTTATCATGTCATTTTGGAGCATTATTTCATCTTTTAACTAATTATAAAATTTAACTCTTTTTTAGTCCAAGGTGCAAGGGCTTTTCTGTCTTTTACTAGAAAAATTAGTGAAAATGTAGAAAAACGAGTATTAATGTAAACTTTTTAAAATTGAGGGCACAATTGCAAAATAACCAAAAGTTAAGGGAGGTTAATATGGGTGCAAAAGAGAAATAATCCCAATAACAATCCTCACTCCCACTCATGTTACATTCAGATTCAGATGGCGTCGTGGTTGGAATCTTTATTCCGTCCGTCGAAAAATTGGGTTGCTAGTCGACGCCTCCATAGATATGGTATGTGGGATGTTTGTAATTTTTATTTATTTATTTTGTGTTTGTATAAATGTGTGTGAAATGTTGTCCAGTAAATGAATTTCTGTGTTCTAAAGAGTATGTTGGCTTGGATTTTACAGATGCTGCATTGATGTACATCTCTTTATACAAAGTTTTCCCTAAAATTGCTGTTTGAATTCAAGTATATGACTCTAACGAAGTTGATTAGTAGTGAGGCTTTATTGAAGCTCAGTCGAAACTAAATCGATTTCCAAAGTGTTTGTGTGAAAGTACGGCAGGGGACATGTTACAATGTTATAGATGGAGAATATAATTATCAAGACAATTGAAATGTGGCAATATATTGTGTATATACACATTTCTCGTACATTATTTCGAAGTTTAGTGATCTAAGAAACATAAAGGAAAACATGTCCTGCTATAGTTGAAAGATTTGAACCTTGTGGAGATCAATACTCTTCAATTCAATTCAGTTAGGGTCAGGATGAGATGATATAGATTGCAAGCTTAGAAATTGTTCTTTAATGCTTTGTTAGTGATGTGAAGATTTGTTTATAAAGTTTGGAGTTCTAGCATACTGTAGGTCATGTTTGAAGAGTTAATGTTGTTAATATGTTTTAGAGACCAAGTATGAATCAGACATGGCTTTTCTTGTAGGAAAGACAGTTGAGAAACATGGGGAATCTAGCGAAGTAAAGAGTGGATTTTACAAACGGTTATATGGAAAAAGAAATAATCAGACTTGCATAATAATGTCAAAGTTGCCTTGAGAATCTAGTATCAACGACTATAATATGAATTAAATTTTAATAGTTTCAATTCCAGACCGCCACTCCCTCAAAACAAAACCAATGTGCTATCTCATTCTCAAATTTTCAATACCATTCACTCAAAATGCCTCATTGTTTCTACCCCATGATTGTCTTTCAGTATAATTAGATGTGCTATCATTAAGATAAAAATACTTATGTATTTATATCTGCAAATCATCATCTTAAATTTGAATATATATCTTGTAATCAATATCTCTATATAACAACATATACTAATACAAGAACTTTATGTAACATACCAACCAACAAAATCTTACATGATATGCATGTAAAGTAGATCTATGCGACATGCCAACTAACTCTTTTCGTTCTCTACACATTCCCTGTACTTTTGCCCAAAATTTATTTCCCCAATACTCTTGAAATGAAACTAAACAAAGCCCTAAATTGTTTGAGGTTGAAAATGCCCTCGGACTTCATATACTTGGAGATAAAACTATTTTTAGCTTTAGCATGGGCCATGGGGGAAATTTTTGTATTGTATCTTGACCAATCCTATCATTTGTTTCATATCAATTGAAGAAATTCTGATAACAATTAAATATATGAAAATCATATGCTCCATGTGTTGGATGCATTCTGTAATTTGAGAAATGGACAGAGAGCTATATCTGACATGATTAAATCCATCTGCTGGAGTATATTAGGTGAGGTTCCGTCTGCTATGTGACATGATGTAGGAGTCAGTCCTCTCTTGCAGTCTTTCTGTTTTCACAACTTACTATTCCATAATTGAGTATTCATTTCGATTTCACGAGAGGATTTCATTGATTTACATTATGATAGTAAATAGTATTGACACACACTACCCTGTTCTGAATTCAGCATTACTTGGTAAAGACGGTATTCTTCATCCCAACCTGACTTGCAAATGCTTTCTATTGAGTGAACTTTCTTTTAACATTTCTGCATTTTCTTACAGCTTAATGATTACTTCAAATAGAGATCCGCTCAAACGAGGGATAAAATATAATTTCTGAAAACTAATATCATGATATTTCTTCCGAAGTTATGCATTATGGCTCTTAGAATTTAAGCAAGAGTTGCTCTCTTAAAATTCTCTCTTTCTGTTGCTCTCTGTCAATACCCCAAAATGATACAGAAGGCTTATATATCAGAGAGATTACTTCTTATAGTCCAAGTAAGTTAATCATGCATTGCTACATCCTACATGTTACATTACATACCAACGCATTACGAACCTTTATCCAGACCCTTCAGGGCTCGCTATCACTTGTGAGCATAACATTGCAATCGGATCAGTGGAGATTAATTGTCATCAGAATTTTATCAGCCAGTCAATTAGAATTTACGAAAAAGATCGGGTAAAATCCAAAAAAAAAAAAAGAAAAACCAGCTGTGAAATATTTTATTAGTTGAAAACCCCCTATGAAAAATGTATAGCGTAAAAACCCCTTGTGTAATTTTGCGCTTTCCATTTCTTTTTACTTTAACACCGTTAATATTTTTCTTAATATACTCGTTATATCCTTCATACTTAGTCAAGTAAAATATTATATTTTATTTATTTGACTTCCATGTGTGTGTCTAAGAGAGAGAAGCCATAACAGAATTGGGGTTTTGAATATTCTTTCAAATTTTGGAAGAAAATAGCATATTAAAATGTATTTAATTCAAAATAATGCGTTAGAATTTTTTTTTTTAAAATTGCAAAATCAGGTTTGTCGCTTGAAGACGTCGCGAAAGACAAACTTCTAGTGTGTTTGTTCAAATTAAGATCTTTGTTGTATTTACAATTTTCTAAAATCCTTAATTAATCTTTACAATTTTGTGAGTAATTTGATTTAAACTCTTCCTTTTTGTATGATTAGGGTTTGATAACTCATTTGAATAACAAGATTTCGACAGATTTACTTGAAGTGTAGGGCAATTCTACCCTAAAAAATAATTAAAATTAATGAATTTTAGTTCATAATATTTTTATTAGAAAAAAAGAAAGAGAAGAAGCATTTACCTGTTGCCAGCAAGAAGAGGAGGAAATATTGTGTAATGCTGTTTTTTTTTTAGACATGGGTGAAAATGAAGCCAACAAGTACAAGACATACAAGTACAAGACATAAAGGGGCATAAGTGTAAATGACTTTGTAACTTACTGGTCAACAAAATTGCAGATGGGGCGCGCGTACTTCACCAAATTAACATAGGGGGTTTCGTGCAACTAAAATATGTCACGGGGGCTTTTAGGCTTTATATTTTTAAGCGAATAAAATATTTCACGGGGTTTCTTTTCGCATTTTCCCCCAAAAAGATACAGTGGCTTCGTCAAACCCGGCTTCTCATTTACAAGTTGTACAACAATGATGTTGAATTTGATGATTGACTTGCTAACAAGCTTTGGTTGTAAACAGCAATGAATTTATGGTGCTCAGTGTTGATGTTATCTTGTTTCTTTGAAAGTTTCTCTCTGTATGTTTTTCCTTGGAACATACTGAGTTTTGTTCGTTGTAAATTCTCCTACATTGCAGGAAATATTTTGAGTAATTACTTGAAGGGCATCAAAGCCAATAAAAAGGCAATAATAGATTTATCACTGATGGAAGCTGAAACCAAGTATTTGCAAAATCTTGAAGAAGTCGAGAAGATCATTGGGTACAGTTTCAAAAACCGTAGCTTACTTCATCAAGCGTTTACACATCCCTCATATCATAAGGATTGTGTGTCATATGAACGGCTTGAGTATGTTGGTGATTCAGTACTTAATCTTTTAATCACAAAAGAACAGTTCTGCATGTACCCAAATCTTCCTCCAGGGTTGTTGACACCGCTTCGTGCTGCGAACGTTGACACAGAGAAGCTTGCTCGTGTGGCTATCCAGCATAACTTTCATAGATATATTCGTCTTGGCACTCCGGTCCTTAAGAAACAAGTACTTAATTTACCTACAAATGGTTGTCTGCATGGATTCTATTATGTCATACTATTAGTTATTCTTAATTTGTTCTTCTTGCTTTTTCAACTTAATTATGTTGGATCTTTTGCAGATTCAGGCGTTTATTGAAGCTCTTCCTAAACATCCTTTACATTCACATGGCCTGATTAATGCTCCCAAGGTGCTTGCTGATGTTGTGGAATCCACTGTTGGAGCTGTTTTCATGGATAGCAATTGTTCAGTTGATACAACATGGGAGGTGATTCCTTTTACGATTTTGTTTAATGTTTCCTTTTTTTTCTTTGGAGTAGCATGCGATAGTTCCTTCTACAGGTCTAAATGGAGAAATAAGAAACCAAAAAGAAATTCGAAGTAACCATAGAAGTAGGGCATTTGACAGTGTTTCCTCGTGAGCATTCTTTCGAATCTTTTGAAGCTCATCTCTTGTTTAAGATATTCAAAAGTTTCTGTTAGCTAATAATGAAAACAGTTTTTCTGCAATTGTATAGTTGGTCTGGCAGTTGGCATTCTAATGTCAGAGGCGCTTACTGTGTATAATGATCTAGTTATATGATTTAAACCATGATATGTATGTTCTTAATTAAATCACTTTTGGTACCATATCTTTGCCACCTATTCAGTTTCATTCCACTTAGTTTAATGGAGTTTGAACCGTTGTGATCTTTATTTGATAAAGAAATTAACAGCAAATATAGGGGATCGTAAATTTAATAACCCTGATGGGCTTTAATGTTGGTTGTGCAGGTAGCCAGTGATCTACTTAAACCCATAATCACTCCAGATACGCTACAAACAAATCCTATGAAGAAATTATTTGAGATATGTCAGAAATACAAGCTCAAAGTTAAACTTGTGGATCAATGGGCCGAGGAAGGGACTTACAAAGTCCTAGTCAACAATAAACTTAGAGGAAAAGGTATGTGTCGTGAAAAGAAGGAAATCGCGTTAAATAGAGCAGCAAATGATGCTTATAAGGAAGTTGTAAGAATGATGAGCCCACAAAACTTAATTGAAGCTCGTTAATAAGTTGTTTCAGGACGAAATTGTTTTATTATCGGTATTATTTATCGTTAAATAGAGCCCAGTAAATGATCGTTTATGATGACGAAGATGTCTTCACTTGGGCAACAAGGCCAAATTTTGTCTTCACATACTTTTCTTTGAACAATATTTTTATAAGATAGAGTACCAATTTTTCTAAATAGCAGTAGATTAATGGAAGGGCTGTAACAAGACAAGACCATGACAACTTTGGTATGACCGCTTCTCTTTTTTGTTCTTATGAAACAAGTAATGACCTTTTCCTTAAGAGCTTCTGTACAATATTGAATGTTTCGGCGTCTTCGTTACTGTAGTAGTAAATAACATGTTCGTTGAACGTGAAATAGTTGTTATTCAACTTTAAGATGTTATTAATTCAAATTCAACTAAAATATGTTAGTTACTGAAAGATTAATTAATTTTTGAAAGAATTAAGTTAATTAAAAAGTTAAACATAAATAATAATGTAATTAAATAAACTTTTATGAAAATTCATGCTTCTTTATATATATGTCTTATTTAATTTTGAAAAATTAAGCACTTCACTTCTTTCTTCTTAGTAATTTTTTATGTACTTCCGATAATTTTTGATAATGGTTCAAAAGCTAGATACTTGTGTAGTATTTTTCTTTTCAAAAACTATTTTCTAGTTCTCCATGTTCTAAAGTCAGAGTACCATCTTTTATTTTTAAGATCATTAAATGTGTCTCACATTAAAACTTTAATCTAAATCACCACAAATCATAGTAGGTTAACATAAATGATGCATCATTTTTTTTATTACTATTAACTGATTGTGTCTTTAATTTTTTTTACATCGATATAAAATTATTTATGAAAAAATTTAACCTAAAGAATAATTTGTCGAAAGCTCTTATGTATAGTTTATAAAAAATAATTTGTATATATTGGAATATACAAGCAATACTTTTATATGTGCGTAAAAACTAATCAATTTTTTTTGACATAAACTAAAGAAATGTCTATGTTTGTAAACTATGTATAATTTCCATTTAAAATGTAAATGGTATATAACGTAGTTTTAGAGTAATTATTGACTAAATGGATAAAAAAAGAAGTGATTTAACCTAATTGAAATAAAATAAAATTAACAAGCTTGACAATGTCTGAAATAACTAAATAAACTTTTACATAATTTTGTTATTCCATAATTATATTTTACTTTATATAAAAATTATTTTCACGTGTCGAATACACCTGCATTTTACTAATTATAATAAAAATAATGTAATCTGCATATTTAAACTAAATATTTTTAATTTAATTTAAAAAATTTTATGCAATTTTATCATAGAGTTCTTAGACAAAATATACATCTTTTTTATTTTAGATATGAAGAACTTATTTTATTATTTTCTAAAAAAATGAATTATAAGAGTTCTAATATATTTATACATTTTATTTCCAGATATATAAAAAGACTTTGTCCACGGCAAAACTAATTACAACATAGATTAAATATAAACCCAACGGGTATAGTCAACTTCTATTTATTTATTTATTTATTAAAACAAGAAAAATCGTATAGTTGTAAATCTTATTCTACCTACACCCATGTCTCTTACCCAAAAGTCAACCCACCCTTTCCTAGCACGAGTCGTCAATATTCATGCTTCGATCCGTTTTTGTCAACCATTAGAACTATTATATATCATATGTACAAAATCTATCTGTCTCCAGCAAAACTTCATTCATATCAACATGGAGGAACAAAAAGAAGAACTCTTTGTTTGGATGCAAGATAAGCTTGTTTTACAAGAACACGATGAAAAATATGGGGTCAAAGAAATACAAGAGATTACAGGTTACAAGTTCCATGACTCGATTCTTTTGAAACAAGCTTTAACCCATCACTCCTACGAGGAGGAAGGTTACGAGCGCCTAGCGTTTTTAGGGGATTCCATATTGAATTTTTTGATAGCTAAAGAGCACTTCTTTTTGTACATAGATTTGGATCCTGGTAAACTAACTAGACTAAGGGCTGCCAATGTTGATACTGAGAAAATAGCTCGTGTGGCGTTGAAGCACAAGCTGCACAAGTTTCTACGACATAATATACCGTTACTTGAAGGAAAGGTAATTAACCATATTATTTTTAACAAGAGTTGATTTCGATATTGAATATCACATAAACTTTAAAGAATTTACATGTATGTTGTGTACAGATCAAAGAATTTAGAGATGCAATCATGGAATATCCTTTGCATTCTTCAAACTTAATTGATGCCCCAAAGGTGCTTGCAGACATTGTTGAATCCTTGATTGGGGCTATATATATTGACTCTAACTCCTCAATTGATACAACTTGGAAGGTAAAAACATTGTATACATTTGGATATCGTTTCATTATTATAGTTAACGAACTTCCATGACTTAGCCAACTGATCAACCAGTCTTAGTTCTTACTTGGGATCGTCTTGTCGTTACAACTTGTTAGCCTATCCGGGATGACTCCTAATGGAAGACCCTCAAACCCTAAAATCGTTGTAAATTCTAAAATCCAAAAAATATATAGTGGATTTAAATTATGCATTAAAGTGGTCTTTTTAAGGCATTATTATTCTTATCAGTATATATCGCAAAACATGAATATATGGCAGATAGTGAAGAAGTTGTTGGAACCACTAATCACTCCAGAAACGCTTCATATGCATCCGGTAACAATGTTGAATGAAGTATGCCAGAAGAATGGTTTCAAAGTTAAGATCAGAGACTTATGGAGAGAAACAGGAGAAATCGAGTTTGTCGTGGACGATAAATTTGTTGGAAGGGCGAAATACAGCGCCAAAAGGGTTATTGCTTATAATAGAGCAGCACAAAATGCATACAACCAAGTTCTCGAAAGCACTCTTCAAAATGAAAATATATTATTGGACTAGTTACAAGTATTTTACCTTACCTTTAATGAAAATGGTGTTTGTTTTTAAGTTTTGCTCGTTAATTTTTGTTAAAATATCGTTTGAAGGAAGCAATATTTCTAGAACATATAAAGCTGCCTTGAAACGTAACTGGAACGGTGGGTTTAGATCCGATAAAAAACTCGATACTAATATTATCCGACAACATATTGTATCACCGATATTATCGGATATCGGCCGATAATATCAGTGATACAATGATAATATCGGCCAAATCAGATATTATCTGCCGAGTTAGTGATAATATCGGCGATACATAAAATTAAATATGCATTTGGTTCATAATTTGCCATTGCCAAGGTGACGAAAAAGAGAGGTTTTGAGGGCAGGACAAATGATTAATGTTGTGAAAGGAGTTTAGCAGTTGCAGAAGGAAACCAGCTAAATAAGGAAGGTTGTTAGGGAGGTAGTTAACTAGTTACCATCTATATGTATATATAGGTAGCTTAGCCTCTGTATGATAGTTGTTTCATTATTCATCTTATACACAATAATTTCCATATGATGGTTCTTCAAGAGTAGTTATTCATTCATTCAATAATTCATAGATATGTTCTTCTAAATTCTTCAATTACTACAGTTTTCAACTTTATATTGTTTGTTGGGACTTCTCCAAATTTTCTGTTGCCATTTGTTCACATCCATGATTGATTTTGTTTAAAAATGTGTATTAGTGAACATGCGGGCTAATAGAGCTAGATATCTACAACATAAATTAGCAATAACTTAAATATTTCACAACTTATTTATATATATAGATCAATATATATTTTTAATAGATGCTTTAAGTCGCTCTGTTCTCATTTCAAAAATATCGCTCTTGCGTTGCCGAAATTGCTCCTGATTATGCTATGTATCTAATTCAAATTATGTGACTTAGATAAATTCATTTTATATATAACCAACCAAGCCACAAACTCAAATATTAGCTCATACTTCTCAACTCAAATTCACTTTTTTCTTATAATAAAATCACTTGTGAAAGAAGATTATGAAAGAGGAGTGTTAATTTTGAACATTTATTTAAATTATTTTAAAAAGTAATTATCTAATTAACTAGTTAAATTAAGAGTTTATCTAATTAAATAGTTTAATTAAGAGTAGCATTTGCATGTATGTGTGTATGTGCTACATTGTATTTAGGTAAGTGACGTGTGTGTGCTTGTTTACTCATTTATGGTTGATGTAGTAAAAACTTGTGTTATTTATTAAAAAAAAGCAATTTGTGTTATTTACATTTGTCTATAATTTTTATTAATGTTTTTAGAATTTATGGAGAATTTATAATGATTTTGTATCATATCGCCCGATAATATCCCGATATGCCGCAATCGATATGGATCAGCACCTGCCGATATTATCGCCGATACCGCGACTTTGAACCATTCTCAGTCTTGGATAGCTTTGAAGAAGAAAATACAGCAGAAACTCTATAAATTAACATTCATGTGACCACCAAAATTTATTAATTAAACGAGTTATTAATTAATCGATAAACTAATAATTATTAATTTATATATTAATTAATATTTTATTAATTTATAATAAAATACTCAATTTACAAACACCTTTCAAACTTCAACTTAATTATTGTACAATGCATGTAAGTATATGCAATGAAGGGCCAATTTGAAATAACCCTTCAGTCTCTCACATTATTATGCTTCTTGTGTTTTTTATGTGTATCGCTTTATGGACATTAAAAAAATTATAAATACAAGATCAAAATATGCTAACACAAACAAATCATACACACAACATGGATTCCCATCTTAAAGGTGAAAAAAAAACAACAATAACCTACGATATTCGAAGAGCATTATACAACCAAAAAATTGAGTCAAGGTGATTGATTTTAACAAAAGCAAAAGACAATTGAGTCATTTTTCAAGAAATCTTCATAAATCATTCATGTAATATGTAATATATTAGGAATTATTAATTTATATTTTATTTAGGATCTATAGAAATTATAAAAAATGTATTATCTTATAATTTTAGCGAATTATTAAATTTAGCACCCTATCCCCGAGTCGGGACCGGCCAAAAATATTATTTTAGAGAGTTTATTAAATAATCGAGTATTAATTTATCGAGTTTCTACTGTACAAGTTATGATGAGAATTCCTAGCTATTACACCTTTTATACAACATATAAAGAATTGTAATTAAGCCCTTCAACATATAAGCAATACATGATAGACCCCCAGATTCTCTAGACATGGGATTTGGGCATTGTTTTATTTAAGGCCTTCGGTCTTTTATCCATTGGGCTAAGTTTCACCATATTGAAGCTTGGCCTCAGCCCACTTCAGCTTTATCTTTTATAAGGCCCAGTTGATCTTTGTTATCTTTAATACTCTCCCACAAGCCTCAAAGATGGTGCAAAAATCCCAAAAGATGGTGCAAAAATCCCAACTGCATAAGCAGTTATTCATGTTTAGTCCGTACAAAGGCCTTTGGTAAAATATTCGCAAGTTGATTCCCTGTACGAACAAAATTAGTAGAGATAATTTTATTTTTGAACATAATCCCTCACTATATGACAATCAATTTCAATATGATTCGTTCTTTCATGAAAAATAGGATTTAAAGATATATGTACAGCAGCTTAGTTATCACAAAACAACACAACATGAGTTAAATCATTAATACCGAGATCCTTAAAAATACCTAAAATCCACACAATTTCACTATAAGAAAATAAAGTATCGATAGAAACAACTGGTTTGTTCAGATTGAAAAGAAGAAAATTTCCCAATTCCGTGATATTCAATCTGCAGCCGCAGTATTTGTAGACGAAGCTAATGATCCATTAAATCACCCTGTGATGTAAGATGTACACAGCAAAGAGATACGTTTCGCAATTCCCATTTCAATAGAAACCACAGGTATATCAGATCTCTATTGAAGGTTTAAGAAACAATTGCCCATTTCACATCTTGAGGGAATAGGCCATATGATTAAGAAGTCCTCTTTGTAGCAGAAGTTGAAACTAGTGGCCAGATTCACCATGTAAGACTAATTGGCTTTTGTGCAGAGAAATCTCACAGGCTTTTAGTTTACGAGTATATATATCTGCAATGGATCATTAGACAGATGGATTTATTCAAGAAGCCAAAAGAAACGATACAATAATTCCAATTTGAATAAAATGAAGTTTAGACACCAAATGCAAAGTTAACTTGTATATAATATAATTCCAAATCGTGCTATGATAGACAGCTTTAACCAAGAACGACAAATTGAAGACTAGTTAGTTCCTTTGATGAACAGCAATGTGGTGTATATCCATGTCCTTCAACATAACTGATCTTCCGCATGAATCACAGGGTGCAGTTCTAGATCCACACACACTCTCATGTTCCGATAATCCTCTAAAACGGTCCCGAGCATCTGAAGCACAAGTGCCAGCTTGAACCATATCTCCACAGAATCGGCATGTAATAAGCCGCAGTGGGCAATCTGAAGACTGGTGTTGCACCTGTTATGATATACACAAATCAGCAAAAAGTGTAATAGGAAAAAAAAAAAAAAAAAAAAACCTGAAATGCAATCGCAAGATTCGCTCAACAATCAAAGGATAATCTGAAAAGGATTGGTGAAACTTCATTGATTGAACTTTTTATGCGATGGGCATCAAAAATATGAAATGTAAACTACTGTCCGTAACAATTTCATCATTCTATACTCGGCACCCACATTTTATTGATCCCATCATAATTTCCCAAAAAATTGTCCCTAGTCATATTCACTTGTAGATGTAGTTGAAAAATCCAAGATCACAACTGCATTAAAACTAGCAATTTTGACAAGAATCTAAATTAGTAAAGAATAATTACATGCACAACACCCTCATTTGTTAGTTAATGTTGCATACCATCAAGACAACCCATGTCACACTCAGGTCAGATCTAACAACTCAAATGGCAATATAACTGTAATATATATTCTACTAACAGAGGGTGAAATTGTAATTTGCTCAACTAACAGGGTGAAAAACTACAATCTGCTTGACATGGGAACTTATGTTGAATTCTGAAACCTTGGTGTGTTCCATAATTAGGGTCTCATGCAGGGCGTCGATATCATTTACCGAATTAAAAAATTTAAACTAGTTAGGTACCATAGTCAAGATATGAATGAAACTACAACCCTCACAAAAAGTGAAAAAGAAATCGCAAAAGGCAACATTCTTACCATCTGTTCCTTTTCAAGTACAACTCCACAAGGACAATGTAGTGGCTCATGGAACACTTTCATGTGTTTCTCAATCTCCCCTCGTTGAAAAGCTTGCCCACATTTTTCACAGTGAACATGGCTTTCCATTTCCTCAACCCTAAGAACAACCCCACAGCCATCATGCCTGCAAATAACATTATGTCTGCTACAATAGGCTTCATGAAGAGAAACCGTCCTTGAGGGTATATGACGTTTACAATTTCTACATTCCACAGTATCTACTTCAGCAAGTGACGAGGAAGAAGAAGAAGAAGCATGCTGGCCCAACTTCTGTGCAGAAACATTTTGAGTAGTAACTGATAAGAGGTACTTTGTTGTCCCTTTAAAGCCATAAACAGCTATACTATAATTACCCGGTCCCAAATTCTGATCTTCCGAGCCAATCACCAACGCCTTTGAGCCCATATCATGGGATGACCAAATGTGCTGATGCTGCGAAGGGAACAAAAGAGGATGCTTGGAAACATATATGTCAGTATCTCCATCTTCAGTCATTGACTCGAGATTAACAACAACTTTTGCTTCCTTGGAAGCAACTCTACTCCAAGTATCGTCGTCTAAAGTGAATTTATAGTACTTATAGTTCCCTTCATCAACCGTTCCATTTTCGGGCTTTCCAAGTATGAGAGGTTTCAGAACATACTTAGTCTTTTCTCTTTCTGTAGGCTCGGGACCTATAATGTCGACCTCAATATCCGTTTCAAGAACCGATATGCTAGACGAAGGCTTCAACTCAAGCACCCGTAAATGATACGTTAAGACACCGTGATTAACAATGAGTATATCACCTTCGGAAAGAGTTGCATGTTGGCGAAGGCTTGTTTCGAGAACCGCCTTATGATTGGGAATGTCGGAAAATCCATATTCAACCGACTGAAGTTTTGCATAAGTTCCTTTCGGCAACCAAACATATTGAACTTCCACGGTAGCTGAGTGTGGAGCCTCCTCAGGGAATAAGTTGCTCCAACAGTGCATGGGAAGTGCTACAAAACCTTCCTCTGCAGTGAACTCTAAGACGCCAGCATGTGTTTTCCTGAGCGATTTTTTTGTGGGGTCCTCTGAACCCGAAAGAGCCTCTTGGTGAATCAAGGATAAAGAGAAATGCAATGGTCCTTTGTCAAAAGCCCCTTGTTCAGATAACTCAGTGAAACAAGAGGGTGGCAGTTTGATCTTATCTCCAATACCCTGATAAGGTACAGCTTCCAGAATACGAAAAAAATTGACTCCCCGACCAGCACGCAAATTTTCTTCTGTTAACTGGTTTGCCTGAGAAAGACACATAAATATGCACTCATTATATTAAGATCTAAACCGGCTTCAAATCCTCTAATTCAAACAATAAATCAAATCTTTGGTTCTGTAAAAGTTTTAAAAAGGGAACACTATACGCCTACTAATCATGTGTAAACGACACTACTGATAACATCATAAGTCAAGCTAAATAATATTGCTCCTCATGTTCGTCATAACATGGATGGCATGTTTCACTTGGATATGTATTAGTGTCCAGTTCTGAAAAATTAAAAATTTGCAGATTATCATTCAAGAAGCTATAAGAACTAGAGAAAATAATCTAAAAGGGTTGCATTGTTCAAAGGAAAGCCTTCTGGCCTCTAGTGTTTAACTGTCTACAAGACTACAAACAAGCAACTTTCGCCACAAATTATTTACGAAGCTTAAAATTCTTAAAACCAATACAGATTTGGGATCTGGAATTTTAATGTTAAATCATAATATGGGTAAAAGACTACAAATATTTACCTAACATGTGATCAAACACAGTTTTCTTTCGGACATATAAGTTTAGGCAGGATCGACTCCAGTCACCTAACTACCAGGGTTGGAACATGCCGGGCCAACATGTGTTGGCATTAAAAACATTCAAAAACAAATAACAAGTTTTGATTTCCCAAAAGTAACTATCTTTACGAAAAAGCAACAAACAATTTAACCTAGAATGTACCAAAAACTAATCAAAAAATTCAACAACCGGAACCACAAATTAAACCAACTGATCAAATCTAAACATTAACAAAGTACAAACATACATAAATTAAAGAGAAAACCAGCAAATTATGAAAAGAATAGAATCGGACCTTGGCTTCAGCTTCGGCGGCGTGTAGCCGACGCTCTCGTTGAACGGCTTCGATGGCTTGTTGTTGTCGAACGGCTGCCTGCTTGACCTTCCTTTCTTTCTCTAACTTCAATTTAGCTCTCTCTTTCCTCTCTTTCTGCTCCTTCTCCAGCTTCTCTCTTGCCCTTCTCAGCTCAAAATCCATTATTGAAAAAAACCCAGATCGATCGGTTTCAAATGGTATCGATTGATTGGATTTTGTGATTTTTATGTAACTCGAATTAGAGATTTCTTGGTGGAAAAGATTATTTATTATATGAAAAAAATCAAACGTAGTTTTTACCAGATTTAGAGGCGGATTGTTGAATTCCAGAAGGGTCTGGGCTTTTCTAAGAAGATATGGGTCTATTTTGGTGGGTAATTTGAAATTCATTAATGGATTTGGGCCTATCCAAGAATAAAGATCATGTCATGCAAAATTATTATTATTTTAATTGCAAAGAGAATGCGGGAGCCTAATGGACTAGTCTACCCAAAAATATAGGCTATGTTTGGTTTAATTTTGATTGCATATTTGTATATTTTATTGAATTTTTTAAGAAACATGTGAGATTGTGCTTAGTTTTAATTTGAGAATTAATTTTTGATTGATTTTTTTTTATGAAATAGTGTTTATTTTTGTTTTCAAAAAGAACACAAATTATTGTAGCAGTCAGTCAACTCATGTAAGTGTTGGTCTATTAGTGATTAAATAATAATTGAACATTATAATGTTGAGACAGTAAATATATATATTTATATAAGTATATTATTATATTACAATAATATATTCATCTTTACTCTGTGTAATTATGTCCTATATAACCATTAGTTAGTTATGTTTTAAGTACTCAATGATCTATTTAAAATATTATATACATAGATTGTTACATATATATTATATATTTCTATATATTTATTGAAATATATATATATATATATTCATGTATACATATATTATATATGTAAATTATACTAATAAAATATATTATTAAATACATAGAATACAGATACACATATTTGGTATTAGATATATAGAGAGAGAAAGAGAAAGAGAGATATAACATTGAATAGTTGATGTCTTGGTGGATGTATAGTAGAGGACAAAAGGAGACTGAAAAAATTAAAATAACAACTGACAAGACAAGATGCTATGGAGTTAAATTTGGATTTGAGCCAAAATTTTGGTTGACCAAAACATCTTAGTCATGTAAGGCCACTTCTATTAAGCTCTAGTGTGTCACATAAAGTTGGTTTGTACAAGTTATGCTCAAATTCCTCTTTCACGAGATCCTTGTCAGTTTCTGCATTTTTGAAACCATTATATCTCTAATCTGAATTTTTCTCAATCAGATTGAAGTGATATGGCGAAAAAATGTGGCTCAATGAGATTGGAAAATAGTATAATTATGAACTAATATCTTTATATTCAACCATCTTTATTAGTATAACTTTTACAATAAGACGTTTCATATATTTACTATTGAATAATATTATTAAACGCAACAATTATACAAACTGCAATAAGATGAATAACTTTTACAGTACTGATTGAAATATTATTTGATAAATTAGGTGTGTCGTACAATAAATTGTATGCATTATGTTACATCAGTTTAAAAAATATGGATTTGAATTTTTACACACTTTATGAGCACTTTTCTTGGATATAAAACATTTTTGAGTTGTTCATATAGATGACATTCACATCCATTTGCCAAAAAGTATAAACACGACTAAATTGTATTTAAGATCCCTCCAATTTTACTATCGCCACTTATAAAGTTGCTATTCACTTCTATTACGTTTTTTCTTCTTTCTGAACAAATTGTATCACAGTGAAAAGAATCAAACTTCCTACAATTCGATCCCCCAATATACACACAGCTACAAAACTACAATAGAGACGAACACACACACTGACAGTGTAATAATTGATTACACACAATGTCAGAATTCCCGCATGAACTGATCCGGCAGGTCCAGATCTGTTCTCGCGAAGCTGCTGGCCTGCCCGATTACAACCCGTTTGATCCGACCCTGCCCGCTCTGCCATCTCTTTCTGCCGCAATCGCCGCCTTCGAACCATCGCCGCCGGAGCTCCGATGCAATAACTGTAAAGGAAGGCTCCTCAGAGGATTGGACTCAATCATCTGCATCTATTGTGGTCAGGCCCCTCAAAACGACGCCGTTCCTGACCCTATCTGCTTTACGTCCAGCTTTGGTTATCAGTGGTTGCTCCATTCTCTTCATCTCGATGGATCGGTATGATTTTAGTTGATGTCGTTACTGTTCTATTAAGTATATATATATATGTGTGTGTGTGTGTGTGTGCGTGTGTATATGTTGTGTATTCTGTACTTTGTTGCAATGTGCTGTAATTTAACCCTAGATTACTACTTTATTGCTTTTATGATGTACACAAGTATATATTTATTATGATAAAATTTGTGAGGTTTGCTGCCATTTTGTCGCTTTTTTGTACATTTATGTAGTGGGCTATTGCTGGTTTTGTGTGATATCGACTGGTATGGCGGCATGAATTTTATGTTTTTTGAGTTATCGGGGATTGAGGGTTTATTGAAGTCTTTGTCTGGCAATTCCAACATTTCTTCTGCAATATATAATTTGCATTTCGGTGTGTCCAAATGTTGGAGCATCTGAAATTGGTGTTGGCTTACTTAGTAAGAGTTGTTTGCGTCATATCCATCTCAAATATTACCTTCACAAGCATGCAAATGCATAAATGGCATTTTTCTTTGAACTTGTCAAGAGGAATAAAAACCACATCGTCATTAATTGTTGTTACGAGTGCAATGATATCAGGAGCAGTGTTACAACTGTAGGGTGGGGGCCTGAAAGGTGTGCATTTGGCTGGCTTGGTGTCCGTAGAATAGTGAGGGCTGCAGGCTGCAGTCGATTTGTAGGGGTTGGCTTGAGGTGGAGGTAATGGAGAAATAAAGTCGAATATTTACATGGGGACCCACCAAATTATAATCAACAACTGTAATTTTTGTATCACTTTTAAAAAGTATGCATTTGAAATGTTAGCTGTAACATTTTAAGTGGCAAGACCAACTAGCATACGCAAGTATATAAATGGGATATAAATATATCCATATATAATAGATATACATTTCTTTGCCGATGGTTGAAATTGTATGTATGCCTTTGTTTGAAATGAGCATAATCTCGTCTGCGATGGTGTGTAGCTAATACATGTTGGTACTTGTTATCAAAAGACAGATTTTAAGTTCCTCATGATGAGGACATTTTCAGGATTGTGCTTCTTGATTACTGAATTGTCAATTGCTTGTTATCGAAATATTGGCAATTAGTTCTGCATGAAAGGATTCACTAATTTGACTTAACAAATGACCCATTAGTAAAGACCTCAAGAATTTCAGCCTACACTAACCAGCTTCTAGGTCCTACATAATCATGTTGCTAAAGGACATTTTGAAGGGAATTGTAATTTATTTCTCACTTCTTACTTCCACTCTCTTGCTCCCGATTATGTGATTGTTGGTTACAAAATTAATTCGTTTACAGGATCTAAAATAGATAAATACCACATGGAGACTTTTGTCTGTATGATTCCCAACTCGTAGCAACTGTAGGGATTCAAAATCTGTTGAATGACGGATGCAGTTATCATGAATGGTGGTGTCAAGTAGTAAGGACTGTAATAAGGTTATGCTCAATAGTTCAGATATGTAGGTATATATGTTTATAGTCAAGACTATCATTTCTTTAGAATTGTTATTCTTGTAAATAGATGATTCCATATTGTTCTGTATTTCAAGTCACAATCCGAAGAAACACAAAAAAAGAACAAAAATTAGCATGTGGTTGTTTTCTTACATTTTGTATGAATGACTATTACAATTGAAATAATAGTATGAACTTGCAGGAAATGGTCGAACCAGTGATGAACAAAACTGAGCAAAATCAAGGACAGAGCTCTCCTAAAGGCTTAATCCCCTTGTCCGATTTTTTAAATTTTAAGATACCATGGAAGCCTGAAGTGGAGAAGCAAGAGACTAGTGTTTCAGACGAGCATTCAGAACAGAGTAAAAGATCCTTAATCTTACCTGGAATGGCTCCCGATAATTTCTTATTCAAATCAAAGATGGATGTTTTATCTGATATTGCCACTGAACAGCCATTTATGCACAACCAGATATCAACTGCTGGCAATAAAGATATTGCAACTCTTGATAATCAAAATTTATTTCAAAATAATGAATCATCTGAGGTAGCTGAAAACTCTTACAAGGATAAGACTAGTGAAGCCTTTTCAGGATGGGAGGCAGATTTCCAGTCAGCAGATAGCGGAGAACAACATATCAGTGACGAATCGTTTGGCCATTTTGCGGGCCCTACACCTGATTTTGAAAATAAAATCATGGATTCGCAACCATTTGACAACCTTGACTCGCAATCATTTGGCGATTTTACGGGCCCTACACCTGATTCTGACAATAATATGAAGCAAGTGCAATCATTTGACAACCCTGATTCACAATCATTTGGCCATTTTTCGGGCCCCACACCTGATTCTGACAATAAAATCAAGGAAGTTCAATCATTTGACAACCCTGACTTGCAATCATTTGGCGATTTTACGGGCCCCACACCTGATTCTGACAATAAAATGAAGCAAGTACAATCATTTGACAACCCGGAGTCTGGAAATGAATTTTGGGACTCACGGTCAATTGATCATTCTACAGGGTTAGAGGTTGATCTTGCTTCTCACTTTGACTCTGTGTTTGGACCTGGAAAAGATCTGACTAATGAGAAACCAAAAGAAAATATGGAAGCTTCTCCACCATTTGATGATTGGAATTCGGATGATGTGTGGAACAATCTATCTGACGGGTCCCACTTGACCAAGGGGAATGATGCCACTATCAACAGTAACGATGGTAATATATTAGAGCACTCAAAAGAACTTTATTCCGGTGCCGACTTGTTTCAAGACTTCCAATGGCAAACCAATACTGCAGAAATGACTGCGAATGAGACTACAAATGAAGATTCTTTTGGAGAATGGAATGATTTTACGGGTTCGACCATCTTACAAGTTCCTTCATCAAATGACTGGATTGGAAGTGATTATCATGTTCCCACATCTGACAAAAAGTCCTCGGAGATAGATTTGTTTGGATTGGACAATAAGTTTGAAGAAAGGGATTTTGGTGACTTTACACAACCTAATCTGTTTTCTACCTCAACTAGCAATGATAATGTTATTACCGAAGTCGATGCTGTTTCCTCAGAGAATCCTGCTTCAAAATGGTGCGTACTTATTCAGCTTAAACTAGGTTCTTGCTCATTTTCTCCTAACAATTGCTGGCTTTTGACTGTTAGAAGTATGCCTTTAGAATATAAAGTTCTTTCTTTTTTATAATCGTTATTCTATTTCATTTTTGCTTTCATTGTTGCATGTCAAACCTTTGATAGTTAGTTCTATCAACGGAGTTACACAAGAGGTTATCTGTTCTCTGTTTTGTCTATCAGTTGGACCCACTCAAGATTTATTATGCTTAGGAAGTTAGGATGCATATAACCTGGCAATTAATAGGATTTTCTACTGGGGTTTTGAATAGGGTTTCCAGGTCTCACTGCATTCTTAGTGCTCCTCGATATTAACAACTGTAATTACATCTGGATCTATATAATTCGCTAAAAAAGTGTGATTGGTTATTATCCACTCATTTATTATCGTTGATAATTTAATACATTTAATTGACGTTTGCTTCTGGTAAAGTTAATTTCTTTTCAAAAAGTCTTTTTTAGTATTACCAATTTATTATAGTGATATATTAAAATGTTTTTGTATCTGAGTTATCGGAGTAACTTTCTTATCCATATCTATTTAGTAATTAGTTTAGCAAAGTACACTATACAGAACTATGAGATCAAAGCAGTTGTTGGAAATACTAGGCGTTATCAGTGATAGTCCTTCCTTTTTCTACCCGACTTATTCTACATGTTTGATTTCAGCCACAAATCTGGTTCGTATGGTGTTTGACTGCCTTAATCTAGTTCTTTGTGCATTAGACCCGCAACTATATTGTCAGGGTCCTTGCACCACAAACTTTCTACTTGAAAGTTGAAACCCACTTCATCTGTTTTCTTTGGGTACTCAATTGCTTTGTTGATATTGATGTGTAGTGTGATTGTATAAGTTTCTAAAAAATAATTGGAACTTATAAAATATGTTGATTGGTTGATACGTGATGTATAAAATTATTGTATTAGTTATTTTGATATTCAATTATGTGATTAAAGAAATATTTAAGAAAGAGAGGAAAGATAGTTGGAGTAGGTAATTATTGATAGGTAACCATATAGAAGAATGAAAGTGAAGTTGAAAAAAATATTTTTTGGTTGAAAATATGTTGTAGTTTGATTCTTTTATAATATTATGATCCAGAAAATAGGAAGTTGTATTTGAAATGTAAACAAACAAAGGCCTATAATATTTTATTCAGTTTGGATTTAAAAAGTTTCAACGAGAACTCTTGTTACCATACCAAACAAGAAAATTAAACCTGGAACAAATGTGAATCCTGAAAAAAAATGTATAGGAAAAAAAGAAAAAACTTTGAAGAGTAATGTCTGTTGTTAAATTCGACATTACTGTAGAAGAAAGGAATATGGGAATCAGAAAGTTTATGACTCCACATGTATAAAATGAAATTACAAAGGTTCAAGTGAACTTTTTTTACTAACTATTCAGCATTGCTTTTCCTAATCCCTCTGTTTTTATGAATTGAAAAATAGGGTAAAAGTAAATACAATTCCGCCCTTAAACTATGTGTTATCTATATATTCAAACCCCTAAACTACCAAACGTATCACTTAACCCCCCTCCCTGCCCAAATTATTTGTATTTATATTCTTCTAATATCACATGAACTCTAATTAATACCTTTGGCCTTAATTAGTTTTATTTTCTCTTTTATTTTTCATTCTTCAATCATTTTATTCTCCTTTTTCTTTCTCCCTTTTTTTTCTTATCTTTTCTTCGGAAATTTATATTAGCACTCTAAGTTCTTGTAATGGCCATCCATTGCCTTTCTCATGTTGTTTTTAAGTGTACAAAAGTATTTTAAAGGTTGTAACAAAGTTATAATTCCAAAAGATGAATTTACCCATTTTTATAGCTTTACCTTTCTACATAACCTTTTTTTCTTTCATTTTTTCTGGATGTGGCAAATAGTATAGGAATCAACTGAAGCGAATTAAACAATTTATATTACATCAAGTTTTCGGGCATGCAAAATAAATCTCAGTTTTAAATGTAAGCTTGATTTTTAGAAAAATGTAATAGAGAACGGTAAAATAAGCATGAATAGAATATGCTACAGTTCTTGATGGCAATACAATTCCCAAAGCGTGAATGATGAATAAGGGAACAATAAGTACAAAAATTATAAAGAGAAAAAATAGCAGAAAAATGAAATAAATGTTAACAAGTAAGGGTATTTGTTGAAATCTTGTTTACTTTTAATGTGTTAGGGGGTTACATTTGATTGTTTAGGTAGATGTTTGATATACAGTGAATAGTTCAGGGGCAAAATGTACATTACCCTTAATAACATGCTTTCCCTCTATAACAAGCTATGCATCAGTCTCTCGTAAAGCGAATTTGGAAGCTCTGTATTTATTGTTACTTTGAATTTTACTTGGGATTTTTAACTCTTTACAAGATGGATGAATGTTTCATTCTACGTGAAAACCCGTGTCTATCCGTGTTTATGCAATCATAGATTTATTGTGTGTACTATAAATTCGAAATTAATATTTTAGTTGACGAAAACAGAGATTGCTACACTAGCTCACAGTGTTTAAGTAGTTCCATAATCTCTCTCTTTTACTTTCTTTTATATTACTAAAGTCCATCTCAATTGAATTGTAGGTTAAGTGATGCTAGCAACACTACTGCCATTGAATTTGGACAATCTTCAAAAATTGAAGATGATACAGGCAAGTCCACAAAAGCCAAGGACGATGTTGCAATGCTGATTTCTCAAATGCATGATCTTTCTTTCATGCTCGATACTAATCTTCATATTCCATCCACTTCAAATGCCCATAATTCCTCCCCGAAAGATTAACAAGTTGTGCATTTTTGAACTATCTGAGCATTTAAACCACTTCCATTATACTTTTATAAGGTATGATTTTCCGATTATAGGGCACTTTTTTTTTTTTTAATTCTCAAGCCCCATCATTTGCATAACTTGTGTTTTTGTGGTAAGTTTCGTTTGTAGATGTGGTATCGGGCACCTGTTGTTTCGAGTGAGAAAGAGCTGTATTTTTAATTTTTTTTACTTCCTTTCTTTTAAGTGTAAGAGTTGATCATATATTGGTAATGATGTGTTAGATTTTTACCCTTTAAGAAATTCCATTCTTTATGTTTATGATCATGAGTTAACTATCTTTGATTATCCATATTCATTTTTTGCCTTCAACCAGTCTCCATGTATCTGTTAATAACCGAATTGGAGAATGCATACCCACCCGTCAACAATACTCTTGGAGACTAATTTAGGCTCGTATTTTTAACATCATTCTCTCTTGCATCTCTATGGGAATTATCAGTTTAGTGTGACATCTTTCTCCTCATTGAATAACGACTGCCTTGGTTAATCATTCTTATTGTCATCTTTACATCAAAGACTTTCTTTAATGGTAATTTGGATCTTCTTATGTTTTATATGATCCATTTGTCAATAACTCTAGTTCTTCAGACAATCTTGGATCTCTCATATACCAATTCTTATTGCATGATTCTAGTATCTCAGTCAAGTAAACGACCCCATGTTGATGTGGTCAATTCACCTTTGACCATTCTGGCTCACTTTTAGTTTTAGCTATCCATCATCCGTACCAAACAATTTTTAAAAACCCATCACTAGACGTCCCCGACTACTTAAGTCGATTTTTTTTGCATCTAAACCCATGAGCTATGACCTATGATGCACGGACACGGAACACGGCGAGTGACACGACACCCACACGGAATATGGGATTTTAAAAATATTATGACACGACACGGCCTCGATACATGCTAATAAAATGTGTGTGTATATATATATCATATACATATATATGTTCATTAATTTACGTAAAATATATAAATTAGTCTTTTTATTCTAATTTAAATGTGACTGGTTAGAGAAATAAACTATAAGAATGACTATTTTACATTATAAATTTGTATTTGATTTGTAAAGTTATATATGTTTGAAAACACAATAAATACTCCACTTTTCAAAATCACAAAAAATAAGTGAAATAACTTCATGCAACATAAATACACTTTTCAAAATCACAAAAAATAAGTGAAATAACTTCATGCAACATAAATAATGCATACATAGTATACATATCCTCTAACTGCGATCATACGGCGTTCATATTTTAACTTTTTCATTTTATTTAAGCAGATAAATGTATTTTCATATTGGACACAGTGTCGGAGAGTGCTAGTCGAGTGTCGTATCCGATCATGTGTCCGACATGACATGTTGTGATTTTTTGAAGTGTCCGTGCATCAGTGGCTATGACCAAATTGTACACCCTAGAGGAGCAAAGTTGTCTTAGCAACTCTGCTATTTTTAAAAAATCATATTAGAATCCCTGCAAAGATTGGTGATTTGAGATTTTCCATACTGGTGATAATGATATTTGTTTAAGGGGATTTGTATAGTTAAGGTGCAAAATGTAGTTTTAAATAATAAAATAAAGTATATGATTAACATTGATTAAAAAAAAGAATTAACATTGAATTTATCAAAGTATTAGCAAATTTAGGGATGTACCCGGTGGGGTTCGGGCGGTTTTAAAGGAAAAAATCAACCCCACCAAACATAAGCAGGTAAACAAAATAGCAACTCGAAATTACATATTTATTTTTTCAAACCGAGCGGTTCGGTTCAGTCGGGTTAATAAATTTAACTGGCGAATAGGCAGTTTTAGTATTTTTTCATTTTTGTTGTTAACTAGTTAGTAATACACTCATAAAACATATTACTTTTTGTACATTTAATTAGAAAAATTGAGTTGGTAGGATGTAAAAAAATCAAGTGGTGTTTTAAATAAAAATCATATGAATCTTAATTTATAATAGGTGAAAACTCTAATATTATTAAAAATAAAATATCATAAAATTTAAATCATAAAATATGCAGAACATTTCGTTAGTTGTGAAAATAAAGCTTTGTTCAAATAAAATAAATAAGTGTTCAAATAAGGTTTTAAACTTTTCCAAAATAAAAAGAAAGTGTGTTATACAAATATGAATAAAATCATTATGGTTAGAGAGTATATATCTATATATCTATATATTATTTTAAAGCTTGATTTTAATCTCTACAATATACATTTATGTGTATTTTATACAATTACCGGTAGTGTTGCGGTTTAGGCAGGTTATAAATTTTAAATCCACCACCCAACCAAAAAGTGCTGGGTGGCAAGAATATCAAACCACCACTATTATTTAAAAATTTAAAATTGGCGGTTTACGGGCTGATCAATTCGATTTGAGCGGTGCGGACGGGTTGAGAGGGTTTATGTACCCAAAATAAATTGACTAAATTTATAATTTTCCGAGCCACACAATAAAAATGGCATTTGACGGGGTTTAATGGGTTGGAATGACCATTGGAGAGCTTTAATATTAACATTACATTGTCTTAATTAGGGCAACGAAAATTCGTTTTTGGGAAGTCTGATGAGATCTATTTGGCCCATATATTATGGCAATAATCACAATCTAAGCATGTTAAACACTTCCAAATAGTCTCATTAACTACCATTAATTACTACTTTGTACTATCCGCAGATTAATGACGGAACGAATAATTTCATATCTTACTATTATATTTAAAATGGAAGAATTATATATACTATTTCATGTAAGAGAAATTATTCTGTCTATAATGAGATCGTTTTGATGACAACACACTCGAAATTATTTTTTTATTACAAATTATAGAACTAATATTATATATATAACTTATTAAGTGGTCAATATATTGAATAGGGGATTGATAATGAAACTCCAAAAATTACTAAGCAAATGAAAAAAATAACCATTAATAACATAATAGCGTACAATTTATATTTTTGTATACAAATGGTAAAGAATGAAGAATTTCTATTTTTTGTGATTTCAAGTAAATTATTATCTATTTTTATTTGACATATATGAGTGATGATTAATTTTTATTGCTTCTTATGAGTAGTTGTGTTGGAATTAAATTTATTTATTGAACAATACTAAAATGTTGAATACTAAATTAACTAAATTTAATGTTAAATATCTTTTCTTTTTCATTATATCATAATTTTCAAGTAACGGATTTTTCATGGTATTACTTTATTAATCAAGAAAATTACTTAAAAAGCCCTTAAATAGATTTTTATAAATTAAAGAAATGAAAGAAAAAAGTCTTCAATCCAAAAACTTCACTCCACCAACTTTTCAAGAAAAATAATATTTAGGATAATAATTTATGTACATAATAGATTTGGGGCTTCTAGATAAAAAATTAGCTAATTGTACTTTGCATATTTATTTATTTATTTAAAATATTTGCATTGATAATTGACATTAATCATTGTTTTAGTTCCAAATTTTGGGTTTTTTAATCTTCTGAAAACTTCAAAAATCATATAATTATCATATTGATATAAAAAATATATTATATGAAACTATTTACAATATATAATATTACTAAACAAAATTTGTCATATGAAATTTATCAATTTGAAATTATTTAAAATAAATAAAAAAATAACAAAATGTTAGCTGCTTAGAGCACTCACAATGGTTAGCCCTTATCCAAGGGATTTTCACATTTTTTTATATGCCAAGTCATCTCCCTCCAAAATAAAAAACCCCATATATTTTTACCTATAATGGTAAAGCCCTTCTTTTGGACCCACAATGTCAGTCTTCTTCCACCATGTACTACTTTAACTATAAATAACTATGAAAATATTATCATTATATTTAGTAGATTTTTACACATTATTGTAAACTTAGTTTAATTATCATTATTTATTTAATATAATTTTATTTTTATTCTCAAAAAATAAATAAATTTATTATAGATATTATTATATTAGTAAAATAAAGTATAGACAAAAATTATAATTTTTTTAATAAAAACAAATTATAAAAAATAATAGTGTAATGGGGGTATATATAGATAAAAAAAATTATAATTAAAAAACAAAAAATAATAATAATAAATTGGGCTGATTGCATGTGCAAAAATTAATGGCACATTTTATAATTAAAAAAAAATAAAAAAAATAAAAAATTAAATTTAAATTAAAAAATAATGCTGACTAAGCATTTAAATGCTGAGTCAGCGTATTTTGGAGGGGCTGCTTAGGAGCAGCCCCTTGAAAGGGGCTTTTCAGGAACAGCACACCAAAATCCCCCAAAATCCCCATTGCAACTAAAAAGTCCCATGAAAAGCCTCATTGTGAGTGCTCTTAATGTAAGTAATGAAGATAATTTAGTCCAAATATAAAAAAACATAATTATATTTTGGAATGAAAAGCTTGTAAAATAGGTTTTTGAGATCGGAAAGAATTGTTTAGATTTTCGAATATAAATAGATGATGCTCTAAATTTTGATTTTTTTTTTAAAATTTATTTTCTAATTTACTGACTTTATGTTAAAGTAGTTTAGAAAAAACTACCAAGACGATTTCTTTATGCCCATCAAAGGACCTCGAGATGCTAATCCACGAAAAACATTTGTAATATAATAATATATTCTTTTGGTTGAATAAAGTTAGTTTGAAGATCTAAGGGTAGCTCCTATCATTTATGTTTAAATATAGAATGTAAAAATTGGAACTCGTATAGTAATTTGTGGAGTACTAATATCATTATATAATTTCAATGTTTAGTAATTAGTGGAGTACTAATATCCTTATAGAATTTCAATGTTTAGGTGATAGCGAAGTTGAAAGAAACCCTACTAATAGAAATGGAAAAATATATTTTTGAAAGATACATTCTATACATGTATTTTGTTTTATTATATGAATTTTTTAGTAAAACTGGAATCAGTGATATAATTTCTCAAATTTCTAATAACATATTAATTTTATGAATAATAAGTATTCCGAATGCGTGGGGCTAGTACTAGTTTATGTTGAGCATAGAGTATTTCAAATTTACTCTAGACGAGCTTTTCGGCCTGAATATGGTAAGGGTTTTACATAATCCTGAGACTGTTAAACTTTTTTTTTTTTTTTGTCTTAATTTGTTTAGAAAAACTTAAAAATCAACAAAATATCAAGTTTTAAAAATGGCCCGCCGAGTTCAAATTTTATTTTACAGGTGCAAAATGCTTTTTACTCACATTATAAATCATTTAATATATAATACTACAAGTCAAAACCTATGAAAGAATAAAAAAAAAAAAAAACATAAAAGGACATTTTGTCCTATCTGCAAATTGCAATATTTACACCATTATTCTCGTTATAAACTCTTTCGTCTAAGTCTGCACATTATAAATACTACCACTATACATTATCAAATCAATCATAATTTTTATATTTACTTGAAATGGCAATAAGATTGGCATTACTTGTATTTCTCCTCACACTCATATACTCCAAAGCAGAACTTTGCAACCCTAAAGAACTACAAATGACACTGTATTTTCATGGTTATTACAGTGGGCCAAATGCCACCACAATCGAGGTGACGAACAAACTGTACGGTCATCCAAATTTCAAAAAATTCGGAGCCATGTTTGTGACTGATAATCATGTGGCCGAGGATTTGGCTGTGGGCTCGGCCCAAGTGGCTCGTGCACAAGGCCTGTTTTTCACATCGGCTTTAGATGGGTCCACGGCCCATGTCCTAATATCGATCGTGTTCACTAACGATGAGTATCAAGGTACCACTTTGGAAATACAAGGTACAAGTTCTCGATCGAAGAGGGTTAGAGAGATGGCGATTGTTGGAGGCTCTGGAAAGTTTCGGTTAAGTCATGGTTATGCTACGTTTGAAACCATGCACTATGATCCTTCAATTTATTATGAGGTGATTAGGTGTAATGTCACCGTGTTACACTATGAATCGTGCTCTACTTCGTATACGGTGTAATTTGATAAGTGTTTTTTATTTGATTTCGATAAGAAGTTGAAATGAATAAATATGTATGTGACGAATAAATGCATCACAAAATTCTTGATGTAATAGTAGGAATAAAACTTAGAGGACTCAATTGTTCATATGTGTCTCTCTAAACTCTTAGTAGAAATTAAAAAATAAAATACGACTATTTAAAGTTTAACGGTTAACTATCATCATCAATTTACTTATTATTTAGTTTCTTTACATCCAATCGATCATGAAATGCATTTTGTTTTATAAGATTAAAGAAAAATATAAAATAAGAATTACCCATTTAGATAAAATTCAGTTGAAATTATACTTATTATTCATAATTATTAAATTGTACATAATTCTGTTATCAATTTAATCCGACAATTTGTCCACTAAATTAGAATTGTAGACAAAAATGTCAACGTTATAGATATAATTGCTGTACTTTAGCTGAACCTAATTCAGTTTAATTTCACCACTCTTGCATAATTGTTCCACTTCCTAAAGCTCAAACCGTTAATTAAATAATGTCTTTATAATGATAAAACATTATTTGATCACACAGGTTTACCCGATATATAAAGTCACCACTTTGATAATTTATTCCTAAGCAATATTTAATATTAAATTATCATGTATGTTGGTATTTAATAATTTCATAACGAATATTAACCCGGATTGCATGAAAAGTGAAAAGTTCAATACTATTGAACTCGTGAATTATTAGATGATTTGAAAGTGAAAAGAAAACAAGGGGAAAATAGGTCTATGATGGTAGGAGAATAGGGATTGGAAAATCCCATATCCAATTCCAATCTTATAATCTTATCTCTTCCAAATTTTTATTGCACAAATTTTGGGAATTACCTTTTATCTAATTCTCCGTCAAATTTCCATATTATCTTTCTATAGATATTATTTCAACCCATACTTAATTAAATTAGTTCTAAAGATCAATAATATTTACTCTCTCTTTTCTTTATTAATTGGGCTTTCAATTAATAAATTCACAAGCGTATGCCCCATGCTACGCACGAAAAATTATTCAATTTTTTTAAATACAATTTAGAATTCATATGGTTGTATGAAGTTAACTTATGAACAAATTATATAATATAACATTATGTTGTATAAAATCCATCTAATTTGAATCACAAAACTGTAAAAAGGTAAAAATTAAAATAAAATTTTGAATTGGATAATTTCTTTTTAAAGATATTAGTGATAAAGCTTAGATTTTTTTCCTCAGGGCACATTTAAGTTTAAAAATTATATTTTATACTAATTAAAAAATAATAATAGATGATGCAAATCATAAACAAAATAAACAATAGAATTCGTTTGGTGAATCATTGAAAATAATTCAAAACAATAAGAAGATAAATCGGCAGCGAAACTCATTACATCTCTTCCATCATATAGTAGAAAATGTAATGAAATGTATTTGAACAATTATAAAAATATAAATTTAAAACCAAAATTAGGACCGAATTAAATAAAGAAGAAAATAAAAATTTAAGCAGAGAACTTATTCTTGTTTCCATCAAACATGAGAAAAAATTGAAGAAATATATTTCAGAAATTAAAATACATCACACATAAAATTTAGGAAGGGAAAAACTAACAACAAAAGCAACATGATGCAATAGAGAAAATGAAAAAACAAAACATGATATTAAATTAAACAAAAAATATGTGAAAAGAAACAACAGAAATATAACTTGCAATAACAAAAAAATTTAATTTGGCTTAGAATCACTATATATAATCCCACGCAAGCATGGTGAAGAAGAGAAGGACGGATTTAACACGTGAAATAAATTTATTTTTAGTTCAATTATTTTCAAAAAACAGTGAAATCTTATCATTATATATAATAGGTTAGTTGCAAGATTTTCATGTATAATTTGTATACTAAATAGCTTACATAGTAAATATGTTTGTCACAAATTAAAAGAAAAGTAGAGTTAGAAGGAAAAAAAATGCAATCGAATAAATAACACAAAAAAAGAGAGTATTAACACCAAAATATATAAATGAAGAGGTTAAGAGAAAATGTTAACTTAAATTAACTTGAATTCTAAATCTAAAAGAATCAATTACTCTCTTGATTAACATATATTTTGGATGTTATATAAATCATAATAATTTGACCTTACCTATAAATTATGAAAGAATAAACTTTTTAAAAGAATTTTTAAATTTTTTTTATTTGATTGGCCTAAATTATGAAAGATACTAAATTAGTATTATATATTTAAATCATAATGCAATCTGCAAATTAAAGATTGATTGCATGTAGTGATTCTAAGCTAAATTGGATTTTTTTTTTCAAGTTGGTTAAATATGATTTAGTTTCTTGACCATTCCATAATTATAAGAGATTATAATTGAGCATAAAAGTAAATTAGGAGTACAATTATTGTTTAAGAGAAAATTAAGTAAGAGTGAAATCAACAAAGAAAATGCTGACACAATTCATTCACACTTGAAATCAAATTAGTTGCTCGGTTGAGATAAATAAGAAAAATATTAACAAAAAAAATTGAAATATGAAAATATAACAGATGTTGCAATCAATGGATTTAAATCAATGAAAATTTAGAAAAATCGATTTTTTTAAAATGTTGAAATTAGTGAGAAAACAAATAGAAATTAAGTATAAATATCCCCTTAACTAAAATTCAACTTCATCGTCTACTACTAAAACTAAAATATCATGAATAAGAAACTAAAACAAATCTATGCAATTGAACAATAATAACAAACTATAATCGCAAATTAAAAAAAAAAAACAGTTTATAAAAAAAATCTCGATAAAAGTAATTGATCAAACTTATATGTGAAGAAATAATGAACTAAAATCTGAAATAATAAAGAAGCTTTTGAATGCGGCAAATCTCCATTAAAGAAGTAATTCATCAAAAAAGGGTTATGCGATGAAAAATAACAAACAAAAACTACAAATATAAAACGCAACTTTATAAAAAAAAAGTAAAAGGAAGTAATCCATCAAAACATTTTACAAATGAAAAACTAAGATAAATAAATGAAAGTAAAAAAAAAATACTTATTAAAAAGTTAACTCAATAATGAAAAAACTAACATAACAACAAAACCAGGTAAAATGATACGAATGACAAAACTTGAAACATATAAATATAATAGACAAATTTTGAGAATATTAAATAAAATATAACCTAAACACATATCAAAAAACATCTTCTGGTTAAGACCGCAAAGATGCTAAAGTGGCTTAACCTAAAATCATACGAAGGAAAAAGAAGTCATTGGCAGATGAAAAAAAGAGAACAAAGAGAGAAACTAATTTTGTATACTAAAAAAAACTCATCGTACACACTAATAAAAATTGGGTATAAATACTAAAGTATTGAACTAAAACATGGTAAATATTTTTAAAAAACGAACTGTTACGCTAAAATTAAGGAAAGATCACGTTACTCAATTTTAAAATTTAATTGACAAAAGCTAAAATCAAGGAAAAAAGGATATTTATTTATGGAATTTATTTTAAATACACTGTCAAATGAAAGCTCCACTAATTAAGTTTCATTATTTTACATTAAATAAGATGCTAATGAGATTCATTTTACCTTGCCTGCTAAGTTTTTGGAATTCAGCTACCAAAAAAGTGTTCCATTAATTTTCTTTTCTTTTCCGAAATTTCATGCGTCCATTAATTTTCTTTTCAGAAATTTCATTCACTTGATCCGGTGGTAGTCATTTTTTCTATACAAATCTAAAATCAAATGTAACCAAACAATAACAAAATTTTGATATATTAAAAAAAATTAAAATTATGAGAAAAAAGATACATAGCAAAGTGAGTCCCACACCGCTTTGAAATTTGAAATTAGTACTTCATGTAATATTTTAGGCTAATTTGAATGGTTTACAAAATGAAAAAGAATTATCATAAATATAAATTAACCATTCCATAAACATGACAAATGACTTTCCTATTATAATGGCCAATTATGGTTACTTACAAATTAAAACCTTCAACTAATATAGTCAACATAATCAACCAATGAGATTTTTTCATAATTAAAATAATTCCAAATTACCATAAAATAGTATTGAGTTATATGGTCAAAATTGAGTCAAACCGCGTTGCTATAATATATATAATAGATTGGGCTCAATCCATTAATTAATTAATCCAATAATCAATTAAATAGTTCTATTAATTAATCAAGCCCAAAGGCTCAATTAATTGATTATTCCAGCAAGAATTAATATCACTTTATCAATTCATGTAGTCTTCGAAAAACACTATTTCATACATATAATCGAAGAACTTATTCAAGTTAGTGTGACCCCTTAGGTTCATTCGAGAGCTAGTAGTGAGACAATTTCCAAATGGCTCGGTAATAATTAACAAATTATTACCTCGATTAATCATCATGACAAACTTTTAATCTTGGCCATGGACTAACTACCAATTAATTCACGACTCTCAAAGATTGAGTTCGATGTCCAGCAACGTCGACTCAACACCCATACTTGAATAATTTCAAGTAGATCTTTCCTGATCACGATCGTAGCATGTGTCTCATCCTTCTGTCAGATATCCCAATTAAATTTAGAATTCGGTTATCAGTCGAAATCTCACTAATTTAATCATATGACTATATCAATTGGCAAATGACGACTTATGTCAACTAAGCAAGAATCACACACCTTCTTATTGACTAACTTTGGTCAAAGTTTTTCTTAGTCATTCATTTTCGAGAAGCATAGGAGATTCACTAATCGCAAGATTAGAGACAAATCCCATCTTGGAATCGCCTGTGAAATCACATAACCACACTATATTTAAAATAGCTCATTTAAGGATTGTCCTGTAATCATTGACTAAATTAAAGTACAGTGGTTCATGTATTTGAACAGCCGCGATTCCTCAAGTCGTGAGGATTAT
Organism: Verbascum thapsus; assembly: GCA_963669365.1. Lineage (NCBI taxonomy): Eukaryota > Viridiplantae > Streptophyta > Magnoliopsida > Lamiales > Scrophulariaceae > Verbascum > Verbascum thapsus. The sequence goes on along the minus strand of OY770105.1, from coordinate 4,632,772 downwards.
CACAAGCCTACATGTTGGGGTAGTTCAGTTCAATCATCCCCAATGTGAACCCTCATATGTCCATATGTTCTCGATCTATAGTTATGGAACCAGGTATTTTCAAAAGAGGAAATGCTACATACAACCAAGTCTTGATGAATTATTGATATTCCTTTTTTAATGACTCTACGACTTAAAAGGCTTTTAGGACTAAAGTCGTTCGAGTACATTCTATGTCCATACCAGATGCATGACTGTATCCCATAGCTCTAGGTAATCCGGACTTTATTGCACATATATAAAGACAATGATATATAATAAAGAAATGTCATTTCATTAATAATAATCAAAACAAGACAGTCTCAAAGTGTTACATAAACTTGACAACCAAAATGGCTTGTCGGGCAGTTAACACTAACAAGAATTTCATTAATAAAGATATAGAATGTTTTTGAGTAAATATGTGAGTTTAACTCTATTCGTTCGTTAAGAACAATTTGAACTTATTAAATTCATATATGTGGCGTTCGTCCCAACTTATTTAGATGGATTTACATCCATTTATGGCATATTCACAATTTTGTTCTAAGGTTCATATTCACGGACTCCATCAGGTCGAGGTGGACAAACCGAGGTTCATTGTTGCTATTGAATTCGGGTTGAGGATATTATATTCATCCGTTATTCAATTGATTTTGAGAAATTTTGCGTCAAAAAGATCAAAATTTGAGTAAATTCGTATCAGTAAAAGTTACATCGCAGCGAGAATATTGCGTCTTTAAGGAGGAGTAGTTGTGATACCTCATCCCATCTATATCTATACAAATATAAAAGTATGGATATGTTTCTTGCCATTGTAAAAAGACTATTTAACCCTTTATAAAAATGAATGCTATAACTTACACCTCCAATATTTATTCCCACTAATTCTATCATTTAACTAGATAATAAATACAAAGTACATCTCTAGCATTTACTCCCACTAATCCTAACATTTAGTTCCCATTAATTAGGATACACTATTTTAATAATAATAATAATAAGAATATGTTAAATATCATCTTATCAAATAGAATACAATGTATAGTCAATTAACGTGAACATGTTATTTAATGTACTAATTGTTTTTATAAAAAGTTGAAAGAATTAAAAAAAAAAAAAGGCATAGTAGTTTGTAAATGTTCATTGCCTATTTAAAACTGTACTTTTTACTCATAATATGAAATAATTTTTCATTAACCAAATGTAGGAGCTTTTCGTCAATTAAAATTTTAAATTACCAATTTTTTAATAATTAATGTTAGAAAAATTACTAAAATTTTTCTATACTATATTTATATGTCCAAATAAATAATTGAAAGTATTTTTTGATCTTAAATGTCCATCCTTTAATCTTTTTATTGAAATATTCTAAAATTAATAATTATTGGACTAAATTATCCTTGATTTAGATTGAATAGAAACCTTAATTTTTTGAACCTTTTAATTTGGTAATTATTATCATATATTATTTATTTGTCAATTTTAAGTATTTCAAATGTTATATAAAGCAAATTGTCGTGGGCCTTCAAGAAATTTTCTAAAATATGAGACGTGACAATTATTGATGACATTTTGAAAAGAGCTGGGTATAGGAAAAAAAAATTCAATTTTTGCAAACTTTATAAAAGGTGAATTATTTAAAGTATTATCAATTTTAAATGTGAATTATTTAAAGTATTAATTATCAATTTTAAAAAAAAATCTTTTAGAGCATTTTATATAGAAGTACTTTTTACAACTGAAAAAAATATTTCAAAATAAATATTTGTCAAGCTGAGGTATGTAATTTATTTAACGCATTAGTCAAACATAAAAAAGGAAAAAACATGTATATCCTTACCCAATTTTTTGTAAACAAGCAAACACTATTAATGGAATCAAATTTTTTATAATCAAATTACCAGAAATCTTATTCCCCTTTTTAGATTCCATTCCCTGTCAAACAAACGGAGCCTTAAAGATTGAGGGTCACCAGAAGAGACACAATACATTTTAAAAGTTACAATATCAATTTACATATTTTTTCAAATAGAAAATATAATAGAAAATTGCATTTTCACTCCAAATTTCTTTAGTGTTGTAATAATCTTTTTCAACTATCCTTACTAATTTTATTTTAGTGTTGTAAAAACCTTCATATGTTTCTTCCCTTCTAATAATTTAATCTTTAATTTTTTTACATTGCTATAAAATTATTTATGAAAATGTTTAATCTAAAAATTAGTTTATGCATAGTTTATAGAAAAATAATTGGCATATATTTGACTATAGAAATAAAACTTTTATATTTGCATAGAAACTAATTTAGTTTTTTCCGAAAATAAGCTAGAATCAATGATATAAACTAAGAAAATATTTATGTTCGTAAATTATACATAATTTTCATTTAAAATGTGAATGGTATTTAACGTAATTTTAGAGTAATTATTGACTAAATAGATAGAAAAAAAAGTAATCAACCTAAAAAATCTTCTTAATACAATTTTTCTTATTGAAGCAAATAAATAAAACAAGCTTTAAAAATATCTGAAATAATTCAGTTTAGTTTTATACAATTGTGTTATTCCATAATTATATTTTACTTTATATAAAAATATTTTCACGTGCAAGTGTACGTGCATTTTACTAGTACAAAATAAAAAACAGAAAAAGTTGAGAACTTATATACATAATTAAAGATCTTATACGTATCCAATTAATATCTCTTTTAAGCAAGTATTTGAAAGCATGGTTTCTAGTTACACACGATTTTGAAGATAATTTTCATAAGTCATATCCAAGTATCCAACTAATAATTCACGAGTCCGAAGTGCGACAATGTAAAACTAGTTATTTGATATACAATGCCAAACCTATCTCCCTATATATCTTGGTGTCACAATCACAAGTGTGTTAAATACTTTGAAATATTTGATTAATACACCATTAATTAATATTTAATAGCTTTAGCTGGCAGATGGTTAATGAACAGCAAAAAAGAAAGTTAATTGAACAAAAAATATCATATTTTTGTTGAGTTTCTACATGGTTAATGAATGAAAGAAAAGAAAGTCAATGTGAAATATTAATATTTAGGGGAAAAAATTGTTTTGGTACCCAAATTTCGCCATTAGTGTTATTGTGGTACTTGGGTGAAAATAAGTTGAGTCGAGCCGAACGTATAGCTTGTTTGAATTACAATCGAACTTTAAAAATTGTGCCTGAATTTGGTTTGATTGTTCATCGAGCCGAGCTTAAACGAGCTTTAATCGAGTCGATCACGAGTCGAGCTCGAGTAGTTTGAATATTTTGTATATATTTTTGTTATTTTTTGCTAATTGAGCTGAGCTCGAGTTGAGCTTTACAATTTATCGAACAGAAAAAGTTGTTCAAACTTGGTTTGATAAAATGTTGAACCAAGCTCAAACCAAGCTTTTAACTATCGAGTTAGAATCGAGTATTGAGTTAAATATTACCCCTTCTTCAATGTTTCCTAATGACTCAAATGGTGGCTATATTACACTATAATTATGAAATTGGTGCTCATGGATGATTTTCATCCAATCTTCCATTATATTTTCTTTAAATAGTATTATACACATTTCCATTATCATGAAAGAATATTAAAGTATGTTTGCAAAACTGAAACATGCAATTATGTTTTTTTTTTTTTACATTTTATTAATGAAACCTATTGATATTTATTCGATGTTTTTTCCTATACATATTTTATAGGTTCTTATGTGATAATTTATTGAGAAAGTGATAAATTTTGATTTTAAGTTAACAATTAATTTCTTTAAATTTAGTAGAAAATAAAATATTATGCACTAACTTGTTATTTTGAATTTTGTAAGATAACAATAAATTGTAATACTTTTGATAAGTAATTATCTTATGCATGTATATAAAAATTAATAGATTTGTAAATTAAAACATTTATTCTACCAATGTAATTTTTATTTTATATTTTTTGATGTCGAAAAGGAAACAATTTAATTACACTTTGAGAAAGTGACAAGTCCAAAGAGTTCTAATAAACGTGTTAGCATACCTTCCTTACAGGTACAATAGTTTGTAAAGAAAAATATAATGGAAAATTGTATGAAAATCGTTCATGAGGTATCGATTCTACAATTATGATAAAACTTAGGTACCAATTGAGTCAAATTGACATTAATGACGAAACACAAGAAAAATAATTTTTATGCTTAGTATTTGTATATGTTGAAAAAGGAGAATTTACAGTTGTTTGTCACTTACTGGCGAGTTCTTTAATGGTGCGTTTGGATCGATGGATTTGGATTTGAGGAGTGGATTTGAAGGAAGGATTTCAAATGACACCTAAAATGGTATCATTTGAAATCCACCGTAGTTGTGTAGAAAAGAACCTAAAATGAATTGCGAGGGATTTGAAATCCATCATCATCCAAACGAACTTAAATGGATTTGTCGATGAATTTGAAATCCATGGATTTCAAATCACTCGATCCAAACACACCCTAATTGATTATCATACATATGCATAAATGTGGTTTATGTACCCAAAATTATACATCTAAATGAATTTATATATGTACATATGTAAAGCTCTTTATTTGAACTGTTTAACTCCTCCAATCCTTTACACTTTGAGAATTGTGTGCAAATAATTTCGAGAATTAACACTCTAATTTTCATGTTTGGTTTTGAAAGACATTTCAAAAGTCTAGTGTAAATAATAATTAGTAAGTCTAAAAAGCTTTCAATTTATGTAGTCTAAAAAGATAAGGAAACATTTGTGTTGTATAGAACTTAGTTACTTAATTACTTAGCTAATTGAAAGGAATGCAGAAGTAACTTACTTATACGAGGTAAAAACTCTATAAATTTACTCATAGAACCACCAAATTTTATTAATTAAAAGATTTATTAATTAATCGATAAATTAATAATTATTAATTTAATATTAATTAATATTTTATTAATTTATAATGAAATACTCAATTTACAATCACCTTTCAAACTTCCACTTAATTATTGTACAATGCATGTACGTATGTCAAATGAAGGGCCAAATTCAAAAGAACCCTTCAATCTCCCATCTTATTATACTTCTTGTGTTTAATGTGTATAACTTTATGGACATTAAAAAAATATTTATTATATAAATACAAGATCAAAGTATGCTAACACAAATAAATCAGACACACAACATGGCTTCCCATCTTAAAGGTGTGAAAAAAAAAAAAAAAACAATGACCGACGAGATTTGAAGAGCATTATGCAAGCACAACAATGATAAGATGAGATTCGAAGACAATTGAGTTATTTTTCAAGAATTTTTCATAAATCATTTATGTAATATGTAGTAAATAAGGAATTATTAATTTATATTTTATATGGGGTCTATAGAGATTATCAAAAATGTATTATCTTATAATTTTAACAAATTATTAATTTAGCACCCTATCTCCGAATCGGGACCGGCCAAAAGTATTATCTTACAGAGTTTATTAAATAATTGAGTATTAATTTATCGAGTTTCTACTGTAAAATATAAGTTTGATAAAAAATATAAGTTTGATAAAAAGTTTACTCTTGCTTGAACTCTAAGACAAATTATGTAAAATTGTCAATATATTTCTTAATAGTTTTTTTTTGGGTTGGGGGGAGGAGTAAGTTTTATACATAAACCGTATGCTATAAAACAATATTATTAACTATTCTAATGTGTTTTTACAAAAGATTCTTGAAAATAATTAAAAATTAATACACTTTTGGAGTGTAGTGTAGGTGAACTCTACTAATACTGTTTTCACTCATGCTAAGAGACTCTTTTTCAAACTCTCCTTATTATATATAAGTACACTTCTAAAGCAACCAAATCAACCATATTTTCACTTCTAATCGATTTATTTTTCACTTATGGCAATCAAATTGTCTATACTTGTGTTTTTATCCATGTTCACATATTCATTGGCAAACCCTATAGAAACCCAAATGACAATATACTTTCAAGATTATTCCGGCAAGACCAACGCCACGGTGGTCGAAATAACAGCCCCTCCAAATAATTTTCCAGATTTCAACAGATTTGGAGCCATGTTTGTGACCGATGATCCAATAACAATAGAACCCGATGCGAATTCGCCACAAGTCGCATGCGGCCAGGGTTTGTACATAACGTCGTCTATAGATGCTATTTATACGCATATACTAATGTCGATTGTGTTCACAAACGAGGAGTATGGAGGTAGCACTTTGGAAATACAAGCTACTAATGTTCAATTGGAGAAGGTATCGGATATGGCCATTTTGGGGGGGACCGGGAAATTTCGATTTTCACGTGGCTATGCGACTATTGAAACCGTGTATTTCAATGAGACACTTCACTATTCGGTGTTACAGTGCAATATTACTGTGTTACACTATTAAATCATGCATTTTACAATTTTTGCATATGTTAGTTTTGGTAAGAAATAACGTGTAGTTAATTGAGTTTAATAAATTTATTACATTTGTGATTTTTGAGCTATGAGATATTGAAAAATTGGTAGTATTTATCATTTTCTGATTGTTACCAGCATAGCAAGGATATAGGAATTATGTGTGATGGGAGAAAAGGATTGAGAGGAGAACAAAAGCCAAGTTTGACATTTGGCATAGTTATGTTGTGGAGCTACCACATCGAAATTACGAGGTGGCTCAAATTAACACTCTTTATTGTGAATAGTATATGTTATTATAGATAATATAAAATACAAAACACTAATTCTAAGATTGAATCTTATTAAATATGTCTATTAAAATATCAAATATTTATATATTAGATTGTGATCTGGTCAAATATTGGAGTGTATGATGTTAAAGATTTTACTCGTATAATAAGCTACTTACGTACTGTGAATGAAATCAAGTTTAATGTAGTTCTTAATTTAAATTATTAAAAGTCGTAATTTTGTAGCTCGTATAGGTATGTCTCACACTCGTCCCTACAATGAGCATTGAGTGAAGTATTTATAGGTTATTTAATCAATTATTCATGATTTGACATCTAGACCTACATCCATTTGTCACTATTCTGATGGTCCACGTCAAATATTAGCAGCCAGGTTGGATTATCGAGGGATCCATACCCGGTACCTAACGACCCGATAAAATCATTAGGTTAATTAGTTATTTATATGTCATTTGTCAAACGTCCACTTCGTATGTCACACTGACTCGTAATCAATTCTGGTCCATATTAGATTGCATAAACATATTGAATATCCCCTGGTTGACTTGGGCCATGTCCTCAAGGCCCGACTAAAATTTAGATTAGTCCTTGAAGTGGTTATCTATTGGGCCTAATAAATGTAATCTTCTTCTTATTGCGCATATAAACGTGAAATTAAATTGCAAATAGAGAATAGATGAAAAAAGACCTATTCAAAGACTAACTTTAAAAGGAAATAAATATTTAATTAAATAAGAGAGTGTAAAATACGAATTGATATCTAAAATGAAAAGTAGGGCAGGTAACTGCATTGAAATCTGACGAGTTCAATGTCAATGCATGTGCTCTAATAAGGCGGATGGGATCTTCATTTAATGTTTGGAGGATGAGTATTCATATAATAATCTATTTATTATGTTCATACTTAAACTGTTTTTTTTTTTCTTCAACACCCCACTACTAGTTCTTCATTTATTTTATTTAATATTTAATACAATAATTTTCTTTAAATTTAGATAGTATTTAATTGAATTGTTATCTAATTAAAAATCTTTCTTTAAAGATATTTTCCACATTATTTTTTTAATCTAAGTTCCAATACATCCATCTCATGACTCTTTAATATCAATTTTCCTACACTTATAAATTAGTGTTTGTGAATGGACAATAGGGAATACAATTTTAGCTCTAAATGAATTATATATAATCATGATAATATTTATAAAGCCATCTCCAACCCAAAAACTCATTTTGCACCAATCTCTCAAACTCAAAACACTATTTATTACACCAAAAAGAAATCTTACACAATATTCCCTTTTTTCCATCTTTTTTATAATATTAATTTTTACGTATTTTACATTTTCACCAAAGAAAATATATTTTGTTAATAAAATTCTCAAAAATAAAAATATTTTATTATTAAATAATTAAAAATTATATTAATTGCTTTTCGATATTTCAAAAGTAATTAACAATTTTATATGTTATTTAATTAATAAATAAATTATTTTATAAATATTATTCAAACTAATTAATAATAAAATATACATTTTAAATATTTATTTATAATTTAATAATATACTTAAATTTATGCATAATTGAATAAAACTACTAATAATCTTTCAAAATTACAATGAAATTTACAATAAAATCTAACATTTTTGCACATATATTTGTAAATCCGATTCTCAACAATAAAATTCCCCAATCAAACTTGAAAATATAGCCAAACGGCCGGGACCAACAGTTTCAGCCCACCATATACCATATATCCCCAATGTTGAGCTGGTTTCCCCATATGGGTAGACGGGAAAAACCACTATTTTGGAGAAAATATATAATCTATCATCTATACTAGTCCGATTACGTTGATCCCGATATATAATAGAATTACAAGAACATGGCCCAGCAGTTTGAACTCTTTTTCATTACAATAGGTTGTGAATTGTGATAATTGGAACTACAGTTTTTGCATAACCTGATTTTATTACTACACTGATACAAATATAATACTAAAATTGCTAAGATTGGGTATAGATGGAAGAATTGAAGTTCATATATTCAAAATTTACCATTAAATTCATTATATTTATTTCAAGTTTTAATCAATTTAAATTTCATTAAACCTTTTTTGAGCTATTAGATGAATTTCAATTAAAGTTCCACTTATAAATCCAGCATTATTTTTGTATCCTTTCGTCAAATTTAGTGCACTCCTCAAATCAAAATTCATTAATCCAAACGCAATATTTTATTATTTTTCATCATCTTTCCGTATGTGCATATATAAAAAATTCAATCGAACCGCTTGTAATTAATTTTTCATTTAAACCATTCAGCTTATCCTAAAATGACTAATTAATTACACGCAGGTTAAGAAAATATTTCAATTTATAGGTACTTTTACCTAGTTAGATTAGACATAAGAAGAAATATGTGATCATGCATATCTTATGAAGACCTAATTGACCATCACTATCAGCCTCTGTGTGTATGTGTTTATCTACATATAATACTGTGTCGGTAGGGTTTAAGAGCTTGAAAGTTGAAACCCATGTCTTCGTTGACTTTAGATTTTAGAAGCTTTGATTTGTATCATTTAATGCTCCCGCCACTTCCCCATCTGCTCAAACGCGTCCCGCAATTACCATGCACAGTTTACACATTAATGGCTGAGAAGAAAAAAACTATTGAAAATGTATCCATTATTGGCAAGTTGCTTCAGCCTAGCTATATATTGATCAGTTTCTAACGAAGTTGAGCATAGAGAGTGAAGTGAGACTTAAGTTTAATTTAAGCAATGGGTTTTTCTCACAAATGGCTCTGTGCATTGGTTATTTTATTGGTCGTAGTGTTGAATTTGAGTGCAGGAAGCCTTGGGGATGACAAGGTTGATAAGGCTGGTTGGAGAGGTGATGATGACTGCCGATATAGCCGGAGGGGATGCTATGGTGGCCGATATGGACGTGGACCTCGCGGTGGCTTTGGTGGAGGACCTGGCGGAGGTAGAGGAGGCTATGGTGGAGGACCTGGAGGAGGTAGAGGAGGCTTTGGTGGAGGGCCGGGGGGACGTGGTGGTGGTGGTGGTCTAGGTGGAGGAGCCGGAAGTGGTGGAGGATTAGGAGGTGGTGGTGGTCTAGGAGGAGGAGCCGGAGGTGGTGGTGGTTTGGGTGGAGGAGCCGGAGGTGGAGGCGGGCTAGGAGGAGGAGGTGGTGGAGGAGTAGGTGGTGGTTCGGGCCATGGTGGAGGATTCGGCGCAGGAGGAGGAGTTGGAGGTGGTGGTGCGGCTGGAGGAGGTGTTGGAGGAGGCGGAGGATTTGGTGGTGGAGGAGGTGGTGGTGTAGGTGGAGGTTCAGGCCATGGAGGTGGCTTTGGAGCTGGTGTTGGTGGTGGTGCAAGTGGAGGGCTTGGTGGAGGAGGTGGAGCAGGCGGCGGAGGAGGTAGTGGTGGTGGTGGCGGCATTGGAGGTGGGTCTGGATCAGGAGGAGGATTTGGAGCGGGAGGTGGTGTAGGTGGTGGTCTTGGAGGAGGTGCCGGAGGTGGAGGTGGAGGTGGCGGTGGAGGAGGAAGTGGTGTTGGAGGAGGTTCTGGCCATGGTGGAGGATTTGGTGCAGGTGGTGGTGTTGGAGGGGCCGGTGGAGGCTTGGGTGGTGGTGGAGGAGGAGGTGGCGGTGGTGGAGGTTTAGGTGGCGGAGCAGGACATGGAGGTGGCTTTGGTGGTGGTGTTGGTGGTGGAGCAGGTGGTGGTTTGGGAGGTGGAGCCGGTGGTGGCGGCGGTCATGGCGGAGGTATTGGAGTTGGTATTGGCATTGGGATTGGGGTCGGAGTGGGAGCTGGTGCCGGTAAAGGTGTTGGTGTCGGAAGTGGATCCGGTGGCGGCGGCGGTGGTGGACGATGATGATGAATGTTTTCTTCTATACCACTTATAATAATTGTTTACTGTTATTGTGTTTCATATTTACAAAATGAGTGTATTTATATTTTACTAATTTGAATCATGTAATGGAAGTTGTATTTGTCAATTTCTTATTCCAAACTCCAAATTCTTATAATATGCATGTTGTATTACTATCGTTTCAAATTCTCTTTTCTTTTGTTTTTTATTTCATGGGAAATTCTAATTTGAATGGAATTTGGTCAAATATAATTCATATGTCTTGCATGTTAACTTGTGGATTTTCAAAAATTGGAGGATATTTGGACGACTTGGCATTTGATAATAACACAATCAATTGTAAATAGAACTGAAAATTTTGATGACACAAATTTGGATGCCCATAAAATTATATATATATTCAACCACTAAATCACTTCAACAACGTAATAAATGTAGGTTTCTTAAACATGATATATATTTATTTTGGTGTTTCTATATTTTTCTAATATATAGATACATACATATATACTTCAAAAATTACACTATAGTTTAGTGAAGATTTAGGAATTTCGTGCAAGCTATATGAAATTATAAATATTTATATGTCTTTTATTAAGGACAAGTATATATATATATATATAGTATATATTAAGTTATTATGTATGATATATGTATATATATGTGTGTTGTATTCATAAAGAAAATTATAGACTATGGAAGATATTAAGCAATTAGCTATAAAATTTATAAATATTTATGAACATTTCTTCTATTTATGATACAAATATTTTTATATTTGTGGACATAATTATGTAAAATAAATATTACAAAAGTTGATATTGGTGCTCCACGAATTACAATAAACTTCTTTTTAGGAAACGACAAGAACTCCTATTAAGATGGAATTTACTATCTCCAGTACGTACTAAACTAATTTATATCCCGACCAATCTTGAGTAAAAGTGTAAAACGGGTTATAATCGGCCAACCCGTTATGGCCCATTGAACTTAGGGGGCAGGCTGGCCTAGCTCCCTAAGCCAACCCCTTTAGACCTTGCAAGTCATTTTGGCCATCAGGCCAAAACGGCCTGTGGCCGGCCTATTATTTTTCTTTTTTGTTTTTTGTTTTCGATTCTTTTTATTTTCTTTCTTTAATAAATATTGTGTAATTAGTGTTATATTATAGATATATTAGTATATAATATTGTATACTAATTATTATTGTATATTATAAAAATAATATAACAAAAAATATATTATAGTTTATATAATTAATATATGATTAGTAATGTTATATTATAAAAAATAATGTAACAAAAAATATATTGTAGTTTATATAATTAGTATATGATTAGTAATGTTATATTATAAAAAATAATATAACAAAAAATATATTGTAATTTATATAATTAGTACATGATTAGTAATGTTATATTATAAAAAATAGTATAACAAAAAATATATTATAGTTTATGTAATTAGTATATAATATCTTTTTAGATAATATGAGAAGGTAATATTTCTAAAACTGTATTGATATAATATGAAAAAAATGTATTGATATTTATATAAGGAAAAAAATAAAAAAAATATTTTTTTTTTTTTGAAAAAAAAGAAGCAAAATAGCCGTTGGCCAACTACTGGAATGTGGCCCAAAAAGGGGTGGGGTGATGGCCCAAAAAGGGGTAGGGGTGGTTGGGGGTAGGGGGAGGGGGAGGGAGTTAAAAATAATAATTTATATATGTATATATATTATATATTATATATTATAATGGGGCAGTCCGGCTTGACCTTAGGGGGCCGGCCTTAACCAGCCACGGCCAGGCCGGCACATTCCCTATTATGAAATGGGCCACTCTGGCCATGGCCGGTTAAGGCCGGCCCCTTAAGGCCAAGCCGGCTGTCAAGCAGGTCTTCCAAGGCCGACTTGACACTTTTAATCATGAGTATATGAAAAAATAAGTCTTTCACTAAAGCATATAAATTATATAGTGTGAAACACCGATTAACGTCAAATTTGTGAGTTAGGCACCTTCCATAACTCTCACTTGATACGCATATGGCATTTATGATTGAAATAGTTTGTGATGATCAAATAATTTCAATCTCAATTACATTACAATGTGGATTATGAATCTGATTAAGTGACAACTACATTCTTGATTTCCTTCGAGTGTCAATTGAGATGAACCTAGAAAATTTCCATTCAAGGATATATGTTAGAAAACTATTTAGTTGTCATCAAACTAATACCGTTGAATTTTTTAATTATAATTAATGAAATATCAAACGAATGCTTTAGTGGAACGTTCCAATGTGGCAACGCCTAGATGTCATATAGTAGAACGCTCGTTGTGCACTACAGTATTTAGCCCGTTCATTTTGCACAACTCTTGGTCTTAAAGCTTTAGTATATGAGTCATGTTGAGACTACACTAGAAAAATAACGTGAAAACTATCCAGTCTCTACATGGTCATTTAATTTTTATCAAGCAAGACGAAGGAAAACGGATCCTTTCTTGATGATATATCCACCATAGAATGGTGAATGACCACGTATTTAAAACATTCTATGGTGGAAAATGTTTATTTAAAACATCTTATAAGTTCTTACATCTTATTAGATGTTTTAAGAGCTTATAAGATGTTTCGTCTTATTTAAAAAATAAGCTCTTAAGTGTTTGGATAAAATAAGTCTATTGGACTTATAAGATGTTTTCAAATGTTATACGAGAGAATTGTGCAATATAAAAATAAGTATATTTTCGGAGAAAGGTATTGTTGGAAAGAATAAACTTAACTAGGTTTATTTTATGTCTTTGAAAAAATAGAAACAATATCCCAAATTTAAGATTTTGAAATAAGTTGGGTTTTGCCAACTTATTTTTTATTTGCTTATAAGACCCAAACATCTTATTTTTTGGTCTTATAAGCACTTTTTTAAGAAAATTATCCAAACACTTTCATAGAGCTTATAAGCTCACAAACATCTTATAAGATGTTTAAAAGAGCTTATAAGCTTAGCCAAACACCCCTATAGAGATAAGAGTTTTTGGTTGTTGCTGCCTTGCTGGTATTGTAAAACAAAAAACAAACACTCATCAACAAGGTTAGTTGCATTTTTGTTGTATTTGTTCTTTGCTCTTGTTTTTGTTAGAAAAACTATTAAAGTCGTGAAAGAGCAATCCACTAGTGAAATCGACTTCGTTTCAATTTTGTTGCACATGATCAATAGGATTCACAACAAGAAATTCATTCTTTGACGGGAAAGTTATTGGTCCAAAGTAACATACAAAATGCTCTTGGGGAATTGAATAGACACAAAATTTGTTTCGAAGTTTAAAAATTGATTTTAAAATTTTGACTCGCAAATTTAAAAAGACTTGTTAAATAGACGAAAGTTTTGAGCACTTCTCGCCAAAGTAAGATTAGTCACACAGCGATTATATGAAGAGTTAATTTTTTCAAGTCTCGGATTAGTTAATTAAAGTTTTAGCATCTGTTTTTCACTTATATAGACCAAAATCATTTGACTCAAGTGAAATTGTCACCTCAAACTTGGTAGATGTCTTTTTTTCTATCAAGAACCTCGATCCACTCACCGCAATGCAAGAACAATCAAGCAAGCACAACAATTACAAATAAACATTATGATGTTAGCTCAAAAAGTTGTCTCTTCCTAACAAGCTAATTTCTTTTCAGCGAATGCACCAGCTATAAATTATTGAGATTGATGTCTTTGAATTCCAGCTATAATTCTAAACAAATACTGATTTTCTATGTTTATTTTGTTTTACTTTCTTAATTGTTATTAGAGGTGTAAACGAGTCGAACTATAAGCAAGTTTGATAAAATTTTCAAACTTGAGCATGATTGGTTATATATTTTTGAGTTTCATCTCGACTTTGATGAGTCTAATTCCTTACTGCTCGACATAGAGCCCGTGTAATTTTTATATATAAAAGTATAATAATATATTAGAAGTATATTAATTTTAATTTAATTTTTTATAATAAACTCAAAGTATATATTAATTCTAATTTCTCATTAACTTATTACAATATGTCAAATATATATATATATATATATATTAATTACAAATGTAACTAGAAATATATTAATTGCTCTAAGGTTAAAGGTTTAAACGCAATTTGCACTAATCCTATATGGATAACCTTATGAGAATTTCTACACGAAAGTAAATCACTATCATCAAGCAATTTTATCATCATATCTTTTTCTTGAAGATGAATTGTTTCTTCAGTAGTTTTAACTACCTGTTTTAGTCCAATTTTTTCAAAAGTTCATAACTTATATATCATGCTAGGTTCAACTTTAGGAATTGTCCATTTGTTTAGTAGTTCCAGATTCTGTGGTATTTCAAATTCTTCTTTTGTACTGTTTTTAACAGTATCTTTTCTTCTAATTAGATTCATTAGAATAGGAATATGAATATGTGATAAATTATATCCTTACCATACTCTTACCCCCACCATGGCTCTGGTACCACAACATGGCCTTAAAAATGGCTAACAATGCAAGAAACCAGCCTTACGAAACTCAAAGCATGCCAAATACAATTCTCACAAACCTCTCATTTACCATTTTGATTTTTATGCTCCTTAAATCACATAATATGAAATCAATGCATGATAAGGATATTCATATAGCTCAGATATAATTTATTATATAGAAGTTCTAGCCTATAAGGCTAGCCATTTATCACAATGAATATAAAACTTTAAATAAATAAATAAAGAACAAGGAAAAGAGAAAACTTACAAAAATTTAAACTCTTATCTTCGGAACTTGCACAATCACAATATTTTTAAAAAAAGAAATTTTATTAGAATTGAGAGAGTTTTTCTTCCAAAAGCTTATTCTACCACTACTACAAAGTTCAATATACTTTAAACATAAAATAATTATTATCTTGAACTATTACAAGTTATAATAAGACAATAATGTCTATGAGTAGTGGTCATTCCACCCTTATCTTCCAAATGGGAAATATTTCATTTGTCTAGCTTTTTATCATCAAATGGTCCCACCATCACATCCTTATTTTCTTGATATGACTTCTTTTTTATAGTGAATAAATTTTCTTGATTCCTTCTTAATATGAAATATAATTCATATTGTCAAGGGCAATAATTCATATTGTTAAGGACAATAATTCATATTGTTAAGGACGAACATTCTCCTTTATTTTTGAAGTTTTCTAAGAGAACTTCTTTTATTGCTCCAAAAACATCTTCAATTAATGGAGTCTCATTGGGGTCCTGTGCATCTTGGAATTCAGTTTGACTGGTAGGCATCATTGAGACATCTGATCTTTCCGATCTTTGAGACATTGTCTCATCTTCAAATTTTGCTAACAAATCTTTTTTCATTTCTTCGACATATGTCTTTATCATTTTCTCCCTGGATAAATTTTTCAATTGCATTTTCAATTTTCTCGAGATATACTCGAATTGAGAAGGTGGTTCCTTCTATAATCTCAATTTTATTTGCTCTTCGTATTTTGTAATTTTTTCTTCTATTAGACACATAGTATCTATGCCATATGGCTTTTTTGTCTCTAGATTCTTCGGTATCATCTTATCCCAGAATTTAGAGTGTGAAATTCTCTTTAGACATGGAACCATTTCTTCAGTATAACCAAAGACCGGTGTCCATCTCCAGATCCACGGAATTGAGAATTCAGTAAAGAAGTACAAAGAGGATATTCCCTCTAAACAAAAATCTTTTTCTTGATTTTCTAAGACTCTAGGTGAAATATTCAACCATTTCTTAATTTTTTTCTTATAAACCTCTGGTAAAATTTTTATAGAGGTGCCAAAATATTGCCACCATTTTACAAACCATATCAGTATATCATGTTTATAAACTTCTGAACAAATTTTTAGAAACCATGAATGCTTTCTTTTGTTATTCTCATATAGGGGAATTTTATTAAATGCATCAAGATAATCCCAATAGTTATATTTAACAAGGGTTTTATTAGAAGAATAAAAGAATTTTCTTGTCCTTTGTGGAGAAATACCCCATTCTTCCAAAGTTATAACATTTTTTATAATAATTTTTCTGAAGTTATAAACTTCTTGTTGTCCACTAGAGAAGTGGGTTATTTCGCACCCATTATTAATGAGTATATATATTTTCATAATATGATCGGACTTTATAGACTCGAGCAGCATATGATGCATTATCCATATATCTATCCATTAATATCCATGGATCATTTTTTCATTTACCAGAATAAAATCTTATAAGATATTCTTGTTTATTTTCGGGGTTTACTTGTTTAAGTATCCCTCCATAACTAATATCAGAAGCATCTGTTTCTACAATTTTTTTTTTCAATTTGGATTACTTAACATAAAACAAGGTAAAGTTTTAACTTTTTGTTTTATTTTCCTAACCGCTTGGGTATGTTTGTTTGACCATGATTCTGTCGACTTTTTAATCTATCATATAAAATTGCGGTGTCTTTAGCAAGATCTTTATAATAAGGAGAAATATAATTTAGACTTCGAAGAAATCTTTGGAGCTGGCTTTTATCAATAATTTCATCAGGAAATTTATTAGCAAACTCAATACTTCTATTAATAGGAATTATATTTCCTTTCTCAATATTATGACCTAAAAATCTCACATTTGTTTGGAATAAACACATCTTTGATTTGAATATCACCAAATTATTTTTATAATTATTTCTTTAAATATCCTGAGATGCTTAAAATGCATTTCAATATTTTTTGAAAATATCAAAATATCATCAATATATACATAAATTTACTAAATGGTGTAAAAACATCATTCATAATTTTCTGAAATTCAGAAGGTGCATTTTTTAATTCAAATGGCATAACATTCCATTCATAATGTCCTATTGGAACATCAAAAGCTGTTTTATACCTATCATTTTTATTAATCTGAATTTGCGAGTGTCCTGATCTTAAATTAAATTTAGAAAATATTACAGAATCATATAATCTATTTAATAAATCTTTTTTATTTGAAATAGGGTTCCTAATCCATTTTGATACCTTATTAATGGGTTTATAATTTATTACTAATCTAGGTGCTCCCCTTTCATGTTCACTATGTTTATTAACATAAAAGGCTACACAAGACCAAGGAGATTGTGAGGGACTTATTAATCCTTTTTGTAATAGAGAATCTATTTCTTTTTTGCATACCTCTAAATATTCTGAGTTCATTTGGCAAGGTCTAGCTTTTGTACGAATTTTCTTTTCATCAAAATCCTCCTCATAAGGAAGGGAAACAATATATTTTTTCCTATCCCAAAAAGCATTGGGATGATCATTACATACTTCAATTGAAAATTGATTTGTTAATAATTTTATTTTATCCTGTAATTTAGGATTTTGAAATTTTTCTTCTATAGTAATCATATTTAATTCTTGTTTAAGAAAGTATAACTGATTTTCTTTTGAAGAGATATTGTCATATATCTCATGTAATACTTTAGTAAAGGGTTCAGTAACAAATTTTAAGAAAATATTATTTTCTTCGAAAGTTCCTAATATTCCTTCTTGATCCACTCTTTTTAATGGATATATTTTTGTTAAAAATGGTGTTCCTAGTATAACTTGATTAGTAATATCTTTTGCAAGTAGGAAACTTGTTTGTATACATTTTTTTTATCAATACATACATTAGCTTTAGGAAGTTTATAATTTATTTGTAATCTATTACCTCCTGCGTGTGATAATGTGTGTGTCGTCTTATGAAAATATCTTGTAGGTATTAATCCTTCTTGTATGGACTAGAGCTATGAATTCTTTTGAATAATAATTATCTATTAAAAGAGTAATTTTTATATGTCATTTCTGTGATATAACCATTTCCAAAGTAGATAAAAAAATTTCATTTATTTTTGTATAATCGATATCTTGTTCAGGAGGAGTTATAAACTCTTTTGGAGAATTTTCTATTCTAGAAATTTTATAATCTAAATTTCTATTTTCCTGTTTTAGATCTGAAATTTCTTTTTTAAGATTATTAATTCTGATTATAATATCATTTGTAGAAGTAGGATTTTCTTCTTTTTTCTTTTGTCTTATTCTTTATAAACTTCTGACATCATATATGAACCTTTTGGACTCGATATTTTATTTTTTTTCTTCTCTATTATTACTAGAAGTACTTGGGGTATCTTCTATTTGATCTATTATTTTAGATCTTAATATTGGATCTTTTATTATTTTAAAAAGTTCTATTACATTATCATGTTAACATTTATGTTTAACTCTTGGAATTGTGAAAGAATTTTATAATATTCTTTTCCTTCAATTTCATTTTCAGTATTTTTCTTTGGACATGTTTGTCCAAGAATGCATGGTTCACATTCTGATTCTGAATCTGATAAAATAGATTCATTTTCTAAAATATTAATTTTCTTTTCACTTTCAATGTTAGAAGAATATTCATAGTCTTCAGAATTTGAATCTTCATCTGAATTTAGTAATATTTTTAGAAGAGTATCTTTATTATTATTATCTATATCAAGATTATTAATCTTTCTTTTAGTCCAATAATTTTTTGCATAATGGCCATTTTTCCCACATTTTCTACAAGTTATTAATTTTCTTTTACCCCATTTTTTTCTTTCTCTTTCTTCTTTTCTTTCTTTCTTTTGTTCTAATTTTTATTAGAATATCTTCTTTTCTTTCTTCTATGATAAGTTTCATTTTCTTTATGTATCTTTCTAGTATTACTAGTGGATGGAATTTTTTCAACAGCAAATTGGTCACAAAATTGTCCTAATTATTTTTTCTCTACCAAATTTTGGTTTCATTTGTTGATTTAATCTTATTTCATTACAAAGAGCTAATCTCTTTGTATGCATGTTCCTATTAGTTTACCATAAGTATAATTTTCATAAGGAATATTATTATAATTTTGCCTTAAAATTCTTCTAATTCTTTCAGCAAATAAGCTTGGAAGACTATCTATAAATTTAGATTTCCAATGAGTACTATTACACTCAGGAAGTTCCGTAACTCTGCTAAGTAAAGTATCCTTATACAATCTAAAATCAGTAAGTGTTTTACACCTAAGATTTTGTAAAAGAGTCCTAATATTTTCACTATTTTCTGTATATCTTCCTGTACAATGCTCAACAATATTAATAATCAATGTATAAACAACATCTTCTTTCATATTATTTCCTTCTTGTTTGATTGTATTCAAGATATTATCTCGTTCATTTTGTGTTAAATAATTATCCCACTAACCTTTTAATTGTCCTGTAAATCCTGATGTTATCATTTTTGCTATATTTTTATCTGTATTACCATTAGCTTTACAGATAGTTGAATACATTAGCATTCTATGAATTGTATTAAGTATTTGTTGATGAACAAATCCATCTATATTCCATTCATAAATGTGATGTCCACTATAACTATTTGATATGATATTATTTGTTTCTTCTATTAAAACATCTACAGGTGTTGGCCTTGGGTAGTAATATTTTCCTGTGGTAGGCTTATTTGCCCATTTTGATATCTAATTAATTTGGTCTTCATAGACTTTCTTATAATCAGGATTTTCTATTAATTCTTCTCTTAATTTTTTATCAAGAGTATTTATTTTTAAATTTTTCTTCTAGAAAATCTTCTAATTCCTTCATAGGTTTTAACTTAAATCCTTTTATTTTAGGTGGTGGCTGGATTGTAGGAGTAGCAATTTCTACATCTTGTTTCTCGAAAATATCATCTTGAACTATTTGGGTTTTATTTATAACATTAATTATTTGTTCAACCCTATTATGAAGTGATGTAATTTGTTCCCTAAGATATTTAAGTAAAGATTTGTATAATTATTTTGTTCTATTATAGTGTTTATATGCTTATACGTTATTGGTAGAGTATTATCTTCTAATAGTTTAGCAAATGCTAAAAAGTTATGACTTTTTTCATTCTTTTCAATTTGGAATGACTGTTGCGATGGATAAACCTGGGTTAATATTTTCCCACTACTTAATTTATAATTTATTTCTAGAACAGAAATATATTGTTGAACAGAAGTAGATACAAACCAAGGAACAAATAATATTATTTTATTCTTTTTAGCACAAAACCTATAAAAATCTTCTTGAATATAATTTTTCTCTTCTGAATTAAAATTTTCAAAAAACCATTTTTTGAATGGCTCCCATTTGGGTGTATTAAACTTTGTTCTTATTATTTATCGTGCGTGTGAACCAGGACTAAAATCAATATTTGTTTCTAAAATCAATATTTGTTTCTAAAACCATTATATCGGGAAATCCATTTCTGACTCGGTTATGTCCGCTTCTTTAGTATTAAAAACACTAGTTTTTATTCCTTTAACAATATTGTTTTTATCAATTATTAGTCTTTCGATTCTATCATCATCTAAATATTTTGTAACAGGTTTTTCTCTATTTTGAGATGTAGAAGCTCTAGATGACGTAAAAGGTTGTTCAACCCTATAATCTAATGGTGAAATATGTGAGTACATAGATTGAGATCTCTCAAGTCTAGCTGACATTGATCTTTTATTTTCTTCAAATTGTAGTGTTACTGATCCTTCATGTGTTTGTATTACATTATTAAATTATTTTGAATTGCTGGTTGTGGTGTTATAGCTTTTTCAATAACCCAATTATCTGGAAAATCTATTTCTTCCCACTTTATTCTTCTTCTCGTTGTAATATTTGACTTACTAAAATTACTTTCTATTAGAATTGTTTCATTTAAAGGCTTATCTACCCTTTTACATTGTGGATTTAATGTAAATAAAGGTTTATAATATACTCTATAATAGATTGGTATAACTTCTGTTCCTGGTTTATAATTATAACCATGAGTCTTAACATTTAATGTTAAAGCATCTAAAATATTAATATTAGATAATGAAAGTTGTAAATTAAGATATACATCAAAATAAACTGGACCATGAGCCAAACTTGTTTGTATAATTCTCATTAAAGACTGTTTCCAATTTAAGTTTCTTCCATCTCTTAAAGCTGCTATAAAGCTTTCTGGTAATCCCTCTAAGGTTAAAGGTTTAAACGCAATTTGCACTAATCCTATATGTATAAACTTATGAGAATTTGTATACGAAAGTAAATCACTATCATCAAGTAATTTTATCATCATATCTTCTTCTTGAAGAGGAATTGTTTTTCAGTAGTTTTAACTACCTGTTTTAGTCCAATTTTTTCAAAAGATCCTAACTTGTATATCATGCTAGGGTTCAACTTTTGGAATTGTCCATTTGTTTAATAATTCCAAATTCTTAGGTATTTCAAATTCTTCTTTAATACTATTTTTAACAGTATCATTTCTTATAATTAAATTCATTTTAATTAGATTATGTGATAAATTATATCCTTACCATACTCCTACCCTCACCATGGCTCTGATACCGTGCATGCTAATCCGAACAGTAAATGAGACAATATGTCAAAATATATATATATATTAATTACAAATGTAACTAGAAATACATTAATTGAACTTATCTGTATATACATATATCGTGTATCAATGTATAGATAATTTACATATATTTTATATTATAACTACTATTATTATAAATTAACATCATTTAATTGGAATTACCAAATTAACGGAAAATTATGTATATACACTTGTCGATTTTATCATTATTAACTATATCTGGATATTAAATACGAGATTGATAAGAAAAAAAATTCAAGTAATTTAGTTTGCAAAAATCCTTTGTTCATACTATATATGAGGTCAATAAGTGTATCAGTCTACAGACTAATTCGTAAATAAAAATGAAAAATGAAATAAGTATTAATTTATGATTTTATATTCACTGTTTATTAATTTATTTACAGGAGAGAGAGAGAGAGAGATAGAGAGAGGTGCGTGACCGGGTGTTATGAAAACATGATATGACTGAAACAATCTATAAAAGGTTAAAAACGCTTGTAATAAAAATATAAATTAAAATATCATAATTTCTAATTATTCCTATTATCATTTTGCATGATTTATAGAAAAAAAAATATATAAACTGAGTATTACTAGAATATTTTAAACAAACTTTTTATTAATTAATTTTGTGAAATTGGAGTATTTATAATTATATATAAAAAATAAAAATAAATAAAAAATTTATGAACCAACTCGCTAGCGTATAATTACTCAACTCGAGCTCAATAAAGCTAGAGTTCAAACTAAGCTCCAATCGAGCCTACTCGTCATGCTCATAAACTCAACTTACCTTATATCTCTAATTTTTATTTTTTTTGAACTATGGATTATTTTTTATTTTCATATTACACCTGCATTCATATTAATGATTAAAATTGTATAAATGATATTTGGTGTTAAGAAAACTGCATAGAAATTAATAAAGAATTTGGTCTATTTGATAATTTTAAAAATGACAAATGGAGGGTAAATTATATTATATAAATGATGCTATTTAAGATAAACGAGAGTATGTGACAAATAAAAAAGGATGGGCATAAAACATGGAACAATCTTAGCAAGTTCCGATGTAGCTGAAACTGATCTGTAAGAATTTATAATCTTACACACCTGTCATATACTTGTTTTTCTTAATTTTTTTATACCCAAAGTATTTATGTTATTTTTAATCTAAATACACATTCCAGTGTTCCACCAACTTCTACATTACAAAAATCCAATAATTAAGGGTTAATAAATTTTTTATTCAATTATCTTTGACTAATGCATACCAATTATTTTAAAGATAATACTTTATCTTTGAATAATTCATACGAATTATTTCAAAGATAAACATTTATTACTAATTTATCATTTTGAAAATCAAAAGAAAATAATAACTCTTAAATTAATTCTTAACTTAAGAAACCAAATGGAATATTGTACACAAAATAATTGTCTAGAACCATTCAGTTTGTTCATTTGAAAAGTTTGTTGGGATGAATATAAAAATATTTCTAGATTTTCTATATTATAGTAATTAGTCTATATTCTAGGACGCAGTTTGCATTTTTTTTTTTAAAATTCCCCGATATTTTCTTCACTTACAATTATATAACACTATTACAATAAGTCATTATAGGATAGACCATCAACTTTGCTTTTGTACAACTTACACTAAACTTTTAATGGTGCATTCCAGTTACCCATGAAATTTTGTCTCTTTTTCTTTAACAAATTGGACCAATATTGCCAAGAAAGAATACTATATGGCAACTTTATGAAAATGAAATTAACATTATAATAGACTACATCCTAAGAAACCAATTTTCTAACTTTTTTTAATACTCTCTTAAATCTATTAACACGAAATGCTTTTGTTAGTGGTTCCAAAAAAAGTTGTTGTTACATAATCAAATGTTGGCTTAAGTCTTCTATAATTAAAATCACATGGGATCGAGGTTTTCAAAAATTTTATAGCATAACAAAATGTCATTTATAATCTTAACAAGAAATAAAATGCAAATTCTTCGCAATCTATTCATGTTCTGTACTTTATTCTCTTATTCTAAAAATTTGCGCATTATTGATTTTTAATTACAAAATGTCCATTAATTTCATTTTGGGTAAAATTAAAGCTAGTTAATATTTTACAATAAAGATTAAAAATTAAGAGGTGGAGTGCAATTTTTTAGAAATATGTAGAAAAGTGCATCATCATAATTCATACATATGAGAAAAGATTTAAGAGAAATGCTTTTTACCCGCAATTTGGAGAATATGGTATATAATATATTTGTTCTTGCCTACATCTTATATGATACTTGGCCACGTCTGAGTATATAAATATATCATGATGTCCAATTATGGACGAAAATATATCCAAAGAGTACACAAATTTCGCATTAATCTTATGTAAACGAGTCTTTTAACTCAAGGGGAAAAACAAAATAAAGTGAAAAAACCTTGAATTGAGGTGCCATTTATATATATATATATATATATATATATATATATTATTAAAATAGACAGCCGTTAATGAGTATCTGTCATCATCTAAATAATTCTGGTTAGTTTTGCAACTTAATTTAATATTTTATAAGATTGAAAAAAAAAAAAAAAAGTGTGGAGAGTTTGATGTTGATGGGGTTGCACTACATGACACTTATGGCCTTTTGACTATGCCAGAAAGTTTGTATAAATCTTTTCTTGTATCTAAAAATACTTTTTTCAGTTTTTCAAATGAACCATGAGTATATCACTCTTAAATCTTCGTAACTTATACAAAAATCCAAAGAAAATGATAAGTATTCAACTTATTAATGCACGTGCAATAGAAGATGAAGTACTAATCACAAAAAGTTAACATGATATATGACAACTATAGTACAATATAAAAAGAAAAAAAAAATAAAGCGAGAGAGAATAAATAAAATTTGGAGAAATGCTTTTTACTAATCATCCAACATAGACAATAATAAGTTAAAAAATAATTAAATACGTAACAACATTTACCATTAGAGATGTGAAAAGAAATAAAATTGCAAGTAATGAAGTATCTAGAACCAGAAAAGATTTAACAAAATAGTTGGGAGTTATTTCTTCTTCTTCCTTTGAATATTTCAAAGGTCATAATAGTATATAATAATAATAGTATAATAGTGAGAATTGTTATATTTTTAGTAGGTTTTAATATATAATAAAAGAATAACTCATTGTAACTTAGTGATATTTGACCTGTATTCTTAATCAATTAATCATCTGAACATTAACTAATGTTGTAAGTTAACTAAAATACAATTGTTTTAATTGTATTTTTGTTTTCTTTAGGAGAATGACCTTTTTAACTATAATTTTTTAATTTATAATTGATTATTTACGTACGTACTTTACACTAATAAAAATCAAAAGAACAAACACCCTAAAAATTTGTGTTGAAAATTTCATAAATATCTATGACAATACAATTTTTTTGATACCTTGATTACACACAAAAAAAAAAAAAAAAAAAAAACTTTCCTAAACATATATATATTATATAATCCGAAAATTCTTTATGACCCACGACATGGAATTATACAAGACATTAATAATAAAAAAGAATGATACAAGACAGACAGACTTTAAATGTTGATTGTTTATTGGACATCGTGTTGAGCATTGACATAAATTAATGTGTTTGATTCTTCATTTAATATTAGTGTCATAAAAAATCCAATTATGACCATGTATACATTCTCATAAACAATTCATCTTATTAAGTAATAGTCAAGGCTTATTAAATAATAATCAAGGCCATACTTGTTCAATTTTTCAATTAACATAATAATCATGTCACAATCCGATGTGATACAACTAACCATACAATGTCATATATGACAAGATATTAATAATTATTTCGGAAACTATCAAATTATTTTTTCTATTCTCCACACGTTCTATCATACATTTTTCTAAAATTTATTTTTCAAGAGGTCAATGGATGACATATTCATTTCTAAGATCCTTTTTGCCACCAAAAATAATGTTTAAGGTGTGTTTGGATGAATTAAATTTTACTCAGAGAAAACGAAATAATATTATTGATTTGATGTTTTTTTTTTCTAGAAATTTATTTTGAATTAGTGTTTACATATTATTTCTTATTAATATCAACAAGTTAAAATTTAAATAATAGAAAATTTTGAAATTGATCTTAGTTTTCACATTGAATTATTTTGTAATAGACAGACAACGTGATCCATTTGACTTTCATTGTTGAGGATAGCCAAATCAGAAATTTTTATAAACAAGTGAACTATTTGATCATTCATAGTAAATTTCACCTTTTTTTTTTCACAAGATTTTTTTTTGGAAATTAGCTAAGAAATTTTAGAGATAAATTTGAGGGACAAATATACCACCCAATTAAAAATAATTTTCCCTAATTACTTGAAATTAAAAACAAACAAAGCATCAGAAAGTCTGAATGAACTAAAGTATGATGTTGTCAACTACTTGTCCATTTATTACTTTAAGTTTGATTATATATATATATATACACACATATGTATCTCGCACCAGACAGACCCACAAGTATATTATTATAAATAATTCTTACTTCAATTTCCAATTTACAGAATATTGCTTTTATAAGACTACTCTTCCATGTTCAATCTAATATAAATGTTATATAATAATTATTTAATTATTTTCCAACCTAAAGTTTATATTGTTAATAAGATGATCAGATATTATACTACATTCTTCTAGAACTAATATTTGGTGGTGTTAATTAGTCAGTTTGATTATTTTCTAAAATTTAATAGTGGATTGCTTCAATTGAATTGTTCATGAGGGATTTGAGTAATATTAAAAAAGAAAAAAAAAACTAAAATTATCATAATTATTTGAAGATGTAATACATCACAGCTGTTAAAAAAAAACAATTTCATAAAGATAAAATATTTGATTTTTTAATAAAGTTTTTAACCAATATTGCATAAATTAGTGAAAAATAAATAATTTAACCATGAATATTAAGACAAAGAGATGAAAAGAACATCACTTTTCTTTTCTTTATTTTTCTTTTATACTTTGGAGTTTGGAGTAGAGCTGTGATTAAATGTGGAACTCTCTCAACATGAGATATTATTTACAAACCAAATTATCCTGATCAAACCATATCAACATTCACTATAACAACTTGATTTGAATTTTGAATCATTTGGTTTATAATATCAAATTCATACAAATATTTTCAAACATAAGTATATTAAAATGATAATTCTTGATATATATATTTATATCCATAATGTTAGAAGAAAGGATAAGCGTGGTAAGCGTATTTAACAAATAAATATCACTTTTAGTAACCAAAGTATAAAAATTTGATAGCTAAATAGTAAAAATACTCTATACAAAGAATAAATCTCACTTTTCAAAAACTTGTGTCACATTTATTTGTAACATATCACGATTTACACAGAATTGTTAACCTTTCAATTTTTGAAAGGTATATATTATATAATAAGCTTGAAAATTAGAATTTTTTCATTACAGGGCAATTTACACATCAATTTTTACAAAAATCAATTGTGCTAAAGAAAACAATCATGTCCACTATTTAATAAAATCAAAAGATTGCTGGATTATTCTTCCAACTTGCTAATTGCTATACACGTTATTTGGAAAAGCAATAAATAATTCTTATTAAGATTTTGGAATCCATTAAAATATGTAGATGTAACGTCAAACACATTATTTTGTTGCAAATTTTTAGGAAGTTGGACTATTGAAAATTACCAAATATCAAGCACTGTATTTACTGTTGAAATTATTATCTTTTTGTAACTTACAAATGAGGAAATTTTGATCCCGATTGGATGTTATTGTATTTATTAAGTCTCAATTTTCAATGATTTTTTCTAGCAAAAATACATTTGTTTGGTTTTATTAAAAAAATTCTCAAAAAATTACTACACAAATTATTTCTCAATTTTTCTTGAAAATGGATTCAATGGACATTCTCTCAATTTTTCAAACAAAAATTATTATTTTTACTATTTATGATTATAAATTATTTACAATTAAAATACATTTATCCTCAATGTCATAATAAAGATGTGAACAAAATTACATATCTTGAATTGGAATGACCAATATATGAAACAAAATTTATTTTACACAAGAAGGGGGTTTACCCAGTCCGTACCTAACGATAGCGGTTGCGAATTTATCTCGTTATCCAAAAAAATCCATTTTACATTTTTTTTATAACTTAATCGATGAATTTGACTTAAATTTATTTAATTTTTTTTATAAAATAAAAATTGTTCATATCAATTTTTTTATAAAAAATATTATTTTTAAAAAACACATCACACCACATCTAATCATTAGACTTCATTATATTATAATAGACATCCATGCCCATTATTAACATTATATTTCAACTCTAAAAAAGATATTTTTTATATGATACTTAAAAAATAAAAAATGAGATATCATATATGCATCCACCCAATCGGAGCAGATTCCTCTTTCATTGGATAGAAATTGGAAAAATTACACTTTCATTTCATAATTTATCTCATGTTCAATTTTGGCCCCATTTATTAGGCGTATTTCATATTTAGTCTATAATATTTCAAATTTTTCCACATTTAGTCCCAAATGAACTTTTCATCCAAAATTTAACGGTCAACTATACTAATGACTTTTCAATACATCCGTACATAAATTATTCCAAAAATCCAGTCAAAATATTGGCTAACGGAGTTAACCATTAAATTTCGAAAGAAAATTTTATCTGTTACTAAATTTTAATAACTATAAATAAAATAAAAATTCATAATAAATGAGATCAAAATCAAATTGGTACTGAATTACTAAATGAAAAATACTCCTTGGAATATTATTTTGAATTAAACATACTTGATTAGATTTTGAATTCGAGAGTTATGACAGGAGCATTATAAAAGCCTCGGAATTCCCTTTCATTTTTCTGATTCTTAAATCATAAACCCATATCTTTATTTATAGTTGTAACTTGTGAAGTCCCATTTTCTCACCAAATTTATCAACTCTCATTTTCTATTTTCCTTTCCAAGTTAGACAAACTTAAATATTTAACATAAACAAATTCTGGGTTTTGAGCTTTCTTTAGTGGTGCTTGATTTTTTCGAAATAATGGTGTATGTAATGTAAGTAGGATTTCAAAATCTCTGTAAAATGAAGGGCCATTTATATATGAAGAGGGCTTTGGTATTTTTGATTTATTGTATTGGGGTGGGAACTAGAGCTCAGGTATTGGATGGAAATTCAAGTTCTCCGCCAAGTGTGGTGAATATTGGAGGTTTGTTCACTTATAATTCAGTGATTGGAAGATCTATTGGGCCAGCACTTATTGCTGCATTTGAAGATGTCAACTCTGATGATACCATTCTCAAGAACACAAAGCTCAACCTTATCATGCAGGATACTAATTGCAGTGGATTTCTTGGAACAATTGAAGGTATTTTATATTCTTTTTCAAATGCAAAAAATGACTTGGGTTTTCTGTTAAATGTTAATATGGGCAATATATGTTTATATGCTCCCTCCGTCCCGAAAAGGATGTCCCAGTGACTTTTTGTAGGATTTTTAAAAAGTCGATTATTTAGCCATTTTCCCCATACTTATATAGAGAAATAAAATTTAATGCTTACGCATTCAAAAAATGGAGGATGAAGGAGAGAATCTTATGTGCAAAGTGTAGTAAGTAGAGTGTATAGTACTTGGAGGGAATGAAATTGCAGAGTGTTTAATCAGACAGAATTAACTGCTGAAACTGTGTTAAAAAAACCTGAAGAAAGTGCTCCCCATGACATTCCAAGGGAAAGTGCCCTCAATTATATTCCAAGGAAATAGAAAAAACCAGAAGGCCAATAGAGACAAATTATACATGGAACATATACAACAATTGACTGAAATGTATAGGTAGATACTTTGCATTCAAATAGATTGGTTGTGTGATACAGAGCATAGGCTGTTTCTTTAAGCATCAATATGTGTCTTTGGTTGTAGTTAGAGGTGGCAAACGGGTGGGTCGGGTTGGGTTTGGGTTGGTTCCAACGGTTCGGTTCTTAAATGGGTTGGGTTCTTAAATGGTTTTAAGGTGGAACCAACTCAAACCAAAATGGAACCAAAGTCAACCCGAAAGGGAACCAAGCCCAACCCGACTCAATACCTTATATTTTGTTCTTTATAATTTAGATTATTGGCAAACGGTTTGGGCCTAACTTGGAACCAAGTTGGAACCAATTAGGAACCAACCCAACTCAAACTAGCTTAATTGGGTTGGAACTTGGAACCATGGTTCCGGACCCATTTTGCCACCTTGTAGTACATTTTCTAGTGATAATAAATCCACCGTTACCTAAAAAAATGTTTCCTATATCAGATTTCATACCATTTAACTAATCCTAAATTAAAATACATTTTTTAATGAAAGTATATTGTTATTGAGGGTATATTACCCAAATTAAATTTCGAATTTATAAAACATTAAAGGTAAATATAAAGGAATAATAGACACTTAACCAATAATTACTTACTATTTAAAGTAGGGACAATTTTTGTTGGGTTATTTACGCCAAAGTTCGCCATTCGTCATGGCGCGCCATTAACAACTATCTTTCCTTGAACCAAACTGACTGTGAAGTTGATGAGCATATTTAAAACCACATCAGCTTTCAAAGCATCGGTCCTACCACATAATTCAAGTTAACATAATTTCTTGATATTTTTATGCCTTACCTGGACCATTTTGTGTAATTTATGTATTTATTACTTGTGTTTTTGCTAGCACTTCCACAACTGATGACACTTTCAGTTGATTTTAGGACTAACATTATCTTTGGGCTGCACTTAAAATCTATTTTCTTATGTGGTGGCGTTGTGATTGTTATGAAGATTTCTGGTCCTGTATATATTCAGTATTTTGTAAAATGGAGAAAAAATAACTGAAAAACGATCCCAACCTGGAATATACATGTTATATTTGTTATATACATGTTATATTTGTTCTCGTGATGCGTGTAAGTGCAAAAACAGAATGAGTATAAGCCATTTCTTCAGAAATTGTTTAGGACTTTTTTTCCTTTCTAATCTTTTAACATCAATAATATCCATTATCAATAAGAAAATCCGTATTTGTGTAGCTATTGAGCTGATGCGTAAAGATGTGGTTGCTGCAATCGGTCCACAGTCCTCGACTATAGCCCACGTGATTTCCCACATTGTAAATGAGCTTCATGTTCCACTTTTGTCCCTTGCTACAGATCCCACTCTTTCAGCTTTACAGTTCCCATACTTCATTCGAACAATCACAAGTGACTATTTCCAGATGTATGCAATTGCTGACCTGGTTCAATATTTCGGATATAGAGAAGTAGTCACCATATTCATCGATGATGATTACGGTAGAAATGGGATTCAAGTGTTGGGTGATGCACTTTCAAAGAAACGTGCGAAAATTTCTTATAAGGCAGCTTTCAGTCCTGGAGCTCCAATCAGTGATATTGACAGGTTATTGGTTGAAGTGAATCTTTTGGAATCACGGGTTTTTGTTGTACACGTACATCCCGATACGGGTTTAAATATTTTCGCAGCAGCTAAAAAGCTTGGAATGATGAGCAGTAGTTATGTTTGGATTGCTACTGCATGGCTTCCTTTAATTTTTGATTCAACAGAAGTTATTGATCCTGCAATAACTGATCCTATACAAGGGGTCATTTCACTTAGACGCCACACGCCCAATTCTGATCTCAAAACGGGATTTACTACTCGATGGGAAAATTTGAAGGATAAAGAAACCCCAAAATATAATTCTTTTGCTCTATACGCTTATGATTCCGTATGGGTGTTAGCCCGGGCATTAGATGTATTTTTCAATGAGAGTGGAAATGTAACTTTTTCCGACGATCCGAAATTGCGTGATAGGAATGAAAGTGCACTCCATTTAACGTCGCTCAAGATTTTCGATCAAGGGCCGAGATTGCTTGAGATTCTCGTTTCATCGAACTTCACTGGTGTAACCGGACAAGTTCAGTTTAATTCGGAGAAGGATTTGATTCGTCCATCATTTGACATTGTTAATATTGGTGGGACCGGGTTGCGGAACCTTGGTTATTGGTCAAATTACTCGGGTCTATCCACTGTTTCTCCAGAGATATTGTATACAAAGCCACCAAACACTTCCAATAGCAATCAACAACTGTACAGTGTCATATGGCCTGGAGAAACTACAACGAAGCCTCGGGGATGGGTGTTTCCTAATAATGGTAAGGCTTTACAACTTGCAGTGCCTAATAGGGCTACTTATCCCGATGTTGTGACGAAAGATAAAGGACCCTTGGGGGTTAGAGGATATTGTATTGATGTATTTGAAGCTGCAATTCAGTTACTGCCTTACCCCGTTCCTCACGAATATATTTTATATGGTGACGGTCAAAGAAATCCGTCATATACCAATCTTATTGCTGACGTCGCGGAACATGTGAGTCTTTATATTCGATCATCTATTTTGTAGTGTTTCATCTTATTTTTCCATTTATTCTGATTCTAGTTTTGAGTATATGCAGAAATTTGATGCGGCTATTGGGGATATCGCTATTACTACAGGTAGAACAAGGATTGTGGACTTTACACAGCCTTTCATGGGATCTGGACTAGTTGTAGTTGCTTCTGTTAAGGAGCAGAAATCTAGTCCATGGTCTTTTCTGAAGCCATTTACTTGGCAAATGTGGGGTGTAACTGGAATCTCTTTTCTCTTTGTGGGAGCTGTTGTTTGGATTCTTGAACATCGGATCAATACTGAGTTCCGTGGTTCACCACGCCAACAGCTTGTGACCGTCTTTTGGTTAGTACATCTCAACTCTCTTCAATAAAGAAACTATTATGTCACTAAATAAGTTTCGTCATTGTTCGGAACTAATCATCCCATGTTTCGTGTTTCGTAATTATGGGATGGACAGATTATGTGATAAATACAGTAACTAAATATATACTTGCATGCAAATTTACATGTTGCTTTGTTTTGTTAGCCCTCTTAATTGTATTTTTAATTTTTCAGGTTTAGTTTGTCAACAATGTTCTTCTCACACAGTAAGTACATTCTGGTTTTTTTTTTTACTCTTCTCCTATTTCAAATTTTAAAAATAAATAAATAAATCGATTTCGCCCATGTCCAAACTTCCCATTACCAATCCAAAATATGACAAAGATTTATAATAACTTTGACTGACATGACAGTGCACTTTACGCAGGAGAAAACACTGTGAGCACCCTGGGACGTTCGGTGCTGATATTATGGCTTTTTGTAGTGTTGATTATAAATTCAAGCTATACAGCTAGTTTGACATCAATCCTCACAGTGCAGCAGCTCACTTCACGAATTCGAGGAATCGACTCGTTGCTCACAAGTTCAGATCCTATAGGGGTCCAGGATGGGTCATTTGCATTTGACTATCTTATTAATGAGTTAAACGTAGCTGAATCGAGACTCCGAGTATTAAAAAACCAAGATGAATATTCCAATGCCCTCGAGCGGGGTCCACAACGTGGTGGGGTTGCTGCCATTGTCGATGAGCTTCCTTACGTTCAGCTGTTCTTGGCCAACACAGAGTGCAAGTTCAGAATCGTTGGACAAGAGTTCACAAAAGGTGGATGGGGCTTTGTAAGTATCTTTTCTACCTCATTTATGTGCAGTTGTGAAAATTAACTCTTATTAGGAAGATAATGCACGTTTCCATTCATGTCTGCGAAATTGCATTCGTGTCATATAGGATTACAATTTTGGTTCCCGCTACTTTATGGGAGTATAATTTTGGTTCGGAACTTTATATTTAGGAAATTGCAATATTTGTCCTATAGGATGGAGTCTATTGCCATGTTAGACTTGTTCAAACTTGTAAAACTAGTCTTGTAGGATTCTGTTTTTCTTTTTTGTTCTTTTTTGAAATTCATTTCTCATATGGGCCGTTAGTTTTTAACAAAAACGGATAAGGGATGTGAAACTCATTTGGCTGTTAACTGCAAACCTTGAAAGTTGACGGCCACACGAGTTTGTAGAATCCCGTGAAAGAAAACCAAACATGCTACAAAATTTTAAATTTTGTATCGAAATCAAAATCCCATAAAGAGTGCAATTTTATGGGACCAAAAGTGCAATTTTGCGTCGTTCGATAGATTCTCGTTCAGGTCATTTACCTAACAATTCATACTTTTTCAGGCATTTCAAAGGGACTCCCCATTGGCAGTAGATTTGTCAACGGCGATTCTGCAGCTATCAGAAAACGGAGATCTTCAGAGAATACATGATAAATGGCTGTATCGAAATGCATGCTCACGCCAAACTAGTCCACTTGACGAGAACCAGCTTACACTCAGCAGCTTTTGGGTCCTGTTTCTTATATGTGGCATTGCGTGCTTTGTTGCCTTAGCTGTATTTTTCTGCAGGGTTTGGTTGCAATACAGCAGATATAATACTGCTGAGAATAAGCAACAAGATCAACAAGATGATATTGAGTTGCCTGCTCCTGCGGGGCCCACTAGGCGTAGCCTTCGTGCTACTAGCTTCAAGGACCTAATTGTTTTTGTTGATAAGAAAGAAGCTGATGTTAAGGAAGTGATTAAGAAGAGTGGTGATTCTAAGAGGGGATCTGATGGGCGAAGCACTTGAAATCATGAGGTTATTCTTCTTCGTCCCATGTACAGTGTTAAACAGAAGCTAAAATGCTTTGCGATATATACTACTACTGAATATACATCTGCTGAGAATAGCGATTTGTACGACTTAATAAGAGACGACAATGTTTGACAAAAAAAAAAAATGTATTTTGTTGATTCTTTGTATAACTTTTGAGTCATTTTATTGAAGAGGTTTGAAAGGATGTCAAATGGGGAAGATTTGCATGTTTCTGTGGTAATTTTCAAACAAGTAAGAAAAGACTTGGTTTACACTGATTTTGCTTTTACATTTTGAAATCGTAGCAAGTGTACTAGAACGTGCAAGTAGTAATGTGGATTTGAGTCCGCTTATAGTACCTAGGGAATAATTCTACTCAATTATTAAAACTGCCATGTTACCCATTCTTGAGTTAAATCTACCTAATTGTGATGAAGTAATTTAGTTATCTTTCCTAAATGCGTTTTTTCAATTGTAAAAAGCCCAAAATATTCTTTCATTTTTATTTAGCTAAACACCGTACACTTGATTCATACATATTTTAATGTTTAGATTAATTTAAAATAGTTATTTTTAATTTTATTTTTGTCTCACGAAAATCTTATACGAACTATAAACAAACATTCTTATTTAATCTCATTTTAAATGTATGATTATCAAATTATCTTATTTCAAAATACATTTTTAATCAAATAGATGTTAAAAAGTTAAAATTGAAAATTAAACAAGTATGCTCTAACAACTATCATTACTAATTCAAGTATTGTGTCAGGTATAATTATTAATTACTTTGCACTATAACCATACAATTAGTAAGTGTATAAATTGTTATTATATTCAGTTCAAATTATAAAAAATTATTATATATTATTAATTCAAGAGAATTGATAAACACCTTATTAGCTTTCGAATCGCACATTAAACTGCTTTGGATCTCTCTTGTATTATTGTTTATTGTACGCAAGTTTTTTTTAAAGTAGAAAATCATCAAATTGTACCTATGGAAGTGTTTTAGCTATAATAAAAATTTACCTAATATAAATATGGGGTCAATTAATAAAATAAGAAAAGTTAAGGTGACTTTTTGTGTAAAAAAAGTTCCTTACCTATATCATGTCTGTAACATGCTAATCTCACATATTTATGTGAGATTAGCATGACTCTAATCCAAATCATTCTTTTCCTTATCCAAATCATTCTTTTTGCTTATTTAAACAACTAATAAAATTTATCTAAATCTAAAATAAACGAAAATATAAAAAATCTAATATATTACAAATATATTAGCATCACATAAAATTATTATTATAAAATGTTTTGGTGTTTACTAATACTTTCAAAATGAGTTGCTTTATCACAAAAAGCTATTGAACAATAGATGCTTTCACAATCTCTTAGGCTATGTACAACAGCTAGTCAAATTTCCACCTTCTTTTCCCTGCCACATCAGATTCCTTGCCACATTCCCGATCACATTTCTTTTAACTCCACAGCAGGTAGTCAATTAAATTTTTTTTTACTTTCTCTTTCATCCACATCACTAATTTTAATAATTAATTTTATAGTTACAATTAATTTTAATAAAATTAATTTTATAATTTTTATATTTATTAATTAAATATTTAAAATATTTATTTTTTAATAAAATATTAATTTTGAAATTATTGAAAACGTTCAAGAAAATATTAATAAAATGATAAATAAAGTACATTATTGAACAAATAATAAACCTAACATATAAAAATTATTGAAAACGTACAAGAAAAACACAACAAACATCGATAAACTTAGAAAATTTGAAATTTGATCTAATTGAGTGTTGCTCCAAATTTTTGCCAAATGTGCTCGACGAGATCCTTCTTCAACTGAATATGTTGGGCCTTGTCACGTAGTTCGGCTCTAGTATGAATGTCTGATTCGGATCGCCCTTGAACATGAACTTCGAACTGCGGCAATATATGTGTTTGGACATTAAACTAGGAGCTAGTGCTAGGACTATCCGACTGTTCGAAGTCGATATTTTTCCAATTTCGTGAATATGTATCTCGTTCATCCTCTACTATCATGTTATGTAAAATAATGCATGCCCTCATTATTTTACCTAAAACATCAATATCCCACATTCTAGCTGGTTGGCGAATAATAGCGAAACGTGCTTGAAGAATCCCAAATGCACGTTCCACGTCCTTCCTGCATGATTCCTAGTGTTTGCCAAACAATTGTGCTTTGTTTCCTTGGGGCATTTGAAGTGATTGGACGAATACAGGCCATTTAGGATAGATTCCATCGGCAAGATAGTATGCAAGATTGTACTGTTTCCCGTTCACAGTATAGTTCACACGAGGAGCTTCCCCTGACTCAATATCGTTAAAAACCGGTGACCTATCTAGTACATTTATGTCGTTCAATGTACCTGGCAACCTAAAAAAAGCATGCCATATCCACAAATCATACGAGGCAACTGCCTCGAGTATAACTGTTGATGTGCCCTTGTGTCCGCTAGTAAATTGACCTTTCCATGCGTTAGGACAATTCTTCCTTGTGTCACTTTTTTGATTGTTCCCCAACTCACTATCATTACTCACATGAAAATAAACAGTTAACAAAAGTTTGTTATCTCCGGTGCTCCAACTGTCGTATTTTCCTTTCTTATTAGGTGCTTCTTTGCTTGAAGATAGAAAACTATGGGGAGTATCCCCATCAGCATTTCTTAAAGAGATTTGAGTTGAAAATTCTGGGATATCCGTAGATCCACCAGTGAAATGGGGTATATTTTGCTCATTACTAGGTTCAGTGCTTGGGGTTGGAACATAATTGGTTCCAGAAACTGGTTGGTAGCCATACGGCATATAAGGATGATTATATGGGTATTGCATGCTAAAATTTGGAGGCATCATATATGGTGTTTGAAAACTAGGTTGCATCCCCATGTTTTGAGGATTTTCTTCATTTTCAGGTTGCATATTAGGATTCATAGGTTGATTAGGAAAGTTGTAGTTTTGAGGAAAATTGTAGTTTTTTCTAGGATCCATAGAGGAAATTGAAGGTTAAACTTAAATTGAAAATTGAAATGAAAATATGGAGTAAAAACTTCTAAAAAAATTTGATGTCCAAATGACACAAACTTAGGCTCTATTTATAGAGCTTGAAAAAAGAAAAATAATGATGATTTTTATTTTTTTTATTTTGCATAATTAATACTAAAAAAATGATTTACAAAAAAAAGAAAAAAAATAAAACTGGGACACGTGGCAGAGTCCCATTGGCTGCCTTTTTTTGTTTGTTTTTTTAATAAATTAATTGGGCCCCACAAACAATTTTCCCTACCATTTCCTTGAAGTGAAATATTCACTTCCTCACATATTTCCTTTCAATTTCCCTTTCTACTAAATCCATAATTTTCATTTGCCCTCCATTTCCCTCTCAATTTTACCCAGTGCTGTACATGGTCTTATAGTGAGTTTTTCAAATTTGAATAGATCCTATATAAATAGGGAGAAAGTTAGATAACCCAATTGTCTAAATGGATGCACCCAATTTGAGCCTGACACTAGTCCACGGGATTAAATGCGTGAAAAGGTTTTTAACCTTAAGGCCTATTTTCTTAAGGGGCCAAGGCCAGTCTGCCCCTAAAGGAAACCAATTAGGCCTAAAGGGGTCTGAATCTGATTGATCCCTTTAGTATTCTCGTTTTGTTTTTCAACTGCATCACACTTTATTTTGAAATATAAATGATAAAATGTATAATTATCCCTTAAGCCTAGTGAGTTGGCCTTCAGAGTCACTTGGGATTTTTAATACGTGACATTAATTAGTTTGCTTTTTTAAGGTGAGATGCCAACTCTGGCATTTTCAATATAAATATTTATTCAACACCACAAAATAGTTTTAATGAAACAATTTTGAATATTAAATTCTCACTCGAATTAATTAAATATAGGAAATTTATTTACTCAAAATTTTAATTAGTAGTAACAAAAACAATCTCATATCCGGTTTACAACCACATAAATAATTTGTCAAGTTACGGACAATTAACAACGTCAGATTTTCCGATAAACATCACCTCCTACTTATCGTTTCTCAATTTCCTTTTTTTTACCATCGTGTTACTCAATATAATAAATTCAAATAAGTACATTACTTTCATTAAATTAATTTAGAAATTACACAAATATATATATATATATATATATATATATATAGCATAACTTGTAATACACACCTCAAGTTTGGTAGTACCTCTAATTCATTTATATATTATAATTGCAATTGATCATATGTATTTTTCAACGTCGTGTTACTTAATGCATAATAAATTCAAATAAGCATTACTTTCATTAAAGTAATTTAGAAATTACACAAAAATATATATATATATATAGCATAACTTATGATACACACCTTAAGTTTGGTACTACCTCTAATTAATTTCTATTTTATAATTGCAATTGATTTTATGAATTGTGAACACGTCGAATTGATTGGTATGTATTGAATATCCGGTGATCCACTTGTTGCGCCGAATGTTCCTTAAAAAATTGGTAAAGCCTAAATTCACAAAATTGAATATATTAATAATCAAAACAAAAACATGGGAAGCAACGTGTAGGCTGAGTTTGACAGACTATTTGAAAATTGATTTTATACTCCAATCATTTACTTTTTGCAAATCAATTTACGTGATTTGGTCGGACAAACTAATATTCCTTTTTTTCAAATGTTAACTATCATCACATTGGAAAAATAACAAAGAGAACAAATATCACATGTAAACAGATCATATCAACTGACTGTACGTGAATTATAATACTATATCATAATATAAAGTTTTTGTAACTTTCTAAAATATCAATATGTTAACCTTTATTTTTCCTATTAATTTTTCATTTTATTTTGTGGAAAAACTTGTAAAAGAATTATTTCTTGGAAGTTGCACTCATACAATTAATTACAAAGTAATTCCTTTTGAATATTGAGTTTGTGAAGATTTGAATTTCTTTATGATAAATCGTATTTGTTTTTACTTGAGTTAATTATAATATAAACTGAAGATTACATTCGGAATTATGTCTATTTTCTTAAATTAAAAAGTGACTAGTAGGCCTTTAGCAATTAAAAATCTATAATTGCAAATAGTTTAAGATACTAAAAAAGAAGATGAAATAGTAATTTTTTTTTCTAAAATTTAATTTAATCCTAGAAAATATATAAAACCAACACGTCAAAAAGACTTTGGATGATATTGACCTAGCAACCACCCTTAAAATAGGTCAACTAATGGCCCCAATGACATCCCTACCATTACCAACCGAAAAAACGAGTGTTGAAAATTATTCAATCACCATAACAATAAAAATATCTAAAGCCCACAAGAGAGAATATCGATCAATAGAGGAAAAAAGAAACAAAGTGAATTAGATTGGAGCAAAAGCTAAAGCTAATATTATGTCTAAGCTTTGCAAAAAAACATTTCACTTCAACCTTAAGAAAAAAATCCTCTGGCGGGTCTCGGTCCTTAAACGCTATATACGCTCCATTTGGAACCATTTTCGCGCTTGTTGGATCAACAAATCGTCCATCAAATACCGCCAATTGGGACCCGGTGGGACCCACATTGCACCGCCCCCGTCGACTCTTAATTCAACATTGCCACGATACTATGAAGATTCACCGGATTTAGTTCATTTGAAGATCAGTCTCTTTGGTGATTCTCACATTGGGAAAACATGTTTTCTGGTTAGTATATATATTCCATTTCCTATATAAGTACAATGTTTTTTCCAAAAATATCATATATATATATATATATAGTTTAACATCATATATATAAATATCTAAATATCTTAAGATCCCATAAAGTCGAAACCTATATATATGATCGACGTGACATGATCATTCATCATTTATTCATTTTGTAAGGTTTACTAATAATTAATAACATTTTTGATTGAAGAAAAAGTATGCAGGGGGGGATAAAGGGAAAGAAGAATTTGCAGTGGCAGGAATAAATCAAGTGGATAAAACATTGTGTGTTAAAGGAGCAAGAATTTCTTATAGCATTTGGGAAGTGGGAGGTAGGCTTTTTAATTCATATTTGTTATGGTTTTTTCTTTTCTTTTGAGTTATTAACAAATTAAATTAAATTTCCTATAATTTAAGCAGGTGATTATTATTCTTCACTTGATCATATTCCAGCTGCCTGCAAAGATTCAGTTGCTATGATATTTATGTTTGATCTCACGAGTCGATGCACATTGAATAGGTATGATTTCGATAATGTCATAGATCGGGAATTTTTTAATAAAATTTATTTTCCTCGCATTTTTCTTTCTATCAATAAAAATAAAATTTTCATTAATTTACTTCTGCAATAATTGTATGATGAACAAGATGGTCAAATCTTAACAAAAATATCTTTACCGAGAGCCAAATAATTATATGTATATATTTTTTTGATATCTCGTTGAACCCAAAATTCAAATTAACGATTACTTATATCCGTGCTGCTTGTAATCGCAGTGTGACCGGTTGGTATCAACAAGCCAGAAAATGGAACCAGGTAAAATTCACCAAAAATTTGTTTTTTAATTCCCAGCATTCTTTTACCTTATACTTTATATTTTTTTGTTTAATTTTCTTAATTATTTTAAAAAGATTTTGGTACATATTTCCAGACTGCAATTCCAGTAATAGTAGGGACCAAATTCGATGATTTTGTTCAACTACCAATAGATTTGCAATGGACTATTGCCAGCCAGGTAATATTTTCCATGACCCAATTACCATTTATATGCAAACTCAAAGAAGACTAATCAATTAATACATTACTGCAGGCAAGATCATATGCAAAGGCAGTGAATGCAACATTGTTCTTTTCAAGTGCAACATACAACATAAATGTGAATAAGATCTTCAAGTTCATCACAGCTAAACTCTTTAATCTGCACATGAACTTGGAGCGCAATCTCACCATTGGAGAACCCATTATCGATTTCTAGATTTGTATATATATTGTCATAAGACACTTGAGTTGAGACTGACTTGTACACTGAGTGAAAAGAAAGTGATGACAGCCAACCAGTCACCGTGATATGTATAGCATTTTCGTCGTATCCAGTGATTTCGTGTTGGTTTTTGCTAAAAATAAAATCTTCTCTTTACATATTTATTTTTGTCTGAAAAATAAAGTATTTTTTCACCTAAGTTGAGAAAGGAAATAAGCATAATAGTCAGCAGAAATATTGTCATAAAGATATTTTTGTTGTTGTCAATATCGACGGATCGAACAACACGTTCGTGCTCGTTATCATCCTTCATACTGTACACAACAAATTTGTAATTCTGAAAATCAAGAAACACAAAAATTGTGACAAATGAAATTTATATTGATCAAAATAAAATATGGGGTACAAATCTCTATTTTAATCCTCTGATTCTTCCTTCAAAATATGTTGACTTGAATATTGGAGTTGACTTTGCTTCTTTGATCTTCTCCAACGTTGACTTGAATGTTTATAACGTTAATTCGAGGGCTTGGCAGCTTAATCTCGGATCAAACGTTGAATTTGATATGGAATTTGAAATCTTCAAGGTTGACTTTGTGACTTTGATCTTCCTTGAATTTGATTTGAATTTCTATAACGTTGATTCGTAGGTTTAGCACCGTAATTACGAATCAAACGCTATAATTTGATGAATATCTTCAAGAACGCCTTGAATATCGCCTGGAACGCCTTGAATCTTCTTTATATATTCGAAGAATCTTCGTAGAGAAAATTTGGAGAGCTTCTTCGTCTTCTCTAGCTTTTTGATTGAACTTCTGTGTTTGTGTAATTTATGAACTCCAAAGGACCCTATTTATAGGTGTAGGATGGAAGAGTTATGGATAATTTGGAATCCATTGATAATTATCCATTTGATTTAATAAATAATTATCATAATTTCGGAGCCATTTGATTGGCTGATAGAAGATCTAGATAGATCTTCTAGATATTATCCAAAACTTAACTTGAATTCATAATTATCCAAAACTTAACTTGAATTGATAATTATCCAAAAATTAACTTAGTTGAAAATTATCCATAAATCAACTTGAATAGATAGATATCATTGTCGTAGACGACTTTTGATTGGCCAATATTTCCACGTGGCATGATTTGATTGGTTGCAAAATTTCGATATCTACACATACATCTACCAGTTTCCTAGCATTTAGCAATCAGAAAATTTAGAGACAACATATCTAGGATCAACGTACAATTGTCCTTTATTATCTTAAGTGTAAGACTAGGCCTAAAGGGGCTTGACAAGCCGATTTCGGCTCAGTGGCTATTGTGTCAGGCTGGCCTTTTATATATACTAGTAAAATGTACGCGCGTTACGAGTGGTCTACTATATTTATTTTGATTTTCAAATGAATATTTTGTATAACATAACGATATAATATAGACATTTATAAATATACCAACGTCATACCAGTAGTAAGATAATTTTTATATTTTACTATTTTGATGGAAATGTCTAACTTGATTGTAATCCAAAATTAAATATAATATAATAATTAAATGTGGAAAAATGTATAATCTATATTCTGATTTAATTTTATCAATTAACTTTTTCTGATTTAATTTATTCAATAATTCTATGTTAGCTTTTATTTTTTCATTTATTATTTAAAAAATAAAGGGCATTAACTTGACAACAATTTTTCTAATCAAAATATACAAAATATAGATTGGTCAAAAAGTAATGTAAATATAAGTATTAAATTGGAACAAAAGATTACTTTATTCACTCAATCTGATTATTACTTATGTTATTTTAAATAACATGTTGCTTGCCTTTTGGCCTTGTTTGTTTATGTTTTACAATCCAAAATTTTGGATCAAAAAATTATAAATAAACTAAACACAAACTATTCTCATCTTAATTCACCTTTTCTCAACGATTCTTTTCCAATCTCCTCACTATATAAATTATTTCACGCATTTATCAATCGGAATCATTTATACAATCATTATTTATCTTTATATTTCACACATTACGATTTTTAATTTACTTTTTATTATTATTTTATTCACATAACCATTGCACACATAACTAATACAATCATTCAAAATGACATCCATTAATCTATCACAATTATTCCAATATATTTTACAACTTTCAATCAATTTTTTTAATATAAGTAAAGTACTCACACGAATTTTCGTAGTACGCATTAATTTTTCAAATATTTTTAAATTTCAAACTCTAAAACATAAAATAAATAGGAAAAAAGAAAGTATAAGCTTACCGGTTGCTTCTTTTTTGTTGTTCATTGCATCAACAAATTGAATTTCACTTTTGATCACATTTTTAATAATTTTGTCTTCCTAATTATCTATTATTGTTAATTTTGCAATTTAAATAATAAATCATTAAATTTGCTTATATGTTTTTATTTTTTGATCTCATGAATAAATATTAAGTTGAATTTGTTATATATCTGGATTATGTCACAATCCTATAATTGTTCATGAATTTAGGATTTTTGAATTTACTTTCTCTTTATGTATATATATTAGGTAAATTTATGTGCATTTTAAGTACTTTTAATTTGTGAATAAACTTGTACATGTCTATAATTCTAAAATGGGTACATATGAGTTAAGTTATGTGGTATATTTATGTCTTATTAATAAAAAATATTTGTAAATAAGTTAATATGAGACTACTTAGTTTCATTCATATACATGAATACTGAAAAAGAGTTAAAATAATACATTTTCTCTTATTATTGAAAAGTTAAAATAAATGATAATGCATGTGATCATTTGATCTCTATATTATGATTTTTTTTGGTATAATGGAATATTGAATTTTTTTTTATTGTAATATATATTATACCTGTTATGTAAAAATTGAGATTGATTTAATTATTACATATATATTGAGATATGCGAAGCACTAAAAACTACTCATTATATATAAGTAGGACTG
The DNA here is from genome assembly GCA_963669365.1 of Verbascum thapsus. Lineage (NCBI taxonomy): Eukaryota > Viridiplantae > Streptophyta > Magnoliopsida > Lamiales > Scrophulariaceae > Verbascum > Verbascum thapsus. The sequence continues at coordinate 4,588,052 of OY770105.1, read as the reverse complement.
TAAATTTAACCGGACCAACCTAAAGTCTGATTATTTGACCCACTTACATGTAGATTGATAAAATAAAAGATAATCACACCAACCCAAATTCATTTTAAATGAACTTAAATTTTAAACTATATATTCTCGCATGTCAAGAGTGTTGGTCCCAAGTGGTTTATGAAAGGGTCTAGAAGAGGGGTTGAATAGACCCCGAAGTTCTTTTCCAAACTTCAAAAATTTTGTGCACAAGGACTATTAAAAAGAGTGGATTAACGTAGAACTAGTTGAGAAGACTACAAAGAGGTAAAGTGATAAAAAATTAGATCAGAGTTAAGTACGCAGCGGAAAAAAAAATTTAGTCTTTGGTTTTAACAAATTGTTGAGCAAGTTATAGTTAGAAGACGTTTGTCATTTTTATCTTTTTATGCAAAGAATAAATTAACTTATTGCTTAAGCATAAGATATGCAATGAAGAGCAAAATAAAGCAATAAGTAAAAAAAGGGTTTGCAAGGTTCGCTAGGTGGTGTAATCTCAATTACGTCCTTTTTTTTTCGATGTCACGAATGAATCCACTATACTGAATCTGAAGATTCGCACAGAGTCTTCTCCAAAATAATGTATCAAAACTAAAATGTCTTGAGCTCCATTGCTACACAAGCGTCTGCTCCAAAAACACTTCTAGTGGTTTGCTTCTCTCACTCAGAAATACGGCAGATATCATACAGCTTTCCTCACACTCAGGTTGAAAGAGAGATGAAGTATTTCACACAGAAATAGGTTTTGCTTGTTTTTTTTTAAGTCAAACAACCTGTTTGATATTCTTTTCGGTTTGATTCTTCTGGAAAGAGATAAAGAGGAATATCTTGGAGTGGATGTTCTGGGATTCGAATTTTCTGAGGGTGAAATTTAAAAAATTATTCAAAGCTTTTTCGAAAGATCGGAGTGAATAAGAGGCTTTCAGAAAGAGTTTCGAATCGATTTTCTATTTCTGTATTTTTGTGAACTCTCTCTCTTTTGAAAGGGTTATGAAGTTCAATTTATACGCGGGACTTGGGATAGATCTGTTAGGACTATTTGGTGGCGCGTATAAAATTAATCACTCAGAAAAGTCAGAGGGTTGTTGGTGAATCCCTGATATTTTTTCTGCAATTGTCGGACTGCGGCAGTTGTCTTATGTTGACATCCAATAGGTTTGGTGTTATCCGTACTCCATCAGAAGTATATACATTAATGCCTTTGACAAGCATTAAATGCATTTAAATAAATGTCCGTTGAGCATTAAATTCTTTGAGAGGACATTTAATCCTCAGGCGCTTATGATGAAAGTCATCGAGTAACTCAGCATATCTTGTACATTGATATGATATCGCTTGTGAAGTAGCATCGCTTGAGATACTTGATTTTACGGATGAACTTCTGCTTGTCGCTTGAGTTTGCTGATTCTTCAACCTCTTCACATTAATAGACTCACTCAGAATTCTACTAACGCTACAAGCGTTTTAAAATAGCACAACAAAATAAGACAAACAAAAACACCTATACTAAAAGTTACAACTCGAAATACTTTCTATCGCCTGATACATGATATTCTAATAAATACAAACTTACATTTTTCAGGGGTTTAATATTTAAATAATCAAAACTTCTAACAAAGAAATTCCTAACAAAGAGGTTGTATGACGCAATAGTATTTCTTTTTTCTCATATTATCTCACTTACATCCCTGTAGTAAAAATGTTAGGTTTGTTGTCGAAATTATACTTTTATCTCATTTTAGTCTTTTTCGATAATTTTTAACCGAATTACCCGGTTTATTTATATTTGGTTCCTAAAATTTTATGTTTGTATCACTTTTGGTCCCTAAATCAAAAAAAAAAAATGAAAGTCTTGTACTTATATGAACTAAAACTAATTAATTGAATAAATAAATTAATAACCTTTTTTATTTCATGAATAAAATATGATTATTTTTTCTCAGTTTACTTAGACATTAATTATTAGTATATACTTGCGGAACCACAAATCAAGGATGTGATACTAACATATGAAAAATAATCACATATATTATTATATAATTTTTTTAATATATGCAAAATTTGAAGATTATCATCATAAATTTTATTTAGATGATTATTAAATCATATTATCTTAGTTCAAGACTAAAAATACATGACTGAACAATTGAATAAGAAATTAAATGATCAATAAAGATCATTAATAGAGAATAGATATAGAAAAATCAATATTTTTAGTGAAATGTAAATTATATTCGTAAATAATTTATTTTCGATTTTCAAATTTTAAATTTTTTAGGTAACAATTAGTAACGCTATTTATCAAAATTAAATAAAAAAATATAATTAAAGTTATTAATGTCGCGCAATTGAGTTCAGTTATGCTTTCCACATTATTGCATATTTGGATTGTCTCAAAAATTATATTTTATTATATATAGATTTACTAAATAATAAAAATTTAAATAAGTTAATAATAATTAATTATTTATTTAGAAAATAATTATTAATATATTAAGTTTTTACCCTCTATTTAGACAATCACTTTTCTCCGAAGCTAAAAAAGCAAGTATTGTTTGATTCAACACAAGTTTAACTGATAAATATATTATGAATCACAAGGAATAAAAATACATGGCATTGTAATCGCAAATGCTATGCAACAATTTGATAATAATTGCTTCTACACAGGACTTGCATCATCTAATTCAATAGTGACCGAAACAAACAAGAGATACCCTAATGTCAATTCTGAATTTGAGTTGGTCCTACAACCAATCAATGTGGTTGCTGAAGTTGAAAAAAATACTCAATTGTCAATATAAAATTCATGTTTCATGATTTTTGTGATATTAATGTTGCTTCAGACGAGAGCAAAATTGGTAATACATCTTTTTTATGAGTAATTTGATTATACTTTAATATCAACATTTCTCAAATTATAAAATTGTACACCACTTATTAATTAATATTTGTGAAACTAATTGAGTTTTATCTGAGATGGGTTTTGTTAAGAAGGTTAAACAATCATTTCAATTTATTAGAAATGACATGAGTATCAGTTATAGAAGGGAAGTTTTTTTGGTGAACCACTTGTATGTACAACTATAACATTTCAATTACTTTCTCTATATAAAAATTGACTATATGTACTTCTTTTAAGTTTGATACTATCACAATTAATTAATGCGATAATCTAGCAACTAATGAATGACAATGGTTGCAAAAGTGGTGGATGCAAAACCAATTGTAACGTTTTTGGGACTGAAAAGACTCATTTACAAAGGTATTTTCTATACCTAAGGATATATATATATAGTATGATTACATAATAATTATATCCTAAAATATGACATATTTTGACTGTAGGACATGTTCAACTCAAATCAACATCCACTATAGCTTCAGTGTTCAAACTACCATGTCCACAGACAAAAATATTGTGATTCTTACTCACTTAATATAAATTTCAAGTTATTTTTCTAAAATACAAAGAACGGAATTATTTACTTCCTAATGTAATATCAATAATTTTCATTTAAAATGATGAAATAGGTTGAAGAAGAAACATAACTCTATTAGAAGAGTTGTGAATGATTAAGAAGATTAAGGAATATGAAAAAGTCACACTCAATCAAGCTATAAGACTCATTAGTTGAGTTTAGATACCATACAAATTGTTTAAGATATATAATTATTATTTAATATTATATTATTTTATTTAAAATTCATTTTAAATTCCATGTTCTATGTTATTCTATACTTATACTTTCTTCTGAATAATTAATTATTTATTTTATTTTGTGAAAAAAGAAAAGAATACATACTATTACTTGAAACTGGTATTGACAAAATGGAGAATTTATCAATGCCCTAATACGAGGCTTGCAACAATTGCACCAAATCAGTACCCAAGATAATTTGTGGAATTGAATGCAAAAAATGCACAAAATCAACAAGTAGAAGTATCTCCAAGTTATGTAAAATATTTAACTTATACAACTTAATTAACAGGCAAATAAGAAAGACAGACTTTTAATTTGTTGCACAGATATCACCTGAAAATTAATGCCATTGATGGCAATGAAAAGACGATAATCACTTTGTTTGAAGATGTAGCTGCCACACATCGATTGTATTGTAACCCTGACTCATATGTTAAGTTATGTAGTTTTATTTTATTCTAAAATTTTACAAAAATATAATAATCAAATACTTTTAACTTCACAGTATCACCTTTGCAAAAAACCGAGAACACGCAATGAGAGTTCATTTTCAAGCTTGATAACAATGTTGAAGTTCGCAATGGAATGTTATTGGTTATTGTTGAAGCAATTGCAAATCCGACAAACAACAAACAAAACAAACATGAACATGGATCACAAGGTCCTCAAACGCCCAAGAGAAAAAAGTCAACAAAGGACGCTGTCAAAAAGCAAGTTCAACGAAAAAAGTTGAAAAACAAATCAAGCTGAAGTAGTTTCCATCAATGAAGAAAGGAGTTTACCTAAGTAATTGCCATTGATCACAGAAGTTGCACAAAACATTATTATACTTTTGCTACTTATATAACTGAAATCTTATGGATACACATGATAACTCTACTTAAGTTTGAGTAATATATTTCTAATTTAGCTCTGAAGATTAAATTCCTCATAAGAAAATATAATTTTTCTAAAAAAAGAATATAAATGTCTAATAATTTGACGTCCTTTGAATTACACAACCAGACGGAAACCATCCGGAAATTCTCTCTCCACATGGAAACCATTTATGTATACACTTGTTACACATATATATTCGCTACACGAAGTATTACATTGTTATGTTACAGAGGATTTGTATAAATTTTCGCATGATCTGCTACCGATTCATTAATAATTTCCTAAAAGATTATAGTGCATAAATATGAAAACAAAATCATATTACTATCTCCATTTAATCCATTAATTTGGTCAACCAAAAGCACCCTTAAATTTCTCTAATCTATGTATATATTTAATAATTTCTATTCTCAACCATCTTAACTGCCTCAACTCCAAATGGCCCACATCAATATTCCACATTGTGGGTACCCTATTTCTCCATATTCACACTTTTATACCCAAAAAATACACTATAAATCCTTCTTCTCAACAAAACTCTACCTACACCAACCACCATTCTTTCTTCATGGAGAGCCCCATGAGTTCATCTGTTAACACAAATATTAGTAATATTTTGAACGAACCCTCTGAGGAGGAGAGTGGCTGGACGGCTTACCTTGACGATTTTTCATGTTCCAATGGTAGTTTTATTAGCAGCCCTTCTTTGGTTTCTGATGGTAATATTAATCAGATCAAAAGATTGAATTTCAATAATATTAAGAGAGGTAATTATAGGAGATATTCATTAGATGATGAAGATTTGGAAGATACTGCTAGCTCTCCTGTTAACAGCCCTAAGGTAATTAAGTTTCATGTGAATTTAAATCTTTTTATGTGATTTATTATTGGGATTTGTCTTAAATATGTGTGTTGTTGATTGAATAGGTTAGTTCTTTGAAGCAGATGGAGGTCAACCCTAGAAGATTTGATGATTTTGCTGTTGCCAATTTTATGGTAACGTGTATAGTAGTTATAATATTAATTATTATTATTATTATTATTATTTAATTTTTAACCTAAAACATAGAAGTGATATTTATCTATGATCATCTTGCAAGAGAAGTGAGAGTTTGAAGTTTTATACAATAAACATTATATAAAATTATAGAATTTTCCCCTATACGAATTTTAAATTTTTTGTTGTGCCCAAATCTCTATATACCTAAACACTGTGAATTGCGATTCAATCTTTGGCTAATATTTATTTTCTTTGTACTCAAACTAATTTTTATTTTTTTGTATATTCCATTATTATTTTTAGGGAAAACAACGCGACCCGAATAGTATGGTGGAACTTGGGAAAGATGAGAAAAATGGCCAAAATGTTAATGGTAGCAAAAATACGAATGAGTATGTTGATTTGAAGAGAAGAGGACTATGTTTGATGCCTGTGTCCGCTTTGGTGAACTATTTTGGCTAATTATCGGTTTAATAGTCTTTATGTCTATATTTCAGTCGTGTGTAATGAAAATCGTAAATATATAAAATATTGTATATATAGTACCCGTCAACTTTGCCTTCCTCCACCTGTTGATATATTTACGAGAGAAGATGACCTTCGAGTATGCAAGGGAAAAAAATAAGGTGATATATGTAGCATAAATCAAAGGATTTGGAAAAGAAATTTCCTTTGATGTTAATTTAGTATGTAATATTAGTACTCATAAGAAGTTTGTTTGTCATCTAAATGGACTTTTGTGTATGTAATATGGTGTTTAGTACAAATTGTTTTCAGAAAATATACTTGATATCGATACTATTAGTAAAGATAATTTGTATTAAATTTATATTTCATCTCGTATTAAGTAAATATATTTACACTTCACATATATAAGTAATACATAATACTAAGTGAAATAACAAATTAAAAAAGAAAATTCCGATAGCATTATATGACTCTTAAATATCCATAAGAACTGCTATAACATAATATAATACTAGTGGCAAACTTTAAAATGATAATATTAAAACTGTCTCTAGCTATACATAATCAGTGATAATAATTTCTGATTTGTTATAAAAGTAATTTTCATTCATAAGAGTTCTTTTTAAATTATCATTAATTGACAATTAGTGACAGCACAAATAAAATCAACGCTATATTTTTTTTTCAATTAGGTTATTATTAAAAATGTGATATTAATTGTCATTATGCAATTACTTTCCTCACCAAATTGCAATGAGTGTCTACTTGAATAGAGTTTCTGTCATTATTAAACTTGTGAAATCTATTTAACTACCTATCCGAACATTACAAGTTATTACACTTTTCAAAATAACTTTTTTAGTACACTTGTTTATCTTAAATCGTCGGATCTTCCACTTGTTTATCAACCCATGGAGTTTTGAAAGAAAAAAAAAAAAAAACCTTTTTACCTAAACTTTATTCCTTACATTTTTTTATCAAATCTGTCGTATGTACTGAAATCAAAATATATTCTGAGGAAAATTTATGTTAATAAAAAACAGGAATCAAAATAATAAATCTAATTCATTTTTTATCCGAATTGAAGCAGTTTAGATAAATTTTTGGTTTAACATTTTGGAGAATCGAAATATTGTTGACTCTATCAATATATAAAAGCTCTCTATAGAAATATTCAATATGCAAGTTTCATAAATTATGAATATTATAGATATCGACTCTCATATTTCATTGTCATATATTCTTTTTGAAGTACTTAATTCTTTAGTAGAATAAAAGCCTTACAATAAACTAAAGATAAAGTGCAACAGAAGCAAGGACGTGCATAGAGTTGTCTCTAACATTAGACTCAGTACATAATTACAAATTGGATAATTATTTTGAAGAATATGAACGATATAATAAATGAGTGATAAATTCAAAAGTTTTACTAAATTAATGATGTAAAAAGATCATGATAATCTTTTTTCTGAAGTCATTTGAAAGATTTTAATTTTATACCGAGAAAAGAAACATTTATTCAATATTCTCAATTTGTCCCCTTACATTTTATGTCTTGACATAAAGACTTCACGAGATTGATTCAATTTTTCAAATATTTATTCTTCATATGTCATTGTTTATAACATTATTCTCTTTAATTTGTCATGTTTGAATGTTCTCAAGTATTTAATCCATTCAACTTGATTATTCTTTAACAATTCAGTTAATTTAATACGTGTTGGAAGTAGTAAAACAAAACATATTATAATAAATAAAAGTTTATTATACTAAATGATATTTTAAAGATTAACAAGGGCATATCCCATTCTTTTGTGTTCACAAAATCAATAACTAGTAATCAAAAAACAATTGTGGCTTGGAATAAAAGAACCTGGCAAAGTTTGTTGATGGTCATTAATTAAAATAATTTGGGCAAGGGAGATGAATTTAGATTTGTTTAGGCCAAAGAACATTCTTTAGATATGTAACCCTAGCTAGATTCTTTCCGTTGACTCTCACATCCATTCTTCTATTAGTATTAATTTATTTTGTTCTCAAATATAATAATTTTTTATTCAAATATACGTAATATATATGTTCCTGTAATTTATTCTGAATCAAAATTAAATTAAATAAGTTATCTAAAAAGATCAAATGTATATTTAAATTATGTATCTATAATCACATTGTACTCTGTAATGGACAATGAAGAATTTTATACTAATTGGTAAATTGACTAAAAGTTACAAAACTATTTTATGGAAAATAATAATAAGAAATGTCAGAATTTTTATAGCTTAATATTTGGGTCTCCATCATTGTTTATATGTTGGATTTCAAATGATCATATAAACATTGTATGGGTTGATGATGCAGGATCAAATATTAATGTCACGTAAAGAGTACAATTGATGTGGTATTTATAATCATCTGTTTGGGTCATGGACTCGACCTATAGGGTTTGGGCCCATATAATCCAAAAGTTGGCCCACTAAAAAGTACTAATCTAGGCTTACAATAAATAAGTATTACCGAATTACGGAAATACCCCGAATTCTAGCAGGATCCATCAGTTGAGAAAGTTAAGTGTAAATAAAATACATACAAAAGATAACTTATCAATTATTAACACGTAATATTGTTATGTTTGGGCAATCTATAATTGATGCTATCAAACAATGCTATATTTTTGATACTGTATTCATAACAAAATTTAACCATTTTGAAATAAAACACAAATAACTTTATTGTAGCTAGTTCAAATAATAAAAAAAGCTTAACTTGTTATTCAAAGTATGAAATATTTTCTCATTAACCAAATTTATAAATTTTTGATCAATTAAAATTTTAGATTACCAATTTTTTTCATATCTAATTTTAGAAAAATTACTAAAACTTCTCTATAATATATAATTTTATATTCAAATAATCAATAAAAGTAGTTTTTCTTTTTTATCTCAAATGTCCATCCTGGAATCTTTTTTCACGAAAAAATAAAAAAATTGGACTAAATAAAAAAATAGAAACCTTGGTGCTTTAGACTTTTCAATTTGGTAGCTTTTATAATACAAATTTATTTCTTAATTTTATGTATTTTGAATGTTGTTATATAAAAACAAAATGATTTGAGGTCTTCGAGTATCTAGAATGCTAGAGGTGACAATTATTGATAATATTATTTAAAAAGCCGAGGATAGAAAAAATTTAGTTTTTACAAACTTTATAAAAGATCAATTATTAAAATTACTCAATATTTTACCCTAATAATCTTTATATCATGATTCTCAATTACTACTTTAAAATAAAATAATTCTCAAATTATAACTCTTTTACAATAGTTCTAATACTATTATTTTAGTGCATATGTATTGTACTGTGAGTGCAAACTTATTATTATAAATTTTTATTCCTTGTTGTCGCATATTTTATACTTGGTCACTTGTTCCAAACTTCACTCTACTAAGTTGTCCATGCGGGCATCATGACCAATCACTTATTCTATGATAAATGATATTATTATACAATTCTAGGATTTTTAAAAGTACGTCATTATGTTATAAAGTAGGGTAATCATGTACTTCATTTTATAATAGTTAACATAAATATAAAATAGGTAAAATATAGAATAAGTGATTGGTCATGATGCTCGCATGGGCAGCTTAGTTGGTCACATAGGTGAAGTTTGGAACAAGTGACCAAGGATCGAGTCCCAACAGCGGTAGTGTGGGAGCAACCTCTCAAAGTGAGGAGGCTCCTTGTGCGCAGTGGGCAATGGTCTAACTTCTGTGATTAACTAAGTTATCATGATTTACATCCTCCCATATGCTCTGTCCAGCCGAGTAGACTTGGCAATGGGTGGGCCAGACCCAGATTCAAACCCAAAACTTTGGGTCTAGATCTAGACCCAATGTTTTGGGTCTGGGTCTGGACCCAATGTTTTGGGTCTAGACCTAGACCCAATAATTCTTTTTATTTTTTTTTATCTAAAAATGTTTTATAATTATTTATATTAATAAATGTGTTTAGTTCAAATTATCATGCTTTTATGTGAAAAGACGTAATTTCAATATATGATATATTAAAATAATTGAAAGAGGGACATTTTTTCTTATAATTTTTCCCGTAACAATTTCATTAGACCAAACAAAGTGTAAGAATAAAAATCTTTTAAGGATTTAAGTGGAATAAAATTTAGAAATTAATAATGTTAAAATCAAAATTAGAACTGAACACTAATTTTATACAAAAACTTCCATTGTGGATTTTAAATGTCGTAACCTTATCTTTATTATAATTTATAACCAGCCAAAACAAAAAACAAGACTTTTGTATTATTTTATTAAAGTTATTCATTTGTTTAATGTGAAGAGCATAATTATCAGAATAATAATACTAATACTAATAAAAATAATGTGAAAAATATTTTACAACTATGAGATAAAAAATTCATTTCGAAATTTTTTTAGTACACACATATATAATTTTCAATTCTAATTAAAAACGTAAACAAACATGAACAAAGAAAACGATAAAAATGAATTGTTTTTAAATAAAATTGATATATATTTTCTCTTGAATTTTATTTCTTTTCATTGTTTGGTCATGGTGAAATTTAATATAGATGCTTAATAGTTTTTTTTATTTTACAAAATTATAAAGCATTTTAGATAAAAAAAAATTTAAATAAAATATTGGATTTAGGTCTAGACCCAAAACATTGGGTCCAGACCCATACCCAAAACATGAGACCCATTGGGTCTGGGTCCAGGTCTAGACCCAAAGTTTTGGGTCTGGGTCCGGCTCACCCAATGCCAGGCCGAGGGCCGGGGCATGGGGGCCTTTGGGGTTGGGGATTCAACCTTTGGAACAAGTGATTGGTCATAATTGTTTTTAATAGTTATTATAATTAAAGATTTATTAAGTAAGAATAATAATGTCCTTTCTAATGTTAACGATAATATGGGTTTATTAAATTATTATTTTAACAAAAAAACATAGTGCATTCACTGATTAGAATATTATATGAGCAATTTTTTATATAATAATTTAAAAATATATACCGTAACACTTTCACAATTTCGTAGTTTATAGGTTAACTTGTTTGAACTTTGTTGATTATATGTTCTATAATCGCTAAATTTATATTCAATATGATCACTTAATTCGTTTCTGAAATTTTATCAACTACTGATTTACATGTATAAATTTTGACACAAAATATTAATTTTTAAAAATGAATAAAGATAGCATTTATTGTTTACTTTATTTTACATTATTTCCATCCCTTTGTCGTATTTGGTAAGTTTTTTTCTACTCTGCCGAAATGTTTCTAATATTTAACATGTATTTATAAATAGCTGGAATTTGTTATTATGTCTTTTGATATATGATACGTTATTAATATATATATGAAATGTGAAAGATGTGGAGAAAAATAAGAATTTTAGCAAATAATTTTAATTGATGATTGTGTGAACGAAACGAAAAACTGTAGTTGAAAGATTGATTGAAAATGATTCTTAAGAGTGGGACTTGAGAATATTGTGATTCATTTGCAAACGTAAACAAGCAAAGGGCCCGCCTAAATATTATGAATTAGTGTGCCAAACTACAGAAGAGGCAATAGTGATAAGGAAGGAGAGTAAGGACAAAAAGAAAAAGAAAGACAAAAAAGAACAGTGACAAGCAGAATAGAGACAGATTTTGAACAGAAACTGTTAGAGCCGAGCTTATATATATATATATGATATATATATATATATATACAGTAATTAGTTTCATCCTAGATCGATAGAGTGGCAATGGCGGACATCAAACTAGAAGAAGTGGGTCATCATGATCATCATCAACAGATTTTAGCTGTTGAATCGGAATCAACACAACAACAAGAAGAAGAAGAAAAAGCAAAGTGTGAGCAGCAGAAATCGCAAAGGAAACGCATAGCATCGCTGGATATCTTTAGAGGCCTCACCGTTGCAGTTAAGTTTATATATTTAGTCTTCGAATCGATTATAACAACGTAACTATTTCATTTTGATTGATAGATTCCCTCTCATATTTATATTATATGCTAATACAGTTCTTGTAAGTGATGATGCCCTTTTACTCATTTTAGATAATTTTATAGAATAGTTTAGGGAGGATTCAATTTTTTAGAAAAGTGCTTTTTGTTATTAATCGACATGATTATAGTGTTTGAGTATGTAGGCTTCTTCTGATATGTATATATAAATATATATTGAACAGTTAATGATATTGGTTGATGATGCTGGGGGAGAATGGCCAGTTATTGGGCATGCCCCATGGAATGGTTGCAATCTTGCTGATTTTGTGATGCCATTTTTTCTGTTTATTGTTGGAATGGCCATTGCACTTTCGCTCAAGGTTCTGCTTTCTGTAAATGTTGGATTGTTTTTGAAGATTTTCTCTCTTATTTTTCATGTATTATTTTTGCTCAATTTCTATGAATAGGGAATACAAGATATAAAAGTGGCCATCAACAAAGTGATTTTAAGAACTTTAAAACTTCTCTTTTGGGGCCTCCTTTTACAAGGTTAGTTCGTTCTGTGGTTTAGTTTCATGCATAGTGCATATATTTGCTCCTTACAATATATATAAGAATTTTCTTCTGAGCTATTTATCATGCCTTAGGAACAAGAAGAACTAACATGTAAAAAACTGATGTTTCAATCCAACAACGAATTTGATTCCTTTATAGGAGGTTTTTCACATGCACCTGACAAACTAACATATGGGGTTGATATGAAAAAGATAAGGTGGTGCGGAATACTCCAGGTAATTTGATAGTTCCCTTTGGTGCGTTTGGATTGAAGGATTCGAAAACTATGGATTTCAAATTCATCGACAAATCCATTTAAGTTTGTTTGGATGAATTCATGTTATGATGGATTTCAAATCCATTGTTATTCATTTTGAGCTATTTTCTTCACAACTATGGTGGATTTCAAATTACTCCGATTTTAGTGTCATTTCAAATCCTCTCCCCAAATCCAAATCATTCGATCCAAACACACCCTTTTAGATTTCTATCCATTTACATATTGACTAATTGAAGGCGTAGTTATTCTGTACTGTGCTTCTCAGAGAATAGCTATCGCCTATTTAGTTGTCTCGTTCATTGAAATCATGACAAGAAATGACTGGATGAAGGGTCTACAACCCGGAAAATTATCTATATTCAAGCTATATTTTTGGCATTGGTGAGTCTGTTTTGAGATCTCTTTATATATGGTGATTTGATTGTGTATTAATAAGTTATCAATTGACTCATGTTTTACAATTTGCAGGGTTGTGGGTGGATTTGTTTTGATTGTTTATTTAGCCACACTATATGGAACATATGTTCCGGATTGGCACTTCATAGTGCAAAATACAGACAGTCCTGATTTTGGGAAAGTTCTCTCTGTAAGCCCTTTTAACATTTTCTTGTCATATTAAGATAATCTCAAAGATCATTGGTATTTTTTTACCTATTTTTTTGTAAAATGAAAATATATTATTCCATGGCAATCCAAAATTTGCATTAGAAGACCGATAATTAATCCTAAATGGGTCTCCATTAATTTGCAGAACATTAGGAGATATTTTCTATTATTTTCAGGTAGGATGTAATGTGAGAGGGAAATTGGATCCTCCTTGTAATGCAGTGGGCTATATAGACAGAAAGGTGCTTGGAATTAATCACATGTATCAGCATCCAGCTTGGAAGAGATCCCAAGTGAGTATATATATAGTCTTATTCAAGTCCCATTTTCCTTTACCTTTGAATTAATTTGATGTCCCATTAAATTTTATAATCATCTAAATGATGAAGAGTTGCACGAATAATTCCCCTCACGAGGGACCTTTCCGGGGTGATGCTCCTTCTTGGTGCTGGGCACCTTTTGAACCTGAAGGCGTTTTAAGGTAGGCTACATATGATGAGTTTCGATAAATATGAGACTTTCGGAAATGACTAAATATGCTGCATTTTGTTATGCAGCTCAATTTCTGCTATACTCTCGGCAATCATTGGAGTTCATTATGGACATGTTCTTGTACATATGAAGGTAACATATATATATATATATATATAATATCATGTTTTTTTCTTTCCAAAATTGAATTGTGGTTGCAATTTGATATGGTATTATCATAGGGCCACTCATCTAGACTTCAACATTGGACCATTATGGGGTTTAGCCTTGTGATACTAGGACTTATTCTTCATTTTACGGATGGTAAGTTTGAACAAATATGAAATTGAAATAGATGCATGTTTTTCATATTTACTAAGGATGATTTTGTTAGAGTGCAGCAATTCCTTTAAATAAGCAATTATACACGCTCAGTTACGTTTGTGTGACATCTGGAGCAGCAGCGTTAGTGTTCTCGACTTTTTACATACTGGTACAATATCGTCATTTCTAAACTTTAACGCTCATATTTTTGCCTTTAGATACTTGCTAATTCTATTTGAGCTTTAGTGATTAACAGATAATCTTTTTCTCTCAGGTAGATATATGGAATTTGAAGTGCTTGTTTGTGCCTTTGGAGTGGATTGGTATGAATGCTATGCTTGTTTATGTGATGGCTGCTGAAGGTATTTTTGCAGGATTTATCAATGGTTGGTATTATGATAATCCCAATAATACATTGGTAAGTTTCTTGAAAGTTCATTTATTTTTCACTAATTGCTTATTTGAGTGCATGAATGTCATACTTGGTTAAAACCATATATATTGTTTGCAGGTACATTGGATTGAGAAGCACATTTTCATAAATGTGTGGCATTCAACAAGAATGGGAATTCTACTATATGTTATCTTTGCTGAAATCTTGTTTTGGGGTTTGGTTACTGGCCTCTTGCACAGATTCTCCATATACTGGAAGCTTTAACTATTTACTTATTTATTTAGACTTTGTTACGATTCATCGTATAATCGAAAGCTATGTCAAGAAAAAGAAAAAAATGTATACTAAGTAATTTGCGTTCGAATCTTATGCTACTGTACACAGTCGAAAGAAGCACGACAATGATAGTGTAATGGATAATAGGATTCAATTTGTATATGCACTACACAAATTTTATCAATACTAGCATAAAGTGCGTGTGTTGCACGTGTAAGCTAATTAATTTAATAATGTTTCAAAAATTAATAATTACATATTGTTGGTCGTTAAATCTTGGATGAAAAATTTGTTTGAGACTAAATGTGAGACAATTTACGAGACTATATTAGAGGAACACGTTACAAATGAGACCAAAATAGAACTAGAGCTATGTTATGAGATGAAAATGATAATTTTTTTCAATTTTTTTTATACTTTATTAAGAAAATTGTTTAAAAACAAAGGATTCTTTTTTAGTTGTCAAATATATTAGTTGACTAATTATTTGATAATTAATCAATAATGTATGATTTAGTTACCTAGATTAGTTAAATAGTTTGTGATAATAGAATTAATTATAATATATTATTTATTTAAATTAAATATATTCTATATTTTTTTATTCTATTTACGCACAAAAACTCCTCCAAATCATCGATCAAAATATTGACTAACTTGGGGCAACCTCATAGTGTTGATCGGATATTTGAATCTTGTTGTCTTGGTCACAAGTTTGATTTCCCTTGAAAGAATGTTTATTGGGCTTCTCTATTGTGAGTCCGTGAGTTAAGAGCAATAGATTGGTTGAAGTTCCCATCATCCAAAAATATATATTGACTAATTGAATTTTTCATTAAACTTTGATTGATATAATGTATATATATATATATATTTAAAAGATAATAGACGCAATACAAAAACTTATAATAAATGAGACTAAAATTTGATTTGATTTCATTTTTCCTTTTCTGGTGTTTTTAATAATCTCAAACTGATTTACAATTCATTAATAATTTAATATTAATGATATTGTAGTTGTTGGTAACGTCCTACCTTTGTGGTTTTATGATATAATTATTAAAAATAATTTAATAATATTTATTGTATGAACACCAAGAAAAAGAGTCAGAATTACGAAAAATTCCCCTATGTTTCGTCGCCCTTCTCTGTTGCCGGCGCTTACCTTTTCTAATAAAATAATTCATACCAAATAGAATATATACTTTACAAACACTTTGGATTTTCTCACCCTAAACAAATTCCGAGATGAATGATCTTCTCACGGTTAGTATATCATCATATAATTCTATTGGTTTGTGTTTATTCCTACTGATTGATGATCATCGTTTTGGATGTTAATTTAAATTGAATATTCATTTTCAAGTTATTGTTTAATTTCTGATATTGTAGTTCACTCTCTGTTTCTATCTTCGTGACTATCTCCACATGTAATTTCCTGAACTATTTTGAGTTTTCTGTTGTTGTATTAAAGATGCAATTTGTTTATGTGATCGTTATTTGATTTCATCTTTATTTGTTTTTGAGTTTATTCCAGGATTCCTTTGTTAGTGATGTCAGAGAAAATCCTTCAAGAGAGCCTGATCTCGAGATGGGTACTCGATTTCCCAGGAGTAACTCGTCCCTGGGATTGGAATCCTTTAATAAGCAGGTATGTCCCAAAATACATTTTATTAATAGTTTCAATAGCTATATTGTTCTTCTCTAAATCTCATAATGGATTGCTTTGGCTTTCTGGATATCTTTTTTCAGATAGAAGAGGTCGACAAGCAAGTCGACAAACTCTCTGCTTTACTTGTGAAACTTAAGGTATGAATGATATACCGCTCATTTGGACCTTTATTTTCATTTGAATGAAGATGTGTAGTATACTAGCGGCAACTATTATCGGCTGTGGCATAGTTTGTTGGAGAAAGCTTTTGTAAATTCGACTACCTTGTAGATAAGCAAACTATATCAAATAAATTGCAAACAATTGAACATAAGTTTTATTCTAGGCCTTGTTTGACTATGTGAAATTTTCAAGTTAATATTTTGGTGCGAACCTAGTCTCAAACTCAAATGATAACCATAAGAAAAGTCCAGACTACATTTGAGTTTACTTATTTCAGTTGGTTTAGTATAGAGTAGTTCCACTATTTTACGTTTTTCCTCTTTTAAAATGGATTAAAATTCCATAGTTTTGGTTTTTAGTTCAAATATATCCTATGAACTTACCTTTGTCATACTTTCGACCAAAAATAGAGTAGATTGATCAAATTGAATCCAAAATGCATGTAAAAAGTACTTTTTTTTTTTCTAAAGTATTATATAACTTTTTATCTCCAATTACTCTAATATTACAACTAAATTTAGAATCACTTGACGTTATATAATACTAATATCTGTGCGTGCATTTTACTACATTTATGTTTTTAATAATTGCCGTTATGAATTCAACCACAACTTATGCCAACATTCCACACTATAATCTTAATTAAAACAACAAGGTCTAATTACACAATAAGTTAGTGGGTCTGTGTATGATTTTCCTTATTTTGGAAAAATTATACTCACATCCCCTCACTTAATATGTAATTACCAAAACACCCCTAGCGTATTGAAAATTACCAATACACCCCTTCAAGGGTCTATTTGTAAGGTTTGTAGGGGGTGTAATTGTAACAATTTTGAACACACCGGGGGTTAGATAACTGTAAGATATCTTTAATATTAGGGTGTGGGTAGTTTTTAATAAATGAGGGAGTGTTTTGGTAATCACACAATAAGTTAGGGGATCTGTGTGTAATTTTCCTTATTTTAAATGTTGACATGTTATATATTTTGAAAAGTGTTTGTACGGAATAAGTTATTTCTTCTGGGATTAATATAGTTATTGATCAAAGTTGATGTTACTTTTTATCTTTATTTAAAATAAAAAGAGTATTTACATGTATAATATGCACTTCAAATTTTTACTTCCATTTAACTCTGTAATGGTATACGAGTGCAATCTTGAATCCGTTCTGCTTTGGGTTCAGTTGAAGTTGTTCTGGACTTCTCATGGTAGCTCTGTCTTGTTTCATTTGTCTGAACGCCTTATACTTCTAACATTTGCCTGGTTGAGCAAGGATATTTTCATGGTCGAGCCCCACCTTTCTTCTTTATATCTTTGTCTTATTGTCCTATCACATTTTCTTTGTTACCATGTTCACATTCTGAATTGCTGATAGGTAACTAAGAAATAAGAGAAGTACTGTATACATAGATTTTGTGATGTTAATTATCTCGTCTAGATTAAGTGATTTTGTTCTGACTAGAATAGTTTTATGATTGAAATATGTTGGGTAAAACTTATTGTGCCCTTTGAACATTTGTTGGAAAGACTTGATTTTTTTTATATAAACTGAAGAATGAATTAACTAATAATATAAAACTAAGATAACTCTTTTTCTATGGGCTGTAATCAGCGAAGTTTTAGTCTTCAAGTAAACATTGGTGACTCCCTCAATCTCACATTTTTATTTTCCGAGTATTTTCAGTTGACTTTATTACCATTTTTTTACCACTTCATTAGTACAGTTTAGGATTTTCCTTCTTTTGGTCTTTGCTGAATACTTTGTTCATACTAATTGTCTTATGACAATTTATTAAGTTGGTGCAGATTGTTTATTGATTCTGCCTTGATAATATTCATGGTCCATCAAAATCTAGAGGGGGTCAGAAGGGCAACTTATTTTTACTCAAAATAAGTTGCAGGTGAACCCATTTGGAGGGTGTTTATCTTAGTTTATAAGCTCCTTAAAACAATTTATAAGTTGTTTAAGAGGTATAAACTCTTACGAAATGTTTGGTAAAGTTTTTAGTAAAACAACTTATAAACTCCCAAAACAAGTTGTCAGGAGCCTATAAGATCCTAAAAAATACGTTATGAAATTCATCTTATTTTTTGAAAAGCTTGTAATGTAGAGAGCTTATAAGTTCCAAAAAGATCTTATAAGCTTTGGAGCTTATGAACTCTTTATTATAAGCTTAGCCAGACACCCTTCTTGAGCATGTTGATGGAGGTTGCTTGATACATTAGTGTAAGTAGGATTTGTTGACTAGAGATGTGTACTAGACCTATCAGATTCTGCTATTTACGGAATGGTTTGGTAAAGAGCACAATGTTATGTATGTAGCCTGATTGACTCAGCTAGTAAAATAAGCATCCTAGCAATTAAATCCTCTGCAATTCAATCATCAAAATGCGATTCAAAAAGTGATCATGTTTCAACTTTTTTACGAGTTTTAAAAATTATTTGAAGTAGGGATTTATTTACCATCTTTACCACATGGAACACTAAAAAATCTGTTTTTTATGTTTGTGCTTGTTGCCATTTGCTATTAGGAATCTATTTCTTTTATGTTCCAAATAACAATAAAGGTGGATATTAGGGATGGCGTGATTTTTCTTTCTTTGGTTAAATTATGTGAATACTTTTTTGTCAGGATGCCAACGAGGAGTCGAAATCAGTTACAAAAGCTTCTTCTATGAAAGGTGCAATTTTGTATTACTTTAATGGAATTTTCCCTCGTCTTTCAGATTAAATGCTGAATTTGTATTGCTCAGTTGGTGTTAGGAAGAAAAAGAATTTCCACTTGAGTGCTTACAGGCTTATACGTCAGTAGTGATAATTGCTTGAAAGGTCAATATCTGATGAATGCACATGTTCGAACCTGTTTTTGTTTGGAAATTACATATTTGAGCAACGGTTGGTCACAAATGGTATGATGATTTTTTTTCTGGGTGGTGGTGGTGGTAATGGTGTTGAATACTTTATTTCAGTACAGAACAATTAACTGAACTCAGCTAGTGTACAGATGCCTCGCCGAAACAAGTGTATGAGAAAGATGAATTCTTTCATCACTCAGCTTACTCTAAAATCTAATATATATTTTTTGTTTTGAATGAGAATGGCCAGTTGTACTCTTAGAATGGTCCGAGAGCAAAGGATTTTCAAATCCATAATATAAATCGATTGGGTTAATTTAGATGATACGGCGAATTTCAAATCCTTTAACGCTCATTTGTGCTAACTTTTCATTCATTTTCAAATCCGCCAAGTGTAGAATCATTTGAAGTTGCTTTTTCAAATCCATTCATTATATTCAAATCTGTCCAACCAAACACAATCTAAGAGGTCTCTTCCAGTTGATATTCAATTTCTATTTATAATATATGAGGAAAATTGTGGCCTGTTGCAGCCTTCATTTTGAAAGTCTTGTCAATTTGCACTCCTGGCTTCACTGTTCTAGACTGTGGGCTTTCATGATGGTCCTTGATGGTCAACCTAATTAGTATCAAAATCTATACAATATAATCCTATAAACAATTAGGATGTGTAAGTCCAGTTGTCAACCTTTCCACTTGCAGTAACTAAATCTTATTTACATTTTTAGTAGGCCTTTTACCAACTTATTCCAAACTTAGAAGCTGATTTTAGAAGATTTTGTGTAGGCCTGCACTTCTAAAGCTTCACTTCACTGAGAAAATATCTTAATTAACAATCAAAACTTTCAGTGGTCTTTTGCACTTGGCAAAATGTTGGAGAACTCTTGATTATTGCATCAATAACATGATGTATCTTTCTTTTGCTGTTTATAACATGTATTACTTTCCAGCTATCAGGAAGCGGATGGAGAAAGATGTCGATGAAGTGGGAAAGATAGCACGCAATGTGAAAGCGAAAATTGAAGCAATAAATAAAGATGTATTGCTCGAATCATTTGCATTTGTTCTTTTAGCTTTACATATTCTACATGTTTACGTTGTAAGTAATATAAACTAATTCCTTTTAATTTTTCAGAACTTAGCCAATCGACAAAAGCCCGAGTGTGGAAAAGGAACTGCTGTGGATAGGTCAAGAATGACCATGACAAAGTGCGTACATCAGGATATATATATATATATATAGAAATATATGTGTATGTGTATCACATTTTTATTTTTGTATTCAATTAATCATATTTCTTGCATTGCAGTGCCTTGACCAAAAAATTTAAAGACCTCATGATTGAATTTCAGGTCCTATTTTCAATCAGTAGTCATTTCCTTACCCATTTCTGGTCCTGAAATATTAGATTTACTTTGTTTATCTTTTCTCTCAGACTCTGAGACAGAGGATAGATGAAGAGTATCGTGAGGTTGTCGAGAGAAGAGTAATGACAGGTTAGAACAAACCTGATATTCATGAATTTTTACACATTTTTCGTTATCTTTTAAACATAATTTTAATTTAAGTTATTTGAGTAACTGATATAACTTTCATGACTGCAGTCACTGGAACTAGACCAGATGAAGAGGTAAAAAGCCTTTCTTCTTACATAATATTTTTGGGTTCAATATGCTGTGATAGTAATTCTGAAAAACTCGATGACTAAACAGACTATCAACGATCTGATCGAAACTGGGAACAGTGAACAGATATTTCAAAAAGCTATCCAAGAAGCAGGGCATGGGCAGGTAATACTTATTTTGGTTTTACGTAATATAAAATTCATCATTTCTTATTATATTATTTGTAATATGTAACTGGTGTTACTCGATGCAACTATGGGTAGTAATGCAATATGGTTGTAATGCTACGATTTAAGGTCTTAATATATGATTAGAAATATTTAGAATGCGTATATAATACTCCCCCTACCCCAGATTTATGGCTTCTATTTTCGTTTTGCGACGTCCCAAAAATGATAAGTACTATTCTTAAATGACCTTTTCTCCAAAATTGCCCTTCATTAAAGGAAGGGTAATAATCAAGCATTATATAACAAATACGTCTAACTTCTCTTACATATTTCAGCATGTACATATATATTGATTTTTTCCCTTAAAGTAATGATGTTGACATATTACCACTACTCAGGGAAATATTGTAGAGATGGCCATTTTTCTGTTCACAATTTCAGTTCTCACTTAAAACATCATACCTGGTCTAGTATAGTAGATAATATTGGGACGAAGGGTTAATATTATTTAAAAAAAAAAAACCACACAAGTAACATTTCGAACTTCTTGGACTTGTAGAAGCTTGAAAGCATTCACCAATGTTTTATATCTCTTGGTTGCAGGTAATGCATACTTTGGAAGAGATTCAAGAGAGGCATGATGCAGTACGAGAAATTGAGAAAAAGCTTCTCGACTTGCATCAGGTATTGTATATCTTAGCGTGTTTGGCGAAACCTGCATTGAAGTGCTTATAAGCTCGTAAATGCTTATATTACTAAGTTGGGATTTACTTACTTTTTCGTTTACTACTGACAACTTTTTTGTTTACTACTTTTTTGTTAGTACCAAAAAATTACCGAACAGTTTGTAAGAGTTTATAAGCTCTTAAACCACTTAGAGACTGTATTAATGAGCTTATAATCTCAGCCAAACACCATCTTACCCACATCCCAAAAAACTTATCTTATTTAAAAATTTACTTTATGTTTTGCTAGATTTACCTGGATATGGCTGTTCTAGTTGAAGCTCAAGGAGACATCTTAGACAACATTGAGAGCCAGGTTTGTTTATCAACTTTTTGGTAATATTAGTCTCTCTTTTATAAATGATAAATAGGTGTTGTCCAGGTGTCGAATGCAGTCGATCATGTCCAATCAGGGACAACTGCACTTCAGAATGCAAAGAAACTTCAGAGGAGTAAGAGAAAATGGACATGCATTGCCATTATTATACTCTTAATAGTCATAGCTATTGTAGTTCTCGGTGTTCTCCGCCCTTGGAGATCCGGGAACGGTGCTTGAATTTTTTGTCTTTGATCATGGAAAATTCTTTCTCGTTAGGCGCAAGAATTTTCCATTGATCCATCTTATGTGAATTTGTGTATATATGGGAAGGTGAGTAGGAAGTATTTGCACTTAGTGATTGCATTATGTTCTTAGATGGTGTCTTTTTCATGGAGGTTTGTTTTGCTTGTGTGTGGCTTTTTGTGAACAGTGTGGGTTTGAATAGCTTGAATATTTGTTCTCTTTCAGGGAATAGGAAATAGGATTTATACTTAAATAAGTTTTTATTTAAAATGAAAAGGATTTTCTTTGTGTTTTGATTTTCATTCTTTTGAATAGGACATATTTTCACCATATTAAAGAAGGTTACATGTGTAACTTATTTTTATTTTTATATCATTCTCTTGAGATATACAGATACTGCTCAAGTATTCTCAGTATACGGAGAAATGAAATAAACAATTTTCTATTTGGGGTTTTGGAGAAAATTGAGATAGATTTTTTTTGCAGAAACAGTGTAATTGGTGTTGTTTTGTTTATATATTATTTTTGTGGGAAATTACTAAAATCCCTCTAAAGTAAATTTTTGTACCTAAAAGATCATTGAAAATAGTTTTGGATCTCAAGAACTCATTTTATAAACTGTTTATTAAAAAACACTCAGTGTGTTAAAATTAACAACATCTTGAACTTGATGATCCTTAAAGTTATCTGACCAATTAATATTTTTTATTGGAACCTTTTTCTTTTAAAGTTTTTAAATTGACATACTAATTTAATATGAATTTTTATGTAAATATTAAATAATTTGGATATCTTTTGTAATTTATTTTTAATTTCAATATGGTAATTAATTAAAAATATTATTTTAAAAGCTTTTAAAGAAGCTGAAAATTAAAATAAATATTGCTATTAATTATAAATATAAATTTCCAAATAAATAAGTTGATATACAAAACTACAATTGGTTAATTAAGGTTGGAGAAAAAGCTCATAAATACGTTGAGGTTTTTGACATAAAAAATTGGTGGTGTTGGGTTTTCAAATTGAAAAATACTATAATGATTTTTTGGATATAAAAGTTTTTTAAAGACGTTTTTGGTAATTTTTCCCATTTCATCTATTTGCACTAATTTTATTTGAACCAATTTTATTTGAACCAATTTGTTTCCTACATGTATTTTAGTATAATCTAGACCCCATAATATTATGTAACTGTAATTTTGTATTTTATAAAATATTTATTTCAGGTTAGGGGTGGGTATTCAGTTTGGATTGTCGGGTTTGAGTTTTTCAAGTTCGGGTTAGTAAATCTTACTACTTAATATCGAACTGATATACTCCACTTAATCCGATTTGAGTATGATTCGGGTTCAAATTTAAATCGGGTTAGATTTGAGTCTTTGATTAGTTTTTTTTTTTTTTTAAAGAAAAAGGTAAATTTTCTTGGGCTGATAAAAATAGCCGCCCGTAATCTAGTTATCATTAATAAGGTCGAAAATTAGTTTTACAACTTTTCAACTCAATATTTCATGTAGTAGAATAGTAGATGTATAGAAGAAGAATATAGGACATACGATTTCAAACATAAAGTAATATATTTAATTAGTAAACATCAGAAAATGTGGGGTCGTTCTAAGCTGGTCCGGGACTGTTGGTCCTGGCCACTTAGAACCACACATTTGGAGGATGGAAGGTGGTTTTTCCCACCCCAACAATGAAAAATCACACCAAAACATCCTAAATGTGTGGTTCTAAGTGGCCCGGGACCATCAGTTTCGGACCAACTTAAAATTTTCCGAAAATGTGTGAGTTTGTTAAGAAATGCAACCAAAATATATTTTGAAAAGTTAAAGTATAATTTAGAAGCACACAGTGTTAAACACGACATATTCTTAGGATGATAGAATAGTATGTTATTAGTTAGTATTATCAAAGACAAATAATTGAATGAGCCTCAATAGAAAAAGGTAACTAACTACATATATATTAGGTAATATTTTGTTCAATAGTATTTAAAATAAAAGTAAGTATCGGCATATATAAAATAAAATAATGTATTAATAACAATAACATATATTTATGTGATTTTTTTTTTCAATTTAATATGTATTATTCATAATGTACAATTATATTTACTATTATTCTATATATATTAAAGATTAATTTATTTAATAAATTTGCATTAAATTAATTTTAGAGTTAAATGATACTGGAATGCAATTGTAAGGGATATAGTCTTATAGATTATTATAGACGAGTGAGAAGTGAATTTATGATTTTTCATAAATGAATGGTACTTTTGTCCACCAATATAGCTATTGATGTATAGTATGTATTTTAAAACCTAGTGGGGGCCGGGAATTAAGAGTACGGGCCAAATTTTGGAGATTTTTTTTATAAAATAGACAAATAAGATTAACTAAGTTGAGATAATCTTACGTTTGTAGGTTATTTTGTCTATTCATTAAAAACATACCAAAACTATTGATGGTGCTAGTTTTTTCGTTAACACAATATTTATGTAACTAAAAAGTATGAGTTCTACAAATATGGACCATCAATTAGCTCCAAGTACTTGAAGTCACAAGTCTATTAACACATACTTCTTTTTCTTGAGAAATTCTTAATTTTATAGGTGACGATGATTAATCCTTCTTCAAGGAAGAAACATTTTTTTTTTCATTTTTAATTTAGTTACAAAAGAAAAATCCTTGAGGTATACACTTTTGTGTTTTCAATCAATTAAATTGGCAAAAATGTTGGGGAAAATTGCTTTTTGAATTTTTTATCTAGAAATTTAGCCCAGCTCAATTTTAGTCACAATCATTATGAATTTATCACATTTAGCCAGATAAGTTTTAAAATGTCTCACATTTAGTCACATCGTTCAAAATTAATGATCAACTCCATTAATTAACACTTTAACCAAACTATTTGGATAAATTTATGTATAAAAAACATGTAATATTAAATAAAAATATTATAATATTAATTAAAATCCGTATTAGTGTATTCATCGTTAATTCTCCAAATTCATTTATTCAGTGTTACATAAATATACAATTATTATTGTTCTTGTCTTTATTTCATATTGTGGGGGAATTGAATTATTATTTATAGGTGAGAAATGCTGTGGATCATGTAAACATGGGTACGGATGCTCTCCAAACAGCCAAAAGCTTGCAGAAAAAGTCAAGAAAATGTATTATGATCGGCTTAATTTTGGTCCTTGTTATTGCCATTATTTTAGTGCTTTCTATACTCAAACCATGGCACAAGTCATGAAGAGAGTTTATGGCCTCATTTATAATAACCATTACACTAAAAAAGGTGACCAAATTATGACATATTCTTTTGAGTTTATAAAGGGTCATCAATTTAACATTTTATAATAAAACCCATGTATCAAAAAACCCAATTTTGATAAGTTGCAATAACCAACTTGATACCAATAAAAAAAAAATCTGAATATTCCATTAGTTTTTCTTTGTGCCTTCATTACAAGATTTTATTTTTGAGCATTATAAATCGTAATTTATAATTTCGTAACGTTTAATTATCCTCCCCGACTAACAGTCCCCTTAAAAACATATAAAAAATCACCATTCTCAACACCATGCCAACGTAGGCTACAATCATCTCTCATTATTCTTTGTTTATGAATAAATATATAATCATCCAAAGGCAATGTTCTTCTATCCAACAACATTTGCCTCAACTCATCAACCCTACTTGTATCATTCATTTCCACACCTATTTTTGCTGAATTCATCAAACTTGAAGATGTCTGCACCACAACACCAACCCTTCTCGACGGTGGATCAACCATCACGCGACTCATATTCTTCAAAAACACGATAATCTCCGAGTTTTCATTAACCCCATAATCACTCAAAACCCGATATTCATCTTTCATTTCGATCCCATTAAAAAATAACGACATTCGTCTTATAGGGGTACCATCTACTATATGGATTTTCTCTTTTAGGCTCTTGAGTGTATCGGTTTTATCCACTTCTATATCGATCTTTCGTGCTGAGAATTTGACTGTTATTTTCATCTTGATTGGTTGTGGTAAGGGTGGTGGGGTGGTGGTGGTGTATTTTGTTGAGAGGTACATTTTCGTGCCATCGGAGATGAGTGGATAATCGTCTAAATCCAGGCCGTCGATTAATTCGCAATCGCATACTTTGAGGATTTGTGAATCTATAGATACACCAAGGAAGTGTTGGATTTTCTTCTTGATTTCTATAATGGGTTCTTTGGTACCCACATCTATAGAAAATTCATAGCCTTTTGTTACAATAATGATCTTCATTTGAGAATTTTTTAGGATTCTTATAGTTATGAGTTCAAAATATTTTGCTTTGTTTGAATGGGATCAATTTGAGTGTGATTTAAATAGAAGAATCATGTGGAAGATATGAGAGTTACCAGCTGTAGGTCATGTTCATTTGGGATTGTGGTCTTGAAGCATGAATTCATGCAAGATTTGCATGTAAATTTGAATGAAATAAACTCTTTTGTTTTTCGGTTGAGAAATATTTTCCTTTTTGTTTTTGGAATTATTTTGTTGGACAATATATTTACAAGAGTTGATTTGACACCATCATGATGAGCTATTTGTTTATCTTTTGTTGATAGATTATTATTTTATCAGAGAAAAACAATAAGAATATTATCATGCATGCAAAACGTCCAGATTTTAATGGCTAACGAATATGGGATTTCAATAACATAACTCATGTGCAGTTTGGTTAACACGAACTTGCCCCCCCAAATTTTTAACATAAGTATATTTTAAAAAATTTAACATTTCGCCCCCCAACTTTCGATTCCTGGCTCCGCCACTGACACGAAGCTTAACAAAA
Source organism: Verbascum thapsus (assembly GCA_963669365.1). Classification (NCBI taxonomy): domain Eukaryota; kingdom Viridiplantae; phylum Streptophyta; class Magnoliopsida; order Lamiales; family Scrophulariaceae; genus Verbascum; species Verbascum thapsus. Next base: position 4,560,465 of record OY770105.1, on the reverse strand, counting down.
GAAAAGGAGAAAAAATTAATAAACCGATATAATTAATGTTAAAAATTTAAAGAATCATAATATAAAGAAAATTATTCATCTTATTTCTTGGAGAAAATTACATTCTACAGAGATGAAAGAATATGTTTGTGAAAAAGGATTTTAGCCTAATAAATACATCGGCTATAAATAGCCCAAGTAAACAAAAACACTAAACATTAAAGCAAAGAAACGTATTTTTATATTTCTAATATTCCCGCTCAAATTAGGGTTCATAGAGATAAAAAAAAAAAAACTTGCTAAATATCACAAAAGATTGTTGTTGGCTTAATATCGTTGATTCCCAAATTTTTGAGCAAACCAATCAACCATAATACTCATTTGGTACTAGGCTAAAGCTTTATACTATGTATCTGCTTAAAATCTTGAAATTTTATTTTGTAGCCTTCCATGAGATTTATGAATCTCCGATATTCACTTTGTTAATTGAACGATGTAGTATAATATTCACTCTATTTTTCTACCCATAAAAAGAAGGCCTTTGTGCTTGTTCATTGAACAACAAGTCCCTTAAGATGAGGATAGACCTTCCATTTTTTGGGCTAAAAATATGTCAATGAAAGTGTGTCTAGTAGTACTTAATCTCTAAATAAAGGTTACTCAATTAGAGATTAAAGGTATGTAAATGAAATTGATATACCATTCATCACATGGGTATTAATTTTGGGAATTGCAGATCATAATGATATGCGTGAGCTTCGGATTTAAGGGGTCTTGTGCTTGCAGAATTGGATCAACACTTTGAACAGGCCTTTCGATAAATTTTATGCATAAAAGACACGTGTTATTGATTAAAAAAATTATAATATTGATTATAATCCACATGTGAGTGTATTTATGAATGAATTCTTTAAAAAAAATGGATTAAAGTATTGACTGATCAAGTTGATTGTTAGATCATAAATGATAAAATTAAATATGAGATATTTTAAAAAATCATAAAGAATATATGTGAGAAATTCATAATAAACGAGACCAAAAATAAATTTAATCCGACGAACTTTCCAATAATTAATACATCACGTTTCCATGTTTAATTAAACTAGCAAGATCGAGGGCTACAAGTGCAACGTAGTTGTCCAATGTTTAGCCCATTTACAATTAAGCCCATTACCCCCTTAAACCCTATCTGAAAATTGATAAACCCTAGCAGCTTAGTCTCTCTGTATGTTAGTATATAACACTCTCTTCTGTTTCTTCTTCATTTGTACATACGTGTTTCATCATTTTATCATGAAATTTTTGAAAATATGATAACATTTGTGCAATGATGATGCAAATTGTATGTGGACTAGAGTTTCTGATCTTGCATTTGAAGACTAACCCTTGGCTGTCTGAGCACACTCTTCTTAATTCTTTCATTCTATTTGGATTTTTCACCTTCCTTTTTTATTTATTGCAATTTTTATCTTCCAAATGTTTTTTATTTTGCATGTTCTTTCTGGATTATACATTGGCTTGTGATGAAAAATTAAATAATCTTAGCGGATTTCAGTGAGATTGTTATTAATCTATGATCTGATTGTTACACACACTGAAGCCTTCTTTTTTTTATACAATTAACATTTCTTGCATTTTCTATTTGTATTATTATTTAATACATTAATTATTATTTGATACTGCCACTTCTTGGGCTGCAAAAGTTGAGATCATTTGGTGGTTGATTTGTTGTTGGCATTGCTCTGTTTTTTTTATGACCAAAATAAAAAACTTCAAAAAAATGCAATTTTAAAATTCAAAGACGACATCTTGGATGTCGTCTCCTATTTTTCCTTTTATTAAACTACTATGAAGAAGACGACCTCGTATAAGATGGCTTCAGTACATGAGTCAGTAGTTAATTAGTAGTGTGATTTAACTGGTGCTTTTGTTTTTCTTTTCATAAAATTGATAAACTAGTTTCCATATAGGCCCTGTTTGATTCTGCATTAGAGAATTCAAATACAAAATTTGAAAATTTGCTTGTTTTGGTTTGGAAGATGCTTTTGGGATGAAAGATTTTCCCACAATTTGATTAATGATTGAAGTGAACTTTTTTTAATAACATTAATTACTACTATGGATATGGTATATGTATTTGTTCAAATCTAAATTCGAATTAATGAGATTTTAATATTAAAATGAGCTACTCATACGATTATTTGGTGGAAATGTAAAAATAACATTGATATCCAAAAAGTTAATGATTTATAAATTGATGAAGCATATGATAGGCAAGATTTGGAGCAATGGTTATTATTGTCTGAATTTATATGTATCGTTTATAACATTATCGGATAACATGTCCAATAATATTAGTGGACTATCAATGATATAATGACCTATAATATCGTGCATTTAGATATTATTTCTAATAAAAAATTCAACCTGCTTTGTGCAAACATGAGTTCAATTTATTGGAAATATTATTATGTATATTACGGTTGCGTAACTATTTGTGAACTTATTTATATTACAAAGCTATGTTTGACATACCTTTTGACAGTTATATCTATCTATCTATTGTTAGTGTTGGGTGCCCGGCAAGCCAATTGGTTGCCAAAATACTTAGCGACACTATGAGAACAGTCTTGTTTAAATTGTTATTATTATATGGCATCTTCTTTATTATATATCCTCTGTCTTTACATGTATGTAATAAAGTCCCTTGGGTTACATAGAGCTATGGGTACGGTCACGCATTGGATGGTGATCATGGGATGTACTCGAACGGCTGTAATCCTAAAAGAGTTCCAAGTCGTAGAGTCATTAAGATAGGGATATTAATGACTCGTTAAGACTTGCTTGTACGTTGCATTTCCTTGGAGGAATGTACCTTGTTCCATGGGTATTGGTTGGGAACCTATGTAACGTATGAGGGTTCACATCGCGGATGGTGAATTGAGCAACCCCAGTGGAAATTCATATTGGTGGACGTGTCGAATATGAAATTCCACGGTCACGTAGGCTTGTGGTGATCCTCATGACTTGAGGGATCGCGGCTGTTCAAATGCATGGCCCACTACACTTTGATTTAGTTCATGATTACAGGATAATCAAATAATGGGCTATTTTGGGTGTAGTCTGGTCATGCGATTTGGCAGGCGGTTCCAAGATGGGATCTGTCTCTAATCGTTTGATTAGTGAATCTTCTATGCTGTCTTGGGAATGACTTGACTAGAAATCTTCGGCCGAAGTAAGTCAACAAGAAGGTGTGATCCTTGCTTGGTTGACAGAAGTCGTCATTCGCCAATTGACATAGTCATATGATTAAATTAGTAGGATTTCAACTGGCAACCAAATCCTAGATTTAATCGGGAGATCTGACAGAAGGATGAGACACATGCTACGATCGTGATCAGGAGAGGTCTGTTATAATCATTTGAATCTAGGGGTTGAGTCGACGTTGCTAGACATCGAACTCAATCTGTGAGAGTCATGAATTAATTGGTGGTTAGTTCATGACCAAGATTAATTATTTGGCATAATAATTAATTGAGGTAATAATTGTCTAATTGATTACCGAGCCGTTTGAGAAATGGTCTCACTGCTAGCTTTCGAATGAACCTAAGGGGTCACACACAAACTTGAATAAGTTTCTCGGTTGTATGTATTGCATGGCCAGTTTCGAATTGGGCCTTATGTGGATTAATATTGGATATTGATCCATGATGGAATTAATTAATTAATTAAGTCTTGGGCTTGAATTAATTAATTGGACTTTTTAATTAATCTTATGATTAGTTAATTAATGGGCTAGGCCCAAGGAGTTTATTAATTGAAAGTCCAATTAATAAATCAAAAGAGGAAGTTGAGTTTTGGGTTGAAATATAGGGAAAGTCTATCAAGAATTAATATGGAGATTTTTGGATAAAAGAATATCCAAAAAGATCAAGATTTGAAGTGAGAGAATAAAAGTCTACAAGGATTAGGACTCTTGGATCCTAATTAAGAGTAGAAACGTTTTTCTCTCGATTCCGGAGAAGGAAAAAACGTTCCCTTATATTCTACATATAGGGTTCTTTATTCTTCATTCAATAGATCGAAATCATTGATACATAACTGATAATATTTGAGTTATCAAATTTTAGGGTTTTCTCCATATTATTGTCTTAAGGATTTCCATAGCTTTCCTCTAGAAAAATTCCATCACCATACATACGATCCTTGACATAGTCGTAATTACGAATCGCTAGCACGATTGTTTTTAACGAGGGAAACGTTCAAGGTGTGGATACAACGCTTAGAGGCACAACAATTGGGGTGCTAGAGATCTCGGTTGATCACGCAGGCTAAAGTTCTGAGAAGTTCTGAGAAGTTCTGAGAAGTGCTTGAGAAGTGCTGAGAAGTGCTGAGAAGTGCTGAGAAGTTCTGAGAAGTGCTGAGAAGTGCTATGGAATATCAACCGGCATTAAAGGGGATATGACAAAAGGCCGTAGATAGAAACCGATACTTAAGGAAGCGAAAAAGGGTATAATTGTATTTATTGTTTTCGCACTTTATTTCGATATAGCATATATAGGCTTTTGAGTGGAACTCGAATTATTTTTTTAAAATCTATACTTCCGCTGCGAGGTTTCACTCATGGGGCTTATGCGATCCCAACATCTATATCTATATTATTCTAAAAGTATGACAAATTTACATGATTTATATATTTTTAAAATTAAATAACTTTGTAATAATAAATTAATATTACTCATATTTTAAAAAATAAATTATTTATGTTATTAAATGAATATACAAGAACTTGACATAATAAGAAACAAAATTGTTCAATGTATGATGGGTTCATAAGAATAAGAAACAAATTTGTAAAATTGATTGAACACGTTTTATTTTAGTATTATTGATTCTTGTAATAACTGATTTCTTCGGAAACTTGAATTATTTACTAAAAGGATATTGATAGTATAGTATGAACGATTCAAGTCAAAAGCTAATTCTTGTTGCAGATATACGAGAGAACCTTATGATGCAAATATTTAAGAAAATATTTTTATTATATTTAATTTATGTAATAATTGCTTTAGAAACAAATTACGAAAATTATGTTGATTGTATCTGAAGTGTATGATTATGATTTATGATGAATAACATGCACAAAAACACTCATACGCGTTGGTTATTCCTAATAATTATGGATTATAATTTGTCATCCAGAAATATAGTGATGTTTAACATAATGTATTAGTTTCTTCAATTAGTATCCTTGCTATATAATGTATTTTTGTCTTTGTGAAGGTTTATGTACTCTTGTAATGAAACACGAAACTTATTAAATCATCTTAAGAAGAAGTATACTACTTCGTCGTTTGAATTAAATAGAAAAATAATAATATATAATAAACAAGAAGAATACGTATATATCCAATTTTAGGCCATAGTGAATAGACTTGTCAATATAGAAAGAACTCCTTGAAAAAGTGAAGAATATAAATGTTTGATCCATCAAAGATATTCACAAACTGACATAAGAATTTATTTAGTTATATTAATTTAATTTCTTTTAATGTGGAATTCAAGATTTCATTCAATCAAATTTTTAATCTTTTAAATAATTATAGATTATTGATAAACTATTTACTCATTTAGTTAAGTTATTAGTAAAAACTTTACACATAAAATATATAATATTTATATATACGAATTATTTAAGCGAGATCATATGATTCACGTTCAATGCACCTGTCGTTTACTAGTTAGGCAAAAATGTGTTCATCTTCTATGCAATAAATTTAGATTATGCATCTAATAGTAGAATTATATATTATTTACATTTGCGTTTTCATAATTTTTTTCGAATTTTGTAAAGCATCGTATAACTTATTTTATTTGCATCACCCTATAGTATGGTTGTGACCAATGTAAGTACCACAATACTAATTATCACCACAACTTTGAACTATGTTGTCAATATAAGCGAGAGGTCTTTACTACATGAGTATAAAAGCGAGTGAAGTACCTATTCAGAATTCGTTATACCGAATTAAATAATTTGAAGTGAAAAGAAATATAAAATTAGAAATATATAGAATAGACGAAATGTAAGAAAAATAATTTCAAATGTTAGGTAAAATCAAAAATAAAATAGAAAATTTGTCTTAAGATTTTTAGAGTAAAATAATATCCGAGGGTAGCGGGAATCGAACCCTCATCGTTGGCTTGGAAGGTAAGGGGTTATAGTCGACAACGATCATCATTTTGAATCCCCCTATCACAACAAGGAAGCTAACCAAGTTGTGTTCTCTAGAAGGTTTTGCTTGTAGTCAAGCTTGGAGAACAGTTCAAATAGCTATTGGTTGTACTTGAAAGGTTATGAATTGATTTACAAATCCAATCCCAATACCTTGATTTACTCCAATCACCTATCGAATGGTGGTTTTGGAAACAAAATCGATAAAAGTGAAAATATAAAAACACTTTTGAGAAATTGAACGTCCTGCAAGGATAAAAATTTTTGCCTAACAAACTGAAGTTTGCTCTAAGCCTAAACTTGATTCTTTTATTGACTCTTAACTGAATGAATGAAAATATAAACCCTAATACTGAGAAATTATCAAAGACTCCTAATATAGTAAATAACTAAAATCCTAAACCAACTAGGAAACCTAAACCTAGGGAAAATTCTAAAGTGGTCGGTCCGGGACTGTTGGTCACAAAATCCTAAACCAACTTTTAGTATAAGGCCAGGCTTCTAGGCCACAAAAAGCTTTCATCCAAAAATGATATTTTTACAACACCATTATTTTAGATATCATTAAGATTAAATTTATTCCTCTCCATTTTTTCGTTACATTTATCCACATTCACAAAAAATTTGATATGTTTTTTTAAAATTTTAAATTATTTTTAATCATTTCAAAATTACATAGTTTCACGTGCAACGCACGTGCTCTTTCCTAGTGTTTCTAAAGGGATAAATCATGTCAAGTTTCGTAAAAAAAATAAATACTTAAAAAATGACCTTGATTAGTTGCACATCTAATTAAAAGGGCATTTTCGCAAATTTAGTGTAGCCATTGAAAAAGTCTTATACTGCAATTATAAATAGGTTTCCATTTGACTTGTAATCTATAACTTTAAATTCAATAAAATTCTCTTATCATGTTTGGAGATATAGGAATATGTATTCGTCGAATCATAATATATTCTTTATGTGATGTTTCTAATATAGAGAGAGAACCGTGGACATCTTATAAAGAAGAAATGAAGTACTAGATCCATTACACTTAAACATAATATGTTATAAATGAATATTAATTGACATAGTATTTTTTAAAGGATTATACACATGTTCATTTCTTTGAATTAACTTAGTTATTTTCGAATATACGTTCTTGTCAATTAAAATTTACTCAAAAGTTTCATATAATTATGTGGTGTTGATTAAGAGATAAGCGTATATACATCTTTTAAGTCAGCTTTTGTGGCCAACAGTCTTGGACTAAGAGATAAGTGTATATACATCTTTTACATGTGTTACAACTCGATACAAAATAATGTACTATTAAAAAAGTAACTATTGAAATGGTATATTTTCTTGAGAAATTGAAAGAAAAGACAATTGAATTAACATTAAAATTTATTAGTTAAAGTGCAGTAGAAGTGGAAAATAGATTTTAAATTTCATTGATTACAATGAATAACTGATAGTAATTTAAAACTCATATTTAAAGACATCATTTCTTACTACGAGAAATGGTTAGTGTTTTTGACTATGACGCAACGATGAAGAATATTTTGTAGTTATTATCCTTTTATTTCATTTGATATATCTATTGACAAATATTATCAAACTTCTATCATTTTTATCGAACTCATCATTATGTATGTTTATGATTAATTTAAAGTGTTTCAACAATATATATTTTTATGAATCTATATTCCCTTCACAGCTCACTTAAAAAGTAAATTTCGAAGTGTGATAAAAGTAATTTGTCAACATCCAATTTTCAAGAACTCTTTTGTCTCAAAATATATAAAATTTGTGTGGAAAAAAAATATACTTTGTATATGCTATTGAAATGGTTGATGCAATATCTTAATGTAGAATGCTTATTAGACTACACATTTCATTTTATAGGAACAATGCACAAATCGATTCCAATTCATATTTAGGGGATATGTATGGTTTATAGTTGCAAATCAAGCTATTATAAACGTGAAAGTTTTTGAATATATTATGTAACAAAATATATAATCCAATTATGTACAAAGAATCTTTTCGACCTTGGTTACCTAAGTTTATGTAATAAAATTTTCTTTTAGCAAATGAGGAATTTACTTTATATGATGATTAAAACATAAGTACCAAAACTATTAGTTGACATAATGATGGAAATTGTCTATATGTATATATAAATTCATACAATACACATTAAATACGACTTTCTATGTATTTTATAAACCTAATTAAATATTTAGTAATTCTCCAAATGTGAGTATGTATATATGATCTTGTTAAGATGTGTATCCTTCATATGTATGTAACAACTACAGTAATATATTTTATATTATACATTTTTCAATGGTCAAATATGTGTATTTATGTATTATGATTAATATGTGAATGTATATATGTCCACATTAATGATATGAAGTTAAATTGAATGATAAAATTATTTTAAGTATTGATGACATGTCCATAAATAACAAATATATAACACGATAATTTTTGCATCTTATTAGATGCCAAAGGGTAAGGGAAAAGAGAAAAAGGTAGATGACTCCATAGCTTAAAAAATGCCGCCAAACATAGTACCATTGCTCATCAAATACAGGTAAATATAGTAATACTAGATCACGAAATTGATCACGTAGAACGCGTTAGTATCACGCTCTTTTTTTATGAAGTTGTACGATGAGCAGCATATATTTATTTGATGATTTATTTATTTAAAATTATTTTGTTTTAAAATAACGGTATCCTATTTAATATATATTTTGACTTAAATTATTTATATTTCAATAGTATATATTAACTTAAGTCATTTATGTAAATTTTTAATAATTTTTTTTAAACTGTAATATATACAAATAAATATTCATATATAATATAATTATTATAATCTTTTTTGATGTCTTATTCATTTTCTTGGTTCGAAAATTAATTGTCAAATTGATTTTTACTGAAAAGTTCTTTTTAGTTTTATCTCTTTTCAGATGCTCAAGTGTGTTGTGCTGTCTAGTATAAAATTGCACAACAATAACCACCAACTATGAGTATGAGACGGAAACTAACCTATACAAAGTAATGCTCCAATAAGGGAGAGACTCCAGTGGTGGAATTTCCAACGAGGACGCCAGCTGGGAGCATCTAACAGGTCCAAAAGAAAGCAGGACAAATTGACGCCAGCATAGCAAAGAAGGTAAAACATTGTAATGGTGGGGGTAATAAGGTCCAGATTTCCAATAATAACACATCCGATACAGAGGAAGGCTGTGAACAGAGTAGCAACGTGAGGCTCAGTTCCATCTGTCACTTTGAAGTAATTAAGAACAGGTAGAATATCATCATTGGCTATTGCTGCAAGAAGACGGGGAGCGCCAGTTAGGCTCTGTAGAGCTGCGCCTAAGGTTGAGAGGATAATACCGAGATAAATGATGGAAGGGAAAGGCCAAGCGACGTTAGCTGTAAGTAACCTGCAAAGCAACTTAGTTAAGCCCTATCTGATGATCAACTCGAACACGAATGGTGAGAATTGGTGCAATTTTAAACCCAATGTTACAAACTTGCAAAATTATTCTGATGCATTTTTAGTCTCGATCGTTAAAGAATGGAAGGAAATTGTTAGTTTGGTGACTTGGTCACGTGTCTTGCACGTGATCAGTGTTAAATTTAACAGAATGTACATTCAAAGCGCCAGATACGTTCACTTTTAATGGATGGGATGAAAGTTGCAAAACGTTGCATCCTGCGGACTAATTTTGAAAGTTTAAAGTTGCAACAAGCCCAATTCTATGGGACTAATATTGCAATTTCTCGAACAACAATTAGAAATATGATGTTCTTGATAAGTACATGAACAATTTTTTTTTCCTGGTAATGCTACTTATCACAGAAACAACAGGAATAATAACATTTTGAATTTCAACTATCACCAGGGTACTTCATTCAATGATAAGAATACGAGAGACAACAAGAAGCTTCGCTGTCACCAAAATCTTCAGGACTTTGTCACATAAAAATAGCCAGCACCATATAATATAAAGACATCGAAAAACTCCATAACAAATGAGGAATAGGAGAGCATAGCCCTGCATCAAAAGGTTAAGATGCATTTGCAGAGATTACCTGTCTGTCAAAAGTTTCTCCCTGGTTGCAAGAGATCCAAAGAATAGCACAGACACCACATATAGACCTGAAGTTGACAAAGTTGCAGATAAAGTCCCAACAGGAATAGAACGTTGAGTGTCCTTAAGTGAGGCAGACCGATTTGAACCAGCCATAATCCCCGTTACAGCAGGGAAAAAGAGACCAACAAGTGCACTAATAACACCAAGAAAAGGTAACAGTTACTATACATATGACATAGTTACTGTAGTCCAATACTAGTTGGCACAGCTAGGTAAAAATCATATCTATACTATGAAAACATTTGAGACCAATATAATCCATTTTACAAGACATCCTCTCATGTCTCAGCTTCTCTGCAAGGTATTATCAAATTATTCTGGGATAAGTAACAGGGATAAACTTCTAATGAATATAAAGCTACGGAAACCCATTTTTCCCTGAAATCCCAAAGGCTTTATTATTGCTCTGGGTAAAGTGTGAACATAGAACCAATCAATAGCAGCATACAACACATAACAATGTAATAAAGAACCAACACTTAGCAAGGTAGCCAACCACCAGCATGTTATTTCCATAATTCCCATGCACATAACTTTGGGGAAGGAAATTAGTTTCAAAAAATTATTATACCAATTATATATGGCAAGTCTAATCTGCAAGTGTTAAATATGGAAAACCAAATTCTGAAGAGAATTTGCAAAAGAATCCAATGCTAACATACTGAAGGAATTCTGCATTTTGAATGTTGCCAGTCAAACTTAATAAACATGCCAAAGGAAGAGGATGAATAAGTTAACTCGGTCAAACTGAGAATTTGATTCTGAAGAAGACAGAACTAAGACAAGTAGAAAGAAGGCTCAAAAGAATGAGATACTTCAGGATGCCTCACTTGAAATTCCAGTATATTTTTCCATCAGGATCTGGGATACCAGCATTATTAGTTGTTTGATAATCTGAACTCCAATTATCTCTGAAAGATTCCAAACTCAAGCCCGTGATTCCATCTACACCGTGCATAGGAGCAAATATAAATCCACCAACAGTCAAAAGAACCTTAAGAGCAACACCAAGAACGTGGTAAAAACTATAAAACAATCAACTAGAAAATTACTCAAAAGAATTTGAAAACATGCAATAGCATTATTTAATGGCCTGAACCGAAAGCATGGTTTTCAACGACGCTATCACATGTATAATATTGGGGACGTGTAAAGTAGCAAGAGTAAAGAAACTCACCGACTGGATAATCCTTCCTTGCTGAAAAAATTCCAATAAATATACAGAATAATGAGATGAGAACAGGTATAAGAAAGGCAGGTGCAACCCGGTTGATCATTTTTACTCCACCAAATACAATGAAACAAAGGACGATTGTCACAATAATCCCGTAAACTTGCAAGTCATGTAAACTTGGGCTGGTAATAGGTTGTGCTACGTCTGTGCCGTTTACCTTCACAAAAGTAGTATCTACAAGAATAAGATTAATTTGGAGCTTAAACTCGTTTGACATATTGAAATTGCAACAGATAATATATAATTATAGCTCAATGAAACCATTTAATAATACAAATTATATAGGGGATCTTATTATTGAATCAGTCTTACCAAAAAGATATGCCATTCATCTAAATTTGTATTTATTCCATGACCCGTGGTCTAGATTCAGTCAACGAATATAAAGGATAGTTATGAGGATTGATTGTTCTATTCCTTCCGACCCTCAAACAGTTGAGTTTAAGATAGGTTACAAATTTATAACCCAAATGATGAACATCTAAAGAATGGTCTGCAAGTACCAAGTAAAACCATAGCTATATTCTGTTATAGTATGAGATCTGGTAGGATCAAAGAAAAAAATAATTCAACTATCACCCTAATTACTGAGCTTATCTACAGGATGAATAAGAGGATTGGTTACAAATTTAATAATAGTCCTATCTCTTCCTGGTAGTTCGCAGCATATCATAATGGTCATATTTTAGCTTAAAAGCTTCCTAGTAAACTCTTTACAAGTCGACTGAATATCATTTCTCCTCAGCATTTACCTCTGAAAATCCCTGCCATTGGTACAGCATTTAGGAAGGTCTCTACAGCTCCCAAAACATAACTGTACCAAACAAAAGAAATTAGTGTATAAAGGCTAGCAGGAGGGTAATCTCCTCGGTCAGATTTTGCCACCCACCCACTCACCCAAAAAAAGAACAATATCTAAACGTTGTATACTCACAGTGCTCCAGCAACAGCATTTCCAAGGAAAAAGCATAACCCAATGCTAACTCCAACCTCTGGACCCAAGGCACGACCAATAAGATAATAAGGTCCCCCTCCCTGGATCACAGAAGAACGTTCAAAAATGTATATGAGGATCACAGAAGAACGTTCAAAAATGTATATGAGGACCTAACAGGTTCACCACTATATATTGTATCAAATTCAACATATTAAGTAAATAATCACAAAATATTCACTAAGGACAAGCACATATTGATTCCAACAAAATATTTACCTTCATTGCGCCGTTAGTAGCTATGGTACTCAGAGATATTGTTATAAGGAAGGTACATGACCCACAGAAGGCAACCAGCAACAAAGATTCACCAATCCCAGCCATACCCACAATCCTAAGTGTATAAAGTTTGAATCAGAATATGATCCCTACTAATATAAAGTACTCGTATATATTAAATGTAAAAAAGCTTACACTGCAAATCTTGAAATAAACGAGCACAGATGGAAGGTTATCCAATCTTGTATGGATAGATTAATAATTTAAATATAGCACCCTGGTACATCTTCAATGAGATTAAACATGCAATTTCTTCAGGCACTTTCTTTCATTAACGAGGAAGTTAAACATATTCTTAGCTCATTTTCAGTAGCAATCCAGTAATGTAGCTCATTCATAAGAAACAGAAAAACCACCTTACAATGCAAACATACACTTGAAACCTATCTCAGAGAGAACTAAAACACTAAAAAAAGTAATATAAGATAAATCAGATCCTATCAAATGAGTATATGATTATGTAATAAGCTGCTTGGCTAATTTGTTTATGAGACTACTACTACATGGCAGCCAGAAATATCCAATCAGACTTGCTAGTGGTCTAGCTCATGTCACAAATTAAACAAATAAGATTCTAACACCATTGCACCTTGCACAATAGCATTTCTGTGATAGAAAAATTTACGACATTATCATATTTATACCAAAGATAAATGTCAACAACTTGGGAAGAAAGGCCTTAAACTTGATTCGGAAACATGGGGAAATGTATCCATGTTACACAAGATCTGTTCATTGTAGTGGGATACAGTTACTTAGCCAAGTAAAAGATTTATGTTAGACAAAAGATTAAGCGTGTTATCTCCTGTTTGCAGGCAAGGGATAGAAAAAAAATCCTTGGAATCTAGGATCACCAGCATTTGGACACGGATTAAAGTATTACTCTGTACCAAAAGTTCACCAACACTGGAACTTACCATGAAAATCTGATGTAGTAAATAATTCCCAAAATGTTTTGCAAACAAGGAATGAATACACCCATCTTTGTGCCCAATTTGACACTATTATCCTGCATGGCAAATAATTTGCTTCAAAGCATATACAATAAATATTTGAAGGCATCGCCTTCCATTTTCATTCTCAGTATTAACGAATTTAATACTGGACAAACTGCATTACACCTCTTAAAATAGATATATATATATATATATATATATATATATATATAGAGAGAGAGAGAGAGAGAGAGAGAGAGAGTTCTCCATAAAGTAACAAAATATGGAAGCCAAATGATTCAAAGTTTAGCCGTACCTTTGGACGTTCAATGTTATCTGTAATATCATCTCCATCTCTAGGACATGATGGTGTTTGAATCTGATCACCTGCCATTCTGGAACATTCAGAAATCGGACAGTTCAGACTATATATTATGGAAGCTTAGTATGAAATATAATCAATACCACCAATCATAGAAGAAATGAATTCCATCTCAAAAGCACATGATGAGCAATTTCTAAATTTTGCATCTTGAAAATGATAAAAATACACATAACGAAATGATCCTTAACTGCATACCTCTTAAGACCCAAAATATTGACGAGTGAGTCAAAACCAAATAATTCCAGCTTGGATTCAGTCTGATGGCCATTGACACCTCCATGATTTGGTAGTGACCCATCTCTTTCTTCAGAGACCATATTTGGCTGCATTCCCACTTTAACCTTTCTACAAATGCCGAAGGGTCAATTGAAACGTACAATCGATCGCCAATGAAAAGAAGGATCAAATAAGCACCATGCCATCAACCCTTTTGCAAAGATGTCACAGGACAATGCTATAATGAAGGGAGCTCACAACGGCTTCAGAACTCGAGTAAAAGTACAAGGAGCAAACGCCAGAGTATACACCCTGGCTCTCACTAAATTAATAGTATGTCGAAGGGTACGTTGAATAAAAATGACATAAGAATCTAACTGCACAGAAATGGGCGTTTTCAAGGTTATGAAATTGGCTCCAGGTACTAAGCTTGTGAAGCTTCAACTGTAGGATCTAAATTTCAGTAAAAAGGAATTCTGACCAAATATGATGATGATATGTAATTAAATATGATGATATGCATAATTCGTAAGACCAAAATCCAGAAGAAATTAAAACCTCAATGCACCTATTGCGAACCACCACTACAAGTTGTAACCAATATACTTTGCTCCACTAGCTCAGGCCAAAACAACAAACACAACAACTCACAAGTCAATCAATAAAAGCATAATGCAAGCTCAGAACTATTTCAGTAATGCAAAACAGAACGAACAACATCTAATCCAAACACAAGAAAGTGAAATCGAAGTTACTTGAGATTGTTGGGATCTGGAAGCGAAGCTGAAGAAGAAGCGGGTTCGCCAAGTTCGATTGATGACATCTCCAGAACGGCTCGATCATGATCATGCGCAAATACTGGCCTGTACTTGCGCCCGCTATTACTCCTACCTGACGAAAATGCATTACCATCTGACGTATCTATTTCCACTCCATCTCTATCTGCCGCCATTGATTGATCGATTCAATTTCTTCAATTCACCGGATCTATCTTTCACGAGAATTGATTGAAAAACAGAGAGGAATGTGATCATTCAACAAAAATGGTCGAAAATGAAATGAAATTTCGGAATTGTTTGTTTGATTTAATGCATTGAAAGACAAAAAGGTGGGGTTTGAAGAATTGTTCGTTGTTGACAAGAAAAAATGGACGAAAGAGGAAAATGGAGTTTCGATTCGTTTCATTTTATATGTCACGTAAAAGACTTGCTGTATAACTGAAAATGCAATTACAATTACTATACTTTACTTGTCACGTAATCGAATTAGAATTCAGAGTGTTTTGCCAAACAAGGGTTAGCATTACTACCTGGTTTAAGATATATAGTAATATATTATTTATAGGTTGATAATATTTTATTTCCTTGTTAGTAGGGTAGGTTAGGCTAAGTTATGATATTGGTAGATTCTCTTGTATCTATATATACATTACATCATTTATAATATTATTTACGGGGTTTTATGTTTTTCGACACTACTTAATTACATACCTCTGCATCCAGACCCAACGAATTCCTCCGGATGACATCTTTTAAATGCGCCCTTTCTAAAGCCTCCCACAAGTCAGCATCATTCAGCATCATTGTGTTCATTGAATGGATCGAGATTAAACCTAACAGTTCCTGAGCAAAAGTAAACAAAGATCAGAAGATGAATAAACATAAGACACTAAATTATTTCATCGATGGTATAAAATTGTACAAACCTGAGAAATAAACAGGCGATTGTGGTATGATACCAAGAACCTTTCTGAGGTCCATTAATCCAAACTTTGAAACGTCGAAGTGATCAATTAAGATTCTTCCCTTATCCAGCTCAACAATTCGAAACAATGCATTAAGCATACTCGACTTTCCTGCCCCTGTCCTTCCAACAATCCCAACCTTGTCACTTGGAGGAACAGTAAATGATATTCCATATAGAACAGGAGGAAGTTCAGCCTATATCGTAAAACAACACCATCAAATTTAATCGATCCTTTCGAAGGCCATCCAGGAGGCGGGCGATTATCCTCTACAATGACGGGACCCTCTGAAGGCAACTCTATATACGTTCCAACCCGCTCAACAGCATTAAAACTATTTTCAGACAAACTAGCGACTCTTAGTACACCGGTCAATAGACTGGTAATATTTAACGCGTAACTGAGAAGCAAACCCATAGTAGAGGCGAATGCTACTTGATTTGCTGCCTTTCCGTTCTGCACGACAGCCAAAGTAGCAGTAAACCAAATCATAAGGCCTCCCACTGTCTCTAAACGAATAGCAAGCCAACGATTTCCACTCATGGTAACAAGAGTGTATCTAATGTTGTTGTCCATGGACTTCCCATTTATGTGGGCCATCCTATCGTATGCTTTGTATGCACGTATGGTTGACAGGCCTTTTAGTGCTTCTCCAAACTGAGCATACACTGGAGACCTACTAATTGAATCTAAGCGTTTCACTTCACGGGCTGTGCTATGTAAGTGGCATAATATGTGAGTGAAAACATTGACAATTTGCAATTCTACTCCCGAAAGTATATTAAACAAGCAGCAACAAAATAAAAGTTCAACAGCGTAAAACGCCCATGACATCAGGAAGCATACTAAAGATCATTGACTTCATAAATTTCCAAATAGTATTGGTTTGGTTTGATTATATATTTTGAAACATTTATAATAAATTGGACAACGGTTAGGAGGAGGGAAAAAAATTGTCATGTCGGTGCATCTTGAATTTAGAAGTTCAAATAAAGTGAATGTTATTGACATGTTCAATAGCCATTATCAACTTCAAGGAAATTGGCTTATTGTTATAATCCAAGATAGAGTGCCTACAATTAGACAAGTAGGAAATGAATTATATTAGTATTAATATGTAAGCAAACAACCACTAGCAAGCTGTTAAATGGCACAAAGAAAGAAAGAAAGCATAAACTTTGTATACCTGGTAATAAAGATAGGCCACATAAAACAAGACTAGAAGAGGCATAATGGCCCATAAAGACATTATGCTCAAGATTCCAATTAGGACAAACGTTGAAATAAGCTGGGAGACTTGGTTCAGAAACATGTTTGCATAAGGAGCAACATTTCGATCGATGTCACCTAGATCCTTGGCGAATCTATTGATAATTCGTCCAAGTGGGTTTGTGTGAAAGAAGACCATTGGAGCTCTAAGTATGGAATTAAGCATTGCATTATGCAACCTTCGAGCAACATAAAGGCTCGAAGCAATCAACCAAAATGAATTTGCTAATGTCACCAAAACCTGAAATTTGAAAAGTTAAAAACCAAGAAGATTCTAATCATCTTCATGTGAACATCAAACCATTTGGAAGAATAAATTAACCACATGGTGTGTGCAAAACTTACTTGACCAAATGAAAGGAGCGAATAGACCAAATTGTAGAATATCGGTCCATGTCTATTTGCACTGCTGCTTTGATCTGTCCAATAACTTAGCCACGTGCTACTTGAAACACGTAAAATTTCTGATAGGACATAACATGTAAACAGAATCATTACAACCCATGCACCTCCTAGAGCGTTTTTGTATCTGGCAGCAGTCAAACAAAATTCAGTAGTTTAACAGTTTAATACATAATATCGGGCATATACAAGAATAAGTATAACGAAACTAATATTATTATTCATGTTTGGTTTTTCTTGACCAACTGTGACACGAAAGAAAGATCAGAAAGAGGATAAAGTCTTTAACCTCATCAAAACATGCCAACTGATAACTCCGGTTTCTCGTTCTTCCTGCTTGATCAGAACAGATTTGTGCTCTTTCTTTTGATTAATTTGATTTGCATCTTTAGACACCTCATCATTCAAACCATTGGCAATAGGTTCAGAAGTTCTATTCTCAGTTGTCTCAACATCTTCCTTCTCTTCAACATATCCTTCCATTTTCCCACCATTTTCCATCAATTTTTGGAATAGAACGCCATTGTTGGATAGCTCTTCAAATGTTCCTTCCTCTTTTACCATACCATCATGCACCAGGAGAATTTTATCTACTTGTGATAAGAAATGTAGCTGGTTTGTGACTAGAACTCGTGTTTTTCCTCTTAATTCTCCTTTGATGCATTTTTCAAAAACCTGGTGAAAAGCACACATTATAACATAATGCAAACGTCAGAATATTCAAGTCATCGATGACTAAAATTTTACCGTTATCCGCAACACATTTAACTCACTTAGCAGAGAGATCATGGACATGAAGACAACCTATTTCTGTTTCTAATAAAAACAATGGAAAATAACAACTCTACACATATATTCTCTTGAAGAGAAGGACCTATATTACTTCATTAAGCAGAACAATAGAAGCCAAAAGTATTTAATACACGCCACCAAAACAATGCAGACATGACTGGTTGTTATTAGATTGAGCAGCAGCAGTAGTTGAACAACTTAAGAATCAGTTACCTGCCGCCCAACATGAGCATCTAGAGCGCTTAAAGGATCATCAAATATGTAAACATCTGAATTAGAATAGACAGCCCGAGCCATGGAAACTCTCTGCTTTTGCCCTCCACTAATGTTAACCCCGCGTTCTCCAATTTCAGTAAGATCACCACCCTAATATAGCAATATTACAAGATTTCAACAATTAAGACAATAAAGAGCTAAAAATAAAATATAACTGATAACTTAATCACATTATGATACTTCTCAGAATGCTTACTGGCAATACTTCAAGGTCATCCAGCATTGAAGTCACATCTATTGCCTTCTCATATTTTGCAGGTTCATATGGGGAACCAAACAGTATGTTGTCACGTACCTTACAGAAAAGTATTTGCCTTGTAAAACAATTATAATTAAGAAAACCACGTGCTAAAGAACTTCAATTAGAGCACGGACACACAGAGCACAGTTTTTGAGATTAACGAAAACCAAAGATCATTGCCAAACACGGCATTATTTAACTTACTGTTGCATTAAAGATCCATGAAACCTGTGGTACATACGAAACCTTTCCTCTCACGACAACAGTTGCATTTGTAACTGAGGGAAGCTCCCCTAGCATTGCTGATACAAGTGATGTTTTTCCCTCCCCAGTACCGCCAACAACTGCTACTAAGCTACCAAAGGGGATATCCAAGTTTATATTTGACACTGTCGGCCTTTCAGCCTGTTATAGATGATAAGTATTAACTCTCAAACGGTCCTAGAAAATATCACATGTGAGACAGCTATATATGATAAATTACACAATGGTGGTGAGATTAAAATTTTATTTTGATTTCTATTGAGACCAATGAAACTATTTTAAGGTGCACCAAGGGGGAGAAAGTTATAGATAAATTTAGTGAAACTCCTGAATTCTCAAAGTTGCAGCTGAAATAGTCCATGATTGAAACAAAAACAGAAAACTTTTATTGTGTATGCAACTGGAATAAAACTAATAGGTTTTCAATATATTTGGCCGCATTTCAGATTTCTGATATTAACTTGAAAATTTCTAGTATTTGAAGAGATTGTAGTGGTAAGCATCAATGATTCAGAAGTGTGGTAAAGTATCCATTCTGGAATCATATTTTAATAAGTTAATCTAGAAGCTTATTTCAATCATTCGGAACTCAAAATACCAACTAATTTTAGTTCTGAATGATTGAAATATGTTCAATATTTTAACCTTCTGCATAATTGAAGATTAAAATTGTATAACTAAAAATATTTTAATCTTCAAGTATGTGTGTAGATATACAATTTTCTGGAAGCATAGGAGGCAATAAGCAAGCTTCTGATATTGCTGATATTATGTTCAAGGGTGAATAGAACTAACAAACCTTTGGCTCCCAAGAAAAGTATCCATTCTTAATTGAAATAGCTGGCAATCCGGGTTCAATGGGTAGGTCAGGGAGAAGAATCCGTTCTTCAGCTAAAAGAAGTTCCTCCAGACGTTTTAATGAAACATTAGCATTAACAACCTGAAAAAATTAAAGGCATGTGAAAGGTGTGAAGTATATTATCTTTCTGTACTAGAAAAGCCAGATGGGAAAAAAATTGGGAAAAAGAAAAGGAAAAGAGAAGTACGATTAATTTTAAAATATAAAGAAAACCATTCTTCTTAAAATTTGAAGACAACAATAGCAAATATCTAAAAGTTCAAAGTTTATATTCCGGTGATTGTATTAGTTGAAGTAAATTTTGTAATGAAAAATTCAATTGATCAATCATTTTAAAATATCGAACAACACCATATACAATTACAAATCTCAAAATCTCAAGTCAACGGTAGCACAAACTAGAAATCTAAAAATCCAAGTTCATAGTACTGACGACTGTAATTTACATGAGTTGACGTGTAACATGTTTTTTTAATCTTGATTACAAGTAAGACTGTACAATTAAAAATGTTGTTAAAGAACTTCATAGGTGTTCAGTTGAAAAATATACCATATATTCTGTCACAAAAAAATCAACTAAACTTGCTCCATTTAAAGACAGTCAATAATAATTAAGAAAGAGATTAAACTTCATTGCATAAAAGAGGTGAATAGAGTTGAGGAACAGATATACATGCGGAATGTCCAGTATTGCATTGTTGATCTGAAATCTACAGAAATACATCAGCTATTTTTTAAATCTTTTTGGAAGAATCAAAAAGAAGATACCTGTGTTATAATATTGGGAAGTATGAACAGCGGGAAACGTAGCACCGCGAACAACGAAAGAGATGTAAATGCTCTTGCAGGTGTCAGATTTCCTCCAAGTAAAGTGAACAGCCCAAATGAAATCACAATCACCACAACAGGAATACTGTTGAGTATGAAACTATTCAACTGAAAATTCACAAAAAAAAAACGTCATTTTAGGATATCCAACCAGGATTTAAGGAAGGGAAAATATTGTCATCATGATTAATAGTAAAAGAAGGTAGATTTTTATAGAAGGGCCATACAGCACCCAGTAACTGAGCACTGCTGTACCACGACAGCTCCTCATTTCGGACAGTTTGAACCTTTGTCTGAAAACTACTCTCCCATGCGTAACATCTGAAATTCATTTTGGCATGGCAAAAATATTTGATTAGATAATGTAAATAGATCGAGACATCTTTTTCAGTGAGTGAATCTTACTTGACAGTGTCCATAGCAGAAAGAATTTCATTCATAAGTCCAATTCTCTTGTCTGTGCGCAGCAATCCTTCTTTTGTCAGTTTCTGCATCTTGCTTATTATATATGTCTGTTTGGATAGATCACCAACTCTAAATTAGAACTATTCTAATCAACGTATAATGAATGGACCCATATTTTCTAAACAAGGGAGGCAAGGCACTGAAAACCAGAAAGATGGATAATTTGTGGAAGACGATAAATATGCATCAAAGATATAAAAGGAAACATATTTTGAGGTACCTCTAGTTAATGAGAAACTCAACTTAAAAGTGCACAAGCATTTATTTAAAGATTGACCAAGTAATAATTAATTGAAGGGCATTCATTGTGATGAAATGTTGCATCATCATTGGATTGTAAGCAATCCGGGAAACAATGCGATAATACATACTTTTTTTGTTACAAGTAGGAAATTTTCCAGGTCCCTGGCTCATTTTAGCTTTCAAATTCATGTAAAATATTCCATTATCAATCAAAGTTTCCAACACTTCCGAGCTTTGGAACACCAAAAAATATTCATCTGAAGGAATATCAAATGTTCCATAATAATAAACGTTTAAAGTGGACTCCAATAATTTTTAGCCGTTGTAGACTTCTAGTCATACTTTAACATTTCAACCAATTAGTCATTCACTGAAAACGTATCAAGCTAATTTTAAGTCATAAGCTGGCACACTATGAACACATTCATCTTTGTGAATTCGGTTCCAGTATCCTATGACTGTTCTAAGAAAAAGAATGAAGGTTGTAGCAAGGACATCTCCGGGAGAGATAGAAAAAGTGAAAAGAGAATGGAAAAATCCAAGGAAAATAATATATAAGTATTCTTACTCAAAAACTCCAAAAATTCAAGGTCCTTCCTTTTGTGCTGATACTGACACCACACTATGCACTAAAACAAGATGACAGTTTTATTGTTGTGTCAAGCTACCCCATATTCACTGGCAGCTCAGGACTTGCCAGTTTGTTTCGAAACACCTAGTTTTCTTTAGCGCACCAAATACCGACGAAAGAAAGAGAAGGAGAAAAGCAAGTAAAAGCAGATTTGCTAAAGTAAGTAGGACGATTTCATACTTGTACGGGGAAGAGAAGAACAAGCAAAAGTGCACCAAGAAGTGAAGCAACACCTAGCTGTTGGTAAAGGAGAACCAGTGCAACAATGATACGAAGAGGCCTGACCACAAAGTGTGGAGGAATTGGCATATTAGCTGCAAAAAAGGATGAAATGTGGAGTGAAATCAAGCAATTAATTATCAGGGCCGAAACTTGTTATTAAATCTTTTGTCAAATGCATTCAAGAAGAGAACATACCTGAAGAGCTTCAGCATCCGTTGTCATTAAATTTATAATTTTACCAGATGTAAACCTTTTACGTCTCTCGTGAGTCAACCTTAAAGATTTTCGGAATACCGCAGCAACCTAGTAAAACATCTTCCAGTATGACAGACTTTCTGGAAAATAAGGAGCTAAAAGCTTCATGCACAATTTTCTTTAGAACTTTCAACTTTCCAAACTACATAAAAATCCGAAATACTTCCTAGTTCCTACATAACATACTCATACAGAAGTATTTGGGGAATACATGCTTGAATTTGAAACTCCAAATTGCAACCACTTCCTAACACACTAAAAAATAATATGAATCACAAAGTCGTAAGATGATGGAGAAAAATTGCTTACCAGAGTTGATCTCAGACGATAACCAACACGTGTAACATTTTGGAAATACTGAGCTTCACATAATGCACCAAAGACCTGAAGGAAGAGGCAAAACAGAATACACGAAAGCCTACTGCAAATTATCATTATAAGAAAAATGAAGAAATAGTAAAAAACAAAAATTGTGACAGGTTAAGATAATATGACAATCATTTAAACAAAAGGGACATAACTAGATAAGATTATTACTCCATAGCTGAATTGAAACCCTACATAGATAGTGCTGAAACAATACAGAAACAAATGCAGTTGCTGAATACATGATAAAGAAATAAAGAATTCATAACATACCACTCCAACAAACATTAAGAACGCGTAGATGTATCCAATCCAAGCTGGACCCTCTTGTTGCATAGACTGTGGAAGTCACCAATAAGATAAGGTAGCTTTCTATGGGTTGAAGAGGTTGATTTGGGGGGAGCAAAGTATTGAAATGTTGAGTATTAATATAAAGAAATTTAATTTACCTGTAGAAGTTGGTTCAATAGAAGGGGACCAATAAACTGTGAAACATCATTCCCTATCTACAAGTTGAAGAAGAATCAGAGCCATGCTACGAGAAAGGAGATTCAAATAAATAATTAAGTATGCAATGTTGAACACAAGAACGCCATCAAAAATTCCTGAAGAGGAAATGATCATTTTTTCATTTCACCTACTGAACTGAAACTTGATAGTTTATCAACTATAACTTCACAAAGAAGAAATAACTAGAAGTTCTTCCACATATACCAGTGAGAGTAGATGCAGTTTTACAAAGTTCAATAACTGTTCAAATATTCGATAAGTTGACAGCTAAGTGGCATCTTGTCACTATTTCTTTAATAGATTAGATCTTTTAAATAGATAGGCGCCTGATTATGTATAATATTATTTATAGTACAGCATGGCTGAAGCCTACCTTTCTTTATCTAGAGAAAGTGAGAAGGTATGGTCGAGAAAACTATTGCAGTATTTTCATGAAGTTTGATTGTTTAAAATATATGTGGTGCCTCAATAACAATTAGAACAGTTAGTAAGAGTCTTTATTGATTAACTACCTTCCAGAAGCCTCCCACCAAAACCTGAGAAATAAAACAGAAAATAACAAAAAGAGGAAGTTTGTCAAGTCTTTTACGATAAAAATATTACAGGTTGAACATGTTAAAGAGATATGAGCAAAAACTTCCATGTAATGATTCCCAAGACTACCTTCCCCCAAAGCTGCGATTTAAAGCTCTTAAGAGCCAAGGTTTATGTTTCTGGATCTCCTCAGCCCAAGATCTCTGGAACCTAAACAGTTAATCCAAAGTATCATTTGCCACACAACGTTTTTCAAGAATAGGGAACATGAAACTTTGTGACATATGAGTTCAGCAATTATAGTTACAAACGAAATAAACTAACATAAGCATTTATGCACATACAACTTGTTGAGTGTTTCGGTTCTATCCCAAGTATCAAGTTTCCAAACATCATTCTCTGTCAGAGGCCTCTTATACCCCAGTTGCATAATGGGATCCATCCATGCAAATGTGATTTCTAAGAATAAGAAATTAACCAATTATTAGTTAGAGGAAAGATGTTTCGTCGGAATAACATACTATAAAACTGATTGGGGTAAGAAGAAACACAGATAACAGTTACTGGGATCAGATACAACATCATTAGTGTGTAAAGGCTGCAATAACGTACTAGAAAATATGTTTACATGCCTCTCAGGACATACTTGCTCTCCTCCCGGAAGTTCTTCATAGGCAATATCATCTATGTTTTCCACCAGCAAGTACCCCGGATAAGAATCCAAGTAAGGGATATGTACAAGATAGAGAACACCAAATAAAGCCTACATGATCAGGAAAGAATTAACTGAAGTTCATTGTATCTGGAAAAGACAAACAGATTAAAGAACCAGGTTCAGCATTGCAGCACTTATCAAGGTTTCATCATTCAGAACTTGATTCCTGCAACCAAGAACTGTTGCCAGTTTAGCCAAGATTTGCCCTGATTCAATCTAGGACGTGAGATGGAACTCACCACTAAATGCCCATTCCGATTATTGAATACAAATCAAATATTACTTCTTTTGTATTAGGTCCAAAATCAACTCGGTTTTTAAAATGACAGCTCATACAAAATAACGACTTTGCCCTCGACCTGGAGAAGCATATCTTAGTCTTTGTGGTCTTTTACTTTTATTTGGAGCCACAATTTACAAGATTCCCACACATGCAAGTCAATACTAACAGTTTGAGGATAGAAAAAGTGAAAGTGAAAACAAACCTGGACTGCAACTTCACTCATATACAAACACAAAACAGACCTGCAAAGGTAAGAGACATCAAGTGATTCTGCGTAATCAGAACTATAAAATCTATTTTCTTTAAAATTAAATTTATTTTCAAATAACTTGTTGATGCAGAAAGAATAAATAATTGAAGATAGATACTACAAAAATTCTGCCTTGGTTGTAAGGAGTCGATCTCTTTGAAACATACGTATTATTGAACAATACCAACTTCTACAACGTACGAGTGAAACAAGAGTGCTAAAACTGAAACTAGGAAAACTCAAGCTTGAAATTTGGCAATGATTTCAGAGAAACCTAAAGGTGTATGATCAAACTGGAAAATAGGGTAAAACAATTATTCATTCTGTATGTGCAGTAACACTAAATAATTAATAGATTAGTGTACTTTCCAATCAAGAAGAAATATGGAGCAAGTTAGACATCAAACATTAACTTTTTATATATCCAAAGGGTAAATTGCATGTGGCAGCTATAAGAGAAAAATTAGAATGCTTCTATAGAAGCAGCGAAAAAGATAACAGCGATTAAAGTCTTCCCTAGTTATCATATATGGTCAGTATACATCAAGAACTAACCAATCATAATAGTCCTTGACAGAGAGGACAAGATTCACCATCACAGCATCCCCAACCAGAGCATAAATAACCCCAAATCTAACAGACCAACGGGATTCACGGATGTAAACCTTTGTTTCCAGTCCAATCATAACAAGCATAGAGCACCATGTCACAGACTCAATGATGAGAGAAATCATCTACAGACATAAAACATAAAATCAATCAACTTTTCTACAATCTAAAATTCATATTCATATACAATTCCAAATCCAATATGCTATCATCTATCCTATAGTATCTAAAAAGGTTCAAAATGGCTAATGAACAGGCTGCAAACATTACAATTCAGGATATACTATAGAGTACTGTCGCGCCCCAAATTTTAACAGTATAAAGGTATCAGACTCAAGGCACGAATTTTAATGAAAATTAGCCCACAATAAAACTTACGACAAATATCCCGTATTCTGATCCTTTCAATAAATGTAACTTCATCATCTTAAGGAACAATACTCTAAAGAAAACTCAAGTCTATGAAAATTTGAAAGGTTAAATCCTACTCTCCTGGCTATTACAAAGGTTTTAAAGAGTGTCAGAAATCACTCACTCTTCTCCTGATGAGCCTCCCAGTCACGTCTAAGTTCAAAAATGGCCATAAAGAACAAATTAACAAATGAACACAGACAAACACTACAATTCAAGATAGAGCAGCCTACCTCATATGGGGCAACACCATGCTCCGAATCCACATTAAAAGCTGAAATCCCCATCACCAACCTGACCAAAGGTTCCACAGTGCAATAAAGAGCCAACAACCCTAACACATAATTGTACCAATTTGACCTCAATTGAAATCTCTGAACTGAAAAATCTTTCTTCATACGCCATATCCGGTTTAAGCACAGACCCAAAAGGATCAAATGCGAGATGCAGATCACCAAACAGTCATTAGCACACGGGGTGTAAGGTCCAAATGCATTTTCCACATATTTTTCCCAAACGCCACCCTTAACTGGCTTGCAATACCATTCAAATAGCTTGAAAGCCATCGTAAAACCACTATTAACCTTACTATTGTCTCAGTCTACCAAACCCATATTCTTCCCTGTCTTCCGATCCCTTCGTACTCCATAGATGTGGCTCGAAAATGCGATCAAATATTGTCCCTGAAAAAATTCAAATCAAGGCGTAATCGTGGCTGATTGTTGATCTTGTGTTGCGAATCTTTTGTCAGGTGGCGTGGAAGTTAAGTTAGTAAGTTCGATTTTCTATTGTGAAGTCGTCAGTACGTAGTGGACTTCAAATCTCACTTTTGAGATTCTATCCATTAGTTTATTGTGGAAGGAAATCTTATTTAGTCAAAATTATATTATAATAAAAAAAAAGGTCAACTTAGTTAAAAAAAATTGCATAACCCGTATCTAATGTTCTAAAATCCAAGGACATAAATCGATGACATCATAAAAATACAATAAATAACAATTAACATATAATTAAACATTATAAAAATATA
Organism: Verbascum thapsus; assembly: GCA_963669365.1. Classification (NCBI taxonomy): domain Eukaryota; kingdom Viridiplantae; phylum Streptophyta; class Magnoliopsida; order Lamiales; family Scrophulariaceae; genus Verbascum; species Verbascum thapsus. Next base: position 4,532,846 of record OY770105.1, on the reverse strand, counting down.
TATAATTACGTACTCCATATATTTCAAAATTATTTATTTGTGCTAACTCTATATTAATATAGATTTATATTTTTTTTGATAATATAAATAATATTATTTATATATATATATATATATATATTAACATTAGAGTTAAAAGTTGAAAATAACTTGAGTTTTAGAAAATTTAAGGGCTAAAAATGCGAAAAATATAGAAGTGAGGAAAATAATATTAGCCACCCAACGACTCGGACCGAGTATTGGAATCGAACAGTTCGACGATCGAAGAATCACCATTGAGTCGCACAAGTTTGACGCTTTTATACAATGACCTGGTTCCCTATTTTATCGGTTCAACCAATTGAGCCGGGTACCCTTGATTGTATCACGTTTGTAATACGACTCAACCACTAAAAAAGAAAATATTAGCTACCATCATATCTCCACTTCGTCTTAATTTAAAAAGTATAAATATATTAAGAAAATGCTATGTACCACTGAGTTTTATTTTTAATTCAAGTAATTTCTTCTTGTTAAAACTAGGAATGTGAAAATTCGATGATAGATAACATTACTGAGTGTATTATATTAAAACAATCAAAGTCAATTAAATAAAAAAAATTCTTACCATCATGAGAGCACTAAGTAATCCCAATAGTCAGAGCTGATTTTAGCCTTGATGCATAATCAGCACATTTTAAATATCAGCTTCTATGGGATATAAAGAGAATGGCCATCACTTGATCAGGAAGAAGAATGAAGAAAAAGCAGATCAACACATAAAAATAGAAAAGCAAACTTACAAAATGGGGGAAGAGTGAGAAGAGAGACAACATGGACCGGTGGTATAAAGTATACACGACTTAAACTCGAACCTGAAAAAATGTCATAAACTAAAATGTCACTTAAGTAACATTAAAAATTTGTTACAATCATATATAAAATTAATGATAAAAGTTTGAGAGCCGGTTTGCTAGCTTCTGAACAACTAATGAGTAAGCTCGAGCCAAGCTTCAAACAAGCCGGCTCGACTTACCTTACACCTGGACACATGGAAGTCACCATCTTCGTCTCTGACCCCATTTTGCTTCTTCTTTGAGTTCAGAGTGATGCTAAATTTAATCAAACGCATGTTCTTCCCAAAAGTCATTTATTTATTTATTTATGGAAAAAAACATGAACACGATGAGGGAAAAAAGAGCACATATAGCACAAGAGAAAGCATCCAAGTTAATGTTCTAAAACTTTTTCCATCCCTCAGTACTTAGTTGTCTCAATCTAATTTATATCTTTTCATAATTCGAGTTATTAGTTCATCTTTTTCCCAATCATACAAGCTACAGTTACACTTCAACCTGATTGAACTCATCTGGTTCAAAGAATGGCAAAGGCATTGTTTCTGGTATAATGCTGGTATAATGGCAAAGGAATTGTCTTTGTTTGGGGCGATGCCAGAAGATATGAAGCGAATTTAATAAAGAAAACATACCATGTTTGAGAGTCGAGAGATAGCACATGCTTAGGAATGCAGTCCACTCCTTATTCTAGGTTACCTTCAATGACCAACTATTATGAGAAAGTGTGCACAAATATGCGTATATGCACGGTAATTTGTGTGAAGTCTAGAAATAAAACAATAGGGAAAAGATAAAACGTGGAACCATTATGAACATGCTGCATAACTCGCATATCAAAGAAATAATTTCAACAACGTTTTCGCCATCTGAAGGCCTGCAGAAAGATACATAATCAACACTTACTTATATATATATATATATATTGAGAAAGAGAGGAGAGAATCAGCCATTACCATAGTCTTGTCATCGTTGAGAATATCTGTTCATATACCTGGTTTTTTCTAGCAGAAAAAGCACAACATAATTGAACTCTACCATTATAAAGTCGACCACCTTATACAGAGGGCACGAAAACGGGAATACCTACAGAGCGTTCAACCTCACAAAATGAGAGCACAAAACGAGCTGAACCAGTTGAAAAGAATCATTTAACTTCTTATAGAAAACTACTTCTCCAATCAATGAATGATCCAGACAAAATTTCAGGTAAAAATTGGAAATACAAGCTTTTGTTCAAAACTACTTTCGCACGTACATCAAGTTGTCAGAAGGTTCAAAATTATTCCATCATAACAGGATTATGAGGACTCTAAAGGAAATGATAAGTTAAAAACCATACCGACCTGCATTTCAAAAAAACTTATGGGTCCACAGAGAAGACTTAGCCATCTCGATTTCAATAAAGCTGTATATTAACCTAAAGACCGGGGAGTGAGAGACATAGATTTATTAAAACTTTGGGTAGGCCTACTTCTTGACTGAGATTTCTCTGATTCTTTTAAAGCTCTTTTTCAAAAATTCATTAGTTCTCAACTCGAATTGATTTAATGTTCATTTGTGTGATTCAGCTCTTAAATGTTATAGTCACGTGCAGAATACTGAAAATGGATTCAGCAAGATAAATCACCTGACATAAAGTGCAGCACAAAAAATACGAAGGTAAGCATAGTCACCGACAGATTTATGACAACCCTGAAAATAAGCAAACAAAATGTTAGCTGACAAGAATCCAAAGTAGGTCTTAAAATCACAGATATCTATTAGACCATAGTATATAAACTATAGCAAATATGGATTCTTGGAACCTTGTCTATCAGCACACACTCGGAACCATTCTTGAATTTACTTTATTCCACATACCTACTAGTTTCAACATTAAGACAAATTTTCACAATCTAATCAGCCTACACTTTGTATCAGTTTCCACATTAAATAAACTATATCAACCAGTTTTCATTTCTCTTTCCTAACAAATGAAATTAAGAACGAGTATCTCGACCCAAAAATGTTGTAATTAAAAGCAGAAGTGGTGTGACACACACAACCAAGTTATGAAAAAGAATAACTTGTTCTTCCGGATGTCATTGATTGTTGGTCATCACTTCCGAAATAGCAGATTCATTAAGAGGGTGGTTGGCTAAGCTTATAAGCTCTTTTAAACATCTTATAAGATGTTTGAGAGATGTTTAAAAGAGCTTATAAGCTTTATGCAAGTGTTTGGATAATTTTCTTAAAAAAGTGCTTATAAGACCAAAAAATAAGATGTTTGGGTCTTATAAGCAAATAAGAAATAAGTTAGCCAAACCCAACTTATTTCAAAATCTTAAATTTTTGATGTTGTTTATATTGTTATAAACATAACAACTTTATCTAATTTCCTCCTTTCTAGCAATATCCTTCTCCGATTTTTATTTTTTATTTTTATAAATGCACAAATTCTTTCTTATAATATTTGAAAACATCTTATAAGCCCAATAAACTTATTTTATCCAAACACTTGAGAGCTTATTTTTTAAATAAGACCAAACATCTTATAAGCTCTTAAAACATCTTATAAGTTGTTACAACTTATAAGATGTTTTAAATAAGCTTAGCCAAACGCCCTCTAAGTCTGTTTGTAAGTGCATTAAAAGAACACAAGCATTGCAATCCAGCGACCCTGTTTTTGGGTACTAATCTTGCCAAATATCTGGCTGGCTGACATTGTAAATTTGGTGAGGTGCAGTTAATCTTGCCAATAAAAATTTTAAATAACAGAATAATACACTGATACTACACTTTTTTCCCCTTCAATGTGTTGAATTACGGAATATTGTATGTTTGGTTCCGACAGTGATACTCACATTTACCTGCAATGTGTTGAGTTACGGAATATTGCATTGGTTCCTCATCGTTTTTTACTAGTTCCATTTAGTCCTCCCGCGCTTGTCAAAGTACATCATAGAACTTCCCATTTATGGAAAATTGTAAAAGAAAATGAAAAATGATAAACAAAAAAGCATACTTGAATTAATGGAAAATGATAGACGTGATGAGAGTATTACTTGAGCGTTGAAGGTAAAATTATCAATTCCTTTCCATTTGTCCAAGCCTATGCAGTAATATGTTTGGAGCATGCAGAGACTCGAAGATGTCCACCTTTGAGCTCTACACTTCAAAACTGTCGCCTTGAATTCCTCCAAGAAAATATGAGACAAACAAAAATACCCCAGTCAGTGCTTAGAGAAAAACTTAAAAGGTAAATTGAAGTATTTGTAAAATCAGCAGACATTGAGGCAGCTGTCAATTTCAAGGGTGTTAGTCTTGCCCGTGAGGGTCGATACAAAGATCTGCATATGAAGGGCGAAGTGGAGGGCAACAGAGCACCATTGACAAGTTATTTCCCCCTTTATCACCAATTATTACATTGTCAATGGTGTTCAAGATCTGCAACTCGACAGTGATATGTGGTGAGTTTTAATGCAGATCTGCATCGATACCATTAATCAAGCACATCAGCAAACATGTATCATTGCATACATCCATGCAAGAGCAAAGATTTAAATGTAGTGACTGAATACGCAACATTACTGCAAACAGAATGTCGACGTTAAGTAGTAAACTAGCTTGTAAACTTGTGGCCCGAGCCCTTGACGACTCTGCGGTTATTAAGAAAAATCATTTCACTTATTCAACAAGATATGATTAAGCTTAACATGACCACTAATAATAAGATAAATCCAAAAAAAATAAACCTTGTTTTCTCACCCAACAAAAATAGCCGCGTGTAGAATATGGAAAAACAACTGAGCAAGATAAATCACCTCACATAAAGTGAGGCACAGAAAATACGAAGGTAAAAACAGTCGTCGAGACCCTGGAGTAAGCAAACAAAATGTTAGCTGACAAGAATTCAAGAATCCAAGCAGGGCCTCAAAATCACAGATATCTGAGCATAGTATATAAAATATAGAAAATATGGAATCTTGAATTTATTTTATTCCAAGTACCTACTAATTTCAACATTAAGCCAAGTTTTCACAATCTGATCAGCCTACATTCAGTATCAATATCCACATTAAATAAACTACATCCACCAGTTTTCATTTCTCTTTCCTAACAAATGGAATTAAGAATGAGTATGTGGTCCCAGAAAAGTTGTAATTAGAAGCAAAGGTGACACACGCAACCATATGCATTATTGAAGTCTGAAGCAATCAAAGAACAATGGGGCCTTGAGGAGATCCAAAATAGTGTTTTTATGTGAACTAAAAAAATCAAATAGTGTTCAAACCTTATGTGAACTACAAAATCAAATAGTGTTCAAAGCCAGAAACTGATACGAAAATAAAAGCTTACGGTAGCCCTGGCCTGCGCCTTTGCAAGTAGGTCTGACGGGGATATATCAGTAGAGTTTAGAAGCTCTTCAGTCGCAACATTGAATACCGATATGGCACTACAAGTTTTTAAGTGTAATATGAGTATCTCATGCTATATCAAGACAAAAACATTAAATAAGAAGTATCCGCAGATAATATTCATAAGAAATCTCACTAAATTTTTCTGCAGCCAACAGCTGTAGCTATATCCGTTTGCTGTGAGCAGTTATGTGTTTAGAACTTCATACCAAATTCTCTTCTATCCTAGAGAAATTTGACGTCCTTGGATCATAAAGTATACCAAACCCTTCATTTATCAGTCATTTACCCATAGACTTCAACTTTGATATTCGGCAGGACTCACTTCGTCTTTTGAAGGTAAATGGGCCTACAGTAAGTACCACTAAAGTGAGGGGTTTAGGTAATTTTCTCAACAAGCAATTGTAGTTACAAAAAGATATTGACATTTTAAAGGAAAATGAGGGGCACAGACATTTTGAGGTGCGTGGGGGGTGAAGAAGAAATTGACAATTTCATACGTAACTAGAGTAGGAACAAAAGTGACATGTTTCATAATGGTTTCAGTCGTAAACCGCCCTCTGTGATTACTCTTATTGGTTGATTTGCTTTCATTCTTGAAAATTTGATTTTACATCTGCAAAGGCCGAAATTACAAAAGCACAAGAACTTGTTAGAAAAACATAAATAGAAGTGTTTAGATAGCTTATTTCAAAGCTTACACGTGTACTGCCTTTCGACCCACATTTAGCCGGAGCTGCTGATTCCTTTTGACATAAAGGCACATATCATTAAATAGCAAATTAAAACAAAATTTAGAATGAACCTAGCAAATTCCTTTTAGGACTGGTTAAAAATTCCACTTTTTTTTACTACACTGACACACACATTTACCTGCAATGTGTTGAATTACGGGATATTGCACGCTTGGTTACTCATCGTTTTTTACTAGTTCCATTCAGTCCGCTCGTCAAAACACATCATCAAACTTTCTAATTATGAAAATTTGTAAAAAAAAAAATTCAAATAAAAGAAAACGATAAATACGAGGGACTAATTTAATGATGATATTGAATCAGTGGAAATATGATAAACAAAAAGGAATTATGAGAAAATAATAAAAGTGATGAGAGTATTACTTGAGCATCGAAGGTAAAACGGTCAATTCCTGTCCATTTGTCCAAGTCTAAGCAGTAATATCTTTGCAGCATGCACTCTCCACCTTCAAAACTGTCATCTTTAATTCCTCTAACAAAATATGCGACAAAACAAAAATACCCCAAGTGCTTAGAGAAAAACTTAAAAGGTACGTTTAAGTATTGGTAACATGAAGAATTGGAAATCAGCATTACAGACATTGTGGTAGTCTTTGACAGTGAGGGTCTATATACAAAGATCTGCATACCACCACGGATATGAAGGGCGAAGTGGAGGGTTGAATGTTGTAGCCAGCAATAGCGCACCATCGACAAGTTATTTTCCCCTCTTACACCGATCATTACATTGTCGATGGTGTCAGAGCTCTGCAACACATATCTGCACATCAGCAAACATATATCAGCACATACATCCATGCAAGAGCAAGGATTTAGATGTAGAGGAGTCGGAAAATTCTTCCGACTGGAAGGCTGATATAGAAATAGAGGAGATAGACACGTTTGTGTTCAATCAACTGAAAAACATTATTGAAGAAACCAAGTCATCTGGGCACCTTCTACCAAAGTTGCTTAGCTGACTACAACAAATTGATGTCCTTTCTCCAGAAGCTCTATCAATAACGCAATAGTCTTATAATCTTGCCATTGAAGGAACACCAGCATTTGGCTTATAATCTTGCCAAATATCTAGCTGGCTGACATTGTAAATTTGGTGAGCTGCAATTAATCTTGCAAATAAAATCTTTAAATATTTCCCTTTACCCCTAAAGTGAAGGTTTGGGTAATTTTCACAAGAAATAATTATCATATTGACATTTTAAAGGAAAATGAGGAGAATAGAAATTTTGGGAGGACTTTAGAAGAAGAATTGACAATTTCATACGGTCCTAAACCATCCTTACTCTTATTGGTTGTTTTGCTTTGGCGATTTTATTCATTCTTGAAAAATTGATTTCTGCAAAGGGCTGAAATTACAAAAGCACAAGAGCCGGTTAGAATAACATAAATAGAAGTGTTTAGCTAGCTTATTTCAAAGCTTACACGTGTACTTCCCTTCAACCCAAATTTAGCCGCAGCTGCTGATTCCTTTTGATATAAAAGCATATATCATTAAATAGCAAAGTTAAAACAAAAAAAAAAAGAAAGAAACTAGCAAATTCCTTTTAGGACTAGTTAAAAATTCCACTTTTTTGTACTACACTGATACACGCATTTACCTGCAATGTGTTGAATTACAGGATATTGCACATTTGGTTCCTTATCGTTTTTTACTAGTTCCATTCAGCCCTCCCACGCTCGTCAAAGCACATCATAGAACTTTTGATTTATGAAAAATTGTAGAAAAAAACATTCGAATTAAAGAAAAACGATAAATACGAGGGATTAATTTAATGATGATATTGAATTAGTGAGAAATATGAGTATTACTTGAGCATCGAAGGTAAAACGGTCAATTCCTTTCCATTTGTCCAAGTCTATACAGCTACAGTCTATACAAAGATCTGCATACCACCAGCCATTACCATAGTCTTGTCATAGTTGAGAATGTGAGAGGCACTTGAATATCTGTTCTAGGCAAAGTGCAACTTCACAAAGGGCACGAAAACGGGAATATCAACTGAGCGTTCAACATCACAAGATGAGAGAACAAAACGCGTGTCCCAGGAAGATCAACACATCAAGTTCTAGAACTCAACTTGGAAAAAATCATTTAACTTCCATAGAAAACTAATCCAATCAATGATCTAGACAAAATTTCAGGCAAAAATTTGGAAATACAAGCTTTTGATCAAAACTACTTTCACAAGTAAATCAAGTTGTCAGAAGGTTCAAAATTATTCCACCATTACAGGGTTATGAGGACTCTAGAGGAAATGATAAGTTAAAAATCATACCAATCTGCATTTCAGAAAAGATCATGGTCCGCAGAGAAGACTTAGCCATCTCGACTTCCATAAAAGCTGTATATCAACCTAAAGAGCGCTGGGTGAGAGACATAGATTTATTGACAGAATACCCATTAAAACTTTGGGTTGGCCTACTTCTTGACTTAGATTTCTCTGATTCTTGAACAGATCTTTTTCAAAAATCCATTAGTTCTCAACTCGAATCGATTTATTTAATGTTCATTTGTGTATTACGGCCGGAGCAGGATTGTGTGATTCAGCTCTTAAATGTTATAGCCATGTGTAGAATATGAAAAATCAAGTGAGCAAAGATAACTCACCTGAAATAAAGTGTAGCATAGAAACTACAGAGGTAAAATCAGTCGACGAGAGAATTATGACCACCCTGAAAATAAGCAAACAAAATGTTAGCTGACAAGAATTCAAAGCCGAACCTCAAAATCACAGATATCTGCTCGAGCATGTATACAAAATATAACAAATACGGATTCTTGGAACCTTAGTCCACTCGGAAACATTCTTGAATTTATTTTATTCCACGTACCAATTAATTTCAACAATAAACCAAGTTTTCACAATCTGATCAGCATACACTTTGTATCAACCAGTTTTCATTTCTCTTTCCTAACAAATGAAATTAAGAACAAGTATGTGGTCCCAGAAGTACACGACAATTTGGTGCACCGAAGCAATCAAATCCCAAAAATAAAGTGAAACACAACAGCCTTGTAAAGAAAGACTTACCTGGGCAACCAAGTTAAGAATAATGAATAATTATTCTTCTTCCTGATGTCAATGATTTCTGGTCATCACTTCGGGGGAAAAAACAGATTCATTAAGTTTGTATGTGCATTAAAAAACGAAAAACAGAAATTTCTTCCAACTCAAATACTATGACACAGACTGGAAGGCTGCTGATATAGAAATAGAAGAGATGGAGTCATTTGTGTTCAATCAAACTCAAAAACACTATTGAAGAAACCAAGTCATACTGAAAATGGATTCAGCAAGATAAATCACCTGACATAAAGTGCAGCACAAAAAATACGACGGTAAGCATAGTCACCGACAGATTTATGACAACCCTGAAAATAAGCAAACAAAATGTTAGCTGGCAAGAATTCAAAGTAGGTCTTAAACTCACAGATATCTATTAGACCATAGTATATAAACTATAGCAAATATGGATTCTTGGACCTTGTCCATCAGCACACACTCGGAACCATTCTTGAATTTACTTTATTCCACATACCTACTAGTTTCAACATTCAGACAAGTTTTCACAATCTAATCAGCCTACACTTTCTATCAGTTTCCACATTAAATAAACTATATCAACCAGTTTTCATTTCTCTTTCCTAACAAATGAAATTAAGAACAAGTATCTCGTCCCAAAAATGTTGTAATTAAAAGCAGAAGTGGTGTGACACACACAACTAACCACATGCATTACATTACACATGAAGTCCACGAGAATTTGGTGCAGTGAATTAATCAAAAACCAATAGGGTCTCAAGAAATCCCAAAAATAAAAAGAAACACGACAAGCCTTGTAAAGAAAGACTTACCTGGGCAACCAAGTTATGAAAAAGAATAACTAGTTCTTCCGGATGTCATTGATTGTTGGTCATCACTTCCGAAATAGCAGATTCATTAAGTCTGTTTGTAAGTGCATTAAAAAGAAGTGCCAGAAAATTCTTCCAACTCAACTACGATGATACGTACTGGAAGGCTGATATAAAAATAAATGAGATAGACATGTTTGTGTTCAATGTGGGCACCTTCTATCAAAGTTGCTTAGCTGACACGATGACTGCAGCAAATTAATGTCCTTTCTCCACTAAACATCTCGTTAAAAATTCCACTTTTTTCCCCTTAAATGTGTTGAATTACGGAATATTGTATGTTTGGTTCCGACAGTGATACTCACATTTACCTACAATGTGTTGAGTTACGGAATATTGCATTGGTTCCTCATCGTTTTTTACTAGTTCCATTTAGTCCTCCCGCGCTTGTCAAAGTACATCATAGAATTTCCCATTTATGGAAAATTGTAAAAGAAAATGAAAAATGATAAATATGAGGGACTAATTTAATAAAGATATTGAATTAGTGGCAAATATGATAAACAAAAAAGCATACTTGAATTAATGGAAAATAATAAAAGTGATGAGAGTATTACTTGAGCGTTGAAGGTAATATTATCAATTCCTTTCCATTTGTCCAAGCCTATGCAGTAATATGTTTGGAGCATGCAGAAACTTGAAGATGTCCATCTTTGAGCTCTACACTTCAAAACTGTCGCCTTGAATTCCTCTAAGAAAATATGAGACAAACAAAAATACCCCAGTCAGTGCTTAGAGAAAAACTTAAAAGGTAAATTGAAGTATTTGTAACATCCAAAAAAAATTTGAAAATCAGCAGAGATTGAGGCACCATGGATATGAAGGACGGAGTGGAGGGTTGAATGTTGTAGCCAGCAACAGCGCACCATCGACAAATTTCAGGCAAAAATTGAAAATACAAGCTTTTGATCAAAACTACTTTCACATTTAAATCAAGTTGTCAGAAGGTTCAAAATTATTCCATCATTAAAATATTATGAGGACTATAGAGGAAATGATAAGTTAAAAATCATACCAATCTGCATTTCAGAAAAAATCAGGGTCCGCAGAGAAGGCTTAGCCATCTCGACTTCCATAAAAGCTGTATATCAACCTAAAGAGCGCGGGGTGAGAGATATAGATTTATTTAATGTTCAGGATTGTGTGATTCAGCTCTTAAATGTTATAGCCATGTGTAGAATATGAAAAATCAATTGAGCAAGATAACTCACCTGAAATAAAATGTAGCATAGAAAATACAGAGGCAAAATCAGTCGTCGAGAGAATTATGACCACCCTGAAAATAAGCAAACAAAATGTTAGCTGAAAAGAATTCAAAGCCGAACCTCAAAATCACAGATATCTGTTAGAGCATGTATACAAAATATAACAAATACGGATTCTTGGAACCTTAGTCCACTCGGAAACATTCTTGAATTTATTTTATTCCACGTACCTATTAGTTTCAACAATAAACCAAGTTTTCACAATCTGATCAGCGTATACTTTGTATCAACCAGTTTTCATTTCTCTTTCCTAACAAATGAAATTAAGAACAAGTATGTGGTCCCAGAAAAGTTACAATTAAAAGCAAAGGTGACACACACAACCATATGCATTATACTACACAGAAGTACACGACAATTTGGTGCACCGAAGCAATCAAAGAACAATGGGGTCTCAAGGAAATCCCAAAAATAAAGTGAAACACAACAGCCCTGTAAAGAAAGACTTACCTGGGCAACCAAGTTAAGAATAATGAATAATTATTCTTCTTCCTGATGTCAATGATTTCGGGTCATCACTTCGGGAAGAAAAAAACAGATTCATTAAGTTTGTAAGTGCATTAAAAAACAAAAAGAAATTTCCTCCAACTCAAATACTATAAAACACCATTGTTATACGTAGAGATTATCGAGGTATTCACATTCATGCCATGAAACACCACCAAGACTATTAGAATTTCAATATCTTCTTCACTTTCAATGAATCTCATCTTATTTCCTTTACTAGTAAATTTTGGGAGTAAAATATAATACAAACTGCAACATAATTTAAGGGAGAGAAGTATTTTTTACTAACCATCAACCGAGTCTGCATTTCAAACAAATTACTGCTGCATCTATGAGACCATCTGAGTGAGAAACAAAGCCACCGAAGTGATACTTTATATGGGAACTTGGAAAGTTATATTTCTGTCAAACACGTGAAACTTGGGATTTTATGTTACCTGACCATATTTTTTCTATCCCCGGCAGAAGCATTTCACCTTCATCTATGAGCGAAAATAAGAGAAAGTCATGTAATAGCTCCATGTTTAAAGACAGTGACATAGCCTAAGACCATGGTAGGATTTTTTATTTTATGACGGAAATAACTAAAGAAAAATGTAATTATGTGCTTTCTCTTATTGACCCTTCTTTTTCTTGTTACTTTTTCTCAACAAAATCATTTACCCAAGCATAGCGCATATAAGTATTCAACTTTGATGTCTCTAGAAAACCTCCGCAGGCTCCAGACACCTTACACATTGAATATGACTTTATATTATATAGTCTTGATGCTGATATTAATGGGAACTTGTTTACAAATCCAAGCTATGTGACACTTTTAAATCATCCAAAGTACAACAAGCATGAAAACATAAACGAACCAACTTGAAAATCTCTTGCACAAAAACTAGTTTCCGAGAACAAAAAATGATTCAGAAACAAAGGTTAGTAAAACTCTTACCTATATTGGCTTTCTTTCTCTCGAGAACTGAATCATCTAAAAGGCTTGGGACGACAATCTGTAATGACCATCTAAAGTTGGGTATCTTTGTTTGAACTATTTTAACAGGTTGTTCTGTTCGTGAATCGTAAGTTCACACCAGCATTGAACTTGTATAAACAAACAGACAGTAACCAGGTTTTCAGACCCAATATAACAAAAAAATAAATGCATAGAAGTTACCTCACACTGATCATAATTTGTTCCCGAACCCCAGCTGTCCCCATCTTGAAGCCAATTGTTGGAATTTCACCACCATATCTCCCTTGTCACTTCAAATTATTTTTCTACCATTTAAATTCCATCTGCAGACTGGACTGTGTAAGATAATAAAGTAAGGGATATTAATACAATTATAACTTGCATGCTTTATTATCTTCTGGCAAAGCTTTAATGTCACATAAAGGGTATGAAATTACCTCAGATGCTGGAGTTGAAAAATAAAACCCAGAAGCTCGGGGACGGATGAAAGTCCCCTAAAAGTCCGATTGGCGAGGTCGGATGGTGATTCGCCCACCTGCCGGACCGAATATATGACGAAGATGATCGCAACATCATAATAGAATTGGAGGGAGCGCATTATCATTGACAATGGATCTAACATTGGGGTTCTCTCTGTCTTTTAAGTGTGCAGTGCAGCATCGACGAACGCCACCAAATACAAAAGATATGCAACAAATTTCAGATTATCAGGAAGAATGTCCATAAAGCAGTAATTTATTATATCAAGTCTAAAAGATCTCAACACTTTTAGGAATATTTTCCATCTCGCTTCCATTTCCACACCAGTCCTCACAGTATACAAATTTCCACAATCTGCAGTTAGAACAATAGTTAAATCACATTTATCCGGTATAAAGGATTAGATATGGGAACTTTTAACTAGAAATCGTAAATAGCTATAAAGGATGAGTGGGAGTTGTCAACCGCTGGAAAGAAGTCACATAATCAACAACATATCTGACTTGCACAAATAGTACAAGACTGTGCATAAAAGGTCGCATGAGCAGCTCCATAGATAAGGAGCCTTCAACTGATATCAGTATAGGTACACAACTGAAAACCAAAAAACAATTACAAGTCTGTTTATGACAGAATTATCAGTTACTACATGGAATCAAGTGTGTAGTATAGAAATTTCTTTTATTTATATTGGAAAACTGAATCTGCTTACGATGAAGGGTCTCCGTGAAATAATCCAAGAAACTTGTGCCCATTGGATAAGTGAGTGTGAACCGTCTTATAATGTGCAAAACTGAAGATATCGTAGAAAGCTTGAACATTAAAACAAATAAAAAATCCAAGAAAGAGGGTTACAGATGGAAGAAAGTTGGAAAGCGATGGGAGTCAACTTTAGTGAACCAAAGAGAAAGAAAAGGGTTGTGAAATCAAATCAAATCAAGAAATCAATTTCTCAGAAACCAAACCTGTTTGGTCGACTTATTCCAAAAATTTTCCTCAGATTCCAGAGAGAAAGATAGAAAGCTTGAACATTAAAGCCACAAAACTGAAGAAATTAGAAAGCTTGAACATTAAAAAATGAACAAAAATATCCAAGAAAGAGTTTTGCAGATAAAAGCAGAGTTGGAAACCAATAAACGGGAGTCCACTTTACTGAACCAGCGAGAACGAAAAGGGTTATGAAATCAAATCACGTCAAGAATTGAATTCCTCAGGAAAAAAAAAAGGTTTGGTCGACTTTGGTTCCATATTTTTTTCCCTCAAATTTCAGAAAGAAAAACAGAGAAACAAAGGATTAACAAAATTAAATGAAATCAGGCATCTAATAACACTAAAAAAATCATGAATCGAGGGGATGAAACCATACCTGACTTCGGATTCCTTCTTCCTCCGCAATGTTTCAGACGCGCGCGCGCGAGAGAGAGATATTGAAGAGAGAAGAGTAATATGGCACTGGTTTTATAGAGGGAAAGGGAGGGGAGTGGAGACTGTTGCCGACTTTTAACGGCTATATATTTCCGTGTTCTTATGTCTTGAGGCCTACGTAAATAAAAATTAATAATGTAATTTTGGTAGATTTTTTAAAATTAATCAGAATAATTATAATAACTAATAGATATGCCACGTTTAGTGATGTTTTCAATTTTTTTCTTTTTGGGTATGATAGTTATTTTTTTTTTTTACTCTTTTCGTAATATTTATTTATTTTTAATATATACGACGATATCATTTAAGAAAAATTGATAGTTTAATGTAATTCAGCTAAAAATATGGTGAGAGAAAATAGAAAATATTAGGATTAATATATATATGTATAACTTACTCGAAATAATTTTATTTATTTGAGATTTGTAAATGTTACTATAGAAGAACTTTACTAAAAGAATGATATTTGGATTAAAAGTTGAATTTAACCATACTTGATTTTTAGTTACAGCTCCTATTTGTTTTTAAATATTGGTAGATATAATTAGACAATTGGTTTACAACATTGATTAATCGATTACACATCCAAATGCCATAAAATATATTGATTTGTAGGTTTCTATAACTATCTCAAAATATATTAACAATATTTGGTGGGGTAAGTACAAGTTACACTCTTTAGAAAATATTGCTAGAGTGATTTATCATAATGATAATTTAAGACTTCATTAAAAATTAAAACTACAAGAGATAGATGTATTATATTAATTGAACTTTTTTAATACATAACTAGATAATATAATTTCTATTAGCATCTTCAAACACGCACACACAAATATAAATATGTATTAACTGAAAATTATTTCATCAATTGAAAATTCACTAATGATAACATGTTTTTGTAGTGATTTTTTCTTGCAAAAAAGACTATTTTTTGATTATTTATTTTTTTGGGAAATTATTATGAATAACACATAAATTCTAAAATTAAAGAACTATACCAAATATATCGCATTTTACGAATTCTAAAATTCGATATATTTGCCGGGAAATTTATCGAAGTACTCGTTCAAAATATACAACGGTCGAGAATTATAAACACTTGTTGTATAACTGAAATGGAGTTGCGATTCGTTTCATTTCATATGTCACGTAAAATACTTGCTGTATAACTGAAAATGCAACATGTATGAGTTTACACGTGGATAAATGACGTGTACATGCAAGTAGGACCAGGTTCCATCCATGCGGTTCATTAATTAGTCACGCTTTCGTATCCATTACGACCCGTGGGCCTTCGTGGGCCGTGCAATTAAAGTATGTAACAAAATCACGCTTCAAAGTATGCAATAAAAGTTCAACCCACAAAGGCTCGCGGCCCATTGGCCCACGGTCTGTACGCATTCGTGGGCTTTGCTGGTCTGGGTCATGATAGTTTGTGGCCAGCCCAATTCAGAAGTAGCTGGCCCAAACACAGCCCATGACCCATTAATTTTTTTTTTTTTTTTTTTTGGTTTTAGGCATATAACACACACTAGTTCATTTTATGATTAAACACATCCAGATTTTTTAATCTTCAAATTATTATAGATCAAATTTATACTACATTTTCACCAGACTTTTAATCTATAAATAAATTATGATAATTATTTCTTAACATCTAAATTATGCACAAGAATATGAAAGTTTCATATGCTAAACAAAACAAGTTCAAAATTTTCAATTAAAAATGACTAGCCCATCATGACCGAACAAAAGGGAAGGACCGGGCCACCCATGCCCATGACAACCCGGCCCACAAATAAAATTCGTGGGCTAGTCCATCATGGGCCAAGGCCGGCCATTTGACATAAAAATAACGTTAGTAGCCTTTAAAATTTAGAGTATTTTCCAAATTATAAACATTGCTAAAATATACCAAACATGCAATAGTCTTTACCCTTCATCTACCCACAAAACCCCATTTGATCATATGTCAAATGTTAGTCTTTATAATCCATCATATGTCAAATGTTAGTCTTTATAATCACCATAATCTACATTTTGTAATTAAAATACAGATCAATTGCTATACATTACTTGTCATATGATCGAACTAGAAACAATTGATTCATGGCATTTTTTCGCCAAACAATGGTTACCATTACTACCTGGTTTTAGCATTTCTTTTTACATTTCAACTTGGTCCCAGTCAATCATCATTCTATCCTCAAAATTATCTGTATGATGAAGATTGTTTCGAGCAAGTTCACTCATCACTGCAAGACCTGAACAACGAAAATAATCACACACACATAAACAACCAAAAATATCTAAAAAATTCATGAATAAATAGTTTCATGATATGAACATAATGCAATTAACAAGCAAATTCTACCTTCAATCATTGTACGATGACCACCATTTATCTCCAGAAACACGGTACTGTTGAAAGTCATCTTCGATTTCCTCTTTGAGGTGGAGCCGGTTTGGGTTGGCTCGGGAGACGACAGTATAGGCCACATGGGCCGGACCAATCATAACTTTACTTTACTTTCGTTTACTTTCGTTTTATGAATTTTATGGGTTGGACTTCTAGGAAGATTAGGGTTGACAATAAGCCATATTGTCATTCATCTTGCTTGGGATTATTGAGAATTTGGAGACTTTATCGAGCTTGGATCTTGGGCAACAACAACATTCTTGAGTTTGGAAACGCAAGTACGATCTTGGTCCAACCTGCTGGATTGAAAATGACGAACACCCGATCAACGACCAATCGCGTGTACAAGTTTGACGAAACATTGACACTGTTGGGCCAAGAGTAACAGGTGGCACGGAGGAGCAACCGGTCATCAGGTTCCAATTGGCCGACATCCTCCTCGCGCTCACGGCACTCAAGCCCGCAGAATCAGCCACGGCACCATCGGAAGGATCCCCGATCCCCAGCACCCATGCCACCAGGCTGCAATGTGTACGCCGAATTTGAGGGAATTTTCGGGGAGCCATTGGAATTGCCACCACTACACATCAGCAATCACGGAATCTAGAGTGGACCCGGTCTCGGTGCGACCAACCGTTACGGACATACACAGAAAGACGAGATTGAACATCTAGTGGCGGACATGCTACTAGCAGGGATCAAACAACCGAGCTCGAGCCTTTCTTAAGCCCCGTATTTTTGGTAAAGGTCCTGGAGACTTGTTATATCTCTGTTACTTTCGTTAGGTTGGTTACTGTAGGCTGAGTTTTGGTATAATACTTTTTCAAAGCGCTGCATGGGCACCCCTCGCCATTCCTTCAGCAGTTTCTTCAAGGTGAATGCAGCATGGCTGCGGTGGCTGAATTGCTCTCGACCAGGGATGATATACTGAAGCAATTGAAATTGAACATTACCAAGGCACAACAGTCGCAAGATGTCGTAGTATGCCAATGCTAAAAGATGGGATGTCAAATTTGTCATGGGCAATTCAGTTTTCCTGAAGGTTCAACCCCGGTTGACCACCTTTGCCGAGCGCATATAACAAATTGGTGACCACGTACTATGGGCCGTTCAGCCAATGGGATGGACAGTGCCGCGTATAAACTAGAGTTACCGACGACAAGTCGCATTCACCCCATTTTCCATATATCTAGATCATCCTGTGAGATGCGAGTTACCTCCAGCTTCGAGTTGACACGTTCCACCATTTTTGAGCCAGATTAGATAGATATTAGAGCATCGAATGGATATGCCGGGCAACTCACAAGTCCTCGTGCTCGTGCAGTGGCGAGGCAAGGATGAACGAGGCGACTTGGATGGACGTTATGGAGTTGAAGAGCCCTGAGGACAAGGTGGTTTTTAAGAGGGATGGAGTTGATGTGGAACCAATTCAGGCTGGCTCATGAGGGCAGCCACTCCGCGTCTATCAGCCACGCACGAAACGACAAAATAGGCCACATTGGACGGACAAATCATACCTTTACTTTACTTTTGTTTACTTTCTCTTTATGAATTTTACGGGTTGGACTTCTAGGAAGATTAGGGTTGACTATAACTATGCCCGACTGGCATCTTGTTTGGCACTAGGAGTGTAAACGAGCCGAGGTTGGTGATTTTTCCAAGCTCGAGAGCTCAAACTCGAACCTTATTTTACAAGCTCGGGCTCGAACTCATGAGCTTAGGTTCGAGCTCGAGCTGATCCCAAGCTCGAGTCTGAACTCGCGAGCCTTTTCTTAGAGAGAATTGGGCTCGAGCTCGGGATCGACAAAAAGTTTGAGCTCGAGTTAAGCTCGTTCGAGCCGAGTCGACCCGGTTCGCGAGTCGACTCGGCTCGACTTACATCCCTATTTGGGACTATTGAGAATTTGGGAAATTTATCGAGCTTGAAGCTTGGGCAAGAACAACATTCTTGAGTTTGTGTTTGGAAAAGTAAGTACTCACTCTCACTCTCACTCTCACTCTCACTCTCTCTCGGGTACTATCCATGTGAGCCTAGCTTGCGAGCTTTTCTCAAAGAGAATTATGCTTGAGCTCGAGCTCGAGTGATGTGACGCAAGACCCAGACCCGGGAGAAACACGGAGTCTGGGAACCAGGGACCACGGGCCTTGGTGGGTCTATACGAGACGTGCACGAGATTAATTAATCATTTATTGCTTTAATTAGTCATTTATTTCATTATTATGTTATTTCCTTTTAGCACTATATTTCCTAATGGAACAAGGAGTCTTTATTTTGGTTATTAGAGCAAGAGACTTTGTTTTTGATTATTATGGAATTTGGTATTTGAGAAAGAAGGGAACAGCTAGGCTAGAGAAATCTAGTTTGAATTTTTGGTTTATTGTTTTCTTGATTCATGATCCACCAATTTGGTCCGACCTGCCGGATCTCTCACAGCAAGGATGGTGGATACACGGTTGGTTACGCTGGAATCCCGCATGTCGACACTGAATGCAACTTGGAAATCATTGGAGGAGAATATGAGTGTCTTGTCGGAGGAACAAACTCAATTGCGAGGCGTTGTGGGGAAGTTGGATGCCGCCATGGATAAGATGGATGCCCGTATATCAGAATTGGTTAATGTTGTGAAAGCCTTGGCTGATAGTCGCGCAATAACGCAGTCGATCCCTAGCGATGCACCACCCGACCCCACCTTGGTTCGACCAGTGCCAACCGGAACATTGGAAATACTGAGGCCTGACGTCGAATTGCAAGTACCGCCCCCTACCCACCTTTGATGGTGGGGATCCGCTCAGGTGGCTCACTCGTGCGGATCAACACTTTGATCTGTACCCCTGTGATGATGAACGGAAAATTTCTTTGGCTATGGTTGCTATCAACTGGTTCCGTTGGTTCAAGCGGAAGAGGCCACAATTCACATGGCATGAATTGGCTCAAGGTCTGATTTCACGTTTTGATGATTGATGTGATGGTAATGTATACGAACGTTTAGCAGCCACAAGAAAGACGAGCGACGTGGTCGCGTCCGTTAATAATTTCACTCGGCTAGCTAATCAGCTACTGGCCATGACAACTTTCTGGAGTTGTTCATGCACGGATTGAGAGAAAAGATTTGGGTTCAGGCTCACGTGCTGGATCCCGGGGATATGAGAATAGCCCGTAATATCGAGACAGCCTTATGGGTCCAGAATAAAGGGATCGGGGAAGTACGCCGCGGCCCTTCACTCGCACTCCATTCAATGCCCCAGTTGCCCGTACGGCACCGGCGATGGCCACCAGGATGCGAAACCCAGGTAACCCTCGGCCGGGGATGCAGCGAACAAACTAGTGAGAGCACTGTTCCGACAGCTCACCGATTCTAAGAGAGAGGAATTACGCATAAAGGGGTAGTGTTTCCGCTGTAAAGCTCCCTATCACCCAACGCAGCATGACTACCCCATGAAATCATTACTGGTGTTGCTGGTTGAGGATGACGAGGCGCCCCTGCTAGAATTGGAAGAAATAGAATTAACAGAGGGGTTTGGTTTGTCTCCGGAGTTTGAGGAGATCGCCAATGAAGAAGTGGAGCTGTCAATGTGCTCGGTGGTGGAGATCTCGGGGCCTTGAACAATGCGCTTACGGGGGCCTCATGCAGGGATGCGCGATCACGATATTAGTGGATAGTGGGGCTAGCCATAACTTTATTTCGGCCAACTTAGTGGCAAAATTGGGGCTCGGCGTCGATGACAACAACCGGTTCGGTGTCAAATTGGGAGATGGGCATCGCACGGAAACGTCCAGACTTTGCCGGGAGGTTGTGATCGATCTCGGCCCCACAGTGATCGCTCCGGATTGCTACGTGTTCCCTCTTGGAGGTGTAGATATGATCTTGGGAATCTCGTGGCTTGCCTCTTTGGGATAGATATAGGTTAATTAGAATAAAATGTACATGACCTTTGATCTCGACGGCAAAACACTTACCCTCCAGGGCGACGGGTCATCTAACCGATCTGAAGCGTCTCTCAAACTCTTGCTCCACACTCCGAAAGTGGAGCTCAGCGCGGTGCATGTTGAGCCTAGATGTTGTTGGGTGGTCACCGCGGACGGAGTTACAAGCGAAGAAGTTGATCGAGTATTGGACCGGTTTGCAAATGTGTTTGGCGATCTGGAAGGGCTGCCGCCCCAAAGACCACGGACCATCGAATTTAGTTAATATCGGATGCGGGACCGGTTTCTGTACGACCATATCGGTATGGGCACATGCAAAAGGATGATATTGAACGATTGGTGACCGACATGCTAACCACCGGGATCATACAACCGAGCTCGAGTCCATTCTCGAGCACAGTCCTACTCGTGAAGAAGAAAGATGGGAGTCGGAGGTTTTGTGTTGATTATCGAAAACTTAACAAAGTCACTATACCCAATAAATACCCGATTTCGGTTATTCAGGAGATGTTGGATGAGTTGGCAGGAGCGACCGTGTTCTCAAAAATAGATTTTCTTGTCGGCCACATATCGGCCACTACGAGTTTCTTGTCATGCCTTTTGGTCTATCCAATGGACTTATTTATGGATTTCGTCACGAGTTTGCCTAAGTCACTGGGATTTTCGAGTATACTCTTAGTGGTGGATGACTCTCGAAATATGGCCATTTTATTGCTCTACGGGAACCTGTACGCGCACGCACATTAGCTGAGACCTTCGTGCACGAAATAGTGCGACTGCATGGGGTTCCACGTTAGATCGTCAGCGATCGTGACCCTATCTTCATGAGCACGTTTTGGAGAGAGGTGTTCCGTCTGCAGGGTACTAAACTGAAATATAGTACCGCATATCACTTCGAGACGGATGGGCAGACTGAGGTTCTTAACCGAGTGATGGAAGTGTACCTCTGGTGTTTCACCTCCGAGCAGTCGCGGAAGTAGACCGGTTGGCTCTGTTGGGCGGAATTGTGGTACAATACATCCTTTCAAACGGCAGTCCGACTCAACGCCGTTTGAAGTGGTGTATGCGCGGAAGCCACCCACGATTCATCGTTATCTTCGAGATGAATGTCGGCTGGCGGCAGTGGCGGAAACACTCTCACACCGCGATGTCATCCTTCAATAATTGAAGGGTAACCTAGAGCACGTCCAGGAGCAAATGACGCGCTATGCGAATAAACATCGGCGAGAGGTGCAATACCAAGTCGGGGATCGGGTTTTTCTGAAGGTGCGGCCCTATCACCAATTATCGTTAGCAACCCGGGCTTATTCTAAGATATCGGCTAAATATTATGGGCCGTATGAGATCACTAAACGAGTGGGAGCGGTGGTGTACGAGTTTCGTTTGTAGGAATCGAGCCGAATTCATCCGGTGTTTCATGTCTCCCAATTAAAACGACTTGTACATCACCCGGTCGAAACTGAGCTACCCCCAACCTTGGAGGTAAGCGATTCGAGTATATTCGAACCGGCAAGGGTGCTGAAATGGAGGAAGCGGAGTGAAGGGGGTGACAACGTTCGCGAATGTTTGGTGGAATGGGTGGGGAGACCGGCGAAACACGCTACTTGGGTCAACGTTGAACAATTTCGACAACAATTTTTGTATTTCCACCTTGAGGACAAGGCTGTTTTAGAGAAGGATGAAGTTGATGTGGCGTAAGACCCAAACCCCGCGGGTCCGGGAACCCGAGACCACGGGCCTTGGCGGGTTTATACGAGAAGTGCACGAGATTAATTAATCATTTATTGCTTTAATTAGTCATTTATTTAATTATTATGTTATTTGCTTTTAGCACTATGTTTCCTTGTGGAACAAGGAGTCTTTATTTTGGTTATGAGGGCAAAAGACTTTGTTTTTTATTATTATGGAATTTGGTATTTGAGAAAGATGGGAACGGCTGGGCTAGAGAAATCTAGTTGGAATTTTTGGTTTATTGTTTTCTTGATTCGTGATCCACCATCGAGTCAAGCTCATTCGAGCCGAGTCAACCCGACTCGACTTACATCCCTATTTGGGACTATGAGAATTTGGGGAATTTATCGAGCTTGAAGCTTGGGAAAACAACGTTCTTGATTTTGAGTTTGGAAAACTAAGTACTCACTCTCACTCTCACTCTCACTCTCACGCGAGCTGGCTCGACTTACACCTCTATTTGGGACTATTGAGAATTTGGGAAATTTATCGAGCTTGAAGCTTGGGCAAGAACAACGTTCTTGAGTTTGAGTTTGGAAAATTAAGTACTCACTCTCACTCAGGTACTATCCATGTGAGGTTACAAGTACAGGTTATTCTTAGTAGTCAAGACTCGATCTAAGACAATCACAAGTGTTGTGCTCCATCTGAATGGCTTGAAACCACAGTATACATACATGAATCCAGATGACTCATCTGGGTATGCAACATTTGTAGTTTTATATTAGATAAAAAACGCCAAATGCAAATATGAAAGCTAAGAAACAACAAACAGGCCCATACCTGACCAGCATAGAGCAGCAGAATCCTGTCACAATCAATTACTGTTTTTAAACGGTGAGCGATAATCAACATGGTGCATGATTTAAACTCATCACGAATAGTTTTTTGGATGAGAGCATCAGTCCTAACATCAACAGCAGCTGTTGCTTCATCAAGAACGAGAATTTTTGATCGTCTAAGTAATGCTCGAGAAAGACAATCAGATCAAGACAAAAAAACAGAAAAGCAAGTAATTTCTTCTTGTTAAAATTAGGAATTGTGAAAAAATGATAGTATATAACATTACTGGTGTATTAAAACAATCAGATCAAGACAGAAAAACAGAAAAGCAAACTTACAAAATGGGGGCAGAGTGAGAGGAGCGACAACATGGACAGGTGGTACAAACGAGTCAAACTCGAGCACAACCTGAAAAAATGTCATAAACTAAAATGTCGCTTAAGTAATATTAAAATGTGTTTTAAATAAAAATGAAGCGAATTTAATAAAGAAGTAGAAAAGAAACATACCATGTTCGAGAGTCGAGAGATAACACTGTCCACTCCTTGTTCTAGGTTACCTCAATGACCAACTATTATGAGAAAGTGTGCACAAAGATGAGTAAAAGGCATGTCGGCTTTATCATTGTCACTCCACTAATATGCGTAATTGCGTATATGCACGGTAATTTGTGTGAAGTATAGAAATAAAGCAATAGGGAAAAGATAAAACGTGGAACCATTATGAACATGCTGCATAACTCGCATATCAAAGAAATAATTTCAACAACGTTTTCGCCATCCGAAGGCCTGCAGAAAGATACATAATCAACACTTACTTATATATATATTGAGAAAGAGAGGAGCGAATCAGCCATTACCATAGTCTTGTCATCGTTGAGAATGTGAGGCACTTGAATATCTGTTCCACAGAAAGTCCAACATTGCAAAATAAATAATTAGCAAGTCAGCAGACATCAACTGGATACATTATGTTAACAAATTAATTATACAAATTGAAATTCATATACCTGGTTTTTTCTAGCAGAAAAAGCACAACATAATAGAACTCTACCATTATAAAGTCAATCACCTTATACAGAGGGCACAAAAACGGGAATACCAACAGAGCGTTCAACCTCACAAAATGAGAGCACAAAAAGAGTTGAACCAGTTGAAAAGAATCATTTAACTTCTTATAGAAAACTACTTCTCCAATCAATGAATGATCCAGACAAAATTTCAGGTAAAAATTGAAATACAAGCTTTTGTTCAAAACTACTTTCGCACGTATATCAAGTTATCAGAAGGTTCAAAATTATTCCATCATAACAGGATTATGAGAACTCTAGAGGAAATGATAAGTTAAAAACCATACCGATCTGCATTTCAAAAAAACTTATGGGTCCACAGAGAAGACTTAGCCATCTCGATTTCAATAAAGCTGTATATTAACCTAAAGATTTATTAACAGAATACCCTTTAAAACTTTGGGTAGGCCTACTTCTTTGACTGAGATTTCTCTGATTCTTGAAAGCTCTTTTTCCAAAATTCATTAGTTCTCAACTCGAATTGATTTAATGTCCATTTGTATATTACCGTTAGCAGAATTGTGTGATTCAGCTCTTAAATGTTATAGTCACGTGCAGAATACTGAAAATGGATTCAGCAAGATAAATCACCTGACATAAAGTGCAGCACAAAAAATACGAAGGTAAGCATAATCACCGACAGATTTATGACAACCCTGAAAATAAGCAAACAAAATTTTAGCTGACAAGAATTCAAAGTAGGTCTTAAAATCACAGATATCTATTAGACCATAGTATAAGAATGGTTCCGAGAGTGTGCTGATAGACAAGGTTCCAAGAATCCATATTTGCTATAGTTTATATACTATGGTCTAATAGATATCTGTGATTTTAAGACCTACTTTGACACGTACCTAGTAGTTTCAACATTAAGACAAGTTTTCACAATCTAATCAGCCGACACTTTCTATCAGTTTCCACATTAAATAAACTATATCAACCAGTTTTCTTTCCTCTTTCCTAACAAATGAAATTAAGAACGAGTATCTCGTCCCAAAAATGTTGTAATTAAAAGCAGAAGTGGTGTGACACACACAACCACATGCATTATATTACACATGAAGTCCACGAGAATTTGGTGCACTGAATTAAACAAAAACCAATAGGGTCTCAAGAAATCCCAAAAATAAAAAGAAACACGACAAGCCTTGTAAAGAAAGACTTACCTGGGCAACCAAGTTATGAAAAAGAATAACTTGTTCTTCCGGATGTCATTGATTGTTGGTCATCACTTCCAAAATAGCAGATTCATTAAGTGTGTTTGTAAGTGCATTAAAAGAACACAAGCATTGCAATCCAGAGACCCTGCTTTTGGCTACTAATCTTGTCAAATATCTGGCTGGTTGACATTGTAAATTTGGTGAGGTGCAGTTAATCTTGCGAATAAAAATTTTAAATAACAAAATAATACATTGATACTACACTAACCATCTCGTTAAAAATTCCACTTTTTCCCCTTAAATGTGTTGAATTACAGAATATTGTATGTTTGGTTCCGACAGTGATACTCACATTTACCTACAATGTGTTGAGTTACGGAATATTGCATTGGTTCCTCATCGTTTTTTACTAGTTCCATTTAGTCCTCCTGCGCTTGTCAAAGTACATCATAGAACTTCCCATTTATGGAAAATTGTAAAAGAAAATGAAAAATGATAAACAAAAAAGCATACTTGAATTAATGGAAAATGATAGAAGTGATGAGAGTATTACTTGAGCGTTGAAGGTAAAATGATCATTTCCTTTCCATTTGTCCAAGTCTATGCAGTATTATGCATGGAGCACGCAAAGACTTGAAGATGTCCACCTTTGAGCTTTACACTTCAAAACTGTCGCCTTGAATTCCTCTAAGAAAATATGAGACAAACAAAATACCCCAGTCAGTGCTTAGAGAAAAACTTAAAAGGTAAATTGAAGTATTTGTAACATCTAAAAAAATTTGAATATCAGCAGAAGTTGAGGCAGCTGTCAATTTCAAGGGTGTTAGTCTTGCCCGTGAGGGTAGATACAAAGACCTGCATACCACCATGGATATGAAAATTGAAAATTGACAAATTTCAGGCAAAAATTGAAAATACAAGCTTTTGACCAAAACTTCTTTCACAATTAAATCAAGTTGTCAGAAGGTTCAATATTATTCCATCATTAAAGGATTATGAGGACTATAGAGGAAATGATAAGTTAAAAATCATACCAATCTGCATTTCAGAAAAAATCAGGGTCCGCAGAGATATAGATTTATTGACAGAATACCCATTAAAACTTAGGGTTGGCCTATTTCTTGACTGAGATTTCTCTGATTCTTGAACAACTCTTTTTCATAAATCCATTAGTTCTCAACTCGAATCGATTTATTTAATGTTCATTTGTATATTACCGGAGCAGGAATGTGTGATTCAGCTCTTAAATGTTATAGCCATGTGTAGAATATGAAAAATCAATTGAGCAAGATAACTCACCTGAAATAAAATGTAGCATAGAAAATTATGACCACCCTGAAAATAAGCAAACAAAATGTTACCTGACAAGAATTCAAAGCCGAACCTCAAAATCACAGATATCTGCTCGAGCATGTATACAAAATATAACAAATACGGTTTCTTGGAACCTTCGTCCACTCGGAAACATTCTTGAATTTATTTTATTCCACGTACCTATTAGTTTCAACAATAAACCAAGTTTTCACAATCTGATCAGCATACACTTTGCATCAACCAGTTTTCATTTCTCTTTCCTAACAAATGAAATTAAGAACAAGTATGTGGTCCCAGAAAAGTTACAATTAAAAGCAAATGTGACACACGTAATCACATGCATTATATTACACAGAAGTACACGACAATTTGGTGCACCGAAGCAATCAAAGAACAATGGGGTCTCAGGAAATCCCAAAAATAAAGTGAAACACAACAGCCTTGTAAAGAAAGACTTACCTGGGCAACCAAGTTAAGAATAATGAATAATTTATTAGCCATCCAACCGACTTCGGCCGAGTATTGGAATCGAACAGTTTGACGATCGAAGAACCACCATTGAGTCGCACAAGTTTGACACTTTTTTACAATGACCCGGATCCAAATTTTATCGGTTCAACCAATCGAGCCGGGTACCCTTGACTATATCACGCTTGTAATACGACTCAACCACTAAAAAAGAAAATATTAGCTACCATCATATCTCCACTTCGTCTTAATTTAGAAAGTATGAATATATTAAGGAGATGCTATATACCATCGATTTTATATCTTTAATCAATTACAAGTAATTTCTTCTTGTTAAAATTAGGAATTGTGAAAAATTGATAGTATATAACATTACTGGTGTATTAAAACAATCAGATCAAGACAGAAAAACAGAAAAGCAAACTTACAAAATGGGGGCAGAGTGAGAGGAGAGACAACATGGGCAGGTGGTACAAACGAGTCAAACTCGAGCACAACCTGAAAAAATGTCATAAACTAAAATGTCGCTTAAGTAATATTAAAATGTGTTTTAAATAAATATGAAGTGAATTTAATAAAGAAGTAGAAAAGAAACATACCATGTTTGAGAGTCGCGAGATAACACAGTCCACTCCTTGTTCTAGGTTACCTCAATGACCAACTATTATGAGCAAGTGTGCACAAAGATGAGTAAAAGGCATGTCGGCTTAACATTGTCATTCCACGATAACTTGTGAAACAAAACAATGGGGAAAAGATAAAAAGTGGAACCATTATGAACATGCTGCATAACTCTCGCATATCAAAGACACATACTTAATCAACACTTGCAGTAAAGTATATTTGTAAGAAAGACGACAGACAATGTGCATATTTGTAAGTTGTAGTAAGCATAAAGAGTCTGGCGAGTCAAGGATACAAGTGATGACATCATTGTTATATGTAGAGATTATCGAGATATTCACATTCATCCCATGAAACACCACCGAGACTTTCATATCATAATTTCTTTGATGATATGAAAAATAATAAAAAAAGCAACATAATTTGAGTGAGTACCGAAAAATGATTAGAACCTGGAAGTGATACTTTATATGGGAAGTTACATATTTCTGTCAAACACGTGAAACTTGGGAAGGTATGTTACCTGACCATATTTTTTCTATCCCTGGCAGAAACATTTCACCTTCATCTATAAAAAAATTGAACGAAAATAAGATAAAGTCATCTAATAGCTCCATGTAGTTTAAAGACAGTGTGACATTATTTGCCTAAGACCATAGTAGGGTTTTTGATTTTATGACGGAAATAACTAAAGAAAAATGTAATTATGTGCTTTCTCTTATTGACCCTTCTTTTTCTTGTTACTTTTTCTCAACAAAATCATTTACCCAGGCATAGCATATAAGTATTCAACTTTGATGTCTCTAGAAAATCTCCGCAGACACCTTACACATTGAATATGACTTTATATTATATAGTCTTGATGCTGATATTAATGGGACTTGTTTACAAAGCCAAGCTATGTGACACTTCTAAACCATCAAAAAACATCAAAGAAATAAAATATCCAAGAAAGAATAGAAGAAGATTTTTGGAGACCAAAAGAGATGGGAGTCAACTTTACATAAACAGAAAAATCGAAAAGGGTTCAGAAAATCAATTTCTCTGAAAACAAACCTGTTTGGTCGACAATTATTCCATAATTCTTCCTCAAATTTCAGAAAGAAAAACAGAAAAAGAAAAGTTTAAACCAAATTTAATGAAATTAGGCATCTAGTTACACTAAAAAACCAAGAATCGAAGAGAATAAACCATACCTGACTTCATCCGCATCTATTTCTGCGGATTCTCCTTCCTCCGCAATGTTTCAGACGCCCGAGAGAGAAGGCATATATATATATATATATATAGAGAGAGAGAGAGAGAGAGAGAGAGAGAGAGAGGGGGAAGACATTGAAGAGAGCAGCGTAGTTGGGCACTGGCTTTTATAGAGGAAAGGGAAGGGGAGCGGAGATTGTTAACGGCTATATTTAACCGCGTTTTTATGTCTTGAGGCGTACGTAAAATCAAAATTAATTAAGGTAATTTTGGTAAGAGGTTTTTTAACATTAATCAAAATAATTATAATAACTAATAGATATGCCATAATTCTTGATGTTTTCATTTTCTTTTGTATGATAGTCATTTTTTTAAATACTTTTTCCATCATATTTATTTATTTATTTTTAATATATACGATAATATGGTTTACGGAAAAAAATCTAGAATAGGTCATTTTAATGTAATTGAGCTAAAAATATGGTGAGAGAAAATAAAAATATTGGGACAAATAAATAAAAACATGAAACTTACCGGAAATAATTTTATTCGTGTTAGACTTGTTCGTTAAAATCATATCACGGGTGTGTTACTATAGAACCCTCCACCTTAATTACTCCGTAAAGGCACGATTAATATGTGCGTGACACAAAACAAATTAAAATATGATTAAATTTAATTTAGTTTAAGTAAAAGGTGAGATGAAAATAACATGGAAAATGTGTTTAAAGTTTAAACACACAAAAAAATAAAAAAACGGAGAGAGAAATAATGTGTGAAAAATATTGGATAGCTCAACTCTCTATATTTAATTTTATGGATTAAATGATTGTAATAACTTATAATGCCAAAAAAATTCAATGATGTGACACTATAATTGTCCCGATGACAATTCTCATCCTACTATATCATAATTGCCCGAAAGTCCAAATTGTTATCTGGATTGTAGTAACTAAAACCACAAACTAATAGCAATATCAAAACTATAATCACTTAAATGTAACGAGCTACCCAATTTTAGGCAGATCAGTTGACAAATGTATTAGACATGAATTTATGTATTTCACATACATTAAACAGTGATAGTATACAAGAATGATGAGATTGAATAACTTTCACACAACACAATCTACCTGATTAAAAATGGAAGAAAATACCACAATTAGCAGAGGATCCATGATCATTCAAAAAACGACCCCACGACTGAACCACCCCGATCATCAGATCTATTATCACAAAACATGTGGCTTAATCTCCATGATCCTGCTATCACATCATAGATAGTACACTGTATCCACTATAAATACACTGAAAGGCTCATTACCAAGGGAAATGCATTCATTGCATAGTTAAGTTAACTCTGGATTTACCTTTTTTTTTTTTTTTACCTATAATAAACTCACCCAGTAATATTAGTGAAGAATAAGCTAATATTAAGATTAATTCACCTAAGTAAATCAAACTACAATTCGATTTTATCTTATTTGACTAAATAGATAGGCAGCTTGACCTAACACAAGTGCCGTCTCTAATCCACATTAATTTGGACTTAGTCTGAATTGCCCAACGAAATGCGAGCTAAACGACAACCAAACACTTTACACATGCAACACATTTGGCCACTTGACATTATCTCATAACATAAATTAACATAAATTCAAGCAAACTGGAAAAAGTATAAACAAAATACATTAGAAGAAGCAATACCTCTGAGAAATGTAGAGAAGAAAATCATCAGTACCAAAATACTCAATTTTGATATCATTTAACTGGCCATGGCTGAGATCCACAGCGTAGCGGCAAATTTTCTCCAAGTCGTACAGCATTTCCCAGAGATTACCCACAGTTCCCAAGTCGATGCATTGCCACATGGCAACGTCCTGGCACACGCTCCGCCAGGTAGTACAAACTTTCTGTGCCGTCATCAGTATCCTGATCGCCCCCAATTTGTGCAAAATAGTCGATGTTATCTCTCGCGGCAAGTCCAGCCACGGCGGCTGCGGCGTCGTAACATCTGAATTCGAAGAGGATTCAAAGTTTAGCCGTACCTTTGGATGCTCAATATTATCTGTAATATCATCTCCATCTCTAGGACTGGATGGTGTTTGAATCTGATCACCTGCATTCAGAAAAATCGGACAGTTCAGACTATATATAATGGAAGCTTAGTATGAAATATAATCAACACCACCAATCATAGAAGAAACGAATTCCATCTCAAAAGCACATGATGAGCAATTCCTAAATTTTGCATCTTGAAAATGATATAAATACAAATAACGGAATGATCTTTAACTGCATACCTCTTCAGACCCAAGATATTGACGAGTGAGTCAAAACCAAATAATTCCAGCTTGGATTCAGTCTGATGGCCATTTACACCTCCATGATTTGGTAGTGACCCTTCTCTTCCTTCAGAGACCATATTTGGCTGCATGCCCACTTTAACCTTTCTACAAATGCCGAAGGGTCAACGGAAACGTACAATTGATCGTCAATGATACATGAAAAAAAATTTAATTTTAAAAGAAGGATCAAATAAGCACCATGTGATCAACCCTTTTGCAAAGATGTCACAGGGCTATGCTATAATGAAGGGAGCTCACAATGGCTTCAGAACTCAAGTAAAAGAACAAGGAGCAAACGCCAGAGTACGTCGAATAAAAATGAAATAAGAATCTAACAGCACAGAAATGGGCGTTTTCAAGGTTATGAAATTGGCTCCAGGTACTAGGTTTGTGAAGCTTCAACTGTAGGATCTAAATTTCAGTAAAAAGGAATTCTGACCAAATATGATGATATGTGATTAAATATGATGATATGCATAATTCGTAAGATGATATGCATACTTCGTAAGACCAAAATCCAGAAGAAATTAAAACCTCAATGCACCTATTTCGAACCACCACTACAAGTTGTAACCAATATATTTTGCTCCACTAGCTCAGGCCAAAACAACAAACACAACACCTCACAAGTCAATCAATAAAAGCATAATGCAAGCTCAGAACTATTTCAATAATGCAAACAGAACGAACAACATCTAATCCATAACGCAAGAAAGTGAAATCGAAGTTACTTGAGATTGTTATGATCTGGAAGCGAAGCTGAAGAAGAAGCGGGTTCGCCAAGTTCGATTGATGACATCTCCAGAACGGCTTGATCATGATCATGCGCAAATACTGGCCTGTACTTGCGCCCGCTCATACTCCTACCTGACGAAAACCCATTTCCATCAGACGTATCTATTTCAACTCCATCTCTATCTGCCGCCATTGATTGATCGTTCAATTTCTTCAATTCACCGGATCTATCTTTCACGAGAATTGATTAAAAAACAGAGAGGAATGTGATCATTCAACAAAAATGGTTGAAAATGAAACGAAATTTCGGAATTGTTTGTTTGATTTAAAGCATTGAAAGACAAAAAGGTGAGGTTTGAAGAATTGTTCGTCGTTGACAGGAAAAAATGGACGAAAGATGAAAATGGAGTTTCGATTCGTTTCATTTTTATATGTCACGTAAAAGACTTGCTGTATAACTGAAAATGCCATGTGTGTGAGTTTACACGTGGCTTTATGACGTGGACATCCACGTAGGACCAGGTTCCTTCCATGCGGCTTATTGCACCCGGCGAGTCCATTCATTAGTCACGCTTTCGTGTCCTTTACGACCCGTAGGCCTTCATGGGCCGTGCAATTAAAGTATGTAACTAAATCAAGTATGAAATTAAAGTTCGGCCCACGAAGGCTTGCGCCCATTGGCCCACAACTTGTACGCATTGGGCTAGGATGGGCTGGGCCGACCCAATCTAGGAGTATCCGCCCCGAGCACAGCCCATGACCCATTAATTTCTTTTTTTCTTGGTTTTAGGTATATAAGTTATAACACACCACTAGCTCATCCAAGATTCGAATCCCATTGACCCCTCATATATTCCTTTTTTATCCAAAAGTCCTATACATATATGGTACATTTTATGATTATACACACACATCCAGATTTTTAATTTTCATATTATTATAGTATTATCATAGATCAAATTTAATCTATAAATATTATGTCAATCATTTCTTAACATTTAAATTATGCACAAGAACCGCATATTGACTATGTATGAAAATTTCATATGCTAAACAAATCAAATTCAAAATTTTCAATCAAAAATGACCGACCCATCATGACCACACGAAAGGGCCGGGCTAGCGCATGTCCATGAAAATATTTAAGTGGGCCTATGCCTTCCAACCCGGCCTACAAAGAAAATTCATGGGCCAGTACACTGGACCGGGCTAATAGCCTTCTAATTTAAGGTATTTTCCAAATTATAAACATTGGAATATTGCTAAAATATACCAAACATGCAATAGTCTTTCCCCTTTATCTACCCACAAAACCCCAACTAACAAAATGTCAAATGTAATAATAGTCTTTATAATCCATCATTTTCTCTAAAATACACATCAATCACCATAATTTACATTTTGTAATCAAAGTACAATTCAATTACAATTACTATACTTTACTTGTCACGTAATCGAATTAGAATTCAGAGTTTTTTGCCAAACAAGGGTTAGCATTACTACCTGGTTTAAGCCACGTTTTGCAGGAAATATATCACCTCCTTGATCAAATCTCTTGGAATATACAAGATTTCTTTTTATCTGTATGACGAAGATTGTTTCTAGCAAGTTCACTCATCACTGCAAGACCTGAACAAAGAAAAGAATCACACACATACAACAAAAAATATCTCAAAAATTCATGAACAAATAGTTTCATGATATGAACATAATGCGATTAACAGGCAAATTCTACCTTCAATCATTCTGTACAAAAATGACCACCATTTATCTCCAGAAACATGGTACTGTTTAAAGTCGTCGTCAATCTCCTTATTATGCTTTCCTTCAAATACGCCCTGAAGAGTAACTACAGCATCACTCGTTTTCTTAAGGACACTATTATCATCTTCGATTTCTAAGTGCATAAAATCATTTTGTGATGAAGTGAGACTAACAGAAAGGGCAAATCCGGCAGCTGCAAGCCATCTCATTTGACCGTCCATCTGTTGTTTTTTCGCTTTCTGATTTGATGTCTCTGAGTACTAAGCTGCGAAGATACTCGGTGTTTGCAGCCCCCGTGCTTTGGACCATCTTTAAGAATGCACTTTCTTTGTTTTGTAATAGATTTTCTGGGATATCAAATTCCACAACCTGAGAAATAGACATTGCAATAGCTATCAAATCATTCGTTTTGGACAATCTTGAACAACTAATTTGGTTTGAGACCCATTAGGTGCCTATCTGAGGTAGAGCCGGGTTGGGCTGGCTCGGGAGCGCAGCCACTGCGCATATACCAGCGATGCGCGAAACGACAATATGGTCCACATGGGCCGGACCAATCATAACTTTACTTTCGTTTTATGAATTTTATGGGTTGGACTTCTAGGAAGATTAGGGATGACTATAAGTCGTATTGTCATCTTGCTTGGGATTATTGAGAATTTGGAGAATTTATACGTTCTTGAATTTGGAAAAGTAAGTACTATCAATTTGTTGGAATAGTAAGTACTATCAATTTGATCCGACCTGCTGGATTGAAAACGACCAACCACATTGACAAATTTGAGGAAATATTCACACTGCTGGGCAAGGAGGAAAGGAACAACAGGTCTCATCCTCCTCGCGCTCGCGGCACTCAAGCCGCAGGATCAGCCACAGCAACACTGGAAGGATCCCTGACGACGTCGTATGTATGTCCCACCCACTGAACACGGGGTGCGCCCCCACACATCAGCGATCACCGAGTCTAGAGTGGATCCGGTCTCGGTGCGACCATACCATTACGGACATACAAAGAAAGACGAGATTGGGTGCCCACAAGTCGAGTATCTGGCCCAAGAGGTGGCGACAGACCGTTGACTAAATGACTGTGCCCGACATCCACTAGGGTTGTCCGGGGTTTCTTGAGACTGACAGGGTATTACCATCACTTCATCCATCATCACTAGGCCACTGACGCAACTATTGAAAAAGGAACATGCAGGTAGATTCGATTGGACGCCGGCAGCCGAATGAGCATTCTGGGCGCTGAAACGGGCATTAACGTAAGCCTCCGTTTTAGCAATGCCATATTTTAACCAACATTTTGTTGTGGAGTATGACGCTTCAAGTCCGGCGTTAGGGCCATGTTGATGCAATCAGGCGTCCACTAGCATACTTAACCAATTGTGTGGGAGGATATTTCCATGGATTTTATCACTAGTCTTCCAAAATCACAAGGCATCTCGTGTATTATGGTAGTGGTCAGTAGGCTGTCCAAATACGACATTTTATCGGCCTCAAGCACTCGTTCATGGCTCGAACGGTGGCCGAGGCATTTGTGCGCGAAATTATGCATCTCCATGGGGTTCCTCGTTCGGGATTCCTCTTTGTTAGCTCTTTTTAGAAGGAATTGTTTCGGTTGCACGACACCCAATTGCAACTAAGCTCAACCTACCACTCGAAACATCCTACCACCCAGAAACAGACGGTCAAACCTCTTAAACCAGGTCCTAGAGACTTATCTTTGATACTTTTGTTGGGTTGGTTACCGTGGGCTGAGTTTTGGTACAATACTTTTTCAAAGTGGTCTATGGGCACCCCTCGCCATCCCTTCAGCAGTTTCTTCCGAGCGAATGCCGCATGGCTGCAATGGCTGACTTGCTCTCGACCAGGGACGATATATTGAAGCAATTGAAATTGAACCTTACCAAGGCACAACAGAAGATGTCGCAGTATGCCAATGCTAAAAGACGAGATATCAAGTTTGTCATGGGCGATTAAGTTTTCTTGAAGGTTCGAACCGACAAACCCCCTTCGCTGAGCGCACATAACAAATTGGTGGCCAAGTACTATGGGCCGTTCAAGGTAGCCAAGGGGATCGGTAGTGCCGCGTATAAACTAGAGTTACCGACGACAAGTCGCATTCACCCAGTTTCCATATATCTCAGCTTAAACGGGTAATCGGCGATCATCTTGTGGAATGCGAGTTATCTCCCAGCTTCAAGTTAACTCGTTCCACCATTTTCGAGCCGGATGAGATAGATATTAGAACATCGAATGGATATGGCGGGCAACTCACAAGTCCTCGTACTCATGCAGTGGCGAGGCACGGATGAGGACGAGGCTACTTGGATGTGGTAAAGTGGTTTATGATGGATGGAGTTGATGTGGAACAAGTTCAGGCTGGCTCATGAGGGCAACCACTGCGCATCTATCAGCCACGCATGAAACAACGAAATGGGCCACATGGGCCGGACACATCATACCTTTACTCTACTTTTATTTACTCTTATCTTTATGAATTATATGAGTTGGACTTCTAGGAAAATTAGGGTTGACTATAACTAAGTCGGACTGGCATCTTGTTTGGGACTAGGGGTGTAAACGAGCTGAGCTTGGTAATTTTACCAAGCTCGAGCTTTGTCGAACTCAAAATTTTCGAGCTCGGGCTTGAGCTCATGAGCTTAAGTTCGAGCCCGAACTGAGCTCGAGTCGAGCCCACTTGAAACTTTAAGCGTAAAAGTTTGAATTTTGATTTTTTATTAATTATTTAATATAAAATTATAAAAATAATAATATATTAAAAATAAAAAAGCTCGCGAGCCTTTTTTAGAGAGAATTGGGCTCGAGTTCGATGAAAAGTTCGAGCTCGTCAGGCTCGACTTACACCCTTATTTGGGACTATTGAGAATTTGGGAAATTTATCGAGCTTGAAGCTTGGGCAAGAATTATTGAGTTTGTGTTTGAAAAAGTAAGTACTCACTCTCACTCTCACCCATGTACTATCCATGTGAGCCCGGCTATGAGAGAATTGGGCTCGAGCTCGGACTCGACGAAAAGCTAGAGCTCGAGTCAAGCTCGTTCGAGCCGAGTTGACCCGGCTCGACTTACACCCCTATTTGGGACTATTGAGAATTTGGGGAATTTATCGAGCTTGAAGCTTGGGCGTTGGTTTTTGAGTTTGAGTTTGGAAAAGTAAGTACTCACTCTCACTCTCACTCTCATGCGAGCCGGCTCGACTTACACCCCTATTTGGGACTATTGAGAATTTGGGGAATTTATCAAGCTTGAAGCTTGGGCAAGAACAACGTTCTTGAGTTTGAGTTTGGAAAAGTAAGTACTCACTCTCACTCAGGTACTATCTGTTAAAATAGGAATGCATATATTTAGGCAGATATTTAGAGATTTGATATATTCATTTTCCTTATATATAGGCTAGAGTTTATGTATATATATGATATACAATGTTGAAGAATATATAAGAAAATTTCTCTTTCTTACATGGTATTGAGATAGGTTCAGAAAAGAAAAAATTAGGGTTTCAGAATTTTTTTTAAGTTGCCGAAGTGAGCAACTTCTATTTTTGCTGGGTCACCACTTTCCGGTACCGTTTTGATCTCACCGCCCATTGGGAACGGTTCGCCACCTTGAAACCGGCCAGACGCCGGAATTTGATCGCCGTCCGACCGGCGAGTGGCGCTCACGCGCCGATCAACCATTCTGTGCGTTATTTCACGCGCCGGCGCGTGTGAGCGCATGGCGGCGTTTTCCGGCGACCCGTTTTCGTAATCGGCATCGCCCTGCTTCCGTCTTGGTTCATACGCGGTACGTTTTGCGATTTTGTGAGTTTTCACAGATCTGGTCCGTTTGTTCGTTTCTTCGGGCTGCTTTTTCTCGATTTCGGTTGCAAAAGAATTTTGTTGTTTTGGCCTGCTTAAGGCTGTTTTGGGTTTGAAGTTTTGGTATATATGTGTGATCAACCGATGTTTTCCGTCTCTGCATCTGAACTCGCTATGTTCCGTCAGTACAAAGAAACATTGAGCACTTCATTTCATTCTATTAGTGTCCTTGCTGAGTCAGGTTTACCACATACGAACCTCCTTTCCTCTTCCTCACGATGGGTCATTGACTCCGATGCGTCTGACATATGACAGGTAATCCCAACTTGTTTACCCAATTTACCTCGCACGTCTCTATGCCTAAAGTATCTATGCCTAAAGTAACGTTAGCTGACGGTTCTCTGTCTAATGTTATTGGTTTTGGTACCGCTCATTAGGGGTGTTCATTGGCCCGGTTCGGTCAGAAACCGAACCGAAATTTCGGTTCGACAATTTTACGAACCGAAAACTGAACCGAAATAGTTCGGTTCGGTTCGGTTAAAAACCGAATAACCGAATTTTATTATTTTTTTTATTTTTTTATTATTTTTTAAACCAAAAAAAAAAAGGGGGAGAATTTCATTGTCAAGACTCGAACCCGGATCTCTTGAATGAAAGACATGTACCTTGACCAACTAGACTACAACAAATTATTAAATACCGATGGAAGAAAGAGAAGAAGAAAAACAAGTTAACGCTTATTTGCTAAAGTAAGGATGATGATTACATACTTGTATGATGATTACATATTTGCAAAAGTGCACCAAGAAGTGAAGCAACACCTAGCTGTTGGAAAAGGAGAACGAGTGCAACAATGATACGAAGAGGAGCTGACCACAAAGTGTGGACGAATTGGCATATTAGCTGCAAAAAAGGATGAAATGTGGAGTGAAATCAAGCAATTAATTATCAGGGCCGAAACTTGTCATTAAATCTTTTGTCAAATGCATTCAAGAAGAGAACATACCTGAAGAGCTTCAGCATCCGTTGTCATTAAATTTATAATTTACCAGATGCAAACCTTTTACGTCTCTCGTGAGTCAACCTTAAAGATTTTCGGAAAACTGCAGCAACCTAGAAAAACATCTTCCAGTATGAGACAGACTTTCTGGAAAGTAAGGAGCTAAAAGCTTCATGCACAATTTTCTTTAGAACTTTCAACTTTCCAAACTA
The DNA here is from genome assembly GCA_963669365.1 of Verbascum thapsus. NCBI lineage: Eukaryota > Viridiplantae > Streptophyta > Magnoliopsida > Lamiales > Scrophulariaceae > Verbascum > Verbascum thapsus. The sequence continues at coordinate 4,493,737 of OY770105.1, read as the reverse complement.
CATAAAAAATTCGAAATACTTACTAGTTCCTACATAACATACTCATACAGAAATATTTGGGGAATACATGCTTGAATTTGAAACTCCAAAGTGCAACCACTTCCTAACACACTCAAAAATTAATATGAGAAAAATTGCTTACTAGATCAGACGATATCCAACACGTGTAACATTTTGGAAATACTGAGCTTCACATAATGCACCAAAGACCTGAAGGAAGAGGCCAAACAGAATACACGAAAGCCTACTGCAAATTATCATTATAAGAAAAATGAAGAATAGTAAAAAAACAAAAATTGTGACAGGTTAAGATAATATGACAATCATTTAAACAAAAGGGACATAACCAGATAAGATTATTACTCCATAGCTGAATTGAAACCCTACATAGATGGTGCTGAAACTATACAGAAACAAATGCAGTTTCTGAATACATGATAAAGAAATAGAGAATTCATAACATACCACTCCAACAAACATTAAGAACGCGTAGATATATCCAATCCAAGCTGGACCCTCTGGTTGCATAGACTGTGGAAGTCAGCAATAAGATAAGGTAGCTTTCTATGGGATGAAGAGGTTGATTTGGGGGGAGCAGAGTATTGAAATGTTGAGTATTAATATAGAGAAATTTAATTTACCTGTAGAAGTTGGTTCAATAGAAGGGAACCAATAAACTGTGAAACATCATTCCCTATCTACAAGTTGAAGAAGATTCAGAACCATGCTACGAAAAAGGAGATTCAAATAAATAATGAAGTATGCAATGTTGAACACAAGAACGCCAACAAAAATTCCGGAAGAGGAAATGATCATTTTTTATTACACCTACTGAACCGAAACTTGATCGTTTATCAACTATAAATTCACAAAGAAGAAATAACTAGAAGTTCTTCCACATATACCAGTGAGAGTAGAAGTTCTTCCACATATTCGATAAGTTGACAGCTAAGTGGCATCTTGTCACTATTTCTTTAATAGATTAAATCTTTTAAATAGATAGGCGCATGATTACTTATAGTACAGCATGGCTGAAGCCATCTGCCTTTCTTTATCTAGAGAAAATGAGAAGGTATGGTCGAGAAAACTATTGCAGTATTTTCGTGAAGTTTGATTGTTTAAAACATATGTGGTGCCTCAATAACGATTAGAACAGTTAGTAAGAGTAACTTTATTGATTCACTACCTTCCAGAAGCCTCCCCACCAAAGCCTGAGAAATAAAACAGAAAATAACAAAAAGAGGAAGTTTGTCAAGTCTTTTACAATAAAAATATAACAGGTTGAACATGTTAAAAAGATATGAGTCAAAAACTTTCATGTAATGATTCCCAAGACTACCTTCCCCCAAAGCTGCGATTTAAAGCTCTTAAGAGCCAAGGTTTATGTTTCTGGATCTCCTCAGCCCAAGATCTCTGGAACCTAAACAGTTAATCCAAAGTATCATTTGCCACACAACTTTTTCAAGAATAGGGAACATGAAACTTTGTGACATTCACTGACATAAGTTCAGCAATAATAGTTACAAACGAAATAAACTAACATAAGCATTTATGCACATACGACTTGTTGAGTGTTTCGGTTCTATTCCAAGTATCAAGTTTCCAAACATCATTCTCTGTTAGAGGCCTCTTATACCCCAGTTGCATGATGGGATCCATCCATGCAAATGTGATTTCTAATAAATAAGAAATTAACCAATTATTAGTTAGAGGAAAGATGTTCCGTCGGAATGACATATTATAAAATGGGGGTTAGAAGAAACACAGATAACAGTTATTGGGATCAGGCACAAATGGAATTAGCATCATTACTGTGTAAAGGCTGCAATAACGTACTAGAAAATATGTTTACATGCCTCTCAGGACATACTTGCTCTCCTCCCGGAAGTTCTTCATAGGCAGTATCATCTATGTTTTCCACCAGCAAGTATCCCTGATAAGAATCCAAGTAAGGGATATGTACAAGATAGAGAACACCAAATAAAGCCTACATGATCAGGAAAGAATTAACTGAAGTTCATTGTATCTGGAAAAGACAAACAGATTAAAGAACCAGGTTCAGCATTGCAGCACTTATCAAGGTTTCATCATTCAGAACTTGATTCCTGCAACCAAGAACTGTTGCCAGTTTAGCCAAGACTTGCCCTGATTCAATCTAGGAAGTGAGATGGAACTCACCACTAGATGCCCATTCCAATTATTGAATACAAATCAGATATTACTTCTTTTGTATTAGGTCCAAAATCAACTCGGTTTTTAAAATGACAGCTCATACAAAATAACGACTTTGCCCTCGACCTGGAGAAGCATATATTGTGGTTTTCAACTTTTATTTGGAGCCACAAATTTACAAGATTTCCACACATGCAAGTTAATACTAACAGTTTGAGGATAGAAAAAGTGGAAGTGAAAACAAACCTGGACTGCAACTTCACTCATATACAAATACAAAACAGACCTGCAAAGGTAAGAGACATGAAGTGATACTGCGTAATCAGAACTATAAAATCTATTTTCTTTAAAATTAAAATTATTTTTCAAATAACTTGTTGATGCAAAAAGAATGAATAATTGAAGATAGATACTACAAAAATTCTGCCTTGGTTGTAAGGAGTCGATCTCTTTGAAACATACGTATTATTGAACAATACCAACTTCTACGACGTATGAGTGAAACAAGAGTGCTAAAACTGAAACTAGGAAAACTCAAGCTTGAAATTTGGCAATGATTTCAGAGAAACCTAAAGGTGTATGATCAAATTGGAAAATAGGGTAAAACAATTATTCATTCTGTATGTGCAGTAACACTAAATCATAATATGGAGCAAATTAGACATCAAACATTAACTTTTTATATACCCAGAGGGTAAATTGCATGTGGCAGCTATAAGAGATAAATTAGAATGCTTCTATAGAAGCAGCGAAAAAGAGAACAGCGATTAAAGTCTTCCCTAGTTATCATATATGGTCAGTATACATCAAGAACTAACCAATCATAATAGTCCTTGACAGAGAGGACGAGATTCACCATCACAGCATCCCCAACCGGAGCATAAATAATCCCAAATCTGACAGACCAACGGGATTCACAGATGTAAACCTTTGTTTCCAGTCCAATCATAACAAGCATAGAGCACCATGTCACAGACTCAATGATGAGAGAAATCATCTACAGACATAAAACATAAAATCAATCAACTTTTCTACAGTCTAAAATTCATATTCATATTCAATTCCAAATCCAATATGCTCTCATCTATACTATAGTATCTAAAAAGGTTCCAAATGGCTAATGAACAGGATGCAAACATTACAATTCAGGATAGACTATAGAGTACTGTCGTGCCCCAAATTTTAACAGTATAAAGGTATGAGACTCAAGGCACGAATTTTAATAAAATAAGCCCACAATAAAACTTACGACAAATATCCCTTTTCTGATCCTTTCAATAAACATAACTTCATCTCTTAAGGAAAGATACTCTAAAGAAAACTCAAGTCTATGAAAATCTGAAAGGTTAACTCCTACTCTCCTGGCTATTACAAAGGTTTTAAAGAGTGTCAGAAATCATCACTCACTCTTCTCCTGATGAGCCTCCCAGTCACGTCTAAATTCAAAAATGGCCATAAAGAACAAATTAACGAAGATACACTATATAATATAAAACCATTATTTTGACTAGGTATCATCCGAAATTGAACTACATGCCCCCCAGCTAAATACAACGTCATAATGGTCATATAATGATGCTAATTAAATCTCTATTTAACCAGCACCATTCTTCACTCCATAATAAGTCTTCTTTAATTTCCATATTCATCGTTGTATATTATAAATGGAACAAACACTACCTCATATGGGGGAACACCATGCTCCCAATCCACATTAAAAGCTGAAATCCCCATCACTAACCTGACCAAAGGCTCCACAGTGCAATAAAGAGCCAACAACCCTAACACATAATTGTACCAATTTGACCTCATTTTAAATCTCTGAACTGAAAAATCTTTCTTCATACGCCATATCCGGTTTAAGCACAGACCCAAAAGGATCAAATGCGAGATGCAGATCACCAAACAGTCATTAGCACACGGGGTGTAAGGTCCAAATGCATTTTCCACATATTTTTCCCAAACGCCACCCTTAACTGGCTTGTAATACCATTCAAATAGCTTGAAAGCCATCGTAAAACCACTATTAACCTTACTATTGTCTCAGTCTACCAAACCCATATTCTTCCCTGTCTTCCGATCCCTTCGTACTCCATAGATGTGGCTCGAAAATGCGATCAAATATTGTCCCTGAAAAAATTCAAATCAAGGCGTAATCGTGGCTGATTGTTGATCTTGTGTTGCGAATCTTTTGTCAGGTGGCGTGGAAGTTAAGTTAGTAAGTTCGATTTTCTATTGTGAAGTCGTCAGTACGTAGTGGACTTCAAATCTCACTTTGACATTCTACCCATTAGTTTATTGTGGAAGGAAATCTTATTTAGTCAAAATTATATTATAATAAAAAAAAAAAGGTCAACTTAGTTAAAAAAAAAATTGCATAACCCTTGTACTCTAAGTCTCTATCTAATGTTTTAAAATCCAACTCAAACATACATTGATAACATCATAAAAATACAATAAATAATAGTTAATATATAATTAAATATTATAAAATATAAATAATTATGCATTCCATATATTTTAAAATTATTTATTTGTGTTAACTCTATGTTAACATAGATTTATATTTTCTGCTGATAATATAAATACAAGTGTATTATATTTTATACAAGTGTATTATAAAATACAAGTGCATTCCATATATAATACAAGTGTATTATATTAAAACAATGAGAGCATTAAGCAATCCCACTAGTCAGAGCTGATTTTAGCCCTTGATGCATAATCAGCACTTTCTAGTGGCACATTTTAAATATCAGCTTCTATGGGTTATAAAGAGAATGGCATCACTTGATCAGGAAGAAGAATTAAGAAAAAGCAGATCAACACAGAAAAGTAGAAAAGCAAACTTACAAAATGGGTGCAGAAAGAGAGGAGAGACAACATGGACCGGTGGTATAAATGAGTCAAACTCGAACAGAACCTGAAAAAATGTCATAAACTAAAATGTCACTTAAGTAAATATTTAAGTATTAGTTTCATAAATTTGTTACAATCATATATAAAATTTACTAATGAGTAAGCTCAAACTCGACTCACGGAGAAGCTCGAGCTCGAAATGCTCGGTTCGAACTCGAGCCGAGCTCCAATCAAGCCCGCTCGATCATCTTCGTAATCTAAACCCATTTTGCTTCTTCTTTGAGTTCTTCCAAAAGTCATTTTTTTTATTTATTTACGGGAAAAAACAGGAACATGACGAGGAAAAAAAGAGCAATCTACAGTTAATGTTCTGATAGCATCCAAGTTAATGTTCTGAAACTGTTTCCATCCCTCAGTACTTATTAGTCTCAATCTAATTTATATCCTTTCATAATTCGAGTTATTAGTTCATCTTTTTCCCCATCATACTACAGTTAATACAGTTCGAATGGCAAAGGAATTGATTCTGGTATAATGCTGTTAACAACAAAGTAAACGCAGATCAGCTTTTGTCTTCGTTTGGGGCGATACCGGAAGATATGAAGCGAATTTAATAAAGAAGGATAAAAGAAACATACCTTGTTCTAGGTTACCTTCAATGACCAACTATTATGAGAAAGTTTGCACAAAGATGCGTAATTGCGTATATGCACGGTAATTTGTGTGAAGTCTAGAAATAAAACAATAGGGAAAAGATAAAACGTGGAACCATTATGAACATGCTGCATAACTCGCATATCAAAGAAATAATTTCAACAACGTTTTCGCCATCTGAAGGCCTGCAGAAAGATACATAATCAACACTTACTTATATATATATATATATATATATATTGAGAAAGAGAGGAGAGAACCAGCCATTACCATAGTCTTGTCATCGTTGAGAATATCTGTTCATATACCTGGTTTTTTCTAGCAGAAAAAGCACAACATAATTGAACTCTACCATTATAAAGTCGATCACCTTATACAGAGGGCACGAAAACGGGAATACCTACAGAGCGTTCAACCTCACAAAATGAGAGCACAAAACGAGCTGAACCAGTTGAAAAGAATCATTTAACTTCTTATAGAAAACTACTTATCCAATCAATGAATGATCCAGACAAAATTTCAGGTAAAAATTGGAAATACAAGCTTTTGTTCAAAACTACTTTCGCACGTACATCAAGTTGTCAGAAGGTTCAAAATTATTCCATCATAACAGGATTATGAGGACTCTAAAGGAAATGATAAGTTAAAAACCATACCGACCTGCATTTCAAAAAAACTTATGGGTCCACAGAGAAGACTTAGCCATCTCGATTTCAATAAAGCTGTATATTAACCTAAAGACCGGGGAGTGAGAGACATAGATTTATTAAAACTTTGGGTAGGCCTACTTCTTGACTGAGATTTCTCTGATTCTTGAAAGCTCTTTTTCAAAAATTCATTAGTTCTCAACTCGAATTGATTTAATGTTCATTTGTATATTACCGTAGCAGAATTGTGTGATTCAGCTCTTAAATGTTATAGTCACGTGCAGAATACTGAAAATGAATTCAGCAAGATAAAATACCTGACATAAAGTGCAACACAGAAAATACGAAGGTAAACATATTCACTGACAGATTTATGACAACCCTGAAAATAAGCAAGCTGACAAGAATCCAAAGTAGGTCTCAAAATCACAGATATCTGTTAGACCATAGTATATAAACTATAACAAATTTGGATTCGTGGAACCTTTTCTATCAGCACACACTCAGAACCATTCTTGAATTTACTTTATTCCACATACCTACTAGTTTCTACATTAAGACAAGTTTTCACAATCTAATCAGCCTACACTTTGTATCAGTTTCCACATTAAATAAACTATATCAACCAGTTTTCATTTCTCTTTCCTAACAAATGAAATTAAGAACGAGTATCTCGTCCCAAAAATGTAGTAATTAAAAGCAGAGGTTGTGTGACACACACAACCACATGCATTGCCAATAGGGTCTCAGGAAATCCCAAAAATAAAAAGAAACACGACAAGCCTTGTAAAGAAAGACTTACATGGGCAACCAAGTTATGAAAAAGAATAACTTGTTCTTCCGAAATAGCAGATTCATTAAGTCTGTTTGTAAGTGCATTAAAAAGAAGTGCCAGAAAATTCTTCCAACTCAACTACTATGATACGTACTGGAAGGCTGATATAAAAATAGATGAGATAGACATGTTTGTGTTCAATGTGGGGCAGATTCTATTGAAAGAACACAAGCATTGCAATCCAGAGACCTTGCTTTTGGCTACTAATCTTGCCAAATATCTGGCTGGCTGACATTGTAAATTTGGTGAGGTGCGGTTAATCTTGCCAATAAAAATTTTAAATAACAAAATAATACACTGATACTACACTAATCATCTCGTTAAAAATTCCACTTTTTTCCCCTTAAATGTGTTGAATTACCGAATATTGTATGTTTGGTTCCAACAGTGATACTCACATTTACCTGCAATGTGTTGAGTTACGGAATATTGCATTGGTTCCTCATCATTTTTTACTAGTACCATTTAGTCCTCCCGCGCTTGTCAAAGAACATCATAGAACTTCCCATTTATGGAAAATTGTAAAAGAAAAATGAAAAATGATAAATATGAGGGACTAATTTAATAAAGATATTGAATTAGTGGCAAATATGATAAACAAAAAAGCATACTTGAATTAATGGAAAATGATAGAAGTGATGAGAGTATTACTTGGACGTTGAAGGTAAAATGATCAATTCCTTTCCATTTGTCCAAGCCTATGCAGTAATATGTTTGGAGCATGCAGAGACTTGAAGATGTCCACCTTTGAGCTCTACACTTCAAAACTGTTGCCTTGAATTCCTCTAAGAAAATATGAGACAAACAAAAATACCCCCGTCAGTGCTTAGAGAAAAACTTAAAAGGTAAATTGAAGTATTTGTAACATCTAAAAACTATTTTCATCTAAAAAAATTTGAAAATCAGCAGACGTTGAAGCAGCTGTCAATTTCAAGGGTGTTAGTCTTGCCCGTGAGGGTAGATACAAAGACCTGCATACAACCATGGATATGACCATCGACAAATTGCAGGCAAAAATTGAAATTACAAGCTTTTGATCAAAACTACTTTCACAATTAAATCAAGTTGTCAGAAGGTTCAAAATTATTCCATCATTAAAGGATTATGAGGACTACAGAGGAAATGATAAGTTAAAAATCATACCAATCTGCATTTCAGAAAAAATCAGGGTCCGCAGAGAAGGCTTAGCCATCTCGACTTCCATAAAAGCTGTATATCAACCTAAAGAGCGCGGGGTGAGAGACATAGATTTATTGACAGAATACCGATTAAAAGTTTGGGTTGGCCTACTTCTTGACTGAGATTTCTCTGATTCTTAAACAGCTCTTTTTCAAAAATCCAATAGTTCTCAACTCGAATCGATTTATTTAATGTTCATTTTATATTACCGGAGCAGGATTGCGTGATTCAGCTCTTAAATGTTATAGCCATGTGTAGAATATGAAAAATCAATTGAGCAAGATAACTCACCTGAAATAAAATGTAGCATAGAAAATACAGAGGTAAATCAGTCGTCTAGAGAATTATGACCACCCTGAAAATAAGCAAACAAAATGTTAGTTAACAAGAATTCAAAGACGAACCTCAAAATCACAGATATCTGCTCGAACATGTATACAAAATATAACAAATACGGATTCTTGGAACCTTAGTCCACTCGGAAACATTCTTGAATTTATTTTATTTCCATGTTTCAACAATAAACCAAGTTTTCACAATCTGATCAGCATACACTTTGTATCAACCAGTTTTCATTTCTCTTTCCTAACAAATGAAATTAAGAACAAGTATGTGGTCCCAGAAAAGTTACAATTAAAAGCAAAGGTGACACACACAACCATATGCATTATATTACACAGAAGTACACGACAATTTGGTGCACCGAAGCAATCAAAGAACAATGGGGTCTCAGGAAATCCCAAAAATAAAGTGAAACACAACAGCCTTGCAAAGAAAGACTTACCTGGGCAACCAAGTTAAGAATAATGAATAATTATTCTTCTTCCTGATGTCAATGATTTCTGGTCATCACTTCGGGAAAAAAAAACAGATTCATTAAGTTTGTAAGTGCATTAAAAAACAAAAACCAGAAATTTCTTTCAACTCAAATACTATGGTACCGACTGATATAGAAATAGAAGAGATGGACTTATTTGTGTTCAATCAACTCAAAAACACTATTGAGGAAACCAAGTCATCTGGCGTCTTCTATCAAAGTTACTAAACTGATTTCTCACATTTACCTGCAATATGTCAAATTACTGGATATTGCACTAGTTCGTCATCTTTTTTACTAGTTCCGTTCAGTCTCCCACGCTCGTTAAAGTACGTCATATAACTTTCCACGCTCATTAAAGTACATCATATAACTTTCCATTTATGAAAAACTGGAAAAAAAACATTTGAATTTATGAAGAATAATAGATACGAGGGACTAACTTAATGATGATATTGATTTAGAGGCAAATAAGATAAACGAAAAGATGCAATCGAATTAATGAGAAAATAATATAACTGATGAGAGTATTACTTGAGCGTCGAAAGTGAAACGATGAATTCCTTTCCATTTGTCCAAGTGATATGCAATAAGATGTATGCAGCATGCTGAGACTTGAAAATGTCCATCTTTGAATTCTCCACCTTCAAAACTGTCCCCTTGAATTCCTTCGAAAAAACGTAAGACAAATAAAAATTGCCCAACCAGTGATTAGAAGAAAACTTAAAAATACATCGGTAACATCTCAAGAATTAAAAATCAGCAGTTCAAACATTGAAGCAATGTAATCAATACGAAACTTTGTGTCTAAAAGATAGTCAAGATTTGATCTCAACGGTGGTATAAATTGCTATTGAGCACCAGCAAAGTTCAGCAATAACACCACCCCAAAATATTTAATCAATATATCTTCACTCAGCTGCAGTACAACTAAAAGAAAGAAAAAATAAAAAACTGAACTCATTCAGTGTTACAAAAACTGAAACGAGCAACAAGAAATACAGAAACAAAGTATTTTAGCAAACTCCAAAAGAACCCATTAGAAACGGCATAAATTGAAAAAATAACAAGACAAACCAGACAACACGTACACACGCCCCTGGTATCCTGAATCTTGGTCTTCAATTCGTAAATATAGGCATGCATCAGAAACCACCAAGATGGTGGCGTTGATTTATACATCAGAATCAAACTGAAGAGAAAGTTCGTAAACCAGAGATTTTTTAAGAAGAAAGAAAGAAAAAACACAAGTTATTCATTGTTATAAAAACTGAAACGAGCAAGAAGAAATAGAGTAACAAAGTATTTTAGCAAACTCCAAAGAAAACCCATTAAAAATCGCATAGATGGAAAAAAATAACAAACCAGAAAACAATCGACCTACACACGCTCCTCGTATCCTGAATCTTGGCCTTCAATTCGTCAACAGAGACGTGCATAAGAAACCAGCAAGACGGCGGCGGCAATTTATACATCAGAATCAAAGAAAAGAAACATTGGTAAACAAGAGATATTTTTAGAAGAAAGAAAGAATAAAAAAACAGAACTCATTCAGACTTCAGTGTTACAAAAACTGAAACGAGCAACCAATTGATTACATATTAACATATAATGAAGATTTCCATTTCAATTAGTAATATTAAAACAAGACGTCTCCTACTGTTGCTAAGTTTTGACAACCAATTGATTTGTCGGGCACCCAACACTAAGACCTCTTTATTAGTATATTTGATATTAGTATCAAACAGAGACTTGTCAAATTGACATTTGACAAGATCCCCGCATATCCCGTGAGATTCTAATGTACTTCCTCTATTGATATTTGAGGGAAGAAATCAGTCTCTCGAATTACTTCATGAAATAAAATCGACAAAAAACTAGTAGAATACACAGACTTACACTCTCCACAAAATGAAGATAAATATAAGATACCGGAAGAAAATATCAGAATCCACCAAAGATATATCTTCAATGCATGAGATATTTTGATGTCTTCCTTTCCAGTTAATGTATCTATGGTCCATATAGCTATTACTTAACTCAATCAATATTTGTTGTTTCGAAAGATGCCGATGTCTTCCAGTTCAGAATTTAGTTACTGGAAGTAGATTTTTGGCATGGAATATCTTAGTATGGGAGGGAGAGGAAGAGGGATATATATATATATATATATATATATTGAAAAAGAGAGGAGAGAATCAGCCATTACCATAGTCTTGTCATAGTTGAGAATGTGAGGCACTTGAATATCTGTTCCACAAAAAGTCCAACATTGCAAAATAAAAAATTAGCAAGTCAGCAGACATCAACTGATACATTATGTTAACAAATTAATTATACAAATTGAAATTCATATACCTGGTTTTCTCTAGCAGAAAAAGCACAACATAATTGAACTCTACCATTATAAAGTCGATCACCTTATACAGAGGGCACGAAAATGGGAATACCAACAGAGCGTTCAACCTTACAAAATGAGAGCACAAAAAGAGTTGAACCAGTTGAAAAGAATCATTTAACTTCTTATAGAAAACTACTTCTCCAATCAATGATCCAGACAAAATTTCAGGTAAAAATTGGCAATACAAGCTTTTGATCAAAACTACTTTCACACGTACATCAAGTTGTCAGAAGGTTCAAAATTATTCCATCATAACAGGATTATGAGGACAAAGGAAATGATAAGTTAAAAACCATACCGACCTGCATTTCAAAAAAACTTATGGGTCCACAGAGAAGACTTAGCCATCTCGATTTCAATAAAGCTGTATATTAACCTAAAGACCGTGGAGTGAGAGACATAAATTTATTAACAGAATACCCTTTAAAACATTGGGTAGGCCTACTTCTTGACTGAGATTTCTCTGATTCTTGAAAGCTCTTTTTCAAAAATTCATTAGTTCTCAACTCGAATTGATTTAATGTTCATTTGTATATTACCGTAGCAGAATTGTGTGATTCAGCTCTTAAATGTTATAGTCACATGCAGAATACTGAAAATGGATTCAGCAAGATAAATCACTTGACATAAAGTGCAGCACAAAAAATACGAAGGTAAGCATAGTCACCGACAGATTTATGACAACCCTGAAAATAAGCAAACAAAATGTTAGCTGACAAGAATTCAAAGTAGGTCTTAAAATCACAGATATCTATTAGACCATAGTATATAAACTATAGCAAATATGGATTATTGGAACCTTGTATATCAGCACGCACTCGGAACCATTCTTGAATTCATTTTATTCCACGTACCTACTAGTTTCAACATTAAGACAAGTTTTCACAATCTAATCAGCCTACACTTTGTGTCAGTTTCCACATTAAATAAACTATATCAACCGTTTTCATTTCCTTTCCTAACAAATGAAATTAAGAACGAGTATCTCGTCCCAAAAATGTTGTAATTAAAAGCAGAAGTGGTGTGACACACACAGCCACATGCATTACATTACACATGATGTCCACGAGAATTTGGTGCAGTGAATTAATCAAAAACCAATAGGGTCTCAAGAAATCCCAAAAATAAAAAGAAACACGACAAGCCTTGTAAAGAAAGAATTACCTGGGCAACCAAGTTATGAAAAAGAATAACTTGTTCTTCCGGATGTCATTGATTGTTGGTCATCACTTCCGAAATAGCAGATTCATTAAGTCTATTTGTAAGTGCATTAAAAGAACACAAGCATTGCAATCCAGAGACCCTGCTTTTGGCTACTAATCTTGCCAAATATCTGGCTGGCTGACATTGTAAATTTGGTGAGGTGCAGTTAATCTTGCCAATAAAAATTTTAAATAACAGAATAATACACTGATACTACACTAATCATCTCGTTAAAAATTCCACTTTTTTCCCCTTCAATGTGTTGAATTACGGAATATTGTATGTTTGGTTCCGACAGTGATACTCACATTTACCTGCAATGTGTTGAGTTACGGAATATTGCAATGGTTCCTCATCGTTTTTTACTAGTTCCATTTAGTCCTCCCGCGCTTGTCAAAGAACATCATAGAACTTCCCATTTATGAAAAATTGTAAAAGAAAATGAAAAATGATAAATATGAGGGACTAATTTAATAATGATATTGAGTTAGTGGCAAATATGATAAACAAAAAGGCATACTTGAATTAATGGAAAATAATAAAAGTGATGAGAGTATTACTTGAGCGTTGAAGGTACAACGGTCAATTCCTTTCCATTTGTCCAAGCCTATGTTTGCAGCAGAGACTTGAAGATGTCCATCTTTGAGCTCTACAACTGCAAAACTGTCGCCTTGAATTCCTCTAAGAAAATATGAGACAAACAAAAATACCCCAGTCAGTGCTTAGAGAAAAACTTAAAAGGTAAATTGAAGTATTTGTAACATCTAAAAAAATTTGAAAATCAGCAGACATTGTGGCAGCTGTCAATTTCAAGGGTGTTAGTCTTGCCCGTGAGGGTCGATACAAGTTATACACCACTCATTACATTGTCGATGGTGTCAGAGCTCTGCAACTCGACAGTAATATATGGTAAGTTTTAACACATATCTGCATCGATAGCATTAAACAAGCTCATCAGCAAACACATACATCCATGCAATAGCAAGGATTTAGATGTAGAAACTGAACACGACAACAAGAAAAATTACTGCAAACCGGATGTCGACGTAAGAGGTAAACTAACGCGTAAACTTGTGGCTCGAGGCCTTGACCATTCTGCAGTTATTAAGAAAAATCATTTCAAGATATGATTAAGCTTAACATGAAATTAATAACAAGATAAATCTGAAATAAATAAATAAACTTTAACTCTCACCAAACAAAAATAGCCACTTGTAGAAAACGGAAAATCAACTGAGCAACATAAATCACCTGACATAAAATGCAACACGGAAAATACGAAAGTAAACACAGTCGCCGACAGAATTATGACAACCCTGAAAATCAGCAAACAAAATGTTAATTGACAAGAATTCAAAGTAGGTCTCAAAATCACAGATATCTGTTAGAGCATAGTTATACAAAATATAGCAAATACAGATTCTTGGAACCTTGGTCTATCAGCACACATTCTTGAGTTTATTTCCATGTACCTAGTTTCAACATTGAGCCAAGTTTTCACAATCTGATAGCCAACACTCTGTATCAATTTTCCACATTAAATAAACTATATCAACCAGTTTTCATTTCTCTTTCCTAACAAATGGAATTAAGAATGAGTATGTGGTCCCAGAAAAGTTGTAATTAGAAGTGAAGGTGACACATGCAACCATATGCATTACATTACACATGAAGTCAACGACAATTTGGTGCACTTAAGTAACCAAAGTAAAATGGGGTCTCAGGAATTTCGAAAAATAAAGAGGAAAACGACAGCCTTGTAAACGAACACTTGCCTGGGCAACCAAGTTAAGAAAAAGAATAACTTGTTCTTCCCTGATGTCTATGAATTCTGGTGATCACTTCCGAAACAACAGCATTCATTATTACTCATATTCAAAAACCTTTCATCTGATGTCGAAAAAGAAAGAGCAAACAGATATAAGAAAAATATACCAACTATGACAAAAGTAACGCTGGCGATAAATGGGCTTTCACATTCAAGAAGGATGGTAACATAGTTCTCCGATTACATGAATAGTCTATTTTTGATCTCGCTATAACCCTGCATAAAATAAAGAACCTTATGTGAACTACAAAAGAAAATAGTGTTCAAACCCAGAGACTGATACGAAAAATAAAAGCATACAGTAGCCTGGCCTGCGCCTTTGCAAGTAGCTCTGACAGGGATAAATCAGAAGAGTTTAGAAGCTCTTCATCCGCAACCTTGAAGACCGAAATGGCAGTACAAGTTTTTCAGTATAATATGAGTATATGATACTATATCAAGACAAACATTAAAGAAGATGTATATGCAGATTATAGTCATAAAATATCTCACTAGTTTTTTTCTGCAGCTAACAACTTTAGCTATCTCAGCTTGCTCTGAGATAGATATGTGTTAGAATTTCATACCAAATTCTCTTCTATCATAGAGAAATTTGACGTCTTGGATCATTAAGTATCAAAGCAACAACAGATTTCTAGGTAGAGCAGCCAAACCCTTCATTTATCAGAGTCGTTTCTGTGCTAAAGTCAATCCCATGGCCTTCAACTTTGATATTCGGCAAGACTCACTCAAATGAATTTAACGGAGCAGGTGGACTTAATGTCCTTTGAGAAGGTAAAAGAAGTATACTGTAAGTAGCACTAAAGTGAAGGTTTAGGTAATTTTCACAAGAAGTGATTATCATATTGACATTTTAAAGGAAAATGAGGAGAATAAAAATTTTGGGGGGACTTTGGAAGAAGAAATTGACAATTTCATACGGTCCTAAACCATCCTTACTCTTATTGGTTGTTTTGCTTTGGCGATTTTATTCATTCTTGAAAACTTGATTTCTGCAAAGGGTTGAAATTACAAAAGCACAAGAGCTGGTTAGATAACATAAATAGAAGTGTTTAGCTAGATGATTTCAAAGCTTACACGTGAACTTCCCTTCGATCCAAATTTAGCAGCAGCTGCTGATTCCTTTTGATATAAAAGCATATATCATTAAATAGCAAATTAAAACAAAAAAAAATAGCAAATTCCTTTCGGGACTAGTTTAAAATTCCACTTTTTTGTAGAAAGACGGGATTAACTGAGGCTGTTCAAACAGGCGTAGGTCAACTAAATGGTATTCCCGTAGCAGTCGGGGTTATGGATTTTCAGTTTATGGGAGGTAGTATGGGATCCGTAGTCGGGGAGAAATTTACCCGTTTGATTGAGTACGCTACCAATCAACTTCTACCTGATACACGCATTTACCTGCAATGTGTTGAATTACAGGATATTGCACATTTGGTTCCTTGTCGTTTTTTACTAGTTCCATTCAGCCCTCCCACGCTCGTCAAAGCACATCATAGACTTTTGATTTATGAAAAATTGTAGAAAAAAAAACATTCGAATTAAAGAAAAACGATAAATACGAGGGATTAATTTAATGATGATATTGAATTAGACAAATATGAGTATTACTTGAGCATCGAAGGTAAAACGGTCAATCCCTTTCCATTTGTTCAAGTCTATACAGCTACAGTCTATACAAAGATCTGCATACCACCATTGACAAGATATTTTCCCCTCCATCTTTACATTGTCGATGGTGTCGGAGCTCTCCAACTCGACAGTGATATATGGGAGGGAGGGGAAGAGTGTGAGAGAGAGAGCGAGAGAAGAGAGAATCAGTCATAGTTGAGAATGTGAGAGGCACTTGAATATCGGAGCAGGATTGTGTGATTCAGCTCTTAAATGTTATAGCCATGTGTAGAATATGAAAAATCATTTGAGCAAAGATAACTCACCTGAAATAAAATGTAGCATAGAAAATACAGAGGTAAAATCAGTCGTCGAGAGAATTATGACCACCCTGAAAATAAGCATACAAAATGTTAGCTGACAAGAATTCAAAGCCGAACCTCAAAATCACAGATATCTGTTAGAGCATGTATACAAAACATAACAAATACGGATTCTTGGAAGCTTAGTCCACTCGGAAACATTCTTGAATTTATTTTATTCCACGTACCTATTAGTTTCAACAATAAACCAAGTTTTCACAATCTGATCAGCATACACTTTGTATCAACCAGTTTTCATTTCTCTTTCCTAACAAATGAAATTAAGAAGAAGTATGTGGTCCCAGAAAAGTTACAATTAAAAGCAAAGGTGACACACACAACCATACACATTATATTACACAGAAGTACACGACAATTTGGTGCACCAAAAGAAATCAAAGAACAATGGGGTCTCAGGAAATCCCAAAAATAAAGTGAAACACAATAGCCTTGTAAAGAAAGACTTACCTGGGCAACCAAGTTAAGAATATTGAATAATTATTCTTCTTCCTGATGTCAATGATTTATGGTCATCACTTCGGAAAAAAAAAAACAGATTCATTAAGTTTGTAAGTGCATTAAAAAACAAAAACCAGAAATTTCTTCCAACTCAAATACTATGATACCGACTGGAAGGCTGATATAGAAATAGAAGAGATGGACTCATTTGTGTTCAATCAACTCAAAAACACTATTGAAGAAACCAAGTCACATTTACCTGCAATATGTCGAATTACGGATATTGCACTAGTTCGTCATCTTTTTCACTAGTTCCGTTCAGTCTCCCATGCTCGTTAAAGTACGTCATAGAACTTTCCACGCTCAATAAAGTACATCATATAACTTTCCATTTATGAAAAACTGGAAAAACAAACATTTGAATTTATGAAGAACAATAGATACGAGGGACTAATTTATTGATGATATTGAATTAGAGGCAATAAGATAAACGAAAAAGTGCAATCGAATTAATGAGAAAACAATAAAACTGATGAGAGTATTACTTGAGCATCGAAAGTGAAACGATGAATTCCTTTCCATTTGTCCAAATCATATGCAATAAGATGTATGCAGCATGCTGAGACTTGAAATGTCCATCTTTGAATTCTCCACCTTCAAAACTGTCCCTTTGAATTCCTTCGAAAAAACGTAAGACAAATAAAAATACCCCAACCAGTGATTAGAAGAAAACTTAAAAATACATCGGTAACATCTAAAGAATTAAAAATCAGCAGTACAAACATTGAAGCAACGTAATCAATAAGAAACTTGTATCTCATCACCACAAAAGAAGATAGTCAAGATTTGATCTCAACGGTTGTATAAATTGCTATGGAACACCAGCAAAGTTCAGCAATAACACCACCCCAAAAAAATGTAATCAATATATCTTCACTCAGCTGCAGTACAACTAAAAGAAAGAAAAAAGAAAACACAGAACTCGTTCAGTATTACAAAAACTGAAACGAACGACAAGAAATACAGAAACAAATATTTTAGCAAACTCCAAAAGAACCCATTAAAAACGGCATAGAATGAAAAAAAGAACAAGACAAACCAGACAACACGTACACACGCTCCTGGTATCCTGAATCTTGGTCTTCAATTCGTGAATAGAGACATGCATCAGAAACCACCAAGATGGCGGCGGTGATTTATACATCAGAGTTAACTGAAGAGAAATTTCGTAAACCAGAGATTTTTTTTAGAAGAAAGAAAAAAAAACACAAGTCATTCAGTGTTATGAAAACTGAAACGAGCAAGAAGAAACAAGTAACAAAGTATTTTAGCAAACTCCAAAGAAAACCCATTAAAAATCGCATAAATAACAAACCAGACAACAATCGACCTACACACGCTCCTAGTCTCCTGAATCTTGGCCTTCAATTCGTCAACAGAGACGTGCATCAGAAACCAGCAAGACGGCGAAACAGAAGATAAAATGAAGATAAATATAAGATACCGGAAGAAAATTCAAAATCCACCAAAGATATATCTTCAATGCACGAGATATTTTGATGTCTTCCGTTCCAGTTAATATATCTATGGTCCATATAGCTACTTAAATCAATCAATATTTGTTGTTTCGAAAGATGCCAATGTTCCAGTTCAGATTTTAGTTACTGGAAGTAGATATACAGATATATATATATATATATTGAGAAAGAGAGGAGAGAAAATCAGCCATTACCATAGTCTTGTCATCGTTGAGAATGTGAGGCACTTGAATATCTGTTCCACAGAAAGTGCAACATTGCAAAATAAATAATCAGCAATTTGATACATTATGTTAACAAATTAATTATACAAATGAAATTCATACCGACCTGCATTTCAAAAAAACTTATGGGTCCACAGAGAAGACTTAGCCATCTCGATTTCAATAAAGCTGTGTATATTAACCTAAAGACCGCGGAGTGAGAGACATAGATTTATTAACAGAATACCCTTTAAAACTTTGGGTAGGCCTACTTCTTGACTGAGATTTCTCTGATTCTTTTAAAGCTCTTTTTCAAAATTCATTAGTTCTCAACTCGAATTGATTTAATGTTCATTTGTGTGATTCAGCTCTTAAATGTTATAGTCACGTGCAGAATACTGAAAATGGATTCAGCAAGATAAATCACCTGACATAAAGTGCAGCACAAAAAATACGAAGGTAAGCATAGTCACCGACATATTTATGACAACCCTGAAAATAAGCAAACAAAATGTTAGCTGACAAGAATTCAAAGTAGGTCTCAAAATCACAGATATCTATTAGACCATAGTAGATAAACTATAGCAAATATGGATTCTTGGAACCTTGTATATCAGCACGGACTCGGAACCATTCTTGAATTCATTTTATTCCACGTACCTACTAGTTTCGACATTAAGACAAGTTTTCACAATCTAATCAGCCTACACTTTGTGTCAGTTTCCACATTAAATAAACTATATCAACCAGTTTTCATTTCTCTTTCCTAACAAATGAAATTAAGGACGAGTATCTCGTCCCAAAAATGTTGTAATTAAAAGCAGAAGTGGTGTGACGCACACAACCACATGCATTACATTACACATGAAGTCCACGAGAATTTGGTGCACTGAATTAATCAAAAACCAATAGGGTCTCAAGAAATCCCAAAAATAAAAAGAAACACGACAAGCCTTGTAAAGAAAGACTTACCTGGGCCAACCAAGTTATGGAAAAGAATAACTTGTTCTTACGGACGTCATTGATTGTTGGTCATCACTTCCGAAATAGCAGATTCATTAAGTCTATTTGTAAGTGCACTAAAAAGAAGTGCCAGAAAATTCTTCCAACTCAACTACTATATTGGTCATTAAGTCTCGTTAAAAATTCCACTTTTTTCCCCTTAAATGTGTTGAATTACAGAATATTGTATGTTTGGTTCCGACGGTGATACTCACATTTAACTGCAATGTGTTGAGTTACGGAATATTGCATTGGTTCCTCATCGTTTTTTACTAGTTCCATTTAGTCCTTCCGCGCTTGTCAAAGTACATCAAAGAACTTCCCATTTATGGAAAATTGTAAAAGAAAATGATAAATGATAAATATGAGGAACTAATTTAATAAAGATATTGAATTAGTGGCAAATATGATAAACAAAAAAGCATACTTGAATTAATGGAAAATAATACAAGTGATGAGAGTATTACTTGAGAGTTGAAGGTAAAACGATCAATTCCTTTCCGTTTGTCCAAGCCTATGCAGTAATATGTTTGGAGCATGCAGAGACTTGAAGATACCCATCTTTGAGCTCTACACTTCAAAACCGTCGCCTTGAATTCCTCTAAGAAAATATGAGACAAACAAAAGTACCCCAGTCAGTGCTTAGAGAAAAACTTAAAAGGTAAATTGAAGTATTTGTAACATCTGAAAAAATTTGAAAATCAGCAGACATTGAGGCAGCTGTCAATTTCAAGGGTGTTAGTCAATTTCAAGGCACCATCGACAAATTTCAGTCAAAAATTGGAAATACAAGCTTTTGATCAAAACTACTTTCACAATTAAATAACTTGTCAGAAGGTTCAAAATTATTCCATCATTAAAGGATTATGAGGACTATAGAGGAAATGATAAGTTAAAAATCATACCAATCTGCATTTCAGAAAAAATCAGGGTCCTTAGAGAAGGCTTAACCATCTCGACTTCCATAAAAGCTGTATGAGAGACATAGATTTATTGACAGAATACCCATTAAAACTTTGGGTTGGCCTACTTCTTGACTGAGATTTCTCTGATTCTTGAACAGTTCTTTTTCAAAAATCCATTAGTTCTCAACTCGAATCGATTTGTTTAATGTTCAGGATTGTGTGATTCAGCTCTTAAATGTTATAGCCATGTGTAGAATATGAAAAATCAATTGAGCAAGATAACTCACCTGAAATAAAATGTAGCATAGAAAATACAGAGGTAAAATCAGTCGTCTAGAGAATTATGACCACCCTGAAAATAAGCAAACAAAATGTTAGACAAGAATTCAAAGCCGAACCTCAAAATCACAGACATCTGCTCGAGCATGTATACAAAATATAACAAATACGGATTCTTGGAACCTTAGTCCACTCGGAAACATTCTTGAATTTATTTTATTCCACGTACCTATTAGTTTCAACAATAAACCAAGTTTTCACAATCTGATCAGCATACACTTTCCTAACAAATAAAATTAAGAACAAGTATGTGGTCCCAGAAAAGTTACAATTAAAAGGCAAAGGTGATACATACACAACCATATGCATTATATTACACAGAAGTACACGACAATTTGGTGCACCGAAGCAATCAAAAAACAATGGAAATCCCAAAAATAAAGTGAAACACAGCAGCCTTGTAAAGAAAGACTTACATGGGCAACCAAGTTAAGAATATTGAATAATTATTCTTCTTCCTGATGTCAATGATTTCTGGTCATCACTTCGGGAAAAAACAGATTCATTAAGTTCGTAAGTGCATTAAAAACAAAAACCAGAAATTTCTTCCCACTCAAATACTATGATACCGACTGGAAGGCTGATATAAAAATAGAAGATATGGACTCATTTGTGTTCAATCAACTCAAAGTTCGTCATCTTTTTCACTAGTTCAGTTCAGTCTCCCACGCTCGTTAAAGTACGTCATATAACTTTCCACACTCATTAAAGTACATTTCCATTTATGAAAAACTGGAAAAAGAACATTTGAATTTATGAAGAATAATAGATACGAGGGACTAATTTAATGATGATAAACGAATAAGACGCAAATAAGATAAACGAAAAAGTGCAATCGAATTAATGAGAAAACAATAAAACTGATGAGAGTATTACTTGAGCATCGAAAGTGAAACGATGAATTCCTTTCCATTTGTCCAAGTCATATGCAATAAGATGTATGCAGCATGCTGAGACTTGAAAATGTCCATCTTTGAATTCTCCACCTTCAAAACTGTCCCCTTGAATTCCTTTGAAAAAACGCAAGACAAATAAAAATACCCCAACCAGTGATTAGAAGAAAACTTAAAAATACATCGGTAACATCTCAAGAATTAAAAATCAGCAGTACAAACATTGAAGCAACGTAATCAATAAGAAAGTTGTATCTCATCACCACAAAAAAAGATGGTCAAGATTTGATCTCAACGGTTGTATAAATTGCTATGGACCACCAGCAAAGTTCAGCAATAACACCACCCCAAAAAATTTAATCAATATATCTTCACTCAGCTGCAGTACAACTAAAAGAAAGAAAAAAGAAAAAACAGAACTCATTCAGTGTTACAAAAACTGAAAGAGCAACAAGAAATACAGAAACAAAGTATTTTAGCAAACTCCAAAAGAACCCATTAAAAACGGCATAGATTGAAAAAAGAACAAGACAAACCAGAAAACACGTACACACGCTCCTGGTATCCTGAATCTTGGTCTTCAATTCGTAAATACAGACATGCATCAGAAACCACCAAGACGGCGGAGTTGATTTATGTGTAGAGATTATCGAGATATTCCATTCATCCCATGAAACACCACCGAGACTTTCATATCATATCAACTATTAGAATTTCAAGATCTTTGATCACTTTCAACAAAGCTCCTCTTATTTCCTTTGATGATATTCTAAGCATTTACTAGTAAATTTTAGGAGTAAAATATAATGCAAACTGCAACATAATTTGAGGGAAATAAGTATTTTTTACTAACCATCAACTGAGTCTGCATTTCAAACAAATTACTGCTGAGTGAGTAACAAAGACACCGAAAAATGATTAAAACCTGGAAGTGATACTTTATATGGGAACTTGGGAAGGTATGTTACCTGACCATATTTTTTCTATCCCCGGCAGAAGCATTTCACCTTCATCTATAAAAAAATTGAGCAAAAATAAGATAAAGTCATGTACTAGCTCCATGTTTAAAGACAGCGACATTATTTGCCTAAGACCATAGTAGGATTTTTGATTTTACGACGGAAATAACTAAAGAAATATGTAAGTATGTGCTTTCTCTTATTGACCCTTCTTTTTCTTGTTACTTTTTCTCAACAAAATCATTTACCCAAGTATAGTGCATATAAGTATTCAAATTTGATGTCTTTAGAAAATCTCCGCAGGCTCCAGAAATCTTACACATTGAATGACTTTATATTATATAGTCTTGATGATGATATTAATGTGCACTTGTTTACAAAGCCAAGCTATGTGACACTTTTAAATCATCCAAAGTACAAGCAGCATGAAAAAATAAACCAACCAACTTGAAAATCTCTTGCACAAAAACTAGTTTCCGAGGACAAAAAATGATTCAGAAACAAAGGTTAGTAAAACTCTTACCTATATTGGCTTTCTTACTCTCGAGAACTGAATCATCTAAAAGTCTCAGGATGACAATCTGTAACAACCATCTAAAGTTGGGTATCTTTGTTTGAACTATTTTAACAGGTTGTTCTCTCGTGAATCGTAAGTTCACACCAGCATTGAACTTGAATAAAACAAACAGACAGTAACCAGGTTTTCAGACCCAATATAACAAAAAAATAAATGCATAGAAGTTACCTCACACTGACCATAATTTGTTCCCGAACCCCAGCTGCCCCCATCTTGAAGCTAATTGTTGGAATTTCACCACCATATCTCCCTGGTAAGATAATAAAGTAAGGATAATAAAGTAAGGGATCTTAATACAACTATAAGTTGCATGCTTTATTATCTTCTGGCATAGCTTTCCTGTCACATAAAGGGTATGAAATTACCTCAAATGCTAGAGTTAAAAAATAAAAACACAGAGAACATACGACGAAGATGATCGCGAAATCATAATCGAATTGGAGGGAGCGCATTATCATTGACAATGGATCTAACATTGGGGTTCTTTCTGTCTTTTAAGTGTGCAGTGCAGCATCGACGAACGCAACAAATACAAAAGATATGCAACAAATTTCAGATTATCAGGAAGAATGTCCATAAACCAATAATTTATTATATCAAGTTTAAAAGATCTTAACACTTTTAGGAATATTTTCCATCTCGCTTCCATTTCCACACCAGTCCTCACAGTAAACAAATTTCCACAATCTGCAGTTAGAACAATAGTTAAGTCACATTTATCCAGTATAAAGGATTAGATATGGGAACTTTTAACCAGAAATCGTAAATAGCTATAAAGGATGAGTGGGAGTTGTTAACCGCTGGAAAGAAGTCACATAATCAAAAACATATCTGACTAGCACAATAGTACAAGACAGTGCATAAAAGGTCGCATGAGCAACTCCATAGATAAGGAGCCTTCAACTGAGATCAGTATAGGTACACAACTGAAAACCAAAAAAAGAATTGCAAGTCTGTTTATGACAGAATTATCAGTTACTACATGGAATCAAGTGTGTAGTATTAGAAATTTCTTTTATTTATATTGGAAAACTAAATCTGCTTACGATGAAGGGTCTCCGTGAAATAATCCAAGAAACTTGTGCCCATTGGATAAGTGAGTGTGAACCGTCTTAATGTGCATAATTGAAGATATTGTAGAAAGCTTGAACATTAAAACAAAAATAAAAAAATTCAAGAAAGAGGGTTACATATGGAAGTTGGAAATTGATGGGAGTCAACTTCACTGAACCAAAGAGAAACAAAAGGGTTGTGAAATCAAATCAATTTCTCAGAAAACAAACCTGTTTGGTCGACTTATTCCATAAATTTTCCTCAGATTCCAGAGAGAAAGATAGAAAGCTTGAACATTAAAGCCACAAAACTGAAGAAATTAGAAAGCTTGAACATTAAAAAATGAACAAAAATATCCAAGAAAGAGTTTTACAGATAAAAGCAGAGTTGGAAACCAATAAACGGGAGTCCACTTTACTGAACCAGCGAGAACGAAAAGGGTTATGACATCAAATCAGATCAGGAATTGAATTCCTCAGATTGGTCGACTTTGGTTCCGTATTTTATTCCTCAAATTTCAGGAAGATAAACAGAGAAACAAAGGATTAAACAAATTTATAATGAAATCAGGCATCTAATAACACTAAAAAAATCATGAATCGAGGGGATGAAACCATACCTGACTTCGGATTCCTTCTTCCTCCGCAATGTTTCAGACGAGAGAGAGAGAGAGAGAGAGAGAGAGAGAGAGAAGGGGAAGAAATTGAAGAGGGAAGTGTAGTATGGCACTGGTTTTATAGAGGGAAGGGGAGGGGAGTGGAGACTGTTGCCGACTCTTAACGGCTATATATTTCGGTGTTCTTATGTCTTGAGGCCTACGTAAAAAAAAATTAATTAAGGTAATTTTGGTAAGAAATTTTTTAAAATTAATCAAAATAATTATAATAACTAATAGATATCCCACGTTTAGTGTTGTTATGATAGTTAATATTTTTTTACTCTTTTCGTAATATTTATTTATTTTTAATATATGCAACAATATAATTTAAGAAAAATTGGTAAAAATATGGTGAGAGAAAATAGAAAATATTAGGATTAATATATACATAGTTTACATGTCTCATTCATCTCTACATACTTTCTTATGTGTTGTCTTTCAATAGTTTCTTATGTGCTCTTTGTCACTCGTATTAGCCAAAAAATTATTATCCATTTTATCCCTTTTTATTATCATAACACTTTAGGCTATTAATTGGTTGGAAGGTTCATGCCACAATTAATTTCAGAATTAAAAGAATTCAAAAAATGTCAATTATTTGGTAATTTATAAAAAACAATATTGAAATTTTTTTCTCAAAATTCTAGATAAGTTTGAATAATTATTTGCAAAAAAAAAAAAAAAAAAAAAGAGAAAGTCAAACTTATTATTAATGATTTGACAGTTCACACTATCAATTAATAAAACAAATTCTTTTCAACATCAAAAATCAAATCAATCACAATATTTTAATTCAAGATAACACATAACGTTTAAAATAAGATTCATTATAATTAGTTTTTAACGTCTAAATTGATGAGGTTGATATATATATATATATCAAGATAAACTAATTTCTTACATTAAAAATTAATAAATCACATCAACCATAATCATTATATATTTTTCTCTAAAAACAACTCAACCAAACACATATTTCACTCCATATTTTTTATTCTTACAAACACTTTTTCCTCATCTGTGTCATTAAAAAAAATTGTTTTAAATGAATATTTCATCCCACTGCCCTTAGTGTATCTTCATATTGTCAACAAATTTAGTTTTGTCCACCAATTTACTCGTCACAACTAATGCTCAATTCAAATTGACTTGTTTCGTTTTTATGTGAATGATCCTTAAACTTGACACTCAACTTTATTACAATAAGAGTAGTACATGTTTCCTATCAATCTATCATCTTCAACCACGAGGTCAATTTCCATATTTAGAATTATTGGCTTGATCACACTGACAATTTCGTACTCAAGTTTATAGCATTTAGGATTTTTATTAAGTTGGAAGATTTTATCATTGTGTCATTCTTGATAGCTAGGAGAACACCATCATCTACATTTTAAAATACTATAACTTTCAATAATTTTGAACTCATTAGACTTCATGATTTTTCCTTAGGTTAGTTTTAATTGGTTTTCGTTATTATATATGTTCTTTTATTAAAATATGTTCTCGCTTCTTTGTGAGTTCTAATTCGGGCTAAATCTGAAATGTTTAATATTTTCACAATTTTGGCCTACGTTAAAAACTAATTTAACTCTGAAAATTGGAGTTTTTCAATCTATCATGGCATGAGAAAGATAATACAAATTTAAGTAACCTATTAAATTCCCATCTTATTATTTTTGCTTCTACGCTTTTTTACATGTCAACAATTTGGCAATACCTAATTTATAATATTATCAATCAATATGCTCTTCTTCCAAACTCACCTACTCATTCGTAATAGGTAAACTACATATGGTTGTGCATCTTCCTATTCTTCTCATTTCACCACTCTTTCTTATCGTAAACTTAGCAAACTAACCACCGTAAAGAGTTTCTTTTATATTTCGATGGACTGAGAAATAGTACAAGACTAAGAAAAGGTATGTCAACTATCAATGGGTTATATTGCATCAACCTCCCTTGAAATTTTGCTGATTGGCAAGAACTTCCCTAAAGTTTGAATTCTTGAGACTCATTTTCTAATGTTTGAATAACGACTTATTTGTAACAAAAGAAATATTATTTCAATAAGCTAGATATTTAAAAATATTTCAATAACCACTTATTTTCACCATCAATTAAGAAAGTGAGGATGAAATATTATATAATATGATCATTGTTAGAAATTGCATAAATGATATTTTTTCTGATATATAAATCTTTATTTATATCTCTCATATAAGATAATCATTGTATTTATCATCTTTATTTGTACAAAAAGTATACACATGCACTTTTGTTTCAATAAAATATAATATAATACAACGATATACTAAGATGCTATATTTGAATTTTCAGATGTATTTTTTAGAGATAAGTGTAAGATGTGATCAATTAAATAAAAAAATATATAATTAATGGTGTGCACTAAGGAGCTAGTCGCATGATTCCAAATTACAAAATTGATGTAATAGCAAGTAATAAAATGTACTAATTAACTGAAAAATTTCAATATCCACAGTGGAACTACGAAGATTACAATTGGAGGAGTAGTTACCTGTGGAAAGTACTATTTCAACATGAAATGCATACTTTTAATTTCAGATTTACATGCAAGATTAATGGAAGAATCATTACCTGAGTGATCTCATCTAAAATTTCTGCAACATTGATGAAGAATACATTAGTGTACTCTCGAACCTACCCTCAAATACAACCCCTTAACAAAAGTTTGTATTAGAATTGTTGTTTGAGAAAGATAAAATTTACATATATATAATATAAATTATTTTATATATAAAGTTATAATAATAATGACATATACATTAAACAACCTTATTTACTATTATTTATTAATTTGAAGTTTATGTACTCATTAATTATTTTAATAACATTATTGAATGATAATTAATATGATATGAGGGTATTTTGGTCTTAATAAAAAAGTGTAAATCATTTACTTGGTAAATCATTCACACTTTTATAATAGATTACCTGAGTAAACATCTCATCTAAAATTTCTGCAACATTGATGAAGTATACATTAGTGTACTCTCGAAGCTACCTTCAAATACAACCCCTTAACAAAAGTTTGTATTAGAACTTTTGTTTGAAAAAGATAAAATTTACATATATATAATATTAATTATTTTATATATAAAGTTATAATAATAATGACATATACATTAAACAACCTTATTTATTATTATTTATTAATTTGAAGTTCTTGTACTCATTAATTATTTTAATAACATTATTGAATGATAATTAATATGATATGAGGGTAGTTTGGTCTTAATAAAAAAGTGTAAATCATTTACTTGGTAAATCATTAACACTTTTATAATAGATATAGATATATATATATATATATAAATAGATTATAGGTTGTAGATTATAGATAATTATAGAATATAGATTTAAGATATAGATATACATATAGATATAGATAAAGATATAGATTGTAGATAAGATAATAATAATACTAATAAATGCTTTCAACAAGTAATATACATTAAACAACTTTATTAATTATTAAATTGAAGATCAATAGTTCATGCACCTATTAATTATTTTGAAAAATTATTAAATGGTTACTTATAGGATTGGGGGTGTTTTGGTCTTAATCAGAGTGTAAATCAGATTTACATGATAAATCATTTACACTTTTATAATAGATATAAATATAGATGGATAAAGCAAATACTTTTGAACAATGTTGATTATAAATTTTAAATTTATGCATATTCATTTGATGATAATAATACTTCTTTTATTTAATTTGAAGATAATATTAATTTCATGACAACTTCAAATCAACTTTTGCAATACATACTAAAGTTATGTCCACTCCGTATTAACTACAGAAAAACATGAATATTTTATATTTTAAAATTAAAATTTGAACCTTAACTATAGATATCAATAATTCCAAGTAACTTACTGTGAACATGATTTTTTGCGATCCATATTAAGCCTAAAAATATAAAATCTTGAAATGTAAGAAGAAGGTAAAAAGTGTTATCAACGAATAAATACAATCTCAAGAAAGTGTATTTCATCCAAGTAAAACAAAAGCGTTAAGTACACATAAATGTACTTTCTATATTTTTAGTTTGAAGCTGCAATTTTATTTTTATAAACTAATATTCAATTAAAATGACGTAAAATCTCATCAAGCACAATAAATAACTCACTGCCGGTTTAATGGGAAGTAGAATATAACTTTCGTTGTTACTTTAGCTTGAATTCAATCATTGGCTTCATACCACTTAATGAAAAGAAAAGAAAAATATCCATAAAATTAAAAATCTACACAAAATTATATGGTACACATCCAGATATATGCAAGAATGCAAAAAGTTACTTAAATTATTCCTATTTTAAAATTATTAATATTTTTATTAAATTTCATCTAAGTATACATTGCACAATATTGATTATTAATTTCAACTTTCAAGTTTTCCAACAGAATATACATTGAACAATGTTATTTATAAATTAAGTTCATGCACATTCTTTTGATTATCACATATAATAATATTTTATTTTATTTGAAGAAATATTAATTTATTGCTATAGATTGTTCTAGTATAAAAGGAAAGAAAATAAATGTAAATATGTAAATCATTTGTCTTGTAAATCATTCACACTTTTGATATGGCCCTGGGAGAACTCAACCCCAAAAGCTAGCTGATGAGGTGGAAGAGCCCAAAGCCATATAAACCCCACATGGGAACCCATAATTCCGATGTGGGATCCAAGTCCCATACCTTGCAATTAGGATCGTAACAATCCACCACGCTCCGCAGCCCCGGCGCCCACGCGGGCTGGCTGTGTGCTAGGTTCACCTAGCCCCGGGCGAACACTGCAATGCCGGCGTCACTTATTTGAAGAAATATTAATTTATTGCTATAGATTGTTCTAGTATAAAAGGAAAGAAAATAAATGTAAATATGTAAATCATTTGTCTTGTAAATCATTCACACTTTTAGAATAGACTAGTAAAATACACGTGCGTTGCACGTGTCACATTATGATTTAAGAGAGAAATAAATTATTATTTATATTATCAATTTAGTTTATATTTAATACCATTTTTTGATTTTGATATAGATAGTTTATTCAAATTGTAACATTTTAAGTAGTCGAAGTGTTTTTAGTTAGATAATTCAATAAGATAAACTAAGTTGAATAAACTATTCTTTATAGTATCAATTTAGTTTATATTTAAAAACCATTGTTTGATTTTGATATAGTTATTTTATTAATATTCTAACATTTTAAGTAGTTGAAGTATTTTTAGTTAGATCATGCAACAAGACGCATATGAAATTACCGTATAATTTTGGCGAAATAATTTTAAAAAATAAAATATAGATTTAAAATTTAATGCATTATACCCATGAAAGAGTCAAAGTCTTCAATAACTTAAAAACATGAAGGAAATTAAAAAAAGACTTTTACATTTTGAAGATATAATTAATCCTTTTCTTGTTTGATCTTGATAGGTCTTCCTCTTTTCCTAGAAATTGTCATGGGGGTTTTCTTTTTACATTGCTTACGCATGAATGCGCTCAAAGTTTCTTCATCATCGCTTGATATGTTGATTCGGCCTGCAATATCATGTGTTTTGAGTTGCTCAATTTTGATTTCATCATTTTGTAGGTACTTTGATTTGGGTGTCATTTGAATTTCTTCTGATGTAGTACCAGTTCCAATAATTTCACTTGGATAGTCATATTCAGAAGTAGTTGGTTTCTTTCTTTTTGTATCCTTGATAGTTTCTGAGTTGAGTCTTTGAACAGCCTCCGCAACAGCATATAATTTGCCCATTTTGATTTCAGCTTTTCTATTTAGTGCGATGAAAAAGCAGAATTCATCACATGTTTGTAGGCTAAGCGATCTATAGTACAATGAATTATGTTCTCCCTGAAATGGAAATTAGGTAGAATCATAATTGTTTTGTAATACCTTAATATAATTAAAAATAAAATAAATAACATGTTTGTATATATTAATTGTGAATACTATAATGTACCTCTTGGATTGATGATATGTATTCATTAACCGAACATCCAACATACAATGTTGCTGCATCTTCAAACATTGTAATATATGCGAGATCATCATCTTGTACCACAGTCATAACCAGTCGATACCTTAACCAATGCCAAAGTATTAGTAATATCGTTTGTAAGTAATCGCAGATTGTTTGAAAATGATAGTAACAACATGAATACCTTGGTGTTGTCTGAATATCTTCTTCATTACATTTTGTACAGTTTGCATGTTCATTTATTTTAGCAACTGCCGAACCACATCGCTTACATGAGTCATACCACAATGATGCTTTGTTTTCAATTTTAGTAACTCTTCCCTTGAAGCAGTAATATGTATCCTATGGAAAAATATATAGTTTAAGTTAGTGTAAAATGTTATCAAAATAAATAATTTTATTAAGCATTAAGATGATTAAGACCTCCAATAGGTGATTTCTGTTATGGATGATTTTCTTAAGTGTTACTTCCGTTGAGCTTTGTATTCTACGCTTCATTTGCAACTCATTTATTTTGATTGGATCATTGTTTTTCCTTAACCTGTATAATTTGAATGTGTTATAAAATTCGTAATGGAAAGTAAAATAAGTATTCGAATATGTTGTTATGTATTGATTACCATTTTGCCAAAGCAAGGATTTCTTGAACATTTGGATTTATTTGTAGTACTGACGCTGAAGTTGTTTGCATCTGAACTTGACCTTGATACCAAAGCAAAGAAATTGGGAAATGTTAAGAAATAAAATTGTGAGCAATTTAAAATAAATTCTAATAAAAATTATTTTAGAAGTATTTGTAAGAATAAAAGAAATAATTTGAATTACCTAGGTATATGTTCATTGTCACATTGGATATTGTTATAACTGGTAGTTGATCAGTCATTGTAGACATTTGATCTCCTTCATTTGTTGCCAAATCTTCCCAAAGGCATACTATCAGTGTGCGACCTCTGTAAAAAAGAAAGTAAAGAAGGAAATTAGAGACCAATGTATTTTGTAATAATGTATTGGCATAAAATTAACGTCTAAGTATTGGATATACCTTTTATCCATAATTGTTATTTCTCTGACATGTTTTTGTTGTCCTCTTGAAGTTGTAATGGTTCTTGTTTCTTTGACTTTGATAACGATTCCATAAATATCTGTAACGGTGATTTAACAATTAGATAATATTAAAAAACGTTATATAATATGTTAATATTAAAGTAAAAAGAAACTTTACCTATGCTTTTATTATTGTGTGCCACGGATTCAATGTCTTTGAATTTGACAAAATTGTAATGGACATTTTGGCTAATAGGATCGCACACATCACTCACTACTGTGTACTTTTGAAGAACCAATTCTTTTTCATGGTGTGCGTTATGGTAATTTGAATCAACAGCTTTAATTTCAGCATTTGAGATAACATACGTATTGTTCAATTTAAATTTTTCAGCAAATTGGTCTATCACATCCCTAAACATAATAACTCCAATTTGTGAACCCTGCACATAATATAATTTGATTAGTATTACATAAGTAAATCAATAGATTTTAAAATTTCTTACTTGATCATCAATCATGATAAGTTTTTGTATTCTTGAAGAGAAGTTTTTGCCACAAGCTGTTGGAACTCCAATTCGTAGAATCCTTAAATGTATTGTGAATTTTGTTTGGTCTAGTTTCAGATCGCTTATGCAAATTGGTAGTCCAATCGTCATAATTAAAAAAATCCTGCACATTTTTCGATAACATAAAATCAAAGAAAATAGTTTTATAGTAAATCAAGACTGAATTTAGTAATTCCACCACCTACTATCATGATCAAGATTTTCAATAATGTCGTAAGAAAAGTATTCTTCGAATTTTCTGCGGGGAATGAAACTAAACTCTATAAAAATTCAAAACATGTGAACAATACATTGTTGGATTGATCAGATTGACTTACAACACCAAGTGTTCTCTATACTAATTGTATAAATTCCATCATTTTCAAGATATTGCACCCCTCCACTAACCAAATAGTGAAAAACGTTAATTTCAAACATGAAAAGAGAAGAAGTTCCTAGTTCCTACTCAAGTAAGTTGCTTTTTGTGCAAAATATGCACATAAAATTGAGGCAAAAAACAGTTGGTTTTTATCAATGAATGCATAATTCAGAAGAAAATGATTGCAGCTACTTATTAAACAACTAATAAGCCATTAAATTTTCATCCCTTCCCGCTCCCAACATATGGAAAGTTGCGATAAATAAACATTGAAGCTACAAACATGAAATGCATTAAAATACAATTGTCATAACCAACTTTGAAATAATCAAACGAAATGGAATACCACTATAACGACACCTAAAAATGAAATAAGCTTCACATCAATTGCGTAATACGGAAGACCCATTTGAGATATATGCATGTAATAATTATTTAATCATACACTCTAATTCTACAAGAAAACGTTTGGATAATAATTATTAATTTGATTTGGAGGTCCTTCTATTTTGACATTGAAAATGGTACACTCTAATTCATAGTTTGTGAAGTATCAAAAATTGTAATTTGTAGGCATAGAACTATTGTTATATTGTTACCTGATATTATTTGCTATGGTATTTGTTTTTGTTAGTTAAGTGCACTAACAATGCATCAAGCGGTTGGAACAAGCTGCATAAAGAAAATCAAATTGTATTAGTGTATATATGATGATAATAATATATCAATAATCAATAATTTATTTGAAAGAGAAAACATCATAACTTACAAAATTATGGAAAAAGAGTTGTAGGAGTCCTATATTAGCTGTGAATTATTTATAATGCTGAAATCAACCCAACCTAATTAATAGTAAAATTAATAACATTTTCATTGCCCAATCCGTTTACCTTAAGTACAGTTACTTGTAACTCATGAATTATTTATATATATTATTATTAGTGTTTAAATGTTAGAATACTCTATTCAATTATTCATTGGATGGGAGGTAGTAGGTCTTGTTTCATAATTGTTACTTCATTTCTGGTTCACGACTTGAGGCAGTTACTTGTAACAGATAAATTGTTTATATATATGCTATTATTATTATTTATTATTGTTTAAATGTTAGAATGTATGTTACTTTCCATTATAATTTCTGTTTGTTTTAATATTAAGCTAATATTAAATTCATATTAAAATTAAAGAACTTTTCACTGTCCATTTCCATTTCCATGTGCACATATAATTAATAATTAGTTATGTTATTCAATCAATAAAATAAATTATGTATGTACGTAATGAATTTAGAATCCTTAGATACTCGATTTTGAACAAGAAAATAAAATATATAATGTAGGATCGGATAAAAATAGTATACTAATATAATATCTATTTCTCTAATTTTTTATCTTCAAAGAGAATTGAGAGACTAAGAGATACTCGAGTGATTAATTATTATTTGGATGACCAACCAAAAAATATCAACAATCAATCTAATAAGGTTGATTCATGTACACTGCCGCATTTATATTTTGATGATTATTTATGATTGAACATATAAAAACCCATGTGAGTTAAAACATATATGATATGATTTGCATGTATTGCTTCCTTATATAAATATATGGTGTTAATTGCATTTCGGTTGAATATTTTTAGAATTTGAACCTTTAAATGCGTATTTATTAAAAAAGCGGAAATTTGTGAGCATATAAACAATTAAACAGGAGTATAAGGCTTAACATTTCACAAAGTATAAAATAAAATATTTTATATAAATAACATTTAAATATCTCAAAGAAAATTCAATTGATAAGTTTCTCCATTCTCAATCAAGCTATTAAAAACATAACATAACATAAATATTGTAACGATGAAAGTTCAAAATCTATAAGATTATGGCTGATATGTTTTGTTAATTTTTATTGTAAGAAAGTAGTTTATCTTGATATATATATATATATATATAATTTATATTAAATTTTATTAATCAAACTCATCAATTTAGATGTCAAAAACTAATTATAAGAAATATTATTTTAAAATTATTAATATTATAATTATCTATTATTTTGATGTTTTAATTAATGAATGGAAGTTTGGGAATCACATAAACTTGATGTACTGTTTCATTTGCAGAGAGTTGAGACAGAATCCAATTCAATTCATTCAATGATGTTCGCGTTAGTGGGAAATCCCATTTGTCGGAACATTTCTAACTGTTCCATGGGTATATTTGCCTTAGATTGTCTTATTTTCTCGAGTTAAAATTGTATTACATGTTTTTAACTTTTTATCTCTGCTGACCTTTGTGATTATTTTATCACAGTTGCTTAATTACCATCTGTTTTCTTATAATATGAACATTAGATATGTTTGTTATTAGAAGTTTGTGGTATTTCACAAATTTGTATAAAATTTTTATTTATTTGTTACATGTGCACATATTAGTAATACGTCGTTATGTTAAATAAATAAAAATAATCTAAGGTCAAAATATTATTTTTTAGCGTACAGTTTCCCTAAAATTGATTTTGGACTCCATATATTCTGGAACATCAAATTGGTCATTTACCTATTTATTTTATTTAGTTTCATTGAGTTTAGTCCTTATTCAACTCCTTCGCTGAATATTTAATAGAGGCGTGCTTTTTTCTCAATTTGGCCAGGCTTTGTCACAAACACAATAAAGATTTATACTTATTTATTTGCAGTTGGATCAGATTGCACGGAAAAATGACATTATCTCCTACATAAGAATACAATCAATTAATAAATGAGATACACATCTTCAATCACAAATAATATCAGTAGCTTTTGTTATAAATTATATTGAACATAACCTGATAATTTAATTGTGAATTTCTATTTTATAATTTTTGTTACAAATAGAAATTCATATATATGTAATCTACATGCTTAATAAGATTAGGATAAACCAACATTGAGATAAAATCCACCATCCACGACCTGCTATTACACTCAACCCTTCCTCTTGCTACAGTCACCTTAATCTTCATCCCATTCACATTAGTCTTATATAAAATGATGAGAATAACATTAAAGTTTAATACCTAAATTAGATTCAAGTGGTTAATCAATTGATAGAAATCTTGTCTAGTGAAATCTAAGTAACTTATTAATAAAAACAATAAAGTAGTAGACCATAGATGTAATAAAATAAATAACATCTTATCAGTTTCTGTATAAAGAAGGTCGCAGAATTTTGAAGTAAAAAACTATAATGAAATATTGTTCAAAGTATAAATTTGGAAAATCAGATTAGATAAGTATTTTACATCTCATTTATCGTAAACATAGAAGCAAGTATGGGCGATCGAATTGCTCTAGATTGTTATGGCACTGCATGAGACATATTGTGATCATCAACGTCCTTGAAATTGACTGGAATAAATATTGCAACCTGAAACCAGAAGTTTTGTTAAAAAAATATTAACTTATTTAAAGCGAAGTGTAGTTACACTTAAAATTAACTTGAATCTAAAATACATCCGTACCTTCTCTAAGCACTTCTTTGTATACAACATTTTTTGTGAAGTTATTTCCTCTTATATTTGCCGTGTCAGGTTCAATCAATATTTTTGTTGTACTCATTGAAGTTCCCCTGGATAGTGCCACGTATAATTGCCCATGAGAAAAAACTGATTGAGGTAAATAAACCCCAACATTAGGAATCGTTTGTCCTTGAGCTTTATTTATTGTCATTGCAAAGCAAAGTCTAACAGGAAACTGCTTTCGCTTGAATTGGAATGGGTAACCATCACTTTCTGCCGGTGAAAGTGGTATTCGAGGTATGAAGACATGCTTTCCTGTATGTTGGCCAAACACAATTTCTGCACTAATTACGTTATTCTTGAAATCTCTGCAAATTAATCTAGTACCGTTGCACAGTCCATTTGCTGGGTCTAAATTCCTTAAAAGAATGATAGGACAATTTTTCTTCAATTCCAACTTATGAGGAGGTAAGCCGTTTGGTGTTAAAGAGTTAAGAAAATCTTCTTCATAATTGTTGTTGGTGTCATCAGTAGCTTCATCAAAACTGTTGAATGTTTTCACCTCACCAGGAAACATAGAGATCAATTTCTCATTCAGTCTGTCAACATGCTCGTTCTTAGATGCTAATATTGCTCTATTTTTCATGTAATTAGATGAGTGGGCGTTTTCTGTGAAGTTCGGGAAGATAGCCACAATAAGACGGTTTATAGATTCTTCTGCAGTATCATAGTCAATAATCATTTCATCTGGAATTCTAATGTTACCTTCTTTATCAGTTGGTTCCTCACCGTTACCAACTCTGAGTATGAAATCACTGAAGTTCGGGTCGCTTCTGGCCCGCATATTTCGTGATAAAGTAAATCTTTGCATTTTGGGCCACAAAAATGATTTTACCAAACTTGCAGAAATAGTTTGATGAATTGTTGCTTTAGGAACAACTGGTAATACTTGTCTGAAATCTCCTCCAAAAACAATTACTTTTCCACCAAATGCTTTGTTATTTCCCATAATATCCTGAAGTAATTTATCCACATTCTCGATAGCCCATCTTTTCGCCATTGGTGCTTCATCCCATATTAATAATTGTGCTTTCCGCAATAATTCAGCTGCCCCACTTTGTTTAGACATAGTACATTCGCTTGATTCATTAGCGTCTAATGGAATTTTAAACCTCGAATGTGTTGTTCGCCCGCCTGGCATTATTGATGCAGCAACTCCTGAGGATGCAGTTGCAACCGCAATTTGATTTTTAGATCTCACGTGCACCAATAATGCCCTATATAAAAAAGTTTTTCCAGTCCCCCCTGGCCCGTCAATAAAGAAAATACCACCATTGCCATTTCGTATACACTCAACAATTTTTGAAAAAGCATCACGTTGTTCAGGATTCAAATTACGTTCTACTTCATAATCATCAGGCATAATTTCAATTGACATTTCATCTTGTATCTCTCTTGGAATATCCTGAAGCATGTTTTCTACATCATTTTGAATTCTTGGAAGATCATATGAGGTTATGCTCTTACCCATGCTCTCTAAGAAAAAATTCAAACATTTCAATGTTTTTGAAACATATACCTCATGAGATGTTCCCTGTTCTCTTTTAAAATCCTCAGACATTGACTCAAAGAATGTGTCCCACAGAACTCTGACATCAGTTGGTGCACAGTATACTAAGATGATTGCGAATAATCTACGTAATTCATTTGGCATTTGAAAAGTCACCGCTTCTTTTAAACATTCAATAATACTTTCATCATACTCCAACAATCCTCTTTTTTGTGCAGCTTCTTTGAAACTTGAGCAACTAACATTACTTACTGTTAGTAAATCTTGAAAAGATCGTGGTCCTCTAACATTGTTCAGGAGCAGCCTAAGATAATATCTCTCGCCTTCAATAGGATTTGCAGCATTAATTCGGCCAATGACATCTCGTTTTTGTCTTTCTTTCCAAAACCTACCTTGTTTATTCCATACATAATGCTCAGGAAATTCTCTGTAAAGATACTTTCGTGCGTTTTCATTTTTTGTGCACATTAGAAAGTACTCAGTCAACATTGTTTTGGATACATGATCCCATGTCAAAATATTTTTTAAATTTTGATTTGCCCAATAATGTACAAATTGCTGATTGGGAAGATGGAGTTGCAAATTGACTACTGCTGGGTATATCTCATTCAAACTAAATTCGAAAATTCTCCACATTGCTTCTTGTGCAGAAACCCACCGAGAATCTTGAAAGTGCTTAATTTCATCAACTGAATCTTCATGATTATGTTCAGTGATTTGGAAAGCAACTCTATCATGCCCCTTATATATATATTTATATAAGTATTTCACAGCTTGCACCCCTGAACAAATCTCGACATTTATATGACAATTGTACCTTGATAAGAGATATGGACTATAAGGAACAACCCACTGGTTGTTTAGTTCAGCCTTACGAACTTTAACAATAATTCCATTATTTCTCCTTCTGTAGATTGGATATCCATCTTTTCCTTGTATCGTGCTTTCGCAAAATTCTCGTGGATAGTGAAATTTACATTTACCATCCACCATACATGAATTTTTCAAGTTCTTATGCCCACACGGTCCATGCATCATGTGCCTTTTAACCAACTCATGTAATTCAGGATACATTTCTTTGTCTGGAATCTCTGCACTTACGAACCTATCAAAATGATCGGGTGTTGTAATTTTATAATCTGATTTCAAAATTATTAGAATATGCGCATGTGGCAAACCTCTTTTTTGAAATTCAATTACATGGACATGTGCAGCAACCTTTCCAAAAACTTCCTTCTTAAATAATTGATCTTTTAAATCATGAAGTTTTGCTCTAAATACTCTTGAGGTTAAATCTGGCCGATCTTGAGGTAATTGACCATTATACAAATTTTCTTGTATCTCTTTCCATTCGGGATTACAAGTCATTGTAATAAAAAGATCGGGTTTTCCAAATCTCTGGACTAATGCTAATGCATCTAGATATCTACGGCGCATATCCCTTGGTCCCCCAATAAAAGAAGCTGGCAGAACAACTCTTTTGCCGATTTCATTCCCTCTACATTCTCCTTTTGAAACACTATCCATGATTCCTTGGTATAATTCAGATCTTAGTGTTGATTGATTTTGGCGGTAATAATCCAATCTTGTTGCCTCCAACTTTATGTACATGTCAGTTGCATATTGTTGTAATAGTTTTCCGGCAAAGAGGAGTGTAGATTGTCTTGGATTTCGAATTTGCAATCTATAGCAACTATATTCTCTACATGAGACTTTTTTGTTGCTTTGTTTAACGACAACTGAAAAGTTGAAATATCAATTAAGATATGTCATCTTGATTAAATAATATCTATAAATCTTGAAAAATCTAAAAGAAAATGAAAAAGGAAATATATATACACAAAAAATAAAATTTTCATCTATTATTATTTTGAAAATAGTTGAAATGATTTCATACCTTCTTCTTCATGTGAAATTATTTCATCCGCTGATGAAAAGTTTGTTGCTACAGTAGCATCATCATCAACTGCACTATTAGCTGTTATATTAATCGTTAGTGAAATATTTACATAATAAAAAAATTTATAAATTTAAATAGTGATGAAATGATACCTAAGTTTAAATATGTATGGCGCATATCTTCTTTTTGTTGGGGAATAATATAAATTCAAATATTATGTACTACATAACCGTAAATATTTTGTGTTACATAATGAATAACCAATAAAAGTACCTTGTTCATGTTCAGAATCATTTGATTGCGCTGTATCACTGACGTTAGTTTGAGAAGTTGAACCAACCTTCTGGATATTTTGATGCCATCCCGTCTGCCCTTTAGGGAAAAGAATAGGATACTGTAAAGGGTCATAACATCCATAATAATGTTTTATTCGATGTCTATGACCTGAGTGAGCATGCACTACAATGTCCCGTTCAAAGGGTATGTTAGCATTATTCCCTTCAACCCATATCGCTGCAACTTGATCTGCTGATGGAGAATTGTACACTCGCTGATCTAATCTTACATCTTTCGAAATATGAAGTTCTACATCTTTCATTGAAGGACAATCTTTTAATCTTCTAAAGAACTTGGCATAAGGATTTGCTTCCAAAATCGAAATGAGCTTTTTCACAGTAGATTCAGATAAGTTGGAATCTTGTAATATCTTCATTCTGTTCTCAACTTCATTATCAGTATCGACAAAATACAATTGAAAAAATCCTGGACCATCTTCTCTTGGGAGTAAACTTGGTAGATCGTGATAACACATTCCTTGTACTCGAAAAGTGTAAATTCCTCGTCTTGCAGAGGCAAGCTCTTTATCTAATTTCACACCAAATGATGTAAACGAAAATATGGAATTGAAATGTCGAATATTTTTTCGAAATTCAATTGCTTCATTTGATTGAGAAGAAAGTAGCTCATATAACTCATCTGAAACTTCAATAGGTGCAAGCTTAATTTTTCCATTCCCACAACAAAATCCCGGAGGTTCAAATTCGAATTTGGCAGCACCACAATGAGTGCAATCTAAACCTTTTTTCATTTCGTGCAATGCAGAAGAGATTGGTTCATAAATTCTTGAACCTACAAGGTTCAAACATACAATTATACTAAATATTAATTTAGATTAAATAAAATTGATTACTTGTATTGAAATATATATATACCTTTGCATTCATATGGAATCATTTGAGCTCTGAGAAGCCAAGGCTCGTCTGACGAGTACTTACGCATAACTCGTTCTTTCCTCAGTTCGTTAACGCGTTGAATATAATTTCTCTTCTGCTCCCCATTCAAGTTCTGGTAACGACTTTTCTTTGGTTGCTTATGTTCCTTCACTTCATTTATAAAGGCTTCCTTTGAGGACGATGCATGCATTTTTCTCTTTTTTCTCAATGCATTAACATGTTTACTATATTTTTTTTTCTCATCTTCATTTAAGTTCTGGTAATGACTTTTCTTTACCATGCTTACTGGTATATTTGTGCTCCACGTCGCTGCAATTCGACACTTAAATGTCATTCAGGGTTTATATAATTATTA
The DNA here is from genome assembly GCA_963669365.1 of Verbascum thapsus. Taxonomy (NCBI): domain Eukaryota; kingdom Viridiplantae; phylum Streptophyta; class Magnoliopsida; order Lamiales; family Scrophulariaceae; genus Verbascum; species Verbascum thapsus. The sequence goes on along the minus strand of OY770105.1, from coordinate 4,452,018 downwards.
ATGAAAGTGATTTTCTATTGAATTTACTGATAAAATTTAAGAAAGAAATCCATGCATAAAGCTGATAAAAAATGAATCAACGACATATATTTTTTTTAAATAGAAAGACGCAAAGAAAGTAAATTGATAAGGGCAAACATATCGAAGAGTTTATTTTTTATAGAAGAGATGGAATACATTCAATGATTCAAAATGGTGTTCCACAATTCATTTTCCTTAAGCATCAACAAATATATATGTTTCCTATTAAAATTTTGTGTGCTTCTTCAATTTTTCTACTGCACCTTGTATGTTTTCCCAACATGTGTATAAAATTTATATAAGAATATAACATTATATGTAGGATGTTTATCTCACGCTTCCACATTTTAATCTCCTCTCCCACTAATTTTTAATTCTTTATAAATTCCTATAACTCAAAGGAGATAACATAGATATTATAAATTATAAATTATAAATTCCTTACTCTTTTGATTACAGTTGGTGAAAAACTTGGAGATGTTTATTTATGATATATATCATATTATACAAAATTTAAATCTAAAACCAAACCAATAAACGGTTTACTTGCATATTATAGGATATTGATTGAACACCCTACTCCAACTTCATACAACCAAAACTACCTTTTCCCATTAATTTTTTTTGCCACATTAAACAAATAATATCACGGCAAATTAAAATTCAGAAGATAAATTAACTCTTTAACTTACATAGAATTCACAACAATAATCATTTGATAAAAATGGCTCATTCTTAAGAAGAAACATGAATTTGTCCATAAAGAAAAATATGTGCTGCAAAAAATATGATTGTTCTTCATTATACTTGGTCTATAGAGCATGAAAACAAAGCATTTTCTGAAGCAATTCGTAGTGGGAATGAATATAATTATGTTCTACTCAATTGCTCAATCTAATATAATCGCACTTCATATATACGATAATTTTTCATAATTTGGCTGATCATATTGCACTTTAGCAGCATGTGAAGAACAAGAAAAATGTAGAACATGTAGCATCACTTTTATACATATATAGGAATAGAAATAGTTATCTGATATATAAATGGCATAGCAAACAAACAACTATAATTTTCTTCTAGTAATAATTTTCTTCTCCAAGTGTTGTCTTTATGAAAATAATTATAATGAGACAACATCTCTCCATCAATAAAAATAAGTTTGAAAATCAACTAAACCATCTTCCCCTAATTATCGTCGTAATACAATCGAAAGTTGAGAAAACAAAATGGGCAAAAAAAAAAAAGATCCTACTTAATCTGCAACTAACCCTTGATTTAGATAATTTCCTTCATGTTTCAGAAGCTGGTAGTTAAGTTACTCGACACGTCTAATTCCTTTCAATTTTTATGGGAAAGCGCAGTTACGGGAATCCTTTTGTGGCGACTGATTCCTCCTTTTCATCCGGTCTGCTGTTCGTTGAGTATTCGCTACCGAGCGAACTTTAATCACCTTCTTCTGCATATGAAAATCATTCCATTCAATGGAAACTCAATTAAATAAGTTTTACGTATGCTTAAACATAAACGAACATAGCCTAATATTTTATTAATTGATAAACCAATTAATCGACTCGTCAATATTATAAGGCAGATTAGGACTATTTTATACGTGCATGATTCTCTTCCATCTTAAAAGCCTCAAAAGTTAAAACATTATATATACTGATATTAATCATATTTCCACACAGTGTGACTCACTCATAATCATTCAGTAACTAAAAAGAATATGGATAATTTTATGCAATAGGTAACAAATATATGATATACTAAAAAATGCTTAAACATAAACGAACATAGCCTAATATTTTATTAATTGATAAACCAATTAATCGACTCGTCAATATTATAAGGCAGATTAGGACTATTTTATACGTGCATGATTCTCTTCCATCTTAAAAGCCTCAGAATTTAAAACATTATATATACTGATATTAATCATATTTCCACACAGTGTGACTCACTCATAATCATTCAGTAACTAAAAATAATATGGATAATTTTATGCAATATGTAACAAATATATGATATATGATATATATATATGTACTTGCCTGGATCTCAATGAGAACAGTGGAATAAGCATAAACAAAGGCAATGTCTCCGATGGCCTGAAAAGTTCTCCACACCTTTTCCGGCCCTGGTAATTGGGTGGGCAAAATGATTTTGATGATGAACCATTTAGCTTTCCGTTCCTTTTTGAAACGTGAAAAAAAATTTAATGACATAATCATTTAGCTTTTAGCATTCATCAGTTACTAATAAGTTCATGAGTTACATAGTAAATGTGAAACTTTGTGTTAGGCATGCTCTTTGCTATCCGGCTCCATATTTGTTATGTACAATGACCAATTGGAAAGAAGAGAGAGAGACAATTTAATATGAAGTAATTATTATAAATGAACAAGTATAAATTGCATATTATTATAATATAATATGAGGGTATTTTGGGCAATAAAAATTGAAGGTGTAAATCATGTGTAGTGTTATGAGGGTATTTTGGGCAATAAAAATTGAAGGTGTAAATCATGTGTAGTGTAAATCATTGGCACTTTTATAATAGATATAGATATATATATAGATATAGATATAGATACATCCATGTATTTCACCATTTAGAGCCACAGAGAATGACATTGTGCTAAGACACTGGTGACTTATTTGGGAAGCAGAAGCCCTCCAGCATTTGCTTCACAAACCTCCAGTCAACTATATCATATGCCTTTTGAATATCAATCTTCAGTAGGCATCTAGGGGATGCATTTTTCCTATTATAGGCTCTCACCAATTCCTGACTTATAAGAATATTATCTATGACTGATCTCCCTTTCACAAATGCACCCTGATTCTCATTCACCGGACTGGGTAAAACTCCTGCCATCCTTTGTACCATCAATTTTGAGATGCACTTGTATACTGTGTTGCAACATGATATTGGCCTGAATTCACTTGCTTTTGTTGGATAATCAATTTTAGGGATCAAGGCTAAAAGTTGCTTCAAAAATTTCCCAGTTCTGAAGAATTCTTGGACTGCATCAATTACATCTCCCCACAATTGCCCAAGCCTTCTTAAAGAATCTGCTATAATAACCATCAGGCCCTGGACTCTTGTTACTATCAATGCTAAACATAGCTTTCCTCACTTCCTCATCTTTAAATGGAGTAATCATTTCCAGTTGTTGCTCAATAGTCAGTTTAGGACCCTCCTCAAACACATTTCCAAGCAATTGCTTGTAAAAGTATACAAACTGAGCACACACATCCTAATATTCAGTAAGGACTCACCCTTCTCCATCTTGAATTGAAATGATTCTATTTTTATATCGCTTCTTTTTAAGCAGCATATGAAAATACCAGGTGTTCTGATCCCCCGTGCAAATCCAGTCACTTTTAAGTTTTTGTTCCATAAATTGATGCAACAAAGCGTGTTTCTCCATTAATCTACTCTTTCCATCTTTTTCCATCTTTTGTAAAGCATCATAGGGGATCAGCCCCTCTCGATGTCAACAAGTTCAATCCTAGCCCTCATAACCTGGGTTTTCAATCCTTGGCATTGACTTTTAATGAGTTATTTGAAACTCCCTTTTAAATTTATCAATTTTTCGAGTTATACCGAACATTGTATGCCCCCTAAACTGTTTTCCCCATTCTTCAGGCACAATGTGCATGAACCTTTAATTTGTACATATGTTGAAAAATTTGAATGAGATTCTCCTAGGCTGCTCATCAATCTCAATTTTCACAATTATAGGACTATGATCTGAAATTCCTTCTGAAAGGATTAACGTTTCAGCCAAAGGGTACTCCATTATGTATTGATGATTGATTACAAATGACCCATCAATCTTTGAAAAAATTCTCATCCCATCCCCTTGACTATTACTCCATGTATATTGTGTACCTTGCCACTTCATTTCCTCTATTTCACAAAGCTCAATACAATCATGAAATTCCCGTATTTCAGCTATCATAACCGGATTTCCACCCACTCTATCAGCTTTCCTCATCAGATTGTTGTAATCCCCAATAACCAGCAAAGGTTCATTTGTCACTTTGATGATTCCAAGCTCCTCTCGCAATTTTCTTCTCTCCTGATTCTGATTGCTGGCTACACAATAGTCATCATAAACTTCCTTTTTGTACTTACTCTTGCTACTGCGCAATGAACAAACTGTTTAGACATACTTATGAGATTAACGCCATACTCCTCCTTCCAAAGAATCCAAATCCTTCCTCTTCGGCTTCTATTGTTGTCAATGTTACACCAAGCCGGCCACATCTTTTCAGCTATACGACCCATCCTTTTATCTTTAACCTTATGTTCCAGAATACTCATAACACCAACTTTATATTTATTACAGAGAGCAATCACCTCTCTCTGTTTACAGTGGTTATTTAACCCCCTAATGTTCCAAATATCTAAGTTCAGTAACTAAATTAGTTACTGCTACCCCCCCTTTATCTGTCTGCACACTTACATCATGTTCTATGCACTCCCCTTCACTACGTATGTTATCCCCATGCCCTCGTAATCCTGATGGTTCTCCTTTCTCCACCACTTTTTTTTCATTTCTGTTTATTGAGAACCATTCTTGTCCCCCTGTCTCCTGCCTGAGCTTTTGCTCTCCTGTTTCTTTTATCTTTACCCCATCTGCTTTCTCAAAGATTTCACTCAATCTCTTAGGAACCCAGATTTGCTTCACGCCCTTTCTCCTACATGCTTCCCCACTATGCCCAAATCCTTAGCAAACGGCACATTTCACTGGTTCCCATTCATAAACCACTTGTTGTTCAGGAGTCTTAAACTCAATAGATGAATGTGGGTTCAACCACTATACCTTTTTCATTCTCAAACATCACACTCTCCGACAACTTGTCGATCTCCATCTCCACCAGAATTCTAGCAAACTTTATTCTCTCCCTTTGAATAGTCATTTTATATGCCATTAATGGTTTTCCAATGAGGTTTGCTATTTTACCAAGTGATTTACACCCCAGTACTTCAGTTCCAACTCAGGCAATTGGACCCAAACTGGCACACTCTTAATTTCATCTTTAATTCTTCACTCCATGGTGCTACAATGAGAGGTTCATTATCAAAGTGATACACTCCTACTCTTTAACACTTCATATCGTGCATCAACAATATTGAATCGCTCTATAAAAACACTGTTCCTTTTCATGACCAACTTATCAATCCCATACCTTCCCCATATTCGTCTAATATACTCATTGATTACCTGGTATGGCGGTTTTGCTCCCATTACATAACACACCAAGGCTGAATTCCAGTATTCAACCTCCTCTTGTACATCCTCTGCCGCAATTTTCCCAACCCATTTGCCATTAGTCTCTGTTAGCGGGACAAAATCAAGTTTAGTGCCCGCACTCCGAAGCTTAGAGATATCGAATTGATCCCAAACAGTTCCCAGTTTAGGCTTCTCATGTGTCTCCTTCATCTCCGACTCCACTTCAATTATCTCCCGTGTTGGGGATTTAATAAAACCTACAACTCGTTGTAGACATTCCGTTATTGTGCCTTGAACTTCCGTATTACCCTCTTCTTTTTGTACTTTGTCATGTATCTGCTTCATTAGGGTTTCTACTTTCCCCAAATATATGACACTCACCTCTTCATTCCTATCTCCACTAAAGCCAAGTGTTTTCCTGCTATCTCCATCCTCTACCTGTTCCTTTCTTTCCTCTCCTTCCTTGTTAGTTTGCTCAGATCCTAACACCCTACTAGTTTTCAGATGCCCTTTCCTCCTCTTCGCCATGGCAACTATTTTCACCGAGAGAGAGGAAAAAGATTTACCTTAAATCTTTATCTATGTGCTTTGACCAAATGGGAATTCCACTAACCTATGATACCAGTTTATACTGTATCTATTCTATTTTAGCAAACTATAATCTCCTACTTGGGTTAATATATAGTACATGTGATGTCTCCAAAAATACTATGGTTGAATATACAGTTCACAAGTCATTGGGATAACCATATGAACGGTTACATGAAGTTTATCTCAGAGTAAACACAAGTTTTCTTTACCTAGACCCAAATCCACGAAATACTCGTAAGAAAGTATTTTACCCGGATGTGATTACATATCGACAGGTCCAAAAAAAAGTTAAACCCGACTAGCCCGATACATTTTGAATCGGGTCTGGATCCGGTAAATACCTATGTGTAATGTGTAAACTTCATGTAAAACCCATGGGCTAAAGCAAAATTTGGGTATTGTTCAGATAATGGTCGGGTATTATGCAAGTAAAATACCTCGAAAATATTGGACTCGAACCCAGACCCGAACCCGAACTAGATAATACTCTCGAGTTCAGGTCTCGACCCTACGAATCAAGACCGGGTTAAGTAAAATTGAATTGAACGGGGCAGAGAATCCAGGTAATCCCTGTCAATGCCAGCTCACAAGCATAGACATATGAACGACTACAAGAAGTTTATGTCTGAGTAAAGATGAGTTTTTATTAAATCAAAGCAAACACGAGAGACTTTAAGGACACTTGATTGATGATTTCGAACTATACACACATTTCAAACAATCAAAGAAATCGTAACAATTTCAAGTTCACAGAGCAATAAATTTTGCCAAAAAAAAATTGACATTCTACACAATCATAATCTGATTCGCATTATCATTTTCATCGCATATTCATAGTCATAATTCAGCCAAACTAGTAGCTATGGATCTAACATCAATTTTATGATCTGATGTCCACCTATCTCAATACAAACCTGAGAAAATTCATTGTTGAGGGACAAGACACCGTTATTTCTTGGTAGAGAGATAAAGTCCAGACACGATGGCAACTCCTACAACTGCAACTCCAACGCTAGCAACTATCTTTCGCACAGAAATACTTCTCTTGTTTTGAGATGGGATGCTCAGAAGTTGCATTAACTGTAAAAGAGGTATATAAACATCAAGTTGCATGAGTTTCATAAGTGAATGCGATTGATGGACCCACTTACGAGAGAGAAAGAAATAAAATTACTTGGAGAAGGGAATACAGTTAGATTGTAAAGACTTTATTGGGTTTAGTGAGGGTATAAATCAGGTCTATTTTGTATTTCAACATCACCCCCCCCAACCCCCGCGATTTCTCATGTCATTGTGCTATAACCCAAATGAAGAAAGAAAACACAAGAAAAATCATTTTTCCTAGTTTTGTTACTAGAGAAAATAAAAGGTAAAGGAAAATATGAGAGAAAATCTAACACTTATCTAAGAATATCTTTTCATTACCATTTGCTGAGGGAAACGGTGGAAAACTCTTACTGCAACACCAACTTCTATATTTGTGAATGTGATTTATTATTTTTTAATGATGTGTGCAAAATTATTCTTTTAGAAAAGATTTCAAATCAATTATTAGTTTAGTTCCATAGTTACCTTTTTCTTTTTGTTTTCATTGTCCTTGAAGTTCTCCATAATTTTCTCTAGACCAAACTTTAAAAAATTATATTTCTTTGATTTTCTTTTCCTTTCCCTATCCTTTTCTTGACCAAAATCTTTGAACCAAACACAGTGTTAATTTCCTATAATTTGTATTTGCCAAGATGAGACGTAAGTTCTCAGTAATATTTCCACTCAGAAAGATGACCAGGGGGGCAAGGTAGGTGAAATTGATTCCAAGGGTGATGTTTTTTTGCTGCTTCTTGTGGGTAAGCATTAAAACATGTAAATCCAAGTGCTATATGCTTTATTTGGTAAATGAGGATTGCAAAACAGATTTTGGAAACCAAATACAATTACAGCATTGGGACTCTTTACCTCAACAGGCTGCTTCCAGTTCTTCTGGATTCCTGGTAAGTGCCCCTTACCAACTACTGCTACTACAGAATTATGCTCGCTAGCAACTCTTAATAATGTGGCTGACATGTATCTGTATAAAGAAAATTCATAATTAATAACACAGTAAAAGAACAAGTCTAGACCAGAAATTTCTTCATAATAAAACACCTACAAAAGGAGGAAGAATAATTATGCAAAAATGATGTTGAAGACCAACTATATAACATGATTAAAACTTCAATCTATAAGACAATCTGATTTTCTTAGGATCAGATCCTAAAACTTGAGAGAACTATTTGTGGTTATGTTTTAAATTTGTGGATAAATTCTCCCATATGACGACACATCACAACTCTAATAGCATAATTTGAATGTAATTGCTTATAAGGGCGCAACACCTCATATCTACCTTTTGGTTATTATGATTAGGACACTCTCCAAGCATGGCACTGGGGGCAATTGTCTATATTGATTTAACTTTTATAATAACTAATGACAAACTATTTCCACTTCTTGTTTTATACATCATTAGCTAAAACTAGCCTATTTATTGCAGGGACTTGCCTCTTCACGACTCTTAAAAAACACAAATACTCAAATTACGAGTGGCTGAAAATGTTCAGCACAAACAACACTTGGCTGTGTCGATCAGGTAAAGTGAGAGTTGTTAAAAAGATATTAGAAGCTATGTTACCAACAGATAAGGAGACACGGATATGACACATACGGATAGATATGGCCTGGAGAGAATACAACCATTAATATATATATATATATATATATAATTATATATATGTCTTATTAATCTTCACGCAATCATAGAACACTCCAAACAAAGAAAAGTATAATTTATCTAGTCTCACCCACATTTATAGTAAAAGCAATATTATTTGATATGTATATATGTATGTGTATATATATATATATATAATTTAAGGAAGCTTAATCGTAAATATAACTATTTGAATTCTCAGAGTGCCTCCTTGTCTTTCTCTTCTTTTTTTTTGGTTTTTCCTTGTAATTTTAATCTTCATTCACCATCTTTCAAACTACCATTACTTTTTTGGCATTAGTCATGTCATATTCCTAACCTTCCTGTCCATCTATTTTATCATCTCAATGACAATGCCATTAAGTTATCTACTGGATGGCTAGCCTTCGCATCATCACATCTACCGTGTATCATAAAACTAAAGACATATTTATTGAGAACAATTGAGTTGCTTTGAGTTCTGACTTAGATACTATTCGGACATGTCATCCATTTTTTTCTTTTCTTTCTTGGACACATATCTGAGGAGTATCGTAATGGATACTACATCAAGTCATCTATATAAGTATCCGTGAATCGAGGTCAGAAGGGAAGTGGAGAAGAAGGTATCATGCGAGTCCTGAATGACATAGTTTCACTTTCTGATAGCAATTATCAGGAGAGGAATTCAAGGACGCATAGCTTGAAAGTGAGCGTTGAGAATTCACATCTTCTTTTAGCACTTAAACAATGAAATGAAAATAAAGATGAAACTCAGAAGAACACTAACTGGTCGCGTTCATGCACAAGGGTTTCCATAAGCGTTGGAAACTGCTTGCTCATCTCCTGAATTACAAGCGTTAACATGTCAACATCATCCATATCTTTCAGCTACAAAAAAGCACAAAAGATTCATTATTGCTCCATTAACATCGTATAAGCCCGTATCCCTCAAATATGACGTAGACCGAATCTGTCAGTTCAACAGGTAAGGAAGTCTACCATTTTAGTGAGTTGATCAGGATCCGGCAAGAAAAATGCTTGAAACAATAAGGAGTACAATAATTTCGTCTTGTGCCAAATAGGCATTTTTGCCCATGTTCTCCGCAATGTTATCTGCCAAAGAAGAAATAAGTTAAAACTAAGGAAGCAACTCAAAGTAAATTGTTGTACAATTTAATTTGTGTAATGTAATTGTGGTTTATAGACAGAAAAATTAGTGAGGGTAGATTCACAGTAAAAATGGCTTCGGAACGATATATGTTTCAGAATTCTAAATTTTTAGAGATTCTCTGCCTAAAGACAATAGTAAGAGATGATGCAACTTTTCAATGATTACTAAAAACAGTTAATTCTTAAAGTAACATCAAGTAAAGCTGAGAGTGAGGACAAAGCTAATCTGAGATGAAATATTGAAGATACATACTAAGTTTAACATGGCCATCAACACTTTTGCAACAGAAAATAGACACATCAGTCTATATTTTTAAAGAAAAGGGAGCTACACTAGAATTGGGTTCTCTCAAATATTATACAGGCAACAATTTGATTTGTGTAATTAGATGGTTGCACATATGCCATGAAAGTAACTTACTTGGACAGGTCGATCACCAAGTATCACTTTGCCCCCATACTTCGTTGCTTCTTCATATGCCACACGAAACTCCGCACCAGGCAAAACTTCAAGTTTACTAGCAACCTAGTAAAATAAAGATTGGAAATGAGATAATCCTGTTTTAGAATCCGTTTGAAATATTCTTTCCAGAAGCCAATAAACTGCTTCACTTGTGAAATAACTAATATAAGTAAAAGATACAAACAAACCTTAGCAAGAAACCAGCTGTAAAGTATCCCAAAAAGATTTTGATTCTTCTTCCACGACTCCATCATTTCTCCAAACGTCGGAACCTGCTCACCAATTGTTAATTCAATATCCAGGCCCCAACTTAAGAGTTGTTAAACAATCCAAATCACATATTATGAATGAAATAAATATTAGGATAGGAATAATAGTGTGAACTGGTTAGTAAATCAGTAATGTCTCAACTCAATATAGTCTAGTAGATGAGTAATAGTAATCAAAAAGATTCTTCGTCTGTTTTTTAGGGTAGAGTTTACCAAGAAGAAGCTTCAGATCACGAAACACATATTGTCACTGAAATGCATGCACACAAACCTAAAATTTGAAGTAGAAGCGATTGATGTATTATCTTAATAGATCTACTCATATTAACATATTGTATATTGTAATCTGATGTACGCCAAAACCAGAAAGGATTTTAAAAACACTTGCCCACACAGTTGAGCATTATTCACAAATCTATTTGCCCCCCCCCCCCCCCTCAACCCCAAAGACTTCAAATCCAGTCGAGAAGTGAAGTTACAGCATGACAATGCTTCAATCATAATGCTTTTGAAATTTACGAAATGTATGAAATGTGTTTGGTTAGGCTGGAAATTACGAAATTGTCAAGAAGGGTGCTTAAACAAGAGATTTACCAAAACCCACTGACAAGTACAAGATCGGTGAGTAACTAAGGAGAGTTACCAAAAGTCTGGACAAGTACGAAATCAGTGAGTAACTAGTGAGATGATCAAAAATAAGTAAAACATATGTAATCTTAGAATAGGTCGTCAAGACTTCATTAAAACAGGATGAGAGAAAACACTTAAAGTGGAATACCATTCAGAAGAAATGGCTGTAAAATTCTTCCATTTTCAGTCATCTAATGTTAAAATAGGCTAGGATTTCCATAATTTTGTTTTTGAATCAATAACTTGAATAGTATACTATTAGACATATAATAAGTGGCAGAACTCGTCAGTAAACACATCTATGTAAAATGGAGTTCTGATACACTTATCATTTATTTGCATTTTCACGATTTTACATAGTAATCTTGGATTCATGCAAATAGTTAAAGTGGATCACAGGGCAGCTTGTTTGCACATCAATTGACATGGAAGTCCCATGGACACCAAAATAGTGGAATTAATGGCTTTAAAGCTACCGCTTTTACTATTGCTTCCACTTTATTTTCAAAATTCACAAGCGAAGTAAACTTCTATAGTACAGGAAAGATATATAAAGAGGAAATAAGATGCCACCTTCAAGTTGTGAGGCGTTAGAACAGCAACGCGGCTAGAGCATAGCTCCAAGAAAACAACCTGTAATAAACAAATATGCCTGAACATTTCAATAAAAAAGAAAAAGAGTAGCCCGAATAAATCAACTAAAGTGTAGTAGAGAAGAGTACTAGCATATTATACTTGAATATATCAATCAAGGATTCCAACTTTCAAAAGAGAAGCACCTGCGGTTTCAAGAAATCAATCACAGCTTGAACTTCATGGCAAGACTCCTACAAGGAAACAATTTTAAACATAAAAAACATAAAATGGAGAAAACACAGCTTGAGACTTCCAAAATGAAATTTGCTTAAAGAATCAGATAACTGCATGAAAGAGGAATACACAAATTCCCACGAGGTTTCAACTTTCAAGGGATTCTACAAAAACAGCAGAAGACAGAACAAGTGACAACTAAAAAAGGATTAAGAAAATGATACACTATCTTGCAATAAGGCCTAAAAATTGAATAAGAAATTAGTAATTGAAACAACACAATTTTTGCTAAATATTCACATTTGCATGATCAAGAAAGATACAAATTTCCACAAGGTCCTATAAAATCAACAAAACAGCAACAAGATGAACAATTGACAAGAAAAGGGATAAAAAGAAAACATGATGAATTTCGATAAGGCCTAAAAATTGAATAAAACAACAAAGAAACAATTCATTGGAAAAGCAAAACAAGATCTAACAAAATAAACAAAATTACCGTAGAAACGTGAGCGGTGCCAACTAAATAAACATCGCAAACGCCTCCCTCGGCAACTGATTCGCAAGTTAAGGTGACCGCATTCTTCGAAAGCTCCGGCGGCAGAATTTTCCTCTCGTAATGATTATTACTACTGTGATTATCTTCAAAATCAGCTTCATTTCCACCTTCACCGCTATAATTGCCGTTCCCGCCGGAAATCGGTGAATTATTATCTCCTTCCCCTACGTGAATATAGTCATCGCCGTTTATGGATGTGGAAGAAGGAGGATCCATCGCACGGCGGCAAGATGAGGGTACGAAGGAAATCAATTTGAACGGCGTTGGTTTGAGGCGAAGGAACGACGGCGTAGTGGAGATAGTGGTGGTGGTGGCGATGAGGCGTGAGAGGAGGAGGTGGTGGTCTACCGATTTCAGATGATTTAATCGGTGCATGTGATGTGAAGCAGGCGGGACTATGGCTTAGGATTTACTATGGCTTAGGTCTTAGGATTTGGGTTGATACTTTTTTACCAAATCCAAGGCAATCAAATTATTTTTGGAAATCTTAGTCTCGATTTGATTTAATTAATTTAAAATATAATTCGTATTTTATAATAAGTGTAATTTATTTTCTTAATAAATGTGATATTTGGTTAGGTTTGGATTCTTGAACCGATTGGCATCAAAATATGAGATTAAAATCCTGAAGAGCTCTATTTACCGTGGGTAAAAATTATTGCACTGTTGTGGTAAATACTTATATTTAATCGGGTATTAAATTGAGATGTATATTCTGCATTTTATAGATGTATCTTCTTAGGAATAAACAATTGAGAATAGAAAAATCTGTGCACATGGATAGCTAAATCAGGAGCATGACGATAATAATCCGTGTTCTCAGGATACGATCCGAACATGCTTGCATCTCTGAATCATTTCTTATAGCTTTATAAAAATTATATAGTCATCTGATGATTTTCTTTCATGTTTTTAGTCTGTACTGTAATGAAAGATTGTGACGGGGAAAATAGTTTCAGTTCTTTCACTTAGGGGTGGCAATTGGGCAAGTTGGGTTGGTTTTGGGTCGGTTTCAATGAGTTGGTTGTTAAAAGGAGTTTGGTTCTTAAATGGTTTTAAGGTGGAACCAAATTCAACTCAAAATAGAACCAAAATCAATCCAAAAGGGAACCAAGCTCAACCAGACTCAATACCTTACATTTTGTTCATTATTAATTAGATTATTGGGGCTCACTTGAAATTTAGTTGGATCTAAATTGGAACCAAGTTAGAACCAATTAGGAATCAAATAAAATTTTCTTAGGAACCAATTCAACCAAAATTTGGTTGGAACAGTTGAAACCGTGATTCCGAATCCATTTTGCCATCCCTACTTTCAATCCTAGACACTTATCTGAATGGGTTTTGTTGAATTACAGATAGATCAAGAGAAAAATATGGAAGAAAGACTTTATTTCTTGAAGAGTATTGAACAAGACTAATATCTCATTATAGAGGAGTTAATGGAACATTCCGTAATAATTCATCATAAAGCACTCCTCATAATATATATACAATCTAAACTAACCACTAAGGGTATAAAGGACATATCCCCAATAATACACACTATACTCAACACTCCCCCTCAAGGTGGGAAGTAGGGGGAAACAAATTTACAACTCCAAATTTGTACAGCAGCTTCTCAGCTTGATCCTTGCCCAATGCCTTTGTTAGCAAATCAACTGGCTGTTGCTTGGTAGGAATATAATGTGTAGATATAACACCATCTTGAATCTTGTCTCGGATAAAATGGCAGTCGACTTCTATGTGCTTTGTTCGCTCATGAAACACTGGATTAGCCCCAATCTGAATGGCAGAACTACTGTCTGAATATACCCTTACAGGACCTGAATGCTTTATATGTAAGTCTTCCAGAATACTAAGGATCCACACCACTTCACAAGTAACAGAGGCCATAGCCCGGTATTCAGCTTCTGCTGAAGATCTAGAGACAACTGTTTGTTTCTTAGCTTTCCAGGAGACAAGAGAATCTCCAATTTGAACAGCATAACCTGTGATGGATCTTCTGGTCATAGGGCAGGAAGCCCAGTCTGAGTCACAGTATGCACTAATCTGCATTGAGTTGTTAGCTGAGAAAAATAGACTTAAACCAGGCTTACCCTTAAGATATTTTAACACCCTAAAAGCAGCATTTAAATGAGACTGCTTGGGCTTATGCATGAACTGAGTCAAAATAAGCACAGAATGACTAATATTTGGTCTAGTCAAACACAAATATAAAAGCTTCCCAACTATTCTTTGATACATAGTCACATCACTCAACAAAGGATCATTAGCAGAATTATTAAGACTCAAATCATATTCATATGAAGTAAGTTTTACCTGAGTATCCATAGGGGTTGCAACAGGTTTGCACCCCAGCATACATGTGTCTGATAGAAGCTCCAGTAAGTACTTCCTTTGATTGATACAAATTCCTGCAGAAGACCTAGCTACCTCTATTCCCAAGAAATACTTCAATTCACCTAAATCCTTCATAAGAAATAATTGTGAAGATATGATTTACAATCAGAAATAAGAGTTTCATTTGATCCAGTGATAATGATGTCATCTACATAAACCAATAAAACCAAGATATCACTCCCCCTGGTTTTAACAAACAGAGAGTAGTCTCCTTTAGATTGTGTAAAACCATAATCATGTAATGCTTCAGTGAATTTGATATTCCACTGTCTAGGGGCTTGTTTTAAGCTATATAGAGACTTATGTAATTTACAAACCTTACCCACAGCATGCTTACCAAAGCCAGGAGGAATGTCCATATAGATGTCCTCTGTTAAGTCTCCCTGCAGAAAAGCATTAGAAACATCCATCTGGAATATAGACCAATTAGAAATAGAAGCTATAGACAAGACTATTCTGATAGTTACATGTTTAGCCACTAGTGCAAAGGTTTCAGAATAGTCTACACCTTCTAATTATGTAAACCCCTTTGCAATCAACCTGGCTTTATACCTGTCAATAGAGCCATCACTGTGATACTTTATAGTGTATAACCACCTGCAGCCAATAGGTGATTTACCTGCAGGTAAGTCTACAATGCTCCAAGTATTATTAATATCAAGAGCTTCAATTTCTTTTGACATGACCTCTTGCCATTTAGGACTAACAGAAGCCTCTTGGTATGTCTTAGGAACAAGGAACAGCATCAGTGGATATAGAAGAGAGAAAAGCTTTGTAAGAGGAGGAAATTAAATCATACCCAATGAATTTGGAAATGGGATGCTCAGTAGAGCAATTAACAATAGCATTTGAAATGTAAGGAGAGTAATAATCTTTGGCCCATATCGGGGGCTGAGATTGTCTAGAAGATCTCCTGACACTCTCAGGAGGAGGTATAGATTCAGTTGGTGGAATCTCAGTAGATCCAGTGTCTGGACTACTATCAATATCAGCAGAACTCTCAATAATGTCAGAATGAGGAAGAGTTTCAGAGTAATCTTTTGAATAATGGTGATAGGGAGCTATAAGCTCATTATAATATTGATCAGAATCAATGTGAACAAACTGATCTTCTTGAATGTTATTCTGATTCAAAAAAGGTAAAGAGTCTTCATGGAAGACTACATCTCTAGCAATACAGAAAGATTGATCTTGTAAACATAACAATTTGTATCCTTTCTGAGTATTGGAGTAACCAATTAAAATGCATGCCTTACTTTTTTCCTGAAATTTGTCTTGATTAGGTAGAATCTTGACATAGCAAAGGCATCCAAAAATTCTCAAGTGATTGTAATCAGGGACAAAATTGTAGAGTTTAAAGTGAGGAGTATGACCATGTAACAGAGGTGAAGGAGTAATATTTATGAGATAGACAGCAGTCAACACACAGTCTCCCCAATACTTAATAGGAACTTGAGATTGAAATTTTAAGGCTCTAGCAACATCTAGAATGTGCCTATGTTTTCTCTCTACTATCCCATTTTGTTGGGGGGTATATACACAGGAACTTTGATGAACTATACCTTTGGATTTGAACAAATGAGAACATTCAGAATTAAAGAAGTCTTTAGCATTATCAGTTCTTATGATTTTGATGTGAGAATCAAACTGATTTTCAGCATATACAATAAAGTTAGTAAGCAATTGAACTACTTCAGTTTTGAATTTCATAAGGAACACCCAGCAATATCTAGTAAAGTCATCTACTATAGTGAGAAAGTATCTCTCCTGATTGTAGGTAGGTGCTTTGTATGGCCCTCAAATATCAACATGTATAAGTTGAAAAGCCTTGGTGGTTTGAGTCTTACTAGTGGGAAACTTTAACCTAGTTTGTTTAGCAATGGGACAAATAGGACAAATACTGTGATTAAAGGAATCTTTGCTTATATTCAACTGTGGTAACCAATGTAATCTAGCAAAGGATAAATGGCCTAGTCTACAGTGCCACAAATCACACTTATTTTGAACAAGGTCTTTGTTATTCCTATTACAGCTTAAAGAGTTACAGATGGTCTGATTTTCAGTATTCCTAAGGTTATCTTCAAAATAGTATAGCCCTTGTTTCAATCTACCAGTGCCCTTTGTCTCTCCAGTCCTGGGATCCTGTATCAAACAAACCCTATGATAGAAGTTTACACTATATTTATTATCAGATAGGAGTTTAGACACAGATATCAAGCTAAACTCAAAATCTGGAGCATACAGAGGACCATATCTTTACTTAAGGTTATGTTCCCAGTGTGTGACACAAGACTTATATTACCATTAGGCAGTTTAACATAGAGTTTTTGAGGGCAAGTAGTGATATTGTGATCACACAGATTATAGTTATGAGTTATATGGTGGTTAGCACCTGAATCTATGATCCATACATCACTATCACACAAAGTAGAGGAGAGAGGTTCATACATATACCTGAAAGAGTAGCAGGTTTGTTCTTTTCATTGCCAGAGTTGCCTATGAGTTCAAGAATCTGCTAGTACTGTTGTGTAGTAAACACATTTGTTGACCCTTGCTGATCAGAGGCTTCTTGAACCTGAATATCTTCAGTTGATGATTGGTTCACCCTTACCTCGTTCCTTCTTCTGCCTCTACCTCCAGACCCATTTCTTCCTCCCCTTCTGCCTCTCCCTCTGCCAGGTGGATAGCCAATGACCCTGTAGCAGTTTTCTTTGGTATGGCCATTGTAATTACAGACTTCACATTTAACTTTGCTTTTATCTGTACAAAATAGGTTCTCAGGCTGCAGGTTTGAAGAAAAAGCAGAGGGATCTTGAGTATTCTGATTTGGTCCTATATGCTGTTGGCCTTCTTCATTGCAGACAATTGAGAAAACTTGGGTATGAGTAGGCAGAGGAGTCATCATCAATATCTGGGATCGAGTGTTTGCATAGCACTCATTAAGGCCCATGAGGAAAGTCATCATTTTGAGTTGTTGCATGTAGTCAATATACTCTTTAGAGACCTCTTTGGCTGGACTCGGTATCATCGACTCATATTCATCCCAAAGGCTCTTCAATTTAGAATAGTATTATGTGACAGACATGGATCCCTGTGTAATCGTGTTAATTTGCTTGTAGAGGGTATACATCTGGGCACCATTAATTTTATCGAATCTTTCAGTAAGATCCTTCCAAATCTCGGCCGCTGTCTCACAATACACCACTCCATGGACAAGCTCTCTTGAGAGGGATCGAGTGATCCAGGATTGACTAAGGCATTGCACCTCTTCCATAAGTGCAAGTTCGGTGAATTTTCTCCAGGATGTGAACATTCTCCAGTAATGAAACCCAACTTATTCTTGACTTCGAGAGCCACACACATCTCGCGACTCCATATTTTGAAATTTTCGCTTCCCTTTAGGGTTTCGGCAACCAAATCTAAATTTGGGGAATCTGAGGGGGAAATATAGAGAGGATCAAGAGTCGCAAAGATAATAATTTCCTGTTAACAAATAAAAGAAAAAAAATGAAAGCTACTAAAAACTAGTTTAATTTAATTAATGTTAACATATTTGACAATAACTAATATTTCAACTAAATACCATTAGGACTCGTAAGACCACGAGAGCGTATTATTGCATCCTTTAAAACCCTGCTGTCAGCGGCAGACCCGTCCCAACCACATAACATATAAAAATAGTTCATATTTATATCACAAACAGCCAAAACATATATCCCCTTTTTATTTCTATAACGACCTTATCTTTTTGAGCAACCCGCAGTGGATGTATGTCCCATCTAAAGCACCCAAGCAACCCTGTTAAAGATGATAATCCAATTACTAATTAACAAGGGATGAATAATAAATTATATAATATAATCAAAACATACTCATTATTACCTTAAACCATTTCCAACGGTCATTTACACAATCCTCTTCAACAGTAATCAGTTTCACAAGCAGCAACTTATGCAACTTAAGCAATACAGATAGTACATTATAGAAGTGCTTACTAATTGTGTAGCCCGATTTTTTAAAGTTAAGTTTCACCACCACATTTTTTTTATGATGCGCTAAGATCGATAGAAAGATCGCCACTTGTTCACTTACTTGGACATTCTTAGTATTTACTAGTCCACCCACATTTTCAAGAAGGTAGCATAGGCGACCAAATGCATTCCTAGACATTCTAAGATTTCCTCTGCATGTTTGATCATTAAATCATGTTAATCCTTGCATGTACTCGATTTGTTTTTGGATCTTCGCTTTCAGCGTATAAGACTGTCTATGAACAACTTCACTACAAATACGACATCTGATACGGTATCTATATGATCGATAAAAGGCCATCAAAACAAATTTTATGTCTGAAACAATCTCTTGCAATAAAACAAATACCTCTTGTTGTTCGGTAGAAACATTCATTGTAGAGATAGCCGAAATAGAATCAATATTACTAACTCGTTCAAATAAAAAGGAAAAACACAAAATTCGGAACCCTAAACCATATCACAAACCATAATCACACATAAAAATTGACCAACCAAAGATTTCCATGAGAGAAATTTAACATTCTTTAAGGTTAATAAAATATATAAATAGACCAATAAATTCATCAACAACAACATCATTTCAATTATTGTGGATTGGGTTGAAATAATCCTTTATGAAATTTATCCTGAAATGACTTGAGCTATGAAACAAATTTGTATTTTTGAACTATGTTACCTGTGTAAATGTCAGCCCGAATAAAAGCTTCCTGCCAAATTGCAGATGCAAATGATCTATTTAGTAAATTAAAAGAGAAACTGAAAGAACAATAAAAAAATTAATAAAAAATATGGTACTCTCCAACCTGATATTGAGAACTTGAGGGTTGTTGGAAATATGAATCACTTGGGAGCTTATTTTATAGAAGTCTCCTGCAAATGATAAGTAAATACAATTTAAAGCAAGTATAATGTGGAAGAACAGAGGTAGATATGTGGAGGAGCAGAGGTAGATGGAGCTCTCTTCAATGGGCATTTTGAAATGTTGATGGAAGAAGAGAATTTATTAATGGCATAGTAAATGAATTATGTAAAAATGTGAAGGCTTAAGGGTAGAATGGAGTAGTACATTTATGTTTTGAGGTTTATATTGGGCATTTTGCTTTATAGTTAGAAGAAATTAAATATGTGATATTTCTATCCCACTCTCTAGATGAGATGAGTTCTCACCATAATTGAGGCTAAAAAATCGGGCTTATTATCAATACCGGACTTTTATCATAAATACCAAACAAGTGATTATTAGTGATAAATTTGACTATCAACGTTTATCCTCCATACCAAATGAAAAGAGTATATTTTATCATCTCGGTAAAAACCCGGGCATTTAGAGAAAATCTATGCTGGACCGGTTGGTCCCGGTCCAGTTTCAGCCACAAGTTTCCGAAATAGGGGGTGGTTTTTTCACCCACCCCATGAGAAAACACACCCCCGAGGGGATTTTGTGGCTGAAACTGGACCGAGACCGTTGGTACTGGTCCAACATAGATTTTTTCGGGCATTTAGCTGATATGCAGTGGGGCTTAACTTGTAGCAGTATAAAGTGTGACGTAAAGAATATTCTTATTGTCAGAAAAATGTATGTTATCTTAAAATGAATGGCAGATGCAAGTACCACTTGTCATCCAAACACAGTGCCAATGTTGATAAGAAAAGAAACACACACCTTTCATCTGTTCCCTCCACAAATATGCTCTCACAGTTGCAAAATAATGTTAATTTTAAATGTTAAACGGCGGCGAAAAGGAGCACCATCAGCCCGAGTTGTCGGAGCTGACCCACCACGAACACTCAACAACACCGAGAGTCTTAACCATACTTTCTTACGTGCTCGAAAAGCTGGTCTCTCGCAATGACCAGTTGAACGCCGGCAGCGGCGGCGGAAAGAGCCTGAGCGCCTTTCACGGCGCTCGGCCGCCGGCAATTAGACTGGAGAAGTATGTGGAGAGAATATACAAGTACACAAGCTGCAGCCCGTCGTGCTTCGTGGTGGGGTTCGTGTATATAGATAGATTGGTGCATAAATATCCAGACTCACTTGTGGTATCACTCAATGTTCATAGGTTGCTACTCACAAGTGTCATGGTTGCTTCCAAGATTCTTGATGATGTGTAAGTTTCTGAATTTCTTTGTTTTCATTAATTTTCAGATAATATTAGGGGTGGGAAAATGGTTCTGGAATGGAATCATGGGTCCAACCCAACCCAGTTAATGTTGGGTTTGGATGGATTTTTAAAAACAAATTATGGTTCCAATTGATTTTACATTTATTGGGTTTTCAATGTGGTTTTTGATTGAGTCTAAATTGGTTTCATAATAGACCTAATTATAAAATAGAAATAATTCTCTCATATTTTAAGACCAATTCATTTTCTTTCAATATAGAGCTAGAGTAGCCTCACTCCAAATAGCGAACACCAGATACTCCAAATAGCGAACACCAGATCCGTGTTGAATTTGGTTCCATATTGGTTCTTTGTATAAGTATCATTTGGAACCAATCGAACCCAACATGCACCCAATCCACATTCAAACCTCACTTTTGGATCTATTTCAACCCAATTAGTCTTGCTTCCAAACCCAATTGGACCCAACCCAAAACCGATCCGAACCACCCAATTGCTATAATATAGATGATATTTGTTGTTGTAAATATAATATATATATATATATTCAGGCACTACAACAATGCATTTTATGCCCGAGTTGGAGGAGTGAGCAACTCAGAACTGAACAAGCTTGAATTAGAGTTGCTATTCCTGTTAGATTTTGGAGTATCTGTGAGCAGTCGAGTTTTCGAGAGCTATTGCCAACATCTGGAGAAACAAGTGTTGTGTAATGGTGAGCCCTTAGCTATTACCAACACCATAGACGATGTTACTGAGATCTCTGTCCAACATTCTTCACCACCTCAATTGGTTGACTCATAGATATATTCATTATCATACATAACTATATATTCGTATTTTCAATAGAAATTTCAATGTTTTTACATACTAATCTTGATTTTAAGTTTTGGATGTGTTGTGCTAATCAATGTAAAGGAAATGCCAAGCTTATTTCATGCTAATTAGGAAATGCAGGTTCTAGATGTTGTTTTATTAATTATTAATCTGTTAGAATTGTTAAACTAATTTAGTAATACAGTTCTATATTTAAAAATTAAAAGTTGAGGTCGGCGGTTGAAAATTTTAACTTCCTTGAATTTACGTCTAACTCCAATTTTTAATGATAATATATATAGGAGAAATTTTGAATTTTCATATAATATGCGAAATCTATTTTTGATATGGTTTATAAAATAATATTTTTGGTACCAAACAAGTTTTTTTAACACTTTTGTACCGTCGTTAGTTGACTAACGGTCAATATTCCGTGCTAGTCATGTGTTCGTTAATCTAACATTTGGAAGGAAAAATTATACACGTGATATGCATGTATTATTAAACTACAAGATAAATAGTTTATCTAATAATGCCATCGCTTATACAAAAAATATCTAATAATGTTGTGAAGCTGATCTTCACCTTAAATTTGATACATTCATCTAAAATTCTACCAAAATCTACATGTTCAAATACTTATCTAAAAACTACAAATATAAAAATACTTGCACTTAAATTTATAACTCAATAATTTCTAAATTCAATAACTTCTCAACGTTTTTTATAACATGATAATTAATAATGGTTGTCTTTCTTCAAGTGAGAGAGAGGCTAGAACCATTCTTCACTTGTGATTTGTGAAGTGTTTTTCTTTTCCAATTTTTTTTAGTTACTTAGTTTTACCTTATTTCATATTTATAGCGTAGGTTATGATTTCACTAGATTTTATTGTAACTCTATTTATACCATTATATTATGAATAATATAATTTACGGGATTTTAAATTCAACAGTGCGCATACATTGATTGTCTCAAATATTACATTTTACTATATATAGATCACCTAAAAAATAACAATTACAATAAGGCACTTATTATTAATTATTTATTTATTTTTATCTTTTTATTTAGACATTACTTGTAGTATTATACTAATTTATATTTGTATAAACATATATTTATTAAAAATAATAGGTTTGGATATTTTATTCCTTATAGTTAGCACCTATGATGCACGGACACGGGACACGGCGCACGACACGATACTGACACGAAAGACGGCATTTTAAAAATATTAAGATACGACACGTTCTCGATACTTTTGATAAAATGTGTGTATATATATATATATCATATACATATATATATTAATTTACGTTAAAATATATAAATTTGTCTTTTCATTCTAATTTAAATGATTGTTTAGAAACATAAACTATAAGAATGACTATTGTAAATTATAAATTTGTATTTAATTTGTAAAGTTATATATATGTTTGAAGGAAAAAAAAATACTTCAGTTTTCACAATCACAAAAAATAAGTGAAATAACATTAAATGTCACAAATAACGCATATATAGAATGACTATTGTGTCAATTACGGTATTCATATTTTATTTTTTTATTTTATGTAAGCATACAAATTTATTTTTATATTGAACACGGTGTTGGAGAGTGTCGAACGAGTGTCCTGTCCGATCAAGTGTCCGATACGACACATTGTGATTTTTTGAAGTGTCCATACATCACATGTTAGCACCATATTATAGTTCAACGGTTGTTGGAGAAATTGTGATTATAAGTTTCTAAATTACTCAATCATTCAATTATTATTATCTATTGAAGATTATAGTTATTCACTTGCGATGCATGAGTTTTGTGCTATTATTCCATGCCATAATTAAAATATAAAAGAGCGTCTGATAAAATAAAATTAAGATATTAAATTTTAAATTATATTGATAGGATCTGGATGGATGTATATAACTGGCTTAGTCATTAACATTTATACTCAAACTTGTCAAGATTAATCTTAAAGCAATTAATAATTTCTAATAAATTAACTAACTCAAAGTTGCGTGGTTATAATTAAAAATAAGAGAATATGATCCATCTGATTAATCATCCATTATTTTTTAATGAAGTAGATGTTGATTGCTACCTAGTTGTACGTGCGAACGTTCTCTCATCCATGCAATGTTTATTAACAATAAATAAAAATCTCAAGATTCCAAAAATAATTTTGACAAACACAAGTACAATAAGCTTCAAGTACAGTACATATCAAAGCTTGGGAAGAAGTAAAATTCTCCCCTAATAACAAACTAGCGTGTACCCCGTGCTATGCACGAATTATAATTTAAAATATCTCTTTTGAAAACCCATAATTATCATACTTATATCCATCAACTCAATACAAAAAATCATTCAATAGAACAATGAAGAAATAGATCAAATTTTAGTAATGTTAAAAAATCATAATATTATGACACCTTATTGTTCATGAGAAATATAAAATAGTGTCACTTAATAGTAAAAAAATCCTTGTGCCAAATAAACAACAAATTATTTATTTAACCCAACAATATTTTTCAACAAATTTGTTTGGTGGAAGAAGTTGAGAACATTCTTTAAGAAAATAAATAAATAAACAATTTGTTGTCAAAAAGAGTACCACAAAACAATAGAGCTCATTCCTTCTAATTTTTTTTTTTCAATTTATTTTTCTTTAAAGACTATTATAATCCTACTATTATTATGAAAAATATTAAAGTGGTTTACTAAACTAAAATTGAAATATAATTTGTTTTTGAACATATTCTTTTCTAAATAAATTCTCCAAATATATATTTTTAAATTTTTTAATATAAAAATTTAATTCTAAGCGATTTTTAGGTGATATATTTGAATTTTAATCGAACAATTTTTTTCTTTAACTTTAATTTAGAAGATGAAACAAACTTATAAAAAATATTTGGTGAAATCCATAACTTCGTAGATAGAAAAACATTAAATATGACCAATCACATCAATATATTTAATGACTAATTATGTAAAGTCATGGATATCTATCTATCAAAGTAAATATATTAAGGGACTAAATTATATAATAATAATAATAATAATAATAATAATAATAATAATAATAATAATAATAATAATAATAATAATAATAATAATAATAATAATAATAATAATAATAATAATAAACAAATGTCACTTATAAATAGAATATGATTATACTCAATTGTAATATGTTTCATTTATCATACAAAAGTTAGGCTTGTAAATCAAATATTATGAGCTAAGAATGAAGTGACTCAAACTCATTGAGTTGGAATACAATAAGTTTAAGGCCAACTTACAAATTCTCTTATTCTAACTCTAATCAAGCTTATTGTAACTTACAAATTCTCTTATTCTCAGACTTTTACAAACTTCAAGCTTATTTCGGCTGACTCATTAGTCTTTATCAAATAAAAAAGTCCTCAATATAATCATAATAGTTATTATTCATTTCCATTGAAGAAAACTGAATGTCATAATAAATTATAAACATAAGAAAATATGTAGAGATATATAAAAATATTTTTTTACATAAATATTGACTATTTCAATTCCACACAACTAATTAAACCAATATATTATAAAAAGAATATTAATGGGAAAAATTACTAATTACACTTAATATCCACTGAAACCAAATAAAGATAAATAAATAAATAAATAAAACATAGTAGTCTGCTTCCACATTTGCCAGCTTTGTGTCCATGGAAGTCATTTGATTTATGTCTGCCATAGATTAACAGTAACACTAATAGAAAATTAAAATAAAAAACAAATAAAAAAATGAATAAAAAATTGAGAGTAATAAGATAAAAATAAGAAAGAAATCAAAACTTTATGATCTTGTTAATGTGATGTTAGACTATGAACATGCACAATTATGATATTACAATGAAATGCCAATTTAAAGAGAATTGAGAAAAGTGGTCATTTAATTTTTAAAAGAATTAATTGCTCATTTTATAAGCTTAAATTGTGGACATTAAAAATTATAACTATAGTCAATTACTCATTTAATTAACATCAATTAATGGACGTCAATATTTATAATAATAGTGAATTAGTCATTTAAAAAAATCAATTACTCATTTCGTCATTCCAAAAGAGTCAATTACTCATTCAATTAGCATCAATTATGGAAGCTTATTGTTTGCCCTAATTGTCTGTAAAATCTTTTCTTTACTATTTTTAGAAGTCAAGATGTAAGGAACAAATAAATACGATTATCCCAAATATTGTTCAAATACTATTAATTATAACTTTTTATTGTGGAATTTCATTTCTTAATTAATACAATAAGTCTATTTACATCTAACAAATCTTAAAAAATTAAACTTTAGTCAACATATTATAATCTCATTTAATTGTAGGCTTACTAACAAGAACTTATCATAAAACTTGTTATAACCACTATCAATCATGAATGCAAAATACATTATCCAAATATTGTGTTATTTACCAAATAAGTGTTTTTATATTTCTAATTAATATGTTTAAATCCAAACTTTCAAATTACAAACTCAATCAAATCAATTAATAAAAATTTTCTCAACGCTAAAAAAAATTAAAATTACCGAAAAAAAGAAAGAGAGCAAAGTGGGTCACACACCGCTTTGCTATAATATATATAATGATAATGATATTAGTTCTCAATTATTTTAATCAATAAAAAATAACATTAATAAGTAATGTAGTGAAATTTAGTACGTGAAGCCTATCTATACATGTTCACATATAGACTTGAGGCGCTAAATTTTCATAATTTTGGAATATTAAAATATAAATTCAACCAGAAGATAATTTCTATAATATTAAAACGATAAATCAATTAAGTTATTTTTTATTTATAACTTGTAAAAAATGAAAAATTATTTCCAATAACAAAAATTATAATTATATTATTAAATTAATTTTTTTTTCTAGTTCTCATAAAGAAACTAAATTTAAATTCAAAATTTAATCTAATAAGAAAAGGAGGAAGGGAATAGAAAATAGAAATCAGAGATTTGTCTTCAACCTTCAAAATTCAATATTGAACGGTTTTATTTGCTACATTCATAATCTAAAGTTTTCCCCAATTTTATTAAAAATATATATATATATATATATATATATTAAAAAAAAGATTATTAGTACACTCCTTTGCACATATATATTAAAAACAATTGTTAATATACAATAAATTTAACAACAAAAATAATACTATAAACAGAAAAATAGTACACAATGGTATTAACTACAAAAAATAAAAAGTAATGGGGTGAAATGATTACCTCAAGCATATATGTATAAGTATTTCATTGCTCCATTCATAACCACTCAGCCCCAAATAAAATATGGACTAAAAATTTCAATCGACTAAGAAATTCTCATAATGTCATTAATGTTTAATACTAAATTAAATGAAGAAAATCAAACAAAATTGAAAGCATAAAATTCAAAACTATTGAAAGATAGAAAAATAAAGAACTAATAAAATAAATTACCTCACATCAAATCAAATTCACTTTTGTAAATGAAAAAATTAGTGAACATGGAGAAACGTAAAATTGATTTGTGAAGCAGAAAAAGTATGGCATACTTTATAAGTTTGTAGATTAAATGAAAATAATTTATAGATGTATCAGTTTCCTTATTAACTGCATAATTCCATCAATTGTGGAATGAATTAATACGTAAATTTAGCTAATGTAAATTAAATATTCCTCCTAATTAAGAATTTCGATTTGGTAGTCAATTTTAAAAATAAAGTTTAAAATTTAAATTTAAGCCTAATGTGAACGTACTTAATTTAGACCATTCTTTATTTAGATATGCTAAGAATTATACATAGTAATAAATTTTGGTCTTTCCATTTGCATTAATGATCACAAATCACAATCATAACATTGTAACTCTTCCCATTTTGGTTGCAAGTGAATGTAATAGGAAGTAATTTAATTTGATTATCTAATTTAAGAATAGTAATCAATCTAAAAAATTTAACCAACCAATAAGAATTTTTCATTTTATTAAAAAAATTCAAAATTCTAGAAAATTAGGATTAAGGAAAAACTGTGCTATAATATAGTAGAAGATTCAAACAAACTCCCAATATATATCTGACATTGAGAGTGCATCAACAATATATATATATATATATACATATATCGATGCTTTTATTATTGGCAATGAAATTAAAAGGAAGCATGAATTCACACTACATAATCATGCTTTTAGATACATTTTGAAAGGAATCAACGACGGGTAGGTGGAAACAAGAGGCGAAAAGTTGGCTTGTCTTGGACGTCAATTAACTCAAAACCCATAATGCTTATTTGATTTGTGATATTTGGGGAGTGTTTTTGATCTCTCTATTTGCTTTTTGATTTTTGAAACCTAAATATGCATGTTCTATTTATAGACTTGATTTATTATTTGCTAATACTGTTTTTAAGGATAATATTCCCACGTGTAAATACAACGACATGTTGTAAAGAAGGACAAAAAAAGGGAAGCGCCGCCGGGGCCGGCTATAATAGGCCGCCGTCATTCAAACTGCGTGAAATAATATAGTATTATCAGAGGGCGGCTCTTTTGCTTTCTTAATTATTCAACTTGATAATAAAATTATGGCTTCATTTTCATTCTGGCCAAGATTTTGAAGTGTTGTTCAAGAGAGTAAAACTAACAAATGTGTCTTTAGGATAAAGAAATATGTTTTAATGGGTATTGAGAGAAAAATATGTAATAATTATGATTGATATTATATATTTTTTGTTTTACGAAATTTGTTTAGTTTATAATTTTTCGAATAATTTTAGTCAAACTGATACATTAGACATAAAAAATAGTAACAATGAATCTTATTTTAAACGTTATTTTATTATGTATTAGAATATGTAATCAATTTAATAATAACAAAATTTCTTTAATATATATAAATGTTAATTTTGAGGCTTTTCTTTTTACAAAAATTCTTTTACACTTTTAAAAGTTTTTCCTTTAAAACTGTTTTTGCGAAAGTAGATGGCCAATTGGGGCCAAACTAATAATCAAACTTATTATAGCTTGTGAAGATTAAGGTACAATGTATTATGTTTGAGCTCTAAATTAGATAGTAAGAAAAAGAAAAGACAATGCTAGCCACGTAAGGAGGCATCCACCTCTATCTTGTATAGGGGATAAGAATACTTATTTTCCAACTATCTTTTTTTTTTTTTTTTAATAATCCTAATTGAATTGATCCTATGATATTTTAATTAAATTATATGATCAAGGCTCACCTAATTACACAGTTACACTACTTAAGGGAATAATTTATTAGTACGGACTAACTTATATATTTAATTAATCTACATAACACAACTCATTTGTTAGGACAAAACCCAATAAAACATTCTAAAAAATAATTAAATTAATCAATCTAATCTTCTCAAAAAATTAAGTTAAACACAAATTAGTAAATTACATGAGGGACCCTTTAAATTTAAAAAACCAGTGGCCTACTAGACTATGAATTGTTTTCATATTCATGCACTAATTGCTATTTCATCTTTCCTCTACTTATCATCTCATTGCATTCTCAATGCTATAAATATCACCTTCTTCAATCACAAAATAATTTCTCATTTAATTATCTTATACTTTCTTTCTTCCAAGAATGGGATCCTTGTCGGCCTTCGACAACCCTCTGCAGCATAATACAATTAATAATACACTTTTATAAACTTTGAAAGTAGTGTAGTATCATCAAAAATAACATAACAATTTTTCAATTTCATTTAATAAATAAATATCAAATAAAATGAAATCCGATATATTTTGACAATAAAAATATTCAAATAAATTAAAAATACGAAACTATTTCTTAATAAATAATAACTTAAATGAAATGCATAAAAAATATTTATTTTTTGTTGATTTTGTATTATATTTGATATAGGGGTAGTAAGGTCATTAAAGTATTGTATTTAGGATTACCTTGAATATGGGAATCACAATACCTCAATAAATAAGGTATTGTGATTCCCTTATTTGAGAGGATAATTTCTACATTTTGGGAATTAGATTGCATTCCATAGTATTAAATAAAAAATACCAAACAGGTTATTTGATTTTTGGGAATCATATTCCCTATTTTGATTCCATTCCCTTGACAAACAAACGGAGCCTTAGCTATTAATTATTACATTGTAATGAATTGATGAATTTTGGTCTCAGTACTTTCTTATTTTTGAACATTCCAATTAGGGGTGAAAATTTAACTCAATACCCGATACTCGATTCGAGCTCGATCGCTAAAAGTTCGGTTCGAACTCGGTTCGACATTTTACCAAACCATGCTTGAACAACTTTTTTTGTAAGATAAATTTTAAAGCTCGACTCGAGCTCAACTCAATTAGCAAAAAATAACAAAAATATGAACAAAATATTCAAACTACTCGAGCTCGACTCGTGATCGGTTCGATTAAGAGGGTGTTTGGCTAAGCTTATAAGCTCTTTTAAACATCTTATAAGATGTTTGAGAGCTTATAAGCTCTATAAAAGTGTTTGGATAATTTTTTTAAATAAGATCTTATAAGACCAAAAAATAAGATGGTTGGGTCTTATAAGCAAATGAGAAATAAGTTAGTCAAACCTAACTTATTTCAAAATCTTAGATTTGGGATGTTGTTTATATTCTTAAAATCATTACAACCTTAGTTAATTTTCTCCTTTCTAACAATATCCTTCTCTGAATATTTTTTTATATTTATTGTTGCATAAATTCTCTTTTATAACATTTGAAAACATCTTATAAGTCCAATAGACTATTTTATCCAAACACTTGAGAGCTTATTTTTTAAATAAGACCAAACATCTTATAAGCTCTTAAAACATCTTATAAGTTGTAAGAACTTATAAGATGTTTTAAATAATTTTAGCCAAACACCCTCTAAAGCTCGTTTGAGCTTGGCTCGATGAACAATCAAACCAAATTCAAACACAATTTTTAAAGCTCGATTGTAATTCAAACAAGCTTCAACACTTACGCGTTCGGCTCGACTCATTTTCACTCCTAATTCCAATCATAAAATATGTTATATCAATGTCATTCAATTCTCACTTATATTCCATTTCTTATTTCAATACATTACCACCTAATTCCATTCAAACATACCAATCGACTCAGAGTTATATACTAGAAATTCTTTAAATTAATACTCATGGAACCACCAAAATTTATTAATTCAAAGAGTTATTAATTAATCGACAAATTAATAATTTATATATTAATTAATATTTTATTAATTTATAATAAAATAATAAATTTAAAATAACCTTTCAAACTTCCACTTAATTATTGTACAATGCATGTACGTATATCAAATGAAGGCCATCAAATGAAAACCCCAATTTGAAAGATTTTTTTAATCTCTCACCTTTTTATGCTTCTTGTGTTCACAGTTCAATGTGTATCACTTTGTGGACATTAAAAAATATTTTCTAAATAAATACAAGATCAAAATATTTTCATGTAATATGTAGTATATAAAAAATTATTAATATATATTTTATATGGGGTCTATAGAAATTATCAAAAATGTATTATCTTATAATTTTAGCGAATTA
Organism: Verbascum thapsus; assembly: GCA_963669365.1. Classification (NCBI taxonomy): domain Eukaryota; kingdom Viridiplantae; phylum Streptophyta; class Magnoliopsida; order Lamiales; family Scrophulariaceae; genus Verbascum; species Verbascum thapsus. The sequence continues at coordinate 4,420,548 of OY770105.1, read as the reverse complement.
TTAATTTAACACCCTATCCTCGAGTCGGGACCGGACAAAAATATTATCTTAGAGAATTTATTAAATAATCGAGTATTAATTTATCGAGTTTCTCCAGTATTTATAAAATATTAATTGTGAATGACTTTTTTTTAATTATGTCATTTAATGATGTTTTAAATACTTTTTCATGAATGACTTTTTATAATTATGCTATTTAATAATGTTTTAAATATTTTTTCATTCTCCAAGACTTTATAAATGTAAGTAATATTTTAAATAAATAAAAAGCGAAAGGTATTTTAGTATTTACAAAATCAATATAATAAAAAAAGTAAATGAGGTAAGAACTATGTCGATATTTGCAAAATAAATAATATGATGTAAATGCCAAATATTCGTCCATACAGTTTTTTTCTTTATATGCAATCATTTCTCATCAAATTATAATTTATAAGCAGTGAAAATAAACTAAGTTACACTCATGATATTGGTAAAAAGGAGAAAAGAGTACAGAAAAATCCAAATTTTCCTATACCGACGACGATTTTATCATTATAAGAACCAAATGTGACGTAATAAATAATAAACAAATAAAGTAGCAGTACTAGGAACTATTAACTGGACCCGGAGTCACCGGCACTGCGCTTGGCGGACTAAACGACGGCGGCGGCGCCCCTGCGATCACCGCTGGAGGAGGTGGAACTTCCGCCGGCGGCTGAGGCGGAGGTGGAGAAAACAATGCCGGGGGCGGTGGCGGCGAATCTGGAACGGTTGAGCCTGAATTATCGCTCGGCGGCGGCGGTGAATCAGGAACGGTTGAACCTGGATTACCACTCGGCGGCGGTGGCGAATCTGGAAAGGTTGAGCCTGGATTACCGATCGGGGGCGGCGGATTAGGGTTTGGATTGTTAATAGGGTTGGAACTGTTAGTAGGGGTAGGATTAGTGGCAGGATTAGGTACAATTACAGGTGTGGCTTGTGGACATGAATCTGAATCGCAATTGCGAGATCTATTGTTATGAAATTGCTGGTGTTTGAGAATGCCAAATCCCAAAGCAAGTCCAGTAATCACAAGAGCAGTTACTATGAGGATGAAGATCTTGGTTGCTTTCCCCACATAGCACAACATTTTTTTTGTTTGTGATTCACCTTTTGAAGCTGTGAAGAGTCATGTATGGTGGGATAAGTATGGAGAAATAATGGGTATTTCAGAGTTTACTTTGCAAGTATTGTTATGTTGGCATTGTATTGTATTTGGGTTGAGGATTGAGAGAGGGTGAGGGAATTTTTGTTTTGTTTTGTTTGGTTGGGAATGGAAAGATGCCACTACTGTATCACGTGAAGCCCATTGTATTTGTGGGATTTATATTAATTATTATTGCTTAATTAATTATAATTAATTAATGAAAAATTGGTTCAAATTTTGTCTTCACTCTTAACCGGTGATTTCAAAGGCGTTCATGTGGCGCGCCCCGCAGAGCGTGGGCAAGAAAGCCCGGGCAATGAAGGGGGACGAAAGCCTCGTTAGGCCTATGTGTTAATAGGTGGCGCGTACAGATCAATTTGATTTGTTCATTGCTTTTTGTTTCAAAGCATGTCAATAACATCAAGAAACTACGATTAATTAACAAGTATGTGATTTTTGGGAGTTATTTTCGTTTTATTTCGTTGCGTTCTCCCCAAATCGAATTCCAACATCATTTACATGATGTAGCTTGCAAAATTCACTAACATACAAATGTAAACACATCCCCCTTTACTTTGAGTTTTAGATCTATTTTTAAAAAATTTTGAAACCGCTTGCTTAAACCACAATAAACTCATTGATTGATTCATGAATATGAAATTTCGCATTATTTTCCATTGCACATATATGACATGCGTGGTCATAGGGTGTCAATGGACAGAGAATATCCAAACCTAAATCGGACCTATAAAATATCGGCAAAAAAATATGTTACTCGGACCCGATCGCATACTCGATGGGTCCAAAAAAAAATTAGACCCGACGGGCTGGGTACGTTTTGGGTCGGTTCCGCGTTGGGTAAATGTTCACGGGTAAACTTCGGGTGTGGGTATTTTCAACGGGTAAAATTCGGGTATTGTTCGGGTATTTTCCGGGTAAAACGACCCGCGAGTAAAAATTGTACCCGGACCTGAACTACCTAGTATCATTGGGTCCGGGTCGGGTATGTTTTTTTATTGAACGGGTTCAAATTTGATCAATACCCGCCCACTGACAAGCCTACAAGTGGAGTACAATAGTTGTATCAAAAACAAATTGATGGACATATTACGTTTTTGTGGATTTACCTGTTCATTGATTTAATTAAGCCCATAGTAAATTAATTCAATATTGGGCTTCGATCTGATGTGATATTGAGTCGAGTCCATTATATTAATTTAACTCATTCATTATTTTCTCCAATCAAAGCCCACGAGCTTTGACAAAGTTAAATTGGTCTTTATTTTAGCTGCAGGATTAAATATGTTTTTATCTCACTTTTAACTAAATTGTATTTAATTAACAAATAAATTAGACGTATTTATCTTTCACATATGTATGCGGTTATGCTTTACATCCTCTTGTAAATATGTTATGGGGACACTTCTTGATGAACTTAAGATTTATTTGGTTTTAAGTTATACCTAAAGATCCTATAATAATCTTAAACCTCTTAAACCCTAATACCCACCCCCCCTCTCTCTCACACATACTTTTTTAATATCTCCACACTCACAAATAAAACTTCTTCTCATCTTTCTCTCATCAAATACAAGTTCTTGATGATCATATAGAAAAAGGTCGGTTCAATCACTAGCAACGCCAATCCAATCTAATATACGCTTTTTCTGTATTGTTTTAATAATTTATGTATTGAATTGAGATCCTTAGCTTGATGATATTATGATTTCGATGCATACAAGTAAAGGGCTCATGTTTTCTGGTTTGATCATCTTCTTATGTATTCAAAATCTGTGTATTAATCCAATTTCGTTTATCTATATTCCAGAGAACTATATTATTATTATTATAAGTCTGATGATGGATCCAGATTCTTTAGCTACTTCCAAGAAATATGCACCAAGAAAGGTATGATTAATCTCTGATAATCTCCCTGTTCATATTACAGAACCATTGATTGATCTTTACATACATTGCTTTTGAACATGGGTAGGTGAGATTTGCACCAAAAGCTCCACCGAAAAGAGATCAAAAGCCGATCCTGCCTAAAGTGTAATTCATCTTACTATTTAATTTATTTTTGATTTATTTAGATTCTGATGTATTTGTGCTTTCAGTGAAAAAACTGAATATGACATTGATGATGCGAAGGCGGAGCAGCTTTTACGCCGTTTAAATGTATTCCCCAACCTTGACAGACAATTATGGTGTGTTTGGATTGTAGGATTTGAAATCTATGGATTTCAAATTCGTCTACAAATCCATGAAGTTCGTTTGGATGTATCCAAGTTATAATGGATTTCAAATCACTCGACATTCACTTTGAGCTATTTTAGTTGTCATTTCAAATCCTTCCTCCAAATCCCCTTCCCAAATCCAAATCACTCAATCCAAACACACCCTTAGTTCTTTCGGTTCAAATTTTATTGCTTTGTTTCCCTCTTGTTGTATGACATTATTTCTTTTCTATTGTAGGAAACATCTTTTACAGGGAAGCCCAAAGTCGAAAAGAAAGGTAAAAATCTCTTTGGCCAATCACAAACCATAGATGTGTGATAGATCATGGAGAAGATAATTGTGATTATAATGGCAGTTGAAGTTTGAAACTCTCTAAGATGGTTATACATACTGATACTAGAATCCAGAATGCTAAAAATAGAAAACTAAACTAGTCGAAATAAATACAGTAGAATTATGGTTGTAATTAAACTTGTCTTATGCCCATTTTCAATAATCACTCGCATTAATTACAACTTTCTTTGAACTTTTTCCAGTTGGGCCATCTCAAGTTGCATTTGGTTATGGAGGATCATCTAAGTCCCTGAAATCATACGGTGCTCCCAAGAACTTCAACAACAATCAGGGGTCATCTTCTAATGGCAAGTGAATCTTATAAGAAATTTTTTGTTGCACCTATGAAAAATGTGGACTAAAATTTTGTGTGCCTGCAGATGGTGCTAAGCAAGAATTGCAGAAAGAATATAAAGAACCATGGGTATGTGATATATGAGAAAAAAAAAAAAAAAAAACCCTCTACTTCACTGTGATTCTATTCTTTTAATCTATAATTATTGTTCTTTGATCATTATTGCAGGATTATTACTCTTATTACCCCATAACACTTCCCTTGAGAAGACCATACTCGGGAAATCCAGGTATTTCCCGTTTAATAGTAATTCATATTGGTTTTCTTAAACAATTTTATTGAATTGCATTGAAAAGCTTGACTAAACTATTTACTAGTTAAGAATATATACATACTTTTGAGATGAAGAGAGATTACTATATTTTCTAATCGAAGTGCATTTCCTTCGGCTTTTTTCTTGCTTGTAGAACTTCTTGATGAAGAGGAATTTGGAGAAGAACAAGAGAATTCAGCTTATGATGAAAACGAGACGAACTCAGCAGAAACGCTTGGTTTAATGGTTTGTAATTCTCGTACACAAATAATAAATGATCACATACTATAATTTTTGTTGATTGTAAATGTTAATATTGAACAGGGGGATGATATGGAGGATAAATTAATCTTCTTTCAGTTACCAGCAACTTTGCCTATGAATATTAACCAATCAACTAAGGCAGATGACAATACTGCAAACCCCTCAAGAAAACCAGAAAAGCCGTGTAATTTAGAAGAACTACCAACGGGCTTGATGGGCAAAATGTTAGTATACAAGAGTGGTGCTATAAAGTTGAAGCTTGGCGATACACTATATGATGTAAGTATCATTTTACTTTCTTAACTTTTTCGAAATTCAAATATTTCGTTTAGTATATTATCACTTGTAGTTAGATATGAAAAAGATTAACTAAATCATCGTCGATGTTTTATACTGATTGCCTTAAAAAAGCTAATATTTGAGATTCATATACAGGTATCTGCAGGTTTGGATTGTGTATTTGCTCAGGATGTTGTTGCCATTAATACTGAAAAAAAGGAGTGTTACAATGTCGGGGAACTATGTAGTCGAGCCGTTATAACACCCGATGTTGACAGCATTTTGGATTCTATGTCTGATTTATGATAAATTATTTTGTTCATTTGAAATTTTAACGGTCTAGAATTAAAACATTGATCATACATATCTTTGTGTAGGATCCAATATAGTTGGTATTGGGGAATATACATAAGGGCCTCAAATCGGTTTTAAGCTCGTGGACAATTTATTACGCACATTATTATCATTCAAATTTTATTTTATTTAAATAAATATAGCAATTATTCCGTGTTGCATTATTCTTAAAAATATATCTCTTTTAATCACGGTTACACACAAAAGTGAAATATAAAGTTTCACACACGATATTTAATAGAACATTTATGAGAAAATATTGTATAAAATATAAAAACCAGGTAATATTTAGTAATTAACATGTCAACATTATTCTTTGATATATTTGAAAATAATTAACTCAAAATCGAAATAATTAAATGCATTTCTCTTTGCCTATATAAAGTTAGTTAGACAATGCAATCATTTGTGCTTCATATTTTCTACTGTTTTTAGGAAGTTCGGAATAATTTCTGATGATGGCATCTCAGTCTCATAAAAGTAAGGGCAAAATGGCAATAGAAAAACACAAAAAAGTCGTGAAATACGATGGTGATGCTAAACAAAAATTGGCGGAAGATGATTGGCTTTCAAAGCCTCTATCAGAATATGTAATAGATCAACCAATCCCGACCTCACAACCAAAATTTTGCCTCAAAGATTTCTTTAAAAACATTCGCGATTAATCATTAAATATTAGATTAATAGTATATGTACTCATGGAGATATTTACTATCTAGGGAAAAAATTGCATTTGTACAAATGCAAATATTATGGAAATTGATTATTGTTGAGAATATAGTGATAATAATAGTATATGTATTGTTTGTAGTTACCTTATACAATACAATTAGCAATGCTGGCGGTTAAATTCGTTGGTATGTTTAATTGTAGAGAGGTTAGTTATAAATAATTTGGTCCTTAATAAATTTTAGTTTTATTTAAAATTTCATCTTTTTAAAAATATAATGTTTTGTTTACTTTAATTTAATACTATTTTAATGAATTGTGTATTTAAACTCTGGTATGACATGTTAATATTTTGTTTTTGTATTTTATTTAAACTAGTAAAAACAGAAAAAAAGGCACTTTATTCAATTAGATTTTTTATGTTGAATAAATGTACTTGAATTTGTTGATAATGAGACTGTAGAGAGGGTTTGTTTTCCTTAAAGTTGCTTGAATCATTCCTTTTTTTTTAAAAGATTTCTTCTCTCAAGATACATATTTTCTTTTTTCATAAAAACAATTATATCTTATTATAAATCAATATCATTTATTTATTAAAATGGTAAAATATAATCTGAATCATTATCCACGTCGTTAAATTTAGGCATTGGACTATAAAACATAATAAAATAATTAATCGATTTTACTTTTTATGCCTTATATGATTCGATTTGAGGGCCATTTATTTAATTATTGAAGAAAAAGGTGGATAAACTGTGACCAATTGGTTGGCACGTCCGTTTCTGAGAATTTATTTTCATGATAAAAGTGAGAAAATATTATTTGAAGGATATGATTTTTTAGAGAAAAATAGGTAATGATTGTGGGTGATGTGATATGTTATTTGTTGTGAGAAATTTGTTTGAGTTGATATTTAAAAATAATCTTAATTAAATGTATTTAGCCAAACTCGTTGATTTAGACGTCAAAAAATAGTCACAATGGATCTTATTTTAAAAGTTGCATTATTTTGCACTAGAATATGTAATTAGTTTAATTTTCGGTTTTGAAACATAGTCGAAAAAACACATTTAATTTATTCTATTAACTGACAAATCATGAATAGTAAAATCATTTGTTGCAAAAAAATATTCAAATTGTTTGTAATTTTGAGAGATTATTTTGTAAGAATTTTTTTTACGAGATGCCAAACAATTGAATTTCTCGTAGTTTTTTACTATGAAATATTTTTTTTGGGATATGATAAGCCAACCAATTGGCCCCTACTTTCTATGTCATTTTTCTCCTTTTTCTATGTCATTATAGACTTCGAGTTCAACAAAAAAAATGTAGTTTGGCATATAAACTTCACATCCACACAAAAATTGATCTATTTCGATACTCGATGAACAAATAATATTAAATAGTTGGTGTATTGGTGGATGTGCAATGAAGGACAAAATGAGATTGATAAGACTACAATGACAACTGATGAGACAAAATGGTGGGGGAGTTGAGATTTTCATTTGGGCCAAAAATTTGTAATATTTGAGCCAAAAAATTTTGAAAAAAAATAAATAACATGCCAAATAGATTTTGGTCAAAATTTTGGCCAAAAATCAGCCCCAAACAAAACCAAACAAAGCCGTAGGTGTTTGTATTATAATATGTGACTGAGGGGTTTTTAGTCTTTACGTTAACAAATGTAGTGAAATAATTGAAAAGGGAAGGTTGATGTCAATATCCAAAGACCCATAAATCAAGAAAGATTGACAAAAATTTTCCTATTTTAAATATATAATAATAATTATCTAACAAAATGTATAATCAAAACTTATGGCATCCGGTAATTTTAATAGTTGCGGAACATGAGCGACATTATATATTTTAAAATGGGTGTTTTGACTGTTGTGCTTGTTTGGATTGAAGGATTTGAAATTTATAGATTTCAAATTCGTCAACAAATTCATTAAGTTTGTTTGGATGTATTCAAATTATAATGTATTTCAAATCTCTTGGCATTCACTTTGAGATATTTTCTCCATAACTATGGTGTATTTCAAATGAATTCATTTTAGTGTCATTTCAAATCATTCTTTCAAATCCCCTCCCCAAATTCAAATCAATTGATCCAAACACACCCTTACAGAATTTTCTTTAAATAACAATTAATTGATTAGCATATCAAACCTTTGACCTTAATTTTATCTTCCCTTCATTTTTCTCCCTTTTGACAATTGGTTTGGAATCTACATATTTACCACAAATTTTATGATGTTCTTCTCAGTTTGACCATGAGTTGACTGTTGTATTAACAACTAAATTGGTATTATTTACTCAAGGGAATGAGATTGATTAACTTGAATCCAAACAAAACCTAACCTATAATTTCATAATAAAATCTAGATAAATAGAACTTTGTAATTCTAATTGTGGACCAGAATCGACGCTTGCTTTCAATATCAATTCTCAACCATTTCGAAACTTCAAATTATTTGTGCTTCATTTGTTTCATTTAAAAAATTGAATCTCAATTTTGGTTACTCGTATTATCATACGAGCCCCAAAATTTATGAGCCGAATTAAGGCCGAACCACTGGAAAAAATTATAAACTAAGCTAATGCTCATAAAGCCTGACAAATCTTGAACTTAAATCACATTAACCCTAACTAGAATTGTCTAGAAAATATACTAAACAACATTCATAATGTATTAAGGGAATATTGTATTTTTAGTACACTAATATGGCCTACACGTTTATTTGGTACACTAATATGGGGGTGGCAATTTGGGTACATTAATGTGGGGTATGTGTGGCAATTTGAGTACAAATTCGCCGGAATATTCGATTTTTGGCCGGAATATTCAATTTTTGCCGAAAAATTAATTGATTTGGACTAAAATTGGGGATTTTGACCGAATTTAGAGATTTTTACTTAAACTTGGGCAAAATTGTCTAATTTTGACCAAATTTAACCAATTTTGACTAATTTATCTATAATTTTATCAATATTTTTTTCTAATTTAAATTTTTTTTTATATTTTTTTTCTCTTATTAATTGTCTTCTTCCCTCTTCCCCCACCATTACCACCTCCATGCCCAATCACCATTACCACCTCCATTTCTAATTTGAAATATTCTTCCCTAAGATATGCACATCAACTCTCATACTTTCTATGAGTTGTCCACCATGGTTTCGAGCTCAATTAGAAGGGAAAGTTTTCAGGTGAAAAATGGTGGGTTGCTTCCATTGCTACCTCCCGACTGCGAAATACATCATTCCATCTCCTCCAACATTCATGACATCATAGTAGCCAACTAGGGCTTGATGAAGAAGATGAAATTAATTAAAATGGGGTTATAGGATTTTGATGAAGAAGATGAAATTAATGAAAGTGGGGTTCTAGGATTTTGATGAAGAAGATGAAATTAACTTAAATGGGGTTCTAGGGTTTTGATGAAGAAGATGAAATTATTAGGGCCAATTTGGTAAAATCAAATTTTATTATATTTATAATAGTCAAAATTGGTCAATTCCAAAAAAAAAACAATTAATTTGCTTAATTTTGGTCAAATTTGTAAAAAAATTCCCAATCCAATCAAAATCCCCAATTTTACAGGCCATGTGCAATGCACATGACATTTTTCGACGAAATTTGTACTCAAATTGCCACACATGCCACACATTAGTGTACCAAAATTGTCACCGTCCCATATTAGTGTACCAAATAAACGTGCAAACCACATTAATGTACCAAAAATGCAATTTTTCCAATGTACTAGTAAGTAGTAACCATCAAATCATAAATCATAGTGGTAAATAGTTTTTAACAAAGAACATATATTAGTAATGGGTCGGATCTCGATTCTTGGATACAAAAAAAACCCGACCCTTCATCACCCGCAGTTGGATACTACTTGCTTATTGTAAAGACGAGGTGGGTGGGTGAAATTTTCACTTCAAAATGTTTTTCCAAATTATTTAATTCTATAACTCATATTTCCCTCTCTCTCTCTCTCATGTAGTTCTGCGCACGTTTCTTTTTTCTTGTCATCTTCTTCACCTCTTCGCCTCCGAAAAACATGCAACATTTTCAAACAGCACAATTTTCAACAGAAATTCAATTTCTTTACAAAAATCCTCTTCAGAAAAATCTCCATTGAAGAACCCTTTCATGAGATGGTTTCAACACGCTGAATAAGGGTACCCGTCATATTTTCTAGAATTTTTTTAGGACAAGAACAAACAGAGGTATAAGCCCTATTTTGTGGGGGCTATATATGTGTTTGGTCCGTGTAGGTAAACGTAGAATTTTTTTCTTTTAATTTTGGGAATTTTCAGAAAAGGTTTCGGGTTTTCCCCCCCTCCATTTTTGGGGGCAATTGAACCGAGGTTCAAAACGAAGAAGGTTTTATTTTCTATATGCATGCATAGCTATAGGTATGATTTTGTTTGAGGTTGAGTTAAATCAAAAGGGAAGCAGCACAATGTTAAGGGATATATGATCTTCATTTGAGAAACAATGGACACCAAATTTTTGGCATTTTTTGTTGCTTTTCTCTGTATTTTTGCAGCTAATTATTCTGAAGGAAATACTCGGAAATTAGCTGAAAGTTTTCTAGACAATGGACCCTTTTGGGATGGAGATCAGGTATGCCAATTATCATCTTTGTATAAGTTGCTTTATTGAAGTATATTCGTTTTAATAAAATTGTGAAGCAGAAATGAATGCGTATATGATGTTGATTTTATTTGCTTCCGCTTAGTATGCCTCGTCCTGTAAAAAATTACTAAATTGATTAAGGAAAACGACGTATATGTGGACTGCAGATATTTTGGCATGATTTAGTGATCAGATGTTTCCAGTTTTAATGTGTTAAAACATCTACCAAACAGAATTATGACAGTGCATGATCATCTTCTTATGATATGAGGATGTTTAAAAACTCTCATTTGACATTTTGAAGATTTTTGCATAAATTGGTTTATATGATTTGAATTTTTGTAAACATAGAACAGTTTGCAGTTCCTGTTCAAGTGATTTAATTTAAGGTCTTCACCTAATAATTTAGTTTAATTACTATGATGTTTATTCTGCTAAACCGTTACCTTTCTTTTCTCGAATTGAGTTTCGGTTCTTGAAAAACTAGCGTAAGATGAAAGTTAGATACGTTGAAATAGATATGTATAGTGTATGATATAAATCAGCACCACCGACATCATTTATCAAATACCCAATGTATATGTTTATCTGTATGTATGTACTCAAGTTGATGCTAAACAAAGAGTAAAAATGCATTACAAATTAGTGCATATTTTCTCTGAATTAAATAGAAGCATTCACAAGCATAATTTTGTTTGGAGAAATATCTTCCTTGACAAAGACAACTCAATACCGAGAGATCCACCTGTGAATAAGAAAATTCTGCTTCTTGTTGTGGAAATATCGATACTGTATTTCTAAAATTAGATCTTAACAAAGTGCTTTCGGAGAATTATTTTGATGAAATCTTTTCTTACAGGCTGAACAAGTGTGGAACTATTGTCGGGAACATTTAGAAGAAGATCGTGGGGAATTCGTAAAGGACTTGGATCTATCTCAGTCAGCTAAAACGATTATACAGAAAGCAATATCTGATCTACCTCCAAATAAGAAGGAAACTTTTTTGGAATGCTTAAGAAATAAAAAATTTCCATTGCAAGTATTAAAAGAAGAGCAAAAAACCTCGTTTGATAAGTATCAAAACGTATTGTCTAGTTGGGTCGGGATTCCTAGAAGATACCTAAGAGGCAAAGACAAACTTCGAGGTGTAAGAAACTCTATACACCTTAACCCCGCTTTATCACCATCGAATTTAGCTCCAATACCTATAGAACAATCCCCTGTTCTCGCCCCGGCCCCAGTTTTATCTCCTCCTATAAGGGCTCCCCAGTTATCTCCTCAATCGAATAATTTTGATTATCTTTCGCCATTAAATGTGCCTGAAAATGTTTCACCTGTTCCGTTACAAAGCATCGGAATTAGTAGAAAGTATGTTTTAGCTGCGGCAGTTTCAAGTGCCGTGGCGGTACTTTTGTTTATGTTCGTTTGCTTATTTTGCTGTCTAAAGAAAAGAAGCAGGGTTGAGCCAAAAGATGGGCAAAGGGATGAGAACCCTCTTCTCAACTTTTGTGCTAGTGATTTTTCTGCAGGTATGTTATACTCGTCATGTTTGAGTTTTTGTCACACTCCATTTCTCTCAGGGTGTGTTTGGATCGAGTTATTTGAATTTGGGGAGGGGATTTGGAGGAAGGATTTGAAATGACACCTAAAATGGTGTCATTTGAAATCCACCGTAGTTGTGGAGAAAATAGGTCAAAGTGAATGACAAGGGATTTGAAATCCATCGTAACATGAATCCATCCAAACGAACTTGAATGGATCTGTCGATGAATTTGAAATCCATAGATTTCAAATCCTTCAATCCAAACACACTCTCAAATTTATTACTCCTTATTCTGAGAAGAATAAGGGTGCACTTGGCCCGGTCGAAAGGCTAAAATCTGTGTTTTGAGTCCAAGTGCTATTTTGATGATTGTTTGGACCCATATTCTATAGTCTCGTTTGGACATTTTTGATTACAAAACTACATTTTGGCAAAGCTGGAAATCCTATAATTAGTTATGCAAAAGTTTGACCCAACTCACCCCAAGACTCCTTATCTTAAAATGAAAACATTCTTACCAAAACTTTCTTCTCGAGTGATGTAGTTATGTGACGACACTCTGCTTTCCACTACTATTTTTAAGAGCATTAGTGCAAACTACATAAAACTTTCACTTTTTCAACTCTGATCCGAAATTCGGTTTTATGTCTAACTGGACCTATTTTGATGGGACTGAGAGGGTAGAATTACTTACTTACATCCCAGCTCTTGAAAGCTATAATAATAAGTTGAGCTTTATTCTTAATATCTTTGAGATTCTCATTTCAGGTTCTTCACAAAAGTTCCACGCCAATCGTAATCCAAGCAGTAAAGATTTCAAGGGAACTTCAGCTATTGGTGCTTCATTAGCCATTAATACTGAATCTTCTCAATCAATAGAAACTCATGCTGTTGAAAAAACTGATTCCACTTTACCCCTTCCTCCGGGGAAAACAGCAAGTCCGGCCCCACCACCCGGACCACCACCTCCACCGCCTAAACCGCCGGCTCCCGCCCCTCCACCACCACTTAAAGTTAGTCGGCCTCCTCCTAATCCACCAAAGCTTTCCCCTCTTGGGCCCCACCACCGTGGAAATCCTTCTTCCGGAGATGCAAGTGAAATTTCTGCTTCTGAAGCTCCGAAAACTAAATTAAAGCCGTTTTTCTGGGATAAGGTTCTTGCTAGCCCTGATCATTCGATGGTCTGGCATGAGATTAAAGCCGGTTCGTTTCAGTAAGTATTTATTTTTTATGGGATTTTTGAACGATATGCTTGTGGCTGTGCCTTTGTTTTTTTGGTGTGATATCTTGATTGCTCTCCACGTTTGCAGATTTGATGAGGAGATGATGAAAACGCTCTTTGGATATGTGCCAACTGATAAGAACAAAAATGAAAGTGGAAGAGATTCATCATCGTTTGAATCTATTCCACAGTTTGTTCAGCTTATTGATCCTAAAAAATCACAAAATTTGGCGATTCTTCTAAAAGCAATGAATGTGACAACAGAAGAAGTCTGTGATGCTCTCAGAGAAGGTTGGTTTTTACAAAATTTTAACAATTCTTTCATGAGAATTGGATGCATGTGCATGTTATTCTTATGTTAGACGACTAGCATATAAAATATAAACATGGTAAAATTACCAAATTATATCATTTATTGATAATATTCTAAGTATAAATCATATCATTTCTTTGTTTTCTAGGAAAATCAAAAGTTTGCTATGTATGAATGGAAATTTACCATCATATTACGGGATCTGGATAGTTGTGAACTTTTCATTTCCTTTTGCTTTTATAGAGTGTTGTGATTCTCAGGGAGTGGAATATTTCAAAACAATCACAACCAGCCATACCGGACCTCATGAACGGTTGTGATTGTTCCAAAATCCTGACTTCTTGGATCTCCAAAGAATAATTAGTATAGAGGTGTTACAGACACTAAAAGAGCAGTAGAACTGAATTTATCAATTATTATTTTGTGCTTTCCATGTTTGTTATTGTATCTGTTTGTAAATTATTAGTTTCTGTATATAGAATTTCTTTATGGAGTGCATGTCTTCTTACTTTGATCAGGTAATGAGCTCCCAGCGGAGTTCATCCAAACTTTGTTGAGAATGGCCCCAACAACAGATGAAGAACTTAAACTCAGGTTATATAATGGAGATGTTTCTCATCTGGGCCCCGCCGAGAGGTTTCTTAAGGTCATGGTAGACATACCATTTGCCTTTAAACGCCTCGAATGTTTGTTGTTCATAAGCACGTTTCACGAGGAAGTTTCTTTAATTAAAGAGTCCTTCTCAACCTTGGAGGTTCGTGTACTAATGAAATTTATTCTTACTGTCCAATCACATTTTGAGTATAAAAGGTTCTTTAGATGTATGTGTGGATGGAATTTGAAAAGGAGAAATTTATAAATTAGTAATCTGGACATCTGCTGGTTATTCGATTCTTATGGTGATATTTGGTGCGGAGAAACTATACTTGTCTCTGGATAAGAATTTCAATACAAAATATTATAAACTAGTAACTAATGGGTTAAAATTTATTGTTAAAAATACCCCTGATAAGTAACACCTGAAGTGGCTGAGGAATATTTCTCGACTCAATATATGATACTTTACATTTGTTTCAAATCACTTTTTTAGTTCCTTGGTGTTACTTGTGGTGGTAATGAACAAGCTCATCATTGTGCCTTCGAATCATTATTCCTATTTGGTGTTTCATCTTGTATGCCACAAAACAAATAAACACCAAGTGTATATATTTTAAAAAGTATTTTACGCACTTGACATGCATATGCAGAGTTGGAATAGTTTCAACTGGAACAAATTAAAATTGTCTCTCATTTCAGGTAGCATGTAAGGAGCTCAGAAATAGCAGACTTTTCCTAAAACTCTTGGAAGCCGTTCTCAAAACCGGAAACCGGATGAACGACGGTACTTACCGTGGTGGTGCTCAAGCATTCAAACTCGACACACTCTTGAAATTGTCGGATGTGAAAGGAACAGATGGAAAGACGACACTTCTTCACTTTGTCGTTCAAGAAATAATTCGGTCTGAAGGCGTTAGAACCGCTCGGAGATTAAAAGAGAGCCGGAGCATGTCGAGCGTCAGCACAGATTCTGATCTCATTGAAGAATCTTCACACGAAACGGAAGAGTATCATCGTAGCCTTGGTCTGAAAGTGGTTTCCGGGCTTAGCAATGAGCTCGAGAATGTAAGAAAGGCGGCACTTATTGATAATCAAATTCTTAGTGAATCGGTATTCAAACTTGGGCTTTCACTTTCGAAAACGAGAGAGTTTCTCGAGAGTGAGTTGAAGAGTGCCGGTGAAGAGAGTGAGTTTTACGATGCTCTATCTAGTTTCGTTGATCAATCGGAATCTGACGTTAAGTTGTTAACGGAAGAAGAGAAAAGGATAATGGGTTTGGTGAAGAGCACAGGAGATTACTTCCATGGTAAAGCGGGGCGAGACGAGGCGTTGCATCTATTTGTGATTGTTCGTGATTTCTTGTTAATGTTGGACAAGTCTTGTAAGGACGTGAAAAGATCCACAAAGTTGCCATCAAAAGCGCCAAAAAAGGCTGCATCTCAAGAATCTTCGCACGAGTCCACGTTGGAGATTCACCGGCGATTATTTCCGGCAATGAGGGAGCGGCAAATGGATGATGACTTCAGTTCAGATGATGAAAACTGATTTATCCCATACTTCAAGGTAAGGCTCAAACTTTATTGATTTGAGTCATGCTTATCTCCATTCTCCTCTTTCCCGGTTTCGCAGTTGATAGAAAAAAACGTAGCAATAATTACATGCAGACCCTTTCTGTTATTGGATAATTACTACACCCATAAGGTTTTGGGAATTATCCAAACGCCCTGGCCGTCAGATCCTAACAACACGAGAAACAGGGCTGAAATTGTAATCTGCTTTTATTTATCGAATCGACAGGTGGTGATGTTATAATATGTTTTTATGGACAAGCAAAGTAATTTTTTTTTTTTAATTTAAGGGTTTTTTGGTAATTAGTAACTCATGAATGGGTTTTCGCGCATAAAATCTTTGTACAACATAGGTCCTGGAGACTCAACCCACCCCAAATTGTCATGCTCCTATACCTATTATTTTCAAATCTTTTGTGACATGATTGAAGTAATATTTTCAATTGTGCCAACTGATATGAAAGTTTGGGTCCTGATGTGCAAAGACTATTTCAGCAAATTTTTCAGTTTCCATATCACAATGAATACCAATTTCCGAAATCAAATAGTGATGATCACGTATTGAAACTAGAAGCATTTCACTCCTGTTTTTAACGTTTAAAGTGTGATTATTCACGTGCAGAAGGTTCTTACATTTTTAACTCCCTTATGCTGAGGCCTTGGAGCTGACAGGAGAGGAAAAAATGACACAGAAACATTCAGATTAAAGCTTGGTTTTATTTTTTAATTTTTTAGTATATAGATACCGGAATTTGGGACGAAAGTGTGATTGGTTTTGTACATAACTGAAATCTTCAACAGAGTTGAAGAGTTTCCTTGTGTAGAGATATAAACCTGTTTGTTGTCCACAAATAACAAATTCAAACCTTTTGTGTTTCTCAACACTAAAGATTCATGGTTTCGACTTTCAAGGCTAGGATGTAGGATCGGAGTACAAGAAACATAGGCCTCGATTGTTTTCCATTTCTCGATTTTTTGGATTTTAATAATATATCCGCGGTACAATGTCAGTTGAGAGTTATTCGAACAAGACGTGCTATAGGCAACTTGTTGGTTGGGAACATTGAATTGCCCTCTTAACTAAGGTTGTTTGAATCAATTGCCCTCTTAAGATTTAAGAAGACATGAAAATATGAATTATAAATAGATGATGCTATCTATCAGTAAACAAATTGAATTGTTTTGTTTTGTGTTTATACTGAGAAAGCCAAATATATGATAGGAGTTTGTCAAGTTCCTTTAGCTACTAGCATTGGCCTTTGCAGTGAACATAGCAGCAGCATGCTGATCCAAGTACTTTCTGCTATTCATCTCTGTTAATCTGCAATCAAATACATTCAACTAAATGTCATACATATCCAGAATCGAATCAAGTATGTATTTTTTGTATTGTGAAATATACCTACTAATGGTGCGTTCTTTGGCGAAAGCCAACTTGTTATCCACACACAGCTCTGCATACCAATTATTATTATTATTATTATTATTCCAGTTTTGTGCCTGTGATATTGTTACAATCCTTTGGAAAAGCTCAACAGGGTTTCCCTCAGCTGTAGATAACAATATAGCTTTGTTGTCATACATCACCTGACAATGCAATACAGGCAAATCAATTAATAGCACTTTATCAATTGAGATAGTTTAGGATTAAAATTTTCTATTAAGGGTTAATTACTCATCCTATCAATAGTTTGGAATTTCAAAATAAACCGGAGAAGAATATTTGAACTAACATCAACCATTGTGACAAACCGGTACGCTGCAGGTCGATTATGCAGTCCAAATATTGGCACTCCTTCCAGAGCCAATGAATGAAAATTATCTGATGAAAACACACAAAATTTGGTTAAAAAGCTTAATTATTGCATACTGATTTATCACTACAAAGTTAACTTTATTTCATCTGATTTAGGTAGGAATGAAGAAAGGCTTACTGAATAAAGCAGAATAATCTGCAGCTCCATAAGGTCTATCACACAGTTCTTCAAAAGTAAAATAAGCACATCCATTACTACCTAAAGGAACCTGTATATATATATATATATATATATGTATTCAGAAAAACATATGAAGCTAGAAAATAGTTACTTAAATGTTGTTTAAATTCAGAATTATATTATACCTGCAATTTCCTTCCCATAACAACATCGATTTCTTGTCGACCGGCTATATTATTCCCGATTAAGAGCTGAAATTTTTGCTTTAGTAGGCTAGCGGATAAGTCGTTTCCCACAATGTAGAAACTCTCTCGAGTCTGCATTGTGTATTAGGCAAAAACCATTAAACGATTTATGTATAATATTTAGGACAATATGTAGAATTTACCATGAAAATAGACTCAAGATGAATTAAACAAGTACCGAGGAAAGTTTTCGATAGTCTATTGGTGAAGCTATTTCATGAACTAAACACCTCTCCTGCATTAGAATATATAAACTTGAAACTAGTTAATGTAAAGCATAGATTTACACAATGTACTTATTTATGGAGGTTTATATATACTGTTATTTAGGCAAAATCTCCAAAAATATCATCCTTCAGTAAGCTGATAAAATGAATATGATAATATACCTTGAGAGTGGCAACAAATGGTTGAAAAAGATCCTTTTGCAGTCCGCCCTGATAAAGATTTTCCGGTGCACGGTTGGAAGTAGTGACGAGAATCTATTAATAAATACAATTATTAATAATTAACAATGATTGATAAAGTATTATATTTGGACATAGAGAAAGTAAAATGTCTATATAACTTACCACACCATTGCTAAATAAATGTTCAAATAAACGACTTAGTATGAATGCAACGGCAATATCAGGCACCTATAAATGAAAACTATTCAATTAAAAGAAATAGTTCGACGTGAACTGCCTCAGGCTAGAACACAATAACAAAAAAATGTGTACCATAAATTCATCAAGACACAATAAAATCGAAGATTTGCATATCTCTGAAGAAACAGCTTCGATGGGATCTTCCAATTTCCTGTGTCTCTGCAGCGTCACATACATTATACACAAATTGTGACCTCCTCTTGCAGAAAATATCGATCAATTAGTATATATATATATATATCATAAAATATACATACAAAACAACGACCCAAAAGGGTATCTGAATCATATTATTAACCACATATTTATTGTTTCATATAGCTCAAACAAAATTTGTCGATGAAATAAAATCATACTTGCAAGGCACTGTGGACATTCAACATGAAGTCATGAAAATGTATTCTCTGTTTCCTCCAGTTGCAAGGCCTGATAATCATTAATATTTCTAATGCAAAATTAATTATATCGAGAAAAAAAAAATATTTTTGTTCAAATAAAATGAGTTGTACTTACAATTGATCGAAGAAAAGGTCCATCAACATTGTTTTTCCAGTGCCAACGCCTCCATACATATAAAGCCCTTTGACAGGAGAGTTATAAGAGGTTTGCCTTTTAAAATGCGACCAAAACCACGTTTTCCTATAAATGATTTATCGATTAAATTAGCATGATCATAGTAATTTACGTTTAAAACTATCTCATAGTTTGTTTGATACAAAAACATCAAAAATGTGAATAGCATTTTTACCTCCCTTCTTTTGCAGGATCTAAGTTGCAGGCATCATAATTTTCAACCAGCTCTTCGTATAGTCGCTGAAGTTGTCTCAACGTACCAACCTGCCAAATCATACCAAAATTTACATCCCAATTCATGATTATTTAATTATTTTACATCTAATAATCACAAGTGTGATGCATATACGCATATATAAGAAGACAGTAGTTTTTTACGTTCTTTATTGATTGTAACGTGTTTTGCATTTCTACCCACGTTTATGTTCAATGAAATCTAAGTTTGCTCGATAAAGAAAATAATTATACGCAAGTTGGCACTATTGATATAAGAGTTATGTATTGTTTCTCATTATTGATATTTAATAATAACTCAATAACAACTAAAAATGTTGTATTAACTTGGTGTCTTTAAGATGTCGCTATAAAATGTTTCACTAATTATGTATATTGACTTACATACAATTTTTGGTCGCATGAGAGTTAAGGATGGCAATGAGGCATGTTCGGAATGGGTATTTGATACGTCTTCAATTCGAGTAGAAGACAATACTCCAGAATAATTTAGAGAGAATAGATAAAAAACTAAAATTTAACTAAAATAACTTTTTCATTCAATTCATCATTCTTGAAAAAACATTAATCCTAACAACTATAAATAGTGAAAGACTCCTAATTGAACTAGAATACTAAACAAAGTAAAACTCCTAAGAAACTAAATAACTAAACCCATTAGGACTCTGAATAAACCTAATTAAACAAAGACTCGAATTAATAAACTAAAATATAATAATTAAATATGAAATAACTAATATCATATCAGTATTGCAGGATTTGGGTACACGGCGTGTCCTACCCGATGGAACCGGCAAAATCACAATTGTAAACTTTTTTCCTTTAATTTTCTCATAAATCATTCACGCAAAAAAAAATACGTTCGATACATAAATTCATTCACAACAATTCAAATTTAAATAAATAAAGTGATCCAAATACCTTCACTTCTTATTTCGTCACAAAAATTGACAATTGTTCAAATAAGTCGAGGCAAAATGAGAAAAATATGATAAAATAAATATTAAAAATGATAAATTTACTTCTCTCACATACCTGAGAAGCATCTCCATTTTCAAGTCTCCCTGCTGCTATCCTACGTTCATATTCCAAAAGAGGACCCCTTATTTTCTCTTCTGGACCTGTATTGCCCAAAATACCAAACTTAATTAATACATATAATATGCATATATACATAATTGCATTTAAAACGATTTAATATCAAATGCTCGTGAAAAAAAATAATTAATCTAACCTTGATTAACAGTATTAGTGAACAAATATCTGGAAATCAAGTTGAATGATTTCACATTCTCATCAGTTCTTTTATACGTAACTATTGATTTAAAGCACTTTGTCAATAAAACATATGCACGCATTTTTTTATCAAAGAACAAAAGAAATCGGTTTTTAGACTTGTAAAAAGTTGAAGATGTTTGGAGTTTTGTAATTAACAAAGATTGACTAATAAATGCTTTATGAATATTTAAACACAAGTAAACGAGCCTCCTACTCATCAAAAAA